>JAUPFT010000014.1:25463451-26746938 GCA_036936625.1 Parnassius smintheus behrii | reverse complement strand
TTACTGTTCGGATCTGCAGCTTGACTGGAAATTATATTTAACGCTATGCGAAATTTTCAAGGAGGCCTTAGACACTCCCGTCAATGTTTATTTTTAAGTTTTTAAATATATTGACGATAACATTGAAATAATTCTACTCTGACTTTGATGTTGTATTGGTTTTAATAAAGATGTAAATAAATTGAAGATGTAAAAAAAATTATACCATAAATATCGCAGTATCTTGCCGGTTCTTTTATACGAAAATCTTGTTTTTGCAAGCCGCTGTAGATTTTATAGAAGCTTACATTCAACTGACTGAATACGCATAAAATTTATTTCATTCAGTACACATGTTTTAGTAGTATCTACCTTTTAAAGTAATCTTTTTGTTCGTACCATGAAACGGAGAGCAGCCATAACTATTTATATGAATAAAGCTTGTGTGGTTCTCACATTAGCTTATTTAAAAGGCAAGTGTAAAGAAAATATGGCTCCAAGGCAGAAATACTTCGAAATTTCTTCTTCCTCCATTGCTGGTTGAACGAGAACTAATGCTATAAATGTTAGCTACAAAGCTACATTTCATTATGTATCGTGAAATCCGTTTCATGATATCAAATTTCACAAAAATCGAAATAACTTGCGATTCGCATCGCGAGTCTTGAATATCACACACTATATCCGTTATAGCCTATTAAAGTCCACTGCTGATTTTTTTTATTTGTTATTAGGGAGACCATCTCCTTATTTATTTACCTCTCTTGCCTCTTACGACACCCACAAGACGATATGGGGTAGTGGATATTTTTACATCGCTACTACACGATATGTATCGCACACTATAACATCAACAAAATAAATCCAAACATCGTGATAATTGTCACGCCTGTGGCTTTTGCCAAAGATGCAAGGTTATTCCTAGTTAATACCCAGTGCATTAACTAATATGAGACTAATTTTTTAATTTTTTTTTATAAATATGAAGACGATCTGTCGTTGTGTAAAAAAAACGAGACTTTTCATTTTAAAACACGTAATTATTGTTTTGTAATATCGTCAACAAATTAGCCACGGCTTGCGAAATGTCTGGTTTTTTGCTCAGTATAGTCTATTAAAAGCACACACTATTATCGCTACGGAATTATTTAATCATAAGCTTTCAAATCTCTTTTCAATCAGAATTAGCTAAGACAACTTTGCATGTCTAAATGTTTTTGCTGTAATCAATTACCGTTTTGTTCTTCCTGGAATTTTTAATCGTTATCTTGAAAAATTGACATCTTTATTTGAGAGTTGTGTTTTTGTTCGTTGTGTTGTATGTTACTGTAAAAAAGAAACGTATATAAAACGAAAACGCGTGTCTTTTGTCCAATGACGTTGAGGTTAGTGACGTGCCGACCGGTTGACTTTATTTAATAGACCATTTATCACATATATATATATATATATATATATATATATATATATATATATATATATATATATATATATATATATATATATATATATATATATTGTTTTTTGATCTATACATAGAAATAAAACTGCATTGTCTGCAAGTAAAACCAAAATAACTGGCTGCAAAATCAATGTCTTAATGTAAATCCCCTTAGCTTAATATTTATTATGATTTACATTAAGACATCAACACCATTTTTAAAAATTTTGTCTGTCTGTCCGCGTTAATCTTCGGAATGGCTGAACCGATTCTGATAAAATTTTACAAACAAATAGAGAGCAACGCCGGGAGGGAACAATGCTATAATTTAAACGAAAAACTTAAACATTTTTTTGTAAAAAGAAAAATTGATGAAATAAATAGTCTTTTGACTATCACAAATCTATGTAACGCCATGTTAATAGTAGCTATCCAGGCGAAGCAATGGGTGCGTTTGGCAGAAAAAAGCGCTAGCAAGCGCTTGTAAGCAAAATAGCGATCGTAAGCGGTAAGCGCTGTCAAATCGTAAGTAGCTATTTTCCTCCAGGACACGATGTTAGTTTTAACCAGGGAACCTAAACTAATTTAAATATATGTTTGTAAAGTATTCATATTAAAAACTTACCAATCATAATTTTTTAATAACATGTATATGTCTATTCATTTCATTATATTACTTAAAACTAATATTGCACAAAACAACTTATAATTTCTATTTCAAAACAAACAAATTAAATAATCAAAATGGCGGATTGTGTCAGCGCTACTGAAGTAGCAATCGTGTCCTGGCCGAAAACTATTTTAGCGCTTGTAAGCGCTTGCTAGCGCTTTTTTCTGCCAAACGCACCCAATGCAACACTAACGAACTGCCTCCACATCGTACAAAATCTTATCGTAGAAATTAAGTAAAAATTTACGAATTTATTAATTTTATGATATTTATAACTAGGGCAATGGAACAGGCCTAATGGGTGTCAGATATAAAAATTATAGAAAGAATAAACTAAGACGACGCTATCGGTGTAGTATGCACATGATTCGAAAGAGCTCATGTGTTAGTAAACATTTTTCATTAACATTGCCGTTAGGGGTAAAGCTATGTAGATGAAAGATAAATTTGACTTTAATGTTCTTTACGTCTAATTTCAATGCTCCTCCCAGTCGAAGCAATTTCAGCGAATTCGCGCGATCCGTTTAAATTTGCATACACGAGCCGGTGGAGCAATTATAAATCCCCGCTAGTTTCATCAGTGGACGAGATGTTCTCGATCTTGATGTAATTAGTTTCACTTTACACTTTGAGTTCACTGCACTGCACTTTGTAGGATTAAATTATTTGCAAGTCGAGCAAATAGATCACTTACCTCAATGTTGCCAAGAATTAATATGAAGATTTTAAAATAAAGCTACGAATAATCTCGAACAGTATTTAGGAATTTTAACGCGTTTTTTGTACTTTATAATTGACATAGAAAGCTTGCTAACATATTCAAAAAAGCAAGATGATGTTCAAGTCATCTTGTTTTATTGAATATGTTATTTAAATTCTGAACGTTTTGGTTTTACTTCAAAAGATTAAACGCAACCACCGCTAATTATGTTACACTGCTAATGATCTTACACGTCTGGTTACCATTTCGGCTGAACGCAATAGCCGAAACGTTAGAATTCAATTGAGTTCTTAATTAAACGTGAGATAAGATGTTAGTACGAGTATGTTTCAATAGTTAATCAATAGCTATGAATCCGAAACTGTCGTAAATTACTGCTGTTTATTTTTATAGCTTTTATTTACAAGATTTCTATATTACACTTGTACCTACCTATAAGTAAATGTCTAAAACAAATCTAAGAAATAGCTTTCACTGTTTTCAAAAAACATCTATCCGTATCTGCTTACCTCCTGTTTATAAATTTATTTAATTTACTCCTGTAACATTTATATGATTTTGTCTCTCTTTTCTAAAAAAGCGTTAACCCACACTAGATTTTTTTCCTGTATCGGTAGTTTAGTTTACATACATGAATTTCACATTTTACATTTTCGATTAAGTTTAGCCCAAATAAATAATTGTTCCTTGCGGGATTCGAACCCGCGGCCCTCAGCGCCGCAGCTCATTGCTAAGCTTTCCGGAGCCGTCAAAGATATAAGCACTAAGGTTTTTCGCTTAAAATCTGACTAAGTTTATGTGAGTTTATATTTTCAGAAAATACATTACCTATATTATTATAATTTATTATAAATGCGAAAGTGTGTTTTTTTTATCTTTCTTACACGCAGCAACGGAGTAACGGATCGACTTTATTATTTGCATTGCATACATTTTATGGGCCGAAGAGTGACACAAGCTACTTTTTCTTTACATCCCAGAGAAATTTACGATTCCTGTGGGATAGATCTGTCATATATCCTGTGGGATGATCTGAAATAAATATGGTTGCAGAAATATCGTTACCTTTGAGGACTAAGATGGATTCTTTTTTATACTTACTTTTGGTGTGACAAACGAGCACACAATCCACCTAATGATAAGTGGACGCAGTGGCCCATAGACATCTATCTACATTTATCTACAATTCTATATAGAATCTAAATGTAGATGCGTTGTCACCCCCGAGGACTACGACGGAATGCTTCGTTTCCAGTAAAAAGGGTCTCCGATCATCTGTGGCGACTGAGACTTCAGATATAACCAGACGAGAATACTACAAGAACATCACACAACAACTAATAACAAATATTTATTTCTCGTCTGTTACTTTATAAGATTAAATCTTTATAACATAAATTTGTAAACAAGTAAAACTTGAGTTTGTGATTTATGTAGCTCACCTTATCGTGCACTGGGTACTTCCCGCCAGTAATTTATCTGCTCCGGTATGAATAGCATTGCAAATGGTAGTGCTCTCTTTAAAGAAGACGAGATCGGATCAAAACATAGGGTACCATATGGCACTGTTTTACTCTCTTTTGTTTTACTTTGTTTTTTTTTTTACGAATTTACTGCTTACTTTGGTAAGGTGACTGACTACGTCACGTGGAATAATGCTGCCACGATCTTTCTTTTTTTTAACGAATATTCTAATGTAGACCATTTCAGTAAAAATTTTCTGCCAGCGCTAAACGCTATCCACGCTTTTATCTTTAAACTTGTTACAGTTAACTATCTTGTGCGGTTTTCTATCGCTATTTTGAGTGGTGCATCCATTTTACTTGCCTGCAATCAATTTCATTTCCGATACGATCCCTACAGCCGTCTTTCACATGTGGCATGTTTATCGCTTATCATTTATTGTAGGACTTGCAGAGAAATAATTAAAATATACAAATATCACTTTGTACTTCATGATAAAAAAAATTACAGAATATCAAATTAAAAGAACAACAGTCTTTAATTAAGTGGCAAATTGGATAAAAAAACACTTGAATGACGAAGCACTGATGAGCCCAAATTAGCAATGTTTGGCGGGAATCGTTTTGAAAACGATAGTAATTATTTTCAGCCATTAACAATTCACATAATAATATAGAAAGCTTTATAGTAGGTACCATTAATCACCACGTATAGCAGACGAATTGCCCATTACAGTTTCACTTTACCTCATTCCACCCCATCCCATCTTATTTTATTTATAGCCAGACGATAATAGACTCTTCAGATTGACAGTTCAATTACATATTAAGTTTCTACTCAATTACTCTGAGCATATCATCATTATGTTTCTCAGTGTCATTAAAATTCAATTAAGAAGTAAACGTAAGAATATTAACGCACAAGGCTACGTGGCTGTGGGTTTTGGTTCTGGAGGCAATATTAACGGTCGTGTTAGCCCACACCGCCGTCTTCACTGCCCGAAAGATCTCTTACTAAGTCATTAGTGACGTCGGTATGATAGGAAGCGTCTTAAATATTCTGTTTTATTATGTCGTTTATGTCCAATAAAATATATTTGTTATATTTTGTGCAATATTTTTATAAAAAAGAACATCAATAAAAAGTTGTAATTTAAAAACAAAATTTTATTTAATATTTGTTCACATTTCCGCCATTTACTTAAGTATATGTTACTGGATAAACCTAATAATTTCTGTACTCACAGAATACAATAGCATTACATGCGCGATTTATGTAGTCTGCTAAAAAAATTACAAGAGTATAGGTACTGATTGTTTTTACAAATTCGTTTAGATTTATTGTTGCACACGTTTTGCTGTAAAGCTGTTTAAAGCTGACAAATTCGTTGATATATCACATTACGTAATGTACTTATTATATAATCTTTCATGTTATTATATTGTTGTAGAGTATCACACACAGGAATAGGTATAAAAATCAAAGGTGGAAAAATAGATGGCGAACCATGTCAAATGTAACAAACAGCTTTACTTCGCCCGATTGTAACTAGTTAAAGTGAAATATGTTAGTCAAAAATAAACATAAAGATATACTAAAAGCAGAACAGGACAGGCGTTTATTGTCGCAATAATGATGTCACACGTCTAATATAGTTTGTCTACTTAGGAAGATAACGCAGCCGTCGGTTATTAACCTTCGACGCGTCTCTTTGTGCCGGCTGGGGCATCGCATAACAGAATACAATGTGAGCATTCAGCACTGAGTCTATTTGAAAGCTAAAAGAACAAAATACTCCAACGGTACCGCAGGAGGGTTCACAGCCTCGGCTTTTGTGCGTGTTTCGATAGATTTATGACTCGCAACTGCGATCCACAATGACGCAAAGAGAGCGTTTTCGGCAGATAAGCTTTTCGAGTAACGACAAACATTCTTCTGATTTTCTAAAAATGTACGTTACGTTCCACGAATTTAAAAAAAATACTATTAAACTGTCGAAGAACGCATTAAAAATATTTTGAAGGCTACAAGTTAATTAAGGCATGCGAAGGAAATAATTGAGAATGCAGGTTGCATGTTTAAGAAATATTAATAAATTTCGATAGCATATCAAGTCGAAGAAATCGCAAAGCATCGTGACAAACTCTTCCCTGCTCTTTTACACTCTTCGAAATAAGAGACCTGCGGACCTGAGGTAGGTACGAGCCAAGTAGTTGGTCGTTTACTGCTTACGCTTATATTTTTTTTATTAGCGTTAACGTCTTGAGCAAACCTTGTTGGAACATATTATAGGAAAATAAAAGTGAATTGAAGCCACAGTATGTGTATATCGCCGTATGGCGGCGGTATAAGAGAACCCATCATTCTGTGTCATCCTGTTGAATGTCGTAAATAGAAATTTAAAAAAAAAATTCAAGGCTCTTCATAAAAACCCGTCTTGTTTACATAGGATATATAATAGTCTGGACTGCCTCGTGGTCTGCTACCTAGTTGGCTGATCATGAGACTCTCGTTGGAATCCCAGGTTTTTTTTATAGAATAAGGGTCACATACAAGCACACTGTCCATCTGATGGTAATTGGATGGTGTGACCCATAGACCTCGTAGATGTAGATTTATCGTAAATGTAGATTTATTCTCAAATAATAATCAAAATTCAGATGAGTTCTCACCAGTGAGGACTAAGATACCTCTTTCCAACAAAAATTGGTTTCCGGTGCTCTACACTTACTATAAAAAACACAACAGTAATGCTGTTATTACGCTGTTTTGGCGGCATTTTGTTATTATTGACTTCTTTTCAGGAAGATGCTACTTTTTTGTAGAATAAGGGTCACACACACGATCCACCTGATGGTAAGTGAATGCAGTGGCCCATAGACATCTATATTTAAGCTTGATTAAGAATCAAAATTCAGATGCGTTGTCACCCCTGAGGACTAAGAAGGAATACCTCGATTCCAGTAAAACGGGTCTCCGTTTCTCTACACTCACCATACGGAATAAAGCAGCATTATACTACTTTTTTACGCTGGTATTCTGTGAGAGAGTGGTCCTTCCCCGGGCACCCACACCCATAATATAGCTGCAGCGTGGCTGAAACCCACGAAGTGATATTGGGTAGTAGATTTTTTTTAATATATTTTATTTTACTAAAATGCAAAATGAAATATATTATTGGGCTATTTAGTAAGTAATACCGCGTAGCTAACTTATTTTATGATGTAAAAATTCACTGAACATATTATTGTTATTTAAATAGGAAATTTACGTTTGCTTTGGAGCGGTGATGAAGGCCCCGAAGCCTATGTTAAAAACCCTGCCCTCATACTCATGTGACTTCAATAACCATTGGATCAGAACGCAACTTTAAGTAAAAGGCTTACTTTCCCCTCATAGCGCATATTATCCAGTCAACAGTTTTCCTGATAGGTGTTTGCTTTACCAAATTTTTGTAGTACCATCAAAATAGATCTTTTAATCTTACATTTTTACCCAAACATATACACAGTTATAATAGTAGATAAGATTAATTAGTTAATATAGATAGATAAGATATATATATATATATATATATATATATATATATAGATTACCGTAAACGTACATTTTCTATCGCTTCATTAACGTACCAATAAAAACGTTATAGATCGCCACGCTATCGAACAGGATGCGTTTCTTTTTATTGCATCTAGAAATGGAATGCAACAATTTAATGCAATCATTTATCCGATTAGTTGTAATTACGAAACCGTTGCGATGGAATTATAATTGGAGTCAGCTAGTGACGGTAACTAGTAATGGGCCTAACGATACAAGCGGCTCTAAACCGATCCCACACAAATTGGACGTAGGTGGACAATTTCTAGGGTTGTTCCTAATTTACAGCACCAGAATGGATCATTGTATGTATAGAAATTTATTTTCTCTTACTTATCTTGAATTATTGAAACCAATATGTAAAGATGTATGTAATTAAAATTAATTTCTTTAAATAAGTTTCCTTATAGCTTTGGTTATCTCTCAGTGGTGATAAATTGGTTTTTGTAACGATTTCTTTTTCGAATTGATTTGCCGCGATACATGACAATAAATTTACAGAGTGGTTATTAATTGAATTACCGGCTATCACTAAGTAGAATAAGCCAGTTTAAAAATGCTGTATTTAATATATGTGTTTCATGATAAGAAAAATAATTTGCTAAGATCAGCATGCAAAAATAAATAAGTGTAAGTTGAATTCATACATACGTAGAGGAATATATTATTTTCACACTTTTTTCCGGACTACAGACTTAAATCTAAGTTATGTAGGTGTTTATGTAATGTTATTTATATATTTTGTAGCCTAGTCTCTGTTTTATTAAAGTCATTGATTTGTGAAAAATAGTACTTATTAATTTTTTTTGAATATTTTGGTATAAGTGGTCATTGAAGTATTTGCATATCGACTTTTATAACAATACTTTGAAAAATAGTTTATAAGATTAACTATCGTTAACATCACAACAAAACATCACTAGTTTCTGTGAATAGTAGGTACACTTTGACACCGTAGCAGTTAATTAATTAAGTACTAGTGATCTACGATCTCAGTACTGACTGGAACGGACCATCGTCCCACATGGCCGCGCCCGCGTCGCGCTGTGCCAACTATAAAATATAATTTATATTAGAGAGAGAGTTTATAGTTTGGTTTGAAATCAATGAAACATTTTGTAATGAAATACTTCGGTCGCCATGCGCTATATGTTTCTAAATAATTTGATTATTGTCAATTGGCCCAAATTTGAACGAGACATCTAGTTATCATCCCACGACTGGACGTCATAAGTGACAATCATCACAACGCGTCCCAATTTGATATTACTTTTTGGCATAAATGTTTACGTATTTGGTAAGAGAAGTTCAAATCGTTATCCGTCTAAGTGTCTCTTAGTGTTGCTCATGCATAATAAGAATCGACGATCTAAATGTATATCAAATTGTGTGTTTGTATTTGGTAATACACGCCTTAGGATAAGGCCTGTGTGAAGTGCGTTCAGCGAAACACGATGACACTGCAGACCTGTGCACTTGATTATAGAGCGATTCTTTTGGTAATGTGATACAACAACTTCAATTTGCCATGCTATTTCTAAATTTATTACGAAGAATGTTTAGCGATGTGGTATCGTCTATATATTATATACTTAAGCAAAAGCAGCAATGTGTGACAATTTGTCATGAGAAGTTAGTGTAATATTTTTAAAAGGGTCACATTGCATTGTATCTATCTATCTACAGAATGAAGCAATGAATTCGCTTACAACACACACCACTACACGTCAACGCATTAAATGGTGATAAAGTCTGAAAAAATTCTTTCGATATCCCTGAAGATGCCCGTTCACTCTTGCCTTTGAGCATGATATTTCCAAGCTTCACATATTATTATCGGTTAATCGTTCCATAAGCTGATAAAAATGAACATAGGTTGTTTTTAACACAAAACATTTTTCGGTTAGTGAACTCAAGACTATCAGTTAGGCTTAAATCGAGTTTAATACCATGTATCGATAGTGGTGAATAATTTAATATGTATGCTTGGAGCTTTTTTTTAACTAATCACTTAAGAATAAAGTAGGAGGCCTTCTTATTAGATGGTCTCAAAACACGATTCCGAGCCCTAATTTGCAGCTGTCAACTTGTATTTATCGACTACCAGTATATTTTATCAGGTGGTCACTCCATCACTAGATAAGAGTCGCCCAACTCTGCGCTTGCGTAAGTAGTCGCATGGTAGTCAGTTCTTTAAGCTATATGGCCGACCCATTATTATATCAGCCAACTGATCCGCTGGACCATTTCAGTTGCTCTTGTTCTCAATAAATTCTCAGTAGCAGCCTAGACTCAGCAAGTTGGCGATGTTTCACTTCCGTGTATCGAAAAACATGTAAAATAGTTGATCCTATGCCTGATCTCTCTCCGATCGTGTCGGATTGCCGTCCCGTCGGACTATGAGATGAGAGTGAAGGAATAGGGAGTGCGACCTGTACTTGCATACGCACAAACATCTTAAAAATAATATCATAGGGCAGTGGCTAGTCTCCGTAGAAACTGGCCACCGTGACCCAAATTCACTCTGGAGGATTACAATAAAACCGCAACCAACAACTGAGAATATTATTACTATAAAAGATCTGATTGCAATATAATCGTCAGCTAAAAGTTGTAATTGTCAGTAAATGTCAAAAATCAAAGGAGGTCTCTACTCAGTCATGTCAGTAACGTATAGGCTGTACTTGACTTTCTTTTTATATTCTTTTGGTGACGGAGATTCTTAAACGTATGTAGGTATAACCTTTTTCAATTAGAATTTATATTTTAATTTTTCATTAACTAAATCTTAATGACCATTTCTTACCGAAGATAACAACGACAAAAGACATTTTACACATTAACCATTGAGTTACAATACCTATAGAGTCACAAACAGACAAATAAAATGTCCGCGCCAAAACTCGGCGCACGCTGCGAAGTGCGCAGAGTTTTTGTTTAGTTGTAAGGCGACCACAATCCTCGTACAACGTCCGCGATGCCAAAGTGTTCGGTGATTTCCTGCCCAAATAACAGCAGACACGTGCGAAAAAAGGATGGTGTTTCATATTTTAGGTAAGTATCATACCAAATTTACGTATTTATGTATCCACAGTGCATGTTTTCATTTAAATTTCAATAATTTTCATTTTATTAGCAAACTAAATCACTCACCGCCGACCGCGCGGCGCCGCGATAACGTGCCCTTGAGTGAATGATGATGACATTGCATACGAGCGACTTTGAACATTGTACAAGCAGGTTAACGTCTAAATTCGAGCAAATGTCATTTTGAACTATATAATATCAAAATATATAGGTATATGGAACGGCGCTCGGACATTTTTTGAGTATTGTCAGTTAGAGATTGTGACTCTATAGGTATTGTAACTCAATGACATTAACGAAATCACAAAGACGATTTGTATGAAAATATTTCTCCAAGTCCGTACAGCGTCAAGACGCACTCGCTATAAGTATTGTAACGTAACGCGACGTCTCAACTTGACCCCGGATTCGTTGAAAGGCCCGGCCGGTTCATAGTCGGCGCACGATCCTCACTTTCACTAGTTTAACCATCAATCTCCACTGTCACGCTTTAGAAAAATAGATTAAGATACTTACGTTTTTTGGACTTTAAAATGTTAATACTAAGTGTTTCTTTTATTGAATAAGGACAACAAACGAGGATCCAGTCCACCTGATGGCAAGTGGATGCTGTGGCCCGTACACACCTACATCTATCCTCGATTAAGAATCAGTGTGTAGACGTGTCACCTTTGAGGAATAAATGGAATTCTTCGTTTCCAGTAAAACGGGTCTTTGGTTCCTCTGCACTCAATATGTAAAACACTGTAGCGTTAAGCTGCTATTTTACGCTGGTGCTATGTGAAAACGTGGTCCTTTCATAATCACGTAAATCCATTCTTGCTGCAACCATAATGTGGATGCCGCGTGTGGCGTGGCTCCACCACTTACAAATTTACCTAATGGAAGTAACCATACCGTTGAATTAATTAAACGATTTAAACTACGAGCTTAATATACAGTGTATAAACGATTTACTGCAGGTAATTTTTTCTCTCGTAAATCTTAAGTGTTAGAAAAAACTTATTATCAAAAATCTTGGCAGTCATTGGGTACTGCCGATAGAAGTCAAAAATTAAAAGAAATATACTACTAATACATGAAAACATAAAGTTGGTGATGCGACCTCTTAAGATTTTTACCCACCCAAAAATCGTCCAAAGCATAATATCATATGCGCAAAGCGTCAGCTACAGATATACTGTTAACATGATGTAATTTGTTAAACATTTGTATCTATAGATCTGATCAAGACTTCAGATAGGTGTTAGAAACTCGAATAGGCTATAATTTCTTCTGACGGGCGCAGAGTGTCCGAGGTTTTTTAATCCGAAGCATGGAACCGCTCGCGTGCTTCCCCAATCGCCGACCGCCGCTTATTAAAACATTCCTCGCATGTCGTCACACAGTTTGTTTAATAAACAAGATACAAATAGTCAGTTATTTTATTTATTAAACGGATTCCTATCCGCTGTGAGTGTCTGCGGCGTGAAAGCTTAATTAACCGTTTGAGAGGCCGAGGTTTTAATTGACCTTTGGAAAAGATCAGCAACAGAGAGATGTATATTTGTTTTCGTATGGAGTCAGAGTTTGCGTGCATAATTGCCGCAAACTTTCCATGAAATCGCATATAGGAAATAGAATAGAAATGTCGTATGTTATCAGTGGCGCCGTCGGCGTTTTGAATTATTATATTACTTATTTTTTATAATATTTGGAAATATATGGTCCTAATGTGATTTCATCTATAGAAAAGAAAAAGAGAAAGAAAAGATAAAACACAGCAAACAATTTATAAGACTATTATGTCATAAAATATATTATAATTTATAATACTCTAAACTTTTTAGTAACCAGAGAAGGCATGTGTAAACTTTTATATCGCTTATATACAATAAATCAATTACAAATAAATTAGATAGGAACAGTGGCAAAAAATTGAATGTACCCGGTTTAAAGTGATAATAAAAGGATCTTCCCAGCCACCTAATTTCATTAACGTGCATCGCGGCTAAGCTATCGATACCATCCACACCATCTGTATGTTTGGCGGTACACCATTGTACGTTTCACTAGGAGTTTTCTTCCGCGTACGATCTCTCTGTGGCTTACCGCCGTTGAGTTTTCCAGACCGATACGACCTTCAAGAAAGGAGCTTACTCATTTCTAAAAGACAGGCAACGCACCTGCAATTCTCCTGGTGTTGCGGTTGATCATGGGCGGCGGTAGTCACATAAAATCAGGTGAGCCGTATGCTCGTTTGCCTCCTCTCCTATAAAAAAATCTACTCTCAGTTTATGACGTGGTAGAGTTGCGCTACGACTTTAAAATCACGTTCCACAGAATATCAGCGTAAAATAGTAGCTCAAAGCTGCCGGTGGTGTGATACGTGTGGTAAGTGTAAAAAACCGGAAAACGTTTTACTGTAAATTGGAATTCCATCTTAGTCCTTGACATAATATGTCAATGTGTCGTCAAGGTGACAATACATATGCATTTTGATTCTTATTGGAGGATGGATGTGTGTGTCTATCGGCCACAGCATCTATTTTACATTTTACATTAGTTGGGAATTTGCGTTCATTTTACAGCCTTATCCTATAAAAACATAAAACAGGGTATAATTTAAAATTTATTTTTTATTATATTCATTTTTACATTAGTTGGGAATTTGTGTTCGTTTTACAGCCTTATTCTATAAAAACAGGAAAAAAAAACAAAGCATAATTTTAAATTTATTTTTTATAAATAATAAATATAAAAAATAACAACATAATTTTGAAATCTTAAGTCAACGTTAAATATAAACCTTTAATACTAGCGTAATGGAAAGACGTGTTACTTATCAAGAAAAGACAACATTATTAATGGTCTTGGGAAAACAAGAAAGCTGGCTGCAACTGGTTGGTCTTCATAAAGAGAACGCTTTCAACACTCGTCTCCTGATGACAGCTTGCGTGTTTTGCGACCGCTTTTCACCGAGAGAGGGTAAATTAGCATTAGTGGATGGTCTCTTAAAAATTTGATCATGTTTAATACAAAACATTCTATGAAGAATAACGAATATGATCAGAGCTTAAGTTTGACGTTTGGTTTCGTTGTGTTTTTTAAATGTATTTTCGATTATAAGTCGGTGTCTATTTGATTGATCCAATCCATCCACTACAGCATATTAAGGTCCACTACTAAACATTGGCCTCCCCTATTATCTCGTGGAGAGACATTTGGCATAGTTGCCACGTTTGGCTGGTGGGTTAGTACCGCAGTATTTTTATTATAATTGAGTTGTTATTAGGAAGATGCTGCTGTATATCTCCTGTTTCTATTTCCTTATATTGTCAGTTACAGCACGTACGAGATGAAGGAGTAGTGAGTATTCTTACCTCAACCCAACGTGGCAAATTTAAGTTAATATGAAATGCATATTCATATATATTCGTGTAGTCGCGAGTTTTAAGTTGCATTTAAATTTGTGTCTTCGTATATTTTTGTCATCTACCTATTTAAACAAAGCTGTGTTGTTTATCTTGTGAACAATGCATTGTCAATTTGATGGAAATAAACTTGTAACATACGACTGCGATAATCCGATATGACATATCTACATCAGTGAGCGGCGGATGGAACAGGACTTTCGAATTGTGGGCACGTGTCGCAGGTTGATTTCCGGTGTGGAGTGACGAACGAGATTCGCGAAGTGTGAACCGAACCGACTAAGAGCGCGAAAGTGAACGGTTCAGGTCTGTGTGCGATGATCCGATGTGAAAGTGCTGTGTGACGTCCTGCCGTTGAGGGGTCTCTGCCGTCATGGTTCGCTTCCTTGAGAAACGTGTTTAGAAATACGTCACCAGTAAAGTAAAACCGTTAATTATTCGTCTTGAATAAGTTTTGGTAATTATTATAATGTTTTTGTTATAATCCGTCTTATTAAGAAAGTTCCTTCTAAATAAAGAAGTCCCTTTGCTGCGGTGCCACAGTCTTCGCGAAATTCCACATTGATTTGCTGTCAAACTACATACTTTAAATTATGTTTGCATATTATGTCAGCTGGTCTTGTTTCATGAAACGGATTTGGGCTAAAACCTGTAACTAAATAAAAAGTCTTTCTAATAAGACCTAATTACTAATAATTTTATACGTGGTAGAGCCATGCTGCAATTATATTAGTAGTATAGTTGTAGCACGAATGGGTCGGCTCGACCGGGGAAGGACCACGCTCTCACAGAATACCAACGTGAAATAGTAGCTTAATGCTGCTGTATTTCGTATGGTGAGTGTAGAGAACCGGAGACCCTTTTTACTGGAAATGAGGCATTCCATCTCAGTCCTCACGGGTGACAACGCATCTGCATTTTGATTTGTAATGGAAGATAGATGTAGATGTCTATGGGCCGCAGCAACCACTTACCATCAGGTGGACTGTGTGCTCGTTTGTCACCCTATTCTATATAAAAAAATATATATATAAAAAAATATACTTTTAAAATAATTTTCGTAATAGATGTCTACGTGGTTAAACTCTTTATTTATTTTAATAAGAACCGATATATTGAATATTATATTCAGACTTCAAACAACTAAAAAGAATTTACGAGAAAGATTCTTTTTGGGTGTTTGAAGTCGGCTTTTACTTTTTATAAATTTTTTTTACCCTTTTAAGTGAACTAAGCTATATCACAATCTCA
The DNA here is from genome assembly GCA_036936625.1 of Parnassius smintheus behrii. Lineage (NCBI taxonomy): Eukaryota > Metazoa > Arthropoda > Insecta > Lepidoptera > Papilionidae > Parnassius > Parnassius smintheus. The sequence continues at coordinate 26,731,312 of JAUPFT010000014.1, read as the reverse complement.
TCTATTAAATAAAAAAGAGGCATTAAAATGGTTCTAAAATTAACGAAGATATTAAGTAACTTAATATGCAGAAAAAAACAACAATTAAGATACTCCTCCTCTTTTTTGGAGTCGGCTGAAAAGTTCTCTTAGTAAGTGAGGAATAAGTGAGGAAGCACAGAGTCTTGTACATAGACTTAAAATCAAAATACAGATGCGTTGTCATTCCTTAGTCAGCCAGTAGGTCAAAAGGGTTTCTTGGTTTTCGTCATTTACCATACGAAACACACCAGAATTAATTAGCTCCTTCCCCGGTCGAGCTAACGCTTTTCATGCTTGACCTATTTATGCAGGTACAACGCGGCGTGGCTTTACACATAAAATTTTTATATGAATATTTGCTTCAACACGTAAAATTTTTATATGAATATTTGCCTTAATACGTAAAATTTTTATATGAATATTTGACTTAAGAATATCTGTAATAAATAACTTTCTATTTTATAGCAAATGTTTACAATAAAGTACCTACACCAATGTAATCCGTCCAGTTGCCGTAATATGCACTTACGTTTAAAAGTAATGCCTACTGACTCGAATACTAACACGTCAGCGTAGACTAGTTGTTGCTAATCTGATTTCACTATTTTCACTATTGTAGTACTGTAGTGATTCTAATTCGAACTTATTCAAGAGTACAATCGCCCTACTTTCTATTCATGATTATGTTCTCAGTGTCACCGCTATTCTCAATTTATTTCCTTTTTCTGTCAGTAATTTGACTTACAGTAGCTAAAGAGATATATGGTGAAATAAAAATATATTTATGCTAATGCCTGTCGCAATCACACGCACAACAAAAGCGGAAGCGGAAAGTTGAAATGTGGGCTACAAAATAATATAAGAGGTGATTTGTTTTCTCACCGTGTTATTTCTGACTTCGCCAAATTGTCACGAGTCGGTGCTGTTTGAAATACTTAAAAAGTATCATTGTTCAATTTTTTGTGACCAGCCAATCTCATCTTTATTAATTGGTATAGCTTTTGTGCTCAAGAATCCGTCGGGGTGATAACATATTTCTCTCATCCAAGCCCAGGTGCAATGCTGCTGCGTTCCAGTTTGAAAGGCAAAAGAGTTGGTATAATTGAGCCAGTATAAGCCAGTACAGTACAGCCAGACAGACTACTTAGCTCGTTTGCCACCTATACTATAAAAATTGATTTCTCTTCTAGGAACGGTTTAATGTATGTTCAGACGACGTTTAACAGGCGGGTAGTGTAAGACACCTCGCACCTATGCTGCTCCTAGTCACCGGGCTAGATATTTTACTACTGACATATCTTTTTTCGTGTCCGAAACAGTGTTATCCTCGATAATGAAAGTTGGGACATATCCCTAAAAATAGGCTGTGTCGGCTATTAGCATGTTGGTTTAGTAGCAAGTAGTTGTTAAACCTGATAATCGGTGGAAAAGAAAGTGGCTGACTGGTTCAGACTAGAAAACACAGTTTACGACAACCACCCACTAGGTTGAGTGAAGTACGTGCGAAATTGATAGATGATGAAGATTATATTTCGTGTATTATTTACGCAACCTGCGGGAGACATGTGCTACGCAATGAGCTTATGATGCAGTGATGATGGAATAACAGCCTATCCAAAGTTCAATGTTGAACGTAGCCTTCCCCTATAGATTGGAGTTCCTATGGCAAAATAACATCGTTGTCACGCTTGACAGGCTAATTGACAACTACAGTAGTATAAATTAATACGGAACCTTCCACTGCGCTGGTTGTGGTTCAACAATAATTAACCACGTGTAGAGTTCAATAGTCAGACACAATATAAACATAAAAAGATTTCTTTAACTGCAAAAAACTGTTCGTGACAATACATTGTAAGCTTCTTGTGTGACAGATTGTTTCTGTTACGTTCGACATTTGATTTCAGAACTTTGTATTCCTTTTTATTCTGGACCGCCTGTGGCTATGACCGCTTCCCCTCAGACGGACCCCCTGCGGTTTTCTATTTACCCGATTTGCTCGATATAACGTTTTAATACATTGCGTTCTTGATTTCCGCTCCATTTGTAATAATAATTTATACGAAGAGTTTACTCACTGCAATTTAGTTGTAATAGATTTTTAATTTATATTGATCTTTCTATCAATAATTTGAAAATATCTTAATATCCTCAAGCATAAAAAATTTGGGTATGTGGTCGCCTGTCTAAGAAATTTCCATCTGGTGTTTATGCTATAGTGTACCATCATCAATCGGGGGCTTTGAGGTTTTTTTGGCATTTCTTACGATACCCACGAACTGATGTGGGCAAGACAAGCCTAGCTGTTACGGCAAATCATTCCTGCAATGTAACTGGCTCTTGTCCAGCAGTAGACCATCACAAGCTGTGTATATAATAATGTCATTACACCCATGGAATAGGATTTTGCCTAGTCTAAGTCTCTTTAAATTCCTCTAAGTCTCGCTCAATTTTTCCTTCATGTAAATCTTTAATTTGTTTACCACTGTTTAATTACGCCATATTTGTTGTAGGAATACTCTTAGTAATAAAAAAATAATAAGAGTATTCCTTCTATAAATTTATATTACCTATACATTGCATTAGTATTAGTGCGGCAAAGAGAACTTCCGCTTAGTGTATTATAAGTTAGGTAGGGAAAGCATTCGTAGCTTAGAAGTAAATTTCACAGTACGCTGCAGCTATATTATGGTTATAGCACGAATGGGTCGGCTCGATCGGGGAGGGACCACGCTCTCACAGAATACCAGCGTACAATAGCGGCTTAATACTGCTGTGTTTCGTACGGTGAGTGTAGAGATCCGAAGACCCTTTTTTACTGGAAACGAGGCATTCCAGCTCAGTGGTGACAACGCATCTGCATTTCGATTCTTAATCGAGGATAAATGTAGATTTCTATGGGCTACAGCATCCACTTACCATCAGGCGGACTGTGTGCTCGTTTGTCACCCTTATTCTATAAAAAACAAATAAAAACGCTACCTATCCGGATTCTTTCCTCACCGGCACCATTGTTGTTGCGCGCCTATGTTGATGTCTGGTTCATGGTACTAGCGCCATCTATTATTGAATAGAAGAACTAAGCTTTCTAGATAGCTCCACACTCGAATTTTCTACATCTAGTCGTTCGGGAGCGGTATTTGCTGGAACATTATAGATGTTTCGGTGGAAAAGGCCGCGACCGGGGAGTGTTGAATTGCCGATACGAGCGAAGCTTTCGGAGCGAAATAAAGTTAACTAAAGTTTTAAGTGTGATTAATTATATATAACACTATTATTTAAGTTTTAATTGGTGTTCAGTAATTAAAGTGTCAATTTTGGTAATTCAATCGGCAGTTTTTATTGTCACAAACCCTAACCTCGTAGCAATATTGTGAATTGCAATTTTCACTGCTGATTTCCCACGTACCGAAGAGCACGGTGCACGGTGCACGGTGCACGGTGCACGGTGAAGTAAAACGTCTTGAGGAAACCTGCATCTCTGGGAAATGAATAAAAAAAATTCGTGGACATGTGAAGTCCGCCAACTCGCCTTAGGGCGGCGCGGAAGAGATTTTCTTACCCGAAAAACCTCTCGTCAATGACAGTAGGCCTGTGCCCAGCTGTGGGACGTGTATTGGCTGTAACTTAATGGGCAGAGTATACCGGACTAATGAATTGCGGGTCCTCGTTTTGATCTAGGAGCCGACATTGGTGCTAATGCTAAACACAAAAATTTCTGTTTTTCGAGTCTGGATTTGTTGTTCTAATCCATCGGATTCATTGTTCATCTCAACTGCTTTTAAACAGAGGTAAGGATGCATTGTGAAACACCCGCATTCGATGCAAAGCTTATGCGACATAGGACTGCATGAATAGGTTATAGTGAAGGGTTAGGGCACTTATCCTAACCTATAACTTTTTCCTGCGTGCTGTGCTTAGTGCTTCTGATATGTTGGTCGTACATACGTGGCTCATTATATCCCCTGTGTTGAAAGACTTCCCGTACAATAAACAACCGGCCAAGAGGATACCGTATTATTATCTTAAAATTTCTTATATTTTCGATGCCATTATATAGTTGCACGATTGCTGTTTCACGTAGAAAGGCATTATTCATTGTTGCAAGGTAGATATCTTTACGACAGTCTAATAAATGACAAAGCTTATTTATCTATCTCGGCAAGTACGAGCTAAATTAAAGATGGTAGTATGGCCCGGCGTAGTGATTTAGAGGTCCTTAAATACGGGTTCTCGGAGCAGCGCAACGCGGACTGACATGGAGTCGACCAGTGCCGAGCGTGGTCCGATTGCGATCTACGCTGCCGAGCAGTTGCCTTGTTTGTCGTACCGGGCGGCACTAAAATGTAAGGCTAGTTACACACTCGCAACACTTGTTGGAGCTGGTCCGGATGGTTGTTATCCCTCGTATTTTTATGATAACATAATATGCTGTAATTATCGATTGATTTCATTATTTTGATTTCTTATAAATAGCACTATTATATTACAAAAATTGAAAAACGGAGCACCTTATTTCTTTCCGGTCAAAGAACACTCATTTCGAAACGGTATTATCATTTCATTCAAAAACACTTTATTTCAAACCGTTACCAATTCATAGAGGACCAGAAGGCTAGTACGTATATTGTTTATTAAAAAAATGACTTTTCCGTGTAGGCTCTGTCTTATGGACGGACTATATAACGATTGGAATATCGTAAGGTACCTTCATGCGTACCGCTGTAGTTGAAACTACATGACTGAGCCGTTCCCGAGCCGGCCCTGCGTTCGCCATTTGTGAATTGTGACATCTGATGGAAGATTGTTCTGTTTACCCGCGACTATGGGCTCTTGTCGGATTTAATCAACGTTACGAATGCCTTTTATCGTGTGCGTACATCTCCACTACCATCTTCTGTTCCCATGAACTTAGTTATTTTAACGATGACTTTGCTTTGCGCATTCAAATAAACGAATTTACGAGCAGTAACGTGTATGTATGCTCCACGGAACGCTTAAGGGTACTCCGTCCGGTTGTCACTAGACATTACTGTCTAATGTAAAAAGTTTCAATGTAAAATAATATGTCTGCCAAAATAGTATTTTAAAAGTCCTCATTCTCCTTATCAACCCGTACACGATTTACTACTGGACATTTTTTTAAACATTATTTCCATAGTAATGTTTTCTCCTGTATCGTGGGGGCAGTTAACATACATAAGTTTCACAGGGACAAACTTCCAGACCCGGAACAATTGTTTTTAGGTATTTCGTTGCGGAATTTGAACTCGTGACCCTTAGCGCTGCAACTCATAGCTAGGCCACAGCGCCTGGGAGTCGTCTAATGGGCCTCTTCCAAAAATATTCTTACAATAATATTGTTGTGTCATTAATTTGCGCGTAAATACTTAAGTAACCATTTAGATATAGCTTTATTCTCTGAATTTTTTGCTATTTCTATTTCATAGATTCGGAGGTATCTATCGTTCTCCACATCCACGTTATCCTATTTGTGTTTAAAGCGGCGGACTTCATTATTTTAGTATATTTTCCCGCGTTCATCTAGGGTAGGGATGGCGAACCATGGCACGCGTGCTATGATGGAACGCGACACAATATTTTGAGCACGCCACTGATCACAAATTTTACTATGAAGATGGTCGGGATTCGTTTGGATTCATTCGGTCGACATTTCAAATGATCTCCAGACTCACTCTCGATATTTTAAATGATCTCCAGACTCCCAACTAAACTCAAAATCTCCAGACAAACAGCTTCTATTCACATCACAGCTGCCTTTGATTTAATAAAAGCTGAATTAGTAATAAGACTGAACTTTGAAGTAAATTGTAAATCTTTTCTGAATACTAATAAACGATCCAAATTTTTGGACTCAGTAAAGTTCTAACAAAAAAATGCATTTTGCGATGTATAATATTAAATGTCTCAACTCAAAACTTTATTTAGTTTTTGTAGTAAATAAAGATAGTATTTAGTACTATTAATTTCCTAATAATCACAAAGTCAAAATCATTTTACGGCACATCTATGGCCTCATTAAACAATTCTTTAATAAAATAGCACGTTAATACATAAAGGTTCGCTACCTCTGGTGTAGGGACTACCTGCGCGAAAGCTTCAACGAAAACTAAGCAAATATCAAGGTTTATCTGTGACAAAAGTAATTTTTCAACATTTCTCAATTACAGCAGAGACTTGATGTATTTTGGCTAGATTAGTCTGGTAACGTTGTCTGTACATGTTATCAAAGTACTCCTTTCTTCCTAGGAGTCCAACTATCAAGTCGGACTCCTAGGAGGTGACCACCTTCTTTCGTATTCTTGCTAAGCAGCAGTACATGCACTGCTGTGTTCTGTTCTGAAGAGGATAGAGAGCTGGTATCGTTTAGGCTTAGGTTTAATCAGCAGGCTTTAAGGCATCCTATCTCAGTCTTGAGAGGTGATAACGCATCTATAGACTTCTGTGTTTGAAGTTGGCTTCTGATGTTTATGAGCCGTGGTAGCTCAGATGGTTAACGCTCGCTGTAAATATAACAGAACGCGAGTAACCTGGGTTCGATCCCCGCCGGCACCAATGAAATTGTTAATTGCAATTTTCAATCAAGTGCTGATTTACCACGTGCTTGGCGGTGAAGGAAAACATCGTGAGGAAACCTGCGTGTGTGAAGTTCGCCAACACGCATTGGGGCAGCGTGGCGGACACTTCCTTGCCCTAAAACCCTCTCAGAACTGAGGGGAGGCCTGTGCCCAGCAGTGGGACGTATATAGGCTGTAACTTTACTTACTTTACTTTTCTAATGTTTATAAACTGCAGTAGCCACTAAACATCAGGTGAACTGTAAGTTTGTTTGTTAGATAAGTTTTATAAAAGAACTACTTAATTGGCGGCAACTCGAACACGCAACGAATTTTCATCCTGAATTATAACTTATCGTTTGAGACGCAAACATAGTTATTAACCATGTAGGCCCTACACTTACCTTACCTTGTAGGGTATTAACATAAAAGCTTTCAAACAGTGAAGTAATTTTCAAAATTGGTTCTGGGAGCTCAGGAGATTCCATGTATGTTTATAGAACTTGAACCAACAACTCAATCATAGTAGTGCGGACATCGCAAACTACATAATGTACATATTTAATAGCATACGCTTAGCGGCTTAGTACGCTGAGGAGTAATCAATTGTGAGTGTTTACCTATCGTCCGTTTATTAACCTCGCTCCAACCTCCAAGGCCTCGTTATTTTCACGAGACGAGCTACACACGCGCGCGTTCATGCACATTTCCAAGTACGATGCACTAGGTCGGTGGAATGGGGGCGCGTGATGCGAATGCAAGCTCGAGCCGTCCGACGAAGTTTAGATGCTATCTTCACTTAGCCATCGCTGATAATAAAGCACTACCCCCCTAAGCGGCGCGGACAAATTGAAATCCTACGTGCGAGCTAGCGTAATCACTCGCATTGAGCGTTATCAGCGGACGAGATAAATATAATGGTGTCCCTATTACACAGTCTGAGTCCCGTATTCATCTTGTGAATACAAGAGTTTGTTGTCATTTCGAATAATATTTTATTTTTATCCTATTGTAGTTCTCTGTTTGCCAATAGTCTTAATGATGTGTTGTTATAGTAATCGGTGCGTTTTGCATGCGAATTATTGTAGTATTTTACTACCGTAAAACACCGACGGTCAAAGTCGGTATGAATAGTGAAATAAAACTAGGTTTTACGGATTTTATAGCGTATATTAACTGATTTTATATTCCCTACGTTTCGAGCACTTTACAGGTGCGGTAAAGTAAGTTAATATACGCGATTGAATCCGTAAAAACTCGTTTTATTTAAATGTGTAGCGTGTAGTGTTCGCGTAAATATAAGAAATCATTCTGTTTTAATATTTTATTAGTTCAGAGAGATTTTGTTATGTTATCTTTTAGACGTCATTGGAGTCTGCTGACAGTTTACTATTTAAATAATTGTTACCCTCACACTTTTTCTGTATCTTGGGGGCAGTTCACATTCATAAAAACATAAAATGCACAGAGACGAATAGCCAATTTTGTAGACCATACATTATACTCGTTACGCAACCATTAGGAGCCGCAATATAAAGCTAAGCCACTGCGCAACGTAGCCGTCAAGTTCTCCAGGAGATAATGTAGTTTTTGTAGTCTATAAAATAGACATATAATGCCAATGTCGTAGCTCATAGCCGATGTCCAATTTACTGGCACTCTTCCTTGTTATTTCTTCCACGAAAATCGATTAAGCTTTAAAAGTGTACTGGAGTTGGAGCTATTGCTTACGACGCGAATTGTTTCCTTGTACTTGGACTATAAATTTAAATATACGCTGAGCTCGTTTGCGTGTGAATTAAATTAATTCAGCTGTTATTTGACATCTGACAAGCAATCGTATTGATGCGTTCGTCAAAATGCAAACTAGGAAAAACTGTCACGCGCCGGTATTCCTTTCGCGACGATAGATATTACGATAGCGTTGTAATTTTCCGAGTCATTAAACGTCGTCCGAGCTGAGAGCTCATAAAGGTGGTAAAGGCTCCCCACGTGGTTACGCGTGCTCGTTTTATTTTTGCGCTCGGAGGCACATCGTTCATTAGTCATTTAGTCATTACAACAACGCGGTTTGTTACTGACTGACCTTGGCCGTGAACGGACGCGTGGCGACAACGCTGCGGACATGCAAACTATGGCGCGAGAAAAAACAATACTCCACATGAACTAGAATAATATATTGCGCACGCTGATAAAAAAACACTGGAGCAATTATTATGATATTTAATTTTGTTGGATTACGTTTTTGCCCGACGACTGACACGTGAACGGAGTTAAACAGATGGAGTAAAGTAAAAAATGTGCTGCCTTTTGATTGTTTGTCTTTTTTTTTCGGGTGAACTTTTTTATGCAATGGGTGAAACAATCATATGAGCACGCAGTCAGCAGCAATTGCTGCTAGTTTACACTGGTATTCTGTGATTTTCCCGCGTGTTATTATGTAAAGATTATAATATTATAACCGATTCATAGACGTAGTAATTTTGAATAATAATGTCCTTCAGAATGAATTTCGCTCACGGCGGCCAGTCTCAACGAAGCGTAGGGCAAGATTACAGCGCATGAGTGTATGTGGTGTGCACAACCACAGGTGCACTGTCAATTCCCTCGCTCATAGTGTCATAGTTCAATGTGACGGCAATCCCGCAACTTCCTGACTATGTGTTGATACTGAGAATTTCAGACAGAATAACCCACTATCTGATTTTGGTGCTCCCTGACAATCGAACACGAGACTACGTGATCAGATCAGTCTTACGCTTACGTCTACTGGGCCAAAAAGGTAGTTAATTTTAAATAGGGATACATAAGAATAACCCACTATCTGATTTTGGTGCTCCCTGACAATCGAACACGAGACTACGTGATCAGATCAGTCTTACGCTTACGTCTACTGGGCCAAAAAGGTAGTTAATTTTAAATAGGGATACATAAGAATAACCCACTATCTGATTTTGGTGCTCCCTGACAATCGAACACGAGACTACGTGATCAGATCAGTCTTACGCTTACGTCTACTGGGCCAAAAAGGTAGTTAATTTTAAATAGGGATACATAAGAATAACCCACTATCTGATTTTGGTGCTCCCTGACAATCGAACACGAGACTACGTGATCAGATCAGTCTTACGCTTACGTCTACTGGGCCAAAAAGGTAGTTAATTTTAAATAGGGATACATAAGAATAACCCACTATCTGATTTTGGTGCTCCCTGACAATCGAACACGAGACTACGTGATCAGATCAGTCTTACGCTTACGTCTACTGGGCCAAAAAGGTAGTTAATTTTAAATAGGGATACATAAGAATAACCCACTATCTGATTTTGGTGCTCCCTGACAATCGAACACGAGACTACGTGATCAGATCAGTCTTACGCTTACGTCTACTGGGCCAAAAAGGTAGTTAATTTTAAATAGGGATACATAAGAATAACCCACTATCTGATTTTGGTGCTCCCTGACAATCGAACACGAGACTACGTGATCAGATCAGTCTTACGCTTACGTCTACTGGGCCAAAAAGGTAGTTAATTTTAAATAGGGATACATAAGAATAACCCACTATCTGATTTTGGTGCTCCCTGACAATCGAACACGAGACTACGTGATCAGATCAGTCTTACGCTTACGTCTACTGGGCCAAAAAGGTAGTTAATTTTAAATAGGGATACATAAGAATAACCCACTATCTGATTTTGGTGCTCCCTGACAATCGAACACGAGACTACGTGATCAGATCAGTCTTACGCTTACGTCTACTGGGCCAAAAAGGTAGTTAATTTTAAATAGGGATACATAAGAATAACCCACTATCTGATTTTGGTGCTCCCTGACAATCGAACACGAGACTACGTGATCAGATCAGTCTTACGCTTACGTCTACTGGGCCAAAAAGGTAGTTAATTTTAAATAGGGATACATAAGAATAACCCACTATCTGATTTTGGTGCTCCCTGACAATCGAACACGAGACTACGTGATCAGATCAGTCTTACGCTTACGTCTACTGGGCCAAAAAGGTAGTTAATTTTAAATAGGGATACATTAGAATAACCCACTATCTGATTTTGGTGCTCCCTGACAATCGAACACGAGACTACGTGATCAGATCAGTCTTACGCTTACGTCTACTGGGCCAAAAAGGTAGTTAATTTTAAATAGGGATACATAAGAATAACCCACTATCTGATTTTGGTGCTCCCTGACAATCGAACACGAGACTACGTGATCAGATCAGTCTTACGCTTACGTCTACTGGGCCAAAAAGGTAGTTAATTTTAAATAGGGATACATAAGAATAACCCACTATCTGATTTTGGTGCTCCCTGACAATCGAACACGAGACTACGTGATCAGATCAGTCTTACGCTTACGTCTACTGGGCCAAAAAGGTAGTTAATTTTAAATAGGGATACATAAGAATAACCCACTATCTGATTTTGGTGCTCCCTGACAATCGAACACGAGACTACGTGATCAGATCAGTCTTACGCTTACGTCTACTGGGCCAAAAAGGTAGTTAATTTTAAATAGGGATACATAAGAATAACCCACTATCTGATTTTGGTGCTCCCTGACAATCGAACACGAGACTACGTGATCAGATCAGTCTTACGCTTACGTCTACTGGGCCAAAAAGGTAGTTAATTTTAAATAGGGATACATAAGAATAACCCACTATCTGATTTTGGTGCTCCCTGACAATCGAACACGAGACTACGTGATCAGATCAGTCTTACGCTTACGTCTACTGGGCCAAAAAGGTAGTTAATTTTAAATAGGGATACATAAGAATAACCCACTATCTGATTTTGGTGCTCCCTGACAATCGAACACGAGACTACGTGATCAGATCAGTCTTACGCTTACGTCTACTGGGCCAAAAAGGTAGTTAATTTTAAATAGGGATACATAAGAATAACCCACTATCTGATTTTGGTGCTCCCTGACAATCGAACACGAGACTACGTGATCAGATCAGTCTTACGCTTACGTCTACTGGGCCAAAAAGGTAGTTAATTTTAAATAGGGATACATAAGAATAACCCACTATCTGATTTTGGTGCTCCCTGACAATCGAACACGAGACTACGTGATCAGATCAGTCTTACGCTTACGTCTACTGGGCCAAAAAGGTAGTTAATTTTAAATAGGGATACATAAGAATAACCCACTATCTGATTTTGGTGCTCCCTGACAATCGAACACGAGACTACGTGATCAGATCAGTCTTACGCTTACGTCTACTGGGCCAAAAAGGTAGTTAATTTTAAATAGGGATACATAAGAATAACCCACTATCTGATTTTGGTGCTCCCTGACAATCGAACACGAGACTACGTGATCAGATCAGTCTTACGCTTACGTCTACTGGGCCAAAAAGGTAGTTAATTTTAAATAGGGATACATAAGAATAACCCACTATCTGATTTTGGTGCTCCCTGACAATCGAACACGAGACTACGTGATCAGATCAGTCTTACGCTTACGTCTACTGGGCCAAAAAGGTAGTTAATTTTAAATAGGGATACATAAGAATAACCCACTATCTGATTTTGGTGCTCCCTGACAATCGAACACGAGACTACGTGATCAGATCAGTCTTACGCTTACGTCTACTGGGCCAAAAAGGTAGTTAATTTTAAATAGGGATACATAAGAATAACCCACTATCTGATTTTGGTGCTCCCTGACAATCGAACACGAGACTACGTGATCAGATCAGTCTTACGCTTACGTCTACTGGGCCAAAAAGGTAGTTAATTTTAAATAGGGATACATAAGAATAACCCACTATCTGATTTTGGTGCTCCCTGACAATCGAACACGAGACTACGTGATCAGATCAGTCTTACGCTTACGTCTACTGGGCCAAAAAGGTAGTTAATTTTAAATAGGGATACATAAGAATAACCCACTATCTGATTTTGGTGCTCCCTGACAATCGAACACGAGACTACGTGATCAGATCAGTCTTACGCTTACGTCTACTGGGCCAAAAAGGTAGTTAATTTTAAATAGGGATACATAAGAATAACCCACTATCTGATTTTGGTGCTCCCTGACAATCGAACACGAGACTACGTGATCAGATCAGTCTTACGCTTACGTCTACTGGGCCAAAAAGGTAGTTAATTTTAAATAGGGATACATAAGAATAACCCACTATCTGATTTTGGTGCTCCCTGACAATCGAACACGAGACTACGTGATCAGATCAGTCTTACGCTTACGTCTACTGGGCCAGAAAGGTAGTTAATTTTAAATAGGGATACATAAGAATAACCCACTATCTGATTTTGGTGCTCCCTGACAATCGAACACGAGACTACGTGATCAGATCAGTCTTACGCTTACGTCTACTGGGCCAGAAAGGTAGTTAATTTTAAATAGGGATACATAAGAATAACCCACTATCTGATTTTGGTGCTCCCTGACAATCGAACACGAGACTACGTGATCAGATCAGTCTTACGCTTACGTCTACTGGGCCAAAAAGGTAGTTAATTTTAAATAGGGATACATAAGAATAACCCACTATCTGATTTTGGTGCTCCCTGACAATCGAACACGAGACTACGTGATCAGATCAGTCTTACGCTTACGTCTACTGGGCCAAAAAGGTAGTTAATTTTAAATAGGGATACATAAGAATAACCCACTATCTGATTTTGGTGCTCCCTGACAATCGAACACGAGACTACGTGATCAGATCAGTCTTACGCTTACGTCTACTGGGCCAAAAAGGTAGTTAATTTTAAATAGGGATACATAAGCCACACGTCATTTCTTTCTGTTTTCCTCAGTTGTCTGTGTTGTACTTTTATTCATGTAAGTACTTTAATAAATTATTCACGGTTCGTGTAGAGTTCGGGTCGCTCAAGGACTCGTGGGCTCGCTCACTTAAAATTATTTAAAGAATACGCCGTGCTAACTATAATAAATTAGACACTCGGTGCTAATAAAAAAATTTGCCTTTAAAGACACGTGCGGTGACCAGTGACCTGTGTGCCTAAGATATAAAATGTACTTCGAGACCATATCATGAATTATCTTCCGTGCTGTCGTGCGTGCAGACTAAGGCAGACTTTCCTACGTCTGGTGGTACTAAATTGGAGGACTTGGAGTCTTAAGTCGTTGAGATAATAGACGGCATTTTACTTATCATATCTTATATCACTTTATTTATACTATCACCAGTCTACTGATGGACGTAAATCTCATCCCAAGGATTTTTTTCTAATAGAATAAGGGTGACATAGAAGCTCATAGTCTAACTGATTGTAAGTGGATACTGTGGCCCATAGACATCTACATCTATCCTCGATTAAAGATGAAAATGCAAATGCGTTGTCACCCCTAACGACTTAGATGGAATGCCTCGTCTCCGGTAAAAAGGATCTCCGGATCTCTACACTCACCGTACGAAACAACAGTTTTAGGCTGCTATTTTACTCTGGTATTCTGTGAGAGCGTGGTCCTTCCCAGGTCGAGCCGATTCATTCGTGCTACAACCATAATATAGCTACAGTGTGGCTATAATGACATTTAGTCCCAATCTCGTCTTCACGAATCCATTTGCTACTAGCCGCCTTTCCATATAATGATAATATCGCGTAAGTGTGTATTTTTATGTTACCAAACATGTATGTATTGTAAGTATATGCATGTACATATTTTTATGTGTACATGTCTGTATGCATAAAAATACACATTAAAAAAGTGCTATCGACTTTCCTGCATTATAAATACACGACTTGATTTCGATGATGGTCGATTATTGAAATTCCCTTGACATGCTGTCACGTCCACGTAACAAAATGAATCATTTCAGAAATGTTTTTGACACATGATTTAAATAGGTAGGAGCTGCTGGCAACAAAATCGGGCCTGCCCCCTGCTGGGTTCGACGGAGCGAGACGGCTAGAGTTCGCCGTAGAAAAAGTAGTTTGCCAAAATAATGTAGGTGTGACGTCATCGCTCCAGTAATTATGGTAAAAGTTCGTGATCGCAGCACGCTCGTGCGACTGTTTGCGCTTCGGGTGATATTGAGCCATTAAAGTTTTAAAGTATTACATTTACATCCTTTTGATTTTTTAATGGCTTCGACTCGATGATGTCGCAAAGTCCGCGATTATATTCACTTTGTAAATAAAAAGTAATATAACTCATTTTAACAACCTCACTGCCAGCTATAGATAAAATTTTTTGGCTGCCGGAATTTTCAATACTTAAAATTTCAAGAGGGTTTCTTTAGCACATAGCACTTATAAATCAGCACATAAAATTGTAGTTTACTCAAGGAGGCGAAAACACAATAGTCCTTGTCAATTCGCAGCGATGGATTTAATCTTAGGTCTGATGAAGCTCGAGTGCCAAAATTTCAGGTGTCATACATTTGAAAATGCGACATTATTCTGATTCGATTGGAATTTCTTTCTATTGAAAGATCAAGTTTTGAAATTTAGTTAACTTTGTTAAACAGAGTGCCATTTAATTTTAGTAAAACGTAATGAGATAAACGTTTATACATAATTTTTTTTGTACAGTTGTAAAAGTTTGTACATAATTTTCTTAGCATAAAAGTTATTTAAATAATCAAGCACAATTGATAAAACATGTTTATAAGGACCGTTCTAATTGACGGTGCCTGATGATTGCTAACAGGACGCCATGAAAACCATCAATAGTTTGCTAAAAATAACTATGAAGAGCTGCGAGAATGAAACCAAAAGCAAAAATCCGTGGCACAGTCAACATTCCACGTTAAAATTTTAATAAACGTAGTAGGTTGAAAGTGGTGAAAATGAAATTAAAACTAGGTGATGTCCGTTCTGGTTGTTCAGAGTAGATAGATTAAACGAATAGGCGCGATTATCTCGAAGTATTCAAAGTTTACACCTTAAAGTTAATTCAGGGGCGTCAAGTTTGGAACTTTGCATGGGAGTCCTTCACGTAGCAGTGCGAACATTATATGGAATAAATTTTTTTTAAACTTATTTCAATGACTTTTTCCTCACGACTTTTTCTACCAACATGACGGTGCCACTTAATAACGATGTTCGAGATCGAGGTTCACTTAAAAATTTGTTCGAAAATTGTGAAGATTATTTTTTTTTCTCCATCGTATTAGTTAACTTAAGAATAAATAAACCAAACCACAGATATTCATAAAAGTTAAAAAATTAAATAGAGTTAAAAAGGTGCAAAAAATTAAGGAGCTAACCACTTAGGCATTGTTTTGTGTAAATATAATACTTGTGTTTAAAACTGACTTCTTTTGTTATGCAAAGTAAATTAAATGAATTTACTTTGCATAACAAAATAAAACTTTCGGTAAATCCAAAATGTGCATGCCTTCAGCGCTCATGTTATACGTAAATTTTTTAAAGAATTTAAAATGCACATAAGTTTTCACTAATAACCTTATTATTATGACGTCTAATTTTCGGATAATTTTTGGTACATAATATTTATACAGCGATCGATATTATTCATCACGAGCCGCTGCGCTTGTAACCAAACGATACAGTAGGTAATTCACTCACGACGGCGGCCGAGCTCGGCCTGAGTCAAAGTGTTTGTATTTAGTAAAATATGTTATTACAAGGTTGCTCAAAACATCGAAAATTTCGGAATATCTCAGGAAAAAAAAATGAAAATTAAACAAAACAAAATGAAACTGCCATTTACATTCAATAGTTTCCCACTTGATAGATGAAGAGATTAAAAATAGATTGAGTTGAACATAATGATTTCTTAAATTTACGCGAACACTACACATTGAATAAAACTATTATTTACGGATTTTATCATATATATAGGGGGACAGTCCCCCCCCCCCCCCGTGACCATGGGCGCTGTAAAGCACCCAAAACGTCGGGATAATAATAAAAATAAATTAAAGTAATTAAACGCGATAAAATCCGTAAATAATAGTTTTGAACAATTAATATTTTAAAAGTTTTCGTGTTTTCTCTATATGCAGACTTGATAAATCTACATAAGCAATAAAACCCCTTTTTAATGTAAAAATAGCAATTAATTGATTAAAAAAAATAAGTGTGAAAATAATAAAAATCAAGAATTTCAGTACAAAACTTGTACCGAAATTCTTGATTTTTAGGCGCTGATAGAACATACCTACGCACAATACTTCACTTCAGTGTCGACTAGCAATGTCTGGTAAGCGGAAGCTTATAACATTCATAGTAAAATTTCAGCCACTGTACATAAGATTGAAGCCATGATTGAAAATGTTCGATTTAAAGGAAAACATGAATTAGCTATTAAAAAGCCGGATCGGTCCTTACTATCTTAAGAGTCAAAGCAATTTAAACGAACATTCGTTGGATTACAGATTGCGGCAAGTCGTTAGTTACGACACGTACATTAGCACATATTCGTGAATAGATAGACGTCAACTTCATTAAATCCAAAGGATCTTAAAATAAAATTTTCAGTGAATAAAAATTTTTACTTGACAACTATTCTCCCATTTCAAAATATCTGAGTTGTATACGTAGTATGCGTACCTACTCATATTGTTGTTTATTTACCATCTAACTTGAATTATGTCATCGATTTACATTAGACACAGTAACTACTTATGTACAATGTAAATACTATAGTAATTAGTCATTATTGGTTTACGACGAAATAGTTAATGTGATAACATTGCTGTAAGTAATAATTCATTTCAATTTTTGTTGCTTAATTTGTTTTAAATTAATGATTTTTCGGCTTCTGTATTCGAGTATGTGATTGAAGCCTATAATTACGTATTTTATAATACTTTTCGTCTGCAGTGTCATTTGTACCAGTACAGTTTGTAAGGTGCAAAAAAACGAATATCGGCTATTTCTAAATGAGTTTTGAAAAAGAGATTAGGATGAGTCGCGCTGGTGCAATGTCTATTGACATATCCGCCTCTCTTTAAACATAAATATGTCTATTTTCTGGGAGTCCTTCTGGGTTAGAACCACCCTCTTAACTAGTTCTGCTGGAAAGTAACAATGCTTGAATAACTGTGTTTTGGGCTGAAAGGTATGGGGCGCAAGTTTAATTACAGGATGCGAGGCATTCCATCTTAGCCTTCAGGGGTGACAAACCATCTGTAGCCTTCTGTTCGTCACTTCAAAAATTGATACTGGTGGGCATCAAGTCCGGACGTCTATACCAGTATTTCTATAACGGTGACAATATAAGATGCAGAGTCTGATTATTAAAAACGGTAACATATTAAGTGGATAAATTATTTATTGATTTCAAATATAAATCAGACGTTAGGACATCATTCCGCGATAAATTAGAATAAACTGAATTTGGCTAGGGAATTCGAACCAGTCCACTGTTGGCAGTTTGATATGACTTTATAATGACTGAATTGACAAATGTGCGGTATACAAAACTGGTCTCGTACGTCAACCTGTATTCTGTTCACAAGTGAGTGAGTGAACTTTACCGATTAGGCAATCGTATGATAATTTCCACTGTAAACTCACGGAAAATAAATGTATATTACTTATTATTTAGTTTTTTTTAACACCTTAGTGTGAACATACAGAGGAATAAATAATAAAGTTTTAAGCTTTGGAAAAAAATGAAAGAATAATTTGCAATCTTTTTTTTATATAAAATTGAAGTGACCTAGCAGACTATGGATACTTGTAACCAACTTCGTTGTTTGTAGTTATAATAATTTTAGCAGTGGCGACGGCTGCGCGGTCTTTCCTTTAATGGGCTGTCGATATGTGTACACTGCTTTGTTCCGAGTTGAAAAATTAAAAAGGAAGAATGAAAGCCAGTATCATTATAGGCTATGAGGCGTTACATTTCAGTCCTCACCATGATAACGATTGTTTGCCATTCCTTGTAGATGTACGTTATGTGTAACAGCCAATACTATACATCACTTATCATCCGTAAAATTTAGAAAAAATATTAATATAGTTTTGATATGATTTTTTTTGTTTTGGCTGGATTATGTTAAAAATCGATCCTTTACCAATCTTGCTATGGTCACATGCTGCATATGAACTATGAAGTACAGCGCGGCATTAGCAATTGCGTCTTGACAATCATTGGCGTGGGAATGGCGCCTTCAATAAAATTGTAGCCTGATTTACATTGAAGCCGCCAAGCTCTTACGAAATTTGCAAATGTTCACACAAAACTAACTTCCAGTAATGCAACGTCTTAATGCATCACTCACGTTTCTCTTTTTGGATTTTTTAAATCAAATCTATTTCCATTTGTAGTGGGTTATTGTGTATTGTGTATTCGAGCCAAAATTAATGTCAAGCGTAATTATTTTGAGATTATAGTTAGCCCTAGATTTAAAAAGTATCGGTAACCACTTTTAAATACTTATTTAACTTGTATATTTAATTGTGGATTATTTTCTTTTTATTTCTTGACGAGAAAACGTGTTAAAAGATTAGAAATAATTTTATGCCCAACATTACAAAGAAGCTAAGAAATAGGGGAGATCTTCCGCTGGGCAAGGTTTCCAGCCCGGGGAGTTGCCAATGCTCCGTGTGTCAATTCCGTAGGTATTTTATATATAAGGCGGTGGCTTCGGAACTTTAATAGCGCGATTTAGGCTTCGATGCGTTTCGCTTATGGCGCGACGACAGCGCCGCCACAAACCATAAGGTAACGGCGACGCATATCGAAGAAAAAAATGTTTAATGTTTATTTCTGGCCATGCATTTAGACTAGTACTATTTTACCATTGCAGCCTATCAAAAGTTCATTGCGAAACAAAGGCCTTCTACGTATATAGTCACATAGGACGCAACACTTAGTAGGCACATTGGCACCCGCAGTTTTTTTTAGTTGTTAGTAGCAGGACACTTCTGCCTATTTTCTGGTTTGTTTCCTTTATTAGCCTCTTACGACACTTACGAGACAATATAGGACAGTGGATATTCTACGCTGCCACTACAAGGTTAGTTTTATGATGAAAGCAAGCCTTTCCTATAACCGCAGAAGCCTAAGACAAGCAGTGGATCTTTAGGACTGATGTTGAAGAATGACAATACTATTATTTTAATACTAAATGTATAAATCTTAAAACCGTCGTCTTTAAGATAAGATTAACTCACTGCGCGGGGTGAACGTACTGAGTGACAACTGACAGTCATAAAGGAGCTATGTTTTAACGAAATTAGTAGTTATAGTTATATAGCTGATTATTTTAAAATGTTCATAATCACCGGGAACTATATATGCACGCAGAAATACACGAAATTACCTGACCATGTTGCTCAAGATCTCCAGACGATATTAATTTAAGATTTAAATTCGACTATAATTTGTTTATTAAAAATGCCGGTCATAATAACATTTAATTAAATCGATAGTTTATTTGTGATGCATGTTATAGATATATTCAGCTAATTTTATTATTTTCTATAATTGGTGCACAATCCCTGTTTGAAATAAAAATAAAAATATTTGAACAGTAAATAAATATGGCTGAAACGGGCTGTCCCAGAAATCGACGTCAAGCAGGCAACGGGCTATATGCCAAGTCATGATAGTTATCAAAAAAGAAAAAGCACTAAAAAAATAGGAATTTTAACAAAGTCGAGATAATCTACACCCTGTAATAGTCTCAACTCCCGTTACTACAAATTAATATTTTTTAATTTTATTTTTGTTATGTAATCCTGAATAATGCTCCTGAAAGTTGTTACCTAAAAGTAAGAAAAAAGAGTTCAAAACTGGGTTTCTTTACAAAGTAAAAATTATCCAAGAAATAATCCAGCAAGTGTCATGCATACCATTTAGGAATCCTCATAAAATGCACAAACTTTTAAAGTTACTTGCCAAACAAGAGTAGTATTTTTTTCAGTACAGTTAAATTTGGGCGACGTTTTTAAGTTTGAATACTTAGTTGGGGTAAAAGTGACAGTTTCTTTCAAGCTGGAGCGGCTGGCTTAAAATTTTAGGCAACAACTTACAGCATTAATCAGGCATTATTCAGGATTACGTAATAAAAATAAAATTTAAATTTAAAGATTTGGATCAACGGCAGTTAAGAACTATTTTCTCAATTTTTATTAAATGCCTAAAAATACGTAACTTAATTTTTTATTTTATTTTTCTGATAACAATCATGACTTGGTCCATTTCCCGTTTTGACGTCGATTTCTAGGACATTCTGTATTTATATAAATAAATTGGAATGATTACAGACCTATTCGGTTAGTTGTGAATTCGTATGTTTTGTTTTCGTCACGTCGTATTGGTTTTGCATGTTGCAATGTTCCTTATTTTATGGTTTACTCAATCCAATAAATATATTGATATATTGTACCATTCTTGTCATAAATACGTCGAATTATAATTCTGGTCGCGAAAAGTGTTCGTGCAAAAGTATATAATGTGTATATACTTTTGCACGAACACTATATATCAGCAGTAAAGGCAAATTACTGCAATAACTTGATAAAAAGGGCAGACGTACGACATTCGCTGCAGTATAGCAGTTGGCTCACGCAGCGAGATATGATGGGCATATCGGATTTACGCTTACAACCGAAGAAAACCCGACAAATGGAGAAAGGACAAATTTTCATTCTTCGTTTACGTACAGTATATTTTGCCACTTCGGTCTGTTTTATATGTTATTATATATAATATACTCTAATATATTATTATTAGAGTATATTATATATATTAACTTATTAGAGTGTTCACGGGTAAGGAAACTGAGATGTTTGAAGGCCTTGGTGTCTTCATTATTAATTTTAGTCGGGCTAGTTCTAGCTTCTTGAAATTAGTTCTATGCATCATACATAATTTTAAAATGTTTTGACTGCCTCGTAGATCTAGTGATCGTAACGGGGTCTCAGTAACAGCCTGGGGATCAGGAAATTGGCGGTGTTTAACCCTCGTGCCTCGGAAAGCACCGTGAGGCTGGTGGTTCTGCGTCAGATCTCTCTCCGGTCGTGTCGGATTGCCGCCTCGTCGAAGTATGAAAGTGAAGAAAATTGCACCTGTGTTAGCGCACCAAGTCGTGCTTTATAATTTTGTACTGCGTGATGATTTAGACTAGTCGTCGTGTCTGAAATTTGGTCTGGAGGACTTAGTTTTATGCACACCGTTATTTGCTATCATCATCATCATCCCTTCACAAGTCCACAGCTGAACATAAGCCTCCTCCAAGGAATACCACAAGGCACGGTCCTGAGCCACCTGCATCCATCGACTTCCTGCATGTCTTACTAGGTCGTCACTCCATCTAGTGGGGGTCGCCCTACACTACGCCTACCAGTACGAGGCTGTCGCTTTTTTCCCCATCGGTTGTCGGTACTTCGAACTACATGTTATTTGCTATGATTCGTGCAAATGTTCGGTTGGTAACAACATGTCGATTTACCTTTCGATACTTGTATTTTTATAAACATAAGTACAAAAATATTTTTATAATCCCAATTTATAATACGGACGGCTAAAGTAGTTGTGTCCTAAACAAGGGTCCGATGTACCTACTACAGAACTCGACGGTATCAACAGCGAAATATTTAATATGCAGAGCCGAGATATCCTGCTCCGATCAGCATTCAAACTCAATAGCCTTCGCCTGGCCCTGTGTTATTTTTGCATTTATATTCATTTACAATTCTACGCCAGTTTAAGTGAGAGGTTGAAAGGTGTCTCTCTTTTTGAATTTTTTAATAGAATTTCATGCTTTCTCAATAAAATATGTATCTACATTACTCTAAATGCCCTGGGGTTTTACTCGCGTCTGGTTGTTTCTGATTACGCTGGGTGAGCCAAACGGTTGTTCTTTAGAGTATGTTGAAGCAATTTGCCGAATTTCATACAATGCTGCGACTCGTCGGCTCACAAAACTGCAGTTTTGCGATCTTCCACCACGATCTTTACATGTACACCGGCGAGAAACAAAGATCACGGTAAACCTCGTCCGTCGATCAGGACCTTAAAAGATATAAGGTTCTTTTATAGAACAAGTGTGACAAACGAGCACACAGTTGTGATGGTAAGTGGATGCTGTGGTACATAGACATCCATATCAACCCTAATTAAGAATAGTAGTCACCTCTGAGGTCTAAGATGGTATATTTCTTTACCAGTAAAATGGGTATCCTGTTCTCTACACTCATCATATGAAACACGGCAGCATGAGGTCGCTATTTTACGCTGGTATTCTGTAGGAGCCTGCTTTTTCACTGATATAGAAGACCTATTCGTAAATCGTACCTCGCAAAATCAAGTGTAATAGGTTATAAAAAATAACCCTAAACGTTAGTAAAGCCTTATTATTTTAATGTTTTACATGAAAACCGTTATTATTTATACATTCATTCATGCGTAAAATTTTCCATTATCACGAGTCTAATGCGACTGCGAGGTCAATTAATGGGAGCTGAATATTGTTTATTATTAGCGACTCCACAGCAACGCGGGTTTTGCTATGAAATGCGATGTGAAAACAATACCGGTTCATCTTGGCTCCCCGGTGTCTGCTTGAGTAGCTGTAGGCAATAGACGATGAGCGTGTTGTATTAAAATTATTGTTTTCTGGTCTGCTCGCATTCACTATAACTATAGCCTAATCATAGGTATTAATATTGTTACGAGCTTGAGGTTCGTGACAATAAAAACTGCCGATTGAATTACCAAAATTTAAACTTTTATTACCGAACAACAATTAAAACTTAAAAAAACACTAAGAATTAATCACAATGATTCACTTTATTTCACTCCGAAGCTTCGCTTGTCTCGCCGAATTCAATACTGCCCCGATAGCGTATTGCAGAGCCTTTAAATACACCTTTTTCACCGAAACATCCAGAATATTCAAGTTAATACGCGCGCCAACCGACCAGGCGTAGAAAGTTCGAGTGTGGGGCTTCCAGAAAGCTTAATTCTTCTGTTCGATACTAGATGGCGATGTTGGTCGAAAGTCAAGATTGACATTTTGTGGGAAGCCATCCTCGCTCTGGTCCCCGACACTAGATGGCGCTAGTGCCAGGTACAAGACGTCAACTTAGGTGCGCAACAATATGTTATTGCAAAAATTTTAAACGTAACCTGAAGAAAAGGTCTCAAGTAGCAGCCTTCGGTACGGTATACTGCATAGGACGTCCCCACACTAGATGAAGTGAGTTGCAGGAAGTCGACGGATGCTGATCGCTCAGGACTGTACTTTGTAGCGTTCTTTGGGGGAGGCCTAGGTTCAGCAGTGGACGTGTGATGAAGTTTATAACGCGGTACCTATTTTGTCAGTCTTTTGAATCTATTCCGGAATATTTTTTTAATAAAATAAGGGTGACAAACGAGCATACAAACCATCAGATGGTGAGTGAATTCTATAAAACATAGACACTTCTACATCCATTCTCAATTAAGAATCTACTGTAATATAGCTACAGCGTGGCTCTACCACGTTATTAAGGATAAATAAAGGAATTTCAATATTGATTTAATTTTATTTTTATTTGTCTGGGGTGATTTGCTTAGTCACAATGCTGGCAACGTTCATGTATACTTATGTTTAATGCAACAAAATGCCATTTTTATATATTTAGTGGTTGAATGGCGTAGTGTGTACGTTCTTCGTCTCGTATATCTTTAAAATAATGTTGTTATCTTCTACATACCAATTGCATTCGCTGCTTCAAAGAGTTGCAGCTTATATATGTCCCACTGCTGGGCACAGGCCTCCTGTCATTTCTGAGAGGGATTTATGGCAAAGAAATGTCCGGCGTGCTGCCCCAATACTAAATATTTTTTCTTATTTCTCAGTCATGCAGGTTTCCTCACGATGTTTTCCTTAACCGCAAAGCACGTAAAATCAGTACTTATAATATTGCTATTAACGATTTCATTGGTGCCGGCGGGGATCGAACCCGGGTTACTTGCGTACTGTTGGTTAAGGCCGACTGTTGCTGGTGATATAACAGTAGCTTAAAGTTTTTGCAGATAATACGGAATCACATTTGGTGACGATTTAAAAGCTGGCATCAATCCGTTATTTGAAACTATGTCTGGTAATGAGTTTGACGAAGATTCGCACACTGTCCGCTGGCCTAGCAAATGACAGCGTGTGACGAAGATCAAGGCTGGAATTTAAAAAATGCCTTGAGAAAATATGGACAAAGCAGTTTAAAAAAAAACAAAGAATATTTTGAAAGTAAATTTTAATATTCGTCAAAGCTTACCAGAAAGAAGAGGCGCTCATTTTTTCTATTGCTAGGATATGTATGTAGTGATTTTAATTTGAAAGCACTATATAAACCGAAATTTTAATTTAGAGTTACGCTGCAGCTATATTATAGTTGCAGTATGAATGCATAAGCCCCTGAACTACCACGGCTCTTCGCTGCTTAATAAATTTTTTTTGAAACAAAAATGACGATTATATCGAAAATTAAAAAAAATCACTTTATGGGAGGTTGATAATGAGGGCAGACCGTATTGTGCACTCGCACTAATTTTCTTGTATAAACCGCATTTTAAAACTACTAAAACAGCCAAGTAAAATCCTATAAAATTAAAGTTATGGGCTATATATTATGACTCGTTCTTCACCCACATTAATTTCTTTTGTATAAGCCACATGTGTCTTACCAGGTCGTCATTCCATCTAGTGGGGGGTTGCCCTACACTATGCCTACCGGTACGAGGCTGACACTCGAGAACTTCTTTTCCCCATTGGTTGTCGGTTCTTCGAGCTATGGTAAGACATCCAGGAATTCGATGAATGCAGGTGGCTCAGGACCGTGCTTTGTGGCATTTCTTGGGGGAGGCCTATGTTCAGCAGTGGACTTATGAAGGACTGTAATGATGATGATGATGATGTTTAAGCCACATTTGAAAACACCTACTACTAAAGCATCCAAGTATAATATTACGACCTATATATTACAAACCACTGTCCTTTTGCGCATTGACGGACTTAACATCATATCCTGGAAATATTTTGGTCATGTTGATTTCCTCACAAAATTTTCCTCTATCACCGAGCACGTAATAAATTGCAAAATATTGCAATCAACAATTTCATGGATGCCTGCGGGGATCGTACCCGGGTTATTGCGTACTGTGAAACTTATGCCGAACGCTTAACCCCTGAGCTACCAAAACGCTGCCGTTGTTACTCTAGTACATTCACCGACACATATGTCTATCGTGTTATGCTGTCAATTATATCTTGCTTTCCGCGAACGTCCGCTCGTGCCAGGGGTACATCACGATAATAACGCAACCGCAACGGAAAATATTTATGCATCGCGACTGCATCTCATAACCATTAGGCTATAAACGCTGCAAAATATTTTGCATTCTCGATCTGATATAACTTCGATGCTGATACCGGGACTTTTAACGTCAACGGTTCTCACGGTAGCTCTCTAGAAGCGGAGAAAACCTTATCTCTGATATCTTAATTCAAAACAAAGAGGAGAGCGCAACGATGCCTATCGCGCTTGCGTCGAGTGCCCCTTCTACTTTCACTGGGTGTCCGCGCGTTCGTTTTGACACTGGTGTGATAGCACCCAACTGGTTAGACAGATTCTGTCTTATTACAAAACGTGGTTTAGTGATTCAAAGTCCGAGTTATCTATGATTAAGTCTTTTCCACAAAAGGAGTCCTTTAGCTGCGTTGCCACAGCTTTCGCGAAATTGGACGTTATCGGGTAAATTCCATACTTTTCATTTCAGTTCGAATATTTTCCACGGGACGTCTTTATTGAAGTAGAATAGTTTAAATCTGAGATTAATTTTAAGCCACTTTTTGTAATAAGGCGATGGGTCGGGGCGCGGCTTCCGACTTGAAAGTCATGCAATCGGGTTTTTTTTGGTTCAAGTAGAAACTCTGATGCAAAAGCCACTTAGGAAACCATGTGGTTAACAATAATGGGCCTTACTTATATTTATCCCTGTCCCTTTTTATTGTCATTTAATGAAGAAAGGCGGAGTCCAAGGTGGTAGAATTCTTCAATAAGACGCTGACCACTGACCAGTGCGTTGCGTGGGTTCGTCCCGCCCGAAATATATCTACCCTGCATTTGAAACTCCTGCCGATAATATTGTTAAGATTTTCGATCGGACATGGGAAAATCGGAAAACCTAATGCTAGTTATCGGCAGCTGTTAAAATGGCTTATTTTATAAAAACAAACTTTATAATATTTGTTGATTTTAAACAATGCATTCCTAAACAAAATATCTATGAAAATGTGTTTATTTTTATATACCTATTTTACCACGTGGCCCGTTCTGCCCTTTTTACAAAGTTGACGCAATGACTTTCATTCCGAATTCACTTCAGACTTTTTACAGTGTAAAACTAAAATTCATTAATAATATAAAAATAATAAGTTATTTGTTTCGCGAAACAAGTATCCATTTTCGTTAGTATCATTTTCTATTAAATTAGAGTGCAGCTACCTATCGGGTCCAGATTTTGTGGTATTCCGTTTTGACACTAAACCAACATATTATGTATATTGCGAATATGTGTCATTATAATTCTAAAATATACCTCTGTTAATAACTTAACTATATCGCCATCTATCGGATCCTAGAATAGCTATGAACCATTGTCTCGATAAACCAAAAACATTTAATGAATATGACCTTGATGAGTCAAGTCGTTCAGAAGTCACTCGATTACTAACAGATAACGCATCAACGATTCGATATAACGATTTTAATTTCCTTCTTAAACTTGTGTCGCGAAGCGCAAAAAACCTATCGGTTTTCAAAACCGTATTAATTTCAACCTCTCAGTACTCCGCCAGCTCGACTGTGCAACAGCACTGCAAAAAATAATAAGCTCCGTATTCATTTATGTATTCTGTTTCGTTTAAAATAACATAAAGACACGGTTGATCGACGACGCATCAGCACTGGGTGTGAACGACCGTTTGTTATTGTTTAACACAAAATATGTAAAAGTATCGTCCAACGGCGGGCGTACTTACCTTTTTTAAATGTTTAATATTCAATGACATATAAGGATATGGGATTCAAACACCCTTGTAAGCTTGTAACGAATCGATTGAACGGCCGTACTATTTATATAGCTTATTTCAATTGTTGCCAGAGCTAAGCTGATCATTATTATACTAAACGTGTATGCTCAATCTGGAGTTAAGATAAGTGATCCTAAGAATACTTTATCATAGAAAAAAGTTGAAATGTGATAGATAAAAAAAATTACTTGCCAGACCCCTTGATCAGTAAATGTCGGCAATTTGTTTGATTACTTAGTTAACGAACGTAAAATCTAAAAGATTATAGATACCCAGTCACTCTTTCGCAGTATACAGTAATTTTTTTGAATACAGTATTACACTTCACGCAACTTATATCCTGCCCCTCTGTGATGATTACAATTTCACCAATTCTAGAGGAAAACTACGTTATCTTTTACACCCACCGGCTAAAAGTGTAAAAAAAATTATACCATCCTCTTTAATTTGAACCAAAATTTTTGTTTTTTAAATGGTTTTGGCACCTGTAGAACGAGACGTAAGAGAAAACGAAATTATTTTTAACTTAGACATTGGGCATTACTAATATATAGGTTCGTACATTAGTCAACTTACACAAACTTTACACGGCAATTATGCGATCATTGCGCGGTTTTCCATCCACCGACACGGCACCGGCACGGCGCCGGCGAAGCCAAAATGTATAAATAACCCCGGCAATACATGTTGGCCAAGCCTCAACTAACGCCTACTACACGTCTACACGTTGGTCAAGTCCGAAAGAGACCAATTCCAAGGCGTCATGTAGAATTGGTATGATATGGACGAAGTAAAAGTTATTGCAGCTTCTGCTATTTATTTAATAAGTGCATATAATTATTATGTCAGTGTACTCCGCAGTAAAGTTAAAAAAACTTAAAGAGCAAGTAACTGACGTGGGCGACTAACATGTGGACGCGACTTGCTGAGTGCAGCTGAGCACCTTTGATTTGTGCAGAAAAACCGACATTGTTCCGTGGACGAAGGACGAAGTGGACGAGTCGTAGCGAGCGATCCTGAGTACGAACCGTATAATACACGTGTGCGTTCGCCAGCACTTGGCCAGATAGGCGATCGTCGACGAGCAATGACGGGGCTGGACAAATGGGCTGTCTATACGTTGGTGTTCGCATTCGCTCGGCCAACATGAAATATATGGTATATTTGTCCACGTACCGGCGCCGGCGCCGGCACGGCGATGACTCCCACCGGTGATGACACCGCGGTGCCATCGCCGGTGGCGGGATAGCAAGCTACCCACTCGATGCCGGCCGGCAAAACTGTATGTGTATTGTGTAGGTGTTGTAGCCGTGTGCGTGTGTGCGGGCCGAAGTTAAAGGGACGCGTTGAGATTGAGACTCAAAATTGACGTGTGAAATGATGAAATGTCTGCTCGTTCATGCGGAAGTATTTGAAATATATTTTGGAGTACATCTTCAACTTTTAAAATAGTGTATAGTATGTTCCATCGCGTATGTTAGTTTTAAATTGGATGAATCCAAAATTTTACTTACCTGCGTTGATTACATTTTCGTCTAAAATGTAAGAGATATAAAAAATAAATACGACGACTTGACGAGACCATTTTTACTTGTTGTAAAATTGAAGTCTGTGTTAGATTAGTACTGCCTAAAAACCGAGCGTAGACCGGCACCGGCACCGGCAGGCACAGTGGAAAAACGATGCCCCGGCATCGCCGCCGTGCCGGCACCGTGCCGGCGCCGTGCCGGTGCCGTAAATGGAAAATCGTCCACTTGCTTTGATTGTTTCATATAGGAAATTACCTACCGCAAAGTCTGACGTGAGCTACTTCGTCATATTTTATACTTTCTTGAAAATTGTCCAAGTAATACCGATAATTACATTTCTTTTACACTAATTAATAGAACATTTATATAACTTGTTTTTGTAGCTCGGATAATTCACCTTTTGTCGCAAGTTACGAGTTAATGCCTACAGCTTTAGATGAACCTGGCGAGTATTGTGCTGTAGCACGCCTCTGGAATAGGGTTGACAGACGCTGGGATAAAACCGGACGTAGGTTTTTTTTTTGGACGCGTGCCCGATTAAATTAGACGGTGTCCGGCCTGTCCAGCTTTCGTAAGGCTTTTTAAATTTTGCTAATCACACGGTTGATCGATAGAAGGAGCGCCATCGTCATTAACTAGCGCTTTTACCCACGACGCCTGACACAATGTTTATCATTTTAAGACTAAGACTTTTTGCTCAATTTTATCAAAAATCCGGCTTAACTGGCTGGTCTGTTCAAAATTCTGATTTCAAGGGTTGCCCGCCCTATTTAGGAGGGCATCGATGGTCGCTCATGTTTTAAGGCTTGGCGTAATTTAGTGCAGGGCCGCGGCTGGCAGACTTCGTTCTACTTCGACGTTTGCTTGTTAACGTTTACTTAAGATTTAAAAAACCTTGTATTTTAACATTTTTTCGGTTTTTCTTTCGTCAAAAAATGTCAAAAGTTTTTCGGGCGAAATATGGTCTAAATCACTTCTGGTATTGCTCTTTGATGGTTCGTCAAGTTTCAGTACAGTTAGTTGAATCAGCCGTTCCGAACATTAGCTCGGACAGACAGACATTTAAAAATAGGTATTTATGAGTTTAATGGTTTGCAAATAACTCCATTACCTAAACATAAGCCAGTAATTTCGATATTATAGAAAATCTTTTTTTATTTAGGTATAGATAATGGGGGAAGGCGTAATGCGTATGGGAAAAACGGTGACGTTTCTAACATCGCCTAGGTTTTTAATTACACGCATAAAATACGATTTAATTATAGAAAGAGTACTACTTAACGCATGTTTTATTAGCGATAAACACTGTAATATGTAATTTGCGACAAAAATACTTATTTTTATTAGTTATAAACATTGGTACTTGTATATGCTACGAATCCTGAATCTGAATTATTTCTCGAACATACACAGTCTTATTACAAACATTACTTAATTCTTAGGTTTAAAATTTGTTTCACTTATGAAGTTCCGCGGAATTTTATGTACGATATGTATATATAGATATATATATATATATATATATATATATATATATATATATATATATATATATATATATATATATATATATATATATATATATATATATATAGGGAGCGAAGTCTTGTCGATACCACCATTTTTCTTGGAATCACAATAGACGCAAAGCTTCAATGGGGCCCCCATATATCAAAACTAGCAAGCAAGCATACTTAGTTCTGCAGCATAAGCTGTAAAAAAGATTAAAAGTCCTACCAATGTTAAAACAGCTAGACTACTTTGGACTTAGAATAGCTAGTTTACTTTAGCTATTCCCACAATATAATGTCAAAATACCATACGTATTTTGCTATAGGGACACGCGACTGACACTAAAATTATGTTTTTTTTATGGAAGAGGGTCATTAGAACAATCTATGTTTTAAAACCTAAGGAGTCGCTCATACAAAATTTTAAGAAAATTGATATATTAACCATGGCCTCTCAATGCATTTATGAAAATGTAATGTACGTACACAAAAATAAAAGTATTTTTACAAAAATAAGTGATATTCATTATGTAAGTACTTGGAACAGACACAAGCTAGTAGTATCTACCAGTTGTAATCGACTCCACTGAGTGAATAATTCGTTCTTGGGGCGTTGTATACGCTTTTACAACAAAATTCCAGGAAATATACAAAATTTGACTTGCACAAAATTGAAAAACTTTATCAAACTAAGTTTATAAAAAGGGTATTATTATAATATTAAGGAATTTATGGATGATAATAACCCCTGGCAAAGGTGATCGTTATCAAGCTATTTCTAATTCGTTGAGTCGTTAATTGTAACATAATATATGAATGTAAGCTGTTTTTTTTAATAGTCCCGCTTGGTTTCTTCCTGGTTCTTCCCAGAATAGAGGATTTTTTCCGGACGATAGGTAAATTAAAAAAAAGTGTGAAGGTCACTGAAAGTCACAAACATAAGTATTATTTATAATCTATATTGAATAAAAAAAGTTTTTGTTTCTGTTTCCTCATAGGAGGGGGTATATTTGCCATAGTTGCCACGCTTGGTAAGCGGGTTGGCAACCGCAATTTATTTTTATTTTTGGTCCTCATTAGAAAGACGCTGACGCATCTCTTGGATTTGTTCTCTGTCGCCTGTTACGACACCCCAGGGATCAGGATATGGGGTAGCGGATGTTCTTACATTGCCACTACACGGAGTCCTTAGAGGACTAAGGTTTAACCATCACTTAAACCCGAGTGACACATTAGTTAATACATACTGAATAAAAATTAAAATAATGTATTACTTGTATAAATATATTATTGTATTATTGAATTTATGAAAAAAAAAATATTATTTTTTCCAGCAAAATAAACATGAAATTATAAAGAAAAAAGAAAATAATATACTTAAAATCTCTTTCTTGTTAATTTTTCATAAGTATCTATCTTTCTATCAAGAAACCATGTTTTGTAATAAAAAGCATGTGTTTAATAAATGTTGTTCTTGTGACATACATTGTAAATAGTAATAAAAACCGAAAACAAAAAAACTTATCCGGATAAAAGTGGTAAAGCTACCACGTGCACACGGGCTTAATTATAAATTGTAAAGAGCGAGCATAGCGTCATTGTCGCATCAACTCAACGCCTCTGCCCAACTGTCGAGCTTAGAGAGCACTCCTACTAATGACTAGATGCTCGATATGTTCTTGGCTCTTGCACGTACAACTGTAGCTAGAATATCGATATGGCAAACCTAATTAAGGTTTATTTGCCAAAAATGCGGAAATGAAATGTAAATATTAAACTGTTCTTGTTTTTCATTATGTAAAATGAATGCACATTGCCAACCACAAGGCGTTAGGTTGCAGTGGCCACTTACTATAACGTTTTTTTATAGAAGAGGCAAACGAGCATACGGCTCACCTGATGCTAAGTGATTAACGCCGCTCATGAACAACTGCAACACCAGGGGAATTGCGTTGCCGGCCTTTTAAAAAAGAGTAGGCTCTTTTCTTGAAGGTGCCTAAGTTGTATCGGTCCGGATAAATTTCTTGTGGAAGTCGATACCACAAGGAAGTCGTACGAGGAAGAAAACTTTTTTAAATCGCACAATGGTGGACCACCACTCATCCAGATGGTGTGGATGGTATCGCGAGTTTTGTCGCAATGTGCGATGGTGAAATTGTGCGGCCGAAATTAGTCCGAACAATTGTACAAACCCCGAGATAGATGCGATAAAATACGCAAAGAGATGCAACATCTCTTCGCAATGCCAGTGAGCCGCTCTGCGCTAGATGCGATCAAATGGAAGGAGCTCGCACTGGGGAGCCCCAGCCCAGAGATGGCAACAGTATTCCATCTGCGGCCGAATCTGCGCCTTGTAAAGTTGCGGGCGGTATGCCGGCTTGAAATACTGTTCCGCTCTGCTGACCACGCCAAGCTGTTTAGAGACCAATTTGTCCTTCTCTTCCAAGTGACCACGAAACTGCACGTCACTCGATATGTCGGCGCTGAGGATTCCGATACTGGCTGAGGCAACAAGGGGAGTGCCTAGAAACTGAGGAGATACGACGGAGGGGTTTTTTTCAGCGGTTAACACGTAAACTTGTTTCTTCTGGGATCGAACTGAACTAGATTTAGTCGCCCCCATTCCGAGACTTTAACAAAATCTCGACTACAGACACAAGTTTGTCCCGGTATGAGTTAGGTAACCCAGAAGATCACCAGCCGAGGGATCGCGACGGCAACCGTACTGGTGGTCACAATAATCTGGTGACCCTCAGGGTCTGCACGAGCTGACTGTTAATAATAGACTCCATTATAAAAACGGGTGATGGCGATAGGCCTATAGTTGGACGGAGAGTGGTTACCTTT
Source organism: Parnassius smintheus behrii (assembly GCA_036936625.1). Lineage (NCBI taxonomy): Eukaryota > Metazoa > Arthropoda > Insecta > Lepidoptera > Papilionidae > Parnassius > Parnassius smintheus. Next base: position 26,697,807 of record JAUPFT010000014.1, on the reverse strand, counting down.
TTTTGGGATCTGGTGCACGAAAGCTGTCTTCCATGATTTCGGGACTACGCCTAAGAAGTAGGAGTACCGGAAAAGACGCGTTAAAACCGGTGCTAACTACGGAGCACACGTCCTTAGCATAATAAGAGGGACGCCATCAGGCCCACTCGACTTGTTGACGACGAGGAGTGCTCTGCGCACCGAGCGTTGGGTAGCACATGGGCAAAAAATGGGGTCAGCACATCCTGCATGGAGCACTCACACCGCGGGATGGTCGGCGGTGTATTTCCCCCGTCATCAAGGGTCGATTTGGCAGCAAGGAGAGAGCCCATTAGATCGGCTTTGTCCTTTGCGGCATGGGCCAGTGAGTCGTCCTCCCTGTGCAGAGATGGGAGAGATGGCTGACAGAAGTGTTCCTCGCCAATCCTCGCTAGTTTCTCGCCAATTCTGCCGATGTGCTCTGACTTTGCCTTGACAACTTGATTGTAGCACCACATCAGCGACAGAATCAGAAACAACGCTGAGATCATCCGGCGAGAAGCAAACCCACCTCCAAGGGTAGGACTAGGATGCAAAAAAGATCGCATTCCATCCCAATCGGTTGACCTATAGTGCCAAACACGGCGGCAACCTGCAGAACGCAACCGCAATGGAAGCTTGAGTGATACCGTACTCCGTATCAAACAATCGTCCGAAGAGTCAAGAGGGTTGTCGACGGAGACCGGATATCCGTCCAGATGAGAGGCCAGTAGAAGGTCCAACAGGGAAGGTACATTATCTTACACATCTGGGATCCACGTAGGCGAGGTAACCAGTTGTGCGAGACCACACGTCAAATCAAAGTCAAACAGATCTACTCGCATGATCGGTTAAACGAGAATCAAGCCATTCAGCGTGGTAGGCGTTAAAATCACCAACTTCACGATCTCTACGGATGGGACTTGTTGTAGCATGGAATCTGCAGCCATTTGGACGTGGTAGATGAGTCCGTCTCATGTCGTCAGACATTGCCGCAATGGGACCTATAAGTGCACCCGTGAACGCGGGGATTGTCATCGCTGTCTACGCGCAGCCATAAGATGTCACGAATAAAAGCTGCCGAGGCGTCGAAAACAGAGAGAGAGAGAGAAGAGTCGGTCTGTTTCGGCATTACCGTTATGGGACCTATAGAGGCACACGTAGACGCGCGGATGGTCGTCGCTGTCTACGCGTAGCCAAAGGATGGACAGGTCCGAACCTTCATGACTGCCGAGGCGTATTATAGATGTCCTCTTTGACGTACGCGTAAACTCTATCCCGGGGCACAAAGGAGTATTCTAATTTGTACCCCGGGTAGGAGAGATACGAAGTATCAGCCGGAGAGGACACCTGTGTCTCGGTTAGAAAGAGCAAGGCCAGCTTCGCCGTTTAAAGATGGTAGTGGACGGCATTAAGGTTTGAATGAAGTCCCCTGATGTTGCAGAAATTCACGGATAGCGTACGTATGGGGCGCCTTTGACTTATTGCCCCGTTTGTCCCGAGCACGTTTATTTTAATATATATGAATCAATTTTATTTTAAAATCACCCACATCCTTAAATTTTCAAGTAACACTCAAATCAAATAACAAAAAAGTTACACTCAAAATAATTTCATCTATTGGTTTATTAGATCTATATCTTACTTGTTATTTAATTTATTAAAACACTCGGGCGTATGCGTAACCTCGCTAATCCGTTAGTTTAACCTCACTGTCGTTATTCGGAGGTTACTTGGCTCTTGTAGTCCCCCTAACGAAATAATAACACTATAAAAAGCGAAGATCACACTGAATTGCAGTATCGAAAGTGTTGGAGGAATTTAGCAAATTTTCATATTTGCACCATTTACATGAAGACAGTTGGAATGCAGACAAATAATCTAGATCAGTAAGACAACCGTTTTAGTCTCAATTATATGTTATCATTAATATTTAGGCTATATTATGTACTCCCACTTGTGCAGGGTACTAAATGTACTAAAACTAAAATCTTTACCATGCTTCGTTCCTTGATAACGACCACACCCAGCAATGTTTTACAGGAGCAGCTGCCATGTTGCAACCATATTATGGTTGTAGCATGGATGGGTCGGCTCAATCGGAAACAAACTACGTAAATTATTTAAAAATATATACTTGTCAACCATCTTCCGTGACCTTGGAAGTGCTATAGGTGTCTGCCAATGTTATTTTTCAGTAACTTTTATTGAATATTTCAAGATGTCAAAGCGGCAGACTTATTACTTTCACGTTTTTACACCATGTTCACGGTGTGATGTTTTTGGTTATTTTGTTTCAGACTTCCTCTGCGGCGTCTTATGACACTTACGGGGTTATGGGGTTGTGGATTATTTTACGCCGCTAGCTGCCACACACTGTTTTACTTATGAAATTTAAAAGGCATTCTATTCTCACTTGCATACTTTTTATGTCAAACAGTTGGTAATATAATATATATATATATATATATATATATATAAATTTATATATATATATATATATATATATATATATATATATATATATATATATATATATATATATAAATTACGTGTCACATTGTTTGTCCGCGATGGACTCCTAAACTATTTAACCGATTTTAATCAAATTTGCACACCGTGTGCAGTTCGGTCCAACTTGAGAGATAAGATAGTTTATTTGCCCATGAGTAATCCACAATTTTTTTTTGCGAATTTAAGTATTTTTAAAAGGACAAAGAGTTGTCGAAAAGGGCAGAACAACGTCTGCCTGGCAAGCTAGTAAGTGTATATTTTAAACTTTCCGACTGCGCGCTACTCGTACAAATCATTTACATCTCTAATTTTAGACCAACATGTACTTGCTGTTAGGAAATGCTTTACCATATGTAAAATCTAAGGCGAGAATCCAAATAGTCAAGTCTTTTCTTGGCTTATGTTTGCATAACATGACCAAATGGTGCCGTAGCTAATATCCGTTTTAAGTGTAGTCAACGCTTTATAAGTCGTATTCCATACACGTTATACATAATGATCAATATAGCAATATGTATTTCATGTGTACGATTATAAAGAAAATCTAAGGAAGGATAAATTGAATCAAATCCAGTTGTTGACGCACGTTAATATGCTAGTGAACAAATAACCCATTTATTTAAGTACATTGAACGGTATGAAAAGTGACAGTCATCAATAAAAACATGACATGCACCAACTGTTTATTAATTTCCTTCAACAACATACGCACGCTGATGAACCAGCTGCGTTCGCAAATTTCTTTTTTTTGTCTCGATTTTGCTTCTTTTACTGATGGTTCAAAATTGTTTTTCTTATTAGTTGTAGTCATTTCAATTCTTGTCACATGTTTTCGATGTATTAAGTTGGCATACATTAAAACACATCTCCATGTATTTATGTTAAACAGGACAAATTGTATCAAGGGTGCTAAAAGATGTCAGGAGATAAATAATTTAAAGTCGAATGTAATAAATGAATTAAATGTTAATTATTTCGGATGGCACAAAATTTTCTGTGATGGATCCAAAGACAAATATGGTGTAGGTGCCGCTTATTTTGACTCATTGCTGGGTAATAAAAGTAAAATTAAAATTCCTAATAATTTTACGATAATGTCAGCTGAATTAATTGCTATAAATGATGCCCTATTACATGCTGGTACAACAAATTTTCAAAAAACAGTCATTCTAACTGATAGCAAGAGTGCTCTTGACATATTGCTCGATGCGTCTCTGGTCTCAGAGGTATATCGATAGCATATTCGATATTAAATGAAATATTGAAACTTCAATGTAAAAACCGTGAGTTAGTATTGCAGTGGGTACCGTCTCACATCGGTTTACAGGACAATGAGGAGGCTGATAAGCTGGCGAAATTGGCAATCACCCAAGGAAGAGAATATAATATTTATCCTGATTATTCAGAAATTTTAATTAAATATAAAGAGAAATTTTATACAATTTGAAAAGAATATTTTGATAAGATCGCAAGATAAAGGGATTTGGTACAAAACCATCCAGAGTCAGCCTCCGAAAGTGCCTTGGTTTAATCAATGTCTGTTGAATAGAAAATACTATATTATAGTACTATATTATAGTATATTGTATTAGCAATGCGACTTCGTTCCGGACACATTCCGTGTAACAAGTTTTCTTTCATGATGAAAATGAAACAATCTCCAAATTGCGATACATGCAAAACAATAGAAGATGTAAAACACTTGCTCGCGGAATGTTCCAAAAATCATCATGAAAGGAAACTACGAGTATTAGTTGCCAAAGCTGATATTAAAATTTGTAACCTAGGGGAATATCAAAGCATTTTGTCTGAACCATTATCTGATGCTGCTCAAATTGTATATAACTTAGTTAATTTTTTGTTTAAATAATTTAAGAAATTGTAGTTTGTTGTTTAGTTATTAGGTATAATGGGACTGGCATGTTTAAAACAACCTAAGTCCCTAAATTTATAAAAAAAAAAGAATTAAAAACAAATGTATTTATGTTATTACTTTGCGGTGTCAAATTAATTACGTTACAAATGACCAAGATATATGCAATAATTTTTTTTTATAAACTTGTCTCCTAAGTCATTATCTTTTAATAGATATTAACGGTTCCAGTATAATTTCCGTGATGAGAACCACGATCGAACCATTAGACATAAAACTGTTTCTGTAACCGTTTTTAGTCGTTTCCTATAACTAAACTGAAAAGAAATTTATAAGTACCATAAGATTGATTATTCGACCACTTTTTTGTTCTGCAATCCAAAATATGATTTCCCGTTATCGGTGATTGCGAAAATATTAATTTAAGGCCAAGATAAACACGCACGATTCGCGATTCTATTATACTAACAGTGTGTTTTTGCTATAGGCCACAGTAAATTTTTCTTTTTACTATGTCTAGGCGCTTTATTTTCGTTTTGTTTCGTAAAAGTCAATTGTTAAATATTATAGTTACAATAGATCGACTATAATTATATATTTCCTCAATATTATTTTTGGTTAAAATAAATTCTTTTTTTGTGTTACAGTTACTGCTACTCTACCACCGCAAAGGCCTTGGATTCCGTTGACACGGCCAAACAGAACTCGCCCAACATGTAAGTAGTCTTAATTTTCATTTCCGAAGCCTAAATTACATTATCTTATCTCCGCGGCAGTGATCATGGAAGTTGGCAGCGCGAATTTCCTACGTTAAAAAGTTTTTAGTGCTCCTGTCTACACTGCATGCATACTTCCAGCACGAACTTAGCGTGCGACGGTTGGTGAGCAAAAAGTTTTTTAATAGTTTTTGCTTATTATCAGGAAAGAACGTGCCTTTCATATTATCGAAAAATATTATAATATGGTTATTGATTAAAAGAACGAGAACTCAAACATCAAAGTATTTAATGATTTCTTATATTCACGCGAACACTATATATACAACACGTACGAATTAACTTGGGACTCCGCTGGAATGCGACCCCCTTCCCGACTCCCCGCACCGCGTCCCGCGCTGGCCGTGCGCGCTCAGTACCGATAGCATTTTTGTTACGGATACGCGTCTCGACTCTAGTTCGATATTTTTGATAATTGTTTGTTGTTTGGTTTGGACTTTTGTTTGTTTTTGTTATACTTGAACGTTATTTTATCTGTTTGTTGTTAATTGCGTTGTTTTATTGTTAAGTTTGGACGTTGTGTTGTGCCGTTTTCTTGTGACGCTTAGGAGTTACTCTGCCTTTTTTATTTTTAAAAAAAGATGGGAGGAAAGACAATACATAGCCAAGCACGGACACTTGCTCTAAAAGTTTTAAAATTTTTCGAAGATGAAAAATCAAATAAAAAGTTTCTTATTCCTGTGGACCAAGCTTTAAAGAGGGCTTGTGCAGCAACAGGCATATCAAAGGCAACACTACTAGGAATGAAAAACGGGGCGAAAAAAGTTCAGTCAATTTCTCAAGACCAAAATGATGATGTCACGGTAGTATCCGAACCATGTACTTCTCAAGCAAGACCAGAACTTAAACTATCAACTTCAGGCAAAAAAAGGAAATAGAGCTCAAAAAAAATTGAACTCGACAATTTTGATCGGTGTGCTCCAAGAAACCTTGTCAACAGTTTCTATACAGTACGGAAAGAAATTCCAACATTGAAAAAAAATTTTACGGCTGCAAAAGCAGATTTAAATTTTCCAGGTACGTACCCATATTTATTGACATTTTTTATATGTATTATATATCATACTTTAGGTCATATCATATACAAGGTGACATTTAATTCAAGCATAATCTTGTTAGGGGTGCTAGAACCGGTAATTTGCAACAATTTTATGTATGGACACCCATATGCAAAAGTGAACCATTTCTGAGATATTTAATTTTAAATTATTTTTTGAAAAAATACCACGCGATAACTAAAAATTAAAAATAAAATCTTTATTTTACAGGTGAAAAAACCACGTTACAATGAATACTCGTCGACTACTTGGGTTACAAATTTAAAAAATGTAAGAACACAAGACAAGTCTTAATACAAAAGCCAGACATTGCTACCTGGAGAGCCCGTTATTTACGAAGGAAGAAAGAAAACAATGAACTTGGGGTGGACAAAAAACCCGTAACTTATTTAGACGAAACATGGATTCACTCCCACTATACCGTGCGCAAATGCTGGCAAAATAACGATGACGCAAGCAATAGAAAAAATGATAATCCAGGACAGCGGTAGATATTGGTGCACGCTGGCGGTGAAAACGGCTTTATCCCTGGTGCCGAATTGATTTACAAATGCAAAAGTAATGCCGGGGACTACCATCACGAAATGGATAGTAAAAACTTTAAAAAGTGGTTGACAGAAAAACTAATCCCAAACTTACCTCAAAACAGTCTCGTCGTTATAGACAATGCTCCCTACCACTCAACGCAGTCTGAAAAACCACCCGTGAGCTCTTCCCTGAAAGGTGAGATGCAGAGTTGGCTTCGGAAAAACAACATTCCTTTTGATGAAAAAATGACTAAACCGGAACTGTACCATATAATACTGTTCAATAAACCACCGAAAAAATATATAGTGGACGAACTCATGAGGGAGCATGGACACGAGGTATTACGGCTGCCACCATACCATTGTGATTTGAACCCTATCGAATATATATGGAACTTAATAAAACAAAGGGTGGCAGCTAAAAATGTTAACCAGTTTGAAAGGGAAATAGAGGGTTTGACAAGAGACGCAATACAGTCTATAACGGCTTCCGATTGGAAGAAAGAAATTAACCATATCGAAAGATTAGAAAATGAATACTGGGAGAGTGATAGACTTGGAGAAATCCAACAGAGAGAATTAATTATATCCCTCGGAGGGGAAGTATCCAGCTCTGAGAGTGAAAGTGAGGACGATCTAATGGACGGAATAGAACCGATCGTATACAGTGACAATGAATAATAAATGTTATAATAAATCCTTATTAATATTCCTTACTTCTATTCCTTGATTTTACATAGTTTGTGCTGTTCCGCTTATCCAAGATTGATTCACTTTCACCCTAAGGTTGCCTGGGAGAGATTGCTTTTTAGCAATAAGTTCGCCTGTTATGCTTTGTATTTTTATTGTGTACGAATCTGTAACACTTTTTATAGTGCAATAAAGTGTATAATAAATAAATTAATAATATTATAAATGAGAAAGTGTGTATGTTTATTTCTTTGTCCTTCCTTGACGCGTTAACTAAAAATAATATTACATATATATATATTATAAAAAATAAATATTTAAAATATATAAAAATGGCAACAGTATATCACTTATTACTTCACCCCTTGCCAGAACATTTTATTTTGTTTTTATTAATAATCTCATGCAAATCTCAAAAATTTCAAATAAAAAAATATTACGACGCATTATTTTGCACACCGTACATTGACAATTACGTCATCGGCCCAGGTCTCAAGTTAATTCGTACGAGTTATACATTGATTCAAACTACTTTTGTCAAAGTTAACACGGAGTACCTTCAGCTTTTTTAATTATTGTCTTTGGTCCGATCTACGCAGAATGAACTAATTTTGTTTTGAAGTCTTGCAGTGGTATGCATGGGTTTAGTTTTAATTTTATTAATTATAGGTCTCTAATATATAGGGCAAACGTGGCTGACGTGGAGCATCAACGGGAAGTCTGCAGTTTGCGATCATATCCTAGACGGCCCCAACCATTACATCAGATTTGATAGACCACAAATCCTCGCGAAAGAACATCGATTCCTACCAAGGATGATACGTGAGGCTATTGAAATTAAAAACGTCCTAATTTCAATAGAGAAGGAGGCTGGGTTCCACCTGCTTGGGACCCTATAATTAATAAAATTAAAACTAAACCCAAGCATACCACTGCCAGACTTCAAAATACAATTAGTTCATTCTGCGTAGATCGGACCAAAGACAATAATTAAAAAAGCTGAAGGTACTCCGGGTTAACTTTGACCTCGGAAAGTGAGTCACCTCAGTCCCCCGTGACCATGGGTTAGACCACGATTACATATACTTAGTCGGATCATAAGTTCTGTCAAAACCTTATTATTTAAAAAAAATAATACTGGCTAGATGAACTTCACCAATTTTAAAAATATAACGTTTGCGCTTGCCGAAAATAAAAAAGACATTAATTTTCAAATATGGAGTGGTCGAAGAAAGAAGATAGAGTAGCGGTTATCGCGTTGCACCGCTGTGGTTACGCGCCAAAAGAGATTTTCAATATTCTACAAAAATTGAAAATAACCCTACGATTTGTTTATCGCACTATCAAACGATTCACTGAAGATTCAAGCTTCGAAGATCCTAAGAGGACCGGCCAACCTGGTAAAGTTAGGACACCCGCAATCATGAAATCAGTGAAGGCGCGAATCCAACGAAATCCTGTTCGTAAACAAAAAATTTTAGCTCTTTAGATGGGCCTAAGCAGAACCACGGTCAAAAAAGTGATCAATGAAGACCTACGAGCTTATCGTAAGAAGACCGGGCATTTTTTGAACGAGCGTTTAAAAAAATTTGTCTGGAATTTGGCGCTTTGTTACGGCGGTACGCGGGAAAAAAATACCGCGAAATTTTGTTTTCGGGTGAAAAAATTATTAACATCAAAGAAAGTTATAATAAACAAAATGATAAGGTGTATACCCACAGCAGTGAAGAAGCCAGCACGCGTCTTTCGAGGGTTCAACGAGCACATTATCCTTCGTCACTCATGGTTTGGCTTGGAGTCCCATATTCAGGCTTAACTGAGATGTTTTTCTGTGAAAAAGATGTAAAAACTAGTGCTGAGGTGTACCAAAATACCGTCCTAACAAACATAGTTGAACTAATTTCTCAAACAAAGTTCAAAAACGGACATTGGATATTCCAACAGGACTCTGCACCAACTCATAGGGCACGAAGCACGCAAAACTGGTTGACCGCCTATGGAATTGACTGTATCGGACGTGCAGACTGGCCCTCTTCCTGTCCAGATTTAAGCCCACTATAACTATGACTATAAGATATGGCAATATTTGGAGGAGAAAGTCTGCACTAAACCTCATCAGAATTTAGAATCTCTCAGAGCATCTTTGGCTAAAACAGCGGCAGAAACAGATATGAGTATGGTGCGCATGCTGCGATTGATGATTGGCCACATCGGTTAAGGACATGTATTAAAAATAGGGGAGGGCATTTTGAATAATGTAAATAAAATTGTGTTCTAAATTAAATTACCTTTCATTTCATATATAATTTCTATATAGTTATCGAAAAGTGTATCATTAATTTTATAAAAAGTTTTTGACAGAACTTATGACCTGGCTAAGTATATATGGGTTAGACTCGATTAGACCACTGAGAGAGATATCCCTTGATGATGCTTCATTTAGAGGCGAATCATGAAAGTATAATCTGGAGTCTAGATTAAAAAAATGCTGCGTTTAGTTTTGTTTGTTGTCGAAGTGACAGTGATATTGCACATGACTTCAGTTTACATTGTAGACTAATTGTAGATGTTTTCTATTTATTATTAAGTTCTGAACTCTTGATGTAACTTTTTAAATTACAAAAAATGTTCAAATAAGCATTTTTAAAGAGTTTGAGGTTTTTTTTGTCACACTGTAATAATAATAGACCACATATAACATACCCATGGGAAACTTTTATAGAAAACCGAATTTTGCCACTATGTCTTGCGTATGTGGACTACGAGAAAGTCTTCGATTCCGGCGAAATTTGCGCGGTTCTAAAGTCCCTTCAGCGGTGCCAAGTTGACTGTCGGTATATCGAAGTGCTGAAGTGTTTGTACAGTAGGGTTACGATAGCTATCTGAGTACAGAACCGGAGTTCGAAACCTATCCAACTGCAGAAAGGTGTAAGACAGGGTGATGTTATATCCTCGAAACTCTTCACCGCTTCGTTGGAAGACGTTTTCAAGCTACTGGACTGGAAAGGATACGGTATTAACATCAATGGCGAGTCCATCACTGACCTTCGATTTGCCGACGATATAGTTCTTACAGCAGAATCGCTGGAGGATCTAAGCACTATGCTCAATGCCCTCAATGGTGTCTACTAACGGATAGGTGTTAAGATGAACATGGACAAAACAAAGATCATGTTTAATGTCCATGTCACACCTATGCCGGTAGTTGTTGAGATCACCATGCTCGAAGTTGTCGACGAGTACGTGTACCTGGGGCAAATAGTCCGACTAGGTAAGTCCAACTTCGACCGAGAGGTAAACCAAAGGATTGATCTCGGCGGGGCAGCGTTCGGGAGATAACGATACATCCTCTCGTCAGCTATACCTCAAAACTTGAAAAAATATTGTACAAACAGTGCATGTTGCCAGTGATAACTTATGGATCTGAGACGTGGTTCTTCACTGCTGGTCGTATAAGTAAGATCAGGGTCGCTCAGCGAGCTATGGAGAGGGCTATCTCTCTGCTTAATAAACTTAGCAATGAAGATATCCGCAGTAGAACCATATTAACAGATATAGCCCAACGGATTGGTGAGCTGAAGTGGCAATAGGCAGGCTATATAGATTGGAGAACTGACAACTGATTGTGAAGAAAGCTTGTACCGGTAGGCGAAGTGTAGGGTGACCCCCTACTAGATGAAGTGACCGATTTAGACAAGTCAAGAAGTCGAAGGATGCATGTGGCTCATGATTGTGCCTTGTAGCATTCATTGGGGGAGGCCTATGTTCAGCCGTGGACTTGTTAAGGGATAAGGGTAATTTTGATGGTGATGATGATTGTAATAAGTTTAAAATAATAATAATAATAATAATAATAAATATATTTATTCATTGACCAAAAGTAATAAAATATTTAAAGGTTAAACTAATACAAAAATAATATTTTTAGAAGGACAATGAAAGGGTTCTGACTCAGCATGTGTTGCAGAGAATCTACAATGCTGTTATTCTGTCAGCACCCATATACCTACTTAGTGAGCTAAAGTATAACTACGCGTACATCACCGATTATTTTACAAATAGCTTTTAGTGTTAAATTATTTATTTATTCAGCCAGTACAAGAACTTTATAATTAACCAGTACAAGTTATCATAATATTTCTATTAATAATTTGATAATTAATATACGTGTACAAGAGATAAAACATAATATAAACAAAATATAAACGTAATATAAACAAAAACATGAAAAAAAAAATATAATAGTATTAAAAGTAAGAGCTACAGTAGTGTTTTATTTATTCAGACTAATTATAATAATTATGCTAGAACAACGTAATGGTTATTAAAAAGAATATTGGTAGTAAATGTAAGTTACATAATTGCATATATTCAGCCCTAACCGATTTTTTTTTATATTTATGACATTTTCTGCGTACTTAATAAATACTCTTTGTATTTTCTCTTAAAACTGTTCTTATTTGTTATGACTCGTAATGGTGGTGGAAGATCATTCCAACATTTTGTGGCCATAAATTTAAATATACACAAATAATACATAAACTCTCACTCCTGTCACCCAAAAGGTTAGTCAGAGATTACAGATTACTGACGTTCAGGGAGCAGAGTGCTTTGCGAACCGATCGCTGTTGAAACCGCACATCCGGCATGGAACACTCACACCGCGGGATAGTCGGCGGTGTATTCCCCCCGTCATCGAAAGTCGAGTTGGACGCAAAGAGAGAGCCTAACAGATCGGCTTTCTCCATTGCGGCATGGGCCAGTGAGTCGTCCTCTGTGTGCAGAGATGGAAGAGATGACTAACAGAAGTTCCCTTTGACATTCTTGGCGAGAGACCAGAATGCACGGGTTCCCGAAGCAAGGCGAACTAGCCTCTCGCCAATTCTTGTTTTATCACTCTTTCCTCACTCATTATTTCTATCTATCCAAACCTCCCAAACATTCATTTCTTAATACTGGCCGCAACATCTTTAATAAGTTCTTATGCTTATATCCGTTGGTTTACCCACAAAGTACCACACACGTTATTCAATTTTCAAGCAATGTAGACAGTGGTCGATTACTAAATTAAGTTGCTATCGCAAATCACGTAGTCCCGGCCTCGTTCAGTTATGTTATTTTCTGTATGAACAAAAAATATGCCTATGCAAAGAGTTCCGCTCAATCGAGTATTTGGTTGCTCGGGCAGTTATTCAATTTCGCTACGTTCTTTGAGTATAGGTAGTTTGTTATTACGTGACCGCAATTACAATATCAGAATGTTGGTTGCGCCCCGCTTGACGCAGTTGTAACAATTTTTAACTGAGTTCCAAAAACGAGAAGGTTCTATATTCGTCGGGTTATGTTTTTATGCATACATATCGGTATATACCGGTAGACATATCTACCGGTTTATCGGCTGAATAGGTTATCTTTTAGGGGTGTTCCCAAATAATTTTAAGAAAAATTCACTCTTTACTGGAAAAGGGGATAAAATTCTTCGATACTCTAATGTTTTAGCACCGAATTCAGAAGCTATAAAGGTATATATAGGACTTTTTTTAATTTTTTATTGTGTTAATTTTTTTCGTCATTTATTCCCGCATAATTACTGTACAGTTATTAGAATAAATTATTATCTTTTGAATCGCTCGCATTGAGGTATTATCGGATAGTTCGACGATCGCTCGCGCTGTATATTTCACAGTACGCGAACAGCTCGAGATCGATCCTTGTCAGCACCCACAAAACTGTTACTATTTGTAATTTTAAGTTCTGATTTACCATGTGTTCGGTGATAAAGGAAAACATTGTGAGGAAATCTTAATGTTTAAGAAATAAAATGTATCAAGGATATATGAAGTATCAACACGCGTGTGAGTAGCGCATCGGACTATGTGAGCCTGACCCTGAGAGGGTTAACGAGCCCGTGCTCAGCCGTGGGACAATAATATATATTACAGTGTGATTTGTTTTATTTTCCTTTAATCGCTTTCACACATAATTATTTACAAATTGAATTAGTATTGTTCTCATAGTTACGGCGTCAAGGTGAATAGTTTGCTGCGAGAAATGTCCATTGTCATCGAAAGGCTCAAACAATACACATTAGTAATGTGGCAAACCTATTTATCGTTAATTAGCACGACTCCATTCAGCTTAGTCTAGTCGTGCTCATGGTCAGATGGCTCGGCAAGAGAGGAAATGCCCTTCGTATCGACGTTTGCGACCGAACAATGAACAATGCGAGACATTGGCTGCGACCTCCCCGCATCCGTGAACCTGCTATCGTAATTGGTTTCTTTTTTATACAAGTTTCACTGCGTGTGAATTGTAACAGCGATGTTTAAGTTGTTTTTTTTACATATGTTGTCGTTGTAAACATCTTGTGAACAGAGAACTGAATTATTATAATATTACACACGTGCTTCTACTTTGTGGGCTTGGCGGCAACCAAAGAATACTTTATTTACGACAACTGAGTGATAGAGCCTTTTTTGAACAGAATGACGGTAACAAACGAACACGCAGTCCAACTTATGGTAAGTGACTATTGTGGCCTAACGACCCCTACATCTATCCTCGATTAAGAATCAAAATGCAGATGCGATGCGATACTTATGGACTAAGATGCAATGCCTAGTTTTTAGTAAATAGGGTCTCCGGTTCTCTTTACTTACCATACGAAACAGCAGCATTATTCTGCTGTTTCCCGTTTGTATTTTGTGAGGGCTTCAAAGGACCAGCGTGGAAGGATGTCCAAGGACAAGCCGACACGTTTCGTGCAACACCTATAATATAGATACACATACACAAATCAACGGGATTTATCATCATCATCATTACAACCCTTCACAAGTCAACTGCTGAACATAGGCCTCCCGCAAGTAATGCCACAAAGCACCCGATCTACTGCCTGCATATCTTACCAGGTCGTCACTCCATCTAGTGAGGAGTCGCTCTACACTACACTACGCCTACCGGTACGAGGCTGCCACTCGAGAACCTTTCTTCCCCATCGGTTATCGGTTCTTCGAGCTATATGGCCGGCCCCTTGCCATTTCAGCTTACTAATCCGTTGGGCTATGTCGTTCACTCTGGTTTTGATCAACGGGATTACAGATGTCTAATACTTGAAGTTTTGTTACTCTCAATTAAAACTCAGTGCTGCGACCACTCCGCTAATCTAAGGAAATTAGACTGTCGTCGTCGTGCACTAGACACGCTACACAGACGTTCATTAGCTCCCTTCATTGTTGTGTAATAAACAGGCTTCACACCGCCTGGTGAAACGTGAGGGGTGATAAACTGGAGGCTCTAATTTATTATTGGATGTTGGAAAGCGATTTATAAATCGCTCATAAATAATTTCTAGATTATTCTACTGTGGAAATAAATCTATTCCTAAATTACAAGAAATCATTAATAGAAATCTATCTATATCTAATGTTACCAGAAGAAAGTGGCGCTGATAAATTAGTCTAAACGCGGTGAAGTTGGCAACAAGAGGTTAGGACATAGAAAAACATAAGCTTATGCTTAAATTTTACAACACGCATTTAGCTCTACAATTGCTTATTATTTTTAAATTTAATACAAATATTTTATAATTAATCTGTTTCCGTTAAAAGGCTAAATAAGTAAGATTCAATACAAAAAGTTCGCAAAGGATCGAAAACAAAGATGAGCATTATGTATTTTATTTACGTCCTTGGAAGGGGTAAAATCGTATTTTGTTAAATTTAAAACTCGAACCTTGAAATTCTCGTTACTAAATCGCCGAGATGCTGTTAATAGCACCAAGTGCCCTTAAAAATGTTGTATTGCCTTTATAGGCATCTGGTACTTCTGAAAAGGTTATCTGCCTCTTATTTTAAATGTACCACAATGTAGGTCAGCTATTACTATAAGGTCGCTTCGAAAATTATAATATTAGATAATTTATACAATGAATTTTTCAGGGATTGTTTTTAATTGCAGAACTTTTGAATCTTTTATCTCAAAGTTCTAGAGATAAGTTTTACATAGTTCGTAGTCTTACGTCTAGAAAAGATAGAGTAAACGTTAATGAAAAAGCATTCATTTGAATGGGTCTGCCATATAACTTAAGAACCAACAACGAGGAAGAAAGGTTCTCAAGTGAAACCTCGTACCGGTAAGCGAAGTGTGGAATGCCGACGATGGAATGATGAAGATGAGATTTTGTGTTTGTACAGTCGGGCTACGATGGCTATCCGAGTACAGAACAAGAGTACGAAACTTATCCTACTGCAAAGAGTTGTAAAACAGGTTGACGTTACATCCACGAAACTCTTTACTGCTTCATTGAAAGACGTTTTCAAGCTACTGGACTGGAAAGGATACGATATTAACATTAATGGCGAGTACATCACTCACTGTCGATTTGCCGACGATATGGTCATTATGGCAGTATAGTTGGAGGACCTAAGCACTTTTGCTCAATAACTTTTATAGTGCCCCCCCAACGGATAGGTATTAAGTTGAACATGGACAAAACAAAGATCAGGTGTAACGTCCATGTCACACCTATGCCGATAGTTGTTGGGAGCACTAAGCTCGAAGTTGTTGACGAGTATGTTTACTTGGGGACAAATAGTCCGGTCAATTAAGTCCAACTTCGGCTGAGAGGTCAATCGACGGATTCAACTCGGCTGATCAACGTTCGGGAAAGTTACGACACATCTTCTTATCAGCTATACCTCAAAACCTGAAAACGAGACTGTACAACCAGTGTGTGTTGTCAGTGATGACTTATGGATCTGAGACGTGGTTCTTAACTGCTCGCCATATAAGGACGCTCAAGGTCGATCAGCGAGCTTTGGAGACGGCTATGCTAGGGGTTTCTCTGCGTTATAAACTTAGCAATGAGGATACCCGCAGTAGAACCATAGTAACAGATATAGCCCAACGGATTAGTAAGCTGATGTGGCAATGGACCGGCTAAATAGATCGGAGAACTGACAACCGATGGTGAAGAAAGCTCGTACCGGTAGGCAAAGTGTAGGGCGACCCCCTACTAGATAAAGTGACCGATTAAGACAAGTCAGGAAGTCGAAGGATGCAAGTGGCCCATGACTGTGCCTTATAGCATTAATTGGGGGAGGCATATGTTCTGTCCTGAACTTGTGAAGGGCTGTAATGATGATGATTAAAATGAGGAAGTACGAATATTAGGTGACGGAGCAGATCTACGATAATTTATTCAAATATCCCATTAACATTTTTATTCCAACTAAAAACGCCGCAGAGCCTGAACTAGTTTATCGTTTTTTATCTACAAAAACAAACACCACGTCCGCTCGTTTCTCGAAGCGTAATCGTGTATTACAACACGTAAAGCTTCTGCGAATAAAAAGTTAATCGATTGCCGTGTAGTAGTGGAGGAATATGCAGAGCTGGACTAGTTGTCTAGTTGTATTCGTATATTGGATGACATGGGGTCAATCACTCCTACACTACACGACAGTAGATGTTTCTATTTGTTTTATAAAGCTATAGGTACCTATGTTTATGTGTGTAAAGTTCAACGAATATCCTAATAAAAATATGTTTTTTTGGTAGTGATTAAAATCGACCAGCTCAAAAACATCATCATTCATTACAACCTTTCAAATGTCTGATGAATAGATTGAATTAAAGAAGGTATAGTTTCCATAGATCTTTTCAGGAAGATGCTGCTGCCTGTTTCCTGTTTTGTTTTCCCTATGTCGCCTGTTACAACACATAGTATGATATGGGATGGTGGATTCTCTTACGTCGCCACGGCACGGCTCGGAAACAGGGCTATATGAAATTCACAGTAGAATTTAAAAAAAAATTCAGGACCTGTGTATTCGCGGTTAATTTGTTTTGTTTTTGTATTTGATTTTTTAAGCTACCCCCACATGAGGATTTTCCCCTGTATTATAGAGGCAGTTTACAAACCAAAATAGCACAGGGATAAACATCTAGAACAATTATTTGTAGGTCATACATATACTTGTTCCATGCAGGATTCGAATCCGCGGTCTTCAAGGCCGCGACTCAATGCTAAACAACTGCGCCCATCAGCCGTCGACGCATTGGAATAGCAAGATGGACTCTTGAAAAAACTACAGCCTATATAATATATACTGCCCATTGCCGGGCACAGTTTACCTTCACCGTCGAATACTTAAGTGATAAATCGGCATTTAAAATTGTAATTAACCATTTTATTGAATCCAGCGGGGATCGAAACCGGGTGGCTCGCATACTGTGTAATTTACGGCCAGTGCTTAGCCCCTTAGCTACAACGCCCACGGCTCTCCTGTGTTATGGAGGAAATTGTTAATTTATAAACGAGTTTTTAGTTTCGTTTGTCCATTGTTGCAATGTGATGTTTTCGCAACTCTTTTTGTATACAACGTTACCTCTCACACTAGGATTTTTTCCTGTAACGCGGATACAGTTAACAAACATACGAGGGCGGCACTGAAAGTTTCGGGAATCAAGGAAGTGACACAACATTACTATTTAAAAATGTATTTATTGCTTTTCGAAGTATTCTCCGCGAAATTTGACACATTTTTCCATACGATGGAACCAATCATTGAAGCAACCATTCCATTCGGAAGTTGGGGTCTCCAAAATGACCGTTTTATAGGCGTCCACAGCTTCTTCAGGCGATGAAAATCTCTGTCCACGCAATTTATTCTTTATTTTAGGGAAAGTATAGAAATCATTAGAGCTTTACGTTCTTTCCGTAACGGCGATAGCTATGGGGATAAAACACCCTCAAATTCTTGACTCCGGGCTGCGGCTGAAAATTTCTTGACACAAAAGGCATTAACTGATTTTTGGCCCGACTCGGAATTAGAACCCGGGACCACATAACCAGCAAATGCGTTTACTACCACTAGATCAGTGAGGCAATCAATAACTATATACTACAATAGTAGCTTTGCCCTTTAGGAGTACAGCAATTGCTGCATCTATTCTGCAAATTTACATCCGAAAATAGGACAAGTTTCAAACGTGTTTTGTAAATTTTATCATTCGATTTACATTTGCTCCTCGTTCTGAGCGCGCTCACTACGCCTCTATTGTTTAAATCTATCACGCGAAACTAGTATGCATTTGTATGTAAATTATCTGTAACAAGAATCTTTTAAAATAAAATAATGCTCTCCATTTACGACGTCGCTTAATGTCGGCGATTATGGTTGTAGATTTACAGACAAAGAGGTCTTAAATCGAGCAATTGAGCAGGCTTTAAAATTAATTTTTCTTCGCGTTTTAATTTGAAATCTGAACTGAATAAAATGCAATGAGTGCAAGTAAACCTTACTTGGTGGTTGTTACGTGTTTTCATTTTACATATTCGTATGTGTAAGTATCCACCCTGTTACTAGACTCTGTTGACAACCATCAGTGTCGGTCTGAAGGGTATGGAGGACTCATTTATTCATTATACCCCATCAAAACTCTACTGCAGCATATACATAGGCCACCCTATTGAATAAAACTAGTTTTACGGACATTCCACGGGAGGGCCAAAGGTCTTTAACGTCATAATATCGTAGTTAACGAAGGCTACCTTCAACTTTAAAACATTTTTGGTACCCATCTACGCAGAACGAGCTTACAGTATCGTGGTTCGGATTTAATTTTATTAATTATGGGATCCCAAGCAGATCGTAGCACCCAGCTATTTAATCTTTTGAAATCAGGATATTTTTAAATTTCAATGGCCTTGCAAATCATCCAGTGCTTAACAACAGGGATATGTTATTTTATACGGGTTTTATGGATCACGCCAGAGCAGTGCCTTTCCAAGTGTTCGTAAAACTTCTTCATTTCTGTTTTGTCATGTCTTCACAGGTTCATTATAATAAATATCTTATTGAAATATATATATATATATATATATATATATATATATATATATATATATATATATATATATATATATATATATATATATTTCATTATCTGTAGCTCAAATAAGATAGTCGTACTGCCATCTGTCGAAATCCATAATATTTTTTCTGGCAATTCCCTTGGTCATTTCTAACGATACCCACAAGAAGAAATGGTGTGATGTGTTCTTTTAAACCGCCGTGTCACGCCGACATTGTAATGTTAGCATTTATCTATATATACATCTAACCAATCAAATAAAATTGAAGGTTCTGTTTGTAATGTCAAAATAGTAGCTTTTTACTATAGTATGTGCCAAATCGATTGAGAAAAACGGACAATGACCTCAGATATGAGCCGAGTGTCAAAAGGCGTAACTTACAAAATCTCAATTTAGACGTGATAACAATATTTAAATATTGATATTATTCACACTTCTAGGTCAGCACATATGTTTTTTTTTCTTAAGTAATATTGTCTGTGGTTCCTATAAACATCGTAAAATCTTACGGTACCTACATCGCGAAAAATGTGTTATATTTTATATTTCAATTTATGGTAAGCAACGCAGCAATTCATTTAATGACAGTTTCATATAAAAAAATATTTGAAGCAATATAATCACCATATTGAGCTTTTGCAAATTTATCCCTTTAAAACAAACAAAACGCGCGTACGTCAGTTCGATAACGCTCGAAACGTGACAATGGCAGCCAGAGTCACCTTTTTTGGGCCGGTCCGCATGCACCGAATAAAAATAATGTTCTTATATAATATTGAAAATAAATTTTTATCTTTTGCATAAGTACGTTCTTATTCGGTGTCGTTATCACTCAAATCTTAATATGGGGTATAAATTAATGCTTTTTGTTGTTAAATGAATAAAGTACTTTATAACAATAGATGATTTATCTTCTACAGCGATCATAACTTTTTAATAATAGTTTAAATATATATTATATCAATCATTATAAAAACATAAAAAATCATTATAAATAAAGAAAGTACTACGTATAAAATGTGCCTATCTATTGAAGGTTTGTAACCCCTGGTTAAATGACCGAAAGGTCATTGTCCGTTTTTCTCAATCGATTTGGCACATACTATAGTAGTTTGAATCGAAATGGTACATAAAACCTAATGTAGTTTTTGTCCCATGTAATAATTTCGCTGCAGCTACTATTTATCTATTACTCTTTTTAATATTCCGTCATTGCTCCCTTATGGTAAGAAAGATGTCTACAGCGCATTTAGCGGTAACATTTTTGTATAAACACGTAAATATTGCTAAAGCAGCAAACATGTGCACAGCTGGCCGTATGAGGAAGCTCAACGAGCTATGGAGAGGGCTATGCTCGAGATAAACTTGATAAACGTGATAAACTTAGAAATGAGGATATCCGCAGTAGAACCAGAGTGACTGACAGCCTAACGGGTATGTAAGCTGAAGTCGTATTGGGCCCGCCATATGGCTCGAAAACCAACAATCGATGGGGAAGAAAAGTTCTCCAGTGGTAGCCTCGTACCAGTAGGCGAAGTGTAGGGCGACGCTCTACTAGGTGAGGTGACGACATGGTAAAACATGTCGGAAGTTTATGGATGCAGGTGGCTCAGGACCATGCTTTACATTTCTTGGGGGAGGCCTGTGTTCAGCAGTGGACTTGTGAAGTGCTGTAATGAGCTAAAATGTAACGTCAAGAGCACGGACGCACTAAGACAGTTAGTATGTCTCGCACTAAAGTATCCACAACCAGATTCCTAGCCTAAATATCTACATGATATGCATGATACATGATTCCATTCAGAACTGGAAAAAATCACTGTAGAATGATACTTGTATATGTGATCTAGTCGACAATTGTAAACGTCTAGTACGAACAATATTCACTGAATACCTAATTCGTGTACACCGGTGTCGTATAAAAGCCCACGTACCTCGCGGTAAGCAGACGGCCCGCGCCTCCCTCCATTATATTCAGATGAGACACGATAGTATCCGACCGTATTATTCCTTTTATATCGCCGAGAAACATTGGCTTGCTACGATTTTATAATGGGTAAATAATGTTGTATTTTGTAACCCATGCGGAGCAATATTGACGATTACATTTGTTCAGCATCATTAATATTAACTTTGGCGTTGAAACTGGCGATACCGTAGCGGATCAGCACTGACTTGCCTCGAATTTGGAGCCAGTTTACTGTACCTGTGTAAATCAACCATTTCAGGATGTCTCACCGTGTTAGTTTTATTATATCTTTCCAATATGTGAACACTGAGATAGAGACCGATATTCAGAAATTAACTAATAACATTAAATTTGTAGAGGACTGGCTTTGAACAGTTAAGTCTTTAACTGTTTACGTAAACAATAATGCATATTATATGATTTCAGTTATATTATGGTTTGCTTAATACACAACATAGATAAGTAACAATTACCTTTGAAATTTAATAAATTATTTGTGTTTGAAATTTAATAAAGTGCTTTGCATGTATTTCGAAATTACGGGGCCTCACTCTGACTCATGTGAGCTTACAAAATGCCCACTGATGTTACCGCGCTACGTTTGACACGCGGATCGCAATACAAACCGGATTAATAATTACATTATCAAATGTAGTAAATTTCCCATCTGCCCTATACCATATAATTTTTATCATTTTGATGTTTATAATTCATCATGTATTGCTTCATTGGATTGCCAAAAAAACTATTTAATAATAGGTTGACGTGTATTCTATGCTATCTATGTAGAAGACGTAAACTGATTACTGTGGTTCTAACGTGTGGATATCCTTCTTATGGGTATTATCTCAAAAATAAATTTATAGCATGACTCTCTTCTTATATATTTTATATACTTAATATATTTATTGATAATGTCTCCTTGGTCAGTGGTAGCTCAGGGAATAGGCGATTGCTGTATATCTCACGTAACCGTCGGCATCAATAAAAATGTTGCAATTTCAACTTCAGACTGAGTTTTAAAAATATTAAAAAAAAACAGTAAACACAGTTTAGCAGATCAGTAATGTATTTTAATAGTATATTTTTAATCAAACTGAAATTATTTCAAAAGCGGTTATTATCATGAAAACATTATATTTACATAATCATATTGAATGAAATCAATTAAGCGATTTAAATTCCCGACACTGTTAATATTCCTTTAGTAATTTTCCGTTAGCAACGTTCGAGCTACGACATCAAGTTTAATTGCATTTACGTACACCGTTGATCAATGTACATTCATGAATCTACAATCTGTTTTGCGCTTTCCGTTTACGTCCTTATATTTCACATAAGTACTGTACCTTTCAAATTGAATATGATGCATGCAACTGCGGTCAGCTGCCGGACCCAGAAGTAATTTTTCAACCGCTCTCTCATCTTGTTCATCGACAACTTATGGCAGTGTTAATTTAGCCTTTAACTGAGCATTTACTTCCTTAAATACTTTCTCACAATTATTTGTGATTAATTTACCACTGGCAAATTCGACAAGCAACATTATCATTCGCCACAGTGTGTTAGATTAATTATTCATTATGTTTATTTCTATTGTATTCCAAGCACTACTAAAATATTTATACTCACATAGTAGTCGTAAGCTTTGAATAATTTCGAAAGCAATGCATTATTGTAAACGTTTCTATGCTTCGTTTTAAATGGCACGTTTTCTTTAGTATCGACCTCGAGACAGATGCTCGATCCCATATGACCAACGCCATGTGTTGTGTCAGCCGTTTAAACCTCCAGTCGATATAATGACTCGATTCACAGTAATTAGAGCTTTTCTTATGCAAATTGCCGTCACGTCATGCACTCAGACCAGCATTGAATGCGCTACACAACTACGATAAAGAATAAATTGTCTTGTTTTTCGACCTTCCCATAACATATGTTTTTGCTTTCCGTTGCATATATCTAATTACAATCGTTCGGATTTAACGCATGTGCAGGTAATGTTTCAATTAGTACACGAGAAAATCGCATGATGCAGTTCCATTAGTTGAAGGTGAAATCAATAGAGACGAGTAGACGGCAACAAGCCGATCTCGCGTTTAACTCCCACTAACAACCTCTTGTTAACACTTATTGAGGCATCTTACATCATACTGCGCATCGCATCGCGGTCCATGACCGTACACGATGTAATCAGTTCTTCATGATACCGATACAAATGGAAATCCTCTTACGTTTAAATCGCTTTTAATGATACGCCGTTAAACTGTAAAAAAATTGCCTCCTCTTCTAACGAATTGTATTGATATAAGAAATCATTACGTGAACGTGATCGCCCGCTTTTAACGGTATGCCTTGTTTAACGAACGCCAACGTTAAAGTTTAGGTACCTGCATAATGAATATTTAAATAATAATAACTCCGCTGACATGCCCGTAGGATGCAATGAATGCGGGCTGAAACCGGCTCTCCGGTACGGTTTGCATCTGCAGACAACATGTAAGTAGTGAAGTTCTAGCGGCCTCACATCCGTCGCTACTCTGTTTTTTGCTTTTGTACTAGTTGACGGAGAGAAGCAGCTGGAACCAGTTCAATTACATCCGTCATATAAGATTTATCAATTCGCCCACGCGCAGCCGAGAAGTGAGCAACATTACGGCGATTCGACGAACCCGTGCCTCGTGTCACCTTTCCCAATTGTTCGCGACTCGTACACGTACTATTTCATCATTGTCGATCCATTTAAAGTGAATACACGCGTCCACATGTTCGACAACATTGTTATTTATTGTTGTTTCGGCGTGAAGCTTTCGTTTCGCTCAACTCGTCGTTCCATAAACAACTAGCGATTATCGATGCGCGTATTGTCTCGCGATGTTTGGCATGCGTTTCGCGTTCTCAATCGACGCATCTAGCATACAATGGCGGGGCCGAAGCACGTGCTGCGGCTGTATTGATCGCGGCTGAGTGTCGCCAGGTGACGTCGCCTGTGTGACGATTTACTATTGAGTGCGAGCACGCCTTACGATCGTTATCAATTTGTCCCAACAGCAATCTTAATGCTGTCCTTCCCGGCATTGTCTTGTCCTTCTGCCCGTCAATTGAACAGGATCGTCTCGTATCATGGGTTCAATTTCCATCTACTTGTCCGTCAAACGTCTGTGTCCAAGCGCGATTAAAACGAGGTAATTGCAGTGTCGTATCGCGGTTTTCCACGAAGTTGGCATTAAGTTGAGCGACCTTGATCTTTCAGCTAGTGTTTCAACCTGGGTAATGAGGTGGTTATTGGTGTGCCAGTGTCGGTACAAATTCATAATAATGGTCAGAAATTTGAGAAAACACTCAAGCTAATTTGTTGCAAATAACGATAAAATTAAGCTAATAAAAAATTAAAAATATAATTTAAAGAACTAAAAAGTGTTTTTATCGTATATAAAAAAATTATATATTGCGAAGGCTTCTTCTTCTTCTATTCTTGCCCGGTCGAATCGACCCATACGGGCTGCAATCGAAATAAAGTATGTTTCACATAATAGCTTCTGAAGTTGGTGATAAGACACAATGCGTGGACGTAGCTACTACATTTTTTTTTAGATAATTGAAGTATATTTTTACTTTTTAATAAAAGTTGTTTTTTTTTCACTTTTTGGTTGCCTACGGAATATCACAAGCTCATGGTAGCTAGAATATTGCCTAAACATTTGGCCTCGACATTAAAAACTAAAAGGTGTATTTTTTTCTATTTAAGAAATAAGAATCTATTAAATCAGTTCACAGTAGAGGTAAAGGTCTAATATACCACAGCCCACTTAAGGGGAAATATAATGTCAAATGGCTTAGCAAGATCCTTCGTTATGCCGAAAATACTGCAGCATTAATTTTGAAATAAATATATGGTAAAGTTGAGGATTAATGTTAGTGATTATGTTAGACGAAAACACGATTTCGTAAAATTTTTTCGATAGAAAAAAAATCCAAAGTTACCTCCAAAATAAACAATAAACCGCTGTTATTCATAAAATACTTTAAATAAGATCATGAAACTTTGCATACTAACTGAACTAACTATAAAGCAGTGCTTATGTTATTTACTTTTTTTTAAATACCATTATTTTCACTTTAAAAAGAAATTACCTAAACTATCGGCGTCTTGAGCTTGATTCCTGTCGTTCCGTTAGTATCGCTTAGGCTTTTGAAGGGAGAAGTTGTGTCGCTTACGATCAGAATATACATTACGCAACAGTACGACGTAAAATTAAAATGGGAAATAACCGTGATAAAAATAAGAAGCGGCTGGCTTGGCTTTAAGAAACAGGCATAAATATGATAAACCTAATTAAATAAGTGTCTAACGACCTTTCTACTTACAGTATTAGTGATTACAAATATTTCGGTACGTAGCATACGACGCGCGGGGAAGTGGGGGCGAAATTAGAATTTGAGCTGACTTACTTCTAACCTCTTAATAAAATAATAAATCGAATTTCGAAACTTTTTGTTTTTTTGAAGTCGGCTACGTTCCTCGGTTCCGGAAAATGCGACTTAGAAGTTGTTTCCGCATAGTTCGTTCTTTCCTCTGCATCCACAGTAAAGTATAGAGGCACGGCGATTAGGAACTGCATAATGAGTGTACTTATCGCTACGTCAGCGCTCTAAACGCGACCGCTTATGCTATTTCCTCGTCGTCGACAATGTTTCTAATGGACTCCACACGACTAGCCGTGGGGCGCTTAACGCGATTCTTGAACTGCTCATTTTCTTAACCGTTAAGAGGGGTGAACGTGAAAAGCTGTCATCATTAGAGCGAAATGAAACACGCGGTCACGATATCGTCGCGGATTCCGGTGAGATTCCAATCTCAGAGACAAAAGGCATTATGTCGCGTGACGGCGAGCGAGCCGACACCGTGCCCGATCCGTGCCGCATGTAGAGCGTAATACGAGACTCGTTTTAATTGGGACAATTTCTATTTGTCACGCGACGTGTCCCACGCGGCCCCGACGCAGCGACAACGCGCAGCTAATTGGCGTCTGATGCGCGCTTGACTCGACGCATATCGGTGGGAACGACGCGTGCGGTCTGTTTTCAAACGCGACAAGGCATATCCATTGTTTTTAAATGTCAGCACTACATTAAAAATTTACCCTGTACCGTGGAGGTGTTTTATATGGACATACATCTAAACCAAGTATTGGCGAGGCCTAAAAATAATGGTTGTGTTATTACTTATATGCCATATTAATTCCTGTTCCGAACCCATGTCGTAAATAAAAGTTTAGCCATTGCGCGACCCAGCGGTCGTCCATGACTTCCATTGTTGCACCAGCGCAGGGGTGTCAAACTCTATTATCTATAGAGCCATTTACAAAGTTAGAAAAGGGTATGGATGCTAGTAACCTGTGAGCGAAAACTAAAGATGTTAAGAGTTACTTTGCAACCATCCGCTCAATAAATTCGGATGGTTGTAAAGTCACTCTTAACCTCTTTAGCATAATGGATTTCCGCAAAGTAACGCTTGATTCTATTAATTATGTGAACGAAAAGATTTTGGAAACTCTTATAGGTAATTTAAAACTCTAATCGAATTAACTGAACTTTATCATGTAAGTAGGTGGGTAATTACCTTTTTAGTTCATTCCATTAAATATTTATGTTATGTTAATTTGTGTGTATGTTTCGAACTAAATAAATTATATTATTATTTGGGGTATCTAAATAATTTTCTCACCTGGTTGGGTTCTATAAATATAGTCTTGTCTGTGATAATGGCCCGGTCCCAGTAGAGCCTGGCGCGGTCATTTTCGAGCACGGCTCCCGGCAAGTACTTGTAATACGGCAATTTTCGGTCCACGAGACTGTATTACAGAGCGAGCTCCTGGTGTAGAATTATGGCTACTAGGTTGTGCCTGTGCAAGTACTCAGAGTTAGAAAGCGCCGAACAACCGGAGATGACATGCCTAAGTGACTCCCCGGGATGGCGACAAGCTCGACAGACGTCGACGGTGCCATCCTTTAGGATGTATCTCCGATAGTTGTTAATAACCTGATCCTGTATTGCACAGACAAAACCCTCGGTTTCCCCGAAGAGGTCACCGTAACGTAGCCATTTGAGGAAGGCGGCTATATCTACGTGGGGCTCATGTAGAGCCCTGTAGTACCTCCCGTGGAGCTCCTTCTCCTTCCATACGGTATATATACCGTATGGAAGGAATACATATTATTATTAATTTAATTTTCTGATCTGCAGTGTGCTTTTGTAACTTCGTTAGGAATCGTAGTTGGGATTGTTTCGATGTTTGATGTTTGGTTTCGTCGTGTTGTATAAATGTTTCAGTATCGATTTTAACCCAATAATCAAAAATATCTGATTTTAGATTACAAATATTATCATAATAAAAATTCATAACTCACTTGCGGAGGGATTCCCACCAGCAAACTATTCCTACAAGAGTTACACCGCACCACTCGTCGCGGGCCGCTTGATAATGCTACGCGGGACGCTTGCGACTCGTGGCTCGGGTTCGAGTGAAAAAATGGAAGAAACTGTGTAAGCTTTAAGACGCTGTTCCATTACCAGTCCACTGCTGAATATAGGCTTAAATGAAACTAAGTAAATAAGTAAAAGTAGTATATAAAAGTTTTATACGTAATAGAGCCATGCTGCAGTTATATTAGTAGTATAGTAGTAGCACGAATGGGTCGGCTCGACCGGGGAAGGACCACGCTCTCACAGAACACCAGCGTAAAATAGTAGCTTAATGCTGCTGTGTTTCGTATAGTGAGTGTAGAGAAAAGGAGACCCTTTTTACTGGAAACGAGGCATTCCATCTTAGTCCTCACGGCTGACAACACATCTGCATTTTGATTTGTAATCGAGGATAGATGTAGATGTCTATGGACCGCAGCAGCCACTTACCATCAGGTGGACAGTGTGCTAGTTTGTCACCCTATCCTATAAAAAAAAGTAATTATATACGGATTTTATCGCGTTTAGTTAACACTTTTTATATTCCTGACGTTTCGAGTACTTTGCAACACTATACGTCAGGAATATATACGTGTTTAATCAACATAATATATATATATATATATATATATATATATATATATATATATATATATATATATATTATGTTAATTAAACACGATATTTTTTAATGTGATGAATTTACGCGACTGGATGTTTTTGGGTATTCTTCGGGATAGGCCTATCTTCAGCTGTAGCCTTATAGGGGCCATAATAATGATGATAAAGTTTTAACTGACATTACCGTATTGTTCCAGGCATATTCACGGTCATGTGCTACAATGTGTTGTGCGATAAGTACGCAACGCGACAGATGTACGGCTACTGCCCCAGCTGGGCGCTCGAATGGGACTACAGGAAGAAGGGAATCCTGGACGAGATCAGGCATTACTCCGCGGACATTATAAGCTTACAGGCGAGTAGTATTTTTTTGCTATTTTCCATCAACTGCTCTATTAATATCTCTATTAGAGGTGGGCCGAATATAGATTTCACCGAATACGAATATTCGGCCGAAAGTTCGGTATAACTTTTACCGAACCGAATATTCGGCCGAATATTATTCGTCAGGATCACCTCGGTACCTAACCAATTTATCTTGTTGTCAAAACTTGTTGCCGTAAAGCGCGCGGAATTAGCGCCAGACCCCACCACACCTGATATGTTTTTAAATCATCTATAATATAGTACCTACTGAGCAAATTCCCGGCACATGCTCTATTTGGGTGAGAAAAAAAGTATTTCGTTGTGTTATTCTTAGTAAAAATTGATAATTATGTGATAAAAATGAGTGGCAGATTATCTACTATTTGGACTTATTTTAGAGAAACTGACGACCGAAGTAAAGTGAAATGTACTTATGTAATGTAATGTTTTTTTGTTTGATTCCGGAAATATTTTATCAGGCTTTCTATTTGCTTTTAATTGGAAAAAAATCTACAGTGTCTCAAAAATATGACATTTCAAGTAGATTTAGCCCATAAATAAATATACTTTCAACAATAAAATTATGATTTTTTTTTTCAATCCATACATTTCATTACAGTAGACACTGAGTACTTAAACGAATATTCGGTGATATAGCGTAATATTCGGTAAAGCTGCCGAATATGCCGAATACCGAATATGAAACGAATATTCCATCTCTAATCTCTATCACTCTCTTTCACATGTGTTATTAATTTAGGTTTCAAATAATTAATTTGATTTAAGCTTTGTGTGAACTTTTAATGTTTATTATGTTCGTATTTTGGCTACAAACACGTACAACATTAAAAGGTTGGGTTGATTTGCATGGAACTATATTACTTAGTAATACCTCAATGTTGATTTGTTGTCTGTTCGTATGACTTTCATAGGATACGCGATGTTATAGCCAGGCCAGACACTCGCGGTGGTCATAAAGAATCCAGTACGTAATATGGTTCCGTACGTGATGACATTCTCGTCAAACGAGACAAGCTGTTGTAGTCAAAATCTGTCTGTTATTTTTTTATAGAAGTTGAAGTTGAAAGGTGATAAACGATTTTACGAGTACTGTTCACCTGATGGTCAGAGAATGTTGTGGGCTCTCCCATCATTGATGCATGTGATCTCCATTCATTCATGCAAATGAGTAGTCATCCCTAAGGATTAAGATGTAATTCTTCGTTACCAGTAAAAAGGATATCCGATTCTCATCTCTCAAGATACGAAACACGGCGGCGCGTCATAGAATGCTATTAGCATTTTTAAACTAAACTTTCAAAAACCTATTTCAATTTTATCTGTTTTGGTTGATAAGGAACTGTGAAGATATTTTTCTCTATCAATCAATAAAAATCGACTAATTAACTTCGGCGGTATCGTGTTTCTCACATCACACACACTAATAAAATAGAGGCGAATTGATTACCTCCGACTTTTTGACGTTGCTTCTTTTAAAATGTGATTAAACTTACTGTCTTGGAATAAGGCTAACGGTTGAACAGGATATGAGCTTTTATAATAATCCTTCATTTCTATTAGTTTCCTTCGGAGTGCTTAGTCCACAATAGAGTAAAGAACACCATTTACATAATATGCATTCTCTCTTAGTTCTATATTCTTGTCATGTCCATCCTTGCTATGCACACATCTTAAATGTACAAACTCATCTTCTTTTTCGATCCCCTCTTATTTTTTTTATAAAATAAGGGAGGCAGACGATCACACAGAACACCTGATGATAAGTGGATGCTGTGGCTCATAGACATCTACATTTATCCTAGATTAAGCATCAAAACGCAGATGCGTTGTCACCCCTCAAGACTAAGATGGAATGCCTCGCTTCCAGTAAAAAAGGGTCTTCGGATCACTACAATCCTCATTCGAAACACAACAGTATTAAGCTGCTATTTTACGTTGGTATTCTGTGAGAGTTCTGTGGTCCTTCCCGGTCGAGTCGATCCATTCGTGCTACAACCATAATATAGCTGCAGCATAGCTCTACCACTTATAAAATGACATCATCTTATGACAACTGTCTGTTTGTGTAGACCAAGCACTAGAGTCCCTACCAAGAGATTTTAGTGCCTGTCAGTCCAGCAATCAAATCCAAACGAGGCCATGTCTCCCATCCCATCGTCTCCCATAATGCAACCCTGTTCATTTGTCTACTATCTTTTATAGGTATTGAATTAAAGTAATAATCGAGCTAACTCTTCACATGATGGTAAGTGGGTATTACTGCCCACATACAACAGCAACAGATTTATAAACAAAAATGTCTACAGGTCCGCCATCACATTTGTATCATAAGTTTTTGCACACCCGGTTTTAATTAATAATGTAGACCCATGATCAATCCCCTATCATCATCTGGTCCAATCCCTCGTTAGCATATGTCCGCTGCGCACCTTCTCAAACAATGCAGTCTTAGGGAAAGACCATTATGCTTGTGAGATAGGTAATTGTGTGACATTAAATACTATATCAATGTCATATCCTCTGAAATCGATCATGGAAAGTCCTCGGGCGCCGATTTCACGTACACCGACCAAGAGCTCAAAGGCAAGGCAATCGTTTTGTTTGGTGCTTTATAGTTACAGTTTGACATTCCCGCACACATGCCTGTGAAAGTTGTAGTTGTTTGTCTTTTTTTTACATAACAATTTTCAGCGCAAATAGTTTCGTTTGAAATACAAAAGAAATGAAGATTTTTTATAAATATTTATGAGTTAAAAACAGCTTTTCGATTTTACAAAAATGTATTAAGACAATCGGGTAGATTTACTTTGAAATTAAAATTTAAACTACCTACTATAAAATTTTATTTTAATTTTAATACGTCTGATATGAGCTGTGGTAAAGGATCGTACGTAAAAATTCTAACTAGCTTGTTTCCATCTGTCAACTGCACCTGCAAGACGATGCTGACTATTGAAACTGTATCCGTATTTGCTGAACCCAAAACTTCTAGATGTCGAGGAGCAGCATTAACAGCGCGGGACTTATATCACTACTTTACTAACTCATTTAGCCAGCGTGGTGAATAAAAGCAAATCTTTCGATAAACACAGCATTGAGAGCATCCTTGGCTTTAGGCAGCAGTGGGTTTCATTTGTCAACTGAAATTGAGTTGATTGTGTAGTGATGTCATACGATAATCCAATACTTTATTTAGTCCCGTGGTGTGGGAATCGCAAGAGGCGACCATGGAATATGCCAAAATGTCCTATGGCTCTGATCAATGGCAGTATATCGTTTATGTCAAGCGTATAATACCTAGACCTTTTATGAATTTAACAACGCTATGGTATATGATTTTCAGGAATTATTACATTTTGTGTAGTAATTATTATACATTCGGCGTTAAGTGAATATGGGATAACAAGTATCTTGATACACAGGAGGTGGAAACAGATCAGTTCTACAACTTCTTCCTGCCGGAGCTAAAGCAAGACGGTTACGACGGTATTTTTTCCCCCAAGTCACGCGCTAAGACTATGTCCGAGTCTGAGAGGAAGTACG
Organism: Parnassius smintheus behrii; assembly: GCA_036936625.1. Taxonomy (NCBI): domain Eukaryota; kingdom Metazoa; phylum Arthropoda; class Insecta; order Lepidoptera; family Papilionidae; genus Parnassius; species Parnassius smintheus. Next base: position 26,665,505 of record JAUPFT010000014.1, on the reverse strand, counting down.
TCGACGGCTGCGCCATCTTCTTTAGATCTGCCAAGTATGTTCTAAAAATATGTTCAACTCATTAAGATTAAAAAGTAAATAATAAAATTACATCATAGTTGTTGTAAATAAGAGACGCAACGTAAACAAATGTTTTTCATCCTTCATTCATTCATCCATTCTCTATTCATACACACATTCTCAAAGATCCATGGCTGAACATAGGCCCCATATATCGTTTCACGGGGGGCGGGGGAATCATTATGTGTTAATCTTCTAAATATATATATAGCGACAGCAGCCTAATGGCGGGGCGCGGATCGCGATCTCAAAAAGGTCGTGGATTCGAATCTGCCATTCGACTTTTGGCGTGAACCACGCGTAACACAAGCGGTTTAAGCTTACCACGAGTGGTTAATGGGAATATTAGTAATGTTTATAGCATTGTTTTTTTTTAAACTTTAAAACGTTAAAACCCGCTTAAAATATTTCATGCTGAAGAAAATCAACAAATTTAGGTTAAAATTTATACAACCAAGGGTTGACTAACAACTTTGAATAAAAAAAATCCATTATTCATAAAATAATACCATAAATAAATATTGATTCTTTGTTCACAGGTTTTCTCTAGTTAAGGAACACTTAATAGAATTTAACCAATTAGCAATGGCGAATAGCGAAGGCTCGGACAACATGTTGAATCGCGTCATGCCGAAAGACAACATTGGCCTGGCTGCTCTCTTGAAAACGAAAGAAGCGGCGTGGGAAAATGGTAAGATGCTTAGGTTTTTTTTTTAAAGGAACAACCGAACTTTCTACTATTTTCAACGTGGTAGAGCCACTTTGCAGCTATATTATACTTGTAACACGAATGGGTCGGCTCGACCGGGGCTGGACCATGCTCTCACATATTACCACCGTAATGCTGCTGTGTTTCGGATGGGTGAGTGTAGAGAACCGGAGACCCTTTTTACCGGAAACGAGGCATTCCATCTTAGTCCTCAAGGGTGACAACGCATCTGCATTTTGATTCTTAATCTAAGTTAAATGTAGGTAGGTGTCTATTGACCACAGCATCCACTTACCATCAGGTGGACTGTGTGCCCTCGTGTCCCATAGTCATATATATATATATATTTATATATATACAATATGTAACGTAATTAACGCACACCATCAGACACCCCAATTAGTATATTATGTTAAAATCATAATGCATAACTGAGAGAACCCTAATAGTAGTTATATTATGGTTGTAGCACGAATGGGTCCGATCGACCTGGGAGGACCAGGCCCTCACAGAATACCAGCGTAAAATAGCAGCCTAAAATTATTGTGTTTCGTATATTGAGTGTAGAGTTCCGGAGACCCGTTTTTACTGGAAATGAGACATTCCATCTAAGTCATTAGGGGTGACAACTCATTTGCAATTTGATGCTTAGTTGGGGATAGATATCGATGTCTATGGGCCACAGCATCCACTTACCATCAGGTGGACTGTGTGCTCGTTTGTCACCCAAAGCTATAAAAAAACTTACAGTCCACCTGATGGTAAGTAGCTACAGTCCATGGACACCTGCTGCCAACTTCAAACGAAGAAGGCTAGAGGTGCGTTGACACCCCTAAGGTCTCAAGAATACCTCACTACAGACTGTGAGGTATTCTTGATTATATTGGCTCTCTATGTCCTTCAGACCGGACCCCAGCAGTGTAAGCACTGCTATTTGACGTCAGCGATGAGTAAGAGCGGTCCAAGCGGACTCCTAGGCAAATAAGGTGTCCTACCGACTAGAATGATGTGTTTTATTTCACAGTAAAACTATTGACAAAATAATTTGAACAACATAACTATGTTTGTAATGGGCCTAATTAAAGATTGGTATGTTGTTAATGGGAAATAAAAAATATCCTAATTGTAGCTAGTAAAAGTAAAGTTCTACGTAATCTTCTTAAATTAACCTCTATCCCTAAAACAATTAGTCTGCCATGCTTCAGTACCTACATGAAGGCGGAGTTAAAATGTCTTTGAAATATTTTTACTCTTCAGACACGCAAGTTTTCTCACGATGATTTTTGTTTATTTTTATAGAATAACAAGCGAGCATACAATTCACCTGATTAAGAATCAAAATGCAGATGCGTTGTCACCTCTGAGGACTAAGATGGAATGCCTTGTTTCAAGTGAAAATTGTCACCGGTTCTCTACACTCACCATGCAAAACACAACAGCATTAAGCTGGTGAAATAACAGCTAGTATTCTGTGAGAGCGTGGTCCTACCCCGGTCGTGCTATAAGAATATTAAAGCTGCAGCATGGCTCTACCTCGTAAAAAATTGCTCTCACTGCCGAGCAAGTGGTAAACCAGCACTTATAATTATTGCAAATAAAAATTTTATTAGTGCCGGCAACGATACCTGGGTTGCTTGCGTAGGTACAATGTAATTACGGCGAGCGTTTAGCACATAAGCTGCCACAGCTTTTAACGTAGTGGGGACTCTTTTTTCTCTCTTTTTCATCCCGTAACAGTCCACTGCTGGACATGGACCACTCCCATTTTAGAATGAATTAGGCTATATAAGAATAGCTAAAATGCTTTGGAAACCTCCTTTGCCCAGGAAAGAGCCTAGGACCATTTTGCAAATTGCAGGCTCTTGAACTATGAAAATAGAATACTAAAGAATATTTTTTATTCAACATATTACAAGAAATACTATTCATAGTATAGTAACAAGTTACCTTTACAGCTTATTAAAGTCCACTGCTGAACATAGGCCTCCCCCATATCATCCTATAGATGACGTGTGAGGAGACAGGGGGAAGCTGAACCAGGAGATGGGTAGCAGCATCTTTCTTATAACAGCTGAATAAAAATAAAAAACTGTGTTTGCCAACGCGCTTGCCAAGCGTGGCAACTATGGTAAATATCCTCCCTATGACGCAATCCATGGAGGAGACCTCTGTCAGCAGTGGACTATTGACGGTCTGTTATTGTATGGTAATGGTTATTTCACAGGGATACCAACGGACTCGTCGATGCTCGGCCAACCGATCCTAGTGTGTACGGCACATATACATTGGGACCCGGAGTTCTGCGACGTGAAGCTGATCCAGACGATGATGCTGAGCAACGAGCTACGCAGTATCTTGGACGACTCTGCTCGCACTTTACGACTGGCTGGCCAGCGTGATAACGTGCAGTTACTGCTCTGCGGAGATTTCAATTCATTGCCGGACAGCGGTAAGTGTTTTGTTTTGTATATATTACTTATAATTGAACTATGTAGCTTATCCTTAGCTTATATATATGGTTATTCTGACCTTTTCGATTGGTGGTACAACGAGTTTCACTCCGAGTATTAGAAATGCATTAATAATTCGACCATACCCGCCATATATCGAGTAAAAATTAAGTGATTTTCTTTTTTGTACTAAAGAACACACATAAACTATGTCTAAGATAATATGCTCTTTATGCGACAATGAGCAAGATGCAGGACGTGCGCGTGTCATAAATATTTTCGATAAAAAATGATACTATACAACGTGTTTAACGCTTGGAGTTTGTTTGCGCGGTAGACGTCGTAATGAAGATATGACATAGCCCATTGGACCTGCTGAAATAGCAATGGGGCGGTCATAAAGCTTGAAGAACCGATAACCGATGGGGAAGAAAGGTTCTTGAGTGGTAGCCTCGTACCGGCAAGCAAAGTCTAGGAGTGCCCTACACTAGATTTCGGACGACCTGGTATGAGAATCGACATAGCTTATAGGTTATAGGCCTATCCGTTTCGTCCGATTAAGTGGCAATAAATAGGACGATCATATAATGTGAAAAATCAAAAACTGATTTGGAAGCAAGGTTCTCGAATGGTAGCCTCGTACCGGCAAGCAAAGTGTCTCCTCCACTCTATCTAGCGACATGGGCTACCTTGTAAGAAACGTAAAGTTGAAGGCCTTTGGTGAGGTCTATGTTCAACGGTGGACGCCGATCTGTGGGGGATTTCTGTTAAAGTTGTTGCGTCTATAATAGATATATTCGCACCTCAACTATCTATTATTTTTAACACTAGTATCGAATCTGGTGTGATTCCTGATTTAATGAAGCATAGTAAAGTATGCAATACCTTTATTTAAATCTGGTAGTGCATGGGACCCCGCTAATTTTAGACCTATTTCTGTACTGCCAACACTTAGTAACATTTTTGAAATAATTATTCTTGATCAAATGTTAATTTTTTTAATGTAAATAATTTACTTCATAAAAATCAATTCGGTTTCAAAGGGGTCGCTCAACAACTAATGCTGGTGTTGCGCTGATTAAATATATATTTAACGCATGGGAGAATTCACAGGATGCTTTGGGTGTATTCTGTGACCTACCCAAAGCCTTCGATTGTGTTCACCATGAAACATTAATTAGGAAACTTCAACACTACGGTGTAAGAAGTAATGCTCTTAAATAAATTATTTCATATTTAAGTGACAGAACGCAAAAAGTTGTCATTAATAGTATGAATTCTTCTGGGTCGATTGTACAAATGGGCGTGCCACAGGGCTCAATTCTCGGCCCCTTTCTGTTTCTTGTATATATTAATGACTTACCTTACATAGTAGGGGATAACCATGATATAGTATTATTTGCTGATGATACTTCATTAATTTTCAAATTAAAATGACAGTTATTGAATAACGACGAAGTAAATAATGCTATTGCTAAATTAGTCAATCGGTTTAATGTTAATAATTTGCATTTAAAGCGAACTAAAACTAAATGTATGAAATTCGTAACTTCTAATATCAAACATGTTAATACTAATGTAATTTTAAATAGGTAGGAACTGAGTCTCGTTGATACCACCATTTTTTATGGAATCACACTAGACGCAAAGCTTCAATGGCTCCCCATATATCAAAACTAGCTAACAGACTTAGTTTTGCAGCATATGCTGTAAAAAGATTAGAACTCTTACCAGTGTTGAAACAGCTAGAATAGTTTACTTCCATAGCATTTGAGTAAGTGCTATGGGGACATGCGACTGACACTGGAATTATATTTTACATATTATTTTACAGAAGAGGGCCATTAGAGCAATATATAATTTAAAACCAAAAGAGTCACTGAGACAAAAATTTAAGGAAATTAATATATTAACTCTGGTCTCTCAATACATTTATGAAAAGGTAATGTACGTACCCAAAAATAGAAGTAGTTTTGCAAAAATAAGTGATATTCATTCTGTAAATACTAGGAACAGACAAAAGCTAGTAGTACCAGTTAATTCATTCTTGAGGCGATGTATACGCCTTTACTACGAAATCTCAGAAAATATACAAAATTTGTCATATACAAAGTTCAGAAATGTTAATAAACTAAGTTTGTATAAAAAGGGTTATTATAATATTAAGAAACTTATGGACGATAATAACCCCTGGGAAGGGTGATCGCTACCAAGCTATTTCTAATTTGTCTTGTGTTGTTAATTGTAAACATGGTTGTAAGCTATTATTGAAAAAAAATAGTCCCGCTGGGTTTCTTGCTGGTTCTTCCCCGGACAGAGGTTTTTTTTGCGAACCAGTGGTAAATGAAAAAAGTGACTTTAAATAAGTATTGTTATAATCTACATTTAATAAAAAGTTTCTGTTTCTGTTTCAAACCAATTTGTTCGTTTAACACACACATTAGAGCCCACGGGTTCAAACTTATTTAGTCTATGCCTCCTTCATCGCGCTCCGCAATGATTTTGTGTGCTGTGTTTTTTCTAGTCGTTACAGCTCTTCAAGTCCACTGCTGAATATATGCCTCCTCAAGGAATGCCACAAAGCTCCGCCCTTAGCCACCTGCATTCATCGATTTTCTTCGTGTCTTACCGCGTCGTCGCTCCATCTAGTGGGTTCCCACTCTAGACTTCGTCTACCGATGCAAGGCGGCCATTCGAAATTCTTTCTCATCGGTTGTCGAGCTATATGGCCGGCTCATTGCCACTTCAGCTTACTAATCCAGCCTTTTCTAGTACGTAGTATATTACGTAAGTTGAATGTGTTGATTGTGACATGTGCAGGCGTGGTGGAGTTCCTGTCGTCGGGGCGTGTGTCGGCGGAACACCGCGACTTCAAGGAGCTGGGCTACGCGGCTTCGCTGCGCCGCATGCCCGGCTCCGAGCACGAGTTCACGCACAACTTCAAGCTCGCCTCCGCCTACAGCGAGGACATCATGCCCTACACCAACTACACGTCAGTACTTATTCTCCACTGTTGTAGTGCAATCTGATATTGCAAAGTCTATTTTTTCTGGTGATGCCTCGTTTAGAGGCGAAACATATTTTTTTTATAGAAAAGAATGACCAGCTGCAACACAACGTGGTAGAGATAAGCTTCAGCTATATTATGGTTGTAGCACGAAGGGGTCAGCTCGACCACGGAAGAACCACTCTCTCACAGAATAGCATTGTAAAGTGCAGCTTAATGCTACTATGTTTTATATGATGAGACTCCTTCAAAAAACAAGTTTATTCCTTTTTAAAAGGCCGGCAACGCGCCTGCAATTCCTTATTTTATTTTTTATACAATAAGGGTGACAAACGAGCACACAGTCCACCTGATGGTAAGTGGGTGCTGTGGCCCATTGACGTCTACATCTATCGTTAATTAAAAATCAAAATGCAGATGCGTAGTCACCCCTGAGGACTAAGATGGAATTCGTAATACAATTTCAAATTAAGTTAAAGGCAAATACCCAAATTAAGTAGTTTTTGGAATGATTAAAAAACGTCCATTTCCGTTTATAGTACAGAAATTTGGAAAATGATTGCAAATTTACATTAAACGATACAAATTATTTTCCAAGCTGTACTCACAAAATTACTTCTACTCAACAGGTTATTCCGTTTATTCATACTAGCCCCCCCCCCCCCGCTGGGACTACTAGGACTACGGAATAACCTCTCTACTCGGATACGCGTGTTCGTTTATCCACCCTAAACGGAGTGGGTAATCGGAATTCACTTTTTAATTGTTTTTCCGCCTTTCCACCCCAAGTACTTGTTCAAGAGAAAATATATTCATACTTTTATATATTATTGATTCATTTTTAGTAACCACGAACTTAAAAAAAGCAATATATACACTAATAGTAAGTAATTTATAAATTAGACCAACACTAATTTCATTATTGATAAACGTAATTGTATATCTTGTATAAATTAGTTTCTTAATAAATAGTCCGGTCAATCTAGACATTTGGTATTACATAAATTTACAAGCTGATAATCGACAAAATTTGTTCAAAATTAAATTATTAATACAATTTTGAAGTTCCCCACCATTCCTGTGTATGGAAAAATTTTTACTCAAGGTCAAAAAATGAGTTCTTCGCGATTTTCAAAAAAAAATCGGTAAGTTTTATCATAAAAATACCCTAGACAAACATTGTAGATCATAAAATTATCTACAAAAAATATACCAATACTTTTTTCCTAGATGTTACGATTCAAAAAGTCGTAAACGTTGGAGTTCAGCGGTGGACTTGTGAAGAGCTGTAATGATAATAATTGCAAAATTTATAAATTACATAATAATGTTATTTAAAGCTAGGGAGTTTACTTTTATGTAATATATTTATGCTTCATTTTGTGGTTATTAGAAATTAATTAATAATTAAAGTGTATGAGTATATTTATTGTTGAACTGTACTTAGGGTAAAAAGTCAAAAGAACAATCAAAAGTGAATTTCGATTCCGAAAGTAAACACCCGTTCCCGAGTTTTTACCGTAGGGTGGGCTAAACGGAATAACCCCGATTTTATGTATCTCTGTACATGTGACCTACTTGTTTAACTGTGAAAGAAAAACTCATATTTACGAATATATAATGTTTTAGTCGATAAGGTTGAGTGGAAATAGAAATAGGAATTTAGTTGCCGAGTAAAATAAACTTATTAAATATTTCTTTTTAATTTCAGTTTCGACTTCAAAGGCATCATTGACTACATTTTCTACAGTAAGCAGTCGATGACGCCCCTAGGTCTTTTAGGTCCCTTATCTCAGGATTGGTTCCGCGAGCACAAGGTGGTGGGCTGCCCACATCCTCATATACCCTCAGGTACGCATAACGAACCATACACAAAATTTTAAAATATATTAACGCTACAGTCTATCAAAAGTCCACAACTGAACATAGATAGGCCTCCCCTATAGATTGCCTTGTAGAGGGGATAATTACCATCGTTGTCATGCTTGGCAAGCGGGTTGGCATGTGCACTTTTTTCTTTTTAGTTGTTATTAAGCAGGCTGCTCCTGCTGCATTTCCTGATTAGTTATCATATCACCCATGTAACGATATGATAATGGACCTATAAATGGCATAACTCATTGGGATATGCCGTTTATAAGGTCAAAGTAAAAAATAAAATAACGATCCTGCACAAAAGAAAATTTCTGTATTTATTATATTAAGCGACAGTAGTAATAAAAGGGCGCGGACCGCGAACTCAAAAAGGTCGTGGGTTCGAATCCGCCATTCGACTACTGGCGTGAACCACTCGTAACACAAGCGGTTTAAGCTTACTACAAGTGGTTAAGAGGAATATTAGTAATGTTTATAGCATTGTTAATATTCTATTTAAAAAAATATGTATAGCCGTTCCGGAATGGAAATATGCCTCAGAGATTTGCGCGCTTTTTAAATTATTTCGTATCAGTTTATAAATGGTATCTACAAGGCCACAACAACACCACCAATATCTTGATTCCGGGCTGCTAGTGAGAAGTCCTTGACAGAAAAATCCAACAACTGAGTTTGGCTTGACCCCTCATGATCATGACAGTCTATACCACATACTTGCCACTAGACCAACTAGACAATTTTTAATATTTGTTAATATTAAGTTTTACTTAAACTGCGCGTAAATGTTACCAAGCACTCATTTTTTTTTAAATATTTCAGATCACTTCCCCCTGCTGGTCGAGCTAGAGATGTGCCCGAGCACGAGCGGCAATTCCAACGGGCTGATCGGACGCAGGTAGCACTCGTCGCCGCGCGCTCACCGCCGCGTCCGCCACCACCACGGCCACCACACTCACCATCACCATAATCACCACACTCACCAACATCACCAACGCGATAACCAGAATCGCGACAGCGCCAAAAAGAGTTGAGCGCCGGCAAACACCCGCGCGTATCTAAGACAGTCATAGTATAGTGTTGACAGGACTCAGTGCTTTGTGTTATAGTGCAGTCAAGAGTAAAAGTGCATGTATATATAACGTGAGTAATATTTATTCTGGTTCAAGTTGTTAAAACGTCATAAAGGGTTATTTGTTGACCTATAAGGCTAAAGTCGAGGTTATTAAAGAGTACAAAAAATTGTTCTACCCACAAAATCAATTATAACAGCCCTATGTAGTAGACCCTCAATGTAACACGAAAGTTTGGGCGGTTAAGGAGGTTAAATGGTACTCCATAATATATTACAGCAAGTAGCGTTATAATAAATATGTTTGTAGTGATCATTTCCATCTCGAATATTTTTATAAGGCTAGTGTAGCTTAATAAAAAGTGTAGTTAGATTATTAGTTGCTAACTTTTATTAACTTTGTCGCATATAAATTGTAAATTGAGTTTGAGGACTAAACAAATACACGATAAGTAGTACTACTTACTAGAGAATACCATTACAGTCTATCAAAATTCTACTGCAGAACATACATATTTGCCATGATTGCCACACTTCGAAAGCGGGTTGGCAACTGTAGTTTTTTTTATTTTTTAGCTGTTGAGGAGACGCTTGTTGTTAGTTTTCCTCTGTCTCACGACACACACAGGACAATATGGGGGTAGTGGGTATACACCGCCACTATGCTCCGTTTATGTTGTATTTAGTTTTAGCTCCCTCTCGTGTATAGTGTATTCCTTCATTTATTATTTTTTGAAAATTTAAGATTTTGTTTAGTATTAACATTTCTTTTTCATCTTTATAATTACAGTTGTTTTCACAAGTAAATAGTATACAAAACATGGTAGGTTATTTTTATGCCTACGAGTCTATTTGGGATAGTAACCCATGTATTTCTTTCACCAAGAAGCAGTGCACATACTGTTGTGTTCTCGTTGGAAGCGAAGTTGAGTCATTGTAATGAGAGTCTGTGTATCTTAGTGCTCAGGGATGATTAATGATAATGCATCTATGACCTTCTTTGTTTTAAGTTGGTTATTAGTGTCCATAAGTTGCAATAGCTACTCGCAATTATGTGGACCGTTCGTTATTCGTGACACTAATAATATAAAAAAAAAAACTTAACATGAGCCTCTCCTAAAGTAGGGATGGCTTTTAATTAGAGATGGGCCGAATATGGATTTCACTGAATACGAATATTCGGCCGAATGTTCGGTAAAACTTTTACCGAACCGAATATTCGACCGAACATTATTAGGAAGGATCACCTCGGTACCTAACCAATTTATGTCAAAACTTGTTGCCATACCGCGCGTGGGACTAGCGCCGACCCAGCCCCCAGCTCTCCCGCCACACCTGACATGTTATTGCATCATGTAGTACTGAGAAAATTTCAGGTACATGCTATTTTTTGTGAAAAAAAGTATTTCGTTGTGTTATTAGTGAAAATTCATAATTATATAATAAAATGAGTGGCAGGAGATCTATTCTTTGGATATATTTTAGAGAAACTAACGACCAAAGTAAATTAGTACTAATGTAGTGTAATGTTTCTTTGTTTGATTTTAAAAACATTTTATCAAGCTTTCTATTTGCTATAATTGGAAATAATCTACAATGCCTCAAAAACATAACGCTATACAAGTAGATTTAACCTTTAGATAAAATATACTCAATTCGTACATTTTAATACAGTGCACACCTTGAGTACCACTTTAACGAATATTCGGTGATTTAGCCGAATATTCGGCCGAATACGAATATTCGGTAAAACTACCGAATATGCCGAATACCGAATATAAAACGAATATTCGGCCCATCTCTACTTTTAATACACCCCACTGTAGACAGGCGGTTTGACGATCGTAATTGTACTTTCAACACTGCTTCCTATCGACTGGATGTTTCAAATCTGGTTTCGACACGATGTTTATACCACCTACGGAAGTAGTAATAACTCCTGGCTTTTTATCCATAAACGCCCTTACGACACCCATGTGATAATGGGTTGAGGAATTATTTTATGTTGCCACATGGAAATAGACTAACGCAAGACCTACCGATGAAAATGTGGGTGTTCAGTGGAGTCAGTAAGGCACTGCGTTACAAAGATCAACGATTATAACGATAGTGTACTGTATTGAATCTGAAAATAGATTGAACCTTAAGACTATGTTTCACTTGTATGTGTTTATCATATCATATTATAAATATTATTTATTCTAAATGTTGAAGAAATCATTAATCTAAATGTTGTCCATATCTCCTATTAGAATACATTCAGTTCTACTGTCATATGCTCATAAATTTAATCAGTTGGAATATTATTAGATAAAACATATAGAATAATGTTACTCGCATTTACAGCACTTTACTTTTTGACTGCAATGAACATTTGTACTTAGTGTAGTAACTATCGATATGAGAACTGAATGCGATATCCTTTTGTAACTGTACAACTTAAATGGAACATGAAAACTATGTTCAATATCAATCATTCGAAACGATTAGGATCAGAGTGATTATTTGTTGTCAAAGGACATTTTATGGTTTTGTTACAGGTGCAAGGAGGTCCATTCAGATCTCAATTATAACATAAATCAATGTCTTTTCAGTGATATGCCTGATTTGTTTAGACTATTATGTCTGTCTTGTTGTGCAATCGTAGTATCCTGCATTTACATGTTAAATTGTATGCCTTAAGGTTCGTAAGATAAAGCAATATATCAAACGATGTTCATATTGCATGCCTTGTTATTGCTGTTAATATTATTGAACAGAAATTGATGTGAATAAATACAAGGATGAGAGTTCAAGCAATGTTCATAAGATTCCTTTGCCTGTGACGTTGACTGGACTCTTATTGTTCTAGATTAGAAATAGTGGTTGTTAAAAATATTTCACGGAATCAAATACGATCCGCCTTAGATCTTCTACATGGTTAAATAGAAACTATCTAGACCAGAAATTAAATTAATCATGTAAACAATAAAATTTTGGACCTACGCTTATTTTGTCAGTGATTTATAAATTTATAAAGATACATATTTTTTCAATAGTGTAGTTGTGTGGAATACACTACATGTTCAATATGAACGAGGTATACAGTTGAGGAATGATGACTGAGATATTAAAACTTGTTTATGGAAAAGTCTGCTCTAAGCTTTATGCTTTTGTGTTTGTTTTTACTTTTATATATTTCATGGCCGCTTTACCTACGTAATCAGGCTTGAACGCTAATTTTATTCTATTTATAGGATATATATTTTAATATTTTACGAAAATAGCTTTGTGGAGAGTGTGTCAAACGTCCATTTACCAATTAATATTTTCAAATTCCTCCACTGTATATATATAGTTTAGATTGTATTTTTAGTATAGACATATTTTTAGTGTTGTATGTGTGTGTGAATGTGCTAAGACTCGAGTGATTTTGGAGTGTTTTGTCCATTAGCTTTGCCTTATTGCACATTTGTTGTTCAAGATCAGTGAGACTTAGTGTGTGGGTTTATATTCAGTTCAAAAAAATTTTATTTATTTATCAAATAGGATCGTTTTTAAACGATGGAGGTTTAATGAATGGATATTATAGACTTTAATTATTCTTCACTTGACTCTTAGGCTTTAATTTTAATCATGAGAAATTTCATCATAATTTCATATGACCGGCGTTAACTGCCGTATTTGTGTAAAATCTTAGATATGCAAATTATTTTTGATACTTATTAAATACTTATTTGAAAATGTTGATGATATAAAAATTATTGTTATATTTCACTGCCTACGAGTGATGTCATATTGTGCAAGAACTTTTCGGAATTATTAAGTAATACTAAGGAGTATGTGCAATGAATGTTTGATAAAATCATGTATACAATTAATCTGGCGCTAGGTAATTTCAAATTTAATCGCACAGGTGTGATCGCATTATATTTTTGTTTTTCATTTCATCGAGCTATTAGGAACTGTGCTAGTGGATTATAATCGATTATTATTTCACTTGACGGAGCATAAAATGGTATTGTCATTTTGACATATTGCCTGACAGATGTTTTCCATCAAATGACAGCCGACAGCTTGTAGTTTTAGTTACATACCGACATATTTTTTCTAATTTCTATACCTAAAAAACAAAATATGTCTCACTGGTCGACAATTTAAAATTTATCCGCCATGTTTACCTCTATTGTAAACCCGATTGTATAAACATAATATGGAAGCTGTCTGTCCGTTAGTGAAACGATGGTAGATATTGTTGCGGGTGAATGCGCCGGCGTCACAGTGGTGTTAAATCGGTAATATAAAGTTCGGGAGATAGTGGTTTAGTGTGGTGTCTACATACTTAGAACAAAGTCGGCTGACGATATTAGGTTAATCGCATCATGTGTCTCAACAAACTCCTCAGCGAGACTTGAAATATATTCATTTCCTCCCCACCTTTAGTCCTTTACCATTCCCGCTTCCATACTCGTTCCTGTTTTAGGTCTCTCAGTGTAAGTGCAAACTTGTGTAGTTTAGTGACGATAAGTCTGTATTTTTTAACAAAATAATTCTAGAGCTATCATCGCCGTCGAACGATTCCCTTTAGTTTTAAGTAGGTTTTATGCATGGACAATCTTTAAGGCGTTAAAAATAGTAAAACTTCACAAATCCTTATAATTAATTCTGAGAAGTTTTCGTTTATTCTCCTACGTTGAAACGATTCAGTATTCGCGTCGCTTCTTTCTAATGGTCTGTTTTGGACGTTTTTTTTTAATATGAGGGGACGTTAGACACATTTTATTTGTTAGTTGTTAGTAAGCATGTAGATTGGTTATGTCGGGGCTTGTTCGTCGGTGAGGCTGGTTGTGTTAGTAATAGCGGGTAGCATACTGGCGTAGTACAAATGTGTGTGTGAGTGTTTGTGTCTTCTTGTGGGCGTGGTAGACGCGTCACGTGCACTAGGAACCCTCCGTGTTAGTGTGCTGCAGTCGACGAGTTCTGTTCGTAACATTTCTATGGGTTTTCGTATCTTTACGTTCCTATGGCTGCCTGAAAAGACAACTTCGATATATTTCGAAAGGAGTCATAATATCAAAAGTAAAAGACTTTATATACTAAACTGCATAGTGTCAATAACAAATGTATTGTAATGTGGTGCGTTATAATAAGATACATTATCAACCTGCAAAATTTAAACAAGAAAACTCAAATTTTATTTTTCATAAATTGGTTTACAAAACTAAATCACGTGACTCAGCATTCAGATATGCCATTCCCATTCGTTTACTACTTTTTTATTGAGTCACTCTCACTTTCTTGTTTGGCTGTCGTTGGAATTTGAGACCGACAGACAAATTGATTTTAAACAAATATATATATTAAATTCCCTAGTTATATTTTAATATAGTTAAAAATTGTAAAATTAACGATCACATAAAGACATCTTGGTTGAACACAGCAGAGAAAAACAGTAAAGTCACGATCTATTCCGTCTTTCAAAATTCATTTTATAGTCATTAGTGAGCTTGAATTAGTAGTAGAAGTACAAAATATTTATATAAAGCACAAATTTAAAATCTTTTATGAACCAATATAATCTAATAACATTAAAATATGTACTACATTATCATTTTAATACTTGGTAAATTGAAATGATGACTTACGAAATTTAAAACTACTAATCCGAAAACCATATTAATGTTACGAATCTCATTGAAATTATGCGTCGACTTACCTAGTCATGCAAGAGGTCGGTTAGCTTATCTTAGAGCAAAACTTCTAATTAAAAAAATAAAAGCACAAAAATAAGCCGTAAATGTCCCTTTGTTAAGCTCTTTTGAGAGGAGTTCTGGAGTAAAGAATAATATTTGCATTTTCAATATTTAATTTAATAGTGAAATGTAATTATTACTATTATAATTAATTCGAACTTTTTATTCAGGTAATTCGAAAGATTTTAATCCAATCACTTCACGTAATTATTATTTTCCTATATTAAATTATATTTGTTTTTGTAATGTCTTTACTAAGTATTTAATGCTGGTTACAGCCAAATTTACCAAAAAAAGCATTATTTTTTTTAAATAAATGAAGCTAGCTCTGAGTTAATGCCGCCAATAATGTATCGATCTCGGTACCTATCCTCGTTGTAAAGCGTTAGTTGTTCTATCGACATTTAGTGATGTCCATTGAGTGTTATACTATTTAACTGCCCAGACCTCTGTGTAAGTGAGTCTACGCTGTATGGTTACAATCAAACCATCTGATTTATTTATATGAGCATTTTGAATAATTTTATTCCCTATATATTCTTACAAATATCAACTTATAGGTGCTGTTGTAATTATTTTTTAATATTACTAACCCGATTGTGATAGGGATTGTCTATTTGTGATCTATCGGATGTATTATGCAAAAAAAATTAAGCCAAATCATGAAAAGGGTATATATTAAATTATTTCTTTTAGGGTAAACGAGATTCAAATGGTATTTTATATGAATCAAATTTTACTACTGTCGCTTTATAATTTTTCTAAGTACAGATAGATTTAAAATATCATATCACGGTGATCTTGTTCAATAACTTGTAAATTATTGTAGGTTAAGACTTTTATGTCAGTTTGTTGAAATTCTTCTACGAGTGTACCTTTTTAGAGCACAAAGTATGGATACTGTTAAACAAAATTTTCACTGTTATTATTTACATTATATTTATTTCAGAAGAATTTCAAATGGGACATTTTGACCTGCCTTCACGATGCTGCTCGATTTGCCTAAATCATAGTTTTGATATTACCCGGTAGATGTTTTCAATGGATATCACATTTAATTTTTTAACATACAGACATTATATACTTGTCAATCATTTTGCATTGTAAAATTTCAACATGCAAAGCTAATAGTTTTAAATAGCTGTGAACAAATTTAGGTAGGGTTAAAAACTAAAACCTGCTCAATAGTGCTCTTAGTTGTGCCGTTAATATGATTTGGCTTCACCATTTTCTATCAAATATATGTGGCCTTACTTATGATCGTTGATTATATCCCTATACCTATCCCTTTCTATTGTCATTAAGTGAAAAGAGAGAGAACAACTAAACATTTTCTTAATTGACATCATTGATTTTTATTAGTAAGGCCGTTATTTGATAAATTGTAAAACATTGTAAGAGTTATTAATTCGAAGCAGTATTTGACAAACCAATAGAAAGATGGAGCGTAAGTGACGCTTGTGAAATAACGAGAGCTTTATCGTAACATGTTTGTCTTGTTTGTAGAACATGTGATCTCTTTATTTTTAATAGGATTTTGATGGACATTTTACTTAATAGTTCTAGCGGTGTGTAGAGTCGTAATAAGGATTTAATATCGCACATTACCTATGTTGTATCTCAATGTATAGTTTTAATTTACATGATGTATATGATGCCATCCAATAATTTGTCACTTTCGCAACTTTGAAACTACCCAAGGTGGTTATATACAGTAATCATTGCTGATTGAATCCAGTGATCATTATGGGTCTACTTTTAATTTGTACATATTTGTATTATATTTTTATTTCACATGAACGTGTAAATATGAAAATTTACAGCCTTTAACAAAATTTCCTTTTATGATAAAATGTTATAGAAACTTATTGTTATATTAGTTTTATATATAGGGAGTTTCAATTTTGCGAAGATCGATTTTTCGTTCATCGGAATTTACCACAAGGAGCCTTCGTGTTGTCTGTACATTTTTTTTGTTGTAAATATGTAGTTTCGATAACAATTAATGCTAAACAACGAGCGAGCCGTTGCATATTGTCAGCCGTTTGGACTTCTGCGCACACTGGACACAAGTTATGAGCACAAAATCATTTCGATTTAGCGTTTGGCCGCTTACACACTAGCGTTTTGTATAAAGCGCAATTAAGATGGTGTTCTCGAAACATGTTCACAGCTAATACCTTGCAATGTTTATCTTTGTTTCAATAAACGCCGTGTTCATTAACTCCCTAACGCTAGTGTGGACGCAATTCTTCCCACTCTCGAATATAAGGTGTATCTCGACAGACATTCCACAGGCCCTATCGAATTAGCTCAATAAAAAGACTGTTTGAGACTTTAAAAAGTTTAATATCATAATAATGTGAAGTAACATATTTTCTGAAGCACCTTAACGACTTTACAAAACTTGTTTACGATGATTTATTAATAAGATCGCAATGTTTAACTCACTAGTATGTAAGGACAAATGCTTTACGTCGCTGTGATAGACAATACAAATTTACCTGAGAGAGACACCACAGATGTATGACAAATTTAGACGATTGTTTAACTAGAACAATGGAATGTTATATGTAATATGTAAACTAACTCTTGACTTGTAAACTGTGTCTTCTTAAAAAAAAATCTATGCAATAGCTTATTGCAACAGAAAATGGTTTAGTTAGAGCAATTGTTGTCCTAATTAAAATAAAGAAAACACAGTAATATCGAATTAGATAAGTACAAAGGGTATGTGCAGAAGTTCGGTCGCGGCTCGACACAGCGTCCGAGTGTTCAGATGCGTGCGCGTGTGTGTGTGTACGTGTACGCATTTGTGTACTTATACACTCGTGTGTATGCGTGTGTACCAGTCGTGCGTGTGTGTGTATGAGGCCGCGCGGCCCGCGTCTCGCTGTTTTGTTTGTTGACACATTATGTATATTTGAATGAATCAAATTATAAGAGAATATGAATTTTATTGCTTTGGTTTTATTTACTTTTTTTACCTTGTGTGAGTAGAAACAAACAAGCTTGTGTATTTATTGCCAATGACACTAGGAAGCATCTAATTCATTAACATGTAAAAGTCCAACTGTTTACAGAGGCTTCTCCTAAGTCTCTCCTATTGTTGAAAGCACAGACCACCTACCCATAGACATGTAACACAAAGGCACTACCTTCTAGCAAAACATCGAGAAATCGCTGTATTTTACTCGCGAGCGACCCGCTTCCTTTTAGTTGTGACCAATACTCTGACCACGAACATATGCGAACAGCAAAACAAAAATTAATTATTTTCATATTGTGTCGATGCCTTCTTGTGCGATAAAGTGGCTTGGGAATCATAATAGAAACTCAGGTTATGAGAAAAACAATATAACTCTTCATCGGTAAGTAATTAATTAATAAAATTCATCATTTTGTTCAACGAGAGTTCAACTTAAATTGGTTGTCTTTAGCACTTTTTCAAAAGTCCTTTTCTCTCACGTAATAAATTATACTGTAATATCCGCGATCTTTGGCCGCTTTTGTACATAATCGGCCACATCTTCGGAAAAATGTGAGACAAGGAGTAGTTTTTGTAGATTGGCAAACCACAGAAATCTAAATAATAAGATAATAGAAGTCGTAAAAGCGCGTGACCTTGTCGCCGCACATGTGACTCGTAGACCACAAGCGACCGCTCACTCAACACCTCAACCCCGCGCATTAAAATTACAATATTCACCGATGTAGAAGTCCTACATTCTTAAAAGATGTCTCATTGGATAGATAAAGATACGCGTAATAAAATAAAAGCAAACTGCAAAATTGTATTTAGGTCCTAAAAAAATCGGTAATTTTATCACATTTTCGACTTTAATGAAAAAAGTAAGTCATTCACCTAATGATTTTTTACATTAATCAGATGGATCGGAACATTTCCTAACCAAACACATAAAAATCTTAATTGTAAATTAAATAGTTTAAGAATTGTACTTTATCAAACATGACCTCGCAAGCGCAAGCTGCACGTGCAGAATCATTTATGATAGTTCAAGAACAGATAGAAAAACCCAAAGCCCATTGGTTGATGTTCTAAACAAGTCTACTTGGGACAACAAAAACAGTCGTCCCTCGCTACGCGTTCTGATTACACTACTTTTGCTCCTCTAAGATCGCTTGTTTTTGTTATTGTTAAAAAAAATCCATATTGTGGAACTTTTTAAGCTTGTGGTGAAGTTTCTAGTCATTTTGATATTTTCAAAAATGGCAGATGGTGAATACTCAAACCAGCATGTCGCTGATATCCACTTTGTGTATGTATGGATTGTGCAACGGCAACGCAAACAGAGCTGTCACAGAGTACGCCAGAATGTTTCCCAACAGGCCTACACCAAATGCTCGCACTTTTGTAAGGATACCTTTGCGGATAGCTGAACTTGGGATCAGAAGACCCGCTGTATATATACATATACAGGCTGTTAGTGTAAACACTGTTATAAAGGAAAATTATACAGGGTTATTTTAAAATCATTAATTACATTAGTCATCTCCTATTCGAATAAAATTTACTATTTGATACAAAATTACGTTGTTTAAACACTTAAATGTATCTTTTTCTTAACGAGTTTTAATGGTTTCAAAGTAACCCTACAGTAGTACTAGTAACATTATACGCCTACCCCACCAAAAACCTAAAATGCCTTAATCAACTCCCTCCATATTCTTCTAGGATTTACTACTACTACTTACTTCTAGGATTTAGGGATAAGTTGTAACAAAATGAACTCACCAAACTTTCAAAGATATAAGTACAAGTTGCGTAAAACAATTTGTGCTCATTACGGAAAAAATATACTGAAATTAAAAATCTGCAATAAAGTAATTGAGCACCAATGCAGCCAGACCCCACATCAATCGCCCCAGCACATCGGCATTAAATCAACTCTTCACCACTACCAATCCCCGACTCCACCATGAGTTTTCGCCATCGTCATCATCACCACATAAGTATTTATTACAATATTAACAATAATAATAATAATTCGGCATAGGGAAGTGACAACCCCATCGCCCGCTGACGTGAGGGTTATGTGATCTTGCCAAGAGGTGTGAGCGCCGTGCCTCGGCAAAAATTGAAGGTGCAAAGGCCCGCTTGTGCATATAGCATCACCATAAAACGTCCCCGGATCTGGGCGTCTCCCGTTAAATGACGCCCGCTATGGATGATGAATGTGCAAAGGGCCTCTGCCTAGAGGTCGCCAGGGCGCGTCTGGAGCTGGCGCTGGACGCGACAGCATGCGAACTGCCAGCTGAGCGCGAGGTGCTGCACGACCACCCTGCAGCCCCTCGCATCCATCATTCCCACCAGCTTGCTTGGTGTCAGTGGGGTCTTCGCAGGCCCAGCACTCGGCACCCGCCACTGGTAGAGTACGCCGCATGCGATGGACCATCAAAATGAATACAAACGCGTTGCGGGCGTATTTTAGGGCAAAAGGGGGAGAAGTTGGAGGTTTCACGTATCGGGCTATGATGCATCGTCTCTTTACTGAGCTGTAGCCATCTATTACCGTCACCGAGCAAAACCTGGCAGACCGAGTTTGGTATATCTTGCGCTCAAACACATTCGATGGCGCCGAACTCAAACGGCTACGACGTGAGGCTGTTCCTCATCAGATGAAAATGCTACGGCTGAGGATGCGGTGCCACAAGTTGCAGAACAACCCGCACACGTGGATGCCGCCGTGAATACCCCAGTGGTAGCTGATTCAACTCGATTATATTATCGGTATAGTTCTCGATTATTATTTATGAGCCGTATTATTTATGGCCTACTGAAATTTTGCGTTTTTAAAAAATATTTCTTAACGCAATAGTTTATAGTTTAATCTTTGTTGCATGAATGCTAGAGATATGTGTAGGCAAAATTGTGTATTTATTATTTGTCTATGTGTGATAACTCTGAACCAGCGACATGCGTCCCGATATTAAAAGACGGTAGAAGGCATTTATATTACCTTATTATTTAGATTTCTGTGTGGCAAACCAAGTGCAACCTTATCACTTGGTTTTAAGCACAAACACTGCAAAATATATGATTTTTCATCGCCAAAAAAGAATTTTATAGTTAACCAAAATTACCTCTACTTTCTGCCAACATTAGCCACTGCTTATAACTTTTGAACTATCGCCTCTACAGTCACATAATTTAGAACTATATTAGGAAACTGGTCAAAGATGACGCTTAAAAGATAATAATTACAAAAAGTTATAAATTTACCTGTACAGCGCAGTGGCCAAAGTTGCCCAATCATTTTTTCTGATTTTCTTTCAAATAATTTTTAGACCTAGGGTTGTCATAAAGTAAAAAGTAAAGTAAAGTTACAGCCTATATACGTCCCACTGCTGAGCACAGGCCTCCTCTCATTTCTGAGAGGGTTTTAGGGCAAGGAAGTGTCCACCGCGCTGCCCCAATGCGTGTTGGCGAACTTCACATGTCTTAGAAATATTTTTTTCTTATTTCTCTGACATGCAGGTTTTCTCACGATGTTTTCCTTCACCGCCGAGCACGTGGTAAATCAGCACTTAAAATTGCAATTAACAATTTCATTGGTGCCGGCGGGGATCGAACCCGGTTTGCTCGCGTACTGTGAAATTTACAGCGAGCGCTAACCATCTGAGCTACCACGGCTCCTGCCAGAGGAATTATTTATAAAAAAATTTGACATGAGGGTTGTCATGCCAAAATTTTTTATATATCGGTCAACTTTCATGATCTTAATTCAATAATTTTAAATAGTTATTATTATTACAATTTTGACGTGAAAAAATTGCTTTGTTAAGAAGTCTTTTACAAGCAAAGTAGCGCCACGTCATTCAAATCTTCTTCTCTTGAACTAAGATTAAAGTCAAAAAAGAGAATTCAATACAGTGTAGGTATACTATAACAGTCTCTAACGGCCGTTTTATTTTTGAATGCAAATGTCGACTATGAATGAAAGAAACATGGGTTATTGTTATAGAATATACGTCATTTAATTCTGTCGCAGTAAAAATTTTGCAAGCAGCCCTAACACAAGTTTGTAGGTGGTTAAAGTTGACACTTCGTGTTCACAACAAGTGATTGTAACAGAACAATTAGAACATTAGCTACTTGAATTTCTCAGTTCAAAAGACTCGATATGGGTTGAAATGAGCATCATATTATTACCTTGAACTCATATAAAAATATATCAAAAAACTACACATCTGGACAGCTTTTGACGCTTGCTAGAACCATATACCATAATACTTTCGGATTATTCAAAGTACTCTGTGCACAATACTCAGCGAACAATTTGGTACCACCCGAAAAGACTATATTTAAGGTCGTTGCATACGTAACGTGTTTTATTCCGGACGGAGCAGGACGTGAAATTTTGGAAATATCGTTTCATAGAAAATGTACGTGATAATGCATACCTACGTTACGGATGCACGGACGGGACGGGGACGTGGCATGAACGGGACGGGAATAACATCGTCGGCGACGATGTTTACCCCGTCCCGTCCGGCGCGTGCCATGTCCCGTCCGTGGTTTCGCTGCGTGTGCACATTCGCTCCGTTGGCTCCGTAGTCATGCGCGTGCCGTACTAAACAACATGGACGACGATAAACTAATTGAATGACACTAAATATAAAAAAATTCTGTGGCGGAAAATTGAAGTCGAATTATGACTCACTGCAAACGGTTAGTATTTGTCATTTATTGTTTACATAATTTTAAAATAGATGAATAGATTAATAGGTAACAATAAAAGTTGAACTTATTTATGCTCAAATCAAAAGACAGGTACGTAAATAAAGTACACGTCGACATTTATTACATCAGTAGAATTAATAAAATATAAATTAATATAAATCTCAATAAAAAGATATAATCAACTTTTTGACAGCGTATTGGTTAAAATGTGTTTGTAGAACGTTTATGGCTAAGGGTGTTAGTATTCATTTATGCTAAAATGTCGATTGAGAATTGAGCTTTGTAGAGAAATAGCAATCAATGCCAATTCTTCAAATGAAAAATCAATCTTTCACAACACTAACACGTTAGTTTCGAATCACTGTTACGGTGCGTATGCATTAAACTCCCGTCCGTGTTGACCAACGTTGCCAAATACACTATAATTACGGTAGATCTACCGTATTTTCACGCCGTCTACTGGACACAGTGTTTTTATAAATACAGTGTATTTATACTATTAAACACAGTATTTTTATTTCAACCAAAAACAAAAGGAGGATGGCCAAATCATATCAGACAAGGAAATGATAGCGTCCCAATATGAAATATTTATGTAATTATTGTTATTATTTAAGGTCCCTTATTGTTTAAGGTCTTAAAACACACTAGAAATACCTCTCTAAGTAGCCACAAAAAAGTTATCCATTTATTTCTATTTTTATAACCGTTCAAATTATTACCTACTTACTAATTAACTGTTCAAAATTATTACCTATAGAAATTTGGCCATCCTCCTTTCGTTTTATAATGAAAGCTACTTATGAAAAATATCATAAATTATGAATGCGACGAATGCATCCGCTGACCATCGCAAAAGAGTACATCATAGATTACTGACTATGTACTAGAGATGGAGTACATGGCGCAAACTAATAAGAGTACGTACATAGAATTTCCCCGAGGGATTGGCGAATTCTCAGTATCGGCCGCACCATAGACGTAAGTATTATTTAGGTAAATCATAGACGTATATGTATAAATGAAGTTGGATATGTCATAGTGTTGTTTAACTGTTATTGATGTGTTATTTAAATTGTCCGGTATATCGTCTTAGTATTTTAGTTCTAAAATATTACGTTTAAATATTTTCTGTTGTAATTTAAATTAAGTTTTGAGTGTAAATCATGATATTTTTTGTGGAAATTATGTCTCGCGCAAAAGATATTTCTACAGAAAGTGAGAGTGGTCCATCAACTCCTAAAAAAATAAAAAAACAACATTATAAAAAAATTGAGATTCCAAAAGACCCGTGCCGTGCTATTTGTTTAAGGTGTGATGCGAAAATATCTGCCGAGTGGCCTGAAGAGGCGCAGTGAAAAAATGACACAAAAAGTAAGAACAGGAATAGATTAATTAGAGAAACAATTAAGAGCAACATGTTGCCAAAACAGGGCATTTGTCGTCATGGCGGCAACTGTGTAAATTTTCTGCCAACTGACAGGATGCTAAAATCTTTTAACTCTGAAATTTACAAAAAATGGGAGGCAATCGACAGTGACAGTGATTAAACTATTTTGTGTATTAAAATATTAAGATATTTAGTTGGTTTGAGTATAGTATATTTAAAATAAATGCATATTTTGGTTCATTTAAAAATTATTTCCTTTTAATACGTCATTTAATTACACTGTAAAACACACTGTATTTCTTTTTCATAAAACACTGTATTTTTCTCTCAAACACCGTAATTTAAAGTGGACTACACAGTATTTTCGAAAGTCTGATCTGGCAACCCTGGTGTTGACATACAACCACGTCCCGTCTCCGTCCCGTGCACGTTATTATTTCGTCCTGTATGTAGCGACCTTTAGACGGCCGTTGACACTTTGACAGGCAAACACAGATAAATATATATGTAGCACAACCTTAGACCATTCAACCCAATGGACTCGCCTCGCATGATTATTCCCCTCTGCGCAAGTATTGGATTTAAAAATGTTATGCGTTTATAAACTGTTTACGGAATCGATTCCGTCATTACAAGAAACGTTACCGTCTTTGTAGGTGCTCTTTAAATAATACCGATTTGTGAGGTTAACGTGTGTAAAAAGAAGTCTAATACTTCAAATTTCTAAAAAGGTGGAGTTACATTCCATATGTAAGTATTTTCAATGTTTTTTTCTTTTATAATTATTTAAAATAATATCATAAATAATAATCGAGAACTATACCGATAAGATAATCGAGTACATAATATTTCGTAAACATCGTAGTGATAATTGAAACGTCGACGGTGCCATCCTTTAGGATGTATCTCTGATAGTTGTTGGTCTTAATAACCTGATCCTGTATTGCACAGACAAAACCATCGGTTTCCCCGAAGAGGTCACCGAAACGTAGCCAGTGGAGGGAGGCGACTGAATCTACGAACGGCTCATGTAGAGCTCCTTCTTTTTCCATACGCTCTCTCGGTCAGAAATGCTTTGTATTGCCGGTCCTGCCATTGCTCGTTGGCTTGTCGTAAAGCGACAGTTAAAAACTAAAGAACCTAACCTAACAACAACGAAACAACCAAAAAAAATTATTAAAAATTTGAAAAGATATTTACAGTTTTTTTTATAAAAAAAATATATGAAGATGATGATGGGTGACGTGAATTACAAATTTAAAAAAAATAACAGAGATAAACGAGTACTGAAACGGAGTATGCACAGGCCATGCCTGTGGTAGGTGCGCAGCGCCTAATCTAGGCACACGCAGCGTCTGGAGTAGGCACACGCAGCACTTGAAGTAGGCACACACAGCGCCCGGAGTATGCACACGCAACGACCAGACGCTGCGTCCAGAGTAGGCACACGCAGCGTCTGGAGTAGGTACACGCAGCGTCTGGAGCAGGTACACGCAGCGTCTGGAGCAGGTACACGCAGCGCTTGAAGTGGGCAAACACAGCGCCCGGAGTAGGCACACACAGCGCTCGGAGTAGGCACACACAGCGCTCGGAGTAGGCACACACAGTGCCCGGATTAGACACACACAGCGCTTGGAGTAGACACACGCAGCGCCCGGAGTAGGCACACGCAGCGCTTGAGGCAAGCACGCACAGCGGCTAAAGATAGCGCGGGCACTAGTAGGTGGAGGCGTAGGCGTGGCTAGGCGACGACTTCAGGTGAAGGCAGAGGCTTGCAGGATCCCGGGGCAGTGCGGATAAGGCCTTTAGGAGGTGCTTCTAGTATGAAAGCTGAAGTGAGACTCCCCTTTATTGGCCGATTGTTCGGCTTTTATACTTTTTGACGTATCTGGGATAAGAACGGGAAATTATTTAAATTAAAAGCAAATTTTTGTAAATGGCCAAGAGGAAAAGAGTATTTTTGTGGAAATATTGAAGTAAAAACATCAGGCCGGTAACGAATTTGAATAAAAATTGCCATGACAACCAGATAAACAACGATGTCAAAACATGTCAAATTTTGGTTTTAGGCTCGTAATAGAGAAACGGCAAGATTTAAGTAAAAAATGAGATATTATTGATATAGGAAAAAAGGTAGCGCAACAGCGCGCACGAAGCCTGAAATTGCAGAGTTACGGAGAACTAAATAAAAGACCGAAAAAGGTAGACTCCATTGACACCGATTTAAAAAGTGTCGATAACGTAAAAATACGAAGTGAAAATGATTTGTTATTGTGTTCTTATGGTTTAAAAACGTTACAGGATCCTATGGAAATAAAGGTGATGCAAAATATCCAGTTTTGAGGCGAATGCAGAAAATCAAAAACAGAATGGAAAAATAAATTTAAAATAGTGTAAAATGATGTAAGTAGCATAACACTACATTTTCCCCCCGACCCTGGAAAATTTTTGACTCAGCAAAAATTTTGACATGTACATTCTAAAATAAACCATAAAAACACAGCTTTGCAGTAACAGACATCACCAGGCAAAATCAGATATACCATCTCTTACATTCATCATCTGCATTCAGGTAAGGGTGGAGTTCACATTCAATGACTATCACTCTAAAAGTGTGTTTTCGAAAGGACATTCAGGCTTATTTAAGGAGTTGTCATCCGCTCCTGCGTGGAAAAAAACATTTCGAAAGGACATTCAGGCTTATTTAAGGAGTTGTCATCAGCTCCTAAGTGAAGATAAAGATAAAGAAATTAATTTTAAGCAAGCTTTAGTCGCTATGACTTAAGTAAAGATTAAGAACGGCCAGAGCGGTAGGGCTCAAAGCCAGAGATCAGCAACGTCACTAACGAGATGTGTCTGAAATAAAAATAAAAGTGAAGATTAACCAACGAAAATTCGAGGTCCTAAAGCAAGATGTGTTGAAGAACACTGGATCACCAAACAAACAAACAAATTATGTGAAAATGATGGTGAAATTTATACATATATACAAACATATATACAAATATACAAACATATATACAAATGTAGTGTCATGCAAAACAGTATTAGCTGGTTTCTCACATCTAATCTTCACTTCGTATTCGAGTTCGGCCTTGTTAAGGAATTCGTACTTAATAACCCTTTTCATTGTTATAATTAAGTGAAAAGTTAAGTTTAAGAAATAAAAATTTAATTAAAAATTGTACCTCTTTAA
This sequence comes from Parnassius smintheus behrii, assembly GCA_036936625.1. Lineage (NCBI taxonomy): Eukaryota > Metazoa > Arthropoda > Insecta > Lepidoptera > Papilionidae > Parnassius > Parnassius smintheus. Next base: position 26,638,312 of record JAUPFT010000014.1, on the reverse strand, counting down.
GTTATCTAGAATAAAAATATTAAAGTGATGAATGTAAGTGAAGTGTTATATGCAGGTCTAAATATAATCCAGATAAGTTGAAAAACTAGATGAAGTTTTGTTTTAGAATTTGGAAGATACGATAAGGACGAGTAACTAAAGAGTTAAGAACGAAAGAGAAAGCAATTAAATCCAAAGGAAATGGATAAAGCGTAGTTAAGGTGAAGAAAAGAGAAAAAAAAATTAACTCCCGGTCGGAAATGCTAAGCACTGCTGGGTCCTGCCATTGCTCGTTGTCTAAGGATAGAGGGGTAAGCACTTTATCACTAGAAATGACGTCATTATAGAATGGATCATCCGATCTCGCCAGGAAGTGATGACGGAGGCTGCACACTTCGCGATTATGCATGGTGAGCGCGCTCAAAAAGCCACGCCCACAATGCTTTCGCGGCAAGTACAGCCTCATTACCGACGATCTCGGATGATGCATCCTATGGGAAGTCATGATAGTGCGGACTTTTATATCCAGGGCGTTAAGGACAGTCTGAGTCCACCTGAGTAAGCCAAAGGTATACATGAGGATAGGCATGACCCAACCGTAATATGCGTGTGTCTTATTCACACCGGACAAAGGGCTGTTAAGCACTTTGGTCAAACGTGCATGAAACACGCACACGTTGCAAACGAATGTTTCATACCAGCCTCACCGATACCGATATTCTGTGACATACCCAAGTATCGGTATGTTTCAGCCTCGGAAAGGGTCCTTAAGTTGATGGGCATTGATAAGTCTATGCTCTCAGAGTTAGCAACCCTTCCCCTTTCAACATGGAGGACCGCACAGTTATCCGTCCCCGGCTCCATTGCAATAGAATTGTTAAATTCACAAGTAATGATTAGCAATTCCACAAGATGGGAGCGACTGGAGGCGAATAACTTGAGGTCATCCACATAAAAAAAGGTGGGTCACATTTGTACCTCCTTTCCGAAGCTAAAATCCCCTCCCGGAGCTCTCCAGTAAAGTACTTAGAGGGTTCAAAGAGAGGCAGAACCAGTTTGGACTCAGACAGTCGTCCTGGAATATACCCCTTCTTATCCTGATGCGGCTTTCCGCAGCCGTCATCCGCTTGCCTAGATGACAGAGGATCGTACTGCACTGCCCCATACACTGCTCGAGGAAGCCTCTAACTGTACAGTCAATCTTGTCTCTTTAGCCATGTATGGGGCACCGAGTCGAATGCCTTTCTGTAATCTATTCAGGCGGCGGAGAAGTTCTGACGGTTGCATTTTACCACATGCATTTACATTTTTTGAGCGCGCGACATCATCTGATTTGAGTCCAGGTGACGAGTGATTCTCGCGCTCAAAATGGATGTTAGTGTCTTGTATATGGTCGGTAGACACGTGATGGAGCGGTATTTGCTCGGGTCTGTTTTATCCTGGTCCTTGAACCCTCCTTGAACCAAATGAGTGATCGCAGTGTGGCCGTAGATGGAAAAGGGGAGATCTCCCGCCAGGCAAGGTGTTGTGCCCGGGGAGCGGCCGACACTCCGTGTGATAGTTCGGAGATGTTCTATATATGCTGTTTATGATTCGGAATGTTGATAGCGTGATTTGAGCTTCGGTGTGTTTTGGTTGCGGCGCGACGACAGCGCCGCCACATCACCCCCCTGCTCAGACCGGAGGTCGATAGTGCAGTCCGATTGCCGGTGTGTCCTTTTAATGCCGGTGGGGAATGCATGCTGTGTGCGTAAGGCCAAGTGACACCGGTGCGAATAATATGCCGATGTGTAATGTAGCCGTACTACGCACTGGCAAGTGATGCCGGTGAGAACGATGTGCCGGAGCAAGTGCCAGAAGTCTGCCTTATAAATCTGCGGTGAGTCGAGATGAAGACAAGTTGGACTGGCTTGCAGGAACTGAAGACTGCAGAAGACGATTCTCAGTAGTGAATGGTAGGGATTCTTGAGGATAATGACGAAGGCTTGAGATTTGTAGTTTCCGAAGGTTGTTGGTTGCGTGTTCAGATCACGTCGGGGTCACCACTGTGGCCGTAGATGGAAAAGGGGAGATCTCCCGCCGGGTAAGGTGTTGTGCCCGGGGAGGGGCCACACTCCGTGTGATAGTTCGGAGATGTTCTATATATGCTGTTTATGATTCGGAATGTTGATAGCGTGATTTAAGCTTCGGTGTGTTTCGGTTGCGGCGCGAAGACAGCGCCGCCACAGCAGTAGTGAAGAGGCTCGGGAGCGACTTCTGGTGAGAGCCTCTTGAAACTGTCGGACGAACACAGCGTGATACACCACGAACCCCTTCAACCAGTAGTGATGCAGCCCGTCAAGCCCCGGACTTTTCCAGTTCGGGGCCCTACGGACTGCCTCAGCTACGTCGTCCGGCGTTATGATGACGGGGTCCATGGGCGTAATACCCGCACACTGACTCGCCACAAATTCCGTCCAAAGGCCCTCGCTGTGGTTTACGGGGTCTTACCACAGGCCGCGCCAGAATGCGACAGTGTCGGCCTGATTCGGTGCTGGGTCCGTTCCACTTACCATTGGTCGCTCCAATGATTTATAGAGCCTCTTCTGATCACTCCGGAAGAGACGATTCTGGTTGAACCGTGTCAACCTCTCGGTATATCGCCGAATCTGCTTTCCCCAAGCAGCGATTCTCTGCTTCAGGTCGTCTATGCGCTCTGTCAGTTTTTGCATTATATCCGGCTGGGACAAACTAACATTTGTCCCAGCAAACGCCATCCTGACGATGCGCACAATCCTTGGCCTGGTATTGCCAGACCTGAAGCATATCAGTCTTCCAATGAGGACCCTAGCCTTTGCGATATGTTCTTCAATTCTTATTCTCCAGGCTGGGATAGCACTACTTTGTCCAGTAGCGCGTCCAGTCGTGGAGAGTTTGGCGCCCATAATACGGCAAACTGCCAATGCGGCGCCAAAAAGAATTGAGTTCGTCTCGCAAAGATCCCGGCTGGCTTCTTAATAGGTCACCACCAATGGGTTCAGAGCCCTCACGGCAGCCCGATTCCGCTTGCTTAAGGCTATGCGGGGAAGTTGCGGTCGATTTTCGAGAGGCGTACTGCGCGTTTCCATAATCGCCTCTTCCAATGTACTCCTCACTTGCTCTAGTTCCAGTTCCTGGGCGACTGTTCCATCATCGTTTGAATCAACCACAACTGGGGTATTCACGGCGGCATCCACGTTTGCCGTTTGCTCTGCAAGTTGTGGCGCCGAATCCTCAGCCGTAGCATTTTCATCCAATGAAGGAACAGCCTCACGTCGTAGCCGTTCGAGTTCGGACACATCAAATGTATTTGAGCGCAAGATATACTGAACTCGGTTTGCTAGGTTTTGCTCGGTAACGGTATAGTTGGCTCCAGCTTAGCAAAAAGTCGACGCGTCCTTGCCCGATAAGCAAAACCTCCAATTTCTCCCCCTTTCGCCCTAAAATACGCCCGCAATGCGTTGTTGTTCATCTGGGTTGTCCAACGCATGCGACGTACTCCACCAGCGGCGGGTGCCGATTGCTGGGCCCGCGAAGACCCTGCCGCCACCAAGCCAGCTGGTAGGGATGATGGATGCGAGGGGCCGCTGGGTGGTTGTTCAGCACCTCGCGCTCGGCTGGCAGTTCGCATGCTGACGCATCCAGCTCCAGCTCCAGACGCACCCTAGCGACCTCCAGGCAGCGGCCCTTTGCGTGGTCTATTTAATTCCATCATCTATTTTTGAGGGCGTCATTTAACGGGAGACGCCCAGACCCGGCGCCGTTTCATGGTGAGGCCATGTGCACAAGGAGGTCTTTGCACTTTCAATTTTTGCCGAGGTAGACTGCGCTGACGTAGCGGTTTTGTCACATAACCGTTACGTCAGCGGGCGATGGGGTCGTCACTTCCCTACGCCTATTAATTAATATTTATTATTATTGTTTATTGTTAATATTGTAATAAATACTTCTGTGGTGATGATGATGATGGCAAAAACTCATGGTGAAGTCCGAGAGTGGTAGTAGTGAAAGGTTTATTTAATGAAGATGTGCTGGGGCGATTGGTGTGGGGTCCGGTTGCATTGGTGCTCAATTACTTTTACATTTAAGTGTTCAAACAATGTAATTTTGTATCAAATAGTAAATTTTATTCGAATAGGAGTTGACCCCATAGTAAATTTCGCACAGTCATGAGTATTGTCATCTTCTGAGATAACTAATTTAATTAATGATTTTAAATAACCCTGTGTAATTTTCCTATCTTAAAATTTTGCTATTTTACAGTCTAACATCAACATTTCACAAGCGAAAATTCCACAGTCCAGTCCTACTCCAAAATTATTAATATCTTCACAGAACCACAATACGTCAAAGGTTGAATTCAAATATCCAACTGTTCTAGACGAAAAGGTACAATTGCATTAATATACAAATTAAAAATAAATGAAATTTAATTACTGAAATACTAATCATTGCATATTTTTTCAGTCAATCAGTTTACAAAATACTTCCTCTTCACAAAGCAAAATTTCGAGCAAGAAACAATACATTTTCCAAAATACTGAACAACCGCTGGATTCTCCGTCGTGTACACCACATAAAAAATTGTGCCGGCGGATTGTATTTCTGAAAGAAAGAGTATCAAATAAAAATACAAAGTTAAACAATTGCAATCCAAAAATTTGTTCTTAAAAAAAGTAGCATCTTTAAAATTCATAATAGAGGACCTTGAATCCAAAGAAATAATAAATGCAGAAAATGCAGCTATTTTAGGCAGAATTGGGGTTGCTGAAAAGGACTCATACAGCGACAAATGATGAAAAAAAATCTGGTCATATTATTAGAAAATATTTTCCAGAACTGAAAACATTCGCACTTACCTCGTTTTTTCTAATTAAAGGAATCAGTGGAGCAAATATAAGAAACGTTAGTACGGCAAGCGTTAACATTATGTCATGAGGTAAATGTTGATATAGTAGCACTAACGTTTGACGGTTGTCTTGCGAATTTACCCATGGCCAAGTGATTACCGCCGCCCATGAACTCCAACACCAGGGGAAATGCATTTGCCGGCCTTTTAAAAAGGAGTATCGATGTGCGATTGTACGGTTGGAATTAGTCCACTCCCAGTAGTAAATGCGATAAAATACGGGAAGTGTTGTTGCATCTCTTAGCAGTGTCAGTGAGTCAAGCCGATCGGAAAAGCTCGGTCGCCGGCGAATCGAAGAGCTCTGCGCTGTATGCGATCGAATGGAAGGAGCTAGCTCTGGGGAGCCCCATTCCAGAGATAGGAACAGTATTCCATGTACGGCCGAACTTGCGCCTTGTAAAGTTGCAGGCAGTGTGCCGGTATGAAATACTGTCCCGCTCTGCTGAACACGCTAAGCTTTTTAGAGGCTAATTTGGCCTTCTTTTCCGAGTGACCACGAAACTGCACGTCACTCGATATGTCGACGCCGAGAATTCCGATACTGGCTCAGGAAACAAGGGGAAAGCCTTGAAACTGAGGAGAAACGAAGGACGAAGGAGTTCTTTTTAGGGGTAAACGCGCAAACTTGTTTTTTCAGGGGATTGAACTGGACTAGATTTAGTCGCTCCCAGTTCGAGACTTTGACAAAATCTCGACTTCAGATACAAGTCTGTCTCGGTACTCGGCGACGTTTTCCCGAGAAATATTGGCACGGTTAGTGTATAAAGCGTCACCAGTGCTATCGTCTGCTTAGCAATGAATTTTACTAGTTTGCAAAATACCATTGATATGCCGAAGGAACAGCGTTGGTGATAGCACGAAGCTTTGTGGAACACCAGCATTAATGGGCTTGTATTCGGAGCATGCACCGTCTAATACGACTTATATTCTTCGATTTGCTAGAAAACTGGTGATCCATTTGCACAATTTCTCGGGAAGGCCACAGAGGAGCATTTTGTGCCAAACCCGATAGAACGCCTTCGCTATGCCCCAACTAACGAACAACGTTTCCCCCTTAGACTCTACTGCATAAAAAAAGCTATACTGCCTCCACCATTTATGAGTTAGGTAACCCAGAAGATTAGCAGCCGAGAGACTTCGACGGAAACCGTACAGGCGGTCATTAATCAGCTTATGATCCTCAAGATACCGTATGAGCTGGTTGTTAATGTGATTCTATTATTTTAGAGAACAAGGAGGTGATGGCGATAGGCCTTTAGTTAGACGGATCAGACAGGTTAATTTTTTTAGAGATACGGTGCACGAAAGCTGTATGCCATGATTTCGGGACTACGCCTAAGGAGTAGGAGTACCGAAAAAGACGCGTTAAAACCGGTGCCAACTCCGGAGCACACGTCTTCAGCACAATAGGAGGGACGCCATCAGGCCCACTCGACTTGTTAACGTCCAGGGAGAGGAGTGCTCTGCGCACCGAGCGTTGGGTAAACAGCGCATCCTGCATTGAGCACTCACAGCGCGCGATGGTCGGCGGTGTGTTACATCAAGAGTCGAGTAGGACGCAGAGTGCCCAGCGGATCGACTTTCTCCTTTGCAGCATGGGCCAGTGAATCGTCCTCCCTGTGCAGAGATGAGAGAGACGGCTGACAAAAAAAACGGAACTGTCGAACAGACTTTTATGCGCTTATAACTCTGGTTACATTTACCAGGGAGAACTCGTTTGCAAATTTTATATTTTAGCAGCACGAGACTGCAGAGACTACAAATATGTACAGTAATTGATTTGAGGAAATGCGTACTGACAAAATATACGAATGCGAGACTTAGTTACCTTATAAAATCCAATAGAAAAAAAGGAGTTGAGCAAAGAGTATATCGAAAGCTAGTGCATTTTAAAAATCAATAATTTTCCCTTTTATAATTTTATTCGTGGTAACAAAGTTCCTATGTATCCTAGTTTATATTTTCATTTTTAAACAAATCTTGTGTATTCATTGCATATTATGTATCAACCTGTAAATAAATAACAAGTCTTAGTCTTTATTTAATTCTGCGTAAGATTGAATTAATTAGATTATAGGTATCTATTTAATTTAATTTCTAAGCCGATTATATGTTACATGTTAAAAAGTAATGCTGTATTTCATTTTGTAAGAATTCTATTCCTTTACTTATTAAAGAAATACACGATTTTTGTCACCACTACGATTTTTTAATCGATATATTCACTTCCCTAAATTAGAGCGCAGTGTGACGTCACCCATGCTCCATAGTTGTTTGCCAGAGCCGTTTGTTTAGCATTTGATGCTTGTTACATGTCTATGAAGGTAGGTGGTCTGTGGTTGAAAGGATTTACGTTAGCTTGCCAGGCAGATTGAGATGGCTATACTGCCATCTACTGGAAGCCTATAGTGGCTTATTGTAGTAGTCACAGGACAAAATGGGGTGATAGATATATCGGGTATCCCAGAAAGAATGGATAACCTTGGAGCGCCTAATAGTACAGGTATCAGACGCTCAAATAAAAATACAAAAAAAATATATATACCAAGTGGTGCCAAAAATATGAAGGTTTTAAAAAAAATATGTTTCTATTGACTTTACTGTACTTTCATGTACGTAGGACACTCAATAAGTTTTGAGACTTATTTGAGATTAATATTTATTTTACATCTTTTCAAAATATTCTCCATCATGCCCTATACATAGTTTCATTCGCCAAAACTAGGGTTGCCAGGTCTTAAAACCGAAAAGCCGGACATACCAGCGAGCTCAGCCGTACATTTTGATAAAAAGGCCGGTTCCTTGCTTAGTGCTGGTGACGCACGTCCCACGCACCCATGAATGCGTATGTATAGTACGACCCTACTGGGACCTCGGGAGAGAGATATAGACGAGTAGCCGGGAGGAGGCAATTTAAACAATTTTTTCCTAGGTAGCTTCTTGTTCCTTAGGTTTTGGCTTCCTTTTCCTTGTTGTTGCCTCTTCGTCGACGGCTGTGCTGCGACTGCGATTTGAGCCAGTTTGTCGTCTGATTGCACCGAGATGCAATACAGGTATCGGGCCTCGGGGTAAACCCCATTGCCCGGACGATCCTCATGCCCCATTACTATGGGGCAGTCCTTTTCTTCACCTATTATTGTAGGTGGCTTCTTTCTGTAGCCGGAGTATCCGTATGTGGTAATATTTTTCCATAGTCGTTTACCCGACTATGGAAAATTAGGAGGTTGTCTATATCCGATTTGTATGGTGATAGTTTTTCCGTAGTTAACCTACTACGGAAAAAAGAGAGGTTATCCGGTTGAAAGTAAATGTTGGCCTTTCAGCGGCATTGTGGGTTGTTACTCGACTCTCTAATCGATATAGAGAGGAGTTCTCTTGGAAGAGGTCGCCCGTCCGGTGGCCGAGTGTGCAACGGCGCAAAGCCGTTGAGGTGTTCGTGTGGCCCGTTGTCGGCACGGTCAAACATGCCGCGCGCCATCCGGGCCACAAAGTCTGTGATGCTCTCGACTTTTAAGTCGGCTGCTATTACGTCGTTCCGGACGTAACGACCTGCTCCGACAATCGTCCTTAATGTCAGATTCTGCTGGGCCTGCAGTCGCCGCCTCTGGGTTATGCTCAGGAGCGCGTACCAGGCCGGTGCAGCGTAAGTGGTAATAGTCCGGATATACATCTTGTATATCCGGATCTTTGTCTTCAGTGGTAATTTGGATGCCAGGACCGGACGGAGCATCGCCCGCGCACATCTGGCTTTGCGGACGACGAAGTCGACGTGCGCAGTCATGCGCAGCGCCCGGTCGATCCGGCACCCAAGGTAAGTCACGGCCTTCTCATACGCTATCTCCTGGCCGTTGAGAGTCAATGGTGGTGGTAAGTTCCTAAGGCGACGAGTGAGCAGAGCGGTTGTCTTACCAACGTTGACAACCATCCTCCACCCATTTAGCCATGGTGGCAGCAGGTCCAGTAGACGCTGCATTTTGGCAGTGGCTATATGGGCTCTTCTGGACGAGGTGAAATAGGCGCTATCGTCCGCATATAGCGCCAGCTCAACGTCGTCCTCCCATTCTTGCAGCCTGCCTGCCAATGTTGGGATGTCATTCGTATATGCCGCGTACAGGACTGGAGACAGACAACTGCCCTGTGGGACGCCGGCACTGATGGTTCTTGTCGCGGACTCGGCGTCCTCTACGCAGACGTAGAACTTCCTGTCTTCCAGGAAAGACGCCATTAACCGCAACATAGCAGGGGGGACACTGGTCTGCTCGTGTAACTTATATAGTAATCCTGAGTGCCACACCCGGTCGAACGCCTTCTCGATATCGAGAAAGACGCCCAACGATATGCGGCCACGATTGTACTCTGCCGCAAGCAGGTGCAGCACTCTAGTCAGCTGTGTGACTGTAGAGTGACCCCTCCTGAATCCGTGCTGCTCCGCCCGAAGTTGGATGCACGGACGGAGACGTCTTAGCAGCAATCTTTCAAACAGTTTAGCTATGTGTGGTAATAGCGTAATCGGCCTGTAGCTGGAAGCTTTACGCCTGTCCTTCCCGGGTTTCGGCAAGACGATAATTTTGCCTTTTTTCCATTCCTCCGGGAAGTGGGATGTCCGCAATATCCCATTGTAGAGTCGACCAATCTCTACTAGGACTCTATTGGGCAGCTGTCGGAGTGCAGCGTTGGTAATCCTATCGTGCCCAGGCGCCTTCCTCGGTTGCAGGCGGGTTACTGTCCTCCGCAGTTCAGCGGGGGAGATGAACCACTCTCCTGCAAGAGGTGGCGCGGGCGACGACAGGAACTCCTGTACGCGACTCTCCTTCCGGGCATGAAGCTCCATGAACTCCGCACTCGCTGGGTTCGGCATAAATTGCCCCTCAAAGTGCTCTCCCAGGATATCCGCTCTGCCCTTGGCATCATAGCAACGTTCGCCCACACTGTTGGTCAGTGGGCAAACGGGAGGTCTAGTTTTTGTCAGCTGTCGGTTCAGTTTATAGAGCGACGCATCATGCTCATCCGCCTTCCATATGCGCCGCTCCCAGACCTCCCCTCTGTAGGCCTGGACTGCCACCGACAGCTCCTCCGATACGGTGTTTAATTGCGTTTTTATTCTGGGGCAGCGAGTACGCGCCCAGAGCTTTCTCAGCGCTCTTTTGCGCTTGATCTGCACGCTTATCTCACGCGGCAGATCGTCACGCCTTGCTGTTATCGGGACGATCGTAGAGGCCGCATTGAGGGCCTCTTGGATGTTTTTAGTTATTCTAGTAGCAGCGGCCTCTACGTCGTCCGCTGTGCTCATAGGCATGTGTGCTGGAGGTCTCGCTTGCAGGTGTTGTGCATAGCGCCTCCAGTCGACACGTGTCTTGGTTGCTCTGGGCGGCGTAGTCACCGCCTTTGTGCCAAGGGTTATCAGAATCGGGAGGTGCTGTGAGCTCACGTCGTATAGCACCTCTACCACTACTGGGTAGTTGATGTTCCTGGAGAGCACGATGTCCAATACATCCGGATACTGCCGTGGGTTGGACGGGATGTGCGTTGGCTCCTCGGGACCTAAAACGTCATAGTTGTTGTCTTCTGCATCTTCGTAAAGTTCACGACCCGGCGGGGTGATCACTCTGGACCCCCACGCCGGGTGTTTGGCGTTTAGGTCCCCGGCGACGATAGTGGGCGCGTCGCCTTCCATTATTGTCCGGATGTCTGAGGGGCAAAATGGAGTCCCTGGCGGGCGGTATGCTGCGTAGATCCTAAGTTCCTCGCCCGCCGCCTTCGTTTTTATGCCGATAGAACGCATTGACTGGTATGGTGGTAATTCCAGTTCCTGATGGACGATGTCCCTCCTCACTAGAACTGCCGTCCCTCTATAGGCAGCCCCTTGAGCAGTGACCTCGTCCCTTCTGTACAGGTGGTAGTTGGGCAGCTTTATGTGCGTCCTTGGATTGAGCTTCGTCTCTCCCAGCAAGATGACGTGCAGATCCTGTTGCTGAGCAACAGTGCGGAGTTCATGCAGCTTCTGCTGTATACCGTACGGGTTCCAGTATAGGAGTCGCAGGTTACTCTCCTCCGTAGTGCCGGGCTAGGAGGTTTGCCAGCGCCTTCATGATGGCTGTAATTGGGTCTGTCCCGGTCCTGATGTCTGTCAGGACTTGCGTGCCGACCTCGATGGCAATACCAACCAGACGTTGGATTGCTTCTGCTGTTTCGAGGCCGGTGGCAGGTGTTCTCCTATGGGAAGGCGTTGGCAGTTGTCTCGGGAGTTGGGTATCCTGGGTTTGCTCCTTCTGTGTTTGGGTAGGGCGCGCTCTTCCAGTAGAGCGGGCTTTATGTTCAGCCTTTTCTGGCACTCTACCCATACTCCTGGTTCTCTCCCTAGTAACCTGCGCCTGTGAGGCTACTGGTGCAGTTGGTGTCGGGGTAGAGGTTACAGCCAGAGGAGGCTGCGACTTCTTCCTGCTCCTCTCCCGCCTCCTCTTCTTGGAGGGTTTCCGTTCTGTGGCAGGATTGGCGGGGGGCTGTAGAGTCGCCCCGGTGGTTGCCCTTATTTCTATGGGTTCCACCGTTTCTTTAGGTGTTACGGGTGGGGGGGGGGCTGGTTGCCTGCCCTTCCCAGTGATGGTAGCCCACCCGTATTGATGAATGGTTACAGCCTTCGGGCGACTCTGGGGGGTCTTTTTGGGGGCCTCCGGGAGTAGCCCCGGCAAGGTTATCCCCTGCCTCCTTGCAGTCCTCCTCAGGACTGGACAGCGGCGATCGTTTGCCGTGTGGTTTTTACCACAGTTGGCACATGTAGGTTGTTCCTCTCTACCCCGAGGGCAAAGGCTTGCGATGTGCTCCCCGGCACAGCGCACGCATCTCACTGGCCTGAAGCAGTTTGCGGATGCATGACCGAAGGCCTGGCAGCGGTGGCATTGAGCCGGTCCTACTTTCCTTTGCCAGACCTCGATGACTACTCCTCTCATAAAGAGGAGTTCGTCGATTTTATAGAGTTCTTGGAGCTGCTCCAGGCTCAGGTGGTCAAACTGGGCAAAGTATATGCAGCCAGGTCTGCTTCTACGCGGTGGGATAGCTTTGACATATTTGACGGGGAAGCCTTTTGCCCTAATAGCCTCCTCTATGTCTTTGGTGTCTGTGCCCATTGGTAGACCCCGGATGCCCACTTTAGTGTGCTTGTCCTCCTCCGGGGTATAGCAGTACCACGACAATGTTGGTACTTCCTTAGTCAGCTCGATCATGTAGCGTTGGACTGTCCTGAATTCGTTTGCGCTTTGCGGGGTGAATCTCACGCCTTTCCCGAATGGACGGGCATTTAAGGGGTGGCCCAACATTCTATTGAGCTCCTTAAAATGCCTCGTCCAATCCGGTAGGCATTCTGCCACTATGGGCGGGTAGCGGGTCTTATCTTGGTCGGCAGGCTTCTCAGTTGGCACTGCCGCCGGAGGTGGTCGCGGTACTGCTGGTGCAGCTACCATATGGGCATAACAGGTAGATGGCCGTTGGCCATCGTCCTGTGGAAGCCCGGAAGGATTGGTCGTTGCCGCCGGAGAGGACCGGCCGGCGGATGCAGCGAGGGTGGCATATGTGGTGGACCCCCAACTGTAGGATTCTTCACCCCCCTGCTCATACTGGGCCGAGTCTCGGCTTCGTCGGTCCGGCGATATGGAGCGGGGGGGGGGGGAGTTGCGGTGGAGATGGTGATTTAGGTGGTGATCTTAACACCTTCTTCTGCGTCACCCGATGGTGGTAATCATCATCCTCCTCCGATGTGGACGGTGCTTCATCGGAGGACAGTTGGGAGCCAATCCTTTGCCTCTTTTCAAACAAAGAGGCTTCAGTCTCCGGAGGTGTATGGCGTCTAGCCGTTTTTACTGCCCGCTGCTGCAGGGGCGATGGTTCTTGCCTGGCCGTATGCTCAGATACGGCCGGCGTGAGCGCAACACCCGGTGCGGGCTCTTTCCGTGGCGAGACGGGTTTTCGTTGGGGGATCTGTGAGAAGGAGGACACGACCCTCGTGCGTTCCGGGTTCGACAGATCCCTCACAACCAGTGGTCGATCCAACACACCTGTTCTTTTGTCTGGTGGTTTTCTTATTGAAGGGGGTGGCTCCCCCTTATCCCTACCTGACATGTTACTAATCCTAACGTCAGTCGAACTCTAAAAGGCCCTATCTATAGTATGGTGATAAAAAGTTTATGGCTACCAACACTTTGGGCACTGCCTACCCCTTTTGTACACCAAAAGGGTTGGGGGAAGTGCAACGGTGGCACTTTATACGCGACTAGGCACAGGATGCACGAAACGCATAAAGTGCCAAGAATCACCTAGGGGCCGGTGACCTCGACGCCTCACGGAATCACGGGACTCAACGTTCGGCGGAGTATGTCGTACCGGCGGTCATTTGCAGCCACTGTATAACTGCAAGCGACGCACACCTAGGAGATCCTTGATATGCGATTTGAGCTGAAATTGGCACGACTTTTATACCCGCCGGCGTTACCGTATGGACATTTACGCGGTTTTGCTTGTCTCGCGTGTTGTTTTTATTTCAAGCTGAAACATTAGGAGATTTTATTTATTATAACTTTCACATAGCCCTTACAATTTATACATCGTTAGATTTCTCTAGCACTGTTCTATAAGTGATATAAAATAATAATATAAGCTATTAATTTCTTAAATATAAAATTTCTAGAACAAAAACCCTACAAAATTGTTAAGGTACTCTTATACTGACGCTTTAGGTATTTAGCGCATCTCCAGCGCGCGCGTAATAAACAACGCAAACACCCCAAAAAAATGAACTCACTTGATTCCGGTACCGCGCTACTACAGACCACAGTACAAAATAGTTCGCAGTAGGACCACTTCTTATGATTTGAACTGTTTTGAGTTTGTAGTGAGTAGTTACAAATTACGTCTTTAGTTAATATTTTGTATGATGTATTAGATTTATACGTATTTAGTTTTTTTTTACTGATTTCGAAATGTTAAATTAAATTTCTTTTTAATAATTTTATGTAAGTTTTACAAATGCGTAAGTATTCGAAGTTAAATAATTACAATAATGATCTAAAACTACATCTTAACCAATCAAACTCTTCCATACTGAGTTGGTGAATTCTTTCAAAATTGTTGTCAGGCTCGTTAGACGTTTGATGGTCAGTCCTGAATAAATCAGGTCTGTTATTTTCTTTGTCTGGTACATCAATTACAGACATGGAGTCACATTCCAGTTTTAGATCTCGGATCGCCATCCCACGCGCATATCTGCTGTCAACAATTTCTGTGAGTAAGCAATTTTTATAAAAAAGTATTAACTTTGGCTCTATAGTTTTCCAAGTCATCATCTCTTTCAATATATTTTGTGGACATTGTTTCATTGTCACCTGACCAAATTCCTAATAAACAAACTTTCCTACCCGTAACATGCAGCTGGCCCTGAATTTGGTAGTACCAGTTACTTTTCTTGTTTACGGTCACTGTGCCTGTTTTTTGTCGTATTTGAGAATTTGAATTTTGTTTTCCTTAATTGAATTTTCAAGACCTTTTTTAGAAGCTGTAATGGGATACTTTATCTCGACTAGCATATCATCTCCTACCAGTCCGTCCGGAGTTGCACCGATAAATGGATGAGTTTGATCGATAAATAATCCACAATGCATAATTTTCACATTTTCTTGCTTTTCCAGTTCTTGTAGAGCTTGACTTTCATGTTCGATTCCGTGACAAATGGAGGCAACGTTTAACAAATTCTTTGGATATAATATATTTTTAACAAGTGAAGCAGTGCCAGAATTAGCTTTTCTTTTACATATAGGGCCGAAATTTGAAGCTGTAACAAGATTTTTTCTTAACTCAAGCCATTCACTGCTGTCCCTTTGCAATATGGTAGCCCTTTCAATAGCATTCCTATCACATGTAAGACCCTTCAAATTTTTCATAAATTCTTCTTTAGCTTTTTCTAACTGTTGAGGAGACATATCAGGTGCTGCACTTGCTGGACCATAATCAGTTGCTTTTTGTCAATTTCCTTTAATATTCTTCTTTTCTTTTTTGGATGTTCAAAATTTATCTTCCGTTTTTGAGACCTTTTTTTTTCTACAATCACAATATTTCCTCCGGGACATTTGCCAGTAAAAGCCGATTGAACTGTGGATATTGCCGATTTGGTGTTGAATGACACTACTGCCGCTGAACACCTACCTAGATAACCTCCTTTCAAAGCAAAATTGATTCGTTTTCCTCCAATAAATTTTGTAATTACACTGTTAAAGCATTCGACATTGTTAGTATCCACGTCTTCAATTAAATTTCGTGATTTTGCTGCAATACTGGAAAAAATGGCGTTTATCCTAAAAATAGAGGTTGAATTTTGAATTTTTTTAAGTTCTTCATTATCATTTTTTTCTTTTGTACAGTAATAATCCTGGCAAAATCTATGGTCACCATACGCATGTGACACAGAGTTTATGATATCGTTGTGTAACATCGATATTACAACATCTCGAGGACTCTGCGACACTTTGTGATGTTTTATGGCTTTCATAATTGCTTACCGCATTGTTAAAAATTTTACATTAGTCAATGTTTTTCGTTGAGCCAAAACGTATTTTGTTTCTGTTATTAAATTACGCATTATTTTACAAAAGTTTCGCAAGATATGATTACGGCACTCTCAATTTTTTCGACAGTGACGTTTTGTTCTGCATATGGTCCAGCCTGTAGAATTTTCGCGTAAGTAGAGGCGTCACCATTACCAATCATTCTACCATATATTAGGCCGTATGAAGATATAGAAGACTTAAATCCTTCGACTATAATCTCATTTTCCATAGACGTTGACGTTCCTTCGTAATTTTTGAAGCATTTATGCTCCTTAGGTGAAATATTATTTTCAGCTCAGGCACACACAAGACAGTATTTATTTTTCACCCCAATGTAAAGAATTTGACCAGTTTTTTCTGCCGATAATAGCTGCAGTACCAGATAATGCTTTATAATTAGAACCATAGGATCGAGCGCACCAGGAGCCATCAACGAGAACATCAATTACGGGAAAACCATTCTTGGTTCGGCCTTCTTCGATTGCTATTTCTTTTTCTTTTTTTGCAGCTGCTGCCATAGAAGAACTCGCAGTTTGTTCCCATTTTTTAAGAACCTGATCTTGATATTTGGTGTAAGTATTTGGAGTAAATACTGGAACGTCTATTGCTGAACATAGCTCTTTAAATTGAGAATAACCAATACCAGAAGCAATGATGCCAGTGGTCGCTGCAATGTTTAGATTAATTTTTTCAGTATCATGTGTGTTTTCAGATTTAATTGTACAGATATGCTTGCACATATTGCATTCAAATTTGAAAAAGGATATAAGTCCTTCTCTTTTTTCACCCATTAGACGAAAATTACTCATTTTACAGCTGAAAAATTCATTATAAAAAGCTTTTATTTGTAACTCTTCTAAGAGGTAATTAATATCAATGAGGACGGCGGCCTAGAACATGCTGAAATTCTTCATTGCTTTTTTCAGGCTCAATAACGTATGAATCGTCTTTGTTTTCAGTTGGTCTGAAAAATAAATTCAAATTGTAGATGAACCCTCTTGGGTTCATCTACGCGTGAAACTGAACAACTTTCCTAAAGGGTTTCTTTATATCGAAATCTGAAAAAAAAATCGATCTCCCAAACAAAATATGTTACTTGACTGGACAATTTGTATGGCAGAACGATTTTTTTTTTAAATTTCGATACGGGCTTCTTTATTTTTAAATAGCTACTTACACATAATTAGTTATATTCTGTACATTAAAATTCAGTGTAATTGTGCTACTGCTGGGCAAATTACTCTGTTGTCTGAAAAATACATTGTCCAATTATTAAAACAGCACGTGTCAGCAAGTAATGAGACAAACTATAAGGCCTATAAAGCCTATTAAACTATATAGCGGGCTGACAGTAGCGCGAACAATGATTTCCATTGTCCGCGCCACTGTCACTAATCACGCCAATATTATAAATGGGAAAGTTTGGATGTTTGTTCGTTAATCAATATCCTTCAAAACCACTGCACCGAATTGAATGAAATTTAGTTCACAGACGTTACGTTCATGACTTGAAATAATGTAAATTCACGAAATACAAAACGGCATGCAAAAACAAGTCACCTAAATTTGCACGCCATCTTTTTTGCAACTTTTATTATTATTTATAATACGATGGGCTTATTCAACATGCATGTCATTTGAATTAGATAATTATTTCGTTATAAAATTAATATTCATCCTTATTAGGAGTAATTTGGAATCACGGAAAATCGGAATTCAATTTTTACAGAGTTTTCCGGAAATTTTCCACCGTTGGTCATACGAGTATTTTTATTACAAAAACTTTCATTCTTTACATCGGCATGCAATTTGAAAACACGGAATTGCCCTTTAATTTGTTTTTATTAAAAAGTGAAAATAAATCAACAGGTATTCATTCATACTCACATTAATGTTTTTTTCAATCTTCGTATTTTTAATTTTGATAATTTTTATATGCTGTTTTATTTCCCATGTTTCTGCGATTCTTATGTTATTTCTGCAATTATGAACTGCACTTATATGCTGAAATATAAAACTTCAATCTTAAGTTTACTCGCGATCAATATTTTCGAGATCGGAACGGCGGTGCGCGCGAAAATTATAGACAGAACCTGCTTCGGCAAGGCCCAGCGGGCGACTAGCGTGAGCAGAGCTTGCATTCCATTATATATTATTTAGATTTATAAAAAGTAAATAGCAATTTTAAAAAACGAACCGCAGAATTGTTTGTTAAAAACATGCTTGGATATTGTAGTTTAATTTTTATAGTAATTTTCGTGGTAATTCAGAAATGAAACGAAATAATAAAACTCAAAAGACCAAAGTTTAGATAAAATTTTTATCGAAAAAATTTTGAAATATAATGTTTTCAACAGCAGATTTGTGAACCTCATATCCTTAAATTTGTTATGTATTTTTTTTTTTTGGGTCTTGGAAACTTTATTAGAGTCCGTGAAATTGTTTTGAATATCAGTAATTTACTAATAACCGGGCCTTAATTTATTTATTTTTTATTTATTTATTTACACTTTATTGTACTAAAGGTACAAACGGCGGACTTAATGCCATATAGCATTTTCTACCAGCCAACCGGAAAGTTAGTGGGAGATGTGTGTACTGCAGTGGGCCAGGATGAAACCTAAAATTGATAAATTTCACATACCCCCCCCCCCACACACACACATCACACACACATATACTCATAGCTCAAACTTAATTATATATACTGGTTGCGAGGAAAACCATTCGTATTTATTTATATTTGACGGTAGGCTTGCCAAATCGTTTATCCCTTTCCAAACGATATCATTCATACCCTCCTATCGACACATCGGGGTGGTGGGGTGGGAGGGGAAAGAAGATAATTCTAGAATATTACGCGATCATTGCAACCGAAGGAATAAAAGACACGAGCGGCCGACGCGCAGCCTCTTCCCGCCGCGCTCGTCGTTGGAACAACACCGCTTAAGACAATAGTATCATAGAAGGGCTATTGCCCACGCGCACCGCTAGTATAACCGCTTTAGCCTGGACGCAGTCGAGCTCCAGGAAACCCGCCTCACCTCGTGTGAGAAATAGTCGCGCACCGCACTCTTTCCCGACGCATCACTGGACAAGAAAACATCTCTGGGGCCGAAGAGTCTTCCAGAGGTCGCAGCGCAGCAACATAGTGCCCAAGCCGCATAGAAGCAACACCCCGGTGAGTGAACATTCCTACTAGTTCCTGCTTGATATAATTGTGTCTAATAGTTAATCCGCTCCAATTTATTTTCTCCTAATCAAGCAGGATTCCTTTCATAGATTTGGCAAATAATAGTTCGTTTTAGGGAAGAGCGAGTGCATTATATGGGAAACCGCGTGCTATAGTCGCCATTTTATGTAAACGTAGAAGCATTTCGCATATACAGTCCATTTTGGGTTTAATAGCTCGCGTAATAGGTTTAAGGTTCGACCGGGGAATTAGACTTCGGTAACCTTAGGCTCGTCGCTCCACCATATACATATATATATATATATATATACATACATCCACATACATATATACATATACATACATACACACACATATACACACGTATATACATACATATACAATAGACATAATAGATTAAATGATATAGATTATTTAAATATTTATGTGTCAGATGAACCCAAAAAATGTTCCTTTACCTTTGTTTAAAAATCCACTTGTTGGGGGATTTTCTTATTGCTAGGGGAAGCGCATTCCAGAGTCTTACAGCTGTAACAACGAAAGAGTTTGAGAGGAAACCAGTACGGTGAGAGGGAGTATGGAGCACGAGATTGTTACGAGAGCGAAGATTGCAATCATGGGAAGAACCCAGGTATTGAAACTTACATTTCAAATACTCTGGGGCCAATGGATCGTTAATAATAGTGAACAGAGTGCTAAGAATTCTGAGGCTCCTGCGTTGTAGGATATTTAACCATTTAAGTTGAGAGCGATAGAAAGAGACGTGGTCATACTTATGAAGACCGTAAATGAAACGGATACAGTTGTTGAGCAGCCGATCCAATTTGTTGACCAAATATTAGTCTGCATCTAAGTAACACACATCAGCATAATCAAACATAGGAAGAATTAGCGATTGAATTAGAAGTTTCTTCGTACAAGGCGGTAAGATATTTTTATATCTGTACAATTTTCTCAAAGTAGTACAAACTTTACGGCTAACTTCCTCAACATGACTGCGCCAAGTAAGTGAACAATCCAAGGTTAATCCCAAGTCGCTATTATAAATCAGAGGATCGAACGATGTGTGATTAAGTTTACCTAATTGACGTGCACTGCCTAAAACTATAGCTTGGCATTTGCTTGGATTAACAGCAACCCCATACCTTCTTGACCAATTAAGAATCCAGTTAAGATCGGAGTTAATCACGGTTACAGCATTATTTATGGAAGTAGCATCGGCATGAGCATAGAGTTGCAAGTCGTCGGCATACATATGATAGGAAGCACGAAAATTACAAGTGATTATGTTAATAAATATAGAGAAAAGTAAAGGAGAGAGAATTCCACCTTGCGGAACACCAGTGGTTAATTCACCCTAATCGGACACCATACCATCGACCCGAATCGCCTGCTGGCGACCACGAAGATAGGAGGAGACCCAATTCCGTGCTGATAAGGAAAAACCTATGTAAGACAAGATGGCGATGAGAATATCACGGTCAACGGTATTAAAGGCGTTAGAAAAATCTATTAAAACTAACACCGTCAACTTTCCAAACTCCATGCCATCACGCACATCCTCTGTTATTTTTAAAAGCGCCGTTGTGGTGCTATGTCCAGGTCGAAATCCTGATTGGTGTTGATTCAGTAAGTTTTTAAATTTACTATACAATTTATCTTATATTTATTGAAACAGATGTCTGATCTACTTAGGTTTTTTTGTTTATTTTACATTACATTTAAACCTTTAATTTAACACTAATTTCCAAGCGCTAAACAAAACTTAAATTTTTTATAAGTATTTTCAATACAAATTTTCGCTTAAAAAACTTCCTTATAAAATTATTATTAAAAGTTAACCTTTATAAATTATATTCTAATATGAGTTATTACACGCTAATTACACTAATTAGGAAATTATAATAGTCTTATGAACAAAACACAGTTCGTCACTGGTTAATTATGTGCCTTGTCGCCGACACTAACTACACTAATTTGGAAATTATAATAGTCTTATGAACAAAACACAGTTCGTCACTGGTTAATTATATGCCTTGTCGCCGACATTCTCCCCCTCGTGCGTCGCACCATCCTCCTGGCTCGGCAATACTCCCGGAACCAACAGCACTACTCTTGAACTGGGTCTTCTCAGCACACCTCTGCGCGTCTCTACGTCGACGATCCTTGTTCGCCCATCGGGTCCAGGATACACTTGGGAGATTCTGCCGCGTGGCCAGGTGCATCTTGGTAGGCTATGGTAAACGATCAGCACGATGTCTCCAACTTGCAGGTCTGTGGCGCTGGTTCTTGCCTTCGTCTTCCTTGGCAAAAGAGAGGGTAAATATTCTCGCAGCCAACCTACTCTGATACAAGCTCGACATCGTCTAATAAATGCTCTTCTAAGTCGTGCGCAGCGCCGTTCAGTTATTTTTAAAGCAGCCTCCTGCACACGACTGCGCAATTCCTCCAAACTTGAAATAGGTTTGAAGTACACCAACCTGTTCTTTTAGACAGCCCCAGTAAAAAAATCTAGTGAATTTAAGTCCTGGGATCGCGGATGCCACAAAATGGGACCTAAACGACCAATCCATTTATTGGGATATGTGGCATTTAAATACACACGGACGTTTGCAGCATAATGTGTAGTACAAACATCATTTTGTAGCCAGTGGGATTGTCTCACCTCCTCTTCCACCTCTTCCATTAAATTTGGCAGATCAAAAATTTAAATAACTTTGTCCAGGTAAGTTTCCGGGCACATATCACAATACCAGTCCAAAAATTTATTTTGAACTGGTATTGTGATCTTTCCTCTCGCATTAGATGCGGATTTGAGAGTTGCCAGCTGTGAAGATTACGCATATTTAAAGTATCTGTTTTTTTTTAAAGAGTGGATTCATCGGTCCACAGAATTTTGTCGAAGAATTGTGGATCTTGTTCTATATTTGCCAGGATTTGTCAAAAAAAAAAAAAAAACAATCGTGCGTTATAATCTCTCCGTTGTAGAGCTTGGACGCGTCTAGTGTGGTAGGGATGAAATTTTTTCAGTGCACGGTGCACGGTCGTTTAGGAAAATGTCTTGTGTATTGATATTAGCTAGTCTTCATACCTTAAATACCGCTGCCAGGTATTCCTATTCACACCTGTGGACTCTGATAAATACGCGGTAATCTGGGTAACGCGTGGCCCTTTGTAGGGAAAGATACCCTATCTTTCCCTATAAAGGGCTGCAGCTCCCGTGGAGCTCCTTCTCCTTCCATACGGTCTCTCGGTCGGAAATGCTATGTACTGCTGGGTCCTGTCATTGCTGATTGTTTTATTTAAAATACTGTTACGAGCTTAGGGATCGTGACATAAAAACTGCCGATTGAATTACCAAAATTGACACTTTCATTACCGAACACCAAATAAAACTTAAAACACACTAATAATTAATCACACTTAACACTTTAGTTCACTTTATTTCGCTCCGTAGTCTTCATTTGTATCGGCAATTCAATACCGCCCCGTCGCGGACTCTACCGACTTTATATAGGCCTTTTTCTACTAGAAACATCTAGAATGTTCGAGTAGAATGTAGAAAATTGTAGCACCGAATTTCCTAGTTCAGCTACTCGATACTAGGTGACGCTAATAATTACCCGCCATGTACCAGGCATCAACTATGGCGCACAATAGGTACTATCGGATGTCTATAAACTCTTTCGACAAATTATTTCATTTCTTACGTCATTTCTTAATGACGAGCTAGAGGGAACAGTAACAGGGGTGGAAGAATCATGTTGAGCGTAAAGTCTATGGAGCTTAACATATTCATCACCACTACGATTTTCATGATATTTTCTAGGATTCCGCCTACATTTTACGGTTGACTCGCCAGGCGAGTCGCCGGCACTGCAATATAAATTGAATCGACTCGCCACGCGAGTTCACTAGCACTACGTAAGGGTAAATTCTATGTTTTGTAATTTTTGTGGCCGTCACACTGTACTTGTCGGTCACTCTGGTTTTACTGCGGATATCCTCATTTCTGAGTCTATCACGCAGAGAAACTCCGAGCATAGCCCTCTCCATAGCTCGCTGAGCGACCTTAAGCGTCCTCATACGGCCAGCAGTGAAGGACCACGTCTCAGATCCATAAGTCATCACTGGCAACACGCACTGGTTGTACAATCTAGTTTTTAGAGATTGAGGTATACCTGACGAAAAGATATGTCGTAATTTCCCGAACGCTGCCCAGCCGAGTTGAATCCGTCGATTGACCTCTCGGTCGAAGTTAGACTTACCTAGTCGGACTATTTGTCCCAACGGATTAGTAAGCTGAAGTGGCAATGGGCCGGCCATATAGCTCGAAGAACCGATAACCGATGGGGAAGAAAGGTTCTCGAGTGGCAGCCTCGTACCGGTAGGCGTAGTGTAGGGCGACCCCCCACTAGATGGAGTGACGACCTGGTAAGACATGCAGGAAGTCGATGGATGCAGGTGGCTCAGGACCGTGCTTTGTGGCATTACTTGGGGGAGGCCTATGTTCAGCAGTGGACTTGTGAAAGGCTGTAATGATGATGATGATGACACTGTACTTAACGTGTTTATGCAATTAAAAAGTGTTTCAGAACTATTCGGCTTGTAAAAATGGCAAAAAAACTCTTTGGATAAAATAAAAGGTAATTTTGTTTCGTAATTTAAGCAGTGGTTGTCAACCTTTTAAATTGTGGTTATTGTTAAGGTTATATTTTTGAATTTCTAATACTTGTGAATAGACAATTTTACCCTGAAATAATTTAATACGGGCTTTCAGTTTTAAGAATATGGTATCAGATTTAAAAGTATTATTTTTATTGTGAATACGACGAATTTATTGATAACAATTTAAAAAAATAGTTTTTTAAAACGTTTAAAATCTACCGAATTAAAATGAAATGATAACTTATTTTGGCAAGACAAAATGTGAAGTCTACAAAATATTATATTGTAACTATTAGTTTAAATCAAGGAAAGATTTAGATTGAGTAACACTCAGTTAAACTAAACTTTCCATTTAATAAATAAACCAAAATGGAGAGTATTCACCGATTTTCAAAATTCAAGCTGTGGAAACTTTTGACCATAACAATTTCCAGACCAGGCCAAGGTAGACAAGAACATTCAAAGTCCAGGTAGGTAATCAAAACACGGGAGTCCAGTAAACGTAAGCCAGGTCACAAAGGTAGAGAACAGATAAACGCATGCGATGACGAAAGGGTCGTACAGAGCACTGATATTGAAAAAAAGTTTACAGAAGTTTACTAGAGTAGGCAATGACGTCACAAATAGGAATACAATAGACGAAATATTTAGTGTGCGATTTAACATTAGCTAATGAGAGCTTTGTAAAAAACAATGTTATCAGTGCTTTTGTTCTTCAAACACAACGGCGCGCCGGTGTTTTTTTGTCGCTGTTTTATCAATGCCGACCATTTTTTTAAAATTGATTTTCAACCCTATTACAAAGATACAAGATTTATAATATGGCTACCAGATATGTGATCTCAAATATTACGATAACTTTGTATTTCTAAAGCTTGTTTTTTATTCTAATGAAACTAGTCTGTTGCATATTAGTTCCATATCACAAGTATGTATAACACGTACGAATTAACTTGAGACTCCGCTGGAATGCGACCCCCTTCCCGACTCCCCGCACCGCGTCCCGCGCTGGTCGAGCGCGCTCAGTACCGATAACATTTTTGTTACGGATACGCGTCTCGACTCTAGTTCGATATTTTTGATAATTGTTTGTTGTTTGGTTGGGACTTTTGTTTGTTTTTGTTATACTTGAACGTTATTTTATCTGTTTGTTGTTAATTGCGTAGACGCAATACAGTCTATAACGGCTTCCGATTGGAAGAAAGAAATTAACCATATCGAAAGATTAGAAAATGAATACTGGGAGAGTGATAGACTTGGAGAAATCCAACAGAGAGAATTAATTATATCCCTCGGAGGGGAAGAATCCAGCTCAGAGAGTGAAAGTGAGGACGATCTAATGGACGGAATAGAACCGATCGTATACAGTGACAATGAATAATAAATATTATAATAAATCCTTATTAATATTCCTTACTTCTATTCCTTGATTTTACATAGTTTGTGCTGTTCCGCTTATCCAAGATTGATTCACTTTCACCCTAAGGTTGCCTGGGAGAGATTGCTTTTTAGCAATAAGGTCGCCTGTTATGCTTCGTATTTTTATTGTGTACGAATCTGTAACACTTTTTACAGTGCAATAAAATGTATAATAAATAAATTAATAATATTATAAATGAGAAAGTGTGTATGTTTATTTCTTTGTACTTCCTTGACGCGTTAACTAAAAATAATATTATATATACCTATTATAAAAAATAAATATTTAAAATATATAAAAATGGCAACAGTATATCACTTATTACTTCACCCCTTGCCAGAACATTTTATTTTGTTTTTATTAATAATCTCATGCAAATCTCAAAAATTTCAAATAAAAAAATATTACGACGCATTATTTTGCACACCGTACATTGACAATTACGTCATCGGCCCAGGTCTCAAGTTAATTCGTACGAGTTATAGGTAGTCCACGCTAGTGCTACTATGTTGACGTCGTTGTCTAACATGTAAATGGTTGAGGATCTATGTCAGGGAACTCGCCTAGCGAGTTCAAGGCATTGCAGAATAGTTTACTTTCGTTTTATTGCTTTTAATTGACTTATTTATTTAATTCAAATTTTTTGTTTTAATTTTTTGTAAAATATCAGTGTCATAGGCTTTTTTTTATAGGATAAGGTGACAAACGAACACAGACCACCTGATGGTAAGTGGTTGCTGCGGCCCATAGACATCTACATCAATCCTCAATTACAAATCAAAATGCAGATGCGTTGTCACCCGTGAGGACTAAGATGGAATGCATCGTTTCCAGTAAAAAGGGTCTCCGGTTCTCTACACTCACCATATGAAACACAGCAGTATTAAGCTACTATTTCACGCTGGTATTCTGTGAGAGCATGGTCCTTCCCCGGTCGAGCCGACCCGTTCGTGCTACAACTATACTACTAATATAACTGCAGCATGGCTCTACCACATATACAACTACTTCTACTCCGTTCACCTGTTACACCCTATTTTTCCAGAAGGTAAAAATAGTCATCCAGTATAAATCAAGGCAGAATATTAAAACCATATTGTCATATTAATATTTGCACAATACTATATTGAATAATTCTCAATATTTTGTATGTTCTTGACGTGATTAAATTACTCTCGTTTTCATTTGTTACACCATATACAATTTGCAAATAATCATGGTGTCGGAACTAAGGTAGAATAATATTCTTAATAGATAATGTTAAAAAAAAAACATTTTTGAAAATATTTATAATAAAATAATAAAACTATGACTTTCAACCTAATCTTTTTACAATATCAAATAACATTTAATTTTAAATATATTTAAACACAACATCTTTGAAACTATCCACAGTTTGTAGTTCTAAGGTTACAGGACATTGGATCCAATTGGATAGGAGTTCTTCAGTGTATCCAAGAAGGAAATACATTTTTATAGGAGACACTGCCCTTCTGATTATAGCAGCAACTCGTATATGATTGAACTGCCTTTTTATTATTACCTAGAAAGTTTAAAAACTTGATTAGCAAAAAATAAAGGAGTAATTGTATACTTCTATTTAGTAATATATGTAGTAAGTATTAAAGAACATGATAATTACAAAGAAACTTACTTCACTGCAGACAAGTCCATGCCATGTGCCATTCATAAACCTTCTAATGAACTCATCTTCAACAGCTGTCTCCGATCGACGAAGCCCATCTTTCAAACTTGCTGTTAAACAAATATATAATGTCACTTCTTATTCTATTAACACTCGGCCAACATTGCTGTACAAGTACAGAGAGAGAGAGAGAGAGAGAGAGAGAGAGAGAGAGAGAGAGCGAGATATATAGAGAGTACACAAATTGTAGAGTTAGGGCATGTAGAGTTAGGGCGTGTAGCGTTAGAAGCTTGGCTGTACATGAAATCTGATAACTTTTTGACAGTGCGAGCCATATGGTCGCGCCTTGGATTCGATTTTACATGAAAATGTTTCTTATTAAATCAATATACCAGTGTTTTTAAAACGCTACTGAAAAGGTAGCTTCATGATTTTTTATGAAATTATCATTTCATTTAGCTGTACTATCATGATAGAGCACGAAAAAGGCTAAGTAAACGTAAATTTTTTTTTTTATCTGGATCGAGTTTCTTTTTTCTCATCAAAGGTATTCTTCGTTTGTCTTCGTTTTCAGGAGCGTTTCACTAACATGGTATTAATATAATTAATCTTTTTGTAATTTTCTTATCCACTAAAGCATTCACAGTGACTGCGGTCCCCACAAAAATTCTTGCATTAGCTGTCAATGGTGACTATAGTCATTTTGCTTGAAATTTTAAACACTACACGATCATCATTTTTTGATTATACATTGTTTAAAATGTATTCTAATCCGTTGTTTTTGTTAAATAATTGCTAAGTATAAAAGAATGCCTCACTATTAATATGTTAATAGCCCTTTATAAAAGAAATATGTTGAGATATGTCTAGAAATTATTAAAATGCAACTCGTGCTATACATGATTGCATTGGGGAACGAATATTTATATTGAGTAAATATCATATATTTATTTATACTGAGTAAATAATATATAAAATACATATTAGTGTTATTTTAAAGGGTGTATCATGTACTATTATAAATAATTGTCTGCAGTAACTATTATACTTTTCTTGTAAAACTCGAAATAAAAAATAAATACAATATATTTTTTTTTTTGATATTCCTAACTTTAAGATTTTTTTTTCATCCTTTTAATTTGAGCAATTTTGTTGAATCAAAATTAAATTCTAAATTTATTGAGCTTTTCGTGAATCTTTTATTTGAATGTAACTAACTATATTAGTTTTTCAGTAGTATCGTTTTTGTTGAGTGTCTCGCAAGGTCATAAAAAAGAAAGGGAAGAAATACGTGGACAGGTGGGGCGAGATCACTCACGCGGCTTGGACGCTTGAGTTATGACAATATTTTTTATTGCCTTTTTTCATTACTGTTTGTAATAATCAAGAGATCAGGGTGATACTTGGCTATTAGGAAAATATATTCGAATACTGTTGTGCTTTAATCACAGAACACCTAAAGTGTTCTGTGGCTTTAATACTACTAAAATCAATATTTATATTTTTTAATTTGTAATAAAAAGTCTGTGTACTAACATGAAATTAACTTTGTATGGGAAAACCCATATAGAAACTTCCATACCATAATTTAAAGGAAGGTGATTTACTAAAAGTCCTGAAATATGTCTATAATTATTATTATTTATAACAAGGAGTAACAAGGAGTCCCTATATTTTCAGATCTCCAGCATCAAAAATTGCGAAAGTTTCACACAAACTTCCATCCCCTAGTTAAAGGATTTGGAGGGTAAAAGTTCCAAGTTTTATAATTTTTTTGTTGTTTTTGTACTAATACTAGCTTACATACCAAATTTCCCTTTTCAGTGTGATGTGATGAAATTGGCAATTTTTATATATAAATAAAATCTACAGTATAAGAGCTATGCATTTGAAACTATATGTTTAATAAGTCCACTATTAACATAATATTCTGAGAATATTGTTTATCTGGTATAATCCAAATCCAAGTAAAGCTTTGGTCTCTTGATCGTAACGCCCAACGCTGCGGTATGCGGCACGCGGTGCCAGACACATAATCCAACTTCGACTTCTATTGGACAACCTCTCTTTTTCCCGTAATTAACCAACTACGGGAAAAATATTACCAAGTACGGATTAACCCGGAAGTACTTCACTATGCCTAAAAAGGCTATAAGGACTGGCCCATAGTGATGGGCTATGAGGAACACCCGGGCAATGGGGTATACCCCGAGGCCCGATACCTGCATTGTCCCACGGGACATTGTAGACGACATCGTATGGACACATAATCGTATGAAAAACGTCTAGAATGGTCTCTTGTTCCGTCGCAGTATGCGTCAGCGGCGAGGAGCAAGCGCGGTGAAGTGGGGAGCGGATAGTCCGCACTGCGCGACGTCCTGCTCATTCTCATTGCGACGCTGCGGTGTGCGTCACGCGTTGAAAACTTGAAAATGGATTTGTTTGAAGATAATTTAATATAATTAATCCGCAATTATCACTCTTTACATATAAAAATAAGGACAAACTTTTTTCTTCCTCCACCTCAAACAAAGCACAAGTTTCAAAACTTCTATTCATGTTGACACGTCTGCTTTGTTAGCTGCGGCAAAATCATCTGACCACTTCTCCGCAGAGATGCTAATCATGCATCGTGACGCTGCGTCTGAGCCGCATACCGCAGCATTCTGCATGCGAGAGACTAATGCTTTATGAAGGTTCAAAAAACAATGATCGACGTCAATCAAAGCAGGCACTTCCGTGCCTGCAGATATATTTAATGTTATATAACAACACTCATTGATTTGTTTTAGTATATTAATTAATGAACAATTTTGATGTCAAGTGTTTTTAAAAAATTTTATGCACTAAAAAAATAAAAAAGGTATTCACATATGTAACATAAAATTATATTCTATAAATATATATATCTCTTCTAGTCAGGTATACCTCAAAATCTGAAAACTAAGTTGTACAACCAGTGCGTGTTGCCAGTGATGACATATGGAACTGAGACGTGGTCCTTCACTGCTGGCCATATGAGGACGCTCAAAGTCGCTCAGCGAGGTATGTAGAGAGCTATGGAGATGTTAGTAAGCTGAAGTGGCAATGGGCCGGCCATATAGCTCGAAGAACCGACAACCGTTGGGGAAAAAAGGTTCTCGAGTGGCAGCCTCGTACCGGTAGACGAAGTGTAGGGCGACCCCCCACTAGATGGAGTGACGACCTGGTAAGACATGCAGGAAGTCGATGGATGCAGGTGGCTCAGGACCGTGCTTTGTGGCATACCTTGGGGGAGGCCTATGTTCAGCAGTGGACTTGTAAAGGGCTGTAATGATGATGTTATATATATATATATATATATATATATATATATATATATATATATATATATATATATATACATCCCGTAACTTATTGTACGTCCACTATAGCCAATTTTGCATATAATGTGGCGTCAACCTGCTTACGACGTCCACTATACGGACGTCAAATAGGAGACTTAGCGCAATGTTCGCAAATTGTCATGCTGATCACAGAAATGTCAAAATCTAAAAAAAAAATTGGACGTCATTTTTCTTCCAATCTAGCTGTACTGAATATTTACGTAGCTCCGCTAATTTTCGTTGCAAAAATAATAGTGATGCGGTCGATTAGTGAATACTTTCATCTATGGCCGTATTTGACTTCCGCACAAAATTAGGAGATGCGACGTTGCCGTTCCGTCACCGTTGCCAACGTGTTACTTGTATTTGGTTGGTGATATATTATGGTTATGACTGCCTCGTTGGTCTAGTGGTTGTAGTAGTGCGACTGCTGATCGTGAGGTCCTGGGTTTGAATCCCGGGTCGGGCCAAAAATAAATTATTGAGTTTTTCTGTCAAGAAATTCTCAATAGCTGCCCGGAGTCAGGAAGTTGACGGTGTATCACTCCCGTGCCTCGGAAAGCACGTTAAGCCGTTGGTCCCACGCCTGATCTTTCTTCGTGTTGGTTTACCGTCCCATCGGATTATGAGAATGAGGGAATAGAGTGCAACTGTGGTTGCGCATACACTTGGGCACTATAATCCTGTCATGCGCCGATGGCTAGTCTCTGTTGAGGCAGGCCGCCGTGACAGTAATTCGGTCTGCAGGACATTATTATATGATTTATACTGCGCTTGGTACTAGTAATTTTACTATTAAACTTGTTTTCTTAACCTTACATTTACCTAATGATTTCTTATATTTATGCGAACACTGTACATTGATTAAAACTACTTTTACGGATTTCTTTCGCGTTTTATTTACTTATTTTATTTTTAACCCGACGTTTCGGGTGCTTTCCAGCACCCATGGTCACGGGGGACTGAGGTGACTGACGTCCCGATGTCAAAGTTAACCCGGAGTACCTTCAGCTTTTTTAATTATTGTCTTTGGTCCGATCTACGCAGAATGAACTAACTGTGGTTTGAAGTCTTGCAGTGGTATGCTTGGGTTTAGTTTTAATTTTATTAATTATAGGATCCCAAGCAGGTGGTAATACCAAGCCTCCTTCTCTATTGAAATTAGGATGTTTTTTAATTTCAATAGCCTCACGTATCATCCTTGGTAGGAATCGGTGTTCTTTCGCGAGGATTTGTGGTCTATCAAATCTGATCTGGTTGGGGCCATCTAGGATATGATCGCAAACTGCAGACTTCCCGGAACGTTGATGCTTCACGTCAGCTATGTGTTCTTTTTACGCGGGTTCTAATTGATCTCTTTGTTTGCCCTATATATGAGAGACCACAATCACAATCAAGCTTGTACACTCCTGCATCTTGTAGAGGAATATGACACTTGACGGATGGTAAGAACTGACTAATCTTCTTCGGCGGCTTGTAGAATGTTCTAATTGAAGCTCGCTTCAAGATGTAGCCAATCTTGTCTGTGACACCTCTGACATAAAGTAGTACAGCAGGCACACGCTCGACTGTGGCCGGCTTCACTCGGTCACTGTGATGGAGGCGCGGGACCTGAAGCTTGTTGTCGTGCAGAACCTGCTTGACGTGCTGAAGCTCGGCGGCCAGGTGTTTGCTGTCACAGATTCCTCGTGCTCTCTGTAACAGTTAGTTCATTCTGCGTAGATCGGACCAAAGACAATAATTAAAAAAGCTGAAGGTACTCCGGGTTAACTTTGACATCGGGATGTCAGTCACCTCAGTCCCCCGTGACCATGGGTGCTGGAAAGCACCCGAAACGTCGGGTTAAAAATAAAATAAGTAAATAAAACGCGAAAGAAATCCGTAAAAGTAGTTTTAATCAACTTACATTTACCTACACATAAAATGGACGTCCGAATATCCTAAAACTTTCATACTGAATGATATTTGACACCCGTATTTTTGAATTTAGTTATATTTTTATAAATGTAGATGCGGACGTCGGCTTATCGGTTAATTTCATGCTCATATTTTAACATTTTACATTTGGTACTAATCTGCCTAAAAGAACTCTTGTTAAGTATTTCGTAAGCAACCCATAATTCTGTTTGAGTATAAGTTGCCTTCTGATTGAGTACAGGAAGATGGACTCAATTGCAGATATTGACAGGTTTCATAGAAGTTTGTTTTATTATATTGTGACTAATAACCTCTGACTAATAACCTAATATGGTCTGGCGAAGAAACTCATTTTAATATAAGGTTTTACTGCATTAAATGCCAATAGGTTGTTAATTTCTTCAATAGACCGTGGCATATTGTTGCTGACATAACTCCGAAAATAAAATTTATTTACTTGATCGTGTTGAGTTTTGGTGCTCTCACTGCATCTTAAGGATGAGTGCGACTATTGTACCTAATTTGTACGAAATTACTCTCTACTTAACTAGATTCATTTTTGTGAAAGGCTATTTTCGTTAATTAATTTAAAGTTGAAATTTTGGCGCACACAGTGCCCCAAAAACGGCTACAAACGGCAATATTTATCAAAAAAGAAATAAGAAAGGTTTTCTAAGCGTTTTATCGTTTCTAGAATGGAGCATTTTATGAAACACCAAAGTGACTATTTCATACCGCATGGGCTCCCTACACTAAAATAAGAATAAAACAATAGCGAAAATGTCATTAAAGTAATGATCATTAATGTGTGTCTTATACACAAGAAATTAAAATATAAATATATTCATGGTTATATAGACGTCAAATACCGTGTAGTATGAAACTTTACCGATAATCTGACGTCCACATATAGAAATATAACAAAATTCATAAATATGGACATCAAATATCATTCGGTATGAATGTTTTAGGATATTCGGACGTCCATATTATTATATGTAGCTAAATCTAAGGACACAAAAACAAATTGGAAAGTAAAATTATCTACTAGCACTGAGTACAGTATAAACCAACAAAAATACCAAAATATGCCCTGAGCGCTAAATAAATAGTCAACATAAATAAATAGTAAAATGCAATAATCAACAACAACTTTGGACATCGGATATCGAAAAAGTGGACATCAAATAAAACTTAGTATGAATATTTTAAGATATTCTTACATCCGTATATGGGTAAATACTCTGTTCAATGTCCATGTCATGTACATTAATCAACTTACACAAGTTTATTTACCTAAGTTACTAAATATAACCAAAGAAACTTAAATGCAAGCAAGCATAAGCGTGGAACATTCTCAATGTGTGTAGGTCACAATACGGATGCCAATTAGAACCCTATATGAATGTTTTTAGTAATATAGCGTCCAATATTTATAACAACAACACAAACAAATTGTATTTCAACTAACTGCAAAACCAAACATAATACCATAATTTAACAAAAATAGCCTTTCACAAAAATGAATCTAGTTAAGTAGAGAGTAATTTTGTACAGATTAGGTAAATAGTTCGCACTCATCCCTAAGATAGTGATCATAAAAAGTAAACTCGCAGTGAGAGCACCAAAACTCTATTCAATCAAGTAAATAAATTATATTTTCGGAGTTATTCATGTCAGCAACAATACGCCACAGTCTATTGTAGAAATTAACTACCCATTGGCAGTTAATGCAGTAAAACCTTATATTAAAATGAGTTTCTTCCCAAGGCCATATTAGGTTATTAGTCACAATATAAGAAAATAACTTCTATTAAACTTGTCAATATCTACAATTAGTACTTATTTACAATAGTAAAATAAATAATAATATAGTCAATCTATAATGTATTACGGCTGGGCAATCCTAGATATTTTTCGTATTTAGTTAACGAATAACTAGTTGGTAAATTAATCATGATATCTATCTGTTTTTTTTTTCGCCGGAGATAAAAATGATATTGCGTATTTTTCGTAACTGCACATTCTGTGGATTTATTTCACTATTTTGAACAATATAAAAAAGTGACTAAAATTAAATCTAATCTGAACCAGAATCAAAAAAACTGTATTATTCATGCTAAACGAATCTAATAAAGATCTGTTATTTTTGTCTCCTGCGAAAAACACAGACTATAGATAAAATATTACAAAGCGGAATAACTAATAAGAGTGGCAACGTCACACCATACAAAGCAATTGCGTTAAGCAGGAGAATGAATTAAAAACTATGTATATTACGGGGATTCTGGATAATTTGTAATATGGAAGGGAGTCCTGATTGGTTTTCCTCCGTCTGGCAATATACGAATATTTGTATATTGACATATAGTAAATTTTCAAAGAAATGAGTTAAACACTATCTTTGAAATTGTGTAATGGACCAATATTCGCTGTCATAATGTATAATAATAATAATATTCCACAACTATCACACAACGCCATCTAGTCCCAAGCTAAGCAGAGCTTGTGTTATGGGTACTAGACAACTGATAAACATACTTATATATTTCTAAATACATAAATATTATAGATAAAACACCCAGACACAGAACAAATGATCGTTGCTCATCACACAAACATTTGTCCTGGGTGGGAATCGAACCCACAACCTCCAGCATAGCAGTCAGGGTCACTAACCACTAGACCAACAGGCCTGTAAAAATTGCCTACAAGTGGTGGACGCTACAATGATGCGAAATGAAAGGACATAGAATCAATATTGTGATGTATATATATATATATATATATATATATATATATATATATATATATATATATATATATATATATATATATAGCCCTTTATAAAAGAAATATGTTGAGATATATCAAGATATGTATATTTTAATAAAGTGCACACTTTTACCTATTTCTTTCAACTATCCTTCAATAGGTCTGCTGGAAGAAATTTCATTATGGAATAAGCAGTGCCTTTGTACATAATTATGTTCTTATCATTTTCCTATTGAAGATGTGTGTACATAAACTGTTAAATAAATAAATTATTTTATGCATAAAGCAAACATAGAAAATATTAATATACAATAATATATACAATATGGTTGTATGGTTAAGGGGAATATTAGTAATGTTTATAGCATTGTTAATATGCTTTTTATAAAAAAATATTAATATACAATAGTATATACAATATTGTTATATTTAAGGCTGGAATAAACAAGGTTTTAGTCTTAGTTAAGGCTTTACCATTTTGAGTTATATTGCCACTACCCAGGTGGGATTGCAAAAAGACACTGGCTTAAAGTAAAAAAAAAATAACAAGTGCATGCTGTATTCTATATATGTTCCATACTAGCAGTCCTCACCATATCCAAATTGTGTTTAGCATATATTAATTTTCAAGGAAGGCTAAAAAGTTAATACATTTTATGTTATGAAACTTACACGTGTTCCATGAGTTCCAGGACTTGCGGTGAGCTATAAAATGAGGAGGGTTAGCCATTTCATAGGTCAGTGGACGGTCCTTCTTTTTGGTGATCCTGTACTTGCCAGAAACAACTCGACATAGTGGAGTTGATGTGTGAAGTTGTGATGCTAATACTGTTGGCAGTTGATTTATTTGTCCCGTAGACCAAATCTGAATAAATATAACAAATAATTAAATACATACCAAAAATCTAAAAGTAAGTTGGAATAATAGAATGATACAATACCTGCGCAAGTTTTAATATCGAGCTATTCATTTCTTTCTGGTATTTTATTGGTGTTAGAAGTTTAAACACCGCAAAGAAATGATCACTTAAAAGTTGTTTAGAAATAGAACACAAGTTTTACGTAAAATTAGTTTGGAGTAAAGACTAAAGGATTTGACTTAACTCAAGTCAAAATTTAACGTCAATTGTCAAATCAAATGTCAATTGTTGTTGTTACGATTTGCCAATTAAAGCAGGCTAAGGTATTCAACTGTACAGGCTAATCGCATGGGTATTTTATTCACCAAAGTCTTCACTTTGTGAATAAAATACGTATGCGAAAAGTATTATAAGGCGAAATGGGATATTTTGACGGCAGCTTAATTCAACGGTTTATTTTGTAGAAAAGAGTGACAAACGAGCACACAGTCCACAGCACACACACACACACACACACACACACACACACACACACACACACACACAAATGGCAAGTGGATGCTGTGTCACATAGACATTTACATTAATCAAAATGCAGATGCGCTGTCACCCCAGAGGACTAAGATGAAATGCCTCCTTTCCAGTAAAAAGGATCTCCGGTTCGCTACACTCAGCAAACGAAACACAGCGGCATTAAGAGCGTAGTCGGTCTGCGCGGGAATTGAGAAATAGGTATTTGAAGAAACTATTGCCGTCGCGCTGCACCCGAACAACCTACCTTGGTTGTCAATGTGTGAGTGAATAGTCTGTATCTGTCACAAACTAATAAGAGTACTAACGTAATATCTGTATTGCTTACTGAGTTGTTTCTTTGCTTCACTGTTTTGACTCGGCTTGTGGATCGGATTTAAATACCTTTTCGTTCCAACGACTGGTATCGTGTGTATTATTTTATTTGTAATAAATTTTATCATTAATCTGTTAACCCCTTGAAATCGACAAAAGAAATTCAATAATAAAACACTACTTGAAAGTAAAATTTTGTTTGATATAATGTCAATTAATAATTTTTTTTCGGGTAAACCCTTTTTCATTACTAATGGGTGGAAGAAACGGGAATAAAACGCGTCTATTCTTGAGTGCTAAGAGAAAAAAACATCATTTACGTATAAAACGGAAGATCAATTTTGCATTGTGTACAGTACCACTACCATCCAAGTTATTAACATATCTATTATGGTCAAAGGGGCGTGAGATGGTCAATTTTGAATAGCATGGTTGGATTCTACTCCAGATGGTACTTATCATAAGGCGATAACAATATGGAAGCGGTAATAACAATGCCTAGTATCTTTGTTTCGCACGTGGTTTATCTCATACCCATCTGAGCGGATGAAATACCACCTATTGTGGACGCTTGTAATATGCATTTATGTCAAATTACAATATGCATTTATATAATGCCTATCTCTATTTCGATCAAAATATTATAACACTATATAATTGAAATTCACCTTCCGACCGGGGTTGCCATCGGTTAAAGGGCTTTTACTTGTTTTATACATTTTTGCTTGTGCTAGACACAAGTGTGGTTTCATTTTGTGATGGAAAATATAATGTAAACTATATTCAAAAGACATAGTATTTTTTGTGTTATGGAGCTTTACAGGGAAAAGGGAGTTCAGTGGAATTAGTTTCAAAGTTGGTTTACGGCTGATGTTCCATCAGTAGTCTATCTAAGATTAAAAAAAAAACTTTTAACAGGCACATGAAATGCAATCAACATTACTTGTAAACAAGGGTTTGCGACCTCAAGTGTCTTTCTTAGGTTTTTTATCATGTTATAATGAAAACTAAACTGTAATCATACCCAAAATTATATTACCGCTTAGCTAAAAAATAATGATTTTTTTGTATTTACAGCGATAAAGACAGAAAATTATTCAACATCATTGAATACAATTTTCAGAGAGAGCCGATAACTCAATTTTATTAAAATAAAATGCCAAACTCAACAGGTTAACATTAAAAAGAAATCACGACTACTATTATCAAGTACGAGGCCAATTGCACATCACATGCCGAATATTATGTTACGTTGTTTTGTAGATCCCCAAGGGTTTATTATACGAAAAAATTGAAAAAGACGACGAATTTTGGCAAAACATGGAACCAAAATTAGAAAAAAAAATCCATGAATGCCTTCTCCCTGAAACAATTGACGGTCGGATACTACGAAATTTACCTGTGAGAGAAATGATGGAAATGAAGACAGAATAAATGTACATATTAATTATTATATAACTTTTGTATTATTTAAAATATCCACAGCACTTCTTCTGCCACATAAATGCATCTTATCAAGTAAATGATAATAGAATTTACTTGATAAGAGCAGTCATTATTTTATAAACTCCCCAGTAAAGCTGGGAAATCAAGTAAACAGAATTATCACACCAAGCAGTAGAGTGCGAACATTAGTTCCGTCTTATTTGGTTACGGTTTGTGTTTTTTCAAGAGACACTTCGCTAAAGTTCATTTCAAATAATAGTAATTGTTAGTTGTAAACTCCTTAAATATCATTGAACTGTTACTTCGTTGTCTCTAGAAAAATACGATATGAGCAGTGGTCGGAGTAGGTGGAGCTGTTTGGGGTGAGTGACCGCAGGCATTGATGTTAACATGGATAATGGATATGCCTCTGAAATCCCGTGATTTTGAAATTGTCGATTGATTTAAGTGAGTTAATATGCACAGGTGGTAGGTGAGCACCCGAACAGTATATGCTTACTTATATACACACACAGGGATCCTGGAATGTTGTTAGAGGTAGCTTCGTGAAATATGAATTAATTAAGTAAAACTGTTAGAAACAATACTAAATATATTTTACTGCACAAGGAAATATTAAATGCCTACACAATACAGAATAAAAAAAGAAGTAAAGAGTTTTATAATTTTTTTTATTTAAACAAAGTTTTTTATTTAAATAAATTTTATTGATCACTTTTTTAATTACCTATACATACTATTTTTCTTGTAGTTAATATTTAGAAAATGTTTTCCGTCTTTCTCTAACAAAGCAATTTATCTTTCCTTTATTTTTATATGTTTATGCTCCATGTTGCCAGCCCGTCGTACGCGCTGTTTTCGTCGCTTATTTTTTGTCTCTTTCTATCTTAACACGTCCAAGTATTAGCTATCTCACTTACACAAATACAGGTACAGTACAGCGGGCTTCACTCACTCACACTCACTATCTTGTTTCTGCTTGTAGAGTGCGCAAGTGTGATTTATTGTGTTTTTTAGTTTATTTGACGTTGGTTTGTTAACTGGTTTCTGGAATCTTAATGACACGAATACTACTTAATTGGATTTACGGATTTTGATTTGTTTTTTGCGGATTTGAAACTGTTTATTTTATTTACCTACCACATTTGGGTAAGTGTTTTTTATTTTTATAATATCTACATACTACAAAGGAAAAACCAAAGTAATTGTCCTCTGCTAAATTCATATTTTTTCGGGCTTCCGAAGTTTCAAAGGAAGCTTTATAGTTTCTCCATGTCCGTCTTCCGTTTGTGCCCACAGCTATTTTTTATAAACAAAAGTTTAAAGTACTGGTTCACATAATGATTTCTTAAATTTACGCGAACACTACACATTGAATAAAACTATTATTTACGGATTTTATCGCGTTTAATTACTTTAATTTATTTTTATTATTATCCCGACGTTTCGGGTGCTTTACAGCATTTTTACCATCCATCAAATGTAATATTCCTCTACAAGATGCAGGTGTGTACAAGCTAGATTGTGAATGTGGTCTCTCTTACATAGGTCAAACAAAGAGATCTATAAAAACCCGCGTGAAGGAACATATAGCTGATGTGAAGCACCGACGCTCCGGGAAGTCTGCAGTCTGCAAACATGTTCAAGATCGTCCCCACCATTACATTAGATTTGATAAACCACAAATTATCGCAAAAGAACACCGATTCCTACCAAGGATGATACGCGAGGCTATTGAAATTAAAAAAACATCCAAATTTCAATAGAGAAGATGGTTGGGTGCTACCATCTGCTTGGGATCCTATAATTAACAAAATTAAACCCAAACCCAAGCATACCACTGCAAGACTTCATGATAATATAAGCTCGTTTTGCGTAAATCGGACCAAAAATTAATATTAAAAAACTGAAGGTAGCCGGACTAACTATGACATTGGGACGTCAAACATCTCAGTCCCCCCCCGTGACCATGGGCGCTGTAAAGCACCCGAAACGTTGGGATAATAATAAAAATAAATTAAAGTAATTAAACGCGATAAAATCCGTAAATAATGGTTTTATTCAAAAGTTTAAAGTGGTATTTTTCGTTAATGACCTGAGTAGCAGGGAACTTGTTTACGTAAATTGTGCTCTCCCACTACCCTACCTTGTATGTGATCCGACACTCACCTGACCGTTTTTTTCTAATATAATCTTGTGTTAAAAGCCGACTAAGTCAATTAGAATACAAGGTGGACTAAGACCTCCCCCTCGCACACCCTTTCAAGCACCGCGTTTTCCTACAATAACCATTTTCATTGGCTATTGACTGCTCTTACCTAAATATTTTGGATGGATGGAGACTAGTTTGACAGTGTTCTATCTGATTGCCTTGATCGGCTAACAAAATGCATTTGGGTTATGTATGTCATAATTACTGTGGAACAATTTTTCGTGAATTTTTCACACCTTTTTTTCGTTATTTCGACTATTTATTGGAAAATGTTTTAAACCGTTTACTATTATTTTAGGGCGACAAACAAGAAAAGCTAAAAATGGCAAATATCAAGGAAGAAACAGTACAAAAGTGGATATCCGAATATCCAGAGCTGTTATACGACCACGCTAGTCAAAATCTAAATTACTTAAGTAAAATAGATGACCAGCGTAGTCCAAAACCAGTGTCTGTTCTAAAGACTAAGACAGCAAAGTCAAAGCGAGATCAGATATCTAAAAAGTGATCCCATCGGAATATTTTTATACAATATGTAGGCATTTTTAACTTTCTTTTTTGTCTAACCTTAACTTCTATTACACGAATACCTCTATCTACTCCTATAAAAACTACTTAAAGAATGTTTTTTTTTAATTCCGAGAATTCCCGGGATTCCGGGAATTATTTGGCATATCCATGTTATGTCCGCATGTCGCAAGTAGCAAAAAGAGCTCAGCCTACTCCAACCATTTAATATGAGCATCTAATTCTTCGATCAATTATATATTAGATTCCCGATAAGCGCTTTAAAAACGGTCAGAAAAATAAGACCACAAACACTTCTGTGGTCTTATTTCAAATTAGTGTGGTCCAATCATAGCCAACGTTAAAACGTCGAAATGCCGCAGTGCACGTTCAAAAACTGTGCAAATAACCACCGTAACACCAAGATTTTGGAAGGAATATCTTTTTTTCGGTAAGTTTATATCATTAAGTGTTTTTTATAAAATAAAAACAGAATTAAATAGCGAAAATAATTCAATTAGCTAATATTATGATTGTTTGGCCAATGTTTGCTACAACGCAACAACTATTGTATCAAACATCCACTGTTCTTGAACAAATATGCAGGGAGTATTATTTTTATTTAATATATATATTTTTTGTTTGTAGATTTCCTAGGGACCCATTTCGCTGTGCAGAATGAGTATCTGTTGTCGCGAAAGAAAGATGAGAAGAACTATATATGTAACCCATATAAAAATTTGAGAATATGTTCGATTCATTTTGATAGATTGGACATTTAACTGGAAACACGCAAAGGCGTAGATTACTAAAAACAGCGGTTCCCAAATTGTAGGTAATTACCATAAAGTAATACAATTGTTAGTGTAGGATAATGCTTTCTTCTTGTTCTTCTTTCTTTTGTGGCGGTTTGATAAAATTCGCCAATGACGTATTGAGTAGAAAATGAAAGCTTATGAGTTTAATTGAAATATGAGTCTGTGATAATACAAGGATTCAGTTTTCTTCCGAGAATTTTGACAAATCTATTTGTTGAATTACCTAGAACAAATATGACAAACACAGGTGTTAGACTCTTATCCGTACGTTAAAAGTGACAAGGATTTAAAGTTTCATATTTTTACTATTAATAAAATCACATAAAATATACACAAAAGGAGTACTGGTATATGTTAAAAGAGAATTAAAATCTATAGGT
The DNA here is from genome assembly GCA_036936625.1 of Parnassius smintheus behrii. Lineage (NCBI taxonomy): Eukaryota > Metazoa > Arthropoda > Insecta > Lepidoptera > Papilionidae > Parnassius > Parnassius smintheus. The sequence goes on along the minus strand of JAUPFT010000014.1, from coordinate 26,596,765 downwards.
CGAGGAATATAAGGAGGAAGGTAATCATAAAGGGAGGAGGATAATTTGGGACAGTTGAAAAAAATATGGTTTGTGGAACCTTCATCTAAGCCACATTCACACAATGAGCTATCCCTTACTCTGATTTTTGCCAGATGTGCATGTGTACAAGCGTGTCCAATTCTTAATCTACTAATGATTGAAGTTGCATGTTTATTTGCTTTTTTAAATTTAAAGAACCAAGGCTTGGGAGAAATAACCTCTTGGATGGCAGCATAGTGCTTACCTTTAACATTTTTGGAAACTTCCCATAATTTATTCCAATTTTCATTGAGTTTCCTTTTAGTTAGCAAAATTAGGTCATGTGAGTAAATTAAATTTTGTAGAATGCCATTAGCAATTGCATTTTTAGCGAGTACATCAGCTGTTTCGTTACCATGGATACCATTGTGGCCTGGAATCCAGGCCACTGAAACATGGATTCCTTTAAGATGGCATCTGAATAGGGTATTTTTTATTTTAAGAATTAGTGGAAATTTATTTTTGTTATGGAATTGATTGGACAAAATAGCTAACAAACAACTTTTTGAATCTGTGAAAATAACTGTTTTATTAAGATTATGTGACTCTACATATAACAAAGCTTCACTGATTACAGTTGCTTCACCGGTAAAAGTGGAGAATAGTGAGGGACATTTAAAGTTAAGAATGATTTTGAACTTAGGAATCCAAACAGCAGCTCCAGTATAGTCTTCATCAGACTGTTTTGAAGCGTCTGTGTACATGACAAGCCAATCTTTAAAGGTGTTTTCAATAATTTATTTTAATTTCAAATTTGCCATTGGAGAATCCTTTTCTATACCTATATCTAGATGAATGTCGGGTTGGTAAACAATAGCCTCGTAAGGAACATCAAAGAGTGGATTTATTTTACATTGAAAGATTGAGTAAGGAAGCTGAAGAAAAATTACAAAACTTTTAAACAAGCAGGGAGAGTCCTTATGGGTCCAGTATCGGTCAAATGAGATATACTCTGAAAGAAGGTGCAATTTAGGAATTAGGGGATGATCTGAAAGCTGGCAGATCTTAAATACGAATCTGTCTGAAAGGTATTGCCTTCTTAATCTTAAAGGAGGATCTACGCACTCAACCTGAAGAACATTTATTGGTGAGGATTTCATTGCCCCTGTAATAATGCGAAGGCATTTCGATTGAATTTTGTTCATTACTTTCAGGGATGATTTATTGCAAGGCTCCAACAGAAAACATCCATAGTCAAGGTGGCTTCGTATTAAAGCATTGTACAGTAATTTCTGAGAAAAAGGATGGGACCCCCACCAAACACCTGACAAAGACCGAAGAATATTTATGTTTTTTTTTGTGTTATATATTCAATGTATGGACCGAAGACCAATTTCGAATCAAGGATAACTCCCAAAAATTTAACATTGCCTCTAACTGGAATAGGTTGCTTATCATATACAACAGATATATCGGGAACTCGCCTTTGGCGGGAAAAGATCACCACACTACTCTTGGCCACAGATAAAGAGAGGCCATGATTAGTTAACCATTTTTGTAAATAATCCATGGATGAGTTTAGACGGGAACATGCCACTGTGAAGTTGTTTAAGGAGATGTATAGAGCTAAATCGTCTGCATATTGAAGAACATTACAAAAAGAATTTACTGAAAGTTCTAAATCGTGAGTATATATAGAATAAAGGAGAGGACTAAGAACTGAGCCTTGTGGAAGTCCTTTCCATATAGTTTTTGGGGGAAGCAGGAGATTTTTAACATTTATAGATATTGATCTAGAAGAGAGAAAGTTAGAGACGTAATTGACTATCCTCACTAGAATGCTCAGATTAAGCATTTTCTGCCTGAGCACAGGAAGAAGCACATTATTATATGCAGAAGAAATATCCAAGAAAACTCCTATGAGAAATTCATGTTTTGAAAAAGCAATATGAATATCTGTGACCAAAGTACTTAGGCTATCCATGGTACTTAAACCTTTTCGGAATAAGAATTGGCTTTTAGGTAAGAGATTATTCCTTTCCAAAAACCACTCCAAGCGATTTTTTATTAAATGTTCCAAGATTTTTGCCAAAGTACAAGAAAGGGCAATAGGTCGGTAACTGGAAGGGTTATTGCTAGACTTACCTGGTTTGAGAATGGGCATAATAATTTGGGTTTTCCATTCAGCAGGAGGATCACCAATAATATAAATAAAATTTAAAATGGATAGTAAGACAGTTTTAGTGTTCTCACTACTATTAATTATAAACGAATAAGGAATCCCATCAAAACCTGGTGAGGAGTCTTTAAGGCCATTGAGTACAGTAAACAATTCCTGAGAAGAAAAGGGGGAATCAAATTTATCATTTGTTTTTAAAAAAGCAGAATTAAAAACTAGGCATTCATCATAAGATAGGACTGTTTGTGGTGCGAGTTTATTAGAGAATTCATCTATCCACGGGGAAGGTTCATTAGAAATTATATATTCACTAGAAACCGCACAGCAATATTTTTTTACATTTCTCCAGACCAAAGATGGGGGAGTCCTAGGTGTCAGTGACTCACAGAATTTAAACCAACCAGTTCGCTTTTTGTTTGACAGTAATTTTAAGGTTTCTGCAGCAATTTTTTATAGGAGATATAATTCTCTGCAGTCATAGAACGGGAGTATATTAATTCAGCCTCTTTTCTTCTCCTACAAGCTGCTGAACAATCTTGGTTCCACCAAGGAGGGGAAGGATACTTATTTTTGAAAGGTTTTTTTAAGGGGATTGACTTATTAGCAGCAGAAATAATTGCATTTCTGAACTCTTTATATACAGGAGCAATATTATCATTGTTAATTGGGGGAAGAGTTGAAACCTCTTGTTCCAAAACTGTAGAATATAATTGCCAATTAGCTTTGGATAGATTATACCTTAGTCAAGACTAGGAGGCAAAACGTAAAATTTATTCTAGGTGGAGTAGGAGGAGTGATGAATATAGGAAAATGGTCACTGCCATAGCTAGAAGGTAATATTTGCCACAAAAGAAGTGAAGCAATATCTGGGGAGCAGAGAGTTAGGTCAACGGCACTTCTAACATTTTGTAATGGGGATACTCGACGGGTAGGAGACCCGTCATTTAGAATACAGAGATTAAAATTATCAATAAGATCTAAAAATAAGGAAGCCAGTGAATCACACAGATGGGAGCCCCAAACAGTATGATGCATATTAAAATCTCCCAAAATAACCATAGGAGGTGACAGAGAAAAAATAAGTGTTGCAAGTTCTGTTAAAACATTTACATCAGGATTAGGAATGTAAACAGAGAGAATAGAGACATCAAGGGCCTTAATAGCAACAGCATTTACTGCTGGACTATGAGAAGGAAGAGGAATTTGTGAAATTAAAATAGAGGTGCCAGCACGACCATCACTCCTATCATCCCGGAGGCATGCGTAGCCTGAAACCCTAAAATGAGACTCAGGCCAAAGCCATGTCTCCTGGATGGCAAGAATGAAGGGATGAAATTTATTAATGAGGTAAATGAGTTCATTTTTTTATTTCTAATGCTCCGACAATTCCATTGAAGAATTGGCGGGACTGCGAATGTTACGGGCTAAGGAGGAAAGCTGAGTAAGTTTTTGGTGTAAGCTGAGAGGAAGTTCCGTGTCACTAAAACGGGAGATCATGTTAATTAGAATTGATATCATAAGTTCGAAGAAATTATCATTACTAGAGGAGTAGTTGTCATTTCCCAGTAGAGCACACCCATTAGGAAGGCAAGAATTAGGATTCTCAACAATTGCCTGATGGGCTGCTATATCATATCCAGAATTTAATGATTGGCTGCAGGTACGTTGAGCGATAAAAATTGTTTTTTTATATGATGCAGTTTGTGAGAGCTGAGCCGAAGGGGTTGAAACACTGTCAGTTAAAGTATAAGGGGTCTGTTGAGAACAATTACGAGGCTGGATTCTTGTTGTATCAGCAAAGGATCTTTTTGTCTGAGGGAATCTAGCTGAAGCTTCTAAATATGAAATATTTTCTTGTGACATAACAAGTTTAATAGATTTTTGCTTTAGATGTTCAGGACATGTAGGGTCTTTTGCGGTGTGGGGACCAGAGCAGAATAGGCAAGTAGGAGTTTGTCGAGTACAAGATAAACCCTCATGATTCTGTGCATATACAAAGCAGCGAGGGGATGATCGGCACTGGGAAGTAACATAGCCAAATCTACAACATTTATGACACTGAATTAGTGGCAAAACATATTTTTCCACTGGCATTGAGGTGTAAAAACAGTAAATATGGGGAGGAAGTTTTTGTCCAGAAAAAGTTAGAACAACCGTCTGAGTTGGAACCCACGAAACGCTATTACTGTCACTCACTGATCGTCTATTAAGTCGCCGTGCTTTAATTGTAGAACCGCAGCCATAGGGAATTTCTATAGCTGCTATTAATTCTTCTAGTGTCCACTCTATGGGAACTTGTCTAACTAGCCCCATACGAGTGATACTATATGAGGGGATGGTTGCTTCATATTTAGAAATTTGGAGAGCTGGGTGATCGATAAAGGTGTTTGCATCCGCAGCTGTTTTAAACTCCACTGATATTCTATTTCGTCCAACTTTTTTGACTCCATCATGAAGTATATTTTTAATATTGTTATGATACAGAAAGTGACCGAATTTAATTCGTTTAAGAGTTACTCCAGACAGCTGATCATTTGAGATTTTACTTACGTGAACTAGAAAAGGAGCGGCATCATCTTGAGAGTACTTAATTTTTTTATTAATAAAATCAGGATGGGTATATGAGGATTGTATTGAAGGAAACTGTTGATTTGGATCAGTAACAACTATTTTTTGTGGATGGGCAGACTCGTTACTTACTTGGGCACGTTTACGATTAATTAGTTCTACATTATCAATGTTAATGGGTAAGGAAAAGGAATCATTGCGAACCCTTCCGGGATCGGGAGGTTCGTCCTCCATTATATTACTACAACAAAAAATTACATAAAAACGGCACAACTACAAACACTTACTAATTTACAGATATTAAAACCTCCACCAAGACAGAAAAATTTACTATAGTAAATCAACAACACTTAATAAAACAATAAATTTTAAGCAAAAAGGCACGACACTTGTATCTCTCACTTCTTCCCTCGCAATACAATCGACAACAACACAACACCATAAAATAACTCAGGATAATGCTTTAAAAGTAAGTTGTTTATGACTTGTTTAGATTCACGGACCAATAAAAGTGCAATCAGCTTTATGCTCAGAATGACGAAAGAGTTATCAAATCAGGTAATTAAAAAAAATCTTTATCAGAAAAAACTATACCTGTAGGTATTTTCATAAAATACTTTAAAATTGTTTTCTATAAACTTTAACTTTTGAAAATACCACAGAAATGCCTGACGTACCTCGGGCTGATACAGTTTGCTTGAAGTCTCCTGATGCATCACTATCGTATTTAACATCGATATGTGACACTCCTAGAAAAGGGTATTCAAAAAAGAAATTGACGACCTTTCATCGAATACCTACTACTTTTATAAATCGGTCAAAAATATTTGCCAACATACAAAACGACCCTTGCCCTAAAATATTTATATCCTGCAACTCTACGCCTTTCAATACTTACTGTGTTCCGAACATTGAAATATAATACCAAGAACTACGTCTACTACCAAACTAGAGTAAGCATGAAAATATCAACATAATGTTTTAACCTTATTACTTATGAGTTTAAGTTTCATTTTAGAATAAATATTTTTGTACCTATGACTTTTTATTTTCAAGCGACATTCTAAACTTATTGCTTTTAACCTTTCTCTGATGAAAGGACCTAAATAAATATATTTTGTAATGGTGATTAAACTTTATGTTAGAGTGTTATTAAGGTTTATAATAAACTGAAGTTGTTAATGTTATTAAACTTTTTACTAAGATAGATAGATGTTTATGTGTGTGCAAACGTGGCCACTTGTGCGACTTATTTTTGTTCCTGATCCTTAATCTAGTATATAATTGATCGAAGATCTAATTTCACTGTTCTGTACCGCGTGTAAATCAGCATAGGATAAACGTCGATATCGGCTGACATCACTATGATATCGATAAAAACTTTGACAGTGGTCACTTCCCTAATTGTGTACGTATTAGCACAGAATAAATAATAGTACTACGTAGTATTAGTCTAACCCACCCTCACCTCTGGTCTCCCCCCCCCCCCGTAGAGTGTGATAGGGACGATTGCAGCTTAGAACGATTTTACCTACAAAACCATGACTGATTGACGATTCGTATTCCCCTGTTTTCTCCCCGAAAACTAAGCCGGTTAAATTATTTTTGATATCAAAATATAAACAGAGAATAGATCTATGCTTCTATTATTTGTTTTTATCATAGAACCCTTTCAAATTTCTTAGGTAGTTGTCTCATTACGGAGGTAAAAACAGGGCATTTTTGTTAGTTTTTGGAAAGTCATATTTATTTTAGTAATAATGCAAATAAACATGCCTTCAATACACCTAGATTTTTATAAACAAAAACGGATACTCTAGAGGCATTATCCAGGAAGATAATGGGGGAATACATTTGTGCGGAAAAGATGCAGCCCGTCTTCGCTCTAAGCTGCTATTTTACGCCGGTCGAGCCGATTCGTACTACAACGATAATATAGCTGCAGCGTGGCTCTACCACTTAAAAAAGTGTACAGTTGATGAAGCCTAAGCGGATAATTAAGCTATTGCATAGCTTCTATTGCGGGCCTTGAGCGCGGGGACCGAATCCAGAAATTAATTCCGCCGTAACGAAAAAACCTCACGCTCCCCACTCCGACGGGCACGGAGGTGTGGCTTGAAGGCCGTGCATTGTCTAACGTCGTTTCTTTTCGACACGGTGTTTGTGTATAAAGTGTTTTGAATATGAATGAACAAATTGCATTTATTATTAATGAAGAAAGTCACGAAATAATAGTGAAAGAAAATGAGTGAGTACTCTATATACATACATTTTATTATTATCACAAATGCAGTACTAATTTTGAATTGAAAATATAATACTGCTATAAAGATAACCTAAATTATTGATATTAAAATGAGCGATATTAAAAGTAGCCCTCTTTATATACACACAAACACACACACGCGTATAGTTTAAATTCTCAATTTAGATTATCAATATATATATATATATATATATATATATATATATATATATATATATATATATATATATATATATATATATATATATATATATATATATATATGTATTCACTCTCATAGATGACAAATTTCAGTTCGGTTCATTTTCGCACGCTTTCTCGAGAGCGACGCGTCGTACTTGTTTACGCATTTACTTCAAATACCCCGCCCGCACACCGCAGGACACATATACCTACGAAAAAAAAAAACGTAACAAACTTCTGATAGATAAGGCTTGATAAGATCTTTGGTGTTTTTGCACCATAACCTGACTCTGGTAAATTTTAAATATGACTAGATAGATAAGAACAGTTGGTTTAATATGATTGTTGAAAACAAATACCCTTTAATTGTAATGAAAAATACTTGAGGTTAATGAATGTTGAATCAAAAACATTAATTTTTTATTTAATTTACGGACTCCTATCCAGATGTTTACTAGGAGAATACAAAGTTTATTTCATTTTTGTAATATGGCTAATTATTAATTAGGCAGGGATTTCTAAGATTAATAACTAATTAACTAAGATTAAGGTTAAGAACTAAGATTAAGATTAATGATAAGATAGGAACTGATTTAATATAAGGTTTACATTTACAATGTTCCGAAATAAATAAATAAATAATTAACCATGAGTGAGTAAAAATAATATCTTTTATTTTACAGTATCTAATGTTGTTATATAAGGTGCTTCTAAAATATATGCCACGGTTGTTTGTATGGAGACTTGGCCAATCAGCTGACCGATTTCCATACAAAGTGCAATTTTTTTTGAGGATTGACTATGGGTTCCTTGGGGAAAGTGGTACAGTATCATGAGTAGAACCACCAGTTGCAGCCATGGCATATTGTAGTTTAGAAGCACCTTATATTTCAGTTAAAATAAGTGCGAGTAGGTATTACTTTTCTTGTACCGAATTTCGGCCCATCTCTAATATATATATATATATATATATATATATTGAGAATCTAAATTGAGAATTTAAACTACACGCGTGTGTGTGTGTGGCGAGACAAGCGAAGCTTCGGAGCGGAATAAAGTAAATCAGTGTGATTAATTATTAATGTTTTTAACTTTAATTAGTGTAAAGTGAATTAAAGTGTTAATTTAGGTAATTCTATCGGCAATTTTTATTGTCACGAACCTCAAGCTCGTAACAATACGTTATAAAAGGCAGCTGCTATCCCATTTCCAGATTTCTACGTATAGGTAGCGGTTTGCGCAATATATCTCAATATATATATGTATATATATATATATATATATATATATATATATATATATATATATATATATATATATATATATATATGAAAAATATTCATTACAATTAAAGGGTATTTGTTTTCAACAATCATATTAAACCAACTGTTCTTATCTACCTAGTCATATTTAAAATTTACCAGAGTCAGGTTATGGTGCAAAAACACCAAAGATCTTATCAAGCCTTATCTATCAGAAGTTTGTTACGTTTTTTTTCGTAGGTATATGTTTCCTGTGGTGTGCGGGCGGGGTATTTGAAGTAAATGCGTAAACAAGTACGACGCGTCGCTCTCGAGAAAGCGTGCGAAAATGAACCGAAGTGAAATTTGTCATCTATGAGAGTGAATTTTATCTGTGTACTCTGTAACAAATAATTATATAGAAAAAAATGTGAAAATGACATTTCGCCATTTTTGTTTGTGTACTGGTTAGGAACTCGATCAAAAATTTGATAATTTTTCTGTTTTTATACGTTATTTCTAAAAAAATGTGAAAATAACTATTCGCCATTTTTGTTTGTGTACTGGTTAGGAACTCGATCAAAAATTTGATAATTTCTCCGTTTTTATACGTTATTCATAATGTTATTTTACATCAAATTAATTGTGAAGATATTTTCTTTAGGAAATATGTATCATTACGACGATTCAAAAACGTTTAGATATAATAATTTGCCTCGAAATTCACTATACGCGATTATCGTTTATTGATTATATGTTGTTTAAAAAGTATTCTTATCAGTTTTTTGTGTTAAATGGATGCTAAATATAAAAGAATGCTTCAGTATTGATAGCAATTTATTAATGAAATATCTTGAATAAAACTTTAAGAAATCATTAAATGAGATATCTGTTGAGATGTGTCTAGAAATTATTAATACTTATTTTTATTTATTTATTAAAATAATAAATAAATAAAAATAAGTATACATTTATCTATATTGAGTACTATATTGAATATGGATTTCATGGGTTTTAATTTTTTTGCACGGAACCCTAATTCTTTTTCTAAAACAAAAGTAGTTCAAGTTATTCCTTATATCATCTGCTATCTGCCAGTGAAAATAGATCCAGCTGTTTCGGAGATTAGCTGGAACAAACAGACAGACAGACAGACAGACCGACAGACAGATGAAAATTTTAAAAATTGTGTTTTTGTTACTAGTACTTTCATATGCATTTAATAAAAAGCTGTTGTTTTAACATTACAAACGGACACTTCAATTTTATTTATTTGTAGATATAGATATAAGATATTATTCATATTGGTGTCATTTTAAAGGGAATATCATGTAAGTACTATTATAATAATAAAATAATTGTCTCCAGTAAATATTATACTTTTCTTGTAAAACTCGAAATAAAAAATAAATACGATTTATTTTTATATTCCCATATGCTTTATTTTCATCCTTTATTTTTTATTTGACCGATTTTCTTTTAATAAAATTAAATTCTGAATTCGTTGAGCTTTTTGAGAATATTTTTATTTGAATGTTAGGTAGGTACCAATATTAGTTTTTCAGTAGTAATCGTTTTTGTTGCGACAGTCTCGCGCGGTCGTAAAAAAAAGTTACTGCGCGGACAGGTGGGACGAGAATCACTTGCGCGGCGCTTGAAGGCCGTGCATTGTCTAACGTCTAGACATGTGTCAATCATGCATGATTCGTTCGTTTGAGCTGGTACACTCAAAAGTATTGATGGTTCATTCATTTGTTTTTGAATGTACCAGTACAACCAATCACAAACAATTGACGGTACCTTTTAACCCGTGATTTGTTTGAATTGAGAATGAGCCGCAAACCAACCGAATCCCAAAGATCTGAATGAATTGTTTTTAATGTAAGGTATACCAGTGCAGTATAATCAGTGCATGCATTCGGAAATGTTGCCAAGTTAGGCGATTTTTAGCTATTTAGGCTAGTTTTAAAGTAATCGGAGCGACCAAAATTGTGATTTTCTACTAGTCTCCGAGTAGGCTATCTCAGAAAGAAGGCGATTGTAAAGGATATTATTTATTCTATAACCCTTTTATTAGAAAATAATAAAATGTAGATATTGCAACTGACTTTTTAAGTATTTTTTAATTCCTTTGTAGTCTACTTCTACGCTTACAATCCTTATTACTTCTGATGAATAATATAACACTAAAGGTACCTAACATAAGTTTAAATTAAGGCATTTTCTTAAAATATTTCTTATAAAATTGGGTGACTTTTTAAGACTTTCAACTTTTACTCTGCGTCAACTTTTTGGCGACTTGGATTCGGCTAGAATAGGTAACACTACACTATTCGTACAGAGCAAGGAAACGGAACATAGGTACTATTATTAAATACTAACTAATCTCTGGCGAGACGCGAGAGGTACAAAGATGAAATGAACAATTAAATACGATACGTCAAACAAATTAAATCGGAATCAAAGTTAGATCTCTCGAATCTGGATTCTGGATTCCCCGGTCTGGTCTCTGTGACGATCTGACGATGAAGTGTACTCGTAGATGGAGGATAGGATTAATTTAACGTTCTTTTATAATTGTGCAAGATTGAAGTAGCTCAGTTCAGAGAAGCTGCAAAGTGCAGCAAAGTGATCTTTATGTGTCATAAGGAAGCACTTTATTTTTATCAAGTAGCTACACCCGCACTGGTAATAAAAAATATTGTAGAGTATTTATTATATAAGGTTTTTTTTATTATTATATAAGTAAAATAAAAAATATATTTTACATTTAATTATTTATTACATTTGATTGTTGCATCTATGATTTAAAAATATCATTTCGTGGCAAAGGCGTATAAAAAAGGACTTTAAAACACCTAAGTTTCGTGGGGTTTTCTAAAAATAACACTTCAAAAGATTTCAAGGCAAATTATTTACTTAATATGATGATTTTCTTATAAGATAATTAAAGTTTATCTTATAAGAAAATCATCATATTAAGTACTTTGTAGCAAATAAACATTACAATCGTTATTTTTAGACATGTGAAGCCTAAATTTCATAATATTAGATGAAAACAATATCTTCTTTTTACTAAAATTGCTTTCAATGCTTTGCTTTGTAATAAATAGCGCCATCTTATTCGATCTATAGTTAAAATCATTTCTCATTTTATCGAAATCAAACCAAAATGGATGAGACTCAAGGTGGTACGCTCAATAGATGCTAGATGGCCTAAATGCAAAGTAAATTTATAAGAATCGATAAAATTAAGTATAGTTATGAATGAAATTTAAAAATAAAGAAATTTATTAAATTGATAAAATATATAATAATAATCTTGAATAAAGTTATCAATTAAATCACATCAATTGAAATTTTTGTGTTTATGCCATCTAGCATCTTTTGGACTTACCACCTTGAAAATCCATACATTTTTGTTCGATAAAATGCTTTATTACCCATAACATGCAGTAGATGGCGATGATAGCATTACAAAGTCATAAATATTTTTTTCCCATTTGTTCCCAATGGATCTTACAGACACAGAGTATTGGAGCCAGAAATGATCGATCCGAATGTACCGGTACGCGTGACGAAATGTACTAGAATGATTCGGTCGCTAGAAATGAGTGATCTACACATGTCTACTAACGTCGTTTCTTTTCGGCAGTCTTCGACACGGTGTTTGTGTGCGTGCAACTAGACGTATTGTACGACTCTACGAAGCTCGCACGAATCGAGACGAGCTGCTCCGAAATCGGACGAATACATAAGCAGCTGTTTATGAGAAAGTATATAGGTGTATAGGTATTTATGTACAACAGTGAATAACTGTACTTGTAAAATTTGTGTATAAAGTGTTTTGAATATGAATGAACAAAGTGCATTTATTATTTATTTATTTAATAAAAGAAAAAAATTTGTTTTCTTATCGGTCACCACGCTCAAAAAGTGTAACTTGAATTAATATCAAAGAAAAGGAAATACTGCATAAATAAAATAAATAAATAATTATAATTGCATAAGCTGATACAAAATGCTATGCAATAGCTTAACCGCGGCAGTCCCCGAGTGCCACACGTCTTTTTTTATTAATTTAATAATTTTTAAGGTTTTCCTTAATTTATATAACTATATTACTAATAAGGGTAATTTAGCAGAAGTATTATTGATTTCGCTAATAGTATTTCTGCTAAATTACTCTTAGATATATTAAGGGTTGGACAGCAAAACAAACTGTAGCCATGGACGCTCCGCACTAGGTTGCTCGCGTTTGCCACACAATGGTTGTTGCAAATGTGTCAGCACACGCTCTATACGCATATTTAGTATGGGTAGTTATAACAATATCATAAAAAAATATAGCTCGGCGTCCTCGCCAATGGAGATGGTGGATGACATCTAAAATCGCGTTTCGAAGACATAGATCTTTAAAATTTTAAGTGTCGTTTTTTAAGCTTGAAAAGGCTTCTGTTTATTATTACTATGGTCAAAAATGTCGCACGAAGTAATTTGGTTTGAAAAATGATTTATTTACGAAAAAAATGAAATAAATGTATGGAGCAAATACGAAAAATCAGTATAACCCTGGAATCGCACAAATGCACATTGTATTCTTACGCAAGCTTATAGTATGTACTAATTATTTATGATTTTTTGACATACTTCATAATATTTGCTTTGCTTTGCTTTGCAAATTATATGGCAGATGTGAACGGCCGAGTCGGGAAGGGACGCCCTAGGAAAAAGTTTATCGACCAAATTGGGGATATTTTGAAAATGGGCCACGTTAGAAGTACCCTTAACCGACGAGCATGTATGCGTAGATATATGGATGTGAAGGAGGCGAAAGAGGTGTGTCAGGATCGTGCCAAATGGAAGTCCGTAGTCTCTGCCTACCCCTCTGGGTGACAGGCGTGAGTGTTTATATATACTTCATAATAGGCGTTTACAAGCTCATGCAGACGTCAATCAATTCTATCAATCATGATTGATAAAAAACTGTTGGTGACTGATAGGCGTACATTACGCGATCATGCAGGTGTCAATCACTGCATTACACGGTAGGTTATTCGTCAATCACAACCGTGATTGTTGTAAAACTGACGCATTATTAAGGATAACTCAAAAACTACTGGTCAGATCTTGACTAAATTTATATGGGACCACATAAGAAGCAACAGCTTTTAAATAAAATTGGTTCACCTACAAAAAAGTTCTAAGGTAACATAAAAGAAACTGTCGAATTGATAACCTCTTCCTTTTATTAGACGTCGGTTGAAAAAGGGTAACAAACGAGCCCACAGTCCACCTGATGGTAAGTGGTTGCTGCGGCTCATATGAGTTTGTCATGCAGGCGTCAATCAATTCCATCAATCATGATTGATAAAAACTGTTGGTGACTGATAGGCGTACATTACGCGATCATGCAGGTGTCAATCACTGCATTACATGATAGGTTATTCGTCAATCACAACCGTGATTGTTGTAAAACTGACGCATTATTAAGGATAACTCAAAAACTACTGGTCAGATCTTGATTAAATTTATATGGGACCACATAAAAAGCACCAGCTTTTAAATAAAATTGGTTCACCTACAAAAAAGTTCTAAGGTAACATAAAAGAAACTGCCGAATTGATAAATCTTGTGTTCCCATCGTTTGTGGTTCCCGATCATTGTTTGGCAATGTCGCTAATAGATTAAGATCATCTTTAAATCTGTTCATTTCCTCTTGCAGCACATTTTTAAAATCGAGCTTTTAAAAAATGTGTAGTAGACACTCCATGGAATTAATACAGGCATGTAATGATGACAATCCAAATTCATATACATATGTAGATGCTCTCTTGGATGATACCAAATCTAAATTGTTCATTTCAGTTGGTTCAGCTAAACAGATGTAGCACGTTGCATTTGATTTAGCTTGTGGCGTAGCCAAATAAATATATGTCAAAAATTAAAAAGATAGTTCTGACTGACAACTGTCATAAGCGATATTCACTTCGTTTCCCAAAATATAAAATGTAGTTGCTAAATGAGTAAAAAAAGCCTAAATTCTTACAAAAATTGTGTTAGCCTTCTGCTTAAAGATTTGTGTGTGTTGTTATAAACTGTATTGTGATAGTAAATGTACTGTTAGTATGAACTTTAAGTGCGGTTGTATTCTGTCCGCATTCTGTGTATTCTTTCTCTTGTTACTCTCAATTTATGAACATTTACAAGGGAAATAAACATTATAACAGTGAACAGTGAGTATAATTTTATCACCAATTTCACTACACTGGTGACCCCGGAAGCTTGGACACTAAATAAAATAGTTCATCAAAAGCTCATTAATAACAATGGCAAAAACCAACGACACTAATAAAGCAGGAGAAAGTAGCGCATACGGAGTGGAGTCATTTACACCTTCCGACATTTGTCGCGTCGGAGTACGTCTGCCCCCGTTTTGTCCAGAAGAACCAGGCGTATGGTTTGCCCAAATAGAAGGCAATTTTGCACTCTCTGGAATAAAAGATGATGACACCAAAAACTTTTATGTAATTTCACAACTGGACCTCACCGCCAGAAAAGGGCAAATACGAGAAATTAAAGACCGAACTGATTAAAAGATTGTCAGCATCAAGAGAAAAGGAAGTAAAGCAACTACTGATGCACGAGGAGCTTGGTGATCGCCGCCCCTCACAATTTCTGAGACATCTGCAACACTTAGCAGGTCCTAATGTTCCTGATGATTTTATTAGAACAATTTGGTCTAGTAGGTTGCCAAATAACCTACAGTCATAGCGTCACAACCAGACTCAACGCTGCAAGCACTTGCAGACTTGGCAGATAAAGTTCACGACCTCGTACCTACTGTGCCACAACTCGTGTCAACAAACGCAATATCCGTTGCTGTGATAGACAAAATGACTCAACAAATAGCTGAACTCACTCGTCAGGTTCAAGCCCTATCAGTTCGGGACAGCAGGAATAGATCCCATTCAAGGAACCGTTACAGTCACAACCAACGCAAAAACAGTAGGTCTCGTCGGTCTCAATCCAATTATAAAAAAATTCCCATTTGTTTCTATCACCACAAGTACGGCGACAAAGCAAAAACATGCCTTAATCCATGCGACTATAAACAGGGAAACTCTCAAGGCAGTCGTTAATGGCGACAGACGATTGCCTTAGTTTATCCGGTCGCCTTTTTGTTTCGGATCGACGATCAAAAGTGCAATTCTTAGTCGACACAGGTAGCGACATCTGCGTTTTTCCCCACGCCGCAACAAAGCAGAGACGACCGCAAACGACGTACGAACTTTTTGCTGCCAACGGAACGCCGATATCTACGTATGGGTTCATACACTTTAATTTAGACTTAGGACTTCGGCGCGATCTCAACTGGCGATTTGTAATCGCTGATGTAAATAAGGCCATAATAGGTGTTGATTTTTTATCATTCTACCACATAATTATTGACTGCCGGAATCGACGTCTCATCGATAGCAGTACAAATTTATCAGCTTCTGCCACATCAGCTCTTTCGTCAAACGCCATATCATCGGTAAAAACGATTTCCGGTGAATCTAAGTATCACAATCTTTTGCGCAACTTCCCTGATATAACTCGCCCTTCAGGCACGCACAAAGTTCCTACTCATAATACTCTCCATTATATTAGGACAACTCCAGGACCTCCAGTTTCCTGTGCACCAAGGCGATTGGCTCCTGACAAATTGAAAATAGCCAAGGCAGAATTTGAAGCTATGCTCAAAAATGGAACAGCAAGGCCTTCAGAGAGTCCATGGTCATCTCCACTACATCTGGCACCCAAAAAGGATAACGGGTGGAGACCATGTGGCGATTACAGGCTATTAAATGCACGCACGATACCCGATAGGTATGCTATACGTAATATACAGGACTTTACGTACAATATATCAGGATGCAAAATATTTTCAACCCTTGATTTAGTGAAAGCATATAATCAAATCCGGTAAATCCAGAAGATATTTCAAAAACGGCTATAACGACGCCCTTCGGATTGTATGAGTTCCCGTATATGACGTTTGGCCTCCGCAACGCGAGCCAAACGTTTCAGAGTTTCATGGATGAAGTGACGAGAGGACTTGATTTTTGTTACTCCTATTTGGATGATTTTTTAATTTTTTCGAAAGATGAACAAACACACCTTAAACATCTTCATCAAATTTTTACAAAATTACAAGTCTATGGAATGGTAATAAACACGTCCAAATGTGTATTTGGAGCCTCCACTGTAACATTCTTAGGCTACACCGTTTCACCCGAAGGCGTAAAACCCTTGGCCTCAAAAGAACAAGCTATCAAAGATTTTCCAGTGCCAAAGAACGTGAAAGAATTAAGAAGATTCCTGGGAATGTTAAATTTCTATCGCAGATTTGTCCCAGGAGCAGCAGAAACTCAAGCTCCATTAAATTCACTCCTAACAGGTGCGGTGAAGGGCTCACATCCAGTTAATATTACAGGTGACGCACTAATAGCATTTGAAAAATGCAAAGAAGAATTATGCAATACAACCCTTTTGGCCTACCCTGATCTAAATTCAAAACTAGGAGTAGTAACAGACGCTTCAGATATAGCAATTGGAGGAGTTCTGCAGCAATTTAAAGATGGTGAATGGCAGCCTCTGTCCTTCTTTTCTCGCAAATTGAGTCCTTCACAGAGAAAATATTCTCCGTACGACCGAGAATTATTAGCGATCTATGAAAATATAAAATATTTTCGACATATGCTCGAGGCCAGACATTTCACCATATTTACTGATCACAAGCCAATATGCTACGCATTTCAACGTCGAAAAGAAAATTGTTCACCACGGCAATTTCACTATTTAGATTACATATCCCAATTCACCACGGATATACAACATATTTCTGGAAAAGAAAATGTCGTAGCTGACACTCTATCACGAATAGAGGAATTATCTAAGCCTGTCGACTTAAGCACACTCGCAAAAGCGCAGTTAGAAGATTCTGAGTTAGAAAATTTAATAAATGGTGAAACATCGCTTCAAATAATTAAGGTTAAAATACCGGGTACACTAGAAGAACTATACTGCGACAACAAATTGCAGGTAGCACGCCCTTATGTGCCCAAAAAACTTCGACGCCAAATTTATGCAACACTGCATTCACTGAGTCACCCAGGCGCTAATGCTACCGCAAAATTAGTAGCACAGCGTTACGTTTGGCCCGGTATGAACAAAGACTGCCGAGCAAGGGCTAAAGCATGCCACGCCTGTCAGACTTCAAAAATTACCCGAAACGTGTCATCTCCACTACATACATTCGAACTACCTCGTGCCCGGTTCCAACATATTCACATAGACATAATTGGACCTCTTCCACCATCAGAAGGTTATCGGTACTGTCTGACAGCGGTAGATAGATTCACACGGTGGCCAGAAGCAGTCCCTTTAATAGACATTACTGCGGAATCCGTTGCAAAAGCCCTGCTACTAGGTTGGATTTCGCGGTTTGAATGTCCTGTGGAAATAATAACTGATTGGGGAAGGCAGTTCGAATCATCGCTGTTCAAATATCTTTCAGACTCAATAGGTTTCCAACATTAGAAAACAACTGCTTATCACCCTGCATGTAACGGAATGGTTGAAAGAATGCACAGGCAGTTAAAATCAGCCATAGCCTGTCACAGTAACCAAAACTGGACTGAATATTTGCCTCTAGTACTATTGGGTATGAGAAGGGCTTTGAAGGAAGATCTACAAGCATCGCCGGCAGACTTAGTTTATGGTGAACCGTTAAGACTACCGGGAGAATTCTTCTATCCTTCCTCAACAACAACCATCGATGTGACGGATTTCACTGCGCGCCTACGTGCTAATATGGAAAATATACGTCCATTGCCAGCGTCACGGCACTGTAAATACAAGACCTTTGTTTTCAAAGACTTGCCAACAGCTACACACGTGAATATCAGAGAGATGAAACAAAATCGCGAGCATTTCAACCATCTTATTCAGGGCCATACAAAGTCATAGAAAGAAATGATAAAGTTTATAAACTTCTAATTAGAGGAAATGAAGTTACAGTTTCCATAAATAGGTTAAAACCAGCCTACACAATCCAGGAAAACACTGCACTCCCAGATACTGCCATAATGCAGACGCCTAAAAGTAAAGAAGACACAAACATTAAAAAAACATGTTCAGGACGAAGTGTGAGATTCCCAAATCACATAAATATATGTCAAAAATTAAAAAGATAGTTCTGACTGACAACTGTCATAAGCGATATTCACTTCGTTTCCTAAAATATAAAATGTAGTTGCTAAATGAGTAAAAAAGCCTAAATTCTTACAAAAATTGTGTTAGCCTTCTGCTTAAAGATTTGTGTGTTGTTATAAACTGTATTGTGATAGTAAATGTACTGTTAGTGTGAACTTTAAGTGCGGTTGTATTCTGTCCGCATTCTGTGTATTCTTTCTCTTGTTACTCTCAATTTATGAACATTTATTATTATAATAATAAACTCTAATTTGTGTATATTGTGAATTGTGCAGCTATATGCAGTATAATTTTATCACCAGTTTCACTACATTGCTTGTGAGGGATAAGTACAAATCTTACCATCAATCATCGTTAACATCAGTTTATGATCAACTTTGTTTGTATCGCATTTGGTGGGGGTTAGAGCTGCAATTTCCTTATCCATTTTTCTTTTTTAATCGATCACCAATGCTCCTTTACAAAACTAAAAGATTCGAGGGATATTATTATACTGATATTTCGTATTTGCTCCATACATTAATTTAATTTTTTTCGTAAAGCATTCGTAAAGCATAAGTCCTTACTTTTTAAGCTAAATTACCTCGTGTGACACTTTTGCCTTTAGTAGTAATAAACAGAAGCCATGTCAAGCTTAAAAACGACACCTAAAATTTTAAAGCTCTATTGTTTTCGAAACGCGATTTTTGATCCCGTGTGCGACACTACCGTAACGATCGTTCGATTCGAACAACGTTCGCGCGATTATGTACCCGGTCACTCGCGCTCATATTGCCACTCCATTAACCATGGGCATGACATGCTCAAAAACCTGACAAAACAGGGAGGGATGAGCATGACGAGGAGCGTGCGGCATGAAAATTATTGTGGCCATATTACGTCTCTAGTCCTATCTCCTTTACTCGCTACTTCCCATGCCAGTCGACAATTGTGTAGCAGAAGGGTATAAACAAACAAAAATAAGAATATCAATGTCAAATGTTGTTAACATTGAAAACGAAATCACTATAGAAATATGATATAAAAATTGTATGTCTTGTAAAATAACGTCACTTATAATACGAGTACCTATAGTACTAATACATAACTGTCAATCTGGCATAGTATAAAGAGACCAAGTGTGACCTATACTATAATTTAGAACTAAAACCTATTAATCATTAGTATTGCACAGTTTTGTAAACAAACTTTTTCACTTTGAGACTTGGAAACTTGGAGTATTAAACCAAAGACGGTGACTTCGCAAGGCATACCCCACTGTAAGAGGTACGAGAGTCCGACTCATACCCGTTAAATAAAACTAGTTGATCCGCGTCGTGCGCCATGTCACAAGTGATCGTGTCAGTCAATCGAGCTCCGACAAAAATGCGCAATTGCAGTGTATTTTCATGAAAAACACTCAAAACTGTCAAATCTACAAAAGCACAACGTGACTTTTCACCTGTAAATATTTTTAACGTAATATTATATAAAACCTTAAAACTCGAATTTTCTGAATCTTTTCGTAAAATACCAAGTGCTGGCATCATAGTTCATGATGTAAATAATACGCTATTTTTAAATAAATATAATTAACTACAAAAATTAAATATATTAACGAAAATTTGTTTCCAATTAACTAAGTCAGTTTATGATGAATAGTATAATCACTACATTAAGATGTGTAGTGAATTTTGTTAAATTATTTAAATATTCAGCTCCATACTTCAACTATATATATGGCATATGGTCTGACACAACTGGTTACTTCGCCTACGCGGATTCCAGATGTGGAGGATCATGCACCTTCCCTGTTGGACCTTCTGCTGACCTCTCACCCGGACGGATATCAGATTACCGTCGACGCCCCTTTAGGCTCCTCGGACCATTGTCTGGTCCGGAGTGTTGTGCCACTCACGGTGAAATCGCGGTTGCATTCTGCAGGCTGCCGCCGTGTTTGGCACTATAGGTCAGCCGATTGGGATGGGATGCGTTCTTTCTTTGCATCCTACCCTCGGGGGCGGGTTTGCTTCTCGCCGGATGATCCCAACGTTGTTGCGGATTCTGTTACTGATGTGGTACTTCAGGGTATGGAACTTTTTATTCCTTCCTCTGTGGTGCCCATTGGAGGCAAATCTCAGCCATGGTTTGGTCGCTCCTGTAAAATAGCATCATGCTATAAGCAGGAGTGCTACCAAGCCTGGGTTGATGCATCAGCGTCTCGGGATGTAAACACCAGCGCTCTAAAAAAGAAGTATAATTCCGCCTCTAGGTCCTTCAAAAGAGTCATTGCCAAGGCAAAGTCAGAGCACATAGGCAGAATTGGCGAGAAACTAGTTCGCCTTCCTTCTGGAACCCGTGCATTCTGGTCTCTCGCCAAGGCTGTCCAGGGGAATTTCTGTCAGCCATCTCTTCCATCTCTGCACAGGGAGGACGACTCACTGGCCCATACTGCAAAGGAGAAACCCGATCTTCTAGGCTCTTTCTTTGCGTCTAACTCGACTCTCGATGACGGGGGGAGTACGCCGCCGACCATCCCGCGGTGTGAGTGCTCCATGCTGGAAGTGCAGTTCACACAGCGCTCGGTTCGCAAAGCACTCCTCTCCCTGGACATCCACAAGTCGAGTGGGCCTGACGGAATCCCCCCAATTGTGCTGAGGACGTGTGCTCCAGAGTTGGCACCGGTTTTAACGCGTCTTTTCCGGTACTCCTACTCCCTAGGCGTAGTCCCAAAATCATGGAAGACGGCTTTCGTCCACCCGATCCCTAAAAAAGGCGACCGCTCAGACCCGTCCAACTACCGGCCAATCGCCATCACCTCCTTGTTCTCCAAAACAATGGAGTCCATTGTAAACTGCCAGCTCATGAGGTACCTTGAGGATCACCAGCTGATTAGTGACCGCCAATACGGTTTTCGCCGTGGTCGGTCAGCTGGTGATCTTCTGGTCTACCTCACTCACAGATGGACGGAGGCAGTAGAGTTCAAGGGGGAGGCATTGGCCGTTAGTTTGGACATTGCGAAGGCCTTCGATCGGGTTTGGCACAAGGCGCTTCTTTCGAAGCTCCCTTCCTATGGGCTTCCCGAGAAATTGTGCGATTGGATCACCAGCTTTCTTGCAGATCGGAGCATCAAGGTCGTTGTAGACGGTGCAAGCTCCGATTGCAAGCCCATTAATGCTGGTGTTCCACAGGGCTGCGTGCTATCGCCAACGCTGTTTCTTCTGCATATCAATGATATGTTGCATACCCGTAACATTCACTGCTATGCAGATGACAGCACTGGTGATGCTCTTTACACCGTCCGAGCTAATATTTCTCGGGAAAACGTCTCCGAGTGCCGGGACAAACTTGTGTCTGAAGTCGAGTCTTTGCTGAACAGAGTCTCGGATTGGGGACGACTAAATCTAGTCCAGTTTAACCCCCAGAAGACACAAGTTTGCGCGTTAACCGCTAAAAAGAACCCCTTTGTCGTATCCCCTCAGTTTCAAGGCACTCCCCTTGTTGCCTCAGCCAGTATCGGAATCCTCGGCGTCGACATATCGAGTGACGTGCAGTTTCGTGGTCACTTGGAAGGGAAGGCTAAATTGGCCTCTAAAAAGCTTGGCGTGCTCAGCAGAGCGGGACAGTATTTCATGCCGGCACACCGCCTGCAACTTTACAAGGCGCAGGTTCGGCCGCACATGGAATACTGTTCCCATCTCTGTGCTGGGGCTCCCCAGTACCAGCTCCTTCCACTTGACCGCATCCAGCGCAGAGCGGCTCGAATCGTCGACGACCGAGTGCTTTCCGATCGGCTCGATTCACTGGCGCTGCGAAGAGATGTTGCATCTCTTTGCGTATTTTATCGCATCTATCACGGGGAGTGCTCTGAGGAATTGTTCGGATTAATCCCAGCCGCCAAATTTCGTGAACGCACTACACGGCAAACGTCCCGATACCATCCACACCGTCTGGATGCTTGGCGGTCCACCACTGTACGTTTCACAAGGAGTTTTCTTCCACGTACAACCTCTCTGTGGAATAGTTTACCACCGGCGATTTTTCCGGACCGATACGACCAGGGGACCTTCAAGAAAAGAGCTTACTCCTTTCTAAAGGGCCGGCAACGCACCCGCAATTCTCCTGGTGTTGCGGTTGATCATAGGCGGCGGTAGTCACTTAACATCAGGTGAGCCGCATGCTCGTTTGCCCCCTCTTCTATAAAAAAAAAAAAACTAGTATTTATCAAAATGTTATACAAAACTAGCTTTTTACCCATGGCTTCGCTCGCGTGGGCTTGAATTTAGAAACAGAGTAGACTACAAAATTTCATAAATATTCAAGGAGAACGTGTATGAAGAACTAAATTCATGAACATGAGTAGAAATCTACATAAGATGGGCAGCAGCGTCTTCCTGACCATAGCTCAAAATACTAAAAATATGCAGTTGGCAACTTGCATGCCAAGCGTGGCTACTATGGCAAATATCCAACTTTATTAGCTATTGGAAATCCAATTGATGAATGGGAGTAGAAATAATATATTAGCCATGTAGAGGTGGCGGAAAAGAAACCACAACCCCATTTCATCCCGTGGGTGTCTTAAGAGGCGACAGAGGGAAACTGAAACAGGAGATGGGTAGCATCTTCTTGATAACAGTGCAAAGCAATAAAGAGCTCCGGTTGCCAACCTGCTTGCCAAGCGTGAATACAACTGCAAATATCCGGTCTATTTGTCATACAATGGGGGAAGCCTACGATCAGCAGTGGAAAGCCCTATTAAAAGTAAAAAGTAGGAGCCTAAATACATCCCATTACTGGACACAGGCCACAAAAAGTTTTAGGTCAAAAAGGAGTTGATTAAGTTGAATCCAACGCTGGATGACTGACTTCACATACCTATACCTAAAAAATGATTTCCGAAATTTTTTTAACATCTCAGATATGCAGATTTCGTGCGATGTTTTTCTTTATCACCGAGAACGTGGTAAATCGAAACTTAAAATTGCAGTTAAAATATGAGTGGCGTCGGCGCGGACCTAATTTGAGTTGCTTACGTACCAACTATGAAATTTCCGTTTAGATCGGTTTGTTAACAGACTTATACAGAAGACTTTCAAGATTCTATCAGAGCAGTTCTACTCATAGTTAAAATAAAAATAAACCTGTGTTTTAAATTTGCTTTTGCCTTTTTTACACATTCTGGTTCTTCATAATAGAGTGTAGTGCCCCATTCACTCTATTACCTGCATTTACTCGTCGTTCTATATCCTTATATCTACCATCCCTGCTAAATACACATCCCAAATACACAAACTCATCCACTTGCTCAATTAATTCTCCTTCTGTTCTTATTTCACATACCGTTTTGCTTTCTTCTCAAAACTCAACACTCAAAAACCATCACTTTCATCTTACTTGCGTTTACTTTCATTCCCCTTTCTTTTAATGCCCAGTTCATTAATGTAACCATCATTTGCAACTCAGCCGCCGATGACGCAAATATGACTTGAGCATCGGCATACATAAGGCATTTGACGGTTAACTCGCCCATTCTTAACCCACATTCTTCATCTTTCAAAGTTTGCAAACACCTGTCCATAAATAGGTTGAATAGCCAAGGGAAGCTACATAGCCCTGTCTGATACCTTTTTGGATGCCAAACCAGTCCGAGTAGAGCCCATTGATCCTGACACAAGCACTAGAGTCCCTATAAAGAGACCTTAATGCCTGTATCAAACCAGCGCTCAACCCACATGAGTTCAGTGTTTGCCGTAACACATTCCTGTCCACTCTGTCATAAGCCTTTTCCAAGTCCATGAATGCACAAAAAAATTTCTGGTTTTTGGCCAAAAACTTCTCCGCAATCATGCGCATGGAAAAGACTTGATCTGTACACCCCAATCCCTTTCTAAAACCCACTTGCACATCCCAAATTTTTCCATCAGTTTCTATCGTAACTCTATCAATTAACACCTTAGCATACAGTTTACCCACAATACCAAGCAAGCTGACATCACGGTAGTTTTTGCAGTCCTGCTGTGAGCCTTTTCTTTTATATATTGGTACCATAACTGCTTTACACCAGTCATCCGGTACCCGTTTTAATTCCCAACATAAATTAAACAAGGTGTAGAGCAGGCCTGCCACCACTCCCTCTCCAGCCCTCAGCATATCGAGTGATACTCTATCATATTCAGCTGCCTTACCTGCTTTCATGCTTTTCATTATTTCATCTATACTTATCTCCATACCCCTTTCCTCTTCTTTCGGGATTTCTAGTTCATTTAATTCAGACGACTCTTCACTCATAAACACGCTTTCAAAGTATTCCTTTCATCTGTTTAAATTCGAAACTTCATCATTCAGAATACATCCATTCTCGTCTCTTATAGCATTAATTATAGGCTGTTTTGTATTTCCCCTCGCAGTTCTTACGAGTTTCCAGAATTTTTTTATATTAGCCTGGAAATTATCAGATATCCTTCTAAAGAAGCTGTTCCTGCTAGGGGTGTACGCCCCAGACATGTCTAAGCTCATTTACATCCGAGAGCAATTTTGGGACATGGTAAGGATGGTGTTGACAAAATGTAAGGAAAATGAAAATATCATTATGTTAGGAGACTTTAATGCAAGGGTTGGGGTGAAGAGGTCTGGTTATGAAAGGATAAAGGGAACGTTTGGTGATGAAAGTATAAATGAGAATGGTGAAGACCTCTCACCGTATGTGTGGAAAAAAATCTTTTTGTGACGAATACTTTTTTTCGTCATAAGAAGATTCACATGTATACATGGCAAAGAGGTGATGATAGAAGCATGATAGATTTCGTAATTGTGGATGAAAGAATGAGGAGCGCAGTCGTAGATAAAAGGGTTTACCGGGGGTCCAACGTAGGGACGGATCATTACTTGGTCTTATGTCGAATTAATGGTCTTTTCAAGCGTTGGCGACATCGGACATCTGTGTCTACCACTGCGTTACAGCGTATAAGAATGGAAAAGTTACAAGATGTAGATGTGAAAGAGAAGTATAAATGTAGACTGAGAGAAAATATTAGATGTTCGAATGAGTTGTGTATGAATGATTTAGACTTGAATACTGTGTGGGATAATATTAAGAAAGGTTTGGTGGATGCAGCCACCGAAGTATGTGGTGTAAGTAAGAGAATCATTCTTATCCGTTCTTTCTTTCTTTTTTCTTTCAACTACTTCTTTTACTCTCTTATTTAGACGTCTAAATTCTGCCTTTTTTCTTTCAATCTCATCATTCATACCACCAGAATCACCAGCTTTAGTTGCTAGTAAATCTAACCATGCTTTCTTCTTTGATTCAACTTCCATCCGTACCTAGTCATCCCACCACAACGTATTACTTTTCCTTTCATTTGTTCTCTTACTCACTACCCTCTCGAGATCGATCAACTCTCCTTTGTACAGTTCGCTTAGGGTAGCTGGAGCAAAGATGGCCCCTTTCCGCACAGCCATAGCACCTAGGGCTGTATCCTTTATCGTGGCTGCGAACCGTAACTGCTGCAACCTCCCTAGCGTGAGGGGAACGATGATCCTGCCGCCGCCAGGCGGTGCCGTTAGCTGTACTACCCTCTCGAGATCGATCAACTTCCCCTTCTACAGTTCGCTTAGGGCAGCTAGATCGAAGATGGCCCCTTTCCCCACAGCCATAGCACCTAGGGCTGTATCCTTTGTTGCGGTCGTGAACTGTAGCTGCTGCAACCTCCCTGACGCGATGGGAACGATGATCCTGCCACACGGCTTCCACCTCCAGTGCATGGGCCAAGGCGTCCTTAAGCGTCTCGTGGTGCCCGAGCCTCACAGCAGCTCTGACTTCCAGGTCGCGGATGCCGTCGATGAATGTCTGCACCAGGTTCCCTTCAATGAGCGCAGGTACAGACCGGTATGCTTTTCGCACCAGCTTCTCCACCTCTAGAGCCCACTGCTGCAGGTTTTCGTTGATGCGCTGCACGCGATCTTTAAGCTGCGCACGAAAGACGTGTTCCAGGTGAGCGTCGCCATATCTCGCCTCCAATTCCTCAAGGAGTTGTTCATAAGTCACTTCCTCACCAAGAGCTTCCGGAACTGTTAAGGCCTGGTCGCGCAGGCCTAGTGTGAGAGCAGTCATGGCCTGACTTTTATTCTAGCCGTACGCCTTCATAACAGCCTCGAAATGGATTTTGTAGGCTGACCAGGAAGAGGTACCGTCGAACGGTGGCACCTTGAACCCACGTAGCGAAGGTGTTGTAGCTACTACGGGAGCTGTAACTCCATCTCCAAGTTTTAGTTCGTCCAGTGATTTCTTCATGTCAGCCATTACGTTGTCAACCCGATTGTTTACTTGGTCGATTCGGGGTTCAGCTTTTTTGATTCGGTTTTCAGCTTTCGCGATTTGGGTTCCAGCTTCCGACAGGCGGTTGTCATGCTGAGCAACCCTATCCTTCACCTCCTTTATCTCCTTCCCGAAGGTAGCGTGAGGGTCCTTCATGAGGAGCATCTGCTCTTCCAACCAACGGGCCTGTTCCTCTTGTCCGCCCCACAGCTGCTCCTCCAAACGACGAACCTGGTCTTCCTGTCGGCGGGCCTGTTCCTCCTGTCCGCCCCGCAGCTGCTCTTTCAACCAACGGGCCTCTTCCTCCTGTCGGCGAGCCTGTTCCTCCTGCTGCTCTTTCAACAGACGGGCCTGTTCCTCTCGTCCGCGCTGCAGCTGCTCCTGTAGCATCGCCATCAGAGCACCTAAGTCAGGTGCTGCAGATGTAGGAGCTACTGATGGGCCCGCAGCCTTCTTGTATGGCAGTTGGCCCTCCGACGTCTGCGGCGTTGCACCACCAAATCTCCTCTGGTCCGTCTCATGCTGGCGTTGTTGACTGCGGGTACGGACACCCTCCGTTTCCTCCTTAGGTAAAATCGGCATGATTTTATCCCACTTCTGACACCAATTGTTACGAGCTTGAGGTTCGTGACAATAAAAATTGCCGATAGAATTACCTAAATTAACACTTTAATTCACTTTACACTAATTAAAGTTAAAAACACTAATAATTAATCACACTGATTTACTTTATTCCGCTCCGAAGCTTTGCTTGTCTCGCCAACTTCAATACTTCACCGATCGCATCTTGCAGCGCCTATAAATATAAATTAGCACCGAAATATCCAGAATATTCAAGTAAACACGCGCAAGGTACCGAGAGTTCGAGTTTCAACTTCTAGAAGTTTAGTTCTTCGGTTCGAGACTAGATGGCGCTGTCGGTTGAAAGATTAGTGATGTCATTTTCTGGAAAGCTCCCCTCGCTCTCGTCTCTGACACTAGATGGCGCTAGTGCCGTCGACTTAGTCGCGTAACAGTATGAAGAAAAATTCAACCTCAAAGGGATGAAATAGAGTGATACAGTTTGTATGAAGCTTATTATTTTACGAAGCGATTGACTTGAAACTTACTAAAGGTACGTAATCTGTATATTACGTGTTAGAGTCACGCTGTATCTATATGTATTATGATTGTAGCACGAATGGGATCGCTCGACCGGGGTAGGACCACGCTTTCACAGAAAACCAGCGTAAAATAGCAGCGTAATATTGCTGTGTTTCGTATGGTGAGTGTAGAGAACCGAAGACATTCTTTTTTATAAACAAGGCATTCCATCTAAGTTGTCAATGCATTTGCATTTTGATTCTTAATTGAGGATAAATATAGATGTCTATGGACCACAGCATCCCCTTGTTCTATAAAAAAACCGGCCAAGAGCGTGTCGGGCCACGCTCAGTGTAGGGTTCCGTAGTTTCCAGTCCGTCACAATAAGTGTTCCCACTTATGAGTTTAAAGGTGGGTATCCATTATGTTCGCGCTCCAGCAGCGCTCCGCGCTCCTGCAACTGCTCCTGGTAGTGGGTACGTGCGCGAACATGGAGCGTGCAACATTGCACGCTCCGCGGCAGGCGCTCCGACTTTCCATCCAAGTTCAAAATGATAGGAGGCTTGCATAGAATTTACTAGTCACATTGCAGAACATCTTGTTTCCGAAGGCACACAGTGGTATTTTATTCCTGCTTACAGTCCTAATTTCGGCGGCCTTTGGGAAGCAGGCGTTAAATCAATAAAATACCACCTTAAACGAATTTTGTCGACTAATTTAATGTTTGAAGAGATGACCACCCTTTTGTGCCAAATTGAGGCTTGTCTTAATTCTCGTCCTTTGTGTCCGGTGGATGAATCCGATACCGATCAAATTGAGCCTCTTACACCTGGACATTTTTTAATTGGAGAAGCCCCAGTTACTATTCCCTCCCCGAGTTTAAAGGAAGCTAAAGTGCATTATTTAACACGATGGCAACATACACAAAAACTGTTGTTTGTCACGGTGGCAATCAGAATACCTTTCCAGACTACAACAGAGACCGAAGTGGTTAAAGCAAAGGAAGGATCTGGAGATAGGAGACATAGTGCTAATCAAGTCGGACAATCTCCCTCCGGGGAAATGGGCTCTAGGATGAGTGACAGACAAACACCCTGGCCCAGACGGACTGACTAGAGTGTACAGTGTAAAAAGTGGTGATAGTGTTGTTAAGAGAACTATAACAAAATTGTGTTTACTACCTATTGATTCTTAACCATAAAATTTATGTTTATGTCGTAATTGTAAAAGCATGGAATAGGTTTACTTTTATAAGAAATAGCGTAAACTCAATTTTTATCTTCTATTTTTTGGTAAAGGACTTACTAGTCCTTTGGTGGGCGGTATGTTAGGTTTATTTACTCGAACATACGTACATACACACATTAATATATGTACAAACGGACATAATTATACTATACACAAATATTCACAGAACTTAAACATTCATCAATGCATTATAAACGTACAAATAACAAATGCTCACAAACACATATATAACACGTATACCATTCCTAATCCATGCTTAGCGTATTTAAAGGCTAATTGTTAACTTTATAAGGTCAGTCATAATAAATCGTTACTAAAGAACACATGCCTCTTTATGTCAATTTCAAGTAAATAGAATAGTCAACCTTAACTACAGCAACACTGAGGGTTTCAATTTTTCAAAATCCTATCTTAGTTAATGCCTATGTAATAAAAGGAAGCTATGTTGTTATCATTTCCTAGTTCTACGTTCTACGGCTCGAGCTGTTGTCATATCAATATTTTTCATATACAACTTGCACACTCGTTTTAAAGCCGGTTGAATTTTGAAAAAATAAATAATGTTAATTTTCTTATTAAAAATTCAAGGGAATTAATCATTTCTTATTAAAAATTCATTAAATTTTCTCCATATAAATTAAAGAATCTTATAACCGTAAGAGGTTATTTTGAAACATCGCAGAGAGTACTTTCAGTAGGTATGTCAGGAGTCAATCCGCCGCCACTATACAGTAACGCCTCTTTTACTAAGGGCACAGAATATATTAATAATACTACTACGCTAAGGGTTGAATTTTCCGAAATTTCTTAGAGAATGCATAAAAAACAGCTATTGTCAAATTTCTACGTCTATTTTATTAGGATGTGCGTCATGATATAATATTTTTCATACAAACTTTGAAGCCCCTTTGTAAGTCTCTTAGGATAGATTCTTGAAAAAACTAAAAATATTATATTTAATTCCAGAGTGTGACTTTCACATTAGAAAAAGAACGTTAATTATTTTTTTCTGGTCCCTCTGTAATGAATTATTTTTAAAATCGCTAAATCCGTATCCATTAATTTCCCTTTTTAGGGTTCCGTAGTCAACTAGGAACCCTTATAGTTTCGCCACGTCTGTCTGTCCGTCTGTCCGTCCTCGCTTAATCTCTGTGACCGTTAGCACTAGAAAGCTGAAATTTGGTACCAATATGTGTATGAATCACGCCGACAAAGTGGTAAAATAAAAATTGGAAAAAAACGTATCTTTTTTCAAACAAAAAAATAATTATTAAAATCGGTTCTCGCAATCCAAAATTACCATCGAAAACTTCTGGCACGTCTATGTATTAATTAGTAACCCAATTCCCCGAGAGATGGCGCTGTAGGTACTTATTACATTGGGTCGGGTATTATCGAATTGTTCGGTTGGTCTCTCCTTGGCATCGCATGTCGCGGAGCGTGCAATGTTGCACGCTCCATGTTCGCGCACGTACCCACTACCAGGAGCAGTTGCAGGAGCGCGGAGCGCTGCTGGAGCGCGAACATAATGGATACCCACCTTTAAACTCATAAGTGGGAACACTTATTGTGACGGACTGGAAACTACGGAACCCTACACTGAGCGTGGCCCGACACGCTCTTGGCCGGTTTTTTTATAGAACAAGGGGATGCTGTGGTCCATAGACATCTATATTTATCCTCAATTAAGAATCAAAATGCAAATGCATTGACAACTTAGATGGAATGCCTTGTTTATAAAAAAGAATGTCTTCGGTTCTCTACACTCACCATACGAAACACAGCAATATTACGCTGCTATTTTACGCTGGTTTTCTGTGAAAGCGTGGTCCTACCCCGGTCGAGCGATCCCATTCGTGCTACAATCATAATACATATAGATACAGCGTGACTCTAACACGTAATATACAGATTACGTACCTTTAGTAAGTTTCAAGTCAATCGCTTCGTAAAATAATAAGCTTCATACAAACTGTATCACTCTATTTCATCCCTTTGAGGTTGAATTTTTCTTCATACTGTTACGCGCCTAAGTCGACGGCACTAGCGCCATCTAGTGTCAGAGACGAGAGCGAGGGGAGCTTTCCAGAAAATGACATCACTAATCTTTCAACCGACAGCGCCATCTAGTCTCGAACCGAAGAACTAAACTTCTAGAAGTTGAAACTCGAACTCTCGGTACCTTGCGCGTGTTTACTTGAATATTCTGGATATTTCGGTGCTAATTTATATTTATAGGCGCTGCAAGATGCGATCGGTGAAGTATTGAAGTTGGCGAGACAAGCAAAGCTTCGGAGCGGAATAAAGTAAATCAGTGTGATTAATTATTAGTGTTTTTAACTTTAATTAGTGTAAAGTGAATTAAAGTGTTAATTTAGGTAATTCTATCGGCAATTTTTATTGTCACGAACCTCAAGCTCGTAACAATTGGTGTCAGAAGTGGGATAAAATCATGCCGATTTTACCTAAGGAGGAAACGGAGGGTGTCCGTACCCGCAGTCAACAACGCCAGCATGAGACGGACCAGAGGAGATTTGGTGGTGCAACGCCGCAGACGTCGGAGGGCCAACTGCCATACAAGAAGGCTGCGGGCCCATCAGTAGCTCCTACATCTGCAGCACCTGACTTAGGTGCTCTGATGGCGATGCTACAGGAGCAGCTGCAGCGCGGACGAGAGGAACAGGCCCGTCTGTTGAAAGAGCAGCAGGAGGAACAGGCTCGCCGACAGGAGGAAGAGGCCCGTTGGTTGAAAGAGCAGCTGCGGGGCGGACAGGAGGAACAGGCCCGCCGACAGGAAGACCAGGTTCGTCGTTTGGAGGAGCAGCTGTGGGGCGGACAAGAGGAACAGGCCCGTTGGTTGGAAGAGCAGATGCTCCTCATGAAGGACCCTCACGCTACCTTCGGGAAGGAGATAAAGGAGGTGAAGGATAGGGTTGCTCAGCATGACAACCGCCTGTCGGAAGCTGGAACCCAAATCGCGAAAGCTGAAAACCGAATCAAAAAAGCTGAACCCCGAATCGACCAAGTAAACAATCGGGTTGACAACGTAATGGCTGACATGAAGAAATCACTGGACGAACTAAAACTTGGAGATGGAGTTACAGCTCCCGTAGTAGCTACAACACCTTCGCTACGTGGGTTCAAGGTGCCACCGTTCGACGGTACCTCTTCCTGGTCAGCCTACAAAATCCATTTCGAGGCTGTTATGAAGGCGTACGGCTAGAATAAAAGTCAGGCCATGACTGCTCTCACACTAGGCCTGCGCGACCAGGCCTTAACAGTTCCGGAAGCTCTTGGTGAGGAAGTGACTTATGAACAACTCCTTGAGGAATTGGAGGCGAGATATGGCGACGCTCACCTGGAACACGTCTTTCGTGCGCAGCTTAAAGATCGCGTGCAGCGCATCAACGAAAACCTGCAGCAGTGGGCTCTAGAGGTGGAGAAGCTGGTGCGAAAAGCATACCGGTCTGTACCTGCGCTCATTGAAGGGAACCTGGTGCAGACATTCATCGACGGCATCCGCGACCTGGAAGTCAGAGCTGCTGTGAGGCTCGGGCACCACGAGACGCTTAAGGACGCCTTGGCCCATGCACTGGAGGTGGAAGCCGTGTGGCAGGATCATCGTTCCCATCGCGTCAGGGAGGTTGCAGCAGCTACAGTTCACGACCGCAACAAAGGATACAGCCCTAGGTGCTATGGCTGTGGGGAAAGGGGCCATCTTCGATCTAGCTGCCCTAAGCGAACTGTAGAAGGGGAAGTTGATCGATCTCGAGAGGGTAGTACAGCTAACGGCACCGCCTGGCGGCGGCAGGATCATCGTTCCCCTCACGATAGGGAGGTTGCAGCAGTTACGGTTCGCAGCCACGATAAAGGATACAGCCCTAGGTGCTATGGCTGTGCGGAAAGGGGCCATCTTTGCTCCAGCTACCCTAAGCGAACTGTACAAAGGAGAGTTGATCGATCTCGAGAGGGTAGTGAGGCTTTCCTATTTACGGCAAGCTAACGGCACCGCCAAGCGGTGCCGTTAGCTTGCCGTAAATAGGAAAGTGTCCGGGGAGACAGCTGTCACTTGCAAATAGTTGTCCCTAAAGCTAAAGTACCGGATGTTCTACAGCTGTATCATAATGATTGTTCAGGAGGCCATCTGGGAGTTAAACGAACTCTACTGAAGATCCGAGAACAGTTTTACTGGGTCCACTGTCGAAACGATGTCGAGGACTGGTGTCGCAAATGTACAAGTTGTGCGGCTGTAAAGGGACCTCAGACTCTTAGTAGAGGTGCATTGAAGTTGTACAATGTTGGTGCACCATGGGAGAGAATAGCCATTGTGCCATAATGGTCGTTCAAGAGTCCATCTGGGAGGTAAACGAACTCTACTGAAGGTCCGAGAACAGTTTTACTGGGTCCATTATCGTGACGATGTCGAGGATTAGTGTCGTACGTGTACAAGTTGTGCGGCCGTGCGGGGACCTCAGACACGTAGTAGAGGAGCACCGAAATTGTACAATGTTGGTGCATCACGGGATAGGACAGCCCTTGACATTGAGGAGCCGTTACAGAAAGGCGCAAGAGGGACTCCTAAGATTGTCCATGTGGATCGCTTGGCGCGTTACTATGGGACCGATAATGCTCGGGACGAGCATGTCTTAGGAGGGGGCAGTGTTACGCGCTCCAGTCGACGACACAACTAGCGCCATCTAGTGTCAGGAACGAGAGCGAGTAGAGCGTTGCAAAAATGACATCACAGATCTCTCAACCGACAGCGCCATCCGAAGAACTAAGTTTCTAGAAAATCTATACTCGCAAACTCGTCCCTTTGCGCGCATTTACCTGAAGATTCGGGATGTTTCTTTGCTAATTTAAATAAATAGGCGCTGCAAGATGCGATCGGGAGACAGAGTTGAACTCAGCGACACAAGCGAAGCTTCGGAGCGGAATTAAGTGAATTAGTGTGTCTAATTATTAGTGTTTTTAGTTTTAATTTGTGTAAAGTAAATTAAAGTGTTAATTTAGGTAATTTTATCGGCAATTTTTATTGTCACGAACCTCAAGCTCGTAACATTATTAACGAGGATACTACAGAGGATTCATCATCATCATCAAAACCACCAGCGAGGAAGCTTGAAACTCCATTATCTACATCAACCCAGTTGAAACCTATTTTAAAAACTACTAAATACGGGCGAGTCGTCAAGCCTCCGGTACGCTTTCGCTAGGGGGAGAGTGATGTAGCAGCCAGACTAATCAACCCTAAACGGGAATAAATAATATATACTCTGCTGCTATCATAACGCGGAAGGCGAAGATAAAAAACATTTATTTCCTAACTATCCCTGGCTACTGAGATACTGCGGACTGCATATAGATAATTTGACGTTCTTATAAAGAAACAAGAAGCAGCCGCAAATATCATTCAGCGCCACATCGACTTCACACGCCGCTATCGTCACGTATCCGTCGACCAATGGTGAGCCGTTTCTTCAACGCCGCAGCTCGCTTCTTCTTGCTGTTCCGGAGCTGTATTCCACGCCGCCGCCGCTCACCGACTACGCGCGCGCACTTTTTTTTTTTTTTTTTGCGCCCGAAGCAAATATGGGCAACCCTCCGGAAAGCGGGGGAGGGAGGCGGTGAATGCTCATAGCACACCACGCAGCCGGCTGCGTGGTTATGTGGAGACTTTTACCCACTAAACACCGCCTTTTAGGAAATGGCTTAACGATCTGAGTAGAGATCTCTAAGCCGTATACGAACGCGACCCTCCTTGGCAGAAAGGAGGGCGCAAGCGGCGAAAAGCCGCTTAGAAGAGTGCCTAACTAAGGCAGATTAATGGATGTGTTATGGAGGCTCGGCCTGAGCCGCCAGGAGGCAGTTCAGGTCAGCCGAAAGCTTGTTGGGGGGGTCCGAGAGGGAGTTTCTCGGTCTGCGCACACTATAGCGAGTGTGAATAGGGGCTGCATAGGCAGCTGTCTCACGAATGAGATGATTTGGGTGGGACTCTGAGGCTTTGAAAAATCTCTCAGAGAGCGATTTAAGAAACTGTTGGATTGTTGGGAGCTCTAAGTCTCGATGTAGGTCGGCATTACGGACATAATAGGGCGAGTTAGTGGCCCTACGACAGAACAGATTTTGAACTATTTGAAGTTCATTTATAGCTTTGGGCTTAGCATGTGCAAAAATGGGGGCCGCGTAGGTCATGACAGGTCGTATGCAGACCTTATATAGGGTTCGCTTGTTGCGGAGGGACATTTTACTGTGTCTGCCCAACATGCTGTTGAGCCTACCTTACCTTCTTGATATGGGGCTCGAAAGTGAGCCTTGCATCAAGGGTGACGCCTAGGTATTTGGCTTTAGTTTGCCATGGGACAGGGGTTCCTAACATCCTGATGGGCGGAGTGGTGGTGAGACGACGTCGTTTATATTCGAAGCAAACGGCGGAGCTTTTCTCCGGGTTTACGTCGATACGCCATTTTTGGAACCAAGCTCCTAAGTCGCTTACTGACTTTTGAATCTTGTTCCGAATCTGTGGTAGTGAGTTGCCTTTGGAGTAAAGGGCTGTGTCATCTGCGAAGAGGGCTAGTTTGACACCATTCGACAGGATAGGGATGTCGTTAGTGAATAGTATGTATAGGAGGGGAGCAAGCACAGAGCCTTGAGGGACACCGGCTTTTATTTGACGGGTAGAGGATAGCGTGCCTTCGTGTCTAAAACGAAAGGTACGATCCTTCAGATAGGAGGCTACAAGGCGAACGAGACGATCTGGGAGGCCTAAGTCGTACAGTTTGTAGATAAGGCCCTCGTGCCAGACTCTGTCGAATGCCTTGGCAATGTCAAAGAAGACCGCGATGGTTTTTTGATGGCGAGGGTAAAAACCGCTGAGGATGTATTCCACTATGCGGTGAACTTGTTGGGGGCACGAGTGTTTGGCTCGAAACCCGAATTGTTGTGGGATGACAAGAGGGTCACCGTCTGTGGGAAACAAATGGCGCCTCAAGCGCACGAGAATGACTCGTTCGAAAAGTTTGCCCATGGCCTTGAGGAGGCTGATGGGACGGTGATTGGAGGGGAGGTGGAGAGGTTTGCCTGGCTTGGGAATGCCAATGACAGTTGCCTCTTTCCAAGAGGTGGGAAAGTAACTGAATTCGAAGCAGGCGTTGAAGATGATGGCCAGTAAGGCGATTACCTGCTCCGGGAAGTGTTTGAGGGCTTGGTTGGAGATACCATCCGCACCCGGTGCTTTTTTGGGCTTAAGTCCTTTGATGGTAGATGAAATCTCATCTTTGGACACAGTGATAGGGTCAGAGGCGGTAGGGGGCGAGTTCCTGGGTCGGACCTCGTCCTCCACTTGGATGTGTAAGGGGTCAGTGGGTTGTGAGCTGGGAGAGCATTGAGCGGCAACGCTGTCCGCGAAGCACTCAGCCTTTTCTTCGTCTTCGAAGGCAATGGAGCCGTCGGGACGAGACAGAGGGGGAGTATGGGTTATAGCGTCTATCCGGAGGGCTCTCGCCATCCGGTAGTACGCTGTGTGAGAGGGAGAGATTTTCTCCATGAGATTGCCCTTTTCGTGGTCTCTGTAGTCTTGGAGGCGGTAACGCAGTTTGCGTTGAAGGCGGTGGGCCGCGAGTCTATATTCGGGAGTGGGATAGCGTGCAGCTCTACGGAGGGCAGCTTTTTTGGCTTTTAACAGGTTGCTAATATCTAGGGGAAGACTAGTTTTAGCAACCGGGACAACTTTTTCATTCTCTTTAAGAGAGGGTGTTATAAGTGAGGTGAGATTTTCGACCGCGGTGTCTATTTTCCCCGCACTGTCGAGGGCGTCGGAAGAAAGGGTTATGGGAGGGTCCGGAGAGTCTATAGCCGAGGCTAGAGACTTCTTGAAGCCCTTCCAGTCAGTGTAGGTTTTGGAAGTGGGAGTTGGAGATGGCTGAAGGCCAAGAAGGAGGGATACAGGACGGTGGTCGGATCCTAGATCGTCGAGAGGCTCGATTGCTCTAAGGTTAAGGGAAACTCCTTTAACTAGAGCAAAATCTAGCACATCAGGAGCGTAGGTAACAATGTCGGGATAGTGGGTGGCAGTGAGGGGGCTGTAGACAGTCAGGTCGAGAGACTGAGTGATACTGAGCAGCACCCTGCCACTACTGGTAGTAGTGCGGCAGGCCCATTCAGTATGCTTGGAGTTAAAGTCTCCAAACATAATGACTGAGTCGCCTAATGCAAGGATGGCTTCGAAGTCACCCTTGACGGGGAGGGTTCCGCTAGGGATATAGCAAGAGGCTATAATGATTGACTGGTGTCCAGTCATGGCTAGTCTAGTGATAGTAGCTTCCATACTGGTAAGCGATGGAGTAGATATGTGGGAGCAATGAAGGGACTTTTTGTGATAGATGGCAGTGCCGCCGCCTTTGCGGTCGGGTCTATCGTTACGTATAAATGAATAATTTTTAATAGTAAGGCCTTTAGAGACCTTGGGGCTGAGATGGGTCTCTTGTAGGAGTAAGAAATCGGCTTCGCGATCTCGTAGAAAAAGCCTAAGCTCTGGGAGGTTATTTCGCAGACCGCGGATATTAAATGAAACAAGCGACAAACCCTTTGGTTTGATACGACCGTGAGATATTGCGGGAGCAGAGGGCTCCGGCATAATTTAATTACAAGGACCTTAGGAGGTTGATGTGCTCGGTAAGAGCAAGGAGGCGGCCCTGAGGGGTCTGAGCTGTGCTCAGTTTACCCGCAAGGATGAGGATTTCGTCCAAATTGATTCTATTGAGTGTGTTATACACTAGGTTTAGAGACTCTACAACAGAGGCTGTCTGTTTTTTTGGGTCGGCGGAGGGCCGCGGGATATTTGATTCCTTTTGGAACCAGGGGTTTATTGGAAGCGGCGCTGGCTGAGAGAGCGGGAGGCTCATAAGGGGCCGAGGAGGGCCCTGAGGTGGCCGATAGGGGCCCTGTGGGGCCCGATAGATGCCCTGTGTGGGCTGAGATGAGCCCTGAGGGGGCTGAGGTAGGGGCTGGCCCTGGCTGGGCTTGCGGCTTACAAGAGCCGGGAAGGTTCGGTCATTGACCTGTGGTGGAGCTTTGCGGCTCGGAGGTGGGCGAGGGGCGCGAGGGCAACCTCTGAAATTGGCCGGATGGTCTGTTTGTCCGCAGAGGACACATGAGAGTGGGGATTCGGCGTTTTTGGGCCGTGGGCACTCTTTCGAGTGAGGGGGTTCTAGGCACTTAATGCACCTGGGTTGAGCTGAGCAGTTGGCTGCCGCGTGTCCATATAGTTGGCAGCGGTGGCACTGCGCTGGGTAACCGCGCCGGTGAGGGGCTTCGACCTTAACACGCGACAGGCCGCACACAGTGCGTACCTCGCGGAAAATGGCCTTCGCCTCCGGCACATTGGTGAGAACGAGGAGGGCGAGGTTAAACCTTTCGCCCCTGCTGCTGTGCATTTTATGCACACCTTCAATGGGGAAGCCTTGGGATTTGAGGTCTTCCAGAATGTCTTCGTTTGCGAGTTCATAGGGAACTCCGCGGAGGACTGCCTTGATTTTCCTTTCTTCGGCGAGGGCGTATGTGTGGTAGGACACACGCTCGGCCGTGAATAGGCGGGTTATGTTTCAGAAGTCTTCTATAGACGCCGGTATAATTTTGATGGCTTCGCCGACATTAGTGGCTTGGTCATATTTGAAACCCTTATCGTAGAGGGTTTTGGACAGTTGAGTAAATTTCGCCTTGTCTCTGAGAAAGACAGGGGGCGGGACTTGGTTTTTGGCCAGTTCGGGAGCGCAGCGGGTTGCTGGCTTGGCGGTATTGTCTTTCGACTGTGAGGTGGCAGCGTTTGGGGCTGCGGAAGTAGGGGCAACGATGGGAGCTGCGGAGGTAGAGGCAGCGGCGGAGGGAGTGCGGGCGGCGGCGGCCGCTGAGGCGGGGGGAGTGCGAGAAGTGGCAGCGCGTTTCGGGCTGCGCTTGGATTTTACTAACGTGAATTCGGCTTGGGTGTCGGTTATGGTTCCTTCGGAGTCGGAAGAATCCGAGGAGCCGGTGGAGCTGAGGGCGGTCCTCTTCCGGGAGGATGAGGTAACGGACGTGGTATCCGAGTGCTCCATATCGGAGTCGGGGGACGCGGGTGAGTCGGACTGCGGGGCAGCCGCTTGGGTCGCGAGGAAAGCAGCGACGGCGGGCGGGGGGACGCATGTCTTAGGGGCACAGGGGGTAAGCTCAATTGAGAAGCTATCAAGGGCTACGCCTTGGGTTTTTAAAAATTGCTGAAAAAGAGCCAACATTTGGCTAGCATCTATGGAAGACATGTTGATCTGGACAGGGGGGATGACGTTTTAATCTATGAAAACTGGAGGTCCCTGTTCTGAGAAGAACAGGGCCTTGGGGGCAGATGGGGAGGACTGACGTTCTACCCCAAAAGCTGGGGTCCCTATGTTCTGAAAAGAACAAGGGCTCGCTCTGAGAAGAGCAAGAGACGATCTTCTAAGGATAGTATACACAACAAGTAACAGTATAACAAAAACAATAACAATAACAGAAAAATTAAAAAAAAAAAACAAAACAAAACAAGCAAAGTGCGTTCAAGCCTCTCCGCCGAAGCAAGGGGGCAGGAACGATGCGAAAACAAAGTGACTCACCAACGGCGTCTGCTCGGCCGGTGTTAGCCGGGGAGAGCGGGGCGCGTGGGCAAGCGGTTGCGCTACCGAAGGGTCGGCGGCGCGAAAGAACTGTGTGCACGACCGCTCGGGGGCGGCGCGCAAACGGAACTGTGCGCGCGCACTTTTTTTTTTTTTTTTTGCGCCCGAAGCAAATATGGGCAACCCTCCGGAAAGCGGGGGAGGGAGGTTGGGAATGCTCATAGCATACCACGCAGCCGGCTGCGTGGTTATGTGGCGACTTTTACCCACTAAACCCAACCTTTTAGGAATTGGCTTAACGATCTGACTAGAGATCTCTAAGCCGTATACGAACGCGACCCTCCTTGGCAGAAAGGAGGGCGCATGCGCGCGCACCGATCTGCATGTCTTTTATAGCCCGGTCCAGCGACGTAACTTCGTGAACAACACACAAGTCTCACGCCGGGAAACGAAACGTACATAATAGTTGTATATTTTGGCTAATTTTCATTGGTCATAATATAAGTATTATAATTGGCTAGGAAAAATAAAAAATTGTTACCATTGGTAAACCAATTGTGAGCCGGCCATATAAATATAGGCAAGGTTGATGCAAATATATTCCATTCCAGTCCACAGTCCATTCCATATTCATACTCCAGTCGGACTTACATAAACAGTCGTTTCATTTCTCCACCTTAAAACCACTCGGAGTCTGTTAATAGTGGGTCGTTCATCTCCACTATTACACTTTCTATCTTCAAATTTACTAGTATAGTTTCTTTTGCTTCCAAATCTATTGGTACTATGTTCGGTCTTTCAAATCTTATTTTGTCTCTAGACAGCCATTCTGGCGCTTCCCACCACAACTTACACTGTTTTAATTCCGTCACTAACATGCCTCTAGATGCGATATCGGCGGAGTTATCAAGAGATAACACATGGTGCCACTGACTATTGTTAACATTATCTGTTATTTCTACAACTCTGTTAGCAACAAATTGTTTTCATCTATTCGGTGCACCGAACAACCATGACAGAACTATTGACGAGTTTGTCCACACGTATATTTGAACTGATGGTATTCTCATTGCCAGACCGATTTGCATAAGAAGTTTGGAGAGTAAAACAGCTCCGCAAAGCTCCAAGCGTGGCAAAGTCACGATTTTTAAAGAGGCCACTCGTGTTCTCGCTGCAATGAGCGCTGTCTTTATAGTGCCATTGTGTGTCACGACTCTGCAATATACGGCTGCTCCATATGCACGTGATGATGCGTCGCAAAAACCGTGAATTTGTATCTGTTGTTTGTTACAGTTCATTGTGTGCAACCATCTCGGTATGGATACTTCGTTGATGCGCTGGAAGTCTGCTCGTAGAGTCATCCATTCTGTTTCAAGGGTGGAGCTTATTTTGTCATCCCATGCACCTCCTTCCAACCATAATTTTTGTACAAACATTTTCGCCATGATGACACTCGGTGCAATCCATCCCAAAGGATCGTATATTTTTTGGATGTCTGACAGGACGGTTCTTTTTGTGACAATTGATGAATTTTCAGGGAGATGAAAGTTATAGCAAAATTCATCAGTGGCTAGGTTCCAGTGGATACCTAAAGCTTTAATTGTTCCATCCATTTTGAAATCTACGTGTGCTTTGGAAGATCTTTCGCTTGGTTCTATAGACTTCATGAATTCGACACTGTTGGAAGACCATTTTTTGAGTTCAAAGCAACCACTTTTTAGTAGACATTTTAGTTGTTGACTGATTTTTATGACTTCTTCTACTGTGTCGCCACCCGATAAAACGTCGTCTACGTAAAAGTCTTCTCGAAGAATCTGTGCAGCTTCTGGATATTTATCTCCTTCGTCAAATGCCAGCTGCATTAGCGTTCTTACAGCCAGATAAGGTGCTGACGTTGTTCCGAAGGTAACCGTCAGTAGCCTGTAATCCTGAACTTCTTGCGAAGTGTCACTTCTCCATAAGATTCTCTGATAATCTCTGTCGTCCTTGGTTACTAGTATCATTCTATACATTTTCTGAATGTCTGCTGCGAAGCAAATAGACCGGATACACCGGAAGAGGCTGCGCGTCGGTCGTGCGTGCCTTATATATCTTCGGTTCCGATGATTACGTGACATTCTAGAATCATCTTCTTTCCCCTCCCACCCCACCACCCCGATGTGTCGATAGGAGGGTATGAATGATATCGTTTTGGAAAGGGATAACGATTCGGCAAGTCCTACCGTCAAAATATAAAATAAATACGAATGAGTTTCCGCGCAACCATCTCCCCCGCCCTTGAAGGATTTCCTTCAAAATTAACTAAAACAACTAGAGCTAAGATCAACTAACAAAATAACTAACTAACGCTAAGATTACCTAAATTCAACTACAATTTTTAATCTAGAAAGCTAATTTAAATTATGGAAGAGGCAGGGGGCACAAACGGACAACAGGACGCAGGTAAGACCCAACCGTGGTCTTAACGCGAGCTATCCTAATTACTCCGTCGGAACCGGGAAAGACCTCTTCGACAATTCCTAACGGCCAGTGGAGAGGCGGCGTATTCTCTTTGGTGAGCACAACTACAGTTCCTACAGCTAAAGGCTCAGTTGCTGTGTTCCATTTTTGCCGAGACTGCAAAGTATGCAAGTATTCCATCCTCCATCGTTTCCAAAACGATTGCACTAACCGGTCTAATAATTTGTGGCGTGCGGAAATGCTAAGTCTGTTCTCATCCATATCTGCGGCGGGCAAATACTTTAAAGGCGTTAAATTAAAAAAATGTGCTGGAGTTAGAGCCAGCGGTTCCGAGGGGTCACTAGACAACGTACGACAAAGTGGGCGACTATTCATTACGCATTCAATTTGAGCGAGCACCGTACTTAGTTCTTCGAAGGACAAAATTTGATCTCCTATTACTCGGTATAAGTGACTCTTTAGACTCTTAATATTAGTCTCCCAATTGCCCCCAAAATGACTCGCGGCTGGGACGTTCAGAGACCACTCAATGCGGTTCTCGGCTAGAATGTGAGCGAACTCCGAATTATAATACTTGCTAGCTAAGAGCTCATGTAGTTCTGATAAAATACGTTTTGCACCGACGTAGTTCGTACCGTTATCCGAATATAATTTACTTACAGGGCCTCTGCGGGATAGAAATCTTTTAAATGCACCCATAAAGCCTGCTGTGCTTAGATCACCAACGAGTTCTATATGCACCGCTCGAGTAGTTAGACATACGAAAATGCAGACGTAAGCCTTTGTGGATCTTATACCACGCCCGCGAGTGAGCGTGACCTTAAACCGACCAGCGAAATCAGACCCGGTGTGCGTGAAGGGCTTTACCGATTGTATTACTCTACAAGATCTAAGTTCCACCATTTCCGGAAATGACGGCTTGGGGCGTGCCCGAAAGCAAGCTATACATCTGTGCACCCGATTGCGTATTAAACTACGTGCAGAAAGAATCCAATAATTCTGACGCAAAATCGACATCAACAAGTCGGGGCCAGCGTGCGAGTTCAATTTATGATGGTAATCGACTAATAAGTTCATGATATGGTCTTTACGCGGTAAAACTATAGGGTGCCGTTGGTTGAAACTCAATCGCGAGTTGGACAAACGTCCACCTACCCTTACAATCCCATCCTGTAAAAATGGCTTAAGGCGTTGAAAGGCGCGACTACAAGCTCTATTCGATTGTAATCTTGTAATTTCTTCAGAGAAGTGCGCACGTTGAAGTTCACGTAATACTAGCGACTTGGCATAGTTGTAATCGGACGCTAAGACATACGAACGTCGCGGTAAAAGCTTCGCGTAACGTAATTTACATTTCGCAAACGTAAATTACGCTACGCAATAATTTCGACCAAGAGGACAAGCGGTTCGCCAGAGCAATGATTGGAGAAACCTCGCTCGAAACGTTCGCCACTAGAGCGTGTCTCTTCTCTTCCGGCGGTTGTGACACTGACGAAGGTTCGAAATCGGGCGAGGGATCCAAGTGAACCCAAGAAGGTCCATGGAACCAAAGCGGGTGGTCCATTATTTGCATCGGGGTGAGTCC
Source organism: Parnassius smintheus behrii (assembly GCA_036936625.1). Lineage (NCBI taxonomy): Eukaryota > Metazoa > Arthropoda > Insecta > Lepidoptera > Papilionidae > Parnassius > Parnassius smintheus. The sequence goes on along the minus strand of JAUPFT010000014.1, from coordinate 26,552,771 downwards.
ACGGGATAGACAGCCGGCAGGATTTTCCGTACCGGACACGTGATAAAAGTTCCGCGTTTCTAATTCGTCTTGGATCTTGGCCACTCGGTTCGCAACAAACGTATCCCAACGGTGGGGTGAAGAATGAACCCAGCATAAGGCGACGGTGGAGTCGGAAAAGGCAAATATCCTTTCTATGTGAACTCTATCCCTACATGCGCTGATAACTGCGGTAATAAGCTTGGTGAGTGAGATATTGCGCAAAGCTCTAAGCGCGCCAGAGAGACAACCTTACGGGGGGAGACTCTCGACTTAGAACTAATGAGGCTAATCCAATTTCTACCATTATTCTTGACGTGGAAATATACGACGCCCCCGTAAGACTTCTCGCTGGCGTCTGCAAACCCAACGACCGTTATGACGCTATTTCTATCGACGTTTATATGACGCGGTATTTTAATTTCTCTTAGTAAAGGAAGTTCCTCTCTAAAACGCTGCCACAACCGAACAATGCTGTCAGGCGGCGAGTCATCCCAGTCGCATTCAAATAACCAAAGTTGTTTAATCAAAAGCTTAGCGTATAATACCACCGGAGCTACGAAACCCATGACGTCTCATAATCTAGCAACGCATGACAATATTGTGCGCTTTGTGCATTTCTCTACGGGCGGATTTACCTTAAGGCTAAACACGTCGGATTCTGGTGACCAACACAGACCGAGCACCTTGTGTGTATCAGAATCGTCGAATTCCTTTATCGCCGAAAGACGGTGTGATAGTGGGATTGTATCTAAAACCGGACGCGAATTACTAGTCCACTTCACAAGATCGAATTGACCCGATTTCATGAGCCTTATAACCTCGGCGGTGGTTAGGGTGGCCTCCTCCACGCTATCGACCGAGTACACAAAATCATCCATATATAATCCGCTCTCAATTGCCCTCTTAGCTTTAGGATAAGAGGGACCTTCATCGTGAGCGAGCTGTCTCACCGTGCGTAACGCATGAAATGGGCTCGACTTTAAACCAAAACAAACGCGGTTAAATTCAAACACCATTAGAGGTTCCTTTGGGTTGAAACGATATAAAATGCGTTGGAATCTACGGTCGCATTCACGGACCACTATGCAAAGAAACATTCGGCGAATATCGGCGGATAGTGCTATACTAAACAAACGAAAATTGGCTATTGGGGCGGAGCCAATGATAACATAGCCCAATACGGTTTCCAGTGCGTAAGGCGCGGTATGCGAGGAGTTGCCCCTGACCTTATTGTTTAACAAAAGATGAGGAAAAGGCGATGCTCCAATGAGCATGTATATGTTTCCAGGAACGGCGTAAGTGTCGTCTGCTAGAGTCAAATTTTTAAATTTAATCATTGCCGAGGTGTCAACCGAAACGGTTGGCAACCGTTCAGTGACCCTATCTACTACTAGTGCATTTATATCAAAGTTAACATTACGATCTACTTACGGGGAAGTTGTGTCGCTTACGATCAGAATACACATTACGCAATAGGACGACGTAAAATTAAAATGGGAAATAACCGTAATAAAAATAAGAAGCGACTGGGTTGGCGTTAAGAAACAGACATAAATATGATAAACCTAATGAAATAAGTATCTAACGACCTATCTACTTACAGTATTAGTGATTACAAACATGTCGGTACATAGCATACGACGCGTGGGGAAGTGGGGTTAGATTAGAATTTGAGTTGACTTACTATATGGACCGAATATTCGTTTCATATTCGGTATTCGGCATATTCGGCAGCTTTACCGAATATTCGTATTCGGCAGAATATTCGGCTAAATCGCCGAACATTCGTTAAAGTGGTAGTTGGTTAGTAGTGGTAGTGGTATTGAAATGTATGAATTGAGATGAGTAATGCCATGTCTTTCATAATTTTACTGTTGAAAGTATATTTTATTTATGGGTTATTTATGGTAAAACTACTTGTATAGCATTTGGTTTTTGAGCTGCTGTAGATTTATTTCTAATTATAGCAAATAGAAAGCTTGATAAAATGTTTTTGGAATCAAACATAGAAACATTACATTACATTAGTACATTTCACTTTACTTTGATCGTCAGTTTCTCTAAAATAAGTGCCACTCATTTTTATCATATAATTATTTTTTTTACAAAAATAGTCAAAACATAAGTACGTGCCGGCAATTTGCTTAGTACTAGATGATGCAATAACATGTCAGGTGTGGCGGGCAAGCGAGAGGCAGGGTCCTGCGCTAATCCCGCGCGCCTTACGGTATAACAAGTTTCCAGTTTCAACATAAAGTTTGTTTGTTTGTTGCGGTTTCACCTAAAAACTACTTTATGGATTTGGATGAAATTTACTACACCGTTTCATCCCGTTATTGCCGTTTCATCCCGATAAAAGGACCCTTTTATTAAAGGAAGGAATTTTCAATGTTGGTCCATACCAGGTGAACAAAATCGCGGGCGGAAGCCAGTAAAATAAATAATAACGAAGTTCATAACAGTTAATAATACAGTTATTTAGACAATAAAACTAGGAGACAATTTTATTTTAACAATGATGTTCAATATTCTGGAGGTGCAAGAAATTTTTGTTGTTTCATTTCAAGCCAAGAAGATTTCGAGAGAAAAAGTAAAAAATCGTCTTTTTTAAATGCAATTAGTATATTATTTGTTAATTTTTTCAAACATCGTTCATGGAGGCTGAGGGGCCCCTTAAGCTTGGCGGCCCCGGGGCACACCCGCCTAGCCCCAAGGTAGCTACGCCACTGGAAACACAGCAGCATTACGCTGCTATTTTACACTGATATTCTGTGAGAGTGTAGTCCCGCCCCGGTCAAGCCGACTCATTTGTGCTACAACTATAGTATAGCTGCAGCGAGGCTCTATCACGTAATAATGGTAGTAGTTAGTTAGTACCAGTTCTGGCTCACTGAGTCAGAAGTGCTACAACGTTCGTCGAGACTCACGATCCTAAAAAAAAAAAGGTTTTGGCATGCTCTGATCACATCACGAATCTGCGGTCCGTTTTTGCGTAGGATGCACGGTTCCGGAGATGTGCAAATCTATTAACTCTTATCTAATTGATATCCGGTGAGACCTCCACCGTCATTAGCGCTCCATTGTTCTTAACTATTGGTGATTGAACACCGTCATTATCTATTCGTGCGTTGGCTTATCAGTGCTATTGTATTATACTCCTTTGTTCCTAACTGCAACACTAATCTGAATCATCAATACAATACATTACCTAATTTTGTATGTGTGTAATATGCTGATGTAAATATACTATTATTAAAAGATGGTTATTTGTTGAGTTTCACCATTAACCATATTAAGATTTGGAATTCCTTGATGATAGTTAATATTTGGTAAATTATATAAAGGATGCATTTCATCAAAGCACCATGTGATCTGATTAAAATCACAATTACATATTTCTGTAACTGATTTTATGAAATTTGTTACAAAATTTGACTTCCCACATCCACTTGGTCCTGCCACAATAGCAGTAAACGGATGTATAAGGTGAAACACGATACACGTCTAAAGTTCTAAGGGGTGAAATAAAAAATGAAAGTGTTGGTGTAAACAATTAATATATATTGTGTACTATAATCAATGTTTTTGGGAAATCAAACAAAACTTATGATTAATTCAAAATTTTATTTTCAAGCAATAACCACTTGTAAAAAACTCACACTTCGTCACAAGAACAATGTAAAATTTTGTGATTATTTTTTGCAAATATATGATTATTACACACATAACGTTTGTTTAAATTTATGACATTTACCAAATCATTGTATTTTGAACATTTGTATTCTTCAATATTAAAAATTCTATCATTCGTCGTCAACATTTTTAAAAATTGTTTTTCTGTTGAACCACCTTTGCATGCGATCACTTCGTCTTTGCACAAATTTCTAATATACCAATTTAATATGCGGATGATGTTCTCTTGTTTGTAGGCACATTTTAATTCTTCGGTCACATCAAAATATGGAATGCCGTGCACGTGGTTTTCACAATAACGAACAGTTTTTTGTCTTTTGGCGACAAATAATTGAAAGGATAACTTGGCCGAAACAAATAATGATCGATAAACGCATCATTTTTATTAGATAGTTTTACGTCTAGAATAGCCATTTCTCTACATTGAAAACGTTTATGAGGATATGTAATGTAAAATCCGTCCATGTCAATGATGTATCTAATATTTTTTAGATTTTGTGTCATTTTGAACCAAAATGTTAAAAGTATTTACACGTGACTAAAAATATGTTTGTTCCGACAAACTTCACATAACAATGCTTCATTACTTCCCATCATCCCATTTCTTCCTTCTGCTCTTGTCTTCCTGTAATTTAAGTAAACAGAATCACATTCACTAATGATCAACTAATGAGTGTCATTGTTAAAAAAGTAGTTTTTAACTACTCTAGTATTCGTAGATGCGGTACACACACAATATTTAAATATAATTTGTTAACACTTAATCATACACACGTAAGAAAATAACAGAAAGAAAAGTAAGTTTGTCAATAGAATAAACACTTAAAATCGTAATTAACAATTTAATTGGTGCCGGCGGGGATCGAACCCGGGTCGCGTACTGTGAAATTTACAGCTTGCGCTAACCATCTGAGCTACCACGGCTTAATCGGCTTAACACACACAATATTTAAATATAATTTGTTAACACTAACACACGTAAGAAAATAACAGAAAGAAAAGTAAGTTTGTCAATAGAATAAACACTTACATCCATGGCCTTTGATGTGTTGAAGTAACACAAATGTAGTATTGTTAGATCCACTGCGGTCAAACGACCATACACTAACTCCATGACTGCAGTTGCTTGGTCTTATATAGTACCAGTAAGTAATAATTCTAATCTATAGAATTTCTGCCGTGGAATTGATAGTAACTTTATGCGTCAACAAGCTTATCTCACATTCTGTTGCTTATCTCAGCATTCCTTCGTCCTTCGTGTTGTGTCTTGTTCAGTGTATTGATGACTCAAATAAGTTTTGTATAACACAAAATAATGCAATTTAATATTTAGAAATCACTATAATTGATCATTCCTATGTTAGTCATTGTGTAGATTGGTACTGTAATAATTTACTAATAGCAGTAATATCATGGATACACTAGATGTACAACAACATCTGAAAAAGATTCAACCCACTCTAGAAAATAATGTTTATACTGCCAATAGACTGCCCATGTACTACGTGGGTGTACATAATATGCAATTTGGATACAGATGATAAACCAGGGTCACATTCGGTAGCTTTATATATTGATACGAATGACGTCGGTCAATATTTTGACTCATGTGGACGGTCACCTGTACGATATAATCTAGAGTTTTTAAAAAGGAAATTGTAAAAGATGGAACTGGAATGTTGATAGGATTCAGAATGAGTGGACTTCAGTTTGTGGCGAATATTGCTTAATGTATTTGCTATATAAGTTTCAGGGATGTTCAATGCATAGTTTTACGAGTATATTTACAGGGAACACATTGTACAACGATATTTTAGTGGATGAGATGTTTCGCTCCTATTTTATAGATAATAAGTAATAAGATTTTGTATTTCATAAATAAAAATTGTAACAAAATTAGGTAATGTATTTTATTGATGATTCAGATTAGTGTTGCAGTTAGGAACAAAGGAGTATAATACTATAGCACTGATAAGCCGACGCACGAATAGATAGTGACGGTGTTCAATCAACAATAGTTAAGAACAATGGAGCGCTAATGACGGTGGAGGCCCACACCAGATATCAATTAGATAAGAGTTAATTGATCTGCACATCTCCGGAACCGTGCATCCTATGCAAAAACGGACCGCAGATTCGTGATCAGAGCATGCCAAAACCTTTTTTTTTGTTAGGATCGTGAGTCTCGACGAACGTTGTACCACTTCTGACTCAGTGAGCCAGAACTGGTACTAACTAACTACTAATGCTGTTTCTCAACATTTTCATATTTTATTGTTTAAAATATTATATTGGAAATTAATATTTCAAAAAAGCTCCGCTGAGTTTCTTGTAATTTCTTCTCAGGTTCAGAGGCTTTTTTCGAGACTGTGGTAAATGCATAAATTAATTTCAATAAGTATTTTAATATCTTTATTGGATAAAAAATTCTTGCAATTCACACTGCCTCTAGTCGCCAGTAAAATTCTCATATTTTATGCCTGGAAACTAGATGGTTAAAACGTAATTTTAAAAAGTCGTGAGATCCGATGATATCAACCGTTATTTGCCCTTTTAATTTTACAATAATTGTAAATGCAATTAGAAAACATAAATCGAACGCAAATTGCTTGCATACTTTTTAAAGCGGCACCCCTCTGCTTTAAAGAGTATGACATCACCACTCTGTTATGTATACCTTTGATACTTAAAAACTGAATAAAAATTGGTAATTAAATGCCGATCGTTAACAGCAATAATAAAAATCAGTATAATATAATCAGTAATAGCAATAATAGAAATATTAAAATCTTTTAACGATTTGTGCATACATGGTTAACAGCATAGATTGTAAATTATTATTTTTTAATTGAAACTCCAACGAAAATGAGATTTTTGTATAAAGAAATTATTTTGCTTGCAATTTTATATCATGGAAGCGGTATGTTTTATAATATTGCTTACCTTAAAATATACAATGAAAGAGTTTTTTTAATATATATTATATTGATATTTTACAGCATTGCGAAGGTATAACGATGATGAATTCAAAAAAATATTATAAAAGGTATAATGAAGAAAATTGAAAAAGTTGCAGATACACTTTCCACTGCATCAATTGAGAAAAAACCTAAAATATTGGCACAAATGGAGGCAAAACTAAGCACCGCAGCAAAGCAATCATTTGGAGATGAGGGAGACAAATATGTCGAGCTAATAATGCAAGGGGTAAGATTAAGAGCGTTTAACGACACTTTCAATGTTCCTAAAGAAATTGATACATCTCAGTTTAAAACAAAAAATGATATTATTTCTGAATCCACTGTCGATGCTTATCAAAGTAGTGAACGTATTGTAAAAGATCATTTGGCTAAACAAATAACGGATAAAATTGAAGCCTTTTCAAAGATGTACATGATAAAGTTAAAGTCATCTGACGAAAAACGTAACTTTTTAGAAAACGTTCGAAAAAAATTTTTAGACATGGCAAAGACAAAACATTTTAAAGCATTAAATGATAACGACATAGTCAATTATAACGAAATGATCACAAAAAGTATGAATGTTATTTTGAAAAGGAATCTCGAACACAGCGCAAGAAGAATGGTATTTAGTCAGGAAAGACAGACCCAAAATTCCAGTGGTGAATGGTTGGAGTATAGGGAAGACAAAAATCATAAAAATGATGAATTAGAAAAGGAATGCGTCGTATCAATTGCAAAGACTTGTGCTGAACTGAAATTGTTAAATATATTTTCATGTCAGACTGGAGAAAAAAATATTAATGTAGAAGAAATTTTCGACAGGGTCGTTAACTGCTCAGAATCAGACGTTACAAATAGCACACATAAAGGTGCCATTATTTTCTCGCAATACACTCTTTACGTGTTTTCTTTATTTTATTTTAAATAATTCGAGTGTTATTTGAATAATTTATAGTTGTGGTTTCAGCTAATAAAATATTGCATGATGCTAAAAACACTTTATTCGAAATGAAGCAGTCGTTTGAGCAAAACTGTCTTTCGGATAAAATAAATGAAACTCGTACATTTAGAAATATAATAAATGACTTAATAAAAGCTCAAATCAATGTTGTAAGCGATTTTCAAGATAACCTTCATCAAAACAAAAAAATTGCAAATAATGAAGAAACGCTAAAAAAGGTTTTAGACATTTTAAACGCAATAGTTATTAATCTGAGTAAAGGGATTTGCTCCCGACAAGAAAAAGCTAGTGAACTTGTAGCCAATGCCCGCCGGTTCAATCAGATTTTAGATGAGGATTTGGAACAAGTAATAATAGAAAGCGCTTTATTTCCGAAATCTTGTGTTTGTGACAAAGATCGATGTAAATCTCATAATTGTATCAAGTCTTGCACAAATTTTTGTATACTTCGTTATAGTTTGGGACGATGGAGCTGTTCAGCTATTAATGGAAATTCGAGCATCCATTTAAATGCAATTTGCGATGGTAAACTTGACTGTTATGATGAGTCTGACGAAAGTGAATGTAGCACAGGTAAGCAAAAGTCATTTTCGTTTTACTGTACCATTAACCGCATCGTAAATCAAGAAATATTTTCAGAAGTACTATGTCAATTAACTACTTATTTAGATATTTTGTAGTGAACCCCGTCAATTATTACTATAGAACCATTGAGCGACACGGGGCTCCGATGGACCTGAGTGGAGTAGGCGTGCGTAGGCGTTCTGCTCTGTCTAATATAATAAAACTAGTTACAGACGCACTGCTCACTAGATTAAATCTAGATGCGCGGCTGAATTGACGTGCTACAATAATATCGAATTGTTCAGTTAGGTAATAAAGAGATCTACCCTATTTTTCATGTATAAGTAACTTTTAGTCATTTACTTGTTTAATTTATTACTAAAAAATTATAATAATAACGATCGTCTTGTTTCGGATTTGTTTACCAACACAGGTCGCTCGCCCTCATACAATATGCAGATAAGTCGAACGATACTGTTGTGATGTATCTATGTGTGTGTAATTGATAGCATATTGTTTTAATAATTGTGATGTGTGAGTTTCGTAGTGACAGCCGATTGTTTTGTGTGTGCAGATTTCCCCTGCAAAAATGACAGACAATTCTGTTTCGGGAAAAAACACTATGGCTACTCTCCTCCGATTCGCCGGTGGCCCGAAGGTTTTCGGCAATGGTGTCTTTACATACCTAAGCTACTGCCAACTTGAGAACTTTGTTACTGAACTTTTTTGCTGACGTTTTTTAACATTTGTTAATGATATATGCTTATTATAGGCAAAGGAAGAAACAAATTCAAAGCTAACGAAGCATTTTTACAAACAATTAAAATTTTCGAAATGAAAATGGCATCAAAAGACTACGACCGCGTAAGAAATGACCTGCTTCGATTATATAACTCAGTAATTAAATTACAACACTTGAGCACAGTACCGAATCCTAGACTCAATGATGTTAGAACATTAAGAAATAGATGTTTTGCACTGTTGACTTTAATCTATGAAAATTTTATGAGAAATTCTTACAGTAACTACGAGGCTGAAGAGATATATAAGTTTTTATATATGGTTAATACGAATTTAGTAACTGCTCTGAAACATACGAATACGGGCAATGTTAAAATTATTTCTTCATCTGGTTGTATATGTAGAAAGAACAAATGTATGATTCCCAAATGCTCGTTGAAATGCACTAGAGCCTGTTCAGTGGAAAATTTATTGAGTAGATATCACTGTAAAGATAGTCCGCAAAATCGTTCCATACCCTTGGAAGCTGTTTGTAATGGAAAAAATGACTGCAGACGTGGAGATGATGAGAATAATTGTAACGGTAAGTTTCTTTAAATATAAAGAAGATTAGTTCACATGTAACTACAATTCTATTTTTTTTTAATACAGATATGGTTGTCTAGAAAACATGTAATATGATTAATAATGTTTTACTATCAAGCTTAAGAAGTTTTAAGATTTATCACTTATGCTTTTAGAAAAAAAAAACAAGTAGTTGGCCCTGACAACGAATCCAAATTGTTAAAAACCTTGATTACGTAGGTATATATTTTTATGTAAACTTTCCATGTTTTAAGAGCCGCTGCAATGTATTGTTACAGTTTATAAAATAATCTAATACGGCCGTGCATTGGAGCTATTAAATACGTGTACCTGTTACTATTACATTATAATGTCTACATGTACATTTTTTTTTCAAATTAGGTTCTTTTATTTTTTAAGTTGTTTATGTACCGGTGAGGAGGTTTCCGATTTTTACGTGGATGGAAATAATGAAATAAGTTAGTTATATTGTTCTTAGCAACGGGCAAACGGCAAAATGCTAAGAACAATATAACTTAATATAATAATATAACTTAGTAATCTTGGCAAGATTAACTAGAGTAAGCGATATATTTATGATTAAGTACTTGACAAATGCGACAGCGAGTGGATATATGGTTTCTCATATTGTCTTAAAGTTTAATTTAGCTGTATAGCCAAGTTCATTTGTAGACAAATCGAAAGAATCGAGTCGAAAAATCGAACAACGAATGGTCATTTTTGGGTTTTATATTAAAGTCATCATAAACAATTTTAGTGCCGGCTTGTGGAGACTATGGCAACGCTTTTCATGCCCATTATCTCTATGTCCGTTGTCTAGATCTCAGTTATGGGAAGCAATAGTCTAGGATGATTCTTTGAATCCTCTTAGTTCCACTGAAAAAATAGTTTACCGTATTTCATTTTATCATAATATTTTACTATGACAACACGATAACACCAGCGTGCTAAGACTTCTTGAGTTTTCGATGCAGCTTAGCCCGTGACTGCTTTAGGACATATATTTAATCGTCAGTTCATTTCCAGCTAAGCGTATGCCACTTGCGATTTTTACTTATGCAGTTTTGATTCAGAAATTCGAAAGTGGTGAATTTAATTTCTAATACGCAACATTAAAACATATCATCGTTAGCTGACTGATGAACCTCAGGCATATTGTACTCGTTGTACTTTTAGTCCACAGTCAGACGTGGGCTTTTCTTGTTGTAGGTAGGATTTGCCCCTGGCAGGTGGGTTATCATTCACAGTACCAGACGTCTCGCAAGGTTGATTCCGCTTCCCATCACCAGTCAATATTATACTGACACCGTTAAGGTAATGATAAACCTTGAAAATGAATCGTAGTTTTGAGGGCGTGGCGTATCCCTTAGTCGGTGAAGCTCACGGAAGACTGAGAGAGTGTCAAAATGAAAGTGGTGCAATGACTTCATAATACGCAAATTATGAGATAGCCATACCGAACGCGCGCTCAGAAATAAACTACGTAAGCGACAATCAGCATTTTTATTTGTTTTTAAAGAAACTTTGTTATGGATTTAAAAAATGATTTATGAGAACTTAGATATGATTATTTACTATGCCTTAAAAATAATTCCGTGAACTTATTCGTAAAAATATTGTGGTGTCATGGAGAAATGTAAATAATTAGAACCTACTTTGCAATTTTTTTTCTATGGAGAAAATTACAAATCGTGTTTTCTGTAATGAAATTCAATGTCGTATAGTCCAAAATCATATTCCAAAAATTTGGTACGTAATCTATAAAACTTAAAAAAATATGTACAATGGAAAAATCACCAAATTTTAGAGATATCACCTTAAGAGATGGTTATGCCGCCATCTATTGGCATTTCCCAATATTCGCCTCTTACGACACCCAAGAGACGAAATAAGTTGACGGATTCACTTACATCCCCAGCATTGCATTTTATTCGATACAACAACGTTGCTACGTTACAAAAGCAACGTTGAAACTGTTGAAATTCTTAAAAGAACCCGTCGCTGGTCTGGGTCTGGTTTGGTTTTACGCGAAATGGGAATGGTAATTTAGCACGAAATAAAACTTTTTGGCTTTATATCAATACCTATATAAAGAATCAAAATTTAATTATATAACTTCCTTTTCATAATATTGAAAAATATATGAGGTATTGATTAAAACTACTTTTACGGATTTTATCGCGTATCACTGGACGGTCTATGGTTTTGTTAATGAAACATAGATCGGTACGTTTTTGCTGAATCACCGTTATTAACAACTTTTTACTAGCCTGATTTCAGATCTTAGCGCTTCCTCGAATGTTTTTTTAGTAGATATCTTAACACACGTAAGAATGAGATTATGATCTCTGCATCTCTTCAAGAAATTTAAAGCTGTTATGTATCTTGCGCGCTTGGTCTTTAGATCTTCTAATCGGCGTATTTTATTTGCTATTTCCAGTCCGTACTGTTTTACATAATACGGGATACGGGATACAATCCGTAAAAGTAGTTTTAATCAATGTGTAGTATTCGCGTAAATGTAAGAAATCATAATATATGGGGTAATTTTATACTTTCGCGGTCCCCTCGTTTTTTGGCTTTAGAAAATCGAAAAATCATCTGATTTCGATGATTTTTTAAATCTTCGTTTTTATGGTGGATTTATGAAAAAAAAATGGTAAATATCTCACCTGAAGATTTCATATAGTTTTATGACTTTAAATGAAATCATAAACGCACTTCTTCGAATATAATAGTTCATAACTTTTTTGCAAAGCATTAAACGAAGTTTATATATATTTAAATCTACACAAAAACACGAACATTTAAAAAAACATTGAAAAATGTATATTTTTACAAAGTTTTTATATGGTTTTCTGACTTTCTGACTGAAAACTTATCATAAACCCTCCAGAAAATCGAAATAATTATAAAAGTTCATATTTTGGTGTTTTATTGAGTGTAAGATCGAATGAAGCAAGCTCGGGACTTAGGGCATCCCGACTCGGACAGGTTAGGTTAGAAGGAGATGGCGGATTCAGTGAGCGAGCGAATAGCCCCGCCATGTCCTTCGTGGTTATTTTTTATAAACCACCCAGATATAGGAGCCTCGCGAAGCAGGGCTCCATCGACCAGGCTTCCCCTGATAGCGCTACGTTGAGTGGCGTGGTGCTTCACTCCCCCAACTCTCTTCCGTCGAAATCGAATGATTTTTCGGTTTCCTAGAGCCAAAAAACAAGGGGACCGCGATAGTATAAAATTACCATATATGGTTATGGAATGACAAAGTTTTTACCCGGCGATTAAGAAATAATATTTTTTTTATTTCGATTAATAATTTAATTGAGTATTTCATGTGCGCATATATTTTTTCGGAGTACATACTATTTAAAGAAGTATCCATCACGAGCGTTAAAATTGTGTCTAAAACTAAAATACGATATTTACGTCCAAAACATTGAGCTGGATGCGATTTGTTTTTAGCGGAAGTTTGTCGACGCCTTCATTTATTTTTCCTCCGTCAGAATATTCAAGATGTGGGAAAGAAGCGAGACGGTACAACATTAGGGGAGATGCTTAAATTTTGGAGGACGAAGGTATTGTTCAGTCGTTGTTATATAACTGATCTTAAAGTAATTTTGCTAATCATTAAGTGATTTCTGTAGCCAACTTCAAAGAACAATACAGATGCGTTGTTACCACTTAGGACTAATATGAAATGCCTCACAGTCTATAATTAGTCTTCAGACCGAAACACAGCAGTTCAAGCAAGCTACTATGCGGCAGTAACAAGTAACAGTATATCTACCCAGACGATCTTTTAGGCAGAACGAAAGTCCTACCACCTTAGGACTAGTTCAGATGCTCAACGTTTGGTACTAGAAAAATTGTCTTAGAGATAAAGACACGTTAAATGAATTAATAAATAACAATATTTTATCTTTCCATCACGTCCCGCGGGTGCCGTGGGAGGCGGATATACGATAAGCCAAATATATTATGGAAGTATAACAATCTCTTTACACCGGGAGGCAGGAGTAAAATACATAAACTGGCGACGGTGAGCCGAGTTCCAAGCATGATTGTAAAGGCGAGTCCTCTCTATAACGGAAAAAGGTTATATCCAGCAGTGAACTTTTCTTTATAAAATAAGGAAGACAAACAAGCACACAGTCCACCTGTGGATAGTAAGTGGATGCTGTGGCCCATATACATCTACATTTATCCTCGATTAAGAATCAAGACGCAGTAAAAAGTTCCAGTAAAAAAGGGTCTCCGGATCACTCACCATACGAAACTATTACCATATGAAGTATTAAGCTGCTATTTTACGCTGGTATTGTGAGATCGTGGTCCTTCTCCGGTCGAGCCAACCCATTCGTACTACAACCATAATATAGCCACAGCGTTGCTCTACCACGTTGTTTGTTACTTTTTTTTATACAGACTAAGTTTAAGAAAAAACTTTTGAAAAATCCAAATGTGCATGCCCTAAGCGCCCATTTTATACGTCAATTTTTTAAGTGTTTTAAATACACACAAGTTTACTTACAAAGTTTCAAAAGTACAAGTTTTCACAAATAACGTTGTTACTATTACTTCTAATTTTCCGATAATTTTATGTCAACTGTCAATAAAAACAGTTAGGAAAATCCATAAGTGCTTATATGATCGTGAAAAAAAGTAGAATAAAATAATTATAACTATACAAAACAAAATTGAACAGCCATTTACATACCATAACTTCCCACAAAATAGATGAAGAGATAAAAAATAGATAGAAATAGGTTGAACTATTGATATTTTCAAAAGTTATCATGTTTACCCCTCCATGCGGACTTGATTGACTAATGATATTCAGAAAAAAATCGCAAACTGATTTATATTTTCAAAACATTGCGACATGTTGCTGACATTGAACTTTTGAAATCAGTCTACTATGCCGTGACCCAATCCGTAATATCATATTTATTTATTTTTTTATTTTATTTTTTATTTTATGTACACACATTAAGGTACAGAAGCAGTCTTATAGTAATTACGTACAAAGGTTCTACTTATCAAATTATGACTTGATTATCCAGTAGACCCATAAAGGAAATTATATTTAAATTGCAAACTTAGTGCATACATTAGTACTACTAAAAAATAAATAATATACACAATGTTACGGAAATTATATAAAATAAAACAATAAATAGAAATAAAATAAATCAATAAATAATAATAATAATAAATACGATAGTTACATATGATATATATATATATACACGTACACATATATATACATATATATATATATATATATATATATATATATATATATATATATATATATATATATATATATATATATATAGTTGAAAGTGCCCAACGCGCGTTACTTAAGGTTATGACTTTTAAGCCATACCGATTTCCCACTGCTGTGTGCGATGTGCTGACGGTAAGACAACTGTACGTAGTTGATACGATCTTATCCCAACGAAGAAAGTCTCTTACGACCCAAAACAACCCCAAACGCGAAGGAAGGACAGAGTGTGCCCCAATATTCCCTTTAAGAGTTACTTTATTAAAAAGTTTCAATGTTTTATTGGTCCTTCTCTATATAATAAAATTAACCGAATGGTTAATATACATCCGCTTAATAAATACAATTGCAAAAAAAAGTTGACAGTTTGGCTTAAATCACAAACTTGTGACGACATTGAAGATCTATTTACAATAAAAAAATGAGCTGATTCCTAAAATTTAAACTCAAATTAAAATAAAACAATATTAAATAATTATAAGCACCTTTTAACACGTTATTAAAAAGTAGTAATTTGTAAAGCGTTTAAGTGTATATTCTACGTTAATTTACTTTAAGGAAGAAACTAGCATTTAAGGGGATATAGTAAGTCAGCTCAAATTCTAATTTCGTCCCCACTTGCATGCGCGTCGTATGCTATGTACCGACATGTTTGTAATCACTAATACTGTAAGTAGAAAGGTCGTTAGACACTTATTAAATTAGGTTTATCATATTCATGCCTGTTTCTTAACGCCAAGCCAGTCGCTACTTATTTTTATTACGGTTATTTCGCATTTTAATTTTACGTCGTCCTGTTGCGTAATGTATATTCTCATCGTAAGCGACACAACCTCCCCCTTCAAAGGCCGAAGCGAACTGACCGTGCGGCAGGAATCACGCTTCAAGAGGCCGATAGTTTAGGTAATTTCTTTTTACAGTGAAAATAATGGTATTTAAAAAAAAGTAAATAACATAAGCACTGCTTTATAGTTAGTTCAGTTAGTATGCAAAGTTTCATGATCTTATATAAAGTATTTTATGAATAACAGCGGTTTATTGTTTATTTTGGAGGTAACTTTGGATTTTTTCTCTATCGAGAAAATTTTACGAAATCGTGTTTTCGTCTAACATTTTCGTCTATCATAATCCTTAACATTAATCCTCAACTTTACCATATATTTATTTCAAAATTAATGCCGCAATGTTTTCGGCATAACGAAGGATCTTGCTAAGCCATTTGTGATTATATTTCCCCTTAAGACACCTACTTGGCCTAGTTTAGATGCTAGCAATTTTTATCTTATAGTGTACACTTTTTCGTTCTAATGTTCCAAATATTAAGGGGAAATATAATGTCGAAAACACGATTTCGTAAAATTTTCTCGATAGAAAAAAAAATCCAAAGTTACCTCCAAAATAAACAATAAACCGCTGTTATTCATAAAATACTTTAAATAAGATCATGAAACTTTGCATACTAACTGAACTAACTATAAAGCAGTGCTTATGTTATTTACTTTTTTTAAAATACCATTATTTTCACTGTAAAAAGAAATTACCTAAACTATCGGCGTCTTGAGCTTGAATTCTATCGCCCCGTTAGTATCGCTTAGGCTTTTGAAGGGGGAAGTTGTGTCGCTTACGATCAGAATATACATTACGCAACAGTACGACGTAAAATTAAAATGGGAAATAACCGTGATAAAAATAAGAAGCGGCTGGCTGGGCGTTAAGAAACAGGCATAAATATGGTTTATGTTAGGTTTATCCTAATGAAATAAGTGTCTAACGACCTTTCTACTTACAGTATTAGTGATTACAAACATGTCGGTACATAGCATACGACGCGCGGGGAAGTGGGGGCGAAATTAGAATTTGAGCTGGCTTACTCTATCCTCTTAAGATTTATTTAATTTAAAATTAAAATTTGAATTTTGTGCTATTAAATACACAACATAAATTACATTCTTAATAAATGTTCACAGTTTTAGTGGTGAAACTTGTTTCTTGTTCGAATGAAACTATAACTTATGCATTCAAGTATCTCCCCCCCGAACGGGTTCCCGCCTTGTCGTGGCGGGGGGGCTTAGTAGCCGTGGCTTGGTCTCCCACGGTGAACAAAGAGGAACCCACGTGGCTGGTCCGAGGTGAAGGGCCGGCCTGAGGTGGCCACTCCGAGTGGACTTGGGGAGCCCACTTCGGATGTGTGCTGGTGGACTGCAGCGAGTGGGGACTCGCGCACCCTCTACCGCTGCAGCCGAGGTGGAGTCGCGGAGGAAGAGGAGTGTTGGTATGGCGATGCGCCACTCGCCCTATCCTTCGCGACTCAAACGGGGCCGCACCGTTGATGCGGTGGTGGTGGGGCTGCGGGGGGAGAGGATTGTCGGTATTGCGAGGCACCGCTCTCCGTACCCTCCGCAGCCGAATCTTGGTTGGCGGCGGAGCCATAGACCAGATCCGCCGCTGGGGTCGGGAAGGCTAGTACTTCTAAGTGCTCGTTTTTCCTGGCCCCATGGCCTTTTTGCATCGGACGCGGGGGCGTCTGTTGCACTGACGTAATTGGAGGCCGTGGAGGAAGGCGCGCCGTGTGTTCTGGTGCGCCTTACCTGGGAAGGAGAACGGGGAGGAATTTTCCTCTCCCGAGGAGGTGCTGCCATGGGGCGGCAGGCGCTAGTAGGGCCGCGGATGTGTGCGAAAGCGTTCCCGTAGCCCTGCCAATATGCGACAAAGGTGGAACACCATGGGGTTTTAGTCGGTGCGAGTCCGACATAACTCGTCCTTGCCCCCGCGAGGCGGGTATGCGTAGGCATTTCCCCATGTAAAAAAAAATGCATTCAAGTATCTATTATTTTAAAAATGTTTGTTCTACCCGAAACTTTAATCTTAAGATTAGATTATAAGTGTGTACCATATTTTTTATCAATAAACATTATTATTATTATATTATTATTATTAATATGATTAAGTTTCCACTAAATTATTTCTATACCTACTCAGTTTTTTTTTTTAAATAAAATTAAGTTCACAGTGTACAGCCTCACACATATGTCGTTTATATCTTAACAGGTCACACAAATGCTTCTAGTAGCTGAGAAACGCGAAAGGCCAACTCCTCTCATCTTCAAGAAAATTGTCAAGGATGTGCTGCAAGATTTGGTTTACGCCTATGCATCTTTAGACATTAGCAGAAGGAAAAATACACATAACGATGTTCAAGAGTTTTTCGATGTCGCTCAAATAGTTGTAAATGCTTTAAAAACTTGTGGGAAGTGAATAAATGTTTTAATTTAATGTTTTAAATGCCATTATCAGTACAATGAAAGTAAAGTTAAATTAAAATACAGATCCTATATATCCTATAGGCGTCATAGTACTGGGTACAGGCGTGCTCTCATTTCTAAGAGGGTTCAAGGACAAGCAAATATCCACTGTGTTGCCCCAATGTATATTGGCGAACTTCATATAGCATAGCTTCGAAATACTTTTTTTTTAGACATGCAGGTTTCCTCACGATATGGTTTTTATAGCGAGTACTTAACCTCAGTGCTACCAACAGCTCTGACTCAGTAATGTTAGATTGGTTTAAAATTTTTATGCAAACAGTATTCTTATTTTATGTCATAACCTATACATGTAATAAATTTGTAGAAAAGTGCTAAGATTTCTTAAAAAAAAGCAATCCTATGGGATTGAAATCCATGACAAGAAACACAGGTTCTCTAAATCACTCCCACACAGTCAATATGAAATGTGTGACAAGAGAAATAAATTTCGTATGACTTGTTAATTGCTATTTATCTTACGTAAATAATTATGATTGATGCTTTATTTTATAAATATATGTATCGTTGTTTGGAATACTTAGAGCAGTGAGAGTCTTCAATATGTGCAGCGTACACATTATGCGAGTAATATCTCTGCAGTTGCAGACAAGTGTAGACGAAGTCTGTCGAGAAAAAAAATGTAAGTTCGTTTAGTTATTTACATTCATTTATTTGGAAGCTATTTTTTACTTAGTTGGTTTAGTTGTAGCAGGCGCGATTGCTGCTCGTGTGATCCTGGGCGATTTTGGATAGGGTCATATTCAGTTATTGCTTTGTTTTCTCAAGAAATTCTCAGAAACAGCTCGGAGCTAGGAAGTTAGCAGTGTTTCACTCCCGCATCTTGGAAAGCGCCTGTTTTGGGCCTCGTAACTCCCCGGTCGTGTGGGATTGCCCGCCCTCCCATCAGATTGCACAATCATTCAACACACTCGTGCACGAGGCTGCGCTGATGACTAGCGTACGTTAATATTGGCCGCCGTGACCAAACTTCGGTGTGGATAACCGTAAAAATAAAACATTTTATCTTAGTCGTTTTTGCATTGCTATATATATTTTGAGTTGTTATCAGAAAGATGCTGCTGCCCATCGTCCATTTCAGATACCATCTGTCGACTCTTACGACACCCACGGAACGATGGAATAATATAGTTTATATATATATATATATATATATATATATATATATATATATATATATATATATATATATATATATATATATATATATATATATATATATATATATATATATATATATATATATATATATATACACAGAATGGGTCCCACATATATGCAATAAATGAAACCACAAGTAATACTAGTCCGTAGAAGTGTAGAAAAATTAAATATTAAAATAAATTCAGTAAAAGTGAACACTCTGTTTAGACAACGTACCTTGACCCCTTGGAAGAGTGACAACGTTGCACGCGGGTGGCACGCCGACAAAAGACACCGCTGTCGATATGTCGCAATACCAATAGTTTGCACTGCGTGGCAACGTCGCTTTTTAATGTTCAAGGATTCATTCAATTTCATTGAATCATTGACTTAGTGACCCAATTCTATGGAGTGTTCAAATTTGCTTAAAATTAAAACTCTACTTTTTTACCTAATTACTGGACCGATTACGTTAATTTTTTGTATATCGTCAGCAAAGGCGATAACAAGTATATGGCTTCATTTATTGCATATATGTGGGACCCATTCTGTATATATATATATATATATATATCATTGGTTTTTTGGAGTCGACTAACGATTTATATGATTTTCTTTGATAAGATAGTGATTTATTTTTCAAGTTAATCTAGATAAGCCATCCTGAGATTTTTTTTCTAACACCGAGTAATGCTAGGTAGGCCAGGGACTAAAAAACCTTTTAATAATTAATTAATAATTAGTTTACGAACAAAGGATAAAACGAAACTTAAAATTGCTATTAAGTTTTTAGTAGTGTTAAATCTAATAACGGTTTACAACCTATGTAAATTAAAATAGGTATGAATGTGTAGAATAGATGCAATGCAAGGTTTTATTTATATATTCTTAAATAAGCTTCTTGCGACTTATGATCTGTTTCGAGTAATAAAATAAAATAACGTGTCTTATTAGTTTGAAAAGCACTTCCCGCCCGCGCTCAATTACGGGCGCTATCATAACCACTAATACCAACACCACTACACTAGGACACCACCGTCGAAAACACGACTCGCGTTTCGCCTCTATACTATCATCAGGTAAATTTTATACACCATTGCACAGTTTATTTCACCTGAGATTGCCTCGCTTAGATGAATGGATATCTGCAAAGTAACGCCTGATTCTATTAATAATCAAAAAATTCTTCAAGTCACAAACGTTCGCGTTTTAATTCTATGCCTGTTGTAGCAATCAATTATTTATTTAGCTTATTTTTTCTCTCCAAGGTATTTTAGCTTGATATTCCTCAGTTTCCCTGTCAGCTTCACTTCGGCCATGTTTCGCTGGCTGGAAGACGACACTTTCGATTGTGTGGTTGGCATCGCTGTGGACAATAAGCCAGTCGGCGTCGGCACCTTCGTCCACGACCGTCTAGTTATCACATCTGCAAATCCTTTAGCCAACGTCCAAAAGCACAGGATAAAACTTTTCGCCATTAATGGTAATCCGGAGAGTGCCAGGGAAGTTAACGTCGACTATATCACAGTTGATAAAGAAAGGCAGAGGGAATGGATAAGAGTAGGTTTTGACAAGAGACATAACACGAATCGTGATATAACACTTATATCAGTAACGGATAATGAAACAGTATTTATCAAGCATCAGACACTGCCAAGGAGACCGTATTACTTGCCATTAGCAAATAAAGAGGCAGAGGCGGCCATCGCTGGCTGGCAGTTCGCTGGTTTTGGGTACGCAAGCCGACGGCATGTGAAGAATAGTTCCATCCTCAAAGCAGTTACGTACAGGCACCCTGTGCTAGTAGATTGTAAAAAATATTTGCCGATAGCTTGGGGGCACTTCATATGTATACTGAATGTGGAGAATTTTGCTGGAATACAATCTGGAGCACCATTGATACACAAGAACTCAGTATACGGTGTCGGATCTTTCTCATTTGTAAAAGACAATAGTAGCATATTGGTTTTTACAGACTTAAGAGCTTATAGGGGTAAACTGTTATATTTGTATACAAGGAAGTGGTGGTGGGGATGAAGTAAAGTGTGTTCTAAATTCAAACTAAAGAGAACTGTGTCAGAACTTTTTCATTGCCTTGATGGAACTGTTTTAAATGTACCTAGTTCTGTATGTTATTTTTGTAAATAAACTATTTCTGACTCAACTTATTTTATGATATTAAAATGATAAATAAACTTATAGGCCACCTGATGTTAGATATTGACTATGGACTAAGGACTCCTGAACCAAACTAAATACAAAGATGGCCGCAGATGCGTTGGTACTCCTAACAACTAGGATGAAATTCGTGTAATTACTGTACCCTGGTTCTCTGGCTCTAGCATATCAAACCAGAACACAGCAGTGGATAAACATCTGCTTCCCGGTAAAAAAAGTTGAACGAGATAATTGAAGAAATAGGTTCCGGGTCTGGATGTTTGTCATTGTGCAATTTGTTTGTAAACTACCTCCACGATACTGGAGAAAATCCTAGTGTGGGGGTAAGGCTTAAAAAAACGCAAATGAAATCCTCGGCATCTATTAATTTAAGCATTTAAGCATTCAATCGTATGTTCCCCGGTTTGGAGGTATACTAGATGGGCAGCACCTTCTTAATAATAAATCAAAATAATAAAAACTGTGATTGTCACACCGCAAATATCCCCCTTTTTAAGGCAATCTATTGGAGAGGCTTTCAAGCTTTTAAAATCATCAGGTAGGTAGATGAAATTAATCAATTACTAAGGATATTATTTAGGTTTAAAACGGACGGAGCGGCCCGTAAAAGATAGAAGCTAGGCAACACAAAATAAAGAGGTTACCAGTTCTTAGCTGGTGGACAAGCAATATGATACTGTGAACTGTACCAGTGTTTGCGACAACAATCACCTACGTGGACCTCTTTGTTGATATCTTTTAAAGTATTGAATTTTCGATTTATTCATAATTATAAATATATCAATATCGGAGTTTTATATATAAGTTTATTTATCGATATATCGAAAATCCAATATTTAAAAAAATATCAACAGTTTTAGTTTGAACTGATCAGTTGGAATGATAAGTTGAACCGACCGTGTGTGGCGACCATAAACGATACATCGGCCACTTATAGAAGGAAATAAGAGAGAGAGAGAGAGAGAGAGAGAGAGAGAGAGAGAATTTCCGGACATGTGTCATTTAGAGCCCTGTAATATATGTAATTCATAATATTATCATTTATTCATTACAAACTACCAAAAGTCTACTGCTGAGCATAGTCCTCCTCCATTGCCTCATGGAGGTGATATTCGCCACAGTTGCCACGCTAAAGGTTTGCTAGATACTGTTACGAAAATATATACAAGAACATTATATTTTCACTATACACACATTATACTTTCGTAAAATACTATGTTTTCACGTAATGTAATTTATATTTTAAGGATCTACGAGTATTTGTGAAAAACTCTATTTGGCAAACCTATTTCAAGTTAAAATGATTAAAACCTAATCACAACTGTACGTGGAATTTGATGATGAGTATTAAACGACCAATCAAAACCTAGTAATTACTTTATTTATCAAAATTTCCAGTACAATTAGATCTATACATTTACTTGGTATCAGGTGATTTGCATAAATATGAAACGAAATGATAGCACCGCTTACACTTAGCTTAGTATAGTTTCAGACGCGAGACGAAGACAACATGGCTGGTGAGTGGAGTGTGATATATACTGATAAATACTGATAAGATTTGTGATAGCAATATTAAAGAATTGTGTAATGTAACGACCCGATTAACTAACATCATAAAAATTTATTTACAATTTCCTATTTTGCGTTAAATTGGTTTCTTTTTAAGGCGTTCTAGTGTTTATGTTTACTTGATGTAGGTAATTTAAAGATTAAAAATTGTGTGTGATTGCATTTATTAAAATGTGACCCGTGTAATTATTAAATTTTCTGTATTTTCATTCATTATGTAAAAAATTAAAACGCTAAATATTAATATATAACTGATATTGAAACCTTATTAGGTCAGTTTTAGACCACGTTTCAACGTTGACAAATCTTTAAAGCATATTGTTATATTTCTACCAATCTTACACATTTTTTAAATGTCTTGATATCTGAAATGTGCACCGCTAGTAAGTACGTGTGGACTGAATACCTGTATTAAGTGGCAAATTAGCAGATTTAGTAAAATCCTGGAATCGTTATATGTTTTCAAAAGTTACGGGACACCTCAATCAAACAATCATCAAACATTAGAATTGAGGAGCTACTTAGAACAGGTATAATAGCCGATGGATGGAATTAAATATAAACTGTATAATAATTTGGGATTTTTGCCGCTAAATTTGACATAGGTAACCATTTTTTATCGACGTACCTACCACAGAGTACTTTTAATATACCTAGCTAACTGCTCAGATTGTGGTGTCTCGTCGATCTATACTCTATACATATAGCGCGTTGCACGAGTAAAAAAAGTAAGGACTCCGCACCGCGATACTAGCAAGTGAAGCAAAATTTGTGCTGTATATATGTGTGTGTAATGTGCGTGATAAATAATGTAATTAGAACTGTGAAAGGTTTTTTTTAAATGTGGTATTATTTTGCATCATTTAACGACACACGATGGCCTTATTTCAAATTTTGATACGCGAAAGTAATAGCGGCCGATCGGCTTATCTTCGTGTGAGTATGTGCATGTAGGTTCGTATTTACACGTAGCTGGCTTGTTTTGGGGTGCTTCATTTTTTATGTCCTTACTTTTTTTACTCGTCCGTGAGCGCGTTGATTTTAGACTACTTATAAGCTTATAACATATTTTTATTATTATTTAATGGTCGTATGTTAATGTAAAATAATATATATATATATATATATATATATATATATATACGTAATCGCTGAAACTGCTAGAATCGAATATTATATTGTCATTTAGGTGAAAACCCTGTTAAATATACGTGTAATCCATATGTTGTTCATAATTACCGTGTAGTGGTGTGGCGTAAAAGAATTCACTAACCCATTTTATCCCGCGGGTACGAGAGTAAGAGACGCCAGGAAAAAAAAGCAAAAACAGAAACAGGAGATACGCGGCAGCAACTAAAAAAATAACAACGAAAAATAACAAAAATTGTGTTTTTTTTTATAAGATAGGATGACAAACGAGCACACAGCCCACTTGATGGTAAGTGATTGCTGTGGCCCAGAGACATCTACATCTATCCTCGATTACGAATCAAAATGCAGATGCGTTGTCACCCGTGAGGACTAAGGTGGAATGCCTCGTTTCCAGTAAGAAGGGTCTCCGTTTCTCTACACTTACTATACGAAACACAGCAGCATTAAGCTGCTATTTGACGCTAGTATTCTGTGCTTGTGTCCTTCCCCGGTCGAGCCGACCCATTCGTGCTACAATTATACTACTAATATAACTGCAGCATGGCTCTACCAAGCTTCCGCCTGGCAAGCGTGGCAAATATGGCGATTATGGTAAGAGGCAATCCATATGGGAGGCCTATGTCCAGCAATGGTCTTTTGATAGGCTCTAAAAATCAATGAATGAAACATAAGTATCATAGTAAATGTTCGTTAGTAAATGTCCAAAACCAAATCAAATATTATATATCTAATCTACAAAATAAATGAGTATTTCAACCGCTTATAATTTATAACTTTTATAGATAACATTCTGAAAAATTGAAGGTAGAAGATAGGTTTTTAGCATACCGTCATATAAATTATGTTACAAATGGTAAATAATCATTACTCATAGGTTAGGTCATCCATTAGGTACAGGCATGCCGTGGTAGCTCAGATGGTTAACGCTCGCTGTAAATATAACAGAACGCGAGTAACCCGGGTTCGATCCCCGCCGGCACCAATGAAATTGTTAATTGCAATTTTAAGTGCTGATATACCACTTGCTCGGCGGTGAAGGAAAACATCGTGAGGAAACCTGCATGTCTGAGGAATAAGAAAAAAATTATTTCGAAGACATGTGAAGTTCGCCATCACGCATTGGGGCAGCGTGGCGGACATTTCCTTGCCCTAAAACCCTCTCAGAAATGAGTGGAGGCCTGTACCCAGCAGTGGGACGTATATAGGCTGTAACTTTTACTCATAGGTCCGGTTCTTTCAGTTCGTCCTCCATTAATTTAGTGTTAAAGTCGTTATCAGTTGAACCTTCTAAGTTATTTTGTTTTCTACCCAATAACATTGGGTGACAAACGAGCACACATTCCACTTGATGGTAAATCGATGCTGTGGCCCATAGACATCCACATTTATCCTCAATTAAGAATCAAAATGCAAATGCATTGTCACCGTTGAGGACTAAGATAGAATGTCTCGATTTCGGTAAAAAAGGGTCTCCGGTTCTCCACACTCACCATACGAAACATAGCAGCATTACGCTGCTATTATACGCTGGAAGGTGAAAGCATGGTTCTGCCACGGTCGAGCCGACCCATTCGTACTACAACTATAATATAGCGGCAGCGTGGCTATACCACTTAGAATTTTTTGTTGTTTTAGTTAGTTTACACCTTTGTGTCCTTAGGCTAACAAATAAAAGATAAGACAGAGCACTATTTGAAGTGACACCGTCACTTTTTCCTTTCTCGGCATCACACAAAAGAAAGAATTTCTTTCTCACAGAACATAATACTTCGTCTCTCTTTAATAGCCCGTATAAGTACACCGTTGGACGCACACATAGAATCCTATAATACATACATAATAGAAGGAGGGAGTGGGCGGAGCCCGTGTAGCCACTAAAATGTCACTAACATGTCAATTCACACGTAAAAATGTTACACACGTAAAAAGCGAGATGTGTTTTGACGTTACAATCGTTTCCATATTTCGCATGCAAATTATTTAGAAAATGCCAAATTGCACGCTATTTACAAATAAATATGTATTAAAATCTGTCTGTCAACACAGCGCATCTGGTTTGTAGTAGTGATAATACGACGTTATTGCTTGTATGTGTGCTCCCGGCGACACCTTTACAAAATAAGGTTGACAGCCATTCTATTGTGTATTATAGTATTCTATGGACGCACATATGCACTTAAAACTATGTTGTTGGTGTGAACATTTCTGATTATTTTACTCGTAGTCAAGCGACCCGCCCCGTCTTCGGCTCTGTATGATCGATTAATCTGGCGTTATTTACATTTTAAAATAATTGGCGACCATTTACTTTATAAAATTTTCATTGCTTTTCAAAGAAAAAAAAGCCTAAATGAAATAATATAGTCCAGATCTTTCCTGGCATTGCTTCCTATTTCCGTTCGTGAAGGCCCGTTACAATTGGTTCATCCATTCCGAAGATCGGTAGACAGACAGACAGAAATCAAAAAATTTAAAAGTGGACTAGCTGTACCCCGCGACTTCGCACGCGTGTCTTAAATTAAAAAAAATATTACAGTTAGATTTCATGGGTTTTAATTTTTTTACGCGGAATCACAAATCTTTCAAAAAAGTAACTTACTTCTTATAACATCAGCTATCTGCCAGTGAAAGTCCCGTCAAAATCGGTCCAGCCGTTTCGGAGATTAGCCGGAACAAACAGACAAACAGACAAAAATTTTGACAATTGCTTTTTGTAATTAGATTAGTACAGTATATACTTTAATATGCATTTAGTAAAAAGCTGTTATTTTGATATTATAAACAGACACTTATATTTTATTTATTTGTATAAATAACAGATATACATACATGTAAATATCCAGTTTGCATGTATGTATATCTATTATTATTATACATTACAAACAAACACTTAACAATCATTCCAATGATTTCATTTTAGCACTAAATACAAGTTTGATTCATGTTCGTCTTATCGCTGCAGCGCGATTTATCAGATACGGGTAGATAATAAAGAGAACGCCTCTATGTTCACTTACGAAATTATAATAAATCCTGCACATATTGTAAATTTTTGTTTGTAATTTAAAGCACAGAAAGCAATCAGGAGGACGTTAACATCGCCATTGTAATGTTGGGGATCCAATTAGAATTTATAGATAGGACAAACACTTGCCTTGTTTGTAGACTTTTGTAAAATAGATGCACGTGACAAGTAAATTACATCGTAAACATAATATAATACTGTTGTAGGTATAGCAGCTCATTTATGGAGCAATATAGTCTTTAGAAAATTATTATATACAGATACTTTAAGCATATTGAATAATACATAGTACATAATAATACTAGTTTTTGCGGAATTTATCGCGTATATTTAACTTTTTAAATACCCGACGTTTCGAGAGCTTTACAGCACCCTTGGTCACGGGAAGGACTGAGATGTTCAACGTCCAGATGTCATAGTTAACCGCGGTTATCATATACAAAAAAAATTTAATCCATGGTAATATATGGTAGTATACATAAAAAATCATTACTTGAAGCATACTTAATTTATCAACATTACTAAAACAATCATGATGCGGGTGTAAGAGATCTCATCACCCCGCATAGTACCCATGGAAACGACAGAAAGGTGTAATGGCCACATAAAAGCAAATTAAAGTAAATTTCACTGTGTACGAATATCCACTACCCCATATTGTGGGAGTAGTAAGAGGCGGCAGAAGTAAAGTGATACATGAGATTGGCAGCAGGATCGTTTTCCTTCCCCGCTGAGCACCTGGTAAACCAACATATAAAATTGCATTTAACAATTTTATTGGTGCTATTGGGTATCGGGATCGAACCTAGGTTGTTCGCGTACAGGGAAATGAGAGAGGCTCATGCCCACCAGTGAACTAATACATGTTGGCACGGAAGGAAAGATGGTTATACTTAGGAGGCTCATGCCCACCTGTGGACTAATACATGTTGGCACGGAAGGAAAGATTGTAATACATTAGGAGGCTCATGCCCACCAGTGGACTAATACATGTTGGCACGGAAGGAAAGATTGTAATACATTAGGAGGCTCATGCCCACCAGTGGACTAATACATGTTGGCACGGAAGGAAAGATTGTAATACATTAGGAGGCTCATGCCCACCAGTGGACTAATACACGTTGGCACGGAAGGAAAGATTGTAACACATTAGGAGGGTATTGCTGAACAAAAGCTCTAAATACTGCCACAACGTCCGTACCGAGTCACCTGATATTATAGAATTTTTTTATACAGAGTAAGGGTGACGAACGAGCACACAGTCCACCTGATGGTAAGTGGATGCTGTGGCCTAAAGATATCTATACTTATCTTCGATTAAAAATCAAAATGCAGATACGTTGTCACCTAAGGACTAAGATGGAATTACTCGTTTCCAGTAAAAAAGGGTCTCCGAATCTCTACACTCACCATACGAAACACAGCAGTATTAAGCTGCTATTTTACGCTGGTATTCTGTGAGAGCGTGGCCCTTCCCCGATCGAGCCGACCCATACATGCTACAACCTTAATATAGCTGCAGCGAGGCTCAACCACGTAAAAAAGTATACTTTATAGACTTGCTCGCTACTTACCAGTCAACCTATAAGGGGATTGCCCTGTAATCATCGATCTTGGGATTTCTTACTTCTCATTTCTTACCTATCTATAGTCGGTTCGGATTATTGTTCTATAAAGTGGTAGTGAAAGGCGATGGAAAAAAAGGAAAATCGGTAAGAGTAATTTTTTTTATAGAATAAGGGTGACAAATTGGTGACACATACGTCGCACATAGTCCTTCTGATGATAAGTTGATGGTTTGGGCCGTAGAGATCTACATTGATGTGTTGCTCGATTAAGAATCATAATGCAGATTCATTGTCAACCCTGAGGCATTCCTTCTCAGTCACTGTAAGTGACAACGCATTTATGGCCTTCTTTGATTGAAGTCCGTTGCAGGTGTAAATGGACTGCAGTACCCACTTACCATCAGGTGAACTGTGTGTTTGTTAGTGTCATGAACATTACATTCATGTGCCCCGCTGCTGAGAACAGGCCTCCTCCCACATCTGAGAGTGTTTTGCTGCAGGACGAGTGTGCCACCCTTCCCACAGCGTGTACAGATTTCGTCTCAATATTTCCTTCACCGCCGAACACGAGATAAATTAATTTAGCTACTAACAATTTTATTAGTGCCGGTGGTTCTTAACCTTGGCTTATTCGCTAAATACCACTGCTTATGGATTAAGATACCTAATGAATTATAATATCATAAGTATTTAAATCTTTATCCCGTTCCTTTTTAATAAGAACAAAAAACAACAGTTTACCTTTCTTAAGGCGTAATAATAAACATTATTCTCTTTTAAATATTTTATTTTTTATGTATGATTTTAACACAGTTAAAACAGTTAAAGTTTGAGTGATAAAACTAAATTCCCATATATTTATGTAAATCGTTTAGTTATAATCGATCTTAGGCACAAGTCGTAAAGTATAAAATATAGAAAAACCGTCAGCGTCAGCAATCGTAGTCGTTCAGTAAACATGGCAATCGTGATTATGAAACTAAAAGGTCTTTGTCTTCAATGTACAAAGAGTTGAAATGCAAATAAGTGAATGAACGCGAGTCTTTCCAAGGATTATCGGCAACGCACCTGTTTGCACATTATTTGTAACGTTTAAAAAATAAATGCAATTATTGAAACACAAAATACAATGTTTTGCCGCCATATTTGGCCGCGGTGTCAACCGACAAGTTAGAGTATTAACGAAAGAATCCGTTGTAGTCCATTGCATTAATGCAGGTGCGTTGAAACTCATAGGGCAAAGACGGAATACCTCGTTATAAGGATCTCTGATGTGAGACATAGTGAATGTATAGACATCATTCACTATACAACAGCGGTATGCATTTTACCACCGCTATTCCGTGAGAACGTGATCCTGCTCATGCATCCGATGAATAATATGATCATCTTATTTTAATATTGTCATACGGCGATATGGGCATCTAATTTTAAGCAATTCTTGTAAATACTAACTATATTTAATGTATACCAAATAAACACATTGAAGAGAGATACTTGTTCCTCGGAAACGGCCCTAACGATATATTATCCTTTGAAAATTTTGGATGAAAATAATCTTAACTTTCGCAGCTAATCTAGGTAGGTAGTGCTAATAACAATTTTTATTTCTAAAGCAAAACGGAGTATGGAGGCCCAGGTGCTAGGTATCAAAAAATCAACATATTATTAATTATTGATTATCTAGGTTTGGTGGCATGGAATACTACTTGCTCATGGCGTGCACTGATCGATTTTTTTTAACAATAGAACATAGTTCAATCAGAAGTATCCACTGAATTTATATATTTTTAGTACCTAGGCGACCGAGCTGCGTCCGGTGTTAGAAAATCGGAAGCCTAGTGGCGGGGTGCAGACCGCGAACTCAAAAGGTTGTGGGTTCGAATTCGAATCCGCCATTCGACTACTGTCGTGAACTACTCCTAACACAAGCATTTTAAGCTTACCAGGAGTAGTATAAGGGTATAATATAAGGATAAAAGGGAATATTAATAATGTTTATTTTATAGCATTGATAGTATTTTTAATTAGAAAATTGTTATCGTAACAATAATTTATTATCACTATAATAAATCAATTTGCTTTTAATGACGAAACTAATATAAAAGTCGTTTTTGTGATGACGTTACATAAACATCAGGCCGACGAATTTCTTTTTCTTAAATTAGATTTAAAAAAAATTAATAAGCAATGTAATTGTTTTAAATGATCACTGCTGGTCATGGGCCTTACAGGTCTGTCTCGCCAGCGACCCAAAGTCAGGAATTTGCATTTGGAAAAAACCAAAATTAGGGGATATTTAACTGCTAATTAGGCGCCAAGTTAGAAAATTAGGTGCCCTAAAATTTTCACCGCAGCGAACTGTTGAAATTTGCGTTGCTGGCAAAACGTATCGCTAGCAACGTAGTGACGTTTTGCAATATTTAAATCGATATTAAATGTGTTGTCCAGGACGTCCATATTATGGTTACGGCGCACCTCCACCACCCCCTCACGGCTATCCGCCTGGTCATCTACCGATGTACCCTGGCCCTGGTGTCGTCTACTACCCAGTCCACCCTGCATACTTTTATCCCTACCCACCACCTCCAGAGCCAGTCCAAGTGGCCGAAAATGCTGAGGCTGAGGAAATCGTACCGGAATTACCCGGAGAAACTGTCGAATTGCCTTGGAGTAAGTTTTATTAGGTAAAGTGGTTATTACGTGTTACCGATATTTCAAGGCATATGGTTGGGTCAATATAGATAACACCTTTCGTACGGCTTCGATAGAAATAAATGATGGTATATATTCTTTAAATAAAAATTGGTTTCTCTGTTTGGATTAATATTTCTTTATAAATTATATATCTTATCATCAAATACTGAATCAACATTATCTAACTTGGTGTAGAGTTGGTATGTGAAATCGTTAACAGAACATAGCTAAAGATAGATACCCGGTTAAGAAATTATGATTAATTCTGTCATTATCTTTAAAGAAAACACTTGAAATCAATAACTATGTATTTTAAACAACCAAAACACTTGCAGTAATTCGCCGGCGGTCAAACAAAACTCTCTTTACTTAATTGATTAAAAAATATGTATTTAAGTACCAAATTTTTGAATATGAGATTGGATTGGGACACTAAAAACTTATTGCACTTATAAAAAGTTAAACTTGTACAAAGGTGTTATCTTAGTTATACGTGTTGTCTGCCATTGTTGGGCCAACCCTCTCTATGGTTCCTCATTCCTACGCTTGAATTCCTTGCCGTAACCATTAATATAATGTAACAAAACATTAGTTTGTACATAGATTATATTTATTGTAATTCCATACAGAGTTTTGGCCGTCGCTTTCTGTGTTGCCGTTTACAATTATTTTTATTTTATTTTTATTGTCTTTGATTATATGTTACATGAACAAAGACAATTTTATAATTATATTATGAGATTTAAATTACATTTATTAATAAAAATA
The DNA here is from genome assembly GCA_036936625.1 of Parnassius smintheus behrii. Taxonomy (NCBI): domain Eukaryota; kingdom Metazoa; phylum Arthropoda; class Insecta; order Lepidoptera; family Papilionidae; genus Parnassius; species Parnassius smintheus. Next base: position 26,520,527 of record JAUPFT010000014.1, on the reverse strand, counting down.
CATTGCTTATGTAATAAGAATTCCACATTTATTGATTTCTTTACAGTTTTTGCTTGTTTTTTTTTTAAATAATAAAACTATCATGCTTGATCCACTGCCTTTAAAAACATTACAGCCTATAAAAGTTCGCTGATAAACATAGACCTCTCCCATAGATTGTCTCATAGGAAAGATGTTGCCGTAGTTGCCACGCTTGGCGGGCGGATTGGTAACCACAGCTTTTTTTATAATTTTGGGTTGTTATCAGTAAGATGCTTCTGCCCATCACCTGTTTCAACATCCCTCTGCTGCCTCTTGCGACACCCACGGGACGATATGGGGTAGTGGATACTCTCACACCGCCAATACACGGGATAGTGGTTCACAATTGTACAATGGCGGATTCGAATCCACGAACTTCAGAGTTCGTAGTCCGTATCGTTAACCATGAAACTACTGTATGTTGTATTTTTACATTTTAACTTAAGTAACGATTACTTTTCTTCACATTTTTCGTTCTAAATGTCATCATTGTTACGTATTAAACGTAATTTATTTATAAAAGAAGTTTTTGCTAATTTCTAGGTACTTACCGCTGGGTTCCGGGTTGCCTAAGTCAACGCAGCATCCCTCCCGGTGCCTTACGCGTGGGCACAGACGTTGATGGTGATGAAATCTACGCCGGTCGTGCCCACCACGAGGGCGATATCCTGCCTGCTAAGGTCATCCCCTCAAAGAACGCGTGTTACATTGCGTACGGTGGTGAAGAGATCTTGAAAGACCAATTCGAGGTACATATATAGTTGTATGTTTGTTTAAGTAATATAATATATATATATATATATATATATATATATATATATATATATATATATAACTCTATCAAATAAAGTTAGTACAAATTAATGACAATTGCACGAAAATTTGTAACTAAATTGTTGCTAATTAGTTGATAGTTAGTTAATAAGAAACCAAATTTTTCAGCTCAAACAGGTTCTATAAAAAACAAATTGAGTTAGCAGTGAACAAAAACGAAGTTAATGATAATTGAGTCAAATTATAGGTCATAGTTTGTTGGTAATTTGTTGTTGGAAAAAGTTAAGACACGGTGTTGGCCGGAACTGACCATGTTGCCGTATTACGCTATTTTCATAGAAAAAATGCAGTCATAGATATTTTGCTGATCAAAAATGATATCAAGAATGCCCAAAAAGTGCGTGTGCTAAGGCAGCATGGACACTTGTACTTAGCTACCGGTTTATTTATTTATTTGTATGGACCTCCAACAGTTGTACATATTAAATTACTTCTAACACATGCTTTACATGCATAAATTACTATGTACTACCAATTATAGGAGAACACATCATTATAAATCAATAGCAGTGTTTATAATTTGCCTATTTTAATGGTAGTTTGTTCAAAAATAAACTTTACGAACGAAAGATAGTTAATAGTTTTTGTAAAGTAAATAAAAGTTTAGCATAAAGTTAGTGAATAATTAATTTTCTACAGTCGTTACATTTTTTTATAAAAAGTGTGAGCCCGTCACAACCAATGTCCAGTGTTGCTATATTTTTGCACATACATTGTATACGCGTGATATACGTGTTATTGGAGAATTCTGTCCAAGTTTTGTTCGAGTGCTGTCACTCTTAAAGAAAGGACATGGATATGGTTGTCAGGTCCAGCCGATTCTTTTATAGTATTATGTTATACTGGTTTTCTAAGCATCCCTAATGTTATTTCTGAGCAGAGCTGAGAGTAACAAAGTCTATGACTGCACCTCGTTTATGAAAACCGCGAGTAACAGTAGCATGGACACTGGTATTTAATCGTAATCGTCCAGTCGATGTTTTGTTTATATTTTCCATGCCTGATTTAATTTATTTTTGCATCTCACCTATGAAAACATGCTACCGTAAGCCATCGTTTGCCGGGTCCGGCCAATCCTCGGCCTTTTTTGTTTTTACACTTTTCCAGCTTCAAATTAGCAACAAATTTCGATCTGTTATAACTAACTCAATTGTTATTGATTTCATTTTGTTTACTGCTATCTTGATATAAATATAAGCTTGATATATTCACATGACACCCTCGGGATGAAATAAGGTGACAGATTCCCTGTATACACCGCCACTACACGGTATCGATACTCGATACACGGCATCAGCATCGCTGAAGCTGTTATTGTGTATTAAAACTCGATTTTCTACAAAGTCAAACCAAAACAATATTTTAGACTAAGAATGATTAAGTCTTATGTATATTTTTTCAGGTCTTGGTCCCGGCAATATTCTCGTGGCAGTTCTCCACAAATGGTGCTGTGCCCCCAGGTGCAGTTGAAGCTGGAGTTACAGCTGATGGAGAAAAGCTATACTTCGGAAGAGTGACTCACGATGGGTGCACTACTCCTGGAAAGGTATATATTGTATTGCAACTTTAAGTCATATTGAACTTCATATTAATCCTAATGTGAAAGTATAATACCAACCAACCTTTACACAAACAGATGAGCTGTTCGTGTAAAGGCCCTCGTTTCTAAGTAGGCTGCGTGGTTGGGTTAATGATGCAGTTCTACTTATAAAAAATAACAAGTGATTTATTATCCTATACTATTAAACGAGCAATTCTTGTATATAAATATATATATATATATATATATATATATATATATATATATATATATATATATATATATATATATATATATATATAATCGGGATCTCGGAAACGGCTCCAACGATTTTCATAAAATTTAGTGTCCAGAGAGTTTCGGGATAATAAATCGATCTAGCTAGGATTTATTTTTAGAAAATGTCTTTTTGTCCGTGTTTTTAGGCAATGAAAAACTGCTACAATATCGTTAGAATAAGAAGGTAAATTTTGACGGATTGTTAGTGATTATAAATAGCTTAATTGGTATAATGGACGGTCACAGAATCTTAAAACCCCGGTTCGAGCCCAGACCGACCGACCGACTTTTTTAATTTTTTTTCATGTTCCTTTCTTTTTTGAGAAAATCTATTTTTTGAGCCCTTTTTTAGTATTTTTTAAATCACGAAAATTTAAATTAAACTAATTGCACTCATGATTTTTTATTCAAATAACCAGTTCCGTTTTTTCTGTTATGTCGCTAAGATCAAAAAATATTATTTATCAGTATGTAATTAGTATGTAATTTTAATTTGTAATTTTCATTTTTTAATCAGTATGTAATTAGCATTTTTAATTTGTTAGTATGTAATTTGTATCTAAATATAATTTCCAAAACACATGAATTAAAAAAATCGAGCGAAAAATACCGAGCAAAGCTCGGTCCACCAGGTACTTAAATATAAGGAACGAAACATTAGTTAACTATTGCTTTCAAACAAATTGTTAAAAAAAATACTCAGTTTATATGTTCGTTAAAAGGCGCTTCAAGCGAGCCATGAAATGTCGCTTAAGACTCGGATATGAAGGTGAATTTAACAATTTTGCACTACTGATTACGTGAAGCCGTTTATGACAAACGATGACAAACGAGCACACAGCCCGCCTGATGGATCGAAGGCATTTGGAATAAAAATGCAGATGCGCTATCACCCTGATGGAGTAAGATGTATTGCCTCATTACCAAAATAAAGACTTTCCGGTTTATGTCAGTACAGCAGTATTTTACTACCATTTTATGCTAGTTCTGTGCTAAGGTGTTCTATTGGTGCTGCAGCGCTGATATATTTCAGTGTGGATATACCGCGTACAAACGTTGTAAACTAAACTACTGTCCGTTGTCTCAGAGTTTATTAGCTGTCCACACTATCTTCCGCATAGATTACCAAAGAGCACGGATATAAAAAATTTGCCTACATTAAATTAAATTAATGTATGACTCTATTTTTTTCCAGATCCACCCTAGTCACGGTGCCTGCTACTACCCTTTCGACGGCGAAGAGAAGAGCAGCGCGGAGTACGAGTGCCTTGTTCTCATGTAGATAGGTCATCTCTTCAACAATTTTTTCTGGTTTTCATCTATTTCAGAAGTAATTAATCAAGTGTTACATTTGAAAAAGTGAATATGGAGTTCATTATGAAACATCCGTACCATAGAATAACGTCTCAAATAAAAAATCGGTACCATAGAATCAATATCGTTAACGAAATTGAAATGTAAAAATATATTTATTAATAAATTTTATTTAGTATAATTTCTAGAACTTTTACTGTACCCATATCTTACACACAACGCACGACCTTTAATGGCGATCATAGAAATTATAAGTATTATTTATTTTTTAAATTTGTGCGTGCCAATTGACATAAACCGATTTTTACAGTAATAATTCGTGAAAATCGCCATGCTCAACTTCTTGATACTCTCTCACGCACATATCTTTCTTTTTATTTCTTTGTTTGCCCGGAAGAGTTAACTGCATGATGCACGTATGGATAGACACCTTAAAACATGTTTTTTTATAGGATAAAGGTGACAAACGAGCACAGAGTCCACCTGATGGTAAGTGGTTGCTGTGGCCCACAGACCTCTACGTGTAACCTCGATTAAGAATCAAAATGCAGATTCGTTGTCACCCTTGAGGACTAAGATGGAATGTCTCAATTTCAGTAAAACAGGTCTCCGGTTCTCTACACTCACCATACGAAACACAGCAGTATTAAGCTGCTATGTTACGCTAGTATTACGTGAGAGCGTGGTCCTTCCCCGGTCGAGCCGACCCATTCATGCTACAACCATAATAATATAGGTGCAGCGTGGCTCTACCACATATAAAATTGTTGTCGGTTCGAAATGATTTTAGTGCAGATATGTGAACGTGAGTGCGTGTTCCTACTATAATAACTTAACCATGGTTTTGGACATTGAAGTATAATGCGTAGTACATTTTACTTCAATGATTTTGGCTTGGTTTTTGAGTTAAGTACTTGAATGTACGTAGCGTCTTTCTTTATTTGTTAGTCTGACATTTGGGTCCAAACATTATAATTTGTAAATGAAAATTTTCCATATTTTAAGTCATGTTTTAGAACTTAATAATTACCAGCCAGTGTAACAAAGGAAAAAACCTTTTATTTTACACACTTTAAATCTGGTATTGAGATCTGTGTTGATTTCGTTTAATTGTTAAATATATAATCTCAAATGACTGCCTGGTGAAGTGCTTGTGGTCATGACTGCCGATCATGTAATCTCGGGTTCGTATCTCAGATCGGGCCAAAAGTCAGTTATAGGGTTCTTCTGTCAAGAGTATTTCCGAAATCGGGAAGACAACTACGTGAAGCCTTTTGCCTTTTGCCTGGTCTCGTGTTGGATTGTCGTTGAAATACAGTTCACCAGTGCTGGTGCACACATTTGTGCACTGTAATTCTGCCCTGCGCAGATGGCTTGTTTCGATCGGTGAGACTGGCCGCCATGACTGAAATTCAGCCTGAAGGACGTTACTATCATATCTTAAATATATTTCATTAATATTTCGTGGAAAATTTCACATCTAAAAACACAAAACAACCCTTTAAAATTTACACCTTTTGATTGCTATCATATCCAAAGCAATAAATTACGCTCTTATGTTTACAAACTTACCTTTACCGATGCGTGGGCGCAGTAAGCGGCTAAGCGGCACTGACTCACTTTGCGTTGCGGGTCATTCATAATTCATTCCCACTCGGATATTCGATTGGGACGTTCGTCTTCTGTGTTGAACAGAAAATATTCATCATCAATTATTATTAGTGACTAAAGTGCGTGTACAGTTTTATTTGGACCGTCAGTTTTTATCGTATTATGAGAACCATGAAGGCGTTTGTGATCGGCTTTGTAATGTTCTGTAAGTTTTACTTTTTCTAGCCTTTCAATGACACTATTTAATATTATTCAGGGTTTCCACCTGTTTTGAACGACAATATACTTGTTTTTCTAAAAAAATTATACACTACTAAGATAAGTTCTTTTATTTTTATTAGCTTTCGGACTTCGAAATAGAAAGGTTTTTTTTTTAAATCAAATGTTTTTTATAATGTATGCAAAGGAAATTATACTTAAAAAAACCGAAATGAAAAAATATTTAAACGGTAAAATAAATTCCACAGTATTTAAGAGCTTTTGAACTTGGCGATAAGTCTTAGTTTATTCAAACTACAACTTCAGGAGCTATTTGATTATGCGAAAATTATTTTATCCTTTTTAGCGTTTCGAAGTCGGATGTAAAAAGAAATTAGTTTAATAATTTGACCCTTTTGTGTTGACTACACAATATTACAAGCTCAAAGTAACAAATAGAATGTCGTACTAGTTACGTGAAGAAATTCATCCCTCTATTTTTTCTTCAAATTTAAATAGAGGTTCTATTCTCTTAAGGTACGCTATTTAATAAAAAATAAATTAAGATAAGAATTAGTAACACACACACACACAAAATTAAGTCGCATTGAGAACCTCCGTGTTTTTTGAAGTCGACTTTAAATAACATTAAACGTAGAGATTTTCTGTGTCAGAGAGTTACAGATCAAAGAAGAGTGATATAATGTTGTGTGTTGGCGTACTTCACATATCCCTCTTCTTCATACATCTAAATTTCCTCAAGAAGTTTTCTTTAATGCCGAGCACAAAAGTAATCATGTTAGTTATTTTTCTAATGTTTTCTTACGTTTACGCGAACACATTGAATGAAACTAGTTTTACAGGTTTTATCGCGTTTTATAAACTTATTTTATATTAGCGACGGTTCGAGTACTTTACATCACCCATGTCCACAGGGGTTGAGGTTTCCGAGATCCCAATGTCACAGTTAACCACGGCTACCTTAAGTTTAGATGTAAAATATGTTAATAAAACCGTAAAATTAGTATCGTTCAACGATTTTTCTTGATTTGACTTGCAATAGCCTAGGAATATTAGTTTACCCTTTGTATATCATATTATACAGAAAACGGACTGGTTCTGATAGTTGGTCTAGTGGTTGCAGTAGTGCAACTGCTGATCATCTGGTCCTGAGTATGAATCCCGGTTCGAGCCAAAAATAATTATTGAGTTTTTTGTCAAGAAATTCTTAGTAACTGCACGGAGTAAGGAAATTGGCGGTGTCTCACCCCCGTGCCTCGGAAAGCAAATAAAGCCGTTGGTCCTGCGCTTGGTCTTCTCTCCGGTCGTGTCGGTTTACCGTCCTATCGGATTACGAGAGTGAGGGAATAGGGCATGCACCTGTGCTGCGCATACACTTGGGCACTAAGATCCTGTCCTGCACAGATGGCTAGAGTCCGTTGAGGCAGGCCGCCGTGACCGAATTCGGTCTGGAGGACATTATTATTATTATTATTATGTGTGGGGTATCTATATAGTTTTCTCATCTGGTTGGGATGTATAAATATATAATTATAAACGAAAATTGAAAGATAAATATACATAAATATCAATAAAATAAAATAAATACAAAATTACATAAATAAATAAAAGCCCAACCAGATGGAAGCCCTCGGCAGGGGAGACCAAACGGCCAAGGGTTAGGGGGAAAGGGAAAGAAACCGGCGGACGATGCGGGCAGTATCAAGGAGCACCGCCTTCTGCATTTGAGCCCGGAGCGGTCCGTCACGGAGTCCCAGTCGCCTCAGATGACCAGAAAGGCTAACTGGGATTAGCCCATTCGCAGAGACGACTACAGGAATAATTTCGGCCGGCAGACCACCCCACATGTCGGTCACCTCGTGAGCCAGGTCCAGATATTTTGATTGCTTATCTGTTTCGGCTCTCACGAGGTTCTCGTCATACGGGGTGGTAATATCGACCAAAAATATCCTTGACTGTGCCCGGTCCATCAGCACAATATCAGGCTTATTCGCAAGAATAGTCCTGTCTGTGATGATGGCCCGGTCCCAGTAGAGCCTGGCGCGGTCATTTTCGAGCACGGCTTCCGGCAAGTACTTGTAATACGGCAATTTCCGGTCCACGAGACCGTATTTCAGAGCGAGCTCCTGGTGTAGAATTCTGGCTACTAGGTTGTGCCCGTGCAAGTACTCAGAGTTAGAAAGCGCCGAACAACCGGAGATGACATGCCTGAGTGACTCCCCGGGATAGCGACAAGCTCGACAGACGTCGACGGTGCCATCCTTTAGGATGTATCTCCGACAGTTGTTGGTCTTAATAACCTGATCCTGTATTGCACAGACAAAACCCTCGGTTTCCCCGAAGAGATCACCAAAGCGTAGCCAGTGGAGGGAGGCTACTGTGTCTACGAAAGGCTCATGTAGAGCCTTGTAGTACCTCCCGTGGAGCTCCTTCTCCTTCCATACGGTCTCCCGGTCGAAAATGCTAAGCACTGCTGGGTCCTGCCATTGCTCGTTGGCTAAGGATAGAGGGGTAAGCCCTTTATCACTAGAAATGACGTCATTATAGAATGGATCATCCGATCTCGCCAAGAAGTATTGACGGAGACTGTACACTTCGCGATTATGCATGGTGAGCGCGCTCAGAAAGCCACGCCCACCATACTTTCGCGGCAAGTACAGCCTCATTACCGACGATCTCGGATGATGCATCCTATGGGACGTCATGGTAGTGCGGACTTTTCTATCCAGGGCGTTAAGCTCAGTCTGAGTCCACCTGAGTATGCCAAAGGTATACATGAGGACATGCATGACCCAGCAGTTATATGCGTGTGACTTATTCACACCGGACAAAAGGCTGTTAAGCACTTTGGTCAAGCGTGCATAAAACACGTCGCAAACTGATTGTTTCATATCAGCCTCATCGATACCGATGTTCCGTGACATACCCAGGTATCGGTATGTTTCAGCCTCGGAAAGGGTACTTAAGTTGACGGGCATAGACAAGTCTATGCCCTCAGAGTTAGCAACCCTTCCCCTTTCAACATGGAGGACCGCACACTTATCCGTCCCCAGCTCCATTCCAATGGAACTGCTAAATTCACAAGTGATGTTTAGCAGTTCCACAAGATGGGGCGACTGGAGGCGAATAACTTGAGGTCATCCATATAGAAAAGGTGGGTCACTTTTGTCCCTCCTTTCCGTAGCTGAAATCCCCTCCCGGAGCCCTCCAGTAAGGTACTGAGAGGGTTCAGAGAGAGGCAGAACCAGATTGGACTCAGACAATCGCCCTGGAAATAAACCCTTTCTTATCCTTATGTGGTTCTCCGCAGCCGTCATCCACTCGCCCAGATGACAAAGGATCGTACTCCACTGCCCCATACACTGCTCGAGGAAGTCTCTAACTGTACAGTCAATCTTGTACAGCTCGAGGACCCTCTTTAGCCATGCATGGGGCACCGAGTTGAACGCCTTTCTGTAGTCTATCCAGGCGGCAGAGAAGTTCCGACGGTTGCGTTTCACCACTTTGCCTATGACCGCGTCAATGAGGAGTGGTTCCTTAGTTCCGCGACCACCACCCCGACATCCATTTTGAGCGCGTGACATCACCTGGTTTAGCTCCAGGTGACGAGTGATTCTCGCGCTCAAAATGGATGTCAGTGTCTTATATATGGTGGGTAGACACGTGATGGGGCGGTATTTGCTCGGGTCTGTGGTATCCTGATCTTTAGGAACCAAGTGAGTGATCCCAGTAGTGAAGAGGCTCGGGAGTGACTTCTGGTCGAGAGCCTCTTGAAACTGTCGGGCGAGCACAGCGTGACACACTATGAACCCCTTCAGCCAGTAATGATGCAGCCCGTCGAGCCCCGGACTTTTCCAGTTCGGGGCCCTACGGACCGCTTCAGCCACGTCTTCTGGCGTTATGGTGATGGGGTCCATAGGCGCAACACTCGCACCCTGGCTCGCCACAACTTCCATCCAAGGGCCCTCGCTGTGGTTTACGGGCTCCGACCACAGGCCACGCCAGAATGCGATAATGTCAGCCTGATCCGGTCCTTGGCCCGCTCCACATACCTTTGGTCGCTCCAATGATTTATAGAGCCTCTTCTGATCACTCTGGAAGAGACGATTCTGGTTGAACCGCCTAGATCTCTCGGAAAATCGTCGAATCCGCTTCCCCCAAGCAGCGATCTTTTGCTTCAGGTCGTCTATGAGCTCCATTAGTTTCTGCGTGATATCCGGCTGGGACAAACTGATATTTGTCCCAGCAAACGCCATCCTAACGGTGCGCATAATCCTCGGTCTATTATTACCCGACCTGAAGCTTGTCAGTCTGCCGATCAGGGCCCTTTGCGATACGGTCCTCGATTCTTTTTCTCCAGGCTGGGATGGCGCTACTTTGTGTAGTAGCGCGTCCAGCCATGGGAAGTTTGGCGCCAATAATACGGCAAACTGCCACTGCGGCGCCAAAGAGAATCGAGTCCGTCTCGCAAAGGTCCCGGCTGGCTTCCAAATAGGTCACCAGCATTGGGTTAAGAGCCCTCACGACAGCCCGATTTCGCTTGCTTAGGGGTATGCGGGGAAGTCGCGGTCGATTTTCGAGAGGGGTGTTGCGCGTTTCCAAAATCGCGGCTGGCGGCCCGCATGCTGCCGCGTCCAGCGCCGGATCCAGACGCGCCCCGGCGACCCCCAGGCAGCGGCCCTATGCGTGTTCCTTTCCGTGTTTTTTCCATCATCCATTTTATGGGCGCCAAATAACGGGAGACGCCCAAGCCCGGCACCGTTTCGTGGTTGGGTCATATGCACAAACGGACCTTTGCATCTACAATTTTGCCTAGGCACGGCGCTCAGACCACTTGGCAGGATGCTGACTGACTGCGCCGACGTCGTAGTTTTGTCACATAACTGTTACGTCAGCGGGCGATGGGGTCGTCACTTCCCTACGCCTTATTATTGCCTTATTATTACTATATTATTATTATTATTATAGAAAAAGATAGTCGAAAGAGAGCATAATTTATATTGTAAAATACGAGTGTCAACTCTAATCTCTCTATCGTCTGTCGATACTTGATAATTCCTGTGGTTATATTAGAGTACCATAAAACTGTTCACTTTCTCGTTATGACTACATACATAGTATGTACGTATGGTTAATATATAATATGATGACAACCAAGTAGATTAGCGGTTCAGAATTTTGACTATAATATCGTGGTTCACGCGTTCAATTCTGACCTGATATCACTTGCAGAGAACACCAATTATGGGTCTTGTTGTGATTCTCTCTGACCCTGAGTCTTAAGCTACCTGCGATCTTAAACCCTACACTCGACACGGGTAAGGTAAGCAATAAGTCTTGATTTACAGATACTGTCATCCGTTAAATTAAAGATTTCGTCACGTCTCCATTTCTGTTAAAAAAAGTTGATGAGCATTTAATAGGGATTTTATCGCGTTTAATTAACTTAATCATTAAGTTAAATAGCAATAAATTGCGAATTAATAAAAAACCCTGAAAATTTAAATAAAACACGTTCTTATGGATTTATCGTGCATATTAACTTAATATATTCCCGACGTAGGTACTTCACAGCACTCATAATCACGGAGGGACTGATGTGTTCGACGTCCCAATATCTGATTTTCATATATAGTTAACCTTCAGATTAAAGTTATTAATTTTTTCTGAAGGCTGGCTATCTAGCTTCTCGCTGCTGGTTCTTCACAGGACAGCGGTGTCTTTTGAACGAGTGAAAAATTAATCTTAAACATGACTTTCGACAAATACATTAAAGACAAGATATAAAATACAAAAAAAAATCTATTTCTACTTCATTATCATTCATCAGCCTTGCAGTTCACTATACTATATAGTTACTACAAGGCGCGGTCCTGAGCCATCACATTCACATTTAATTTTTGCTTCGCGGTAGCAACAGTCCACCTGGTGGTAAGTGGTTACTGTGGCCCATAGACATCTACACCTATCCTCGATTACGAATCAAAATGCAGATGCATTGTCACCCGTGAGGATTAAGATGGAATGCCTCTTTTCCAGTAAAAAGAGTTCTTTACACTCACCATACGAAACACATCAGCATTACGCTACTATTTTACGCTGGTCTTCTGTGAGAGCGTGGTCCTTCCTCAGTCGAGCTGATCCATTCGTGCTCCAACTATACTTCTAATTATATTAGAAGTATAGTTAGAGCACAGCTCTACCACATATTAAAATCGTTCATCAATCACAAGCATCTGTGGCATTTTAACCTGTAGTTGTTAATAGGCTGCAATAGCCAACTAGTATCACGAGGACTGTTGGCTCGTTTGTGTCTTATCATAAAAAACCGCAAAATATTTTTAAAACTATTGTCAGATGGGTCTGTAACGAGTCGTTTAAAGTTGATTGAAAACTATCTATGGGCAGTATATGAGCTATGATTAACAAATACTAATGTAAAACGTATGCCGATAAGATCGGGGAAGCATTCCCGAAATAGGTCACATATCAAATTAGCTGTCGAAAGAGAGTGATTTTGCCAGTATTCTCAGGTCGACTTCACGGCTTATCAATCAGTATAGATTAACAAATACTGTCAGCATATATTAAAAATGGAGTGTGTTCTTGGGTCGTAGATTTAAATTCCAGCTGAAGCCAATATTAAATGAAGAACGAATTTGGTTTCAGGTTTTTGTAAGTATGTATTTGGGATATTAATAAAAACTCGAATTGCGATTCATATTCCTGATTCGTACATATTTAATCATGTACCGTCAGAATCAGCGTACATATACTTTAATACGTCAGAAAAGCCTCGCGAGTATAAGGCCGTGGCGATACAAATATATGCCTCGCGACTCAAATATGCTTTGGTTACACTTTATCTAAATTAACAACAGGCTTACGCCTCACACTAGGATTTTCTCCTATATCGTGCAGGCATTTTATATACATAAATTGCACAAGGACAAACATCCAGACCCGTAAAAATTACTCGTTCCGTGCAGATTTGAACCCGCGGCCCTCAGGTTTGTTGCGGTTTTTTATGTTAAGACACAAACGAGCCAGCAGTCCTCGTGACTAAGTTGGCTATTGCAACCCATTAACAACTACAGACTAAAAAGTAAAAATGCCACAGATGCGTTGTTACCGCGAAGGCCTTTTTTACCTGACTCATTAATAAAAAAATCTCCTAAACTTTATTTCGTTTTCAAAAAATTTTCATCTATGTAGTCGTAACCAGAATTTTAATTTAACATTCACCAAAGTACACCTTCAGGTAACTCCATAAAGTCCAAGACGTATAAGTATATTTATGTAGAAGTCCTACGTACTTTTAGCTAAACAATACATTGTACTGAAAATCTGTGATTATAAAAATAATAATAATATCTTATCTTGCTCAAGTATGTATCAAGTTTGCTTTTGGAATATTTTGTATTTCTACAGCGATCGATATTATTCATTACGAGCCGCTGTAAACAAATGATGCAGTAATAAAAAAAAACCCATTCACGACGGCGGCCGAGCCGGGGTGAGTCAAATTGTATCTGTATTTAGTAAAATAAAATTATTACAAGGCTGCTCAAACACCAAAAATTTCGGAATTTATCAGCCGAAAATAACTAAACAAAACAAAATTAAACAGCTATTTACATTCCATGGCTTCCCACATGGTAGATGAAGAGATTAAAAAATAGATTGAATTGAACAATCGATATTTTCAAAAGTTGTCGTGTTTACCCATCGGTCCATGCGGGCTTGATAAATCCACCCCATAAGCCACTAAAACTACTTTTTTAATGTAGAAATAGGAATAATCATGTACCATCATAATTAGCGTACCTACACTTTAATACGCCAGAAAAGCTTCGCGAGTATAAGGCCGTGGCGATACAAGTGTATTTACCTTAAGGCAAATAAATAGGTTATCTTCTAAATTAACAACAGGCTTACGCCCCGCAATAGGTATTTCTCCTGTATCGTGCAGGCCGTTTACGTACATAATGTAGAAATAGGAATTAATCGATTAAAAAAAATAAGTTCAACAATCTTTTGTCTTTCTGACAATGTGCTTTTTATATCATTTATATGTTCAATATGATTGTTAGATACGATTTCATATGACAATCGTTGGATTCTTGATTTTTAGGCGCTAGCAGAACATACATTCGCGTTTTACGCTTAAGGCGTGCAATAATGTGGCAACCGACATATTTTGCTCCTCTTCTTGACATTTTTGTGAGGGCTTTTGCAACATGAAAGAGTCTGCCACGCCATACCTATGCATATCGGTGGGCTTCACATGTTTTGTGGGTCTCTATGTTGCCCAAATGTGGACTGTCTATGGCATAGAATTATTATACTACTGCGTAGTTTATGGGGTAATGAGAAAGAAGAGGTTATAATAAATTATACATCGATGTTTTACAGCATAACTGCTCTGTATTCTAAATATGTGATACTCAAGACCTATTTTATATAATGTTAAGCATTTAATTATGTTTCATCTTATCTTTCTACAAGTTTGTTATAATATACAAATACTATTTATTACAAACTAGTACTTGACTAATTTGGTAGAATATCTAGTAGTAAGTGACTATAAAGCCCTAAAAGGTATATCGCACTACCTTAGTGTAACAAAAGCCTTAATATTCTTACCTTGAAGACAACGAGATTGTAATGAAGCGGAAAACTAATCCACTTAATTGCTGTACGTAACGCAAGATTCGTTACAACTAAATCAAAATCTTAATTAACTTTTAGAACGTTTCTCCACCGACCCCATTGCTGTTAGATGATATTTTGCAGTACCAGTCCCTTACATAAGAGCAGCTACTTCATGCACTACCGGACTTAGGTGATATAGATTAAGAAGATGCCTGAGTGAAGTGCCACTGTATCTTTAAAAGAAGTAATTTTATCCAAAGTGAGCCCTGGCAGTCCTGGGACAGAATGCTTGTCGTAACTTTCATAGGTAAGGTTCGTTAGGATAATATGGTCCATACCTTAAGCTATAAAACCAAAACTAGAAGAAGGACAGAGACAAAAATACAAAGTCGTATACTATTACTAATGTATTAAGAAAAAATAGCAAACAAGCTTGGCAACAATTAGGCAATAATTACTTAACACTTCGAAAAATATTATTATAATGTTAACTGTCAAAATAACGTCGATAAAGCATCGCCCTTTTGACCTTTTATTATTTGATTGACCGACGAAGAGCTATCGTAACATAAAGCCTATCTATGCAAACAAGGCTGTAGTTTTTGAGTTATAAGAAAGTGACCACATTTGCCGGATGACCACATTACCGTAGATCCTTTTTACTGGAAACGAGGCATTCCATCTGAGTCCTCAGAGGTTACAACGCATCTGAATATTGGTAAATTTGTTTTTCAATCAAGGATAAGTGTAATCTATGGGCCACAGCATCCACTTACCATCAGGTGGACTGTGTGCTCGTTTGACACCGTCATTCTACAAAAAAAACTTAAAAATCAATAGTACCAGGTCTGTGCCTTACTGTGACACACACTACTTCGTTGGTCTTGTGGTCTTAAATGCGACTACTGATCATGTTTTTCTTCCAAGAAATTCTTAACAGCAAACTGACCTACACTGCTGGCTGGCCTCCGCTAAGACTGACCTCCGTTACCGAAATTACAGGAGGACATATCCAACCTGATACCATGAACCTGTATCTAATTTTTATGTTACTTTCCTTGTAGACGTGACAGTTTTTATAATTAAAGTATATAATTGAAGTTATAAGCTAAAGTGACAAGCGTTAAGATGATAAGTGCTCGCCTCAAAGTTTCAAAGTACTCAAGCAAACCGTATCCGATTCCTGCCGCCACCACTGAAATTATTATTCACGATAAGAGCTGGCTTACTACGTTCATGGTAAAAGGAAGAAATGTGAGGAAACCTGGATGTTAGACAAATAGATGTTCTCAAGATGTTTTTATTTCACCGCCAAGTACGTGGTAAATGAGCACTTAAAATTAATTTTCATTGATGCCGGTGGGGATCGAACCCAGGTTGCTCGCCTACTGTGAACTTTATTTAGTCCTTTGATAGTTTGTACGAGACGCGACGAGACGTTACCAAATTATAGGTCACTCAACAATTAGGCACTTCAACGTATAGCTAATACCGGGATTACGTAAGGCCCGACCTACGACGGAGAAAGTGTATAAAGCCGGTATCTTGTTCTTATAATCAAATAAGTAAATATATAAATTTAATATGTTAAGTAGTGTTCGCGTAAATATTAAAATCATTATAGAATAGTTTTTTAAAGAGTTTATTATTATACTTGATAAATAATGTATTACAATTATAATTTCTTAAGTTTAGAAATCGGACAGTAGCTACAATTTTATCTTGTGTCTATTGTTCTATTTTTTAAACCGAAATTATTTCTACGTAGGTTATATATACCCTAATAATCTAAGTTCACTAATTTTAAAATACACCGTTAGATTTCATTCATATGGCATGTTAATAAACAAGATTCCTATGCTAATTTTTCTTTCGTTAGCGATTCTTTTAGAGTTAAGGAGAGAGTGGGTGAATTGCGGACACTTAACTTAATGTTACAATAAAAACTATAAAATTAGCAGTAATCAGTATATTTTTAATATAATTAAACTTTGGTTATATCCTTATAAAATTAACACTATCCTTTATTTTTAACTAATCAACTACTATTAAGTATTTCAAAAATACAAGAAGCCTACTGTCCGTAATTACTCGGTACATATCGGGTGAATGCGGACCCCGGTTGGAATAATTGCGTATTTACGAACGATCTCTTATTCCTAACAAAATCACAAATATAACCACCAGACGTGGACACCACAAAGGGTATCCACTCCTCTGCGGGAGACGAAACATCCAAGCGATAGGAAGTGTATTTAATATTTTCGTATCTTCCTTCTCTTGCATTTGACAAACTCTGAAGATATTTAACTCCTTTCTTAGTACAAAGTCCATTATTGTACTTTTTATGTATAACATTTTTTTTATTATTATCAGCCTTTGTTCTCTTTTATCTACTTCTTTTACATATGTATTTTTCTTTTTGCTTTTCCGATTTCTGTTTTTCGGAAACACTACTTAGATAATTTTTCACCCGAACAATTTTTCAGTTCGCTGGTGTACATAAAGCCATGCGAACTGCTGTGTTAAAGTTTGGATAAATGTTTTGCAAATACTGTTTTCGCAGATCCAAAGATAGACTTTTCAATGACTCAGAATCAGGTTTCACTAAAATTCTTTCAGAAGAAAGGTGGCATTGAAATGTATGCATTCTTAAACTAAATCAGTCTCTAAATCATAAGAATACACTCCTTCCAAGAAAAAGGCTTTTTACTTATGAGTTGATGATAAGAATTTACTCATTTAGCTCAAAAACGAAAACTTTTCATTGAATCTGTAGAAGGGCTCCCGCCGTTTTCCTGATTCTGATACGAGTATATCAATGAGGAAAAGAAGTATGATATCTAACCCTGAAAATATCATCAGTAGTTATTCTCATTCCTTCATCGGTTGTTTCAATTTGTTTCCCTTTTCGGTTGTCCTTTTTTCCGTGTCTTTTGTATACTGATACACACGCTTAATTCCATCGCCATTTCTTAAAAATAAAGTAGAAGTCCGATAATACGGCACGTTCGGGACCGGCTCGGTGCCGGACTACCAAAAATTCCGGTCTATCGGGCGGTAATTATAAGAACAATTAGGTTAAGGCCAGCGGCACACTTGACGGAAATTCCGACGCCGAACTTCCGCGGGAGTAAATCCGTTACCATAAGTTGCAGCCACACTGAATATTCAGTGGCAGATTATCAGTTGACTGCCAACGGTTATACGGTGTGTTCGACTAGAAATTGGGCAACTTCATACTTTGTTAGACATAATCCAGATAAAGCATTCGAATATTATCGAAAGTCCGTACAATCAGTTGATGTATTTTTGAATTTAACGAAGGACTAGGTATATTACCAAGCAAAATCCAAACTTACAACGGCTATATCTCCTGAAGAAAGGCTGACCGTTACATTAAAGTAAGATAAATATTAATAGTGTAAATGAGACAAATTATTTCACTTTAGGTTTTCTTTTTGTTTGAGAGGTCCCTGGAACTTCATCAGTTTGAGTTAGACTCAAATTTTCAATTACAGTTAGTTGTGAGTTTGTATTACTTGATAATTCATTACAAAAATTTTCATTTTGTCGTTCTATCTGGCTTTTCTCTAGAGTCCCTAAGGCAAATTCTATTTTGCACTTCGATAATAAATCGTTCAGTGTCGAACATCCTGTGCGTGCGCCGTCACCGCGAGTTATCCGCCAAATGTGGCGCGATGCATACAAATACCTGGAACGCGACCTTGCCGATCTTACGCCGACGGAAGATCGGTGCGCGGAGGACGGAGCAGACGCGAGAGCAAGCAGTCCGCCACGGAGCGACTGATCGTCCGCGACGGAACGACCGATCTTCCGCGTAGTATGCCTGGTATTTGTAATTTATATGAAATAACATGTATTGACGTTCCGCCGCGGAAGATCTGCGACGGAATTTCCGTCAAGTATGGCGCTGGCCTTAGATTTAAAAAAGCGAAAAAGAGCTAACTAGCCGACCGCTTACTACGTAATTGTTTCCGAACAATACCGAGTGCTTCCGGATGATCCCGAACTACCCCGAAAACTTCCGAATAGCTCTCGAGCGTTTTTATTTGCTTTAAAGACACACTTTTGGTGAAAACCGAAAACCAAAGAGCGATGCCGGACTATCGGGCGTTCCGGACTGTTGGATGCCGGACTAATGGACTTCTACCGTACTTAAATTTTTATCGTTCAGCTACGAGAAACTTGCAAAGAAATTCGTAAAGATCGAATCCACGTTAAAAACTGAATTTGACAATTCACTTTAACATCCCTCACAACAACCATTACCCATTGACTTATATATTACTAGCGTAAGGACCGGGCCGACCGAACAACTAAAACGGACCAGTGCGCTGGCCCTAAAATTACAGTTTAGGGCCAACGCTAATCGGTCGACAGTGGTGCGCGCGCAGGACAGATTTGCCTGTCACAAATATGTCTAGTTTCGTGGTAAAAGAATGCAAAAATTACGATACAAAGATTTAAAAAAACATGGGATATCGTATCATCGATAAATAACGTTATATTAATTTTGTTACAATTAAATTATTATCTAAACGCATTTTTAAAGTTTTATTTTACAGTTACTTTAGTTACGTTAAAAAAATTGTCCAGGGTTGGATTCAGATCCTCAAAAATATTGTACATGGTAGATAAAATTATACTATTTATAAAAAAATATATAACGTTTGACGTTTCATGTTACTTTTTTCCCATGTGCCGTTAATTTGGCGTCACGCGTCTAGTTTATCCATACGTATCGTTTTTTGACGGTTTTATTTTTATTTCTGTTTAATTTTTGTCTAAATAAAATGGTGTGCGTTTAATTTTGAATATTGGTACCTAATATATTTTATATTCAATAAGGGTAAAATGAAAAGAGTACAAAAGAAACCATATCTTCTTAATTGAATCTGAAAATCTGATTTATAAAACATTTTGAAATTCTGTTTTCAAACAGAATGCTTCTGGAGCATAGACTTTTTATTGTGGTAGCCTCTCATATATTATTATTGGTGGAGCCACGTGTCTAAGGCTGCCGAAGTATAGTTCCCCGGTCGAACCCTAAACCTATTACGCGAGATATTAACTAAAGTGGACTGTATATGCGATTGCTTCTACGCTTACGTAAAAGCGACTACTATAGCATGCGGTATAATGCACTCGCTCCTCCCTAAACTAAAACTATTATTGTGCCAAATCGCTGAAAAGGAATCCTGCCTGATTAGGAGAACAACAAAATTGGAGCGGGTTAAACTATATAAGGCAGGAACTAATTAAAGGAGTGTTGACTCACCGGGGTTTCTTCTATTTGTGTAGAGCACTATAGCTGCAACTTCTGGAACTTCTTCTAGACAGACACTCTGGGGCCCCAGGGGTGCGTCCGGAGAGAAGCGTTGTAGTTTCAACGACGACTGCGGTGGAAAGAGCTGTTGTTCCAATGACTGGCGCGGTGGGAAGAGGACGCGCAACGGTCGCGCGTGCCTTATATCTCCTCGGCCCCGATGATTACGTGACATTCTAGAATCATCTTCTTGCCCCTCCCACCCCACCACCCCGATGTGTCGATAGGAGGGTACGAATGATATCGTTTTTCGAAAAGGAACAAGCGGCTTGGCACTCCTACCGTCAAATATAATAATACGAATGGTTTTCCGCGCAACCATCTCCCCCGCCCTTGAAGGATTTCCTTCAAAATTAACTAATACAACTAGAGCTAAGATCAACTAACAAAATAACTAACTAACGCTAAGATTACCTAAATTCAACTACAATTTAATCTAGAAAGCTAATTTAAATTATGGAAGAGGCAGGGGGCACAAACGGACAACCGGACGCAAGTAAGACCCAACCGTGGTATTAACGCGAGCTATCCTAACTACTCCGTTGGAACCGGGAAAGACCTCTTCGACAATTCCTAACGGCCAGTGGAGAGGCGGCGTATTCTCTTTGGTGAGCACAACTACAGTTCCTACAGCTAAAGGCTCAGTTACTGTGTTCCATTTTTGTCGAGACTGCAAAGTATGCAAGTATTCCATCCTCCATCGCTTCCAAAACGATTGCACTAACCGATCTAATAATTTGTGGCGTGCGGAAATGCTAAGTCTGTTCTCATCCATATCTGCGGCTGGCAAATACTTTAAAGGCGTTAAATTCAAAAAATGTGCTGGAGTTAGAGCCAGCGGTTCCAAGGGGTCACTAGACAACGTACGACAAAGTGGGCGACTATTCATTACGCATTCAATTTGAGCGAGCACCGTACTTAGCTCTTCGAAGGACAAAATTTGATCTCCTATTACTCGGTATAAATGACTCTTTAGACTCTTGATATTAGTCTCCCAATTGCCCCCAAAATGACTCGCGGCTGGGACGTTCAGAGACCACTCAATGCGGTTCTCGGCTAGAATGTGAGCGAACTCCGAATTATAATATTTGCTAGCTAAGAGCTCATGTAGTTCTGATAGAATACGTTTTGCACCGACGTAGTTCGTACCGTTATCCGAATACAATTTACTTACAGGGCCACGGCGAGAAAGAAATCTTTTAAATGCACCCATAAAGCCTACTGTGCTTAGATCACCAACGAGTTCTATATGCACCGCTCGAGTAGTTAGACATACGAAAACGCAGACATAAGCCTTTGTGGATCTTATACCACGCCCGCGAGTGAGCGTGACCTTAAAAGGACCAGCGAAATCAGACCCGGTGTGCGTGAAGGGCTTTACTGATTGTATTACTCTACAAGATCTAAGTTCCGC
The DNA here is from genome assembly GCA_036936625.1 of Parnassius smintheus behrii. Classification (NCBI taxonomy): domain Eukaryota; kingdom Metazoa; phylum Arthropoda; class Insecta; order Lepidoptera; family Papilionidae; genus Parnassius; species Parnassius smintheus. Next base: position 26,499,290 of record JAUPFT010000014.1, on the reverse strand, counting down.
CATTTCTAACTCGTCTTGTATCTTGGCCACTCGGTTCGCAACAAACGTATCCCAACGGTGGGATGAAGAATGAACCCAGCATAAGGCGACGGTGGAGTCGGAAAAGGCAAATATCCTTTCTATGTGAACTCTATCCCTACATGCGCTGATAACTGCGGTAATAAGCTTGGTGTGTACTAATATTGCGCAAAGCTCTAAGCGCGCCAGAGAGACAACCTTACGGGGGGAGACTCTCGACTTAGAACTAATGAGGCTAATCGAATTTCTACCATTATTCTGGACGTGGAAATATACAACGCCCCCGCAAGCCTTCTCGCTGGCGTCTGCAAACCCAACGACTGTTATGGCGCTATTTCTATCTACGCTTATATGACGCGGTATTTTAATTTCTCTTACTAAAGGAAGTTCCTCTCTAAAGCGCTGCCACAACCGAACAATGCTGTCAGGCGGCGAGTCATCCCAGTCGCATTCCAATAACCAAAGTTGTTTAATCAAAAGCTTAGCGTATAATACCACCGGAGCTACGAAACCCATGATGTCCCATAATCTAGCAACGCATGACAGTATTGTGCGCTTTGTGCATTTCTCTACGGGCGGATTTACCTTAAGGCTAAACACGTCGGACTCTGGTGACCAACACAGACCGAGCACCTTGTGTGTATCAGAATCGTCGAATTCCTTTATCGCCGAAAGACGGTGTGATAGTGGGATTGTATCCAAAACCGGACGCGAATTACTAGTCCACTTCACAAGATCGAACTGACCCGATTTCATGAGCCTTATAACCTCGGCGGTGGTTAGGGTTGCCTCCTCCACGCTATCGACCGAGTACACAAAATCATCCATATATAATCCGCTCTCAATTGCCCTCTTAGCTTTAGGATAAGAGGGACCTTCATCGTGAGCGAGCTGTCTCACCGTGCGTAACGCATGAAATGGGCTCGACTTTAAACCAAAACAAACGCGGTTAAATTCAAACACCATTAGAGGTTCCTTTGGGTTGAAACGATATAAAATGCGTTGGAATCTACGGTCGCATTCACGGACCCCTATGCAAAGAAACATTTGGCGAATATCGGCGGATAGTGCTATACTAAACAAACGAAAATTGACTATTATATTAAATAAACTGCCCTGTAAATTTTGCCCACTATAGAGGATATCGTTAAGCGACAGGTGAGTGCTAGTTTTAGCACTAGCGTCGAGCACTACACGTAACTTAGATGTAAGTTTGTCCTCTCTAATGACTCCGTGGTGTGGTATGAAATACGACGGTGTGTCTTCGTAGTTACCTAATTTCGAAGCCACAAGTGATATGTAACCTTCTCTTATGTATTCGTTAATGACGCCGTCGTAAGCTTCCTTTAACTGGGGTGAAGCGAGCATCCTACGCTTCAAGCTGTAGAAACGTTTTTCCGCCATTTGACGCGAATCGCCGAGAGATAAAACATCTCCTTTAAAGGGTAGCGCTACAATATATCTACCGTCGCGATCACGAACGGTCGTGCGGACGTAAATTTCCTCGCATAACCTGTCATCTGAGCTAGCTATGGGTGGGACGTTCACCTCCTCCATCTCCCAAAATTTGCGGACTAACGACTCGAGCGGTTCGACAGCCATACCACAATAAGAGGTTGCCGAAATACTATCTATGATGGGGGCGGAGCCAAGAATCACATAGCCCAATACGGTTTCCAGTGCGTAAGGCGCGGTATGCGAGGAGTTGCCCCTGACCTTATTGTTTAACAAAAGATGAGGGAAAAGCGATGCTCCAATGAGCATGTCTATGTTTCCAGGAACGGCGTAAGTGTCGTCCGCCAGAGTCAAATTCTTAAATTCAATCATTGCCGAGGTGTCAACCGAAACGGTTGGCAACCGTTCAGTGACCCTATCTACTACTAGTGCATTTATATCAAAGTTAACATTACGATCTATCCGAGAATAAATTTTTAAATTTATATATCCCTGGGTCGTTTTACTAGTGCCTCCGATGCCCTTAATTACCGGACATGAAAGTGACCTATTTATTACTAAGCCTAAGCGCTGACAACATTGTCGCGTTATAAAGCTATTTTGGGCTCCGCTGTCCAGCAGTGCACGGACGCTTTGTTCGTTTCCACGCGAATCCCTAACCAAAATACGTGCCGTACCCAGTAACACGGTTGAAGGAGGTTGTGCTCCCATATTTGCCAATGAGCACAGAGCGACATCACCAGGTCGACCGCTAGAATCGTTGACCTTAGTAGGGGCGAATTCCTTATCCGCTTTACTTGACGCCGCTATGTTGCTATTTTCAAAATGTAATAGCGTGTGATGTTTCCTGGCGCACTTGCTACATACGGAACTCGAATTGCATTTTGCAACTAAATGCTTATCGCTTAAGCAGTTCAAACATAGGTTGTTTGTCTTTACTAATTTATAACGCTCGCTTGGTGAATATTTACGAAAAGTCGCACAATTATATAAATTACCGTGTCTATCTTTACATACTATACAAGTATGCTGGAGTGATGTTGGCGTAGCGGTTACGTAAGTTAACGACCCTGCTATTTTAGATGGTTGAGTCTGTCTACGGTCGACGCACCTTTTATTCTCCTGTTTAACGTTCGGAGAGCGCTGCATCACCTTTATTTGATCTCGCACGAACGATGCTAATGAATGAAAGGAAGGCATCTCCGAGCTACGATGCTCCATTTCAAACGCACGCACGGTGTCGGGGTCTAATTTCTTTAATGCAACATGGAGAAACACCACGTCCATAAGATCATTAAATTTCAAATTCTTAAGTGCAGCCACCGATGCCACAAATTTATCTAGAAACTGCTCTAAGCCGTTGATGTTCGCGGATGATATAGGTTTAAGATCGAATATCTGGTTCAAATATTCGGAAGCTAACATTCTCCTATCTTCATATTTAGTTTTAAGCGTTTCGAATATTAATAAGTAATTGTTTGCTGTAGGTGTAAAACCAGAGCAGATCGACTGTGCCCTGCCACTAAGTTTACTAATTAAGTAATATAATTTTTCGGCGTCCGATAACGATGGGTTATTGTGTATATTGTTTCGAAAACTACTGAAGAAGAAGGGCCACGTCTTAATATCACCATTGAATATCGGAATATCTATTGGCGGCAACCTAATCGAGTCACTTGGACGTACCTGTTTTTCCGGCTTTGCTTCGTTTTGAGATTGTAGGGATCTCGCAGTTCTTTTCACGCGACACAACATATCTTCGAATGCCAGCAGCGGTTGGTAGTTCACTATGTATTTCGGGTCGATTTGTAATTCCAAATGATTAATTTGGTCTAATATTTTTTCGTAATCTATCCGTAAAGAATCTATCGTTTCGATTTCATTCAAAAAGGTTTCCCGCACTGCTTCTATATGAATGTTCTTTATATAATCCCTTATATTCTGCATACGCGAAAAGAGTATGTCCCTCTTGGCATAAAGCGTTTTAATTTTGATTTCACTTCCACTAACTGCCATTTTAAACTATTATAATAAAGTTATATCAATCACAATTAATCTCACAACGCACAAACAATGAAGGATAGACACTCAGTATGCCGTATTACGTAATTAAATCGAACACCTGCGCAGCGAGTCGAGGTGACGACAATAATTTTATCAAGATTGTGGGTAAGCGTATCAAACGGTTCCTATTAGACTGTTTCAATTATTTAATAGGCTTTAAATTTAATCAAATACGAGCGCTATAAAACGAATAATTCTGTTTGCGAGTACCTAATCAAAATTTAAATTTAAACGAACACTATTTAAGTCTATTCCATAAATTAGAGTGCATTATCTAATTAATTAATTCAACAATTCGACCAAAATCCTGCCGAAGTGACCATAAAATGGTGGAGCCACGTGTCTAAGGCTGCCGAAGTCTAGTTCCCCGGTCGAACCTTAAACCTATTACGCGAGATATTAACTAAAGTGGACTGTATATGCGATTGCTTCTACGCTTACGTAAAAGCGAATACTATAGCATGCGGTATAATGCACTCGCTCTTCCCTAAACTAAAACTATTATTGTGCCAAATCGCTGAAAAGGAATCCTGCCTTATTAGGAGAACAACAAAATTGGAGCGGGTTAAACTATATAAGGCAGGAACTAATTAAAGGAGTGTTGACTCACCGGGGTTTCTTCTATTTGTGTAGAGCACTATAGCTGCAACTTCTGGAACTTCTTCTAGACAGACACTCTGGGGCCCCAGGGGTGCGTCGGGAGAGAAGCGTTGTAGTTTCAACGACGACTGCGGTGGAAAGAGCTGTTGTTCCAATGACTGGCGCGGTGGGAAGAGGACGCGCAACGGTCGCGCGTGCCTTATATCTCCTCGGCCCCGATGATTACGTGACATTCTAGAATCATCTTCTTGCCCCTCCCACCCCACCACCCCGATGTGTCGATAGGAGGGTACGAATGATATCGTTTTTCGGAAAGGAACAAGCGACTTGGCACTCCTACCGTCAAATATAATAATACGAATGGTTTTCCGCGCAACCAATTATCATGTATCAAGGATGCAGCATAAATGCATCCATCGAGCTTCGATTGACCAGAAAGGGTAGCTCCCATTTATTAATTGGAATTAAACTTTAATTCCAATTTTATTTTTTATAAAAAATATTTTGTAAAAAACGCGCTACTCATGTACAATACAGAAATTCTTGATATCGTTGGGTTAATATTAAAATGTAAAAGGACCCAATAATAAGACAAGTCGACCTTTAGGTACAATTATGATATTTTCGCTTAGTATTATGACGATACTATGTACAACTAAACTGTGAAATAATGGTACAATTAGGATAATTATATTACGAAATCCGACCCTGGTTACATCGTGTTTTGATATGGCGTTTGTAAAATACAGAATGTCTGTATAATACAGAAGCGCTACTTTTTCTTGTATGAAAAAGTTACGAGTAAAATATTTAGATGAACCTATCCTTCCTTTTGAAATCATTGACATTACCGTCATTTTCGGGTTTTTTAAATTCAAAAGTATTCATGTCGCTTCGTTTCGCGTTACAGGCTTTTCGATATTATTTTATCATTCTTGATTGATTGATTCCAAAGTTTTAAGGACTTCGTACCAAGAATCTCTCAAACTTCTACATGCGTCTTCTCTAGCTGATCAACAAGTCAGATCTACACTCTTTAACGTTTTCCATTTCTTGATTTAAGTCGTTATTTCTTGCCATAGTTGTGTTGAACTTATAAAAATGTAGATTTCTTGAAGCAACCTGAAGAAGCGACAAACTTCTGTGCAACATTCAGCAGCCGCCGTGGCCACTAATTAATTTAAAGAGTGAACGAAAAAGTGTTTTGAGTTCCGAGATAATGGAAGAAAATATTTTTTTAGCTTTCCTTTAAAAATTTTAATCTCTTTAATTTGTGTAACAAATAAAGCAAAATTGCCTCAAATTTGCCGCCCGAAAAATCTGCCCTGCTCCAGCCTACTAAGCCTGCTGGTAAATCCGCCACCGCGAAGAGGGCTAATCTAGAAACAACTGCGTCCGGAATTACCCGGCGTCCGCAATCACCCCTCTCCCTAAGTAGTAATAATAATATATATATTTACTTTTCAGTACCTATGTTCCCCCGTGATCATACGTGCTGTAAAGTACAAATATAAAATAAGTTAATATAGTGAAGTGTATTATTCGGGTAAACATAAGAAATCATCATATAATATATATATTTTTATTATAGTACTAGCCAGGCAGACGCTGTTCTGCCCTTTCCGACGACTGTTCCTATAAAAAACCTTAAATTTGCAATAAAAATATTGAGGGTCACTTATCCGGATAGATCTTATCTCTTATTGGACCGAACTACACAGTGTGCAAAATTTCATTAGTCAGTGCAGTAGTTTAGGAGTTCATCGCGGAAAAACAATATGATACGTAATTTTTATATATAAAGATGTATAAATTTCGATGTTTAGTCACAAACCACAAAGTATTCCATTTCAGCAAGGTTGTTTTCGATGATCCGTGACTGTTCACTTTTCCTTATCAAATTAGTCTCCGTAAAACTTATTTCGTTTCCTCATGACTTTTAACGTTTAGTATAAACTTATAACGTTTGTGTTATAGACTAGTGGTAATAGTATTAGATTGATTCAAGGATATTGTGTTCAAATCCTAAAAACGAAGTTTACAAATTTATTGTGGTCTCTAGTTTTCTGATCTACATCATACCTTCCAGAGTATTGTGTTAACTATTCTGTGCATTAGTTTTTATGGTTTAGGTAGGCCAGAACAATTTTATGATATTTAAGACGTAGGCTACATTTCAGTCTGGTAATAGCTCAGTCTTACGAACAGGCTGACCAGTCAACCAAGACTGACGATTCAATTTTCCGCTACGACAGATTCAGAATTAAGGAAATAGTTTTTATATTGTTGCTGTTGCTGGCCACTGTTAATTAAAAAAATAGTTTAAAAAGGTAATAAAAATGAAAGTCAAATCACTGAGACATTGTTTTGTGTATTTATTTTAAAGAATATTAACAATGCTATAAACATTACTAATATTCCCCTTAATCACTCGTGGTAATCTTAAATTGCTTGTGCTACGAGTGGTTCACACTAGTAGCCGCCGAACGGCGGATTCGAACCCACGACCTTTTTGAGTTTGCGGTCCGCGCCCTGCCATTAGGCTACTGTCGCTTCAATTCGCACCGCAGAACACTTTTACTCTCGGATAATCACAGTTCTCATGTGAATCCCACAGTGGTATATATATATATATATATATATATATATATATATATATATATATATATATATATATATATATATATATATATATATATATATATATATATATTAGGTTTGACTAAATAACATATTAAGATTTAAGCACTGTTGGAATTACTTAAATTGACTGAGAGAATTAAGAAAGTCTTTTTTTTTATAGAAGAGGGGGCAAACGAGCATGCGGCTCACCTGATGTTAAGTGACTACCGCCGCCCATGATCAACCGCAACACCAGGAGAATTGCGGGTGCGTTGCCGGCCCTTTAGAAAGGAGTAAGCTCTTTTCTTGAAGGTCCCCAGGTCGTGTCGGTCGGGAAAAATCGCCGGTGATAAACTATTCCACAGAGAGGTTGTACGTGGAAGAAAACTCCTTGTGAAACGTACAGTGGTGGACCGCCAAGCATCCAGATGGTGTGGATGGTATCGGGACGTTTGCCGTGTCGTGCGTTCACGAAATTTGGCGGCTGGGATTAATCCGAACAATTCCTCAGAGCACTCCCCGTGATAGATGCGATAAAATACGCAAAGAGATGCAACATCTCTTCGCAACGCCAGTGAATCGAGCCGATCGGAAAGCACTCGGTCGTCGACGATTCGAGCCGCTCTGCGCTGGATGCGGTCAAGTGGAAGGAGCTGGTACTGGGGAGCCCCAGCCCAGAGATGGGAACAGTACTCCATGTGCGGCCGAACCTGCGCCTTGTAAAGTTGCAGGCGGTGTGCCGGCATGAAATACTGTCCCGCTCTGCTGAGCACGCCAAGCTTTTTAGAGGCCAATTTGGCCTTCCCTTCCAAGTGACCACGAAACTGCACGTCACTCGATATGTCGACGCCGAGGATTCCGATACTGGCTGAGGCAACAAGGGGAGTGCCTTGAAACTGAGGGGATACGACAAAGGGGTTATTTTTAGCGGTTAACGCGCAAACTTGTGTCTTCTGGGGGTTAAACTGGACTAGATTTGGTCGTGCCCAATCCGAGACTCTGTTTAGCAAAGACTCGACTTCAGACACAAGTTTGTCCCGGCACTCGGAGACGTTTTCCCGAGAAATATTGGCTCGGCCGGTGTAAAGAGCATCACCAGTGCTGTCATCTGCATAGCAATTAATGTTACGGGTATGCAACATATCATTGATATGCAGAAGAAACAGCGTTGGCGATAGCACGCAGCCCTGTGGAACACCAGCATTAATAGGTTTGCAATCGGAGCTTGCACCGTCTACAACGACCTTGATGCTCCGATCTGCAAGAAAGCTGGTGATCCAATCGCACAATTTCTCGGGAAGCCCATAGGAAGGGAGCTTCGAAAGAAGCGCTTTGTGCCAAACCCGATCGAAGGCCTTCGCAATGTCCAAACTAACGGCCAATGCCTCCCCCTTGAACTCTACTGCCTCCGCCCATCTGTGAGTGAGGTAGACCAGAAGATCACCAGCTGACCGACCACGGCGAAAACCGTATTGGCGGTCACTAATCAGCTGGTGATCCTCAAGGTACCTCATGAGCTGGCAGTTTACAATGGACTCCATTGTTTTGGAGAACAAGGAGGTGATGGCGATTGGCCGGTAGTTGGACGGGTCTGAGCGGTTGCCTTTTTTAGGGATCGGATCGTTAATATATATATATATATATACCACTGTGGGATTCACATGAGAACTGTGATTATCCGAGCCTAATGGCAGGGCGCGGACCGCGAACTCAAAAAGGTCGTGGGTTCGAATCCGCCGTTCGGCGGCTACTAGTGTGAACCACTCGTAGCACAAGCAAAAAATGTCTTAAAAATGTCAGTAGTTTTATAAAGGATTTGTTAGTACTGTCTTCTTATTTTGTTTAGTAGTGGAATTATTATTATTTTGCATAATTGTCACAATTACACTTTGTAATACAGACTGTCTCTTTTCCATAACTTTTAGTAGCTCTTTAAATACAGAAATGTTATGAAAGAGCCAAAAAACACATTTATTAAAAATGAATATTTCGTTGATCTTTACATAGCGTTTAAGGTTTTTTCGTATGCAATTAACTACTTTAATAAATAAATAATAATTTAAGAAAAAAAAACATTTCTTTCACTAAAAGTATGTTTTTTTGTTCCGTTTAGTAAACTGGCTTTTTCGTGCCACTTCTCTCCTACCTTACATATTATTATGCATGCAGCATGTGTGTATACATATTTACAAGAGTACAGAGTACAGAGTAATATATAAGTCTAGAAGTTGACAGTTCATTAACTAGTTTTAATAGGTACATAATCGTTATAGGCATTTTATGATAATATGAAAGGCGCTATGTTAAGGTCGTATTATTAAGGTCTAGAAATAGTCTAGTCTTTACATGTAGTCGTAAATTACACTCGATAAATAGACGACTAATTTAGTTTTTAGTTTCCAATATTATTTCTAAGAATTGCCATATTCGAAATTAGTACAGCATTATCATCGCCATATCAACCTAGTTTTCAAAATTGGGTACTGTACTTCGTATATCGGTATTCAGTACAGCCTATTAAAATCTACTGCACAACATAGACCTCCCCCATAGATTGCCTCGTAGGGGGGATATTTGCCATAGTTGCCACGCTTGGAAAGCGGGTTGACTACCCATCTCCTGAATGGTTTTCCTCTGTCGCCTCGTACGACACCCACGAGATGGACATGGGGCAGTGGATATTCTTACACCACCAATACAAGGTAATAAAAATCAATTGTCGGTGGTTTCTCTTTAATGTTTTGAACATTTTAACTCTCTTTTAATTATACTTTAAGAAATATCCTTGGTTGGTTTTATTCATTATTTAAAAAAAAAAACCTTAAGCTCTATATTTTCCTGTCAATATAACTTTCTCCCCAAGAAATCTATCAAATATTTCACCACATGCCAAGGTGACGCCGTTCTGACGGCAGAAAAAGTTATGGAGTGCCATAAAACTAGACCAATAAAAAAACAAGTGTTTACGAGCGTACTTTGCCTGCTAGGTTACTGGTCATTAAGTTCCGAGATCTACGGAAATGTTATTTTCTTGTCTTGTCGTTGACGTTTGTCGTCCATTTATTTTATGGTTCTATTATTTTCCAGTGATCGGGACAGCGCTCACAGACATAGCCAGCGAATGTAATCTAGTTGGGTTTTACAAGGAGCTGGGCTGCACGCCGATACCCAATGCTGACAACAGCACCAAGTGTCCCGACGCCTTTACATGTCCGGACTTACATCCGGACCCTAGCATGTGCTATTACAGGTAAGTGACTGTTTAGTGAGTAAAAGAAACTTGTTATAATATATTGCACCGTGGGTCTTGCAGATTAACTGGACCCAAAGTTGAAATCCTACCCGGAGATAAAAATTTTAGCAATAACACCAATTAAAAGTTCCTGTAGAATATCCCTGGTGTAACATTGAGAGGCAAAAATGGTGAAAGTTATACAACATGTAACAAAAACCCTGTGGTTCACGTTAACTGCGTTATCAGAATCAGTATTCAAACGTATAGAAATATTTATTTTTTTCAGAAAATTGACCATTTATTTTTTTATTTGCAAATTGTATGTGGTTTTATTACCTTTAACTGACACGAGCATCAGTAAAACGGGGTCTGTGACAATCCTCTTACTCCCCGCACAATGCCGAGGTAATAACACAATAATAATAATAATTTATTAAAAAAATTTAATGCACAAGTTTTCTAAAAAAAAGTAATTTCTATACGTTTGATTACTGATTCTGACAACGTACTTAACGGGAACCACAGTTTTTTGTTACATGTGGTATAAAGATAATGAAAATATAAATAGGACTGTATTTGGTGCATACCACCGTAAAAACTTACAGAATACCAGCGGAAAATAGCAGCGTAATGTTTAAGATATATTTTAATCCTTGAGCATAGTTTGCTAAGCGACCTTTAACTTTCTTATGCGGTCCGCGGTGAAAGACCATGTCTCTGATTTTTATGTCATCTATAGCAACATGCACCGAGCTTGTCCTCTTGGTCAAAGTTGGACTTCTTACGTACAATCTGGCCTAGATAAACGTACTCGTCAACAACTAAAAAAAACGGACGTGTTCGTTCTTTTTCGTTCGTTCGAAAAGGAGCTTATAGTCTATCGTGAACTTGATCGCCTGAAATATTATTAACATATTTTTAAGTATGAAGTCATTAACCTTGTATTCAATTTATAAAATGGACCACATTATGTTCGACGATGAACAAAAACAAGGAAACAAGGTTGACACAACGAGAGTAACCTCAGTTCAGCCGTTTTTCGTAAACTCCGTGACCTTACTTTGTTTGCCTTGGTTGGTCTTTTTATGTATTTGATTAGTAAAAACATTAACAAGTATAAATATGCTTAAATATTTGCCCAAAAGATATTGTTTTTTTCCTTACGATTTGTTTATAAAATATAGTATTATATAAAGTTCATTAAATTATTGCAACTAAAACAAATAAGAAATATTTTAAACGCAAATACTTTACCACATAACATTAGTACTTTCTTCTTCTTTTTTGTATGGGAGAGATGTTTTACACACAAAAAGGTGCCCATGATACAACAAACAGATCTCGAACAGTTATTTTATTCTTATTATTTACTAACTCATTTTTTATTAAATCTTTTACACGGCTAATAATACTAAAAAATGGTTGGGTTCATATAATTTAAAAAATGTCTCAGGCGTCGACATTGCACGATGAAAAAGATCGTGCGATGGTCCAACAGGAGTCCTAAAGGGTCGCGCGATTGCTCCGTTACGATGACGGCGCGGCGCCATTTCAAAAATGGCTGTTTACTGAGATGTACAGTCTTTTTCCTCACTTAGGTCTCTTAGGTCTCTACTCGTCTCTAACTCGATTCACCGGTGTCCTTGCGTTACAGCGATCGCAAGGACACACATACTTGTGTTTGATTACACGATCGTTCGTTCAAACCCATCGTACGATCGTTATTAAGCATAATTTTCCGTGCTCGCGCGATGACTTGCAAGCTTTAATTAGGACACTAAAAAATTGCATCTTTAATCTCGTCGTGCGACGATATCATCGTTTGCTCGTACGATCTTTGCCAATTAAGACGCCACCTCAGCCCCCCTCCCCCCGACGATGCATGCTACTCCAAAAGTAGAGATTTTAAAATAAATAAAATCCGAATATAATGTTTTACTATTACATGTTATTAAATATAACATAATATAAAAATATAATAAGATATAACTCTCCAGTACGATGGAAAATTTACATTGCACTAATCAGTACTCCCAAAAATGTGTTCAAAGAAAGTTGATAATATAGATATAACATAATATGTTAAGGGGAAATATAATGTCAAATGGCTTAGCAAGATCCTTCGTTATGCCGCAAATATTCCAGCATAGAAAAAAAATCCAAAGTTACCTCCAAAATAAACAATGAAACTTTGCATACTAACTGAACTAACTATAAAGCAGTGCTTATGTTATTTACTTTTTTTAAAATACCATTATTTTCAATGTAAAAAGAAATTACCTAAACTATCGGCCTTTTGAAGCGATTCCTGCCGCACGGTCACTTCGCTTCGGCCTTTGAACATGGAGGTTGTGTCGCTTACGATCAAAAAATACATTACGCAACAGGACGACGTAAAATTAAAATGGGAAATAACTGTAATAAAAATAAGTAGCGACTGGCTTGGCGTTAAGAAACAGGCATAAATATGATAAAACTAATGAAATAAGTGTCTAACGACCTTTCTACTTACAGTATTAGTGATTACAAACATGTCAGTACGACATGTTTGTAATCACTAATACTGTAAGTACGCATACGACGCGCGGGCAAGTGGGAATTTGAGCTGACTTACTCTATCCCCTTAAGGTATTAATCTTTACGCCGTGTAGTCGCAGTGTAATTACCCGTATCGTTATAGGCGACAGAGGGAAACGAATCAGAAGATGGGTAGTAACTAGTAACGTCTTCCAAATAACGACTAAAAATAGAAATTGCGGTTGACAACCCGCTTGCCAAAGTAGTAACTATGGAAAATTATGACGCAATATATGGAGAAGGCTTATGTTTAACATTAGACTTACTAAAATTGAAACGGTAACGCTATACTACTCGGTCACTATATTTTACTCGTATCTTTAGGATAGGATACCCACACATTCGCTTGTCAGAGAGAAGTGCTGTGTCAAAACCTTAAAATGTATTTTCAGGGGTGTCCCATATGGAGACCGCACGATGATTCCGCAGAATATGATCAAGAATCCGTGTTCCCTCGCGTGCCAATGCACCGTAATGACCGGTAAGCCGCGGTTCGACTGCGCTGCCGTTGACTGTGTGGAGACGTTCGACACGGATCTACAGCAGCAATGTATCAATACATACGAGTTAGGCTCGTGTTGCAGTACGGGGACTGTGTGTGGTAAGTAATATTTATAAGAACAGTGCAGTGGCGTTGTAAGAATATCCACTACATCATTTCGCCCCGTGATTATCGTAAGAAACAACAAAGAGAAGCAAATTGGGGTCGTGGGTGGGTCAGCAGCGTCTTTCTAACATCAAGAAATACAAATTTGCGATTGCAAACTCGCCTGCCAAGATAGCTGCAAGTGTAGCAAATATAGGGGGTGTTTGCTGCATAATTCCACACTGTTAGGCAATTTATGGCGGAAGATTATTTTTAGCAGAGAACTATGATATGCTGAATGACTTAAGAGCGGTGGTAGCTCACAGGCTAAACGCTGGCTGTAAATTTCATAGTACGCGAGCAACCCGGTTTGATCCCTGTGGGCACCAATGAAATTGTCAATTGCAATTTTAAGTGCTGATTTATCACGTGCTCGGTGGTGAAGGAAAGCATCGTTAGGAAACCTGCATGTCTGATAAATAAGAAAAAAAATATTTCGAAAACTTGTGAAATCCGTCAACACGCATCGTGGCAGAAATGAGAGGTGGCCTGTGCCCAGCCGTGGGACATACGAAGGCTGTAACTTTTAATGAATGAGGCAAATAAGGAGCAGCTTCGATTCAAGTTGAGCATAAAACCATTCGTAACTATACAATGTTAATCCATTACACACCTCACATACTTCTTCTAGAGGGTATTATGGTTACGTATTCTTCTAGAGGGTATTATGGTTACGTATTCTTCTAGAGGGTATTATGGTTACGTATTCTCGTAGGAAACACAACCTTATATTATTGCAACAGTCCACGGCAACTATGGTAAAAAAAGAAGATATTTACCATATATCTGCCATAGTTAGAAATAAATAAGCCATACCTAGACGGTCAGGTTTCACTTTAGTTTATGTACACCTTTATCCATCTTCCGTGAAGGATCAAGGTGCATATTACGTGGGTATATATATATATATATATATATATATATATATATACATAGTATCGTACTATATTTTCATTCCTAATTCAACTGCCGCGCTTTTTTCTATTAACTATGATTAAAGACTGAAAGAAGTAAGTTTTAAGGAAAAAATCCATCCATTCCATCATGAATGTAAAATTGAAAGAAGAAAGAAAAAGAGCATGCATTTATTTAATTATAAATTAATTTTTATATGAATCTAAATTGCTCAGGCCAATAATTATTTTAAATGTAAGGTGGTTAGATCATTGATTGCCAAAGCAAAAGTAATAACAAATTTATATGGAAAAATACATAAGAATTAAAAATGAATGTGTACTTTTTTCTCTTAAATTTCTCAAAAGTACTATATTTTTGCATCTTTTTTGGGAAAATACTATATTTGTCCAAAAAAAGATGACAACCCTAATTCTATTTCGAATAGGAATTGTACTACAATTGCCAGATCAATCTATCAAGTTATTAATTGTTATGAGTGTAACAATAGCATTCTATTATGGACATATGGCGTAGTATACGAGACGTGGCAGTCTACGAATGATCTATTGTTCGTCTATAAATGCATCCGACTTGTCGATACCTACTCAGTAGTGAGTTACGCAGTTATTTCCTGATTTTTATTGGCGTGCAGTTTTATTTTATAATACATTCTCTGCAGTATAAGGACATGGTTCATTTAATTTTAGTTGATCTTCATAGATTACTGCACCGATAGCAAAGAGGTAGTAAAAGTATTGTTACATCATATTTACGTCCCACTGCCGGGCATAGTCCTCTCCTCTCCTCCGGTCATATAGCAAGTAGTCCATCACGTTGCTCCAATGTTGAAATATTTTCATTTATTCGAGATATAGTTTTCCTTAGTATGATTTCCTTTACCACCAAGCATGTAATTTATAAGTATTTCAATTTGCAATTAACAATTTCATAGGTGTGTGGAACCTGGCTTGCTCGCGTACTGTGAAGTTAATGGCAAATGCTTAGCCACTGAGCAACCACGTTCTAGAGGAGGTAGTAAAAGATGGGAGAGGTAGTATTAGGCAAAAAACAAAAACTAATGTAGCTTAAAATGTCATTAATATGGTAAGATCAAGTTAAAAGTTATAACTTTTAAATAAATTCAGATTTGTACGAAGCTCTTATGAACATCAAAATTGGTTTAAAAAACATTAAAACATTACCTTCTCAAAAAAAAAACTGACGAGAAACTGGGGTCTTTTGCAAGAGCCATGTTACTATTTCATATATAACAACAACATACAGTAAAATTGATACAATGTATATACTTATATCAGCAGTTACTTTTATCATCAGCCAAGGGACTTGCAAGTACCTACCCTCATCAGAACGCATCCTCCACAGGAAAGGAACTCTGATTCACGAACACCATGCACAAGCACATTCAGATATAGTAAGGAACTAGTAAGTTACTATACACTCTTTCTCTTCGCCGGCGGACGCGAGCTCACAGACACACGCCATACACGAGGTTCAGCACCCGCGATATGGGGCGTTTTTAGTTTTCTACCCGTCTCGCTCATTCTGATAGTGGTTCAAGTTGAGATTCGTACCTCCTTCCGAGCCCCCCTTGAGTCACACAGCCCCCTCGTCGAGCTCTAACTCGAGGAGCCTCACTCCAAAATCACGGGCCGATGTGCCTCGGGACTGCAGTCAATAGTTCGTAATCCTTGCTTACGAGTCTATTTCGATGAAGCTGCAGCCCTGCGGCTAACAGCATACACTTTTAGAGAAAAAAAATGCACACATCGTCCTCGATAATTTCGTGAATTCATCCATTAATTACAGCCTCTCAAAACTCCACTGCTGAACTTGGACTTTCCCTATAGATGGTACAGAAAACTAAGGCCCTGAGGGCCGCGGGTTCGAATCTCGTGCGGTACAGGTATGGCCTACAAATAATTCTTCCGGGTCTGGATGTTTGTCCACACGCAATTTAGGTTTGTAAACTACCTGCTACAGCAGAAAATCCTAGTGTTAGCGTTTTTAAATAAATAGAGTAAAGAAAAAAATGACTCACTACACTGTAATGATGCCTTCCATCTTTAGTTCTCAAGGGTGACAACGTGTCTGTATGTTTTGGTTCTTAATCGGGTATAGACAATAGACAAATAGACGACAAATCTTTATTGTGACAAAATACAGCACACTTCACCATTCATCATTATTACGGCCCTTCACAAGTCCACTGCTGAAAATAGGCCTCCCCCAAGTAATGCCACAAAGCACGTTTAAGTTATCATCTAATTATTAAATAGTAAATTTAAGTGTTTATGGTTCACAGCACCAGGTTGACTGTATGCACCTTTATCACTCTTACCTAGCCTACCGAGCACTATTATATCGGCTGCATCTCATTGTGGCCGGCAAAACCCAGGTGTATCTGTGATTTAGCTTTAAGCCATATGGAAATAATATTAATCTTTATTTACAGGCAAAGATGCGATAGCGAGCTTAAAAACCTGCGAAGTGGACGGAAAAACTTACAGAGAGGGTGAATCGTTTGAGCCCAAAAACAGTCGTAAAACTTGTATATGCACGGCGCAGTGGAACGGAACCCTGGACGATCCGAATAACTGCCGGGATATCAACTGCGGCATCGAGATACATTACCAGGACAAGTTGTTCCAGAACTGCGCGCCAATCTTCTTGGGGAGTGACGCCATTTGTCCAATAGCTTTTACATGCCGTGAGTTTTTTTTAATCATATTCTTATACTCGCAGCTGAATTTCTCCTACAGCGAAATCTTTTATGGTGATCCCTTGGATGGGCTGTTCAAGTTTAGTTTTCAGGGATGACACATTATAAATGTTCTGGGTCACAGTATTCACTTATATCATCAGGTGGATTGTGTGCACAAGTATCACCTATATTTGTATAAAGGAAATATTATATTTGTTCACGTGGAGCAAATGACTTAACAGTGGGTTGACCCGTTTCTGGTGTACCGTAAAGCGGTATACTTTCGTCGTTAATTTTCTCTGTTTTCATTAATTCCATCACATTCGATATTGATTGTTCGTACCATCTGTATGTTGTTGACCTGCAAATGTGTGTACAGTCCGACATCTGTGACATTCATAAAAAGATTGACAAATTGAATTCCAATCTTAAGTCAGTCAACAATGCCACATGCGCTTCGGAGTGTCTTCCAACCCTACGAAATGCCGAGCGATGATTTTTTTATAGTATAAGGGCGACAAACGAGCACACAGTCCACCTGATGTTAAGTGGATGCTGGGGCCCATAGAAATTCTACATTTATTTTAAATTAAAAATCAAAGTGCAGATGCGTTGTCAGTCCTGAGGGCTGAGAAGGAATGCCTCGTTTCAGTAAAAAAAGGTCTCCGGTTCTCTACACTCACCATACGAAACACAACACCATTAAGCTGCTATTTTACGTTGGTATTCTGTGAGAGCCTGGTCGAGCCGACCCCTTCGTACTGCACCCAAAACATAGCTGTAGCATGGCTCTACCACGTAAAATTTATATTGTAGGTAGCTCAAAGATGCTTGCAAAAATTGATACCGCAAGGCTACCTTCCGTCTATTATAATGATCGCTTAATACCTTTCTTATTCATTTAAACATCTTGGTCTCCATATTGATAGTACTCTGACGTAGGGTTTCATATCTCTGAAACTTCTCTGGTGCTTTACGTTCTCTTTATCGCTTAAATATTTTCTTCCCCCTAAGACTAAAATTATGCTTGTACAGTTACTTATACTACCGATCATTGATTATGCAGACGTGTGTTACCCGATTTAAACCGAAATCTTCTCAACAAGTTAGAGTGCCTCCTCAACAACGGCATCAGATACATTTTCAGTCTTCGTAAATATGATCATATGCCTCCCTATCGCTCTCGCCTTAAATGGCTAACTATTAAACAGAGGCGTGACTCTTGAATTTTGCTTGTTCTCTTCTCTATCTTAAACGATCCATTCACTCCTTATCTCAAGAACAAAGTTCAGTATATTACATCAACGCGTGATAGAAATCCGCGTTCCTCGTCTAATAATAAAATAAGTATCCCATTACTTTTCACCAATTTTGTTGTTAAATTCTTCACCATTCAGGCTGCACTGCTCAGGAACTTCTTACCCGAAAACTTTAGAAAAATATCCAATAAGACTGCATTTAAAAGATTGGTAAGTAAACACCTTACGAAGATATCGGATGGTTGTTAGTATGGTTAATTTGGTTACTTTTGCTGTTATTTCAGTTAGGTAGCAATATATTCTTCATAACAATTGAAAGTATTAAAAAAACTGCGATTAAACCTGCGATCACGAAAAAAACCGTGGCAAAAATGGCAACTTTCGCACCTATGCCTATGTTCAGATTTGGAGTTTTGATAGTCTCTAAATGAATGAAAAAATGAATGTATACCGTTAACTTGGATTATGTTACTGTTTAAAATTAATAATAAAAATAATTTAGCAGAAATACCGTTTGGACGAAACTAGGTCTTCATATTTAACAGTCTTTATTTGTATTCCAGCTACAAATACGTCGAAAGTGATCCGCGGGCTCAATGTACGTGCGGTGAGTGAGGAATGCGTTTTCGGTAACGCCACTCTGTCCGTTGGAGATGAGGTGACAGTTGACGAGAAATGTACCAAGTGCAAGTGCAATGTACCGCCCTTCGTTTCTTGCACCAAGAAGAACAGCTGCAATGAGTAGTTTCATCTAATGTTTAAGGAAAATTTTGTGCGTTAAAGGACGGAAATATATATTTTTTAATTATATGTTACATCAACCCACAACATATTTTAGGTGTATTATTATTATAGATATATTATGGTTATATGTGGTATTTAGTGGATTTTTATGTACTGTTAAAGAAAGCAAGATGTGTGCTTGAGTGCGTATCGAGATGTTGAGGATGGTTGTAGCGTGCATGAAATGTATGCAGCACTCTGTTTACCGTTTTTTTGATCCGAGTAAACAAGAAAGAATGTTTCATAAAGATGTAAAATAAAAAATTCATTTATTAAAAAATATTAAAATTTTTATTTTATTTGTATCAAAAATAAATTTTATAACATATTGATAAATTCTTAATAAGTACATTGTGGGTTTATTAAATCCTAATAATTATTAATTAAAAATAGCTTATTTTTTCATTAGAGTACAGATTCATGGTACAAAAAATGCTTCAAAATTATAGTACTTAATCGAAAAAGAACCCTACATAACTACAAAAATAGGTAAATACTTTATGTACAATAAGTACTTAATAGTACATTTGCAATGTAGTTTATTTAAATTGCAATAATGATTGATAAAAAATTAAAAACTTATATATGTATAAACTTATCGCTATTTTAAAAGGGATATTTACAATTATGTACAAAGCACACAGCCTTAAGAGGACTTTTGTAAATAATGCTTAGCTAACTTAGCTTAAATTTACATAAATTTTGTGACGACTTCTTATCTATTTACGTACTTAATAATTAATAAAGCAATTGTTAAATGCATTTTAAATGTTCTATATTTAATAATAATCTCTTGAACGCATTACTATATCATTATTAAAATTATTTATATATTAAGTTACACAAATAAAATTTGTAGATCTTATACATAACTATTATTTATTTTCCTAGGAACGATAATATTGGCAGCGTTTCGACTAATCATAAAAGTTAGCAATAATATAACTAAGTATATATGGAGCTTGGGTTTATTAAAACATTTTTATAGTAACTTAAATAAGAAAATGAGCAATAACCTATAGTCGCATTTCTAAAGAATAAAAAATAATTCATGCGTTGAATAATGTCACAGAGTAATCTGTTTGGCGATAATTCATGCGCTGAAGAATGTCACAGAGTAATCTTTTAGGCGTTTTATAATATTTCGGTACTATAGCTGGTTCGAATCTCAACACCGATTATGTAAGTCTAGTGGAAGTTGTTGTTGACTTCGTTTTGATGTTTCAGGTTTAGTTTTGTTGTGTCAACGTATCAGCACCGATACGACGATGTTGTTATTAATCATAATATAGATGATTGGTTTTTGCGTGAAAATTAAATATAAAAACATGGTTCTAAGCAGAACTTTTGATTTTGATCGAAAAACAAAAAGAAAGTCACCGCACGTATAATTAATTGGTACTTTCAAAATTTCATATTAAGAAAAATATTTTCGTTTGAACATTAGTTAAAAGAACAACTAACCGAATCTGATCTAACCAAAACTTATGTTGTTAGAAAATAAGATTTATTATATATAGATAAGAAAATCAGAAAAATTTTGTTTTACCAAACATCCTCCAAATCTCAATCTCAAGTCTTACTATCGGGGTTTCTCTTTCACTTCTTTGGTATTTGTATGTGGTTAACTAAAGCAAGCCAGTCCCAGCTCCACTCGGAACATCTGGTCCTGCCTGCCCACGTCTCTTACAGCAACGTCCAGAAGCGGCAGTCGGCCAGGCTTGTCCGTTTCGTATTGTACTACGGTCTTCGCCCAATCATGTTTCTTGTACTAATAGCGGAAATATATTATTAATGACATTTAGGATTTAGGAGTTTTATTTTATAATAAAGGTATATGTTGCCAAATAGTAGGATTTGCACTGCTGTCTGCAGTCTAAAGAGTGTACAGAGCTAATATAGTTTGAGGCATTCCATCTTAGTGCTCAGTGCCAACGCCCTTGTAGCCTTATGTTTTTGGTAATTCAACGGACGTTCGGCTTTAGTCATCCGGGCGCCCCGAGCGAGAGAAGCTGTACTCCCCCATTTTTTAAAATAGAATAAGGCTGACAAACGAGCACACAGTCCACCTGATGGTAAGTGAATGCTGTGGCCCATAGACCACTTAACTTTAATAAAAATTTACTCCTGATTAAGGATCAAAACGCAGGTGCGTGGTCACCCCTGAGGACTAAGATGGAATGCCTCGTTTTCAATAAAAAGATTTTCCAGATCTCTACACTCACTATATAATAATAATAATAAAAAAACATTTATTCATTACCACCAATATAGTTACAGTGAGCAGTATACACAGGAATAACCAAAATTAAATAGTGTAGTAATGAATGGGCTCTAGCTCAGCATAAATGTTGCAGTTGCCCACTACGCTGTTATTATATATGAAACACAGCAGTATTAAGCTGCTATTTTACGCTGGTATTCTGTGAGAGTGAGGTCCTTCCCCGGTCGAGCCACACATCCACAAGTTTTATTTCACTACAATCATAATAATAAAATTCTTTGGTAAAAAATAATTATATATAATAGTGGTAAAAGTTTATTAAATACAAAAATACGATTGTATAGCAAGGTTGATTGCAACTATTAATTAAATAAATATTTTATTTAACACATTGCATCAGTCCATTTTTACCCAGGTAAAATAGCATGGTAATTTTATGCGTTGGTTCACTGTGCCTCGCTACGATCCACAGTACCCTACAAGGAGATCCAGTGTATGCCATAAGCGGAGTACAGTGGATCAATTACCACTTTTTAAAAGAAGCTTGGTATCCAAAAACAATTGGTGATTATGCCAAATTTGTGACGAAATTTTGTAATCAACATCTCTTGGTACTAATCAAACTGTAACAAATTGTCATTAAACGCCTATATACCGCTTTTTCGTCTTAAAAAAATTGGTGTTTCACTACACCCCTTGTTACTCTATATTAATTAATTTTACGTTTGCTATGTATTAGTTAATATATAAACATTTGGGCGATTTACCTGACATTCATCCAGCAATACCTTGTACCGTAGCCTGTTGTTAGCTTTTGGTAGAATCTCAGCGTCATTGTAGGCCAGCAGCTTGAGACCATGCCTGTAGTTCCTTGAGGCAGGGTCGAAGTAACCAACGGTATTGCGACAGTGCAGAGTCACATTCTGTATAGCCCTAGCAGACATCAGCTGCAAGTACGTAAGTTGGCTGTGCTCTGCCTTGTAGGATATCTAAAAAAGTAATTTATTAATCGATATTGAATTCGTTTTATTTAACATACATTTTTTAATAAACTATAATGACAAACGAGCACACAGTTCACAGATGGTAAGTGGATGCTGTGGCCCATAGACATCTACATATATTCCTAATTAAGAATTCAAATGCAGATGTGTTGTCAGCCCTGAGAACTAAGCTGAAATGTCTCATTTCTAGTAAAAAGGGTTTCCGGTTTCCTACACTCACCATACAAACACAGCAGTATTAAGCTGCTATTTTACGCTGGTATTCTGTGAGAGCGTGGTCCTTCTCCGGTCGAGTCGACCCACTCGTGCTACAACCATAATATAGCTGCAGCATGGCTCAACCACAAATTCAAACCACAAAGTCAAATTATTTGTTACATTAAAACTGTTGTACAAGTATACCTAACGTGTTGTGTGCAAAAAGCAAAAACATGAAAAAATATGAATATGACGCTTATATCCGTTCTCGGTAAGGAAATTAGTCAAAAAATTATGTGGATTTCAACAAACAACGAATTGCAGTACTGAAACTACTATGGAATTCATACTACTTTGTAATTTTAAACGAAATACAATTGGTTGCTCAGAGAAAGAGAGGAAGAGTGAAATCTGGTTTCTCGCATACTATGAACTGTAATGCAATTACCGTGAATCCGTCTTCCAACTCACTCAACCACGCTTCATGTTCTTTTCCCTTATACTCGATATCTTGAGACTGCATTGGCTTGGGGAAGATGCAGCTGGCGCCGGTTGACATGTCACAGTGGACTAATATGGCGTCGTTCATATCGCCGCCATTAGGGTCAATCCAGTATTGTCCTGAAAAAATATACATTATAGACGCGTTAAAATAATCCAATGAAATTGTTTAATTTTATTGCATATTGACTTGATCGATTTTGGTATTAGTTTTTGTAAGGTCATAACAGGGCTAATTATTAAATATTGAATGCAGTATGAAGCCCCTGATTTAAGTACATATACCACAAATTTTAGTTTTGACTGTAACTTGATTCAACATTTGTTTTGTACATTATTTACAGTTAATGATTATATTATTGTATCAACTTGAACATATGACAAGCAAAGCGGTTGGCAAAATATTTTTGTCGTTCAATCAATATTTTGGTCAGTACCTCAGTCGCCCCGAGTTTCACTCGTCGTAAGAAAAAAAAATTGTAAAATTTTCAGGAGTGATACCTATCTAGATAGAATTGAGAATTAAAACATTATCTGAATACAAAATTTCTATGAGTTGATTGGTAGAAAATGTCTGAAAGCGTAAAGCCCACTCTTCTCATTTTTTAAAATAAATGTAATAAAGATTAAAAAGAAATAAAATTTCAACTAAATAGTTAGAGTTGTTTCTGAGAAATTAATTAAGTACACAAAAATTGCTCACTTAAAGTATAGGATTTAAGAACTTACCGCTCTGGAAGTCTGGATGGTGGTATTTAATATCGCCGCAAGTCTTCGCTGGTGCATCTTTGGACCCGTCAGGCTTCAAGAATTTGTTAAGAGATACTTTGAGCTGTTCATACGCTTTCATCACTGTCTTCTTGCGTTCCGCTAGTGTCATGTCTTCTTTAAAGAATCGCGGTGGTATAATGTTTGGATCATCACCTAATGGATCGGGTCCTTTGATCGAACCTAAAATTGTTAGAAGTTTATTATCTGAGGTTTGAGTTGCTTAGGTTGTATTATAGGTGTCACAGAGCAAAAATGGGGAGAAAAACGACTCTGAGTCCATGGGGTTTAGTCCGTGCGAGTCCGACATAACCAGTCCTTACTCCCGCGTTTAGGATATACTGGATAAGCATTTCAAGGCATGTGAAATGGAATCTGCACTGTTACGTTTTTATTATTTTTGATTGATGTGCATCTAGTAGATTAACGTTCTAGGCGTGTTGAATAAAGAACTTGCGTTTTTTTTAAAAAAGTTTTCTGAAATTTATTAATGATAATTAAAAAAATAACAATTGATTTTTCATGTAATTTGACAATTAAAAATGTTTTTTTCTAAAATGTAAAATCAACACAGCAACGCCACCGCACGGTGAAATTATATTAAAGTTAGAAACATTGTCATTGCATAATACAGGTTATATATGTTTGGATAAGAGACATATTGTGGTGATCAGAATATGTTTATATCGTTTTTAGGGTTCCGTAGCCAAATGACAAAAAACTGAACCCTTATGGATTCGTCATGTTTGTCTGTCTGTCTGTCCGTCCGTATGTCACGGCCACTTTTTTCCGAAACTATAAGAACTATACTGTTGAAACTTGGTAAGTAGATGTATTCTGTAAACTGCATTAATATTTTCACACTAAAATAGAAAAAAAAACAATAAATTTTGGGGGTTCTCTATACGTAGTACTGAAACTCAAATTTTTTTTTCATCAAACCAATACGTGTGTGGTATCTATGGATAAGTCTTCAAAAATAATATTGAGGTTTTTTATATCATTTTTTTCTAAATTGAATAGTTTACGCGAGAGACACATCCAAAGTGGTAAAATGTGTGTCCCCCCCTGTAACTTCTAAAATAAGAGAATGATAAAACTAAAAAATACATGATGTACATTACCATGTAAACTTCCACAGAAAATTGGTTTGAACGAGATCTAGTAAGTAGTTTTTTTTTAATACGCCATAAATCGTAAACCGTGATTTACCTTTCATTCAATCAACTACGAGAACTTTTACATTATGTTACTTGCTGCTACGGAACCCATCATGAACGAGTCCGACTCGCACTTGGCCGCTTTTTTGTTAAAAAATAGTTAAATATTTAACTATTTTTTATACTTTTTTATACTGAACCGTTAATAAAAAATTATTCATTTTTTTAATAGGATATATATTATTTTTCTTAATTACGTTTTGTTTTCAAGTGGCAGATGAGCTGAGCCCGGGATAGCTGAGCCTGAACAACTTTAAAACTATGTTTGAAATGTGTATCCATTGATTTTCGGTGGTTCACATTTGGAATTGAATCAAACTTCGTTTGTATAAATCTTTCTCGATATAACTTCCCCCAAACATGAAAATGGTCTCATGTTTTTGCGTT
This sequence comes from Parnassius smintheus behrii, assembly GCA_036936625.1. Classification (NCBI taxonomy): domain Eukaryota; kingdom Metazoa; phylum Arthropoda; class Insecta; order Lepidoptera; family Papilionidae; genus Parnassius; species Parnassius smintheus. Next base: position 26,474,110 of record JAUPFT010000014.1, on the reverse strand, counting down.
TTTTTTTAAATATTTATGCGAGTTATTAATTAATTTTAATAGAATAATTAATTTGAAAGTCTACCGTGCAGAGAAACTCGAAGCATAGCCCTCTCGATAGCTGGCTGAGCGACTTTCACTTTTTTTAAGAATAAGGGTGACAAACGAGCACGTAGTCCACCTGATGGTAGATGGATGCTAGCCCATAGATGCAGATGCGTTGTCATCCCTGAGGACTAATATGGAATGAGTTGTTTCCAGTAAATAGGGTCTCCCGTTGTTTACACTTACCATATGAAATAAGTATTCTGAAAGAGCGTTCTTTCCCAGTCGAGCCCTGACTCTACCCCGTATATAATTAATTTAAATTAAAAATCATTAAGAAAATAATGTTGTTTCATTTTGAAATCATTTTAATTGTGAGCAATTTATAAATCTTTCGAGTTATTCGTTATATCATAAATAGCCTTATAGAATAAAAAATTATACCTTGTTGTAGCATAGCAGCAATAGCAGCAGCATCGTATGCCAAACCCTCGCCAGGTAAGCCTGGAGGTCCCGGAGGTCCCGCTGGCCCCGGAGGTCCGTGCCGGCCCGATTCCCCAGGCGGACCTCGACCACCCGGTGGTCCCATTGGTCCTTGTGGACCCGGACTGCCGTCGCGACCAGGGGTACCTGGAATTTGAAATATATATATATATATATATATATATATATATATATATATATATATATATATATATATGTATATATATATATATATATATATTGGTACCGCATAACGACTATGGTAAATTCGCTCCATCTTTACAAAGTAATAAAAAAACTCCTACAGGAAAAGATTAAATAGACAACTTGTGAAGTGATTATTTGTTTACCTCTTGGTCCAACATCTCCATCTTTGCCAGGCGGTCCTATTGGTCCAGGTAAGCCCCTTTCTCCTGGTCTACCTGGTGCACCGACCATTCCCGGCAACCCAGGTAATCCTGCATGTCCCTTAGCACCGTCAGCGCCAGCTTCACCACGTTCGCCCTTTGCACCGTCCAAACCTGGTGGCCCTTGTTTGCCAGATGGTCCTTGGGGACCGTCAACACCTTGTGGTCCTGGTTCACCTCTCAACCCTCTTTCGCCAGCCTGTCCAGGGGGCCCTGATGGACCAGGTGGACCCTAGTAGTAAAAATTAAAGTAGAATCATTAATATTGTACTGTTTCGGACAGAATAAAGTTCAATCAAACGTCTTCAGCCTCCCTGTCTCGTTGCATAGATATTTAAAAACGTGTGGGTATTTTGCGAACAGTGTAGTGGCGGTGCGAGAATATCGACTATTATCACAGATTATCGTCCGCTGAGTGTCTTAAGAACCTTTTAGGCTATAAGACGTGCTAAAGTATAATAGACGTATGTATAAACATACTTAACATACATACACCCGAAAAACTTTACCCTCTTTCTGGATAGAAAATATTTTTTTAATACGTTTGAAATTAAATGAAATGAAATAACATTTATTTGCAGAAATATGGTAGGTAGCAAGTTGTTTGTGTTGAGATCCGGAGATTGAGGTATGCTTTAAGAATAATCTTTGATGTAAATAATTGTACCTGCATTCCCGGTGGACCGGCTGGTCCTGATGCGCCAGGTTGCCCGATGGGACCCTTATCGCCCGGTCTTCCAGGTAATCCCGGTTGACCAAGTTTTCCTGGTTGGCCCTCTGGTCCAGGTTCTCCCATTGGGCCGGGTGGTCCTTGAGCTCCGGTAGGTCCAATTGGTCCTGGTGCTCCGTCTGCACCAGGTTTTCCTGGGGCCCCACTCTCACCCTAAAAAATTAAATAGAAATTTATGTTTTGTTAGACAATTTTTTTAAATTCTTATTTTAGTTTAAAGGATAGTTTTTAATATTGATATAAATAAATTACAATGTCTCTATAAACAAAAATAAAATATTGCACTAGCTAACTTGACTATGATTATTTTAATTCTTCCTTACATACCTGTATACCACGCAGTCCTTGTGGTCCAGGTGACCCTACCATACCAGGCATTCCATTTGGTCCTCTTTCACCAGTGGGCCCTGGTGGACCAACAGGTCCTTGGGGTCCAACTTCACCTTCACTGCCTCTCTCTCCTTTGGGTCCTTCAGCTCCTGGAGTACCAGTTAAGCCTATAGGACCAGGCGGACCAGGTCTTCCAGACTCCCCTGATGCGCCTTTAGCCCCAGGCATTCCAGGTGCTCCTGCTGGACCTGGACTTCCTTGAGGACCCTGCAAAATATATTTTATATAATTAGCACTAAGACTCTTCTGCACCTGTTTTGTGTTCTTAAATTATTTTTAAACTTTTTTAATGAAAAATGCGCCCCAGACACTAATTGAAGATGCAAAATTGTGAAATTGAAAACAAAAAATAATAATATTGTAATAGTTTGTTTTATTTAGTCTTTATCGACTTAATATGCCTTATGACATTTTCCACCGATCAACTCGGAGAAATAAATGTTGTCAGACTTAAAAATAATAAAACATATTTTGTAAATAAATATAATATATATTTTATATTAATTTACGCGTACCCGCTAAATTATATATAAAATTACACATATTCATGACTTATCACCTGAGGACCTAATTCTCCCGGCCTTCCAGGCAAACCAGCGTGACCAACGTCCCCTTTGACTCCTTGTTCCCCTCGAGCACCCTTCGCGCCTGGCTGTCCAGCAGGACCTCTCTGACCCGGCTCACCCGGAATTCCTATGTAAGAAATAACAGAGTTCGTTACTGGGTCAGATTTTTTTAAATAGAATAGGGTGACAAACTGGTACACAGTCCACCTGATGGTAAGTGGATGATGTGACTCATAGACATCTACATTTATCCTCGATTAAAAATCAAAACGCAGATGCGTTGTCACCTGTTAGGAGTAAGATAGAATACCTTGTTTCCAGTAAAAAGGGTCTCCGGTTCTCTACACTAACCATAGGCAACGCAGCAGCCTTGGGCTGTTATTTTACGCTGGTATTTTGTGAGAGCGTAGTCCTACCCCGGTCGAGCCGCTCATTTGTGCTATAATTATAATATAGTTGCAGCGTGGTTCCGTATTTAAGGACGAGGAGAACAAACTCTGTATAAAAAAGTGTCCATAAAAAAGCGTTAAATAAAGGTGGCGCCACTGTAGCTAGAGTGCAATTTTTTAAAGAACTTTTTATTTTTTTTATTACACGGACTTTCACCGTAATTCTTTTTATAGTAATTATCTTACTGTTGTTAACATTTCTAATATAAAAATCGCTCTCAACGTGTTTTACTGCGACTATTTCTAGGTTATATTTACTAAATACTGCATGTTTAGTTTGGTTTTAAATACTGCAGTTTCATCAACTACTCTAGTAACCACAATTATTAAATTTCTCAACTCAGCACACTTCACTCCGTCGACAACTGCTAAGTTCATTTCATATTCATACCCTCTAGCTACTCGATCGCTGTTGTGGAGAGTTTTTGAACTGTTATTTACTGCTTACAGATGGACACACATAGAATACATAATAGAACGGGGGAGTGGGCGGAGCTCGTGTAGCCACTAAAATGCCACTAACACGTCAATTCACACGTATAAATGTCAACACGAGATGTGTTTCGACGTTACAATCGTTTCCAAATTTCACATGCAAGTTATTTAGAAAATGCCAAATTGCACGATATTTATAAATAAATATGTATTAAAACCCGTCTGTCAACACAGCGAATCAGGTTTGTAGTAGTGATTAATGATAATACGACATAATTGCTTGTATGTGTGTGCTCCCGGCGACGCCTATCCTTGTACAAAATAAGGTTGACAGTCATTCTATTGTATATTATAGTATTCTATAGATATAACATTGGATATAAACGGTGGAAGTAAATAAAACTTAAATTTGCGTTTAAATACAATAATAATTTTATAAAAATTGTTTACCTGGGCTGCCTGGCGATCCTTGTTGACCCTTTGATCCCATATAACCTCTATCTCCCTTTAATCCTGGCATGCCAGTAAGGCCAGGAGATCCAGGGAGGCCAGAAGAACCTTGTAATCCCGGTTGACCCCGTTCACCTTGAGAACCAGGTGCCCCTGGCTCCCCAGGCATACCCGCAGTACCCGGTTCGCCTCTTTCACCTGGTTCACCTGGGTGGCCTGGAGAGCCAACTGGTCCCTGAGGACCTTGTTCCCCTTGTCGCCCTTGAAAGAGAAGGTATTAAAAAATGGTATTATATAAAACAATAATTAATATGCTAATATTCGCACTTTATAATGCTTTATTAATTTGGGTTAATAAAAATTTAACATTTCTAAAGACAATTTAGTTACGGAATATAATGAAATAAATATGTATTACTATTATAAATATGTATGTATTACTGTTATAATCTTAGCGTTTTATAGCTTTTTATTTGATTAAGACTTCATCCCCTATTTTTTACACCCCTGGAGGTCGATTATTTTCTTAAAATTTAAAAAATAACCAGAAAAAATTTTTATAAAAGAAAAATAATTAAAATCGGTTAAGCCGGCTCGGAAAAATCGAATCCTCTTCGTTTTTTATACTCATTTAAAGTGTGTGTTATTGTAAAAAATTACTGTTTTATCAGTTTTGTCATGGTCGCTAAATTAGTAACACATCAATATCTTTGAAAATTATTTAATAAATTATTGAACACCGCACAGAAAGTTTTACATATCCAAAAATTTTCTGGAATTTTGGAATTTCGTAACCAAACTTACCTGGAGGACCATCGTTTCCAGTTGGTCCAGATGCGCCTCTCTCTCCTTTCTCTCCTGGTAGACCTGTCATGCCGCGAGGACCAGGAAGTCCCATAGCACCGAGTTGTCCAGGATGTCCTTTGCTGCCTTTTGGTCCTTCAGGCCCCTGATATATAAACAAGAACGCAACTTTGGTCGGAATTTTATTTTATTTTATAAAATACATTCTATTTTAGTTCTTTTATTAATTTGTAATCGAGGATAGATGTAGATGTCTATGGGCCGCAGCAACCACTTACCATCAGGTGGACAGTGTGCTCGTTTGTCACCCTATCCTATATAAAAAAAGAATATTATATATAATTATAAAATGAGAGTGGGTAGCGTTACCTTGACAAGTCGACTGTACAACCCAACCTCTCATGTTTCGCGTTCGAGGTGTGGAAAAGTTGTGTCATGGTCAAAATATACTAGGAAAACAGCATCAGCGTCTGGGATTATTGTTATCCGGAACGGGACAAGGGATCAAAACACGTGGAAAACATACAAGTACGCTTCTTATGCCCAAAATTAATAATCATTTTTTATGAACTAAGCAAGATTCGGAGACAGTTTTGGAAGTAAGAACTACGGATACATAAAATACTTTCAGAACTTGCGTGCAAATCCGTGAGGGTTGAATCAATCAGTAAGCGTCATTTGTCAATCCAATTATTATTAACGTTCATGGAATTTAGTAGGCAATATTTAATAAATTATTGAGCAATCAAAACAGTTCATAATATTTTGATAAAGAAGCATGAAGAATTTAATATTCGAGATAATTATTGGGGAAATAGTAGAATCAATTCCCTAAAAAATAATTAAATATATTTTCATTTTCAGTAATAATTTCTTATTTATTCGAAAATATAATAAAATAGTTTAATTTAAAAGTAAAATTTCACTCACCGGTGGTCCATCGGACCCTTGCGCGCCGGCTTCACCTTTTTCTCCCGGTGTTCCAGCCTGACCGGGTAGGCCACGCTCGCCAGTGAAACCTCTTTCCCCCCTCGGTCCTGTAGGTCCGGGTGGCCCAGCTGGTCCAGCAACACCAGGTTCGCCTTCTTTTCCTGGTGACCCAGGCAATCCTGCTGCGCCAGGCATTCCCTAACATGCATATTCAATTATTTATAAAAGATTTGAGGTTATTGAAATCAACTATTGTGAAATATAAACAATATCAACCGGAAAACCAGTCGGGCCAGGCGGACCCTGAGGTCCTCTTTCTCCAGCAGGACCAGCTGATCCTTGTGGTCCTTGAATTCCTGGACTTCCGTCTCGTCCTGCGTCACCTTTTGGCCCTTGCAGTCCTTGTTGTCCCGGCTCTCCGTCTTTGCCTGGTTCACCCTAAAATTATTAATATTTATTAAAACTTTCACAAAATCATTTATATTTCTAGCAAATTGTTAAAATTAAGATATTTACTTGTAAGCCTCTTTCTCCCGGACTTCCCATAAGGCCAGGAGGTCCTTGTATACCCTGTGATCCTTGTTCACCAGGTCTGCCATCAGCTCCAGGAATTCCTCTTTCACCAGGTGGTCCAGATTTTCCAGTCATGCCAGGTCTCCCAATAAGTCCTCTTGGACCTTGCAGGCCCTGGGGTCCAGGTCTGCCAGCGTCACCAATACTACCTTTCGGTCCAGGTAATCCTACACCACCTTTTTCACCAGCTTGGCCTTTTGGTCCTATTGGGCCGTCTATTCCAGGTAATCCTCTCATTCCAGGTAAACCTCTGTCGCCTTGAGGACCAATGTTGCCAGCAGGCCCTCTTAGTCCTCTTTTACCGCGTTTGCCTTCTGGTCCTACGGTACCGGGGAGACCGCGGGGGCCGGGTGCACCAGATTCTCCCCTAATACCAGTATCACCTTTTGCACCCCGTTCTCCTGGTTGACCCTGAAATATAGATCATTTGTTTTATGAAAGTGACATTAATTGAGTAGCCAGTTGTGATCGCTTTTAAATAAGGATTCTTTTTATTATTAACATGCTTTTATAAGCTTCGCGTCTACTATCTATGTAACGGAATCTTTTAATGTAAATTTCACCAACTTGTACATAGATGGCCCATTGACTTGAAAATTTGTTTTTGTATCATCAAGGACCCATGACAGTACCATAGTTTAATGACTACGACTCAGTATTCGCACTAGAGTCATCACACATCATGATCAATGCGTAATGTTTATGTTTTCTTAAACTCTAACATTATTTAAAAAAAACTAAGTGACAAGCGAACTAACAGTCCACTTTCATTCAGAAGTGTTTCGACTGCGATATAAATCTCAGTTTTTTTTATCCGCTTAGGGGCCCTTAAGATATTATCGTCATCAATTCACCGCTGCATTAAGTTGCCGTCAAAATCTCATCAGAATTTCGCAATGTGACGAATCAGCATAATGCATAACAGTAGTATTGTGAACAAAACACAATTCAAAGTAGGCTGTGTAGTATAGCATCTTTGCCTGCCTTAATTGGAGAAAGGTAACAACAATCAAATCAATTTAAACCTACACATATAGTATAGTGTGTACTAAATCTATGTTTATACCTACAAATGTTTGTGTATTATGTTATCTATTATAGATCTATGTGTTCTCTTTGAAGAGAATGACAGAATTAATAATAATTTCTTAATTAGATACTGATGAGGGTCATTGTAGTCTATTGTCAGAGAGGGCTACGAATGCTTCCTTAATTCTCACAGGTGAATCTCAAATTTTTTTTAAAGTTAGCTGCATGTATCTATGGACTGCAAAAGCCACCTACCATCATACTATACTATAAGTTTGTTTGTCTCTTTATTTTTTTCGGACTGCTAAGCATTTAAGTTATGGCCAATCCTTCCTACAACAAAAATCAATTTAAGATACCTTCAGTAAAATAAAATTTATATACTTTCAAAAAAAATTGTTTAAATTTTTATATATTTTAAATAAACGGAAGCAGTCTCCGGAATTAAAAAGAAAGAAAAAGAGGATTTTTCTTCATAGTGGCAAAACATCATTCTGAGCAATTAATCATTCAGTTCGCGACCTGCACGTATATTATTTAAGTATAAGAAGTATATTAGCACTTCGCATACTAGATTGCTATGTTGAAATATAGCATGTCATTGTTGAGAACATTCTAAGTGTAGAATATTCATATAATAGGATCGTATGTCGCTTTCAGCGTTATATTGAGATAAACATTGCTAACACGGTGAATGTCTTTTTACAATATAAGTGGTTTATTGATAGTCTCAGATTTAATATATGGTTTAGGTTATGCGCCACAGTTTTCGCGAAAGAATTCTTTTAGTAATAATAGTTTTACACTTTAGCGAATCTCAGATCTTTTTATAAATGCTAAAAGAAATTATAGAATGAATACTAAAAATCTTACCGGCATTCCTTTAGCTCCGGGGATGCCTGGATCGCCAGCGATACCAGGAATACCTCTGGGTCCAGGAAAACCTTGCGGTCCAGTAGCGCCAGTTTGACCTTGAACACCTTTTTCACCTGGAGTACCATCTCTTCCTGCTAAACCAGGAGCTCCTACTTCACCGGGCTGTCCTGGTCGGCCTGCTTCCCCTCTTGGTCCTTGAAGACCTTGACTTCCTTTGGGTCCAACTGCACCCTGTTCTCCTTTTATGCCTGGCGCTCCCGGGAATCCCGGTGACCCAGGTTTGCCCACGTTACCCTTCGAAACAGAGTGTTAAGTTTTATTTGAATATATTATTAGATACATGATCAAAATTCTATAATATAGTTTTGTCAATGTGGAGTGAAGTATTCATGAATACCGACCGCATTTTTTAACTCGCAGTCCTCACGATCGTAAGTATTGCAGCCCATGAGCTGCAGATGCGTTGCCATCTCTGATGATTTAGATGGCGTGCCTCACATCGTGTAGCTACTCTTTGACTCCCTACACCCTTCAGACCGGTACTCAGCAGTGTAGTGCTTATCAAGAGAGCAGTAAAAAGGTTCGAGCAAATGTCGCCTAAAGTTTAAAATACTTTCTTCGCTTAAACTCCATCATTTCCACTGCTTCTGAAAATATTCTTTATAATTTATGTTAAAAAAATTACCATTAATCCTGGCGGTCCAGGCGCCCCGTCAACACCTCGGACCCCTGGTGGTCCTGGAGGACCCTCACGTCCCCGTTCACCACGGGGGCCAATAGAACCCTATTAAAAATATTAGAATTTTATTAAATTAAAATATTTAGGTATTATAGTAAAAAATATCTTTTACAGTTACTTTTGTAAAAATATCATAAACAAAAATTAATAATTCTCACTTACCGCTGGTCCCGGAGGCCCCATTTGTCCCGGTAATCCAGTCGGTCCTTTTTCTCCTGGCAAACCTTGTTCGCCTTTCGCACCGTCCTTTCCGTCATACCCACGATGTCCCTTTAGTCCTTGTATTCCTGGTATACCTGGCGCACCCCGTGGTCCTGGCTGCCCAGCAGCTCCTGCTGGTCCCGGCTCGCCATCCTCACCTGGCGAACCCTGGTAAAGGAGATTTAGTTATCATAAAATAGTTTTACGAAAACCAAGTATGCCCTTGATATTTTTATTGATTTTATTGCGTTTAGTTCCAACTAAACTATTTTATAAACTAAACTTATTTTAACTTATTTTAATTCCCGATTTTTCAAGTGCATTGTATCATCCATGGTAACGTGGGGACTGAAGTGAATTTAAAATAAGTAAAAGTAAGTCAAACTGAGAGCCAAAACTAAATATAAAATAAATTAAAATTAAGAGCCGTGGTAGTCTTCGCTGTAAATATTACAGTACGCGAGCATCCTATAGTGTTCGAACTCTGCCGGCGGGGTAACAATGTAATTATTAATTACAATTCATAGTGGTGATTTACTACGTGCTCGGTGGCGAAGGAACATCATGAGGAAAATATAGATAATATTAAGGCCGGATTACCGGGGGTCCACTGTATTAGGTCTTTATGTTTCACAGGCGATAAAAAGTCTGGAACAATTAATTTCAAGTCTGTATCCAAAGAGGAATTGAATATTTACATTATAATAATTAATGAAATTATAATATCCTTTACGATCCTTGTTTAATGCAGCAACGCAATGTTTTTTTTTAATAGAATATATACATACCAACAATATTAAAATATTTGAATAACTTTTAATATTCGCCGTAAATTCGAAGTAGCCAAAATAGGCACTGTTAAGATTGCTTACATCTTTTCCTGGTAGGCCTTGCGGTCCCCTCTCCCCTGGTGGTCCTTGAGGCCCTGGTAGACCGGGCTCGCCAGGCTCACCGCGTGGTCCTTGGAAACCTTGAGGTCCTGGAGGACCTTGAGGTCCTGAAAATAATTTTATTCTTATAATTTTATAATATATTTGCCGTCTCCAGTGCTCACAACCCGGTGACAAGCGTGAGAATTTACGTACGTAAGCGTATCAGAGGTAGCTCAGGGGCCCATTGTTTTAGTTAATACGCGAGCATCCCAAGTTTGATCTCCGTCCATAGGACAGAAATTGTTAATTGCAGTTTTAAGTACAGTTCGTAGATCAGTTAAGGCCGAAAGTGAAGGAAAACATCGTGTGAAGACTTCCATGTAGTCATCGTCGTCGTTAAACATAAGCCTCCACGGTAAATTAGATATTTGCCATAGTTGCCACGTTTGCAGACGTTTGCTTTATTTTGATTTGTTACTAGGAAGACGCTGCTGACCATTTCCTGGTTTGTTTCCTTCTGTAACCTATAACTACACCCACGGGACCATATGGGGTTAATCTTACACCGCCACTACACAGTAAATTTAATAACAAGTATAACGACAAGTAATAAATTTACCTGGGATTCCCCTTATGCCCGGCGAGCCTACTGGCGCTTGCATGTACTGGTAAGGATCAAAAGCAGGCCCCTTATCACCACCTGCTGTTGCTGCCAGTTGTGCGAGGTACGCATTCACCTTAACAAGAAACATTTTAAATTTTATTTATTTAATATTTTTGAACCTTATACAAACAGTATAGAATCCATAGTCGGATTTAATGCTAAAAACATTCTCTGCCAGTCAAGCTGATGACAGTGGTAACACTACGAAGGCGGTTACAAAGAACATAAAAACAAAATATAAAAAGAAAACATATAACATTACGTTGAATGGTAAAAATGCCTCAGGTATTACTTCCGCCTATACATCATGTTGTATGAAGTTTAATAAATAAATAAATATCTATATAATACCCAAGAAACATACATATAAATACATACACAAATATATATATATATATATATATATATATATATATATATATATATATATATATATATATATATATATAATTAAACTAAAATAGAGATAACTGCAATAATGACGGAGTGTAACAGTTTTAAAACAAATGTAATTTATGTGAACACTGAAGTATTTTTAAATAGAGTTTAATAATTAATGAGTGTTTTTTATCTTCTTCATGAGCCGATAAAGGTCAATTTCTTGACGTACGCTCTTCACCGCCGGTTTCGTTATTTTACGTTCGGTAGTAACAAAATTGTTATCCATTATTATAATTCGGTCATCAGCAGAGAGCATGGTCCTTCCCCCATCGAGTAGACCTACCGTGCTACAACCATAATACAGCTGCAACATAGCTCTACCACGTATGCAATATTTAAAAACACACACACACACACACACACACATATATATATATATATATATATATATATATATATATATATATATATATATATATATATATATATATATATATATATATATATAAAAGTAGATGTCTTTGGGCCTCAGCATCCACTTAACATCAGGTGGACTGTGTGCTCGTTTGTCACCCATATACTACAAAAAATTCAAATATTAAACTACTGGTTGCCAATCCGCTTGGTTAGGCAATTTATGGAGAAGGCCCATGTTCAAGCTTTTGATAGGCTGTAATAAACTAATAGACCTATAAATTTTATCAGGTCTTCCGTCCCTACCAAGCCTTGAGGTGGAGTAAAATAATCCATCACTCCATTTTGTCCCGTCGGATGACCTTGCATCCTCCGACAGATGGAGAAATAATCAACTTGTTTAAAACATATAGACCGACGAGGGGAAGCAGAACTGAAGGTGCAAAGCGTCTAACGATCGCCATTCCTAATGCCAAACGAGACGATTTTGTTAAATCCCCACTAAAGGTGAGGCCCAGAAGTAGGCTGTTACGTGCTGATGAGAAGAAAATGAAATGAGAAGTTCTTAATTGTGTTTTATATATACAAACAAAAAGTACACGTCTTCAAACTACAACTTTTAACTACTAACATCAGGCATCGGTCCGGCTGGTCCTGGTAATCCTGGAGCACCAGGAATTCCGTTGACACCAGGCGCTCCAGGTGCTCCCGAAGGTCCTTCATCGCCCGGCCGACCGGGGACACCTCTCACGGGTGTAGTCGGCTGAGCACCAGCGTTGTATACTGGTCTGCTGGTTGCTGGTTCTAAAAATAAGGAGAAAAAGATCAACTTTACAAACCAAAAATTATATATTCAGTCAGCGTATATGAAGCCGTAATGATACGATTGTATTTTGGCTGCGGAACAATTTGGTCGTATCGACCACGGAAGTGCACGCTCTCGAAGAATAATGTAGTGTTTTCAAGACCGAATTTTGATCAGTCTTACCAAAAACTAGCAATTTGCGCAAAATAAAATTATAGCGTCCAAGTGTATGCGCAAGCACAGGTGCAGTCTCTATTCCTCCCCAACCCCCCCCCCCCTCTCATAGTCCGATGGCCGTCCCATCGAACTATGGGAGTGGGGGAATCAACCCGACACGACCAGAAAGAAAATCTTGCGTGCTTACTGAGGATGACTTTCTGAGAATTTTCGGACAAAAAGCTTAATAACCAATTTTTGGGCCCAACCGGTTTTCGAACCTGGGACCTCATGTGTTTAGCAGTCGCGTTTAAGACCACTGTGCACCAACGAGTCAGTCAGTGAGGTATTGATAGATAGATAGATAGATGCTGCAGTGTTTTGTATGGTGAGTGTAGAGAACTGGTGCTCCTTTGAAATTAGCTGTTGACGTCAATGGTCTGCAGTAACCCTTTACTATCGATTGGAGGTAAGGGCGTTGGTCACTTCATAAAAAAAAGTATAGTTTTCTTACTAATATTTGATTAAGGGGAAATATTAAAAATAGTACCTCAAATGTAAAGATCCTCCGTTATGCCAAAAATATTGCAGCATTAATTTTGAAATAAATATATGGTAAAGTTGAGAATTAATGTTAAATGAAAAAAAATCCAAAGTTACCTCCAAACTGAACAATAAACCGCTATTATTCATAAAATACTTTAAATTAGATCATGAAACTTTGTATACTAACTGAACTAATTATAAAGCAGGGCTTATCTTTTTTTTTAAATACCGTTATTTTCACTGTAAAAAGAAATTACCTAAACTATCGGCGTTTTGAAGCTTGTTTCCTGCCGCCCGGTTAGTAATAATTAAAATACTTATGTTCTATATTGACTCTTCTGTAATGTAGGAATGAAACAAAATCGTTCATTTGATACTTTGATACCAAAATGTTACCTAAGACAAACAATTTCCACCGATACGATGACTGTCTTTGGTCTGTGTCTCTTTATTGACTAGTGTTGCAATTTATCGTAGTTTTGAAATTACCGAAATACGAAAAAAAAACGTGATTTGATTTTAATTTAACGAAACCTTGCTATAAATGATATAGTTGTATATGTAGTAAGGTTTTGTTAAATTATAAGGAATCAAAAATTAAAACGTAAGAATAATAAACTTACGTATCAAACAAGCTGGAAGAACTGAGCAGTTGACACGTCCATCATGACACTGGCACAAAGTACAGTTGTCTCTCTTCCACGTGTCTCCATCTAAGTACGTCCGGCCCGAGTCCATGCAACCTTGCGGAAGTGGCGCTGGTTCGATGAAAAGTAAATTAAAGTTACAGCCTATATATGTCCCACCGCTGAGCACAGGCCTACCCTCATTTATGAGAGGGTTTTAGGGCGGGGAAGTGTCCGCCGCGCTGCCCCAATGCGTGTTGGCGAACTTCACATGTCTTAGAAATATTTTTTATCTTATTCCTCAGATATGCAGGTTTCCTCACGATGTTTTCCTTCACCGCCGAGCACGTGGTAAATCAGCACTTAAAATTGCAATTAACAATTTCATTGGTGCCGGCGGGGATCGAACCCGGGTTACTCGCGTTGCGTTATATTACAGCGAGCGTTAGCCATCTGAGCTACCACGGCTCTCTGGTTCGATAATAATAATTTAAATAAATTTTGATTTAAATAAATTTTATCGAAATAAATTTTGAATAAATCACGAACTCAATTTAAGCGAACTAAAACGTATGAAATAATTAAATTTCTCCTAGCCCTATACAGATTTATTATCTCATACAGATAAAACAAAAAAAAATTAAATTACGTTTGCGTCTATGGCGCTGCTATTCTAGGTTCGACCTCTATCTAATCTTATGTTTCCACCTTAAGATGTGATCTTACCAAACCTTTCGTTTGTTATATCTTTTTTTTTTTTTTGATTTAAGATTATACAACATGTAAGAAAAACTCTGTGGTTCCCATTAAGTGCGTTATTAGAATCAGTATTCAAACGTATAGACTTTTTTTTCCGGAAACTCGACCATTAAATTTTTTTTATTTGAAATACATTTTTATTTGCAAATTGTATGTGGTTTTATTACTTCTACTGACATGATCATCAGTAAAGCGGGGTCTTTGACAATCCTCTCTCTCCCCGAAAAAAATAGAGGTAATAAAACCACATAGGCACGGTAATTTTTATAGATAATATTACCGTGACATAGGTACAATTTGCAAACAAACTTTTTTAATTAAAATTAGAGATGGGCCGAGTACTCGGTTAATACTCGGTACTCGGCGGGTTTTTAAAAACTTGTACTCGGCCGAATAACTCAGTTTTATTGCCGAGTATACTCGGTTTAAGTAAAGCAATGTATTTTGGTAGATCGATATAATTGAAACAACAATGTTAATCAAAAAGTATTTGTTATTAATTTTGGGAAATCTTTGACAATCACAATAATGATAATGAATAAGTAGTAATGAGACAAAATTAGGGCCAGATTAAAGAAAAAAATCAATATTTAAAATTTAATAAAGGTAAATTCTGATGCAGGAACACAAGGCTCTCTGCACGTTCTGCAAAACAGCCTAATCCCTTTTTCTTCGTGGACGTTACCAGTCTCCGAAAATGATCGCTCGCTATACACAGTACTTACAGATGCACACAGAAACACTCGTGCTAAACGTGCCCGCTCTAAATGCCTTGTTTGGTGCGCTGTTCACCTGTCGAATGGACTCTTGCCAACAAATTTTCTTTTAAATGGCGATCTAATTCTTAAGCAATGGGCTTTTAGGTGGAGACCCGTGTCGCCATATAAACCCGGTAAGGCAAATATTTTGAATAATTGTTATTCATGTCATAATGACATTCAAATAACTCTAAAGCAGTAATTCTGGTATAAGAGACAGACATTTTAATTTAATTTATATGTATAGACATTAGACACATTATAATATAAAAAAAAATATTGTCATTAAAGCAACCTACGTTTTCACGTGGTAGAGCTATGCTACAACTATAAATATATTGTTGTTGTAACACGAATGGGTCGGCTCGACCGGGTAAGGGTCACGCTCTCACAAAGTACCAACGTAAAATAGCAGCTAAATGCTGTTGTGTTTTGTATGGTGAGTATAGAGAACCGTAGACCCTGTTTACAGGAATCAAGACATTCCATCTTGGTCCTCAGGGGTGACAACGCAATTTGATTCTTGATCACAATATCCACTTACTACCAGGTGAGCTGTATGCTAGTTTTTCACTCTTATTCTATAAAAAATAAAAAAAACCTACCTCTCGTCGCTGGTGGTGAAGGCGGTCTTCGGTACCCAGGAGTACCTAAACAAATTTAAATTACATCTGTTATTATAGCATTGTTAAAATTGAAGTATGTCGAATATGGTGCCTTAATTGTCAATTTACTGGCAGCGTAGCATTTTAATTAGGTCGTCAGTGAATAACTACCGACGCCTAGAGTCATTTATAATGATTTATTGTCAAAATATTAATATTTTATTAATATAGAAAATTTATTATTGTCTCAACGTTGAGCCAGTAGCAGTGGTTCCTCATGAGACTATGTTTTAAGATTAAAGAATCACACAAAAAAACGCGAAAAGGAAAAAGGAACAAATGAATACTTACCAGTTGTAGATCCTCTGAAATCTCGTTCAGCGATAATAGCTGTAAACGATAACAGAAACAAGTAAAATTTTATTTTTGTAATAAATATTACAAGTCCAACACTAAAAAAGAAACTTCTATTAAAATCACTTTACATATTATTGCCCTAGTATACTATTACCAACAAAATCCAGTGCAAATGAACCGGAACACAACATTATATACAAAACACTTTTATACCATAATACTTGTATATCCGTAATAACAGGGGTTAAGGTATAGAGTGGTCATTTTGAATTATAATTAAACCTGCATCGACTATTACCGCTAAAGAGTGCATTTTAAATTCAAAAACTTTATGACTCGATTGTTTGTATCCAATTGTAGAGTGTAACATGGAGACCTCAAAAATTAGAGTAATTTTCGAATACGAGTTCCGTTGTGGTCCTAACGTAGCAGAGACTCTTCGCAATATCAATGCTGCCGTTTTTGGAGGATTCGACTCAAGATCGTTTTAGCGTTTTTGGTTGAGCTTTTTAGCGTGTTTTCATAATTCATAATTCTTTATTGCATGTCACAAAGTATAAAGTTGGAACAATATATTTACAGAACATGTGACACCCTGTACGGGCGTAGCATATTAAAACAGAGTTTAAATTTTAATAAATATAGAATTAATTTTCATTTCATTCAAATTACAGTATTTATAGTAGTATTTATAGTACACAATATATAAATTATATTATAAAATGTCAGACTAAATAATACTTACACATTTGTTTTAAAAATTAAATTTCATTAAATATTGTCAACTGATCATTCGTCATTTATATTATGTATATAAAGTTTAAAAATTTTGATGAAAAATACTAACAATGTCAAATATGTAAATAGAAATAAAGAAAATGTCAAATAATAAAAATTGATTTATAATTTATCATTAAAATATTCATTCAAACTGTAATATGATTTTACAATAAGCATTCTCTTGAGTACTATTTCAAATTTACGACACTGGAGGGCTTTTATTGCATTAGGTAAATGATTGTAAACCCTTATAGCCATGTAGTAGGGACCATTTTTATATAATGTGAGATGTGTGGCATGAGCAACCAGATTATAACCTCGGCGTGTGCCTTAGCGACTGGGTCTATCTTCAAATCGCTGGAAATACTGAGGATTTTTCCTAACAAATCGGCATAATTCATAAATGTAAATGCTCGTTACAGTTAGTAAGTTATATCTGGGGAACAACCTTCGACATGAATCTCTTGGAGCTGCGAATGTGATGATTCTAAGGCAGCGTTTTTGGAGCATGGATACCGCGTTTACCTCGGTAGAGTTTCCCCAGAATATGATGCCGTATCTTAACCAGGCAGCTGCGTGGCTGTGGTTCGCAGTAAGTGCGCACTGCTCATTAGTATCCTTACGTAGCTCACGCAGGGCATAGCAAAAACTGCTCAACTTACTCACAACTCTTTATACATGAGTTTTCCATGAAAAAGTTGAGTTTATTATTATCTCGAGGAATGAAAATGTGCGAACTTCCTCAATATTTATACCTTGGTAAGATATAGCGAGCGGGACCTCTGATCTCTGATATGGACGAAACTGCATTATTTTGGTCTTTTCAAAATTTAGTAATAAGCCTAATACCTCTAATTCATTTACAATTTTTCAAAGGCATTGTATTATTTTTTCCTGCAAACTACTTAGATTTTTTTGTTTACAAGTAGTTATAACTGTCGCGTCATCTGCAAACAAAACGACTCTATGTGGTGTTACTGAAGGAAGTTCGTTGATATAAATAGAAAACAACAAGCATCCTAGGACACTACCCTGCGGTATAGAACCTGTTACTGTTGCAGTGGACGAATTTATGTCATATATCAGTTTTCGATAATGATTTAAATGTGATACCTGCACGTACCGTTTTCTATTCGCAAGATAAGAAGAGAGTTTCCCTCTTATACCTAGTGAACATAGCTTTTCCAGCAAGGGTCCATGCAAAACGCGATCGTATGCTTTGGACATGTCCATAAACATAGCTATAGCACATCTTCCTTCATTTATTTCTGAATTCTGCATTCTGAATTTCTAACATGCAGTCAAATACAGCGGACGTAGTAGAATGATTTTTTCGGAAACCATGCTGATATTTACTAAAAATTCTGTATTTTTCAAAAAAAATATATATTTTACTACAAATTATTTTCTCAAAAATTTTTGAAATTACAGACAGTAATGCAATGGGGCGATAATTGGATACAGCTATTTTATCGCCTTTTTTAAAAATAGGTTTTATCACGGCTAATTTTAGATTTTCCGGAAAAACGCCATCCTTATACGATTGATTTATAAGAAAAGTTAAGGGCTTTACAAACTCATCTACGCAATATATGAGTAGAGCGACTGGGATTTCATCATATCCGCAAGAATTGTTTCTTTTTAGTCCCATTATCGCTTTTTTTACATCAGCTTCTGTAACACTACTAAGATATAGTGAATTTGGCAAGGATACTCGAGATGGCCGCTTATTTAGAGAGGAGCAGTTATTTGAACCCATAGTTATATAATAATTATTGAATAAGTTTGCAACTTTACTTGGAGATGTTATATTTAAAACCTCATTACGTAAACAAATGTTTTCATATTTTACACTTTTAACTTTTTTAGTTTTTTCATTTATCATAGCCCACATAGTTTTATATTTATTACGTGACGTTTGCACTCTTTTTATGTAAGATTTTCTTTTTTCTGTAACTATTATTCTTTTTAGTATTTTGCTGTAGATTTTTGTATAAGATTTTAAGGCTTCATTATTATTTCTTTAATAGCTTTTCTAGTAGAAATATCGACTTAAGGAATAAAGCGCAATGAAGACCAGACACAAAGTAACGAATAATTAAAAGTAATGATGAATGTCGATCCCTTGAAAATAACCAAGGAATTAATGTCATGATTTGATGTTAGCTTATCCAAAATTTTGCCTCATTCAAATGAAGTACCTGGCATGAATTAATTGATATAGAGGAACACGCATTGAAATTAGCCTTACTTTCATGAGTAGGGACGGAAATGAGGGATGTTTGGCCGGTTGTGACGTGTGATGAAAAGTGATTCTTCACTATAATTTCAAGCGAAAATCATAAAACTTGCACCCAAATCAAATACCGGAACAATGCTTTAAAGCAAAGGTCACCCATTGAAAATAAATGGCAGGTACTTCATGGTGTGTTTCGCTATTGCTTTTTAAGATTCATTGAATCCGTAAAAACAGATGTCTATTGTGTCGTATTTGTAGTAATGATGGCAAAAGTCTCAAAAAACAAACTCGAATTGACAATTGAGCACTTCACCATTATTGCTTCATGATACCGCAAGACCCAGTGTGAGGTCTCGACAAATTATATTTTCTCACTGAGACTAGATGAAGAAGAATTAGGAAAAGCAAAAAGCATCAAAAATACATCATTTTAAAAATTTATCTAGATTCTAGTGCAAACTTTTATTTATTTTAATTTATTTAATTTATTTTTAAGACAGCATAAAGGTCGAAGTTAAAGAGTAAATCTGTTTCCAACCTACCACCCTTACCGTTAATTACATTATTACGTGGATTAATTTAAATATTGCAGAGCGTATAGGTTCGCGAAAGAGTCACAAGTTTGTGTATGTAGCAGGGACACTCTGCAGCTGTATTAGGGCACAAATGAGTCGGCAATCAGGGAAAGCACCCTCGCACAGATTACCAACATATTACTAGTGTGTTTAAGGCTTGCGATTTCATGTATTTTAACTGGGGACACTATATTTTAACGAGGCATTCTGTCGTAGACCCGGAGGGTTCTAACGCAGGGTTCTAATCTTGATCAAAGATAGATTTGGGTATCTATAGGCCACAGCATTAAGTTGCCATCACTCCACCTAAGATTATGTGCACACACATGAATCCACTTAGGATTATATGCTCATTTTTCACTATTGTACAAAGGAGTAAATTTGATTTTTTTTATTAAATTTTAAACTTGATTAAATATTTAACCGCTTTAATTCAAATACTTTAATTTTGAATTGATAATCAAACTCTACTTGATTAAATAGTAAATTCAAACCGTTTTCGTCTTCGCCAAAAGGATTGTAGTCATCGTAGTTTACGAGGTCGGGGACTTGTGCTTGCGGTAGTTCGTTCAGATCCTCGCGCGCGGCTTCGGTTAGGTCCTTGCAGGATACTGGCAGCATCAGCAGCGCCAAGCAGGCGACCTTGGCTTGCCACGTCATCCTGTATTTAAAGGACTTAATAAAAATTACTGTAAATTAGAGTTGCCACATTGCAAAGTTTTTCAAAAGATTACTAGTAAATCTTTTAACGTTACTGATATTCCATTAAGGATTAAGCCATTCCAAGTAACTATGCTAGCTAGTGGTTTATGATTGAAGTCGAATGGCCTAATAATACTTGCTAATTTTTATGTCTGTTGTTCCCGTACACTTTCCGTGAGTTATGACTTAGTAATTACAATATCTTTGATCTTTTAATCTTTGATTTTCTGTTTTATTTTAACAAACATAAATTGCACAAAGATAAACATCCAGATCTAGAACAATATTTGTGGGCCGTACAATTATTTGTTCCGTGCGGGATTCGAACACACGGCCCTCAGCGCAGTAACGTATTGCGCCACTGCGCCACAGAACCATTAACATAATTATATTAAGTTAGTATAATTAGACATGGACATAGTCATAGATTTTATTAGCATCAATACACTCACAAAATATACATTTAGAATTAAATAAGGACATAAAAACACACAAGGTACAAGATGGTGAACAAAATTAAAAATAAGTCTCGGCAAGAGTGAGTGATGTGATGCTAAAAAGGATTCCGTCTCAGCATAATATGCTACCACAGGTACTGCAGCAGCGCTGATTTTCATGGGAGCCCTGATAAGTATTAATTTTTGAACATTTTTAAAACAAGTTCAGGATTTTCTGATACTATCATTATCTGTTGCACATATAACTATTACGCGCTCAAGTCGACGATACACTAGCGCCATCTAGTGTCAGGAACGAGAGCGAGGGGAGCTTAGCAGAAAATGACATCACAAATCTCTCAACCAACAGCGCCATCCGAAGAACTAAGTTTCTAGAAAATCTATACTCGCACACTCGTCCCTTTGCGCGCATTTACTTGAATATTCGGGCTGCTTCTTTGCTAATTTAAATAAATAGGCGCTGCAAGATGCGATCGGGGCAGAGTTGAACTCGGAGCGAAGCTTCGGAGCGGAATTAAGTGAATTAGTGTTTTTAACTTTAATTAGTGTGTTTAATTATTAGTGTTTTAAGTTTTAATTTGTGTAAAGTAAATTAAAGTGTTAATTTAGGTAATTTTATTGGCAATTTTTATTGTCCCGAACCTCAAGCTCGTAACAATTGGTGTCAGAAGTGGGATAAAATCATGCCGATTTTACCTTTGGAGGAAACGGAGGGTGTCCGTACCCAAAGTCTACGCCAGCAGGACACGGACCAACGAAGATTTGGTGGTGCAACGCCGCAGACGTCGGAGGGCCAGCCACCGGCTGCAGGCCCGTCGGTAGCTCCTACATCTGCAGCACCTGACTTAGGTGCTCTGATGGTAATGCTGCAGGAGCAGGTCCGCCGACAGGAGAAACAGGCCCGTCGTTTAGAAGAGCAACTCCAACGCGATAAGGAAGAGCAGATGCTCCTCATGAAGGACCTTCACGCTATCTTCGGAAAAGAGATACGGGAGGTGAAGAATAAGGTTGCTCAACATGACAACCGCCTGTTGGAGGCCGAAACCCGAATCGACCAAGTAAACAATCGGGTTGACAACGTAATGGCTGACGTGAAGAAAACGCTGGACGACCTCAAACTTGGGGATGGAACAACAGCTCCCGTAGTAACTACAACACCTTCGCTACGTGGATTCAAAGTGCCGCCGTTCGACGGGACCTCTTCCTGGTCGGCCTACAAAATCCAGTTCGAGGCCGTCATGGAGGCGAACGGCTGGAATAAAAGCCAAGCCATGACTGCACTCACCCTAGGCCTGCGCGACCAAGCCTTAACTGTGTTGGAAGCTCTTGGTAAGAAAGTGACCTACGAGCAGCTTCTTGAGGCCTTGGAAGCGAGATATGGTGACGCTCATCTGGAACACGTCTTTCGCGCGCAGCTTAAAGATCGCGTGCAGCGCAGCAACGAAAACCTGCAGCAGTGGGCCCTTGAGGTGGAGAAGATGGTTCGAAAAGCAAACCAGTCTGTACCTGCGCTCATTGAAGAGAACCTGGTTCAGACATTCATCGACGGCATCCGCGACCTTGAAGTCAGAGCTGCTGTGAGACTCGGGCACCACGACACGCTTAAGAACGCCTTGGCCCATGCACTGGAGGTGGAAGCCGTGCGGCAGGATCATCGTTCCCGTCGCATCAGGGAGGTTGAAGCAGCTACAGTTCGCGACCGCAACAGAGGATACAGCCCTAGGTGCTATGGCTGTGGGGAAAAGGGCCATCTTCGATCCAGCTGCCCTAAGCGAACCCTAGAAAGGGAAGGTGATCGGTCTCAGGAGGGTAGTGCGGCCAACAGCACCGCCCAGCAGCAGCAGGGAAACGAGTAAAAGCCAGAACTGCGGGGCGGGTGCTGGCTGATGTTAAAAGAGCCCCAAGGATCTCGATCTCACAAACCCATGATGGGAACAGTCTAATCATCAAGGGCGAGGTCAACGGAATGCCGTGTAAACTGACCATAGACACTGGAGCCTCTCGTACGATTGTTAGTTCCCAACTTATAAGTCAGTTCCTTGGGGACTCCGCATACAACCGAGAACGCATTAATTTGGTAACAGCCACCGGTCAGCGTATACCCGTCCGTGGAGAGAAGGAGATGGAGTTGAAGCTAGGCAACGTGATCTACCTGCATAATGTCATCGTGGCTGATATAATGGACGACTGCATCCTAGGCCTAGACTTTATGAGGAATAATTGTTGTGAGATCGACGTTAAGCAAGGTGTTTTGAAATGTGGACAGGAGGAACTTTTTATGGAAGGTGCGTTACCAGGGAACGTGTACAGCATTAAGAAGATTATTCTTCCGCCGAGATCGGAAACGATTGTTCCGGTTAGTCTTCCTCGAAACGCTGGGCAAGCTCACCGTTGTGTACTTGTGGAAAGGGTAAACAATGACCTTCCATGGAAAGTAGCTCGAACCTTGGTCAGGACCACTGACATCTCAGGAGTACGTGTGCTGAACCTTTGCGACCGGGAACAGATTATAGAAAAAGGCACACTGATTGGTACTTGTGAGGAAGTGGATTGGTTACGTCGGTGCCAATATATATCGAGTGGGACCCCCAGCAAGGATGCAGAAACGAGAGTGACCACACTTTTGGAAGACTGTCGCAGTGTTCTCTCCCCGAACGAATTGGTCAAGGCGAAGAAGTTGTTACTCAAGTACGCCGATGTATTCTCATCAAACGATGCTGACATAGGAAAGACTGGCTTAGTTCAACACAAAATAAACACAGGAGAAGAATTGCCTAACCGTCAGCGGCCAAGAAGATTGCCGGTAGCACGTGAAAAGGAAGTGGAAACCATGATTGAAGGAATGGTGAAGGATGGTGTTATTGAACCTTCCTCTAGTCCATGGTGTTCACTCGTGGTAAAGAAGAAGGATGGCAGCATGCGGTTTTGTGTTGACTGACGCCGTCTGAACGACGTTACTAAGAAGGATAGCTATCCCTTGCCAAGAATTGACGACACGCTGGACATGCTTACAGGAGTAAAGTGGTTTTAGCACGCTGGACCCAAAAAGTGGCTACTGGCAAGTTGAAATTGACCCTAAGGACAAGGAGAAAACTGCGTTCTCGACGGGAAAGGGTCTGTGGCAATTTAAAGTAATGCCGTTTGGGTTGTGCAATGCTCCAGCAACGTTTGAAAGGCTGACGGAACTTGTACTTACCGGGCTAATTGGCGATGCCTGTCTGGTCTACTTGGATGACATCATCATCGTGGGCCGCACGTTTGAGGAACACCTTCAAAACCTGGAACGCGTGCTCATGAAGATTAAGAGTGCCAACCTCAAGTTGAGTCCGAAACAATGTTCACTATTCAAACGGCAAGTCAACTTTTTGGGGTATGTAGTGTCGGAAGAAGGTATCCGCACGGATCCAGAGAAAATCGCAGCTGTAAAGGATTGGCCGGTTCCAAAAGACAAGACGCAGGTTAGAGCATTTTTGGGTTTGTGCTCCTATTACCGACGTTTTGTGAAGAACTTTGCAGATATAGCCAAACCTCTGCATAAGCTAACCGAGGAGAAGCGACATTTCTGCTGGGATGAAAGTTGTAATATCGCATTCCAGGAGCTCAAGGACCGTCTGTGCAAAACACCTATTTTGGGATACCCTGATGCAAGCAAGGAATTTATAGTTGACACAGACGCAAGTGATATAGGACTTGGCAGTGTGTTGTCTCAACGTAATGGTGACCAAGAGGTCGTGATAGCGTACTTCAGCAAGTCGTTGTCAAAACCGGAAAGGAACTATTGTGTCACAAGACGCGAATTGCTCGCTGTGGTAAAGTCGTTACAGCATTTTAGCAAATATCTTCTGGGGCGAAAATTTCACTTACGAACTGACCATGCTGCACTAAAATGGCTATTGCAGTTTAAAAATCCAGAAGGACAAGTTGCGAGGTGGATTGAACTACTGCAGGAATACGACTTTGAGATCGAACATCGCAACGGGAAATCTCATGGCAACGCAGATGCATTGTCAAGAAGACTTTGTCCTGAAGATTGCAAACATTGTACTAGGCAAGAGAGTAAGGAAGAGGTATCCGTGAGGATGCTCAGGACGGACCACCTCGGCAACGAATGGAAGAACAGCTTACAACATGCACAGCAGGAAGATCCGGACATCAAGCCGATTCTGGAATGGATAAAGGCCAGTGCTCCCAAGCCTAAGTGGAGCGACGTCTCAGCAATGAGTTCGACCACTAAAAGCTATTGGGCCCAGTGGGACAGCTTGCTGCTTCAGGATGGAGTTCTGTGCCGTAAATGGGAAAATGTTAGGGGAGACAGCTGTCATTTGCAAATGGTTGTCCCTAAAGCTAAAGTACCGGATGTTCTACAGCTGTACCATAATCATTGTTCCGGAGGCCATCTGGGAGTTAAACGAACTCTATTGAAGATCCGAGAACGGTTTTATTGGGTCCACTGTCGAAACGATGTCGAGGACTGGTGTCGTAAATGTACAAGTTGTGCGGCTGTAAAGGGACCTCAGACTCGTAGTAGAGGTGCATTGAAGTTGTACAATATTGGTGCACCATGGGAGAGAATAGCCATTGACGTGGCGGGGCCGTTTCCGGAGAGTGAAAGCGGTAACAAGTATTTCATGGTTGTGATGGATTACTTCACTAAGTGGCCAGAAGTCTTCGCCATTCCAAATCAAGAAGCTTCAACAGTTGCAGATAAACTAGTTCATGAAGTCTTCTGTCGTTTTGGAGTACCTTTAGAGATTCACAGCGATCAAGGAAGGAATTTTGAGTCTCAAATATTCCAGGAAACTTGCCGAGTTATGGGTACTCATAAAACAAGAACGACTTTTTATCACCCGCAATCTGATGGAATGGTGGAACGATTTAATCAGACATTGGAGAGGTACCTAGCAAAAGTTGTAGACAATCGGCAACGAGATTTGGACAAGCACATACAACCGTTTTTGTTGTCATATCGAAGTTCTGTTCACGAAAGTACAGCAGTGACACCAGCTTTCGCAAACTTTGGAAGAGAATTACGGCTGCCTGCAGACCTGATCACCGGGATACCACCTGATGCCCCACGCAGTATAACCGATTATGCAAATGACTTGCGGAACAAAATGAATGACATTTATGAGCACGTCAGATAATCGGGCCAGCAAATGTCTGAAAAATGAAAACCCGGTACGACCGCAAAATGAACAATAAAGGGTTCAACGAAGGTTCCTTAGTGTGGTTGCACAATCCAGTCCGCAGCAAAGGGAAATCTCCTAAGCTTCAAGCTAATTGGGACGGCCCGTACCGGATTGTAACCAGGATCAACGATGTGACCTACCGGATACAGAAAGGCGCAAGAGGGACTCCTAAGATCGTCCATGTGGATCGCTTGGCGCGTCATTATGGGGCCGATAATGCTCGGGACGAGCTATTCTTAGGAGGGGGCAGTGTTACGCGCTCAAGTCGACGATACACTAGCGCCATCTAGTGTCAGGAACGAGAGCGAGGGGAGCTTTGCAGAAAATGACATCACAAATCTCTCAACCAACAGCGCCATCCGAAGAACTAAGTTTCTAGAGAGTCTATACTCGCACACTCGTCCCTTTGCGCGCATTTACTTGAATATTCGGGATGCTTCTTTGCTAATTTAAATAAATAGGCGCTGCAAGATGCGATCGGGGCAGAGTTGAACTCGGCGACACAAGCGAAGCTTCGGAGCGGAATTAAATGAATTAGTGTTTTTGACTTTAATTAGTGTGTTCAATTATTAGTGTTTTAAGTTTTAATTTGTGTAAAGTAAATTAAAGTGTTAATTTAGGTAATTTTATCGGCAATTTTTATTGTCCCGAACCTCAAGCTCGTAACATAACGTATACCTACTCATATTATTTTTATAAAATATAATATTGCAAAAAGCAACAGCTTACAAGCCCCTTAATGATAATACTGCAATTCATACTGGCATACTAGAATACCAGCCTTAAAAAGCAGCTTAATACTGCTGTTTTGTATGATGAGGATATAGAACGAGATACTTTTTATTAGAAACGAAGCATTCGATCTTAGTCCTCAGGGATATTAACTCATCTGTATTTTGATTCTTAATACCGGATAGATAGATGTAGATGTCTGTAGGCCACAGCATCCACTTACCATCAGACGGTCTTTGATCTTGTTAGTCACCCTTAATCCATAAAAAACTTGATAAGATGTTACAAAAGCTCGTTAAGTTTCATTAACTGTTAACGCATTCGTAACAAACGTTGCTCGTTTAAGTATGGAAATGATCTCACTCTGCATAACGAAGTAGGTCGCAACTAACAGTAAAGTTTACATACAATTTGTAATCAATCATCATTATTGCAGCCATTCGTGTATATTGCTCGACATAGGCCTCCCCATGGATTGCCTTGCGAATGGGTAACTTTGATAACAATATTTAAATATTGATATTATTCACACTTCTAGGTCAGCACATATGTTTTGTTTCTTAAATAATATGGTCTGTGGTTCCTATAAACATCGTAAATTATTACGGTACTTCGCGAAAAATGTGTTATATTTTACATTTCAATTTATGGTAAGTAACGCAACAATTCATTTAATAACAGTTTCATATCAAAAAAATAATATTTGAAGCAATATAATCACCATATTGAGCTTTTGCAAATTCATCCCTTTAAAATAAACAAAACGCGCGTTAGGTCAGTTCGTTCTAAAAGAAACGTGACAATGGTAGCCAGAGATGCGTCACTATTTTTATAGTATATTTTATACTATTAGGCCCGCATGCACCTAATAAAAATAAAGTTCTTATATAATATTGAAAATAAAATTTTATCTTTGTAAGTACGTACTTATTCGGTGTCGTTATCACTCGAATCTTTATATGTGTTATAAATTAATGCTTTTTGTTGTTAAATTAATGAAGTACTTTATAACAATAGATGATTTTTCTTCTACAGCGATCTTTTACATAACTTTTTAATAATAGTTAATAAATATATATTATATCAATCACTATAAAAATAATAATAAAAAAATCATTATAAATAAAGTACTACATATAAAAGTGCCTATATATTGATGGTTTGTAGCCCCTGGTTAAACGACCAAAAGGTCAATGTCCGTTTTTCTATATTATATTATATTAACTATAGCTTTTATCGGGAAAGCGCTACTTCCCAATTTGTTTCCCTCTGTTACTTTTTACGACACCCATGGCACGATATGATGTATTATTACATATTCTTACACCGTGACCACGCAGTATTCCTTTTAATGAAAATACATCTTGTCAAGTCTATTTGTCATGATAAGAACTATTTAAATAATTTCTTATGGAGTTTGTGCTGTTTTTCGCCCAGGCTGCAGTCCTAGCTAATGTTGTATATTAAATTGTAGACTCGAAAAGCCATAAATAATTTAGAAGCAGGTAATGTGGAAGACTACGACGGACTTAACGCCTTAAGGTGTTCTTTAATATTAAATCTGATTAAAAGAAAAACATTCGCAATCAATATAAATATGATATAAGTTTACCTTTTATTAAAAATATGCTTTACTATAAAAGTACCTATATTACTGCTATTCGTGTATACAATTAGTTACCACCAGAAATATGTTCAAAACAAAATTAAAGAAATTGTTAATTGAAAATGTTTTTTACAATCTCAATGAGTTTTTTTAATAAAATAAATGTTAGTAAAAAGTAAATTTTAAATTTATTTTCCTTATTGTTGCATATCCGACATGGGTAAACTGTTGAGCCTAAAACTATGTTTTGGTACTAAGATTATATTGTACACAGTTATGAAATAAATTTATCTTTATTTTTATCTTTTTGTTTACGAGTCAACCTATAATTAAGCAAAGAACACTACTTTAGAAATGCAATATGAATTTACTTGTTACAGTCGTTCTGTTCTCTATACCTAAGCTATGTGTTTAAACTAAGTAATTATAGAAAATATGGCTAAAGTTAAATGAGTTTAATTCCATAAATTTCCGTTCCAGAAATTCTTCAAAAGTATAAAAATTTACAGATATATCTTAGTAGCTGGCAGCAATTTTCCTGTTTCTGTAGTGTTTTGGTGTGCAGGGTATAGAGAGCTCGTTTAACACGGACTGTTAGGCATTCCGTCTTGGTTCTCAGGCGACAACGCATTTGTAGCTTTTTTATTTCAAGTTGACTCCAGGTGTCCATGTCCAGGGACTGCAGTAACCACATACCATCGGGTGGACTTCACTTGTCACTCCATTTCTATAACTATAAATATATAATAGTCTTTACCTAGCATAATGCCGGTTTTTATGAAATAAGTTAACGTAAGTTCTTCCTATATTTTTCATTTCTATTAATCAAAGTAATCACTCATGCAATCGATGCATCTTTGCCAACGCAGTGGCAGTTTGATGATGCCCTTCTTGAAGAAATCAGCTGGAATGGAGGCAACAAATTCTTCAACGACATTTTGTACTACTGCCTCTCAGGTGTTGAATTTTTTTCCCGTTAAAAGTTATCCAAATTCTAGAAACAGTATAAGTTTGTAGGCGCAAGGTCTGGTGAGACGGCGGATGATGGAGAGCTTCCAACCCTAGCTCTTTTAACTTGGAGACCTTCTGACGCGTTGCTGTGCAGGAGCAACGAGACGAGCGATTGACCAAAACTGGTTGGCGACGTGCGAGCTTCTCCATCATTGTGTTCAGTTATTCACATGTTGCGCTAGACTACCAAGCAGTGACCATTATTTTTCTAGGGGTAAGTTTTCGTTTAAGGCACGGTTTAGGTGCTGAAT
Organism: Parnassius smintheus behrii; assembly: GCA_036936625.1. Taxonomy (NCBI): domain Eukaryota; kingdom Metazoa; phylum Arthropoda; class Insecta; order Lepidoptera; family Papilionidae; genus Parnassius; species Parnassius smintheus. The sequence goes on along the minus strand of JAUPFT010000014.1, from coordinate 26,444,538 downwards.
CAGGATCCAACCAACTTGCTGAGCGTTGCGATTGTGAAACAGAATCATTTTTTTCCGGTTCAGGTAACAATGTGGTTTAAAATTCCTTCGTTTGTGTGTCTATCGAGGAGTGCAACACAAGTCTCGACGCGTACTTCACACTGACGATCATTGAGTTCGTGGGGCACCCATTCGTCAAGTTTTTTACCTTGCCCATTTGACGCAAATGTACCAATATTGTTTTGATGCTAACTTGGAAAGCTGCTGCTATTCAGCCGTAGATGGAATATCAGCTTCTATAATCGTCTTTAATTCGTCATTGTTGACCAAAGTTTTCGCATTACTACGGGGTTCATTTTTCAGGTCGAAACTTTCAGAACAGAAACGGACAAACCAACAACATGTGGTGCGTTCGTTTGTAGTATTCGCTCCGGTTGCGTGTCGCTTGTATTATATTCCATAATTACTCGAATTTTAAACGTATTCGTGATGATGAAAAAGATTTAAACGCGATGGAAGCATAACGCTAATCAATAAACAAATAACTATTTTTTAAGAGTAAAATTAATTTGAAATTAGAATTCTTAGCAGCCAAACAAAAATTATTTTGATTGGAAATGGCCAGTACTGCAGAACGCCAATTTCATAGGTATAGACTTGTTATAAAGATGCGTTAGTTATATTTAAGCAGACAAACTCAAGTATGGAAATTTCTTTCGTAACATTTTTAAGATATAAATGTACTCTATGATTAAATTAATCAGAGACATTCCATCGAAATCGACAAACCAATTGCACAGCCATCCAAGTCGCCCCACTGACCTTTATCCGGTCAACCTATAAACTGACATCAGTCTGCATAGAGATGACAGAGGCAATTGGTGCCGCGATAATTAGTTTTAGCAACCGAGTAGCGTACGCAACAATTTGTCGCCCAATTGTTATCTATGAGGTCGCTTGCCACTTTCGCATAGTGATTTCGGCAACTTTTAATTGTTCCAATTGATATAGATATTTAGGTGTGATTCGGGATTTGCTTGTAACGGATTTTTTTTTGTACCGACGTTCTTTTTTATACATGTACGGACTAATATAGATTGCTTAAGCAGTGGGAGCGAAACAAGAAATGACTTTGGAACATGGTGATATTTGATCTCTTAGCGCTTGCTACGATGCGACGATCTATGCAGTTTTAATTATATGAAGATACCTCGATTTAAATAGGAATTAGTCGTATAAAAATTCTGTTATTTAATTAAAGCGGATGAAAATAAAAAAATAACTAAAATATGAATTCAATATTAAAATCTAAGCCCTGATTTTCCCATCGTTAGGGGTGATTATTTTTTTTAATTTGAATATGATCAACCTCGAGATAAAACCTATTCTATTAAAAGAATCATTATAATTGATTTCCAATCAACGTAATATTGCGTAACGTAATACAAAAAAATGCGATCTAATCGAGAGGTTTGCTTAAAATGACAAAATACGAACTCCTGTGAATTTTTAACCTTCCAGCTGCTGTGTTTCGTATGGTGAGTGTAGAGAACCGGAGATCCTTTTTACTGGAAACGAGCCATCGTAGTCCTCAAGAGTGAAAACGCATTTGCATTTTGAGGTTTGAGATATCTTTATTTCTCAGTTTAAATACATATAAACAAATAATAGTCTTATCCTATGCACACACCAATATATCGAATCAATTTCACTCAAACTTTGATTCGAGAAATGTAGACGTCTACGAGCCACAGTATCCACGTACCATCAGGTGAACTGTGTGCTTGCTTGTGACCCCCATTCTATGAATAAAAACATGTACTCAAAATATTTTACTTCCCAGTCATTTAGATTTCCTTACGATGTTTTCCTACACCGAAAAGCACGAGATAAATCAGTACTTAAAATTGCATTTAACAATTTTATCGGTAATGGCGGGGATAGATCCTACTTGCGTACTATGAAAGAGCGCGCGTTAAGTCTCTGGGACACGGCGCTATATAAACATTCATTCCATCTATCCCTCACAGCCACAGTTCACTGCTGAATTTAGCCTCCTCCATAGATTCTCTTGCCGTATTTGCCACGATTGGCAGGCGCTTTGGCAACCACATTTTTTAAATTACATTGAGTTGTTATTAGGCACACATCTCCAGGTTCAGTATCTCTATGTCGTCTCTTACGATACTATGGATATTCTCACACCGCCACTACACAGGTAAATGAAGTAAATTCATTCGTTCTTCATCATCATCATCATCATTACAGCCCTTCACAAGTCCACTGCTGAACGTAGGCCTCCCCCAAGTAATGCCACAAAGCACGGTCCTGAGCCACCTGCATCCATCGACTTCCTGCATGTCTTACCAGGTCGTCACTCCATCTAATGGGGGGTCGCCCTACACTACGTACATTCGTTCTTACCATGACAAAAGTTCACTGCTCTATGAGGGAGGCCTATAATCAGGCCTTCCTCGTAGATTTCCACTCATTTATTTGCCTAAATTGCCACTCATGGCCGGCGGGTTGACGACCGCAGCTTTTTAATATTTTGGGTTGTTATCAAGAAGATATTTCTGCCTATCTCCGGTCACATTTTCTTTCACGGCATGAGATAGTGGATTCTCTCCCACAGCCACGCGTTTGTGGACATACTGATCACATTGAATTTATTTAAGGTGCGTGTTTCAGCAAAATGCTGCGCTAGTCGTTATTTGTGTGTTGTTTTAGGAGCTATCTACTTCTAATTAAAAAGATATATCAACTAATAAAAATCTATAAAATTTCTACATAAACATGAATCTTCCTACAACCAAACCACAGAAATGCGAAATAATTACAAATTGATAACATGCATATCCTGCTAAAGTAAGCATTATTTTATTTTGCGATTGACACTAATTATTGATAGGCAATGATATATATATATATATATATATATATATATATATATATATATATATATATATATATATATATATATATAGACGTAGACTATTTCGTAGAGAAGGCGTAGAGGTACCTCTACGCCATGTATTTCATCCGAAGGATTTTGCACAAACAGAACCACAAACACACATAAAATTAAATTTGTATATACCTAAATCAAGCTGTCTCAACAAAATATAAATACTTTTTTGCCTTGACATACATTCCACATACTATTAAGGAAAGAACATTTGAAATAACACAAAATTAGGTAGTAATTATTAGTTGGCAGTATTTAAAAATTCTTCGACGATAATAGTCTGTGGCGCACAGAGTAATGATTGTCATTTCATTTCACCACAGACTATTATGTGTTCAACATTGGAAGTATAAAAGATAACAATGAATGTTATATTTTATTTCATTAAATATTTTTGTAACAAGTATTATGAATTTTTACTTTATGCGCCCCTTCCCAAGGTACACTACTCAGTGTGCGCAATAGTAATAATAAAGTACAAAGATTTCCCCTCATGTATTAATATAAAGATTAATTTATAATTCTTAAATCGGGTTATTCCGTTTATACGCCCTAAGAAATCCATCCTAGAGTGGATACTCGCAAGAATTGCGTGTTCGTTTTCCCACCCAATATTAGGAATTTGTATATTATTTTTCTTCAGATTTTCCCGGATTGTACAGTCGCTTATAAAACCATAATAGACACTGGCCCAAGGTGAAAATACTTTTAATTTTTCAATTACATATCATTCGATGTAACATAATCTACGTCATTTTGGAGATATGTTGAAAGAAAATATAATTGAAATTAATTTACTGCAATTAATTTCATTTATATTTTATGGAAGTAGTTATTTAAGGCATCAGGTATTTAAATTGAATAAATATATTGTTAATTATATAAACACGGTATTATAAATAGTACGGAACTTAACAAATATTAAAATGTCTTTTATTGACAGACGAATTTGTACAGGATATACAATTACGTCTACTCAATAATGAAATTAGTCATTTCCTGGACATATTGCAGAATTTATAAATAACTTGTTAATATTTAAAACAAGTAAATATATTTTATTTCATATTGTTTGTTTGTGGTTAGTAAACATTAATCAGTAATGTGTTAAAGTATGAATATATTTTCTGTTGAACTGTACATGTTAGTGGATAGGCGGAACAACAATCGAAAAGTGAACTCCGATTATCCACCCTGTCTAAGGTGGACAATCGGATCCGATCAGGAATCCACCCTGTGTATAGGGTGAATTTCTTAGGGTGGATAAACCGAATAATCTGTTAAATCTTTAATAATTTCTTATTTTCCAGCGGACACGATTACGAAATCTTTAAAAGAATTCAGCCGTATTTCATACAATGGCCCGTATCGCAGGAATCTATATAATATATATATATATATATATATATATATATATATATATATATATATATATATATATAAATCATAGTTTCACTAAATTAACTAACGGCCGATTTTACAATACTTAGATAAAAGTTATTCATAGAATAAAATATAGATTAAACAAATTGAAGATTACAGTTGTCTGAAAAAAAATAGTTCAATTATTTCACTTTTATATTCAGTCAGGTTATAATTTATTTGATGGATATCTTATAGGTAGCTGATGAATGTGATGAAAAATCGGCCCTTAATTAAACATCTGAATAAATATGGTAAATAAATAAGATTCAAACAGTTACCTGAAGTATTTCGTGACAGTAAAGGGGTAGCGCGGCGGGCCCCGCCGCGACGAATGCGCCGCCTCCCGTTGGGATAGCAATAAATATGCGCTAGCGCATGACCCGCACGCACCGTGCTCTGCGTGCACAGGGCTGACCAACCGAGGGCTGCTATTGAGATATAACTGAGAAAGATGGCCAACAATTGTATGAACCTGTGCCCCAGACTGTACAGAGATGAAATCTACGTCATTTGAAAGTATAGATCTTCTAAAAAAAGAATTAGAAAAGTACATGTAGCTACGAAGTAGTGGACAAAAGTTATGAAGATTTAAGGTGGGTTTTTATCATTATTACATAATGTAGATATTAATAAAGTTCCAATTCATGAGTGTTATGTAGGTTAATGTATATGCATTATGATTAGGATGTATTCTAACCGGTTTAGCTAAAAAAAAACAAGGATAGCAGTTTTTTTCAGTCTTTGAAATTATTATTTGAAACTAGTTTTTGTAACATAACTATTTTTGATCGAAGTATATTAGACAGAAAGTAATTAAACTTACGTATTACACCGTTTATAATTAGTGGAGCACTCGCGTGGGGCTACGGCATTTATTAAATAAAAGTAAAATACGATAAAACACAAATACGAAGGAACACAAATAGCAAAAAACGGCGCGTAAGTCGGTAGACGTGAATCAGATCAAGTCTGACATTGGCACTTTGACTGTTTTGATGCTTGACGGACGGATTCAATATTGCAAGTACTAAAGTAAAATTACCTTCCAAATAATGTAACGCTACAGGTTTAAGCTGTTGCTGCATTAAACAAATAAATAAAATCATATCCTTTAGTGTATTTTGACTATTTTGATTATTTTGTTTTTATACAAAAGATATCATAAATAAAGTATTTTTATGAGTTTAGCTATTGTTTTTTTCCCTCCTCTGATCTTTTTAAGTATCACATGGCCACATTAGTGGTGTTATAGAGTGACTTCAAGGAGAAGAAATCGCTTTAAATACTTGTTAAACTTGATTATTTTTCAACAGCTGCTATGAAATGTTAATAGTTATTCAAAGTTCTTTTTTATTTAATTTAAATTAATAGCAATAGTCTTATTTTTGTACAGCTTGGGGCATATTTTGGCCATCTTATTTAGAAGAAAAATAAGAAGTCACGTTCGTATTTTACTTATACACACATATTTGTGTGTTTTTATAATGTACCGTTACCGTTTCGGCTTATTCGTAGTCCACTGTTGAACATAAGACTCCCCCATAGATTGCCTCATAGGGGGATATTTTCCATAGTTGCCATGCTTGGCGGGTGAATTGGCAACCGCAGGTTTTCATTTAAGTTGTTATTGGGAAGACTCTGCTGCCCACCTCCTGGATTGTTTCCCTCTGTCGCGTATTACGACACCTACGGGGTGATATACGGTAGTAGATATTCGTAGTACCTATAGCGTAAGTATTATATATATATATATATATATATATATATATATATATATATATATATATATATATATATATATATATATATATATATACAGTGTGTCCGGTCACGCACTAGCGATATTTTAGGTACTTATAATACAGCTATTTTAATATAAAAATATACTACACACTGAGGTCTAATCCCCTCCCCTCTATTTGGCACACATTTTGTTTTTTTCTTGAGATATTCTCTACGCATTTACGAAAAAAGTCATATCTCTGAAACTTTTAGTCTTACTGAGATTAAAATTAACTCGTTCGGAGGCCAATAATATTGTTTATCGTTTACATTATCAAAATTTTTGTTGACATACTTGTAACTTTGAAGAAAAAAAATTAACTTCAAATAAATATTCAAAAAATATGCTAATCGGCAAATTATTGTACATTACTGCAAAAACAACCCCGTTTACCCTTCTTATTTTTATACTAGATCGACAGACTTTGAGTTAAGCTACAATGCAACATAAACTTTACAGCTGTATGTTTATTACTTTAAGAATTATTGTTGTTTGAACATGGCGTATGCCCAAACACAAAAGGCCTTTGTTAAGTGACAACTGGCACTGCCTGCCTAGGAGTAATAGTGTTCTGTGCTGCCTGCTCTCAAATTATACTACTTATAAATGATGATTCTGATTCTCTGATCTCTAATTCATCATCTCTAAATCATCGAAGATCATAAGTAATCTCAGATTACTATTACTCCTAGGCAGGCAGTGCCAGTTGTCATTTAACAAAGGCCTTTTGTGTTTGCGCATATGCTATGTTCAACCATTCCTGACCTGAGGCATTCTTTACCATTCTCTACCTCCTAACAGAATCTAAGAGAAAATCTGCTGCACTATCAGGGATCATAATATAATCATACCTCAATAAAAATGTCGCAGGAATATAGGACAAAGTAATTATTTTGTATTCTTGTTGCGTTCGATGCGTACTAGGTTGGGCACCCCTATTTTCAGGCATTATTGAGGCCGCGTCTAATGTGTATTTAGTGTGCTACAACAATAGTGATCATCATAGCACCAATTCTTTAAGTAAACGATCACTTTTTAATGTTTAGGTCAACCACCGCACCCGCCAATTACTGGAGTCAGCACAGATAACTTTGTAAATAGAGAAGACTGAATTTCATTACATATCCCGGTGATGCCGTTAAGTGAAACCAGTTAGTTAAATTATATTTGTCTCTCAATAAACATATATAAATAATTAGTTAGAAACAAGTACAAATATGATGATGGCGATGATGATATACCACGTATTTTGAGGGAAAAACCGTGAGTAAACCTGCATGTTTGAGAAATTAAAAAACGCGTTGGGGCAGCGCGTAATCTAAAATCCTTGCCCTAAACCCTTCTTAGAAAATGAGAGTAGTTCTTTACCCAGAATGGAACGGAAACTGTAACTTAACATTAATTTTACTTTAAAGTACAAATTTAATACTAAAACTATAAAAACATAATGTTAAAGTTATTTTATTTGTCTATTATTTTTATTAATTCCAATCTTTTTCTAATTAAAACAAAAAAAACTTAAAGCATTTAGTAATTGTAACTAATCTTTTTGAATTCTCTATAAGGCCTCTTACCAGAGTTCTACAATTATTATTTACGCTTGATATGTTTTAATTACGATAAACAAACGATATTTCTTTAGAGCCAGCATAAAGTTTACAATTTTTTTTTAGTTGCAGGGCCAAGTTACACCTACATTACAGTTGTAGCACAAATGGGCTCGACCGGGGAAGTACCACGTTCTCTCAGTATTCCTGCGTTAAAAAGGTTTACGACAACATGTGATATTTGATTTAAAATATCCTAAACACTTTTTTTAACTTCAATTTGAATCTCTGTAAATGTAGATACTCTGCCCATTTGCATTTGATCGACACTATTACGCAGAAATAGCCCTAGCGATAGGTTTTCTATTATAAATCTTAATTTAGGTATGTTTTAATGTATAACACAGAACTTAGTTCAGTAAAAATAGTAAAGAAGTTTTAAAATACGATTTTAACTTATGTTATATATTTCTAATAAAAACATTCTAGATATTTCGTTGTTATTCATTTTTGACTCATGGCTGATAAAAAAAATCAAAGATCATTAAAAGAAATGAAAAGAAATGATAGGTAACGTCTATATCCTTATCTTCCTCGTACTCTGATTAACATGGGCATCTTCTGTAGTAAGTAGAGATTGTCTTATTAGCCACGCTTAGCAGATGAAGTAATAATCGGGGTGCCAGTAGATATCGAAGTAGCAGTAGGTACCGGGGCATTTTATATAAGATGGTTACACCGCCATCTGTCGGTAGCTATAATAATTTTTGATTTTTCTGGCATTTTCTATAGTGTAGTTTAACGTGGTAGAGCTGTGCTGCTGCCATATTATAGTTGTAGCATAAATGGATCGGCTGGACCACGGAGGCACCACGCTCTCACAGAATACCAGCGTAAAATAGCAACTCAATGGTGCTGTGTTTCGTATGGTGAGTGTAGAGAACCGGAGACCCTTTTTACTGGATACGAGGCATTACATCCAGGTCTTCACGGGTAACAACGCATCTGCATTTTGATTCGTAATCGAGGGTAGATGTTAATGTCTATGGGCCACAGTGTCCACTTATTAACAGGTGGACTGTCTGCTCCAAATGACCTGTCCAGCTGGTCATTTCACAACACTTAAGTCACCAATACTTCTTTCAAGCGTGACATTAAAAAATGTGAGAGACCTTTGTCCATATAGACTGTGACGGGCTGATAAAATAAGACAAAGAACTTATCCTTTATTGGAGTACTATCGCCATATCTTCTCCGATCAGAAGAACCCCATTGCGCAATGGTAATAGAATTGGAGAAAAACTAACATTTGACAAACGTTGAAACAAATTAATTTCTTCATCATTAAATCATCATCCCCATCAAGGTCTACAGTTGAACATAGGCCTCCCGGTAGATTTCTCGATAGTCAAATATCCTCCATATGCACTTCTTGGAAGGTGGACCGGAAACTGATTTTTTTTTTAATTGTTATTACAAGTAGGAAGACATTGCTGTCCACTTCCTGGTTCGTTCCTTTCAGTCGCCTCTTGCAACACCCATGGGACGTACTGGGGTAGTAATTATTCTTAAACCACCACAACCCAGAATATTAATTTAATTTCTTATGTCAGAGAAATAAATAACAATAAAATGAAATATATTATACATATTATATTTCATTTCATTTCCTTTTCTATTAAACTTACTCTGATGCTCACAGCGTAGCAAACAATTTAGCCATAACCAGAAACCATATTAAAATGCAAATGTAGGATAATATTTTTCATTTTAATGGACGTTTTATAACTCGTAATTCGGGTAATTTCGATGCGATGAAACCTGAACTAAAATAAACGTTAAAACAAAATTTATCGTTGTTCGTAATATTGTTAATTGTAGTTTTCGTAAACCGAGTTCTCATCAGATCTTATGTTTAGGTTAGGACCTCATTAGCAAGCTAGCTGCAACAAGCTATTCTGATTTGTCACTTATGAGTGCGTGTGTGCGTGCGTGGGTGCTTGCAAGTGTGTGTGTTTGTGTGCGTGCGGGCGTGCGTGCGTTCGTGATTTCGTGCGGGGGTGCGTGCGTGTGCGCTTGCGTGTGTGCGTGCTTGCGAGCTTGCGTGATTGCATTCGTGCGTACGTGCGTGCATCCGTGCGTGTGTGCGTGCGTGCGCACTTGCAAGTATGCATGCGTGTGTGCGTGCTTGAAATTTCATGTGAATTTTTATCAATTAAGCTCGGTAGATTTTAAGAAATCTCAATAAAAAAATTTTCAAAAAAATGATCATTTGAAATTAGCGCGAAGTTGCAGGGATGGCCCGTGGAATCAACCGTATTTTTTATAGGATAAGGGTGACAAACGAGCACGTAGTCCAAGTGATGGTAAGTGGATGCTGAGGCTCAAAGACATCTACATCTATTCTCGATTAAGAATCATGCAGACGCGATGTCACCCCGGAGGACTAAGATAAAATGCCTCGTTTTCAGTGAAAAGGGCCTCCGGATACATATACAGCAGCATTAAGCTGCTATTTTACGCTAGTATTCTGCGAAAGCTTAGACCTTCCCCAGTAAAGCCGACCCAATCGTGCTGCAACCATAATATAGCTGCAGCGTGGCTCTATCCTGCATGAAGTTCCTGCATGAGGAATTCAAAAAGTCGTCAGACGCTTCCCTTTCCTCTCAAACCCTCAAAAAGTAGTAAAAGGAGTTATGTGATTATTTCGCTGTGAATTCGGCATTGTTTTTGGTGTGTAGTTTGCACTCAAAACACGTTGAAAGTGTACAGTGTGCGTGTACCGAAATACAATACATGACATATTCTTGATTTGTATTTTCTACATAAAATAGCACACAAGAAAGTATTCGATTGTAATGACCTTTCTTTTTCCTTTTTGATCGCATATCGTTGGCTTTTCGATATCTTTTGTTGTAGCGTTTGTAAACATTTCGTATTACTTTCGCGAAAACTCATCACGGGAATCATGTTCTTATTGTGCGTATTTGTGGAAAATAAAGAATTCTCTAAAACCATACCTAGCATCGACATATTTTATGACTCTAATATTGACTATAAAATAAAACTTACCAAGCATATACTGTTGAGCTCTTCGAATGATATTTAGCCTTTATATTAGAATATAATAGGTCTTTACCTATGAAATTGCTGTTCCACAGAACCGGTCATTTCAAATCAAGATAATTTTTTTAGCTAAATATTTCTAATTTCAAATTAATTTTATTCTAAATTCTAGGTGCCCCACGAACTCAGTGAGCGTGAAGTACGCGTCCAGGCGTGCCTAGCACTGCTCAAGAGGCACACTAACTAAGGAATTTTGAAACGATTTGTTAACAGCGACGAGAAATGGATTCTGTTTGACAATCGCCAAGTTGGTTGGATCCCGGTTCAGCACCTAAACAATGCTTTGAATTAAAATTTACCCCTAGAAAAGGAATGGTCACTGTTTGGTGGTCTAGCGCTGGTGTGATTCATCACAGCTTCTTACCAAAATGATGAGCATTACTGCAGATGTGTACTGTGAACGACTAATAACAGTGATGGAGAAGCTCGCACGTCTCCAACTAGCTTTGGTCAATCGCTTGTCCACGTTGCTCCTGCACGACAACGCGCGACCTTGATACTGCATAACAGAAGGATTCCAAGTTACAAGAGCTAACTCACCAGACCTTCCGCCTACGAATTTCTACTCTTTCCAGAATTTGGATAACTTATTGACGAGAAAAAAATTTAATACCCAAGAGGCAGTACAAATGCCTTTGAAGAATTTGTTGCCTCCCGTCTAGCTGATTTCTTGTATCGATTGCATGATTGAACTGTGATTATAATATAGTAATAAAAATATAGGAAAAATTACGTTAACCCTTAGCACCACACGCTATTTCTGGCCACGCATCTCACATGTTGGGAGCGTGGTCCCCCACAAAGAAAAATCATATATCAGTACCAATTTGCATTACTAGACCAGTTTTTTTTTCTACGAAATAAATAAAATACATTTTTTGAATGTTATTAGAGTATTTATTTATAACTTTAAACTTAAAAATATACATTTCTAGCGTCAAACAAAACAAGTCACAAAAACACGTTAAATTTTAAGAGTTTACTTTGAAAAGCGATTATGACTTAAAAGTAGAAACAAGAAATAAATCGAGTCTTTTTTGTAGTTACTCATATCTTATGAATTACAAATAATACATAAAAATCTACAAAAATACTTAAACGTCTAAAATTACAAGAGGAATGCACATAGTACTTAGAAAATATCAAAAATCATTCAAGTTTAGGAACCTCGTTTCAGTCTCAATATTTTCTATCAAAATAATGTATTTTAGCCCAATTAATACTTTTCCTGACATTTAGCACATACTTTTACGTCTACAGAATGATTACGGCACACACTCTTCATACATTTTGAGCACACTCTTGGGGTGTTACTGTCTTCGAGTCGTGGGCACAAATGACAGCGCGATTTCTTTGCTCTCTTATTTTGGCTCGGTCCTTGTGCAGGTTGATCTTCAGGTAGCTCAACACCAACCTCACGGAGAAACTTGTCAATCATATCTTTCAGCTCTTTTGCAAGATTTGTCATAGATCTTCTATTCATAACATGTGGAGTTACTAAAGCGTATCCAAGTTCTTCTAAAAACTTGTAACGGCTCATACGCTTTTGAGGGTTTGAGGCGCAATATAGAACATGACTGTTTACTCCTGATATATTCAACATCGCACAGAATATTGTAGTTGGCCATCTTTGACTTCTCCTGTTGACACTGTAAGCAGCACACTTCTGGTCAAGAGCATCCACGCCACCTTTTGTAGAATTGTAAAATTCAAAGATCTCTGGTTTCTTAGTTTCAGGATTCGTTACAGCTTCATGATGCATGGAGGATATGAGCGCAATACTATTGTTCTTTTTCGGTACAAAAGACACAAGTGTTTTATCTTTTTGAAAGCCATAGATTGACGACAGAGCTGGCCTGCTCCTATGAGGAAGAAACTGCAAAGGAATTTCTCTTTTATTCTTACGAATAGTGCCTACATAAGTTAGGCCTTTCTGTTTCAAAGCATCAACCAACTCAATCGATGAAAACCAATCACCAATTACATTTCTTTTAGTTTGGTAAATTAGTTCAGTCAGTGTCAAAACGTTTCTTGTTGGTATTAACAATGTATTAGCTCGAGAAGTTTGCTCTTTTCCTGAATAAATAAAGGCATTGTACAAGTAATGTGTTTTTGCATCACATAAACACATTATTTTCAGCCCATACTTCGCTGGTTTTGATTTCATGTACGCACGGAAAATACATCGACCTCTGAAAGGAACGAGCATTTCATCAACAGTAACGTACTCAGGGCAGCTGTAGTTAGTGATACAATTTTTTATAAACTTGTTAAACAATTCTGATATTAGAGCAAGTCTGTCTGTCTTTTTTCGTTCTTCTCATGTAAGTTGTTTGTCAAATCGTAGGCATGATAAGATAAACAAAAATCTACTTAGACTCATAACTGTTCTGAAAATAGGTCTACCCCTTGTCTGACCTGACCATATGCCCCGAGCATCTTCTCTCGCAGATTTGAATATGCCTGTCAAAAACATCAACCCAAAAATTTCCTCTCTTGTGACATGGTAAGTATAGGCTGAGTCAGATGTATAGTTTTCTGAATAATTTGTGATTTTTTTCATTAGTATGTTGTAAAATCAATGCAATCATATCTTCAGTAAATAGACAAGACTATGCTTCCAATGGAGATATTTCATTTTTGACTTGTGCAGGACCTCTTAGACCAGGTAAATAAATAATAATGTTATGTGCTGGCACTCGTGATCGCGATGGTGGTACTTTCGACCATTTGTACCTGTTTCTGCCATAAAAAGAATTGCTGTTTCGGCTTTGTTCATCGTTGTCACTTGAGTCTTCGTTTTCAGAGATATTTTCCGCTTCTTCTTCACTTTCAGTATTGTGATCACTGATTTCAGACTCCGCGTCACTCAAATCCGATGATGCATCAGGAAAAATGTTCTCTTTCACGTTTTCGTCAGAGTCTAAGTCATTCAACAGATCTTGTATCTGCTGGGGATTCAAACTTTTATAAAAACAAATAAATAAGTAAATGAAACAACAAAAAAACTAACGTAATTACACTCGTGGGGGACTAGGCTCCCCCATGGACTCGTACCTCTTGAACCAAGCACAATAGCCAGGCGCGCGTCCACTCCCCGCGAGATCTCGGGCGGCACTGGGAATACACGAACACTCAACCGCGTTGCGTTTCAAAGATTTAAAATATTTTCTAAATTGTGAGCGGTGGGGGAGCTTACTCCCCCACGTTGGTGTTAAGGGTTAACTGATTTCATTAAAAACGGAAATTTTATGCCATCAAAAACATAACTTGTAAAAAAACCAAGTCTCGCAACTCAGTTCTTCTACCGTAAAAATTCGTGATATCCATGTAATAACAAGTCGGTTAATTTATTCAGTGCCTACTTAAGGGTCTTACTGTTTTAAGTTATTACGTAATTAGCTAACCTAACAACGTTTTATAGTGACCATATTAATGTTAAAAATCTTTTATGTTTCAAATCAATTCATTCAATTCAGGCTACTAGTTTTATCCACTACGAAGTTATAGGGGGTCGAAAATAATCTTAATTGCTTCGAGAAAAGTATGGAATGAGTAGTTACGTTGTACCAGTTCTGGCGCACTTGTAGAAAGGTTGTACCAGTTCTGGCGCACTGAGTCACAAGTACGACGTTCGTCGACTCACAATCCTAAAAAAAAAAAAAAAAAAAAAAAAAAAAAAAAAAAAAAAAAAAAAAAGGTTTTGGCATGCTCTGATCACGAATCTGCGGTCCATTTTTGCGTAGGATGCACGGTTCCGGAGATGTGCAGATCAATTAACTCTTATCTAATTGATATCCGCTTCGAGCCTCCACCGTCATTAGCGCTCCATTGTTCTTATCTACTTATCTATTGTTCATTCAATACCGTCATTATCTATTCTTCCTCAGCGTGGTGATATTGTTATATACTCCTTTGTTCCTATCTACACTAATCTGACTCATTAATAAAACACATTACCTAATTTTGTTAAAATTTTTATTTATAAAATACAAAATCTTATTACTTATTATCTATAAAATAGGAGCGAAACATCTCATCCACTAACATATCGTCGTACAATGTGTTCTCTGTAAATATACTCGTAAAACTATGCATTGAACATCCCTGAAACTTATATAGCAAATACATTAAGCAATATTCGCCACAAACTGAAGTCCTATCAACATTCCAGTTCCATCTTTTACAATTTCGTACAGGTGCCCGTCCATATGAATCAAAATATTCACCGACGTCATTCGTATCGATATATAAAGCTACCCAATGTGACCCTGGTTTATCATCTGTACCCAAATTGCATATTACCTAGTCAGGTCATAAATTCTATCACAGGTTTAATATAAAATAATTGAAACGAGTTTATTCATTATGTAACTATTTATATACCAAAATGAACTTAACAAAACATAGATTCTTATGACACTATAGTTTATTCAAAATGACCTCTGTAATTTTGAATACAGGCCTTCAAACTGCGCGGCCAGTCGTCTATCGCAGCCCGAACGAGGTCCATGTCATATCGGCGGCTGCCTTAATCAAGGATGTCTTGAGTGACTCCAAATGGGGATGAGGCTTTGAGCACGCCCTTTCCTCCAAGTGTTGCCATATCTTGTAATCTAACGGATTCAAATCTGGACTGGTCTTTGTGTCGGATGAAGTCGATTTCACGCGCCGCCAGCCAGTCTTTTTTTTTTTGTTTTTAAAGAACGTTACCTCCACACTAGGTTTTTCTCCTGTATCGTGGGGGCAGTTTACAAACACAAATTTCACAAGGACAAACATACAAACTCGGAACAATTACTTGTAGGTCGTACAAATACTTGTTCCGTGCGGGATTCGAACCCGCGACCCCCAAGCGCAGCCACTCATTGCTAAGCCACTACGCCACGGAGCTGTCAAAAGTCCTGTGTGCTCTTCGCTCTATGAGCTGACGCCGAATCTTGTTGGAATACCCAGTGCCTGTTATTGAACATGGTAAGAGAAACAGGTTACACAAGGTTCGTCAGGACTGTATTTTGATACACAACTGCATTCGTTTTTAAACCTTTCTCACAAAAATGTACCTCTGTTAAGCCCCAATAAGAAACTCCCAACCACACCATGAGCGAGGATGGAAAATGACCCCGTTGGACACGCGGAATACGGTTGCTCGCTTCTTCACTACTGTATGCGTACACCTTATCATTTTGTTTGTTGTAGCTCTCTTCTACGGTAAAAATTTTTTCATCCGAAAAAAGAATTTCCCGATATTTTTTCCCGCGTACCGCTTCAACAAAGCGCGGCATCTCTTCAGTCTCAGATCCATTAGACGAGCACTCAAACGATGTCCTGTTTTTCTTCGATATGCCCGAAGCCCTAAGTCTTCATTTAACGCCGTGGTTCTGCTTAACCCCATCTGAAGGGCCAACAGTTTCTGCTTAGGTTTGGGATTTCTTTGAATTCGCACCTTTACAGCTTTTATCACTGCTGGAGTCCTAACAAATCGAGGGCGACCACTTCTTGACCTGTCATCTACACTAGAGTCTTCATTGTATCGTTTGATGGTACGATAAACGAATCTTTTGGTTATATTCAAATTTTTCAGTATATAAAAAAAAATTAATTGGCGCGTAATCGCAACTGCAACACGGTCTTTTTTAAGCGTCCACTCCATATGTAAAAATGAGTAAAATTCTAAAAAGTATACAGTTTTATTTTCATGAATAATTCGAATTCAATAAACTTTTTTGTGGCCAGCATTCTAAAAGAAAAGTTTTTACTGTGTGACAATACTTATGACCTGACTAGGTATATACGTTGGTACGTGGGTGTACATGGACAGTCTGTTAGCAGCATAAACATTATTTTCTAGACTGGGGTGAATCTTTTTCAGATGTTGTTGTACATCTAGTGTATCCATGATATTACTGCTATTAGTAGATTACTACAGTACAATCTACTCAATGACTAACATAGGAATGATCAATTATGTGATTTCTAAATATTAAATTGCATTTTTTCTGTTATACAAAATCTATTTGAGTCATCAATACACTGAATAAGACGCAACACGAAGAATGTGAGATAAGGTTGTTGACGCATAAAGTTATTATCAATTCTACTGTAGAAATTCTTTAGATTAGAATTATTACTTACTGGTACTATATAAGACCAAGCAACTGCAGTCATGGGGTTAGTGTATGGTCGTTTGACCGCAGTGTATCTATCAATAACACATTTGTGTTACTTCAACGCATCAAAGGCCATAGATGTAAGTGTTTAATCTATTGACAAACTTACTTTTCTTTCTGTTATTTTTTTACGTGTGTATAATTTTGAACGACAGGCCTGTTGGTCTAGTGGTTAGTGACCCTGACTGTTATGCCGGAGGTCGTGGGTTCGATTCCCACCCAGGACAAATGCTTGTGTGATGAGCACGATCATTTGTTCTGTGTCTGGGTGTAATTTATCTATAATATTTATGTATTTAGAAATATATAAGTATGTTTATCAGTTGTCTAGTACCCATAACACAAGCTCTGCTTAGCTTGGGACTAGATGGCGTTGTGTGATAGTTGTGGAATATTATTATTATTATTATTATTTAGTGTTAACAAATTATATTTAAATATTTTGTGTGTGTATATGATTAAGCCGTGGTAGCTCAGATGATTAGCGCAAGCTGTAAATTTTACAGTACGTAACGCGGGTTCGATCCCCGCCGACACCAATTAAATTGTTAATTGCAATTTTAAGTGTTTATTCTATTGACACACTTACTTTTCTTTCTGTTATTTTCTTACGTGTGTATGATTTAGTGTTAACAAATTATATTTAAATATTGTGTGTGTATATGATTAAGCCGTGGTAGCTCAGATGGTTAGCGCAAGCTGTAAATTTCACAGTACGCGACCCAGGTTCGAACCCCGCCGACACCACTTAAATTGTTAATTGCAATTTTAAGTGCTGATTTACCACGTGCTCGGCGGTGAAGGAAAACATTGTGAGGAAACCTGCATGTCTGAGAAAATTTCGAAGGCATGTGAAGTTCGCCAACACGCATTGAGACCGCGCCGCGGACATTTCCTAGCCATAAATACAAAGACAATAGCAGAAAGTAAAAAGTTAAAAAATACTTTTTTGACAATGACAGTCATTAGTTGATCATTAGTGAATGTGATTCTGTTTTCTTAAATTACAGGAAGAAAAGATCAGAAGGAAGAAATGGGATGATGGGAAGTAATGAAGAATGAATTGTTATGTGAAGTTTGTTGGAACAAACATATTTTAGTCACGTGTAAATACTTTTAACATTTTGGTTCAAAATGACACAAAATCTAAAAAATATTAGATACATCATCGACATGGACGGATTTTACATTACATATCCTCATAAACATTTTCAATGTAGAGAAATGGCTATTCTAGACGTAAAACTATCTAATAAAAATGATTCGTTTATCGATCATTATTTGTTTCGGCCAAGTTATCCTTTCAATTATTTGTCGCCAAAAGACAAAAAAACTGTTCGTTATTGTGAAATACACGTGCACGGCATTCCATATTTTGATGTGACCGAAGAATTAAAATGTGCCTACAAACAAGAGAACATCATTCCCATACTAAATTGGTATATTAGAAATTTGTGCAAAGACGAAGTGATCGCATACAAAGGTGGTTCAACAGAAAAACAATTTTTAAAAATGTTGACGACGAATGATAGAATTTTTAATATTGAAGAATACAAATGTCCAAAATACAATGATTTGGTAAATGTCATAAATTTAAACAAACGTTATGTGTGTAATAATCATATATTTGCAAAAAATAAACACAAAATTTTACATTGTTCTTGTGACGAAGTGTGGGTTTTTTACAAGTGGTTATTACTTGAAAATAAAATTTTAAATTAATCATAAATTTTGTTTGATTTCCAAAAAAACATTAGTTATAGTATACTATATAATACAAAATTGGTTCAACAGAAAAACAATTTTTAAAAATGTTGACGACGAATGATAGAATTTTTAATATTGAAGAATACAAATGTCCAAAATACAATGATTTGGTAAATATCATAAATTTAAACAAACGTTATGTGTGTAATAATCATATATTTGCAAAAAATAATCACAAAATTTTACATTGTTCTTGTGACGAAGTGTGGGTTTTTTACAAGTGGTTATTACTTGAAAATAAAATTTTAAATTAATCATAAATTTTGTTTGATTTCCCAAAAACATTAGTTATAGTATACTATATAATACAAAATTGGTTCAACAGAAAAACAATTTTTAAAAATGTTGACGACGAATGATAGAATTTTTAATATTGAAGAATACAAATGTCCAAAATACAATGATTTGGTAAATGTCATAAATTTAAACAAACGTTATGTGTGTAATAATCATATATTTGCAAAAAATAAACACAAAATTTTACATTGTTCTTGTGACGAAGTGTGGGTTTTTTACAAGTGGTTATTACTTGAAAATAAAATTTTAAATTAATCATATATTTTGTTTGAATTGTTTACACCAACACTTTCATTTTTTATTTTTCACCTTGGAACTTTAGACGTGTAATGTTTCACTTTATACATCCGTGTACTGCTATTGTGGCAGGACCAAGTGTATGTGGGAAGTCAAATTTTGTAACAAATTTCATAAAAACTATCATTCGTCGTCAACATTTTTAAAAATTGTTTTTCTGTTGAACCAATTTTGTATTATATAGTATACTATAACTAATGTTTTTGGGAAATCATACAAAATATATGATTAATTTAAAATTTTATTTTCAAGTAATAACCACTTGTAAAAAACCCACACTTCGTCACAAGAACAATGTAAAATTTTGTGTTTATTTTTTGCAAATATATGATTATTACACACATAACGTTTGTTTAAATTTATGACATTTACCAAATCATTGTATTTTGGACATTTGTATTCTTCAATATTAAAAATTCTATCATTCGTCGTCAACATTTTTAAAAATTGTTTTTCTGTTGAACCAATTTTGTATTATATAGTATACTATAACTAATGTTTTTGGGAAATCAAACAAAATATATGATTAATTTAAAATTTTATTTTCAAGTAATAACCACTTGTAAAAAACCCACACTTCGTCACAAGAACAATGTAAAATTTTGTGATTATTTTTGCAAATATATGATTATTACACACATAACGTTTGTTTAAATTTATGACATTTACCAAATCATTGTATTTTGGACATTTGTATTCTTCAATATTAAAAATTCTATCATTCGTCGTCAACATTTTTAAAAATTGTTTTTCTGTTGAACCAATTTTGTATTATATAGTATACTTTAACTAATGTTTTTTGGAAATCAAACAAAATTTATGATTAATTTAAAATTTTATTTTCAAGTAATAACCACTTGTAAAAAACCCACACTTCGTCACAAGAACAATGTAAAATTTTGTGTTTATTTTTTGCAAATATATGATTATTACACACATAACGTTTGTTTAAATTTATGACATTTACCAAATCATTGTATTTTGGACATTTGTATTCTTCAATATTAAAAATTCTATCATTCGTCGTCAACATTTTTAAAAATTGTTTTTCTGTTGAACCACCTTTGTATGCGATCACTTCATCTTTGCACAAATTTCTAATATACCAATTTAGTATGGGAATGATGTTCTCTTGTTTGTAGGCACATTTTAATTCTTCGGTCACATCAAAATATGGAATGCCGTGCACGTGTATTTCACAATAACGAACAGTTTTTTTGTCTTTTGGCGACAAATAATTGAAAGGATAACTTGGCCGAAACAAATAATGATCGATAAACGAATCATTTTTATTAGATAGTTTTACGTCTAGAATAGCCATTTCTCTACATTGAAAATGTTTATGAGGATATGTAATGTAAAATCCGTCCATGTCGATGATGTATCTAATATTTTTTAGATTTTGTGTCATTTTGAACCAAAATGTTAAAAGTATTTACACGTGACTAAAATATGTTTGTTCCAACAAACTTCACATAACAATTCATTCTTCATTACTTCCCATCATCCCATTTCTTCCTTCTGATCTTTTCTTCCTGTAATTTAAGAAAACAGAATCACATTCACTAATGATCAACTAATGACTGTCATTGTCAAAAAAGTATTTTTTAACTTTTTACTTTCTGCTATTGTCTTTGTATTTATGGCTAGGAAATGTCCGCGGCGCGGTCTCAATGCGTGTTGGCGAACTTCACATGCCTTCGAAATTTTCTCAGACATGCAGGTTTCCTCACAATGTTTTCCTTCACCGCCGAGCACGTGGTAAATCAGCACTTAAAATTGCAATTAACAATTTAAGTGGTGTCGGCGGGGTTCGAACCTGGGTCGCGTACTGTGAAATTTACAGCTTGCGCTAACCATCTGAGCTACCACGGCTTAATCATATACACACACAATATTTAAATATAATTTGTTAACACTAAATCATACACACGTAAGAAAATAACAGAAAGAAAAATAAGTGTGTCAATAGAATAAACACTTAAAATTGCAATTAACAATTTAATTGGTGTCGGCTGGGATCGAACCCGCGTTACGTACTGTAAAATTTACAGCTTGCGCTAACCATCTGAGCTACCACGGCTTAATCATATACACACACAATATTTAAATATAATTTGTTAACACTAAATCATACACACGTAAGAAAATAACAGAAAGAAAAGTAAGTGTGTCAATAGAATAAACACTTAAAATTGCAATTAACAATTTAATTGGTGTCGGCGGGTATCGAACCCGCGTTACGTACTGTAAAATTTACAGCTTGCGCTAATCATCTGAGCTACCACGGCTTAATCATATACACACACAAAATATTTAAATATAATTTGTTAACACTAAATAATAATAATAATAATAATAATATTCCACAACTATCACACAACGCCATCTAGTCCCAAGCTAAGCAGAGCTTGTGTTATGGGTACTAGACAACTGATAAACATACTTATATATTTCTAAATACATAAATATTATAGATAAATTACACCCAGACACAGAACAAATGATCGTGCTCATCACACAAGCATTTGTCCTGGGTGGGAATCGAACCCACGACCTCCGGCATAACAGTCAGGGTCACTAACCACTAGACCAACAGGCCTGTCGTTCAAAATTATACACACGTAAAAAAATAACAGAAAGAAAAGTAAGTTTGTCAATAGATTAAACACTTACATCTATGGCCTTTGATGCGTTGAAGTAACACAAATGTGTTATTGATAGATACACTGCGGTCAAACGACCATACACTAACTCCATGACTGCAGTTGCTTGGTCTTATATAGTACCAGTAAGTAATAATTCTAATCTAAAGAATTTCTACAGTAGAATTGATAATAACTTTATGCGTCAACAACCTTATCTCACATTCTTCGTGTTGCGTCTTATTCAGTGTATTGATGACTCAAATAGGTTTTGTATAACAGAAAAAATGCAATTTAATATTTAGAAATCACATAATTGATCATTCCTATGTTAGTCATTGAGTAGATTGTACTGTAGTAATCTACTAATAGCAGTAATATCATGGATACACTAGATGTACAACAACATCTGAAAAAGATTCACCCCAGTCTAGAAAATAATGTTTATGCTGCTAACAGACTGTCCATGTACACCCACGTACCAACGTATATACCTAGTCAGGTCATAAGTATTGTCACACAGTAAAAACTTTTCTTTTAGAATGCTGGCCACAAAAAGTTTATTAAATTCGAATTATTCATGAAAATAAAACTGTATACTTTTTAGAATTTTACTCATTTTTACATATGGAGTGGACGCTTAAAAAAGACCGTGTTGCAGTTGCGATTACGCGCCAATTAATTTTTTTTATATACTGAAAAATTTGAATATAACCAAAAGATTCGTTTATCGTACCATCAAACGATACAATGAAGACTCTAGTGTAGATGACAGGTCAAGAAGTGGTCGCCCTCGATTTGTTAGGACTCCAGCAGTGATAAAAGCTGTAAAGGTGCGAATTCAAAGAAATCCCAAACCTAAGCAGAAACTGTTGGCCCTTCAGATGGGGTTAAGCAGAACCACGGCGTTAAATGAAGACTTAGGGCTTCGGGCATATCGAAGAAAAACAGGACATCGTTTGAGTGCTCGTCTAATGGATCTGAGACTGAAGAGATGCCGCGCATTGTTGAAGCGGTACGCGGGAAAAAATATCGGGAAATTCTTCTTTCGGATGAAAAAATTTTTACCGTAGAAGAGAGCTACAACAAACAAAATGATAAGGTGTACGCATACAGTAGTGAAGAAGCGAGCAACCGTATTCCGCGTGTCCAACGGGGTCATTTTCCATCCTCGCTCATGGTGTGGTTGGGAGTTTCTTATTGGGGCTTAACAGAGGTACATTTTTGTGAGAAAGGTTTAAAAACGAATGCAGTTGTGTATCAAAATACAGTCCTGACGAACCTTGTGTAACCTGTTTCTCTTACCATGTTCAATAACAGGCACTGGGTATTCCAACAAGATTCGGCGTCAGCTCATAGAGCGAAGAGCACACAGGACTTTTGACAGCTCCGTGGCGTAGTGGCTTAGCAATGAGTGGCTGCGCTTGGGGGTCGCGGGTTCGAATCCCGCACGGAACAAGTATTTGTACGACCTACAAGTAATTGTTCCGAGTTTGTATGTTTGTCCTTGTGAAATTTGTGTTTGTAAACTGCCCCCACGATACAGGAGAAAAACCTAGTGTGGAGGTAACGTTCTTTAAAAACAAAAAAAAAGACTGGCTGGCGGCGCGTGAAATCGACTTCATCCGACACAAAGACCAGTCCAGATTTGAATCCGTTAGATTACAAGATATGGCAACACTTGGAGGAAAGGGCGTGCTCAAAGCCTCATCCCCATTTGGAGTCACTCAAGACATCCTTGATTAAGGCAGCCGCCGATATGACATGGACCTCGTTCGGGCTGCGATAGACGACTGGCCGCGCAGTTTGAAGGCCTGTATTCAAAATTACAGAGGTCATTTTGAATAAACTATAGTGTCATAAGAATCTATGTTTTGTTAAGTTCATTTTGGTATATAAATAGTTACATAATGAATAAACTCGTTTCAATTATTTTATATTAAACCTGTGATAGAATTTATGACCTGACTAGGTAATATGCAATTTGGGTACAGATGATAAACCAGGGTCACATTGGGTAGCTTTATATATCGATACGAATGACGTCGGTGAATATTTTGATTCATATGGACGGGCACCTGTACGAAATTGTAAAAGATGGAACTGGAATGTTGATAGGACTTCAGTTTGTGGCGAATATTGCTTAATGTATTTGCTATATAAGTTTCAGGGATGTTCAATGCATAGTTTTACGAGTATATTTACAGAGAACACATTGTACGACGATATGTTAGTGGATGAGATGTTTCGCTCCTATTTTATAGATAATAAGTAATAAGATTTTGTATTTTATAAATAAAAATTTTAACAAAATTAGGTAATGTGTTTTATTAATGAGTCAGATTAGTGTAGATAGGAACAAAGGAGTATATAACAATATCACCACGCTGAGGAAGAATAGATAATGACGGTATTGAATAAACAATAGATAAGTAGATAAGAACAATGGAGCGCTAATGACGGTGGAGGCTCGAAGCGGATATCAATTAGATAAGAGTTAATTGATCTGCACATCTCCGGAACCGTGCATCCTACGCAAAAGCATGCCAAAACCTTTTTTTTTTTTTTTTTTTTTTTTTTTTTTTTTTTTTTTTTTTTTTTTTAGGATTGTGAGTCGACGAACGTCGTACTTGTGACTCAGTGCGCCAGAACTGGTACAACCTTTCTACAAGTGCGCCAGAACTGGTACAACGTAACTACTGGAATGGTCGTGCTGCGCAGATAAGTAAAGACCTAATATTAAAAAAAATACATGTTCCTGAATAGATTTTGAAATAAAATAGTTTGTATAATATTGATCATGTTCTCTCCTAATAAATAACTTTTTAATTATTTTTTTATTTATTTATTTAATTTTTATTATACACCTTATATACTAAGGGATATATAGGGCGAACTTAATGCCTTTTGGTATTCTTTTTTTCTGATTTTTCTCTTATTTAGGTGCAAAATTTATTTGCATAATTTCTTATTGTATTCTTTATTACATTAATTCCTACTCCAAATCCAAAATTAAGTTATTTACATATCATACAGTGTTAAAATGTGTGTTTTTAGTGATAATGATGTTTAAGCATATTGTTTATTCTGTGAATTGAGTGTGTTGTAGGTATTACAATACACTCAATTATTTATATTATTATATTTATTAATATTGTTAAATATTTTTTTTTTATTTTTTTTATTTAAAATAAATCAAATACAAAACTTCAATTATACTAACACGGTGTCGCAAAAACCTAAGAAGGTTTATCATATAAATAAATAAACACATGGAGGTAGGATCTGATAACACGTGCAGGAAGCTGATGGATGCGGGTGGCTCACAGGGCCGTCTTTTGTGGCATTCCTTGGGGTAGACCTATGATCATCAGTTCAACAGTCAACAGGACTTGGGCAGGGCTGTAACGATGATGGTGTTGAATAAATAATGATATGTGATTGTCTATAGCTACTCTAACTCATAGACGCCAACCAACCTATTAACCAAAATATTGCGGCAGGAGGACTATATAGGTTTTTTTGTAGTATAGGGTGACAAACGAGCACACAGTCCACTTGATGGTAAGTGTTTGCTGTTGCCCATAGACACCTACATGTATCCTCGATTACGAATTAAATTGCAGATGCGTTATCACCCGTGAGGACTAGGATGGAATGCCTCATTTGCAGTAAAAAGGGTCTCCGGTTCTTTACACTCACCATACGAAACACAGCAGCATTAAGCTATATTAAGTACATATTACTTACTGCTTTATACACATATTAAACTAACGTTAAGCCCGCCGTATTATGTACTACTTTGTGCATGAAAGTATAAAAAAATAAATTTGAAATATTTATAGATACGTATCTTCTTTCAATAAAAATCAAATGATCTCCGTTAGTCTCGCTAAAACTCAAAAACGGCTCGACCGATTTTGATGATTTTTTTTTGTATTTTTGCATGTGTCCCTAGTTGCTTTAGACACAAGTTTGGACCCGGTAGGTGGCTCTGTTGTCGTGATTCAGACCCGTGGAAGTGTAATATATATTTTTATTTATTTATTTATTTATTTAAATATGTATTTTATCGCATCTATCACGGGGGTGCACCAAACTTCATTAACGCAATACGCGGCAAACCTCCCGATACCATCCACACCATCTGGATAATTGGTGGTCCACCACTGTGCGTTTCACAAGAAGTTTTCTTCCGCATGCGACCTCTCTGTGGAATAATTTACCACCGGCGATTTTTCCGAACCGATACGACCTGGGGACCTTCAAGAAAAGAGCTTACTCCTTTCTAAAGGGCCGGCAACGCACCTGCAACTCCCCTGGTGTTGCGGATGTTCATGGGCGGCGGTAATCACTTAATATCAGGTGAACCGTATGCTCGTTTGCCCCCTCTTATATAAAAAAAAATATGTTCAAACATTGCTTGGCGCTCTTCTTCCGTATTCAGGCAAGGAATTCCAGAGTAGTGCTGCATAAAAAGTGAAGGAGTTTTTGATGAATTTAGTGAAATAAAATGGAATACTGACTAAGCAGATAAATAGGAGAATTTGGATTATTAAATAATAATAACCCCTGGGAAGGGTGATCGGTAACAAGCTATTTCTAATTTGTCTTGTGTTGTCAATTGTAAACATGATTGTAAGCTATTATTTGAAAAAAAAATAGCCCCGCTGGGTTTCTTGCTGGTTCTTCCCAGGACAGAGGTTTTTTTTGCGAACCAGTGGTAAATGAAAAAAGTGACTTTCAATAAGTATTACACTATATAATCACAAACAATCACAAACATTGAATAAAAAAGTTTCCGTTTCTGTTTCTATAAATTCATTACACAAATACATGAATATACACTACCTACTTACTTAACCATAAAACACATACATTATTAAAATTGCACACAAAACATAATCTAAATAATTCATCGTTATTCATACAGAATATATGTTCAGTCATTACTTGGCGCTCTTCTTCCGTCTTCAGGCAGGGAATTTCAGAGTAGTGTTGCATAAAAAGTAAAGAAGTTTTTGGTAAATTTAGTGATATAAAATGGAATACTAATTAAGCAGATTAATTTTAGAATTTGGATTATTAAATAATATCTGTTCCCGCGAAACCACCGTGTAGAATTTATTACGGTTGGATTTCTTGGGTTAATTTTTTTTTTGCGCGGAACCCTTATTCATTTTCTAAAATCAAAGTAGCTTAGTTTACTCCTTATAACATCAGCTATCTGCCAGTAGAGTCCCGTCTAAATCAGTCCAGTTGGTTCCGAGATTAGTTGGAACGACACACAGACAAAAAAATTAAAATTGTTTTTTTTTTTAAATGTAAGTACCGTATATACTTTCCTATGCATTTAGTAAAAAGTTGTTATTCTGATGCTACAAACAGACACTTCTGATTGAGAAATAAGCAGATTTCTAGAGTTTAGTATTTGCTGAACAGTGAACTATGCCAGGCGTTCACGATTGTGAGATATGTAGTCACAAAAAACTTATATTCTATCTCAGAACGAGGAAGAAATCTTATGACATAAAAGCTTATATTAACTCACTCGTTTCTTCAATACACAGAATTATTGTCTACGTTGCCGTGGACAAACCTCTTGCCTCACCCATCAATTACCGACCCCTCTATTAATTAATTATGTCGACTAGGGTGATATAATTATTAGTTGAACCACTTGTTACAACTATCGACGTATCAAGTTACTTCATAAATGTGTCCTAGATTCAAGTTCTTAAGGTAAACAAAGCATAAACTAAAACATTAAACTTTCACGCCTGTTACTCAGAGGTGTAGGCAGAGACTACAGACCTCCATTTGGAACAATCGTGACATACCTATCACGCTTCTTTCTCATCCATATACTTACGCACACATGCTCGTTGGTTACCGTTACATTTATAACTTGAACATAGGCCTCCCCAAAGATTGCCTCATTGGTGAGATATTTGCCATATTTGACACCCTTGGCAAGCGGGTTGACAACCGCAGTATTTTTAATTTTTAGTCGTTATAAGTAAGACGTTGCTGCTCATCTCTTGATATATTTTAATCTGTCGCCTCTTACGACACCCACGAGATGATATGGGGCATTGGATGTTCTTACTCCGCCACTACGTTAAGATACATACATAAACACTCACGCCTGTCACCCAGAGGGGTAGGCAGAGACTACGGACTTCCATTTGGCACGATCCTGACATACCTCTTTCGCCTCCTTTACATCCATATATCTACGCATACATGCTCGTCGGTTAAGGGTACTTCTAACGTGGCCCATTTTCAAAATATCGGCAAATTTTTCGATAAACTTTTTTCTAGGGCGTCCCTTCTCGACTCGGCCGTTCACATCTGCCACATAAATTTGCTTTGTCACTGTTTCCTCATTCATTCTTTCTACGTGACCAAACCACCGAAGCATTCCTTTCTTAATCCTGGTCACAAAATCATCTTGCATACCACATTTATCTCTTATCACGCAATTTCTCACCCTGTCATTCAGATTCAACCCTAGCATATTCCTTAAAGACCGCGTTTCTACAGCATTTATTCTACTTTCGTGCTTCTTCTGCCACACCCAGCTTTCACTACCATACATTAATGTAGGCATTAACACAGCATTATGAATTACCATACGTGCCTGTTTTGACACATTCTGGTTCTTCATAATAGAGTGTAGTGCCCCATTCACTCTACTCCCTGCATTTAGTCGTCGTTCTATATCCCTATCATATCTACCATCCATGCTAAATACACATCCCAAATACACAAACTTATCCACTTGCTCAATTAACTCTCCTTCTATTCTTATTTCACATACCGTTTTGCTTTCTTCTTTTTCAAAAACCATCACTTTCGTCTTACTTGCGTTCACTTTCATTCCCCTTTCTTTTAATTCCTAGTTCATTAATGTAACCATCATTTGCAACTCAGCCGCCGATGACGCAAATATAACTTAATCATCGGCTTACAAAAGGCATTTGACGGTTAACTCGCCCATTCTTAACCC
This sequence comes from Parnassius smintheus behrii, assembly GCA_036936625.1. Taxonomy (NCBI): domain Eukaryota; kingdom Metazoa; phylum Arthropoda; class Insecta; order Lepidoptera; family Papilionidae; genus Parnassius; species Parnassius smintheus. The sequence continues at coordinate 26,415,522 of JAUPFT010000014.1, read as the reverse complement.
ACATTCTGCATCTTTCAAAGTTTGCAAACACCGGTCCATAAATAGGTTGAACAGCCAAGGAGAAGCTACACAGCCCTGTCGGACACCTTTTTGGATGCCAAACCAGTCCGAGTAGACCCCATTGATCCTGACACAAGCACTAGAGTCCCTATAAAGAGACCTTAATGCCCGTATCAAACCAGCGCTCAACCCAAATGAGTTCAGTGTTTGCCATAACATATTCCTGTCCACTCTGTCATAAGCCCTTTCCAAGTCCATGAACGCACAAAAAATTTTCTGGTTTTTGGCCAAAAACTTCTCCTCAATCATGTGCATGGAAAGGACTTGATCTGTGCACCCCATTCCCTTTCTAAAACCCGCTTGCACATCCCAAATTTTTCCATCAGTTTCTTTCATAACTCTTTCAATTAACACCTTAGCATACAATTTACCCACAATATTAAGCAAGCTGATACCGCGGTAGTTTTTGCAGTCCTGCTGTGACCCTTTTCCCTTATATATTGGTACTATAACTGCTTTACACCAGTATCGTACTACGTTAAGAGAAGTATTAATTTAGCCCATCTTCAATGTAGCCCCATTTTGGTGGATAACCTCCTGTCTAGGGTGTATCTTGCCGACTCTGCCACACTTCAGCAGCATCACTCTTTTCTTATACATTTTTTTACGTTTCCAAACCATCGCATTCCGTTCTTAATTCTAGTCACTGAATTTTTTTTGAAAACAACCTTTTCTTTTATCACACAATTTCTCACCATTTTTGCCCTAACCCTAACATATTTTTATTGACTGAAATTTGAACGTTACTTTCATAGTTCTTCTGCAAACCCATGTTCATATTGGGAACATCCCTCCATATTGGGAAGCAGATTAGCGATCGCAGTTATCCACGATACGTTTTCCACCTTTAAATCTGCTCCCCGTCGCCTGTCTGGTTATTTCCCGTCTGAGGAGAGTATTGTCCTTGTATTTTTGAGCCTATATATGAATGTATGTATGTATGTCTGTTCCCACGTGGTGCTCTAGAGACCAAACGCGTGAGCACATTTGGATTATTCTTACTTCAATCAACTTGTCTTCATCTTGTGTGTGACACACACAAGATGATAAAGACATGACATGACGCATCCGCATTTTGATTCTAAATTGAGGATACATGTAGGTGTCTATGGGTCACAGCAACCACTTACAATCAGGTGGACTGTGTGTTCGTTTGTTACCTGTACTATATAAAATATATACTATGAAAAACGACACCCACGTTCCGAAACAAATTGATACAATCGCTTACGCCGCTATCAAAAACATGTAATACATAAAGTCTATTATAACCTTAAACATATGTGATATTTTTGCTTTTATTCGAAGGATAGTGTCCCAGAGCATATCAAAACCAACTTGATCCGGTCACGTATTTTCCATCATAATAGGAGCGTTCAATATAGAGTAACGCAATTTCGTTCGGAAAGGCCTCCGACATATTTTATGATCGTGAATCTGTCTGAAACATTGATTGTCATATAGGATAAATTGCTTTTGGAATAACGTTCAGTGGATAATCTATTCGGATAAATTTCCTATAAAAAAGGGTGATAAACGAGCATACAGTCCACCTGATGCTATGTTTTTTTATATACGAAGGAGCAAACGAGCATGCAGTTCACCTGATGGTAAGTTACTACCGCCACCCGTACAACTGCAATATCACAAGAGTTGCAGGTGCACTGCTAGCTTTTATGTGGATGTTTTTCCCCCTAGACGCGCACATCTATCTTCGATTGATATTTTTATAGGCGTCGTCTAGGATTCGAACGCAGGATAAGCGACATAATTAGGCATAGGCACTCGCGGTGGTCAAAAATAACTTGGTAGGTAACGGAAAATGGTTTCGTACACGATGATGTCACGATGAGATCACGATGATGATGAGATGTCCTCCAGATAGAATTTTGGCCACGGCGGCCTGCCTCAACGCAGACTAGCCATCGGCGCAGGACAGAATTATAGTACCCTAGTGTATGCCCAAGCACAGGTGCACTCTCTATTCCCTCACTCTCATAATCCGATGGGACGGTAAACCGACACGACCGGAGAGAGATCAAGCGCAAGACCAACAGCTTTATGTGCTATCCTAGGCACGGGGGTGAGACACTCCCAACTTCCTGACTCCGGGCAACTACTGAGAATTTCTTGACAGAAAAACTCAATAATTAATTTTTTGGCTTGACCCGGGAGTCGAACCCAGGACCTCATGATCAGCAGTCGCACTACTACAACCACTAGACCAACGAGGCAGACAGGTCAATATATATCCGTTATTTTCTACCCTGCTGCCCTGCCCTGCCTGACTGTCCCAGAAAGACGCAAATTTTTTGAGTGTTTGTATGTATGTATGTTCGTCTATTTCTTTGGCAAGCTCTGTAGCTGATTAGGCTAGATGGATTTTATCATATGAAGTGTCGTTAGATTCGTCCCGTCATGTATCGTGTGATAGTATACTATTGCAAGACTTCAAGATACTGTGAGTTCCTTCAGCGTAGATCGAATCAAAAATTTATATTTATAAGTCGAAGATAGCCTTGGTTAACTATGACATCAGAACATCAAGCACCTGAGTCTTTCGTGCCCATGGGTGCAGTAAAATTCCTGATGCGTCAGAGATTAAAAATTATTCCTGATAAAATTGAAGCCTAAATTAAGAAATATCCATATCTATTCTATCTATATCTATATTCTTTTTCTAAATAATGTTATGACTGTCTCAGAGCACTACTCTTAGTTCCATGAATTCTCATAAATTATTATACAACAAAAAGAACTAGATGTAATTATTATACAACAAAACGTTTTCATACATGATAGAGCTACCCTGCAGCTATATTATGTTTGTAGCACAAATGGGTCGGCTCGACCGGGGAAAGACCACACTCTCACAGAATACCAGCGTGAAACGGGTGAACAATGCTGCTGTGGTCTGTATAGTGTGTGTAGAGACCCAGAGATCCGGAGACCCTTTTTATTGGAAACGAGGCTTCCCATCTAAGACCTCAGGGGTGACAACACATCTGCATTTTAATAATCGATAGATGTAGACGTGTCCAATGTCGACGGATGTAGAAGTGGCCATAGCATCCACTTTATCCTCCATTATTCAAAATAACTGCTTCGGCATTAGATGACATTAACCCAAATGAATGGCTCATGAACGGTGCGTCCTTCGAAGGGCGCAGAAACAATTGGCCTCAATGCGTTTCACCGAATCAATTTAGTTCACTATCAAGCCGCATTACTGATTGATGTACCATGACATCATTTGCCGGCATTCATATTCTTCTTAACAGTATTCGAGACCGGAGTCGGTAGAAAAAAATCATGATGTTCATTCATTCATCAAATAAAACGTTCATTCATTCATTCATTATAACCTATAAAAAGTCCACTGCTAAATATAGGCTTCCCCTATGGGTTGTCCAATATATACCCATGCCATGTTTGCCATGCTTGACAGGCGGATAGGGTATCAAAATTTATTTACAATTTTGAGTTATCGGGCAGATACTATTGTCCATCTGTTTCATTTTTCTCTGCCACATGTTACGACACTCAAGGGATGAAATGGCGTAGTGGGTCCTCGTGGCGTGGCAACACGTACTCATGTGGAAAAAAATAATAATTTCAAAAAGTATTCGGAGCATAAAAACGTTAAATGTAGCTGAAGAAAAAAACAGTAACGGTGCGGTAGTCAGACTTTATTAACTTTTAATCGTATTCATTTCATAGCAGGTTCAGGCCACTGGACCAAAATTAACAATTATAAAGTTAGGGAAAGAATAGGACAAACGAACCAAAAGGCTATATTGGACATCCTCTTAAAATAACTCTGTTTATAGGTAAGATCTTACGCTACACGAAAAATCTAGCAGGCATGGTCAGGTAATATTTTTTTTATTATTTATTTAATTTCAAGTATCCAAGACTCATTTTCAAATTTATAACTCTATATATACTCATCAATTTATAACTCTATATTTATACTCATTTATAAATTTATTAAGTGATGGGTTCTGGATCTGTCAGCTAGTTCATGTCAATGTTATTTGTACAATCTACAATATACCATTAAACTTTCCAAAAGGCAAGTAGCTTCATTTTTATATGTAACATCTTTCCTCTCGCCTTTCCGCAATATGTGGGAGTGATTTCGTGAAAAGGGACGGAAGTGTGTATATATATAACAGCACAGGTAATAGGAAGCCGGGAAAGCACGCGTTATTTAGTTTGACCAATGAGCGGGCGCGATGGTAATAAAGTATGATTTTATTTAAACTAATTTACATGGATAAATTATATTAATAAATGTATTTACCGTTGTTAATATTCAGTGTCTGAAAAAAGTGCAGATCACTGATGAAAATGGAAGTGATAATGAGTAATTATTCGAATAATTATTTCACTATTCAATATTCATGAATTTTGAGGTTAATTTCTGGCACTGTACAACTAATATTTTTTTTTTAATTTTAATGAAAAAAACACAACAAATAGTTTTTTTTTTCAGAATATAATGTTAATGTTGCATATTACCATCATTATATATATATATATATATATATATATATATATATATATATATATCATGTTCTTTTAGGGTTCCGTAGTTAAACAACAAGGAACCATTAAAGTTTCGTTATGTCGGTTCGGTTTTAATTACGCCTACAAAAATGTAAAATAAATCTTGAAACATTTTTATCTTGGGTACCTCCCAACCTCCCATACTAGCTGCATTATAAGTTTGTAATGTTATTGAAAACTGTACGAAGTAAACATTTTTTGAAGAAAACTAATTATGAGTTACTACTATAGCTTTACTTTTTTGGTGTGGATCGCCAAGAGTCCGACTCTGACATTCAACTTTCACTTTTTTTTTAGTTGGTAGTTATTGTAAGCCTCATTCACAGTATTCATACATTAATACATCCTCATAAAGTTTCATCCGTGGTACTCTTGGTTTACACTGGCAACCCTCTGAATAGTTTATGGCAGTGATAATTTACGGGAGGGTCCGTTACGATCATATTATATATCTTGGGGTTCTATGGCCATTTTTACGGACTTGGCATGTGAATGATTTGATGTAGATTGTATTATTTTCAAAATCGTTTTTTTTTTTAAATCTTTTTTGAATAAAAATCTTGTTACATAAGGTCTGTATAGAACGTCTGTAAAAGTATTTTAATTACCATCGCCCTATTTGGGCCTATTTTTGGTCGTTATAGCAGTCAAATCGTCATCATCATCATCATTACAGCGCTTCACAAGTCAACTGCTGCACATAGGCCTCTCCCAAGTAATGCCACAAAGCACGGTCCTGAGCCACCTGCATCCATCTACTTCCTGAGCCACCTGCATCCATCTACTTCCTGCATGTCTTATCAGTTCATCACTCCATTTAGTGGGGGGATGCCTTAAATTTCGTCTACCGATACGAGGCTGCCACTCGAGGACCTTTCTTCTCCATCGGAGCATAGCCGTCTCCATAGCTCACTGAGCGACTTTCTTCATACGGCCAGCGGTGTCTCAGACCCATAAATCGTCACTGGCAACACGCACTGGTTGTACAATCTTGTTTTGTAGTTTTGAGGTATGCCTGACTTGAGGATGTATAGTAATATCCCATGAACTCAATATGATCGTGTTGTGACGGGCAACTACGGAACCCTACATCTACATAGTGCGTGGTCCGATATGCATTTCGCCAGTTTTTAGAATTATTTCTCTAAACCCCGATGAGTTGTATATTTAGAAATTTTTAGTTTCTGTTCAAAAGATATTGTAAATGGATAAAGAAAATTGTTTGTTTATATTTTTGCATATCTTCAAACGTTTTATTATCTTACTTTAAATGCAATATAATTAATCAACTTCAAAAGCAAACGTCCCATGGGCGTAGTTGGCGTTCAAAAGATCTGCTCCAGATAACACTAAAAGTAAACACTACAAGTTAATTAAGTAAGTGACGAGAAGTAGCGTGTTGCACTTGCAAACGATATGTTACTGTGACGGAACTGTGCACGCAGACATAGGGGGACACTCATTTTCTAAATGGGATTAAAGGAAAAGCGAGCGAAAATAATGAATTCCATTCATTATTTTTGTAAAGCCTTATTTAGGCTATTTAGTGAAGCCTGCGAAAATAATGAATAGAGTTCATTATTTTTGCAGGCTTTACTTTGCAAAAATCCATTATATTAAAGATGCTAAAACTAATAATATGTCTTACTTAGTTTGAAAAGATCCCCTCCCTTAAACAACATGCACGAATCATTTTTATTTTTCACATGGATCTTAGCCAATTAATTTTAACAAATTTTAAGTGAGCAAACGTAACCGTAACACACCAGTGCATGCACGTATTTATTTACTGGGTTGAATCTTGATTTTCATCCTAGTCCTAGCAACATAACTGTAGACTTCTTTTATTGTTCTTTGGTTTCAGTTGTCCAGCCACTTACCATCGGTTGAACTGTCAGTTCATTTGTAATTCCGTTTTTTTTTCAAACGCTTATTCAATAAGAATGAAGAAGATTAGATGCAATAACAACATGTCCCGAGATAAAAAAAATCCGACAATTATTTTTACTTGTTTGTAACTTGTGCTATGGTTGCAAGTTCGTTCGTCACGTAATTTTAAAAAAAAGTCGAATCTATTAATCCTAAGTCCGTAAAAATGTAATGTAACAATTCAAAAATTATAATTTGTGTGTAAAATTATACTAATGTAGTTTGCGGTGATTTGGTCATGTAGAAAGAATGAATGAGGAAAGACTGACAAAGCAAATATATGTTGCAGAAGTGAATGGAAGAGTTGGAAAGGGACGTCCTAGGCGAAAGTTTGTCGACCGAATTGGCGATTGGCGATATATTAAAAATGGGCCAAATTAAGAGTACCCTTAACCGACGAGCATGTATGCGTAGGTATATGGATGTGGAAGAGGCGAAAGAGGTATGTTAGGATCGTGCTAAATGGAAGTCTGTAGTCTCTGCCTACACCTCTGGGTAACAGGCGTGAGTGTTTATGTATGTTATGTATTATTAAAAATTATAAGTTTGAACATAAAATATACTTAACTAAATATTTATAGAATATTCGTTCCTAGAGTTTATTTCTAAAAGTATTTTCATTTGAAATTTGATAATTAAAATAAAGGACTAAACATCTTCCCTAAGGCTTTCATTTGTAACCCAACTAAATTACATTTTGGGTGATTTACGACATAACCAAATTGAGAGGCAAAATGCTTTAGAACATTTAAATATAGTAACATTTAAATCTAGAGTCATGGTAGCTTAGGAGGTTAGCGGTTGCCGTAATTTCCTAGTACACGTTTAGCCCTGGTTCGATTTCCGACGGCACCAAATAATTTGTTAATTGCAGATTTAAGTGCAATTCACCACGTGCTCGGGAATGAAGGAAAACATCATGAAGTACCTGAACCCGCATTACTGAAGAATGAAAATATTACGAAGTCATGTAAAGTCCGCCAACACGTACTAGAGAAGCGCGGCGGACTTATTAGTCTATCATCCTCTCAGAGGTGAGGGGAAGTCTGTACCGAGCAGTGAGACGTTAAAGAAGTGTGATTTTAAGCTGGGTTGTTTTATTGTTCCGTGTCAAGTTGATAGATATTTTGCTATTTTTAAAAAAGAGTAAGCTCTTTTCTTTCGGGTTCCTAATTCGTATCGGCCCGAAAAAAACGGTGGTGGTAGTCGATTCCCCAAGGAAGTTATGCAAGGAAGAAAACTTCTTGTAAATCGCACAATGGTGGACCGCCAGTTATCCAGATGGAATAGATGTGGTATCTTGAGTTCTGTCGTGATGTGGTGAAATTGATCGGCTGGTATTAGTCCGAACAATTTCTCTGAGCACTCCCCGTGGTAAACACGACAGAATACATAAAGAGATGCAACATCTCTTCACAGTGCCGGTGAGTCAAGCCTATCAGAAAGAACTTGGTCGCCGTAGATGCGAACCGCTCAAAAATTGCAAGCGATGTGTCGGCATGAAATACTGTCCCGCTGTGCTGAGGTCGCTTTGTGCTTTTTAGAGGCCAGTTTGGCCTTCTCTTCCAAGTGACTACGAACCTGCACGTCACTCGATATGTGATATTCCGAGGCTAGCTGATGCAGCAAGTGAAATGCTCCGAAATTGAAGAAATACAAAAAAATGGTTCTTTTTAGTGCTAATCGTGCAAACGGCCCCAAAAAGTCGCCCCCAATTAGATAAGAAAGAAGACTTTGTTCAACAAAGTCTCGACTTCAGGCACAAGTTTGTTCCGGTATTCCACGACGTTCATCCGAGAAATATTGGCACGGCCGGTGTATAAAATATCACTGATATGTAGAAGTACACAGCGTTGGTAATCGGAGCAAGCACCATCTACTACGATCTTGATGCTCCACTCAGCCAGAAAACTGGTGAACCAATTGCAATTTCTCGGGAAGCCCATACGAAGGAAGCTTCGAAAGAAGCGTTTTGTGCCAAACCGGATTGAAGGCTTTCGCTATGTCAAAACGAACCGTCAAAGCCTCCCCCGTTGTTTCGACGGCCTACGTCCATCGATGTGTTAAGTAAACAAGAAGACCACCAGCTGAGCGACCCCAACGGAAACCGTACTGGCAGTCACTAAACAGCTGGTGCTCCTTTAGGTACCGCATGAGCTGGCAGTTAATAATGGACTCCATTATTTTCAAGAACAAGGGGGTGATGGCGATAGGTCTGTAGGAGGACGGTTCAGTTTGACTACGGCTAGGAAGTAGGAGTAGGTACCGGAAAAGACTTGTAGAATCGGTGCCAACTCTGGAGTACACGTCCTCAGCACATTTGGGGGGATACCGTCAGGCTTACTCGACTTGTGGATGTCCAGGGAGAGGAGTACTTTACGTTTTGAGCACTGTGTGAATCGCACATCAGGCGTAGAGCACCCACACTGCGGAATGGTCGACGGTGTGTTCCCCCTGTCATCGAGAGTCGAGTTGAACGCAAAAGTAGAGCATTATAGAAGTGGGCCCGTGAGTCGTCCTCCCTGCCCAGAGATAGTAGTGATGGCTTACAGAAATTCCTTTTGACAGCCCCACCGAGAGATCAGAATGCATCATTTCTGAAGGAAGACGAACTAATTTCTTGCCAATTCTTCCAATGTGCACATACTTTGCCTTAGCAATAACTCTTTTGAAGGACCTGGAGGAGAAGTAATACTTCTTCTTAAGCTCGCTGGTGTTGGCTGATGATAGGCCTGATGACAATCCTGCTTACTGCGTAATGCAGTCTTACAGGAGCAATCAAACCAAGGCTGCGATCTACCTCCGGTGGGTACGGGAATGAATAGTTTCATTCCCTGTAGCACCAGTCAATGATGTGACAGAGTCAGTAACAGTGTTGAGATCATCCGGCGAGAAGCAAAGGCGGCGGGTGCCCCTATGGGTAGAACGCAACGAAAGACCGCATTCCGTCCCAACGCCAAACACAGTGGTAACGTGCAGAACGCAATCGCGAAGGGAGCGTGAGTGGCAGCACACTCCGGATCAGATAATGGTCCGAAGAGCCGAGAGGGGCGTCAACGGATACCTGATATCCGTACGGATGACAGGTCAGCAGAAGTTCTAAGAGGGAAGGTGTATGATCTTCCACATCTGGAATCTGCGTAGGCGAAGTAACCAGTTGTGTCAGACCATATGCCAAGGCAAAGCAAAAAGTAGGCGTTAAAATAGCCAAGGCTCACGATCTCTGCCGATGAGATCTATGATGATAATGATGACTTTTTTTAAACTTTATTGCGTCCCCTTAGAAAAAAAGGATAAGGTATTCTCTACCAGTCAACCCATTGAATGGTGAGTTTGTCATAGGTGTAACAAAAGAAACAAAAAGAGAAACTAAAATTCAGGGGTCTAATAACAAAGGCGGCAAAGTCCCTTATCATTATATGGGACTTTGCCGCCTTTGTTATTAGACCCCTAAATTAATACACATTATATGTAACAAAACTGATTATGATATGAATTTTAATTATATTATATTACACATATATGGATATAAATATACATACATAAATACAAAGTTAATACATAAGTACATATAAACACGACGATGATGATAATGGCAAGAACTGAATTCACCCAGGTTAGTGAATCATCTTGCATTGACTTGGGATCAATCGTAATAGACTCAAATATTAAATCTTACTATAAACAAACCTTAGTGATCTTACTTATTTACTTAACTCGCCAGCTTAACTACGACACCTAATTTCCTTCACGTTACAACCGTTTATTAAGAAAATAGCTTTGTTCTTGTCTTCCTTTGTGTAACTAAGATTAAAACTTTTTCGTTTTCAAACAAAGTATCAATTTGACGTACAGCTTTCATTATTAAAAGATCATACAAGAATTCATCCGTATTCCCTAAGTATACTTATTATTTTCGATACAATAATTTGAAAAAGGACTTCTTGCGAATTGTTAACGAAAAACATTAAAATAGTTGTAATAAAACAGTACTCGTAAAGTTACCGTGTAAGGACGGTGCTGATGATAGGTGGAAGAATATCTACTACTTGGTGCCGAGGGTATCGTAATAGGCGACAGAGGCAATCTGAAAAAAGAGATGGGCAGCATCTTCTTAGTAGCAGCTCAAAATAATCTAAAAGCCTACAATTGCCAACCGGCGTGCCAAGCATGACATAAAATCCCCCCCGGAAAAATTATCAATACAACTCCGTGATTCTGCCGCGTTTGTCCAATGTAAGTCGGTAGACTCTTATTGGCCTTAAATTATTATTTTTTTATTTTTTATTCGTAGGCTAACGTCCTGATTGATCGCAATTAAAATTTGTTGAGCAATTACTTCTTCAGCTACTCGTATTTACCACGACGTGGAGCCGGTTGGTTAAGGCAATTTGGAAAGACAAATCCTTCCAGATATATTTAATTTGGTACATTCTTCAGAAAGCCTATATCCACCTGTGGATTATAAAGGCTGGATAAAGGCTGGACAGACAGGTAGGTGACTACAGTACTTACCTTCGCACTGGTAAAGCTACCCGTAAATCGCATCAGTCTGAGTGATTGAAATGGGTATTTCCGAATGCATATACTCGTATCATTAGATAGTTATCAAAGCATCGTTAATAAGTTGCATCACGTGGAGATGAGATTAAACTTTGATGTAATGTAACCATTTGCAACACGACAATTTTTTTTAAGTCATTCTAAACACCCGATCAAAAGTCCTATGCTGAAGCCTCCCCAATACATTGCCTCGTGGGTGGAATGTAAAGAAAGACCACATTCCGTCCCAATCCGCACTGTACACGTAATACCAAACAGCTCAACAGCAGCGTGGCAACTCACTCCGGATCAGACAATGGTCCGAAGAACCGAGAGGGGCGTCAACGGATACCTGATATCCGTCCGGATGTGTATGAGCCGCATATACACCATACGCCACAACAGCATAATGCTGGCATTTTACGTTGGTATTCTTCATTCAATACGCTGCAGCATGGCTCTACCTCGTAGTATACGTATACCTCCAAACCGTAAAAAGCATATTCTAACTAAGGTTTTAGCCGTATTTTATTTTTCCTACCTTATGAACTTAATTAAAACAATTCAACGAGTAGTGCGACATTTGATTAGATGTTATCTTTTACACAACATACCTGTAAGAAATAAATTAAACAAGAAACGACGCGCAAAAGACAATCAACAGGGAAAATTAGTCCTTGTTCAATTTATTATATATAACAGTTTTATATTATAACTTATAATACACTAGCTGACTCGGCAGACGTTGTTCTGTCCATTTCGTTAGGTGGTGCGGTAAATTTCATTCGGAATTGTAATAAGTCCAAAACAGCACCATCTATCGGGTACAGATGTTGCAAATTTGTGATATAGATATAGATTTATGATATAGATAGTTAATTACATTCAGTTTGATTTGTTACATGAAATGGGATATGTGGATTTTTTAAAATAGACAAATATAAAATAAAATAATATAATAATATAAATGCATAGTTTGACGACTCCGTGGCGTAGTGGCTTATCAATGAGTAGCTGCACTGGGAGTTGCGGGTTCGAATCCCGCACGGAACAAGTATTTGTATATCCTACAAATAATTGTTCCGGGTCTGGATGTTTGTCCTTGTGCAATTTATATTTGTAAACTGCCCCCGCGATTCAGGAGAAAATCCTAGTGTAGGGGTAACGTTTTTAAAAAAAAAATAGTGCATAATTGTATACATAATTGATATAAAAAGTAAGGTAAACTAAAGTTACAACCAATTACTGAAACTACTATATAAATAGCAGTGCGTTTTTTAACTCGGGTGGGAATCGTAGTTGCATTTTAGTATAACAATGTAGGCTTCGTTTAGACGTCTGACGTGTAATTTGGTTAAATTACGTAAATGTATCACTTTTGGTTATAAGCCGGTTTCTTTATTATATTTATATCTCATTTAAAATTACAAAATGTCATCATAATGAAACAAAAAGGCATAAATCACAAGGCAGTTGTGTCATTCCCAACAACAAATGTGAACAATCGCACTGCTGGTCGGCTTCGGGAAGTAGAGTCAAAGCGTAAGGTAAGGATTCCCATCTCTAGGAAACTTCATTTATTTCTGTTCAACTACATATTTTATTTATTTAAGCATGTCTACTTAGCAACGCAAACGGTAAAAAGGAATCAGTAGTTTTCCCTACTAATGCCTGTAACCCTCTCTGCTTAAATGGCTGAAGATATCCCGAGCTACAGTAGCTTAATGCTATCAGGTGACCAGTCAGCTCGTATGTCACGTCAGTAAAACTCGTATATGTGGTTAACTCTTCGACAACCGCTTTAACTAACAGCCCTGTAACGCGCAGTTCAGTCTTGTCTAAGTGTATATTGGTTTGGTTTAGTATCACCCCGAAAGCCTTCAAGGGAGCACGTTATCCTTTGAGACTTGTCACGAGCTACTTTTGCCTTTTATCTGTGCGAGATAAAAAAAAAGTTCACTCTGTGGTTTTGTTTACGAATAAAACAATTTATTACTTTTTGATTGATAGATTTTTGTCTTGTATGTAAAATGTATGGTTGGCTGCTTGAAAGTGTCCAGCATTTTATTGTGGTGAGTTTATTTTACAGCTTTTATCAGGGTTTTTTAAATTGAATGCTTGATGAGTACCAATTATATCTTTTATTTATTCATTGCAATTAAATTAAATAAATCAAGTATTTTCTTTCCTACTTTGAAATACTTTAGTACTTTCAGTACCAAATTTCTCAGTGTAATTTCCCAAACTTGTAAATGAATAATGTAATTTCTCCGCTAACGATTATTTTTTTTACAAAACACATTTTTATAGTTATGTACGTAACTGGAAGTGGACATTAAAATTAAATGATTTAATATAGACTGTATATTGAAAAAAATAAACAGTACGAGTATAGTACTAAAATTATTAATAAGTTTACAATTCTATGCTTGAAGTAGACATGTCAATATAAAAGCATACGTTCTTTTTAAAGTAGAATAAGGGAGATAAACGAGCATACAGTTCACCTGATGGTAAGTGGATGCTGTTGCCCATATACATTTAGGTACATTTATTCTGGATTAGGAATCAATATGCAGATGCGTCGTCACCCCTGAGGACAAAGATGGAATGCCTCGTTTTCAACGAAAAGGGTCTCCGGTTGTAATTTCACCACACGAAACACAGCAGCATTAAGCTGTTATTTTACGCTATTATTACTAGTATGTGAGATCATGGTCCTACCCCGGTTGAGCTCACCCATTCGTGCTACAACCATAATATAGCTACAGCGGGGCTCTATCACGTATAAGATATACGTGTCTTTTTTAACTACAGTAAAGTAGTTAAAAAAACACAGATTCGAACTACTAAAGTGTCACAGTCCCCATTCCATCCTTCAACTTATTTATATTTATTGTAAAAAAATATACGGACCTAGCTCGCGAGTTAACATGTGCGGTAGTCTACCGACTAGGATTATTTTTATTGCCGTTTCTGCGAACGGATTAATCTTGGTCAGTTTTTTAGGTCTTCTGAGTCGGCTGACTCGCCATTCTGGGCTCAAATGCAGAAGTCAGTGCTTCTCAATACCAGTGGCAACGCTGCCGACTATGACCCTAATCCTCGGCACGGGATACTAAAGGGTCTCTCCCCTGCCGAGAACTTCCGTCTGGCTGGGTTTTATCTATTAAGTGTACGTGTGTTATTCTTATGTAGTCTGATAATAGTATATTATATAGATAAAATATTATATATATATATATATATATATATATATATATATATATATATATATATATATATATATATATATATATATATATATATATTATCTGTCGGAATATATAATGTTTTCCGACATTTCCCACTCGCCTCTTAGTACTAACTGGCACCCATGGCACGAAATAGGGTTTTAGATAATCTTATGCTGCCACCACACGGCTACCATTACTACCTTCGCTTAATCATATAGATTACAACTATGTTAAGGTTCATCATCATCCTCATCAGCGTGCGGCAGTTCACAGGTGGACGTAGGCCTCTCCCACGCCGCGCCACTTAGCCCGACCTCCGGGTACAGAAGCTGTAAAGGTTCACTTGTTCAAAATCATAAATCTCCGAAAGTTGTCCACCGAAACGCGTGTTTCTATCTTTTATAATTTATTATTAAGTATAATATTATTTATTTCGTTCATTGAAGTCTATTAAAGTCCACTGCTGAACATAGGCCTCCCCCATAGAATGCCTCATAGGGGGATATTTGCCATAGTTGCCACGCTTACCAGGCGGGTTGGCAACCGCAGTTTTGTTTGTTTTTTATTAAAATGATTTTTGAAAAACTTAGAGCCAAAGTAACGCGTGGCCGAGTACAGCTATACAATAATATAAACATTTTAATGGAATTTAATGTAAAAAAATACACGAGATTACAATACATACAATACAATACATTTATGAAAATTTAATATATGTACACAAAAATAAAAGTAGTTTTGCAAAAATAAGTGATATTCATTCTGTAAATACTAGAGACAGACACAAGCTAGTAGTACCAGTTACTCGACTCCACCGAGTCAGTGATTCATTCTTGGGGCAATGTATACGCTTTCACAACAAAATCCCAGAAAATATACAATATTTGTCATACACAAAGTTCGAAAACTTTATTAAACTACATAAGTTTGTATAAAAAGGGTTATTATAATATTAAGGAATTTATGGATGATAATAACCCCTGGGAATGGTGATCGCATCCAAGTTATTTCTAATTTGTTTTGTGTTGTTAATTACTGTAACATTGTAAGCTCTTATTTACAAAAAGAGTCCCACTGGGTTTCTTGCTGGTTCTTCCCAGGACAGAGGCTTTTTTGCTAACCAGTGGTAAATGAAAAAAGTGACTTTCAATAAGAATTATTTATGATTCATATTGAATAAAAAAAATTTTTAATAGGATAGGGTGACAAGTCAAAACAAAAAGTTTCTGCTTCATATTAAAATATCGATGACGACAGTTTGACTTTATGCCTTTTATTATACTGGCTCTGATCAGTAATCGCGATTACGATTACGACTACGAAACCAACGAGTATAAAGTATTCACATTCGAGAGATCATCAATAAAGCGATGAGATTGGAGGTACCTATCCATCGCGAATCGCAATTTCGATTAAAGCTCAGGATGTTGATTAACGTGATGTCCTTTTTATATTAATACTAGCTACAGCAGACGATGTTCTGCCTTCTAGGACGACCCTTTGACTTATTAAAAAAAACTAAATTCGTAATAAAAAATATTGAGGGTCGCGTAACGGGATAAAAACTATCCTATCTCTCAAGTTGGACCAAACTGCACACAGTGTGCAAAGTTTCATTGAAATCAGTTCTGTAATTTAGGAGTTCATCGTAGACAAACAATGTGACACGTAATTTTTATATATAGAGATAGCAACCTCGCACGGGTGCAATTTATATGTTGTGGTGTCATTTATGCTTGAAAAAGATCTGTTTGTTCGAAGCATCAAGATCTGTTTGAGTTTGATGCTTTGGTATTGATATATTGTATAAAAAATATTTAATTTAATTATAACTAATACTAAACTAAAATAAATTAATTATTATACTTAATCGATTGGCTTAAATGACACACTTGAATAATATCAAAATTAGTTAACGTTCATTGGTTTGAGTTGTTAGTTCTCGTGAAACAGCGAAATTTTTCCATGGCTTACAGATTTAACAACTTTGGTTAATTATAGCAGTTAATGCTAATTATTATAGAATGTATTTATATACAATGTTTACAGCTGACTTTTCATTGCACAATACGAACAGAATTTTATGTATATACATAATTGCCCACGAGGGAAGCACTCAATTCTCACGTCCAAGCCCGGAACTACCCGCAATCTTGAATGTTTGACCTTGTGATTTATTAACCGTAATTGAAAATAACAATTTTCTGGAGAATTGCGGTCACTTAAATTGGAATGGTAGGTCCATTGGTATTATTACGAAAATATAGTAATTGAACCAGGATTTAATGAAAATATTCTAAATAATTTAAAGAAAAAAATGTAATAAAATGACACCTGAACAAGGGCTATGTAACTTAATGTTTGATGTGATTGCCTTAACTCCTGGTTTATATCATAATAGGAGTATTGATCAGATAATTGGTTTTAAAAGAGGTACTGAGAAAAATGCAGACCATTGTCTTGTTTTTACGATAAAAGGGATAAAGAGCATATACCTACAAACAGCCATTTGTTACCAGTTCTGCCAAAGTGCATCTAAAAGCCATATATTGAAAGATATAATAAAATATAAAAAGATATAATAAATAAAGACATTAATTATTGATATAATTAGAAGATTAAGAGAATGTGGCTTAATTATTGTCGCTACAATTTGTGACCAAGTCACATGTAATGTATCTGCAATTAATTCTCTTTTAAAAGATACAAAAGAACGATATTTAAGGCATAATAAAGTCTACAAAAGCATTATAATAGAATAGAATTGATAATAAAACTTTATTCCATATTTATAGTAATCGGGGAATCAAAACGAGTTCTCCAATTCCACATCCGGTCAGTATTGTATACTCCATCATAAATGTTTTTAAAGATTTTACCTGGAACATTAAACCACTACACAATTTGGGTGGATAAGGGTTCGTAATAAAATAAACGCGGTGTCCGTTTATTACTTTAAAATTTTACTTTTAAATCTATTTATATGGGGGAAATCCAGAAGGCTGGAAGAAACTGAGAAATTCTATTGGAAAATGAACAACATCTTTCGGGTCGAGTACAGTTTCCACAAAGTAGTGTGTTTACGTCGGCGTATATTGATGATCTTCGTGAGAACTGAGTTATTAATATGAGATCGTTACTAGGTATTTAATCATATATAATTAACTTCGGGATAAAGATTAACGACGAATTTTTGAAGGTCATCTACTAAAACACAAATATGTGCACTGTCAGGATTAATTCTTCCAATGTTACAAGTGGAATCTATAATCTCTATAATGTATCTCTATAATACATAAAAAGCCGCAAATTGTACTTTTAATTAATTTGTTTTTTTTTCTCAATTTATTTTGTTGTATAATAAAGTATGTTCCATTCATTTATTTATTTATTAATTCATTGTTCCATTCCATACTTTGAGCAATAAAGATGAGTCCGTCACTCAGGACATGCGTTTTTATATTTTAATATTATTATTAATTATTTATTTCATTATTCAGGTGAATACACCCATTTTGTTAGTACACTTAAAACTTACGAAATTAAAAACTAGGGGTTAGTAAATTCACAGAATACATAAATTATTACTACACAAAAATTATTATTTATTATTAAACATATTGGGTCTGGAACCCATATGCACTGTGTTCCAGTACCTCATCACAGGGTAATCTTGCCTTCCATATATGGAAGCTAGGAGGCCGTTGGTGCTGTCTCGCACGCGACGCATCAAGGAATCATATATAACATAATGAGTAGATCAATTGCAGAGTCATGCCCACCGGCAATGAATCCCACTAGAGTTACATAATCGCACCGCTGCACTAAACTTGGTAATCCGTGATAAACTACAATATATAAGTATATAAATATATAGAAACACTACAATATATACACTACATATAAGTATATACATTACTACAATACATATAATAATATATAGAAAGTAAGATTTACTATTATTCTCAACTTTCCTTTCTATACTGGATGATTTTTTACCGTGTGGAAAAAAATAGGGTGTAACAGGTGACCGGAATAGATACTAATTGGTTACGTATTATTTTAATTTCGATACTTTTTAATTGATTTATTTATTTAGTTCAAGAATTTTGATGTCATTATTTTAGTACCGAAAGTTGATTTCAAATTAGTAGTATTTGTTGATAGATCAATTTCATACATTAATGAAAAATAAAAAAAAGTAAAATATCAGTGACGTAGGCTTCACTTGTTACACCCTATTTTTTCCAGACGGTAAAAAATCACCCAGTATATTTGAATGACTTTTCCATCAATGTTAGTAATTAATATACAAATTATTTTATATTTTATTTAATATTTTATACGTGGTAGAGCCATGCTGCAGTTATATTAGTAGTATAGTTATAGCACAGATGGGTCGGCTCGATCGGGGTTGGACCACGCTCTCACAAAATACCAGCGTAAAATAATAGCTTAATGCTGCTGTGTTTCGTATGGCGAGTGTAGAGAACCGGTGACCCTTTTTACTGGAAACGAGGCATTCCATCTTGGTCCTCATGAGTGACAACGCATCTGTATTTTTATTCGTAATCGAGGATAGATGTACCTAGACGACTATGGGCCACAGCAACCACTTACCATCAGGTGGACTGTGTGCTCGTTGTCACCCTATATTATAAGAAATATATTTGAAATCGAATAAAACTAAATTTACGGATTTTATCGCGTTCATTTCATTACTTTTACTTATTTTTTAATTCCCGACGTTTCGGGTGCTTTACAGCATCCATTGTCACGGGGGGAGGGGGGGACTGAGTTGTTTGACGTCCCAATGTCATAGTTAGTCCGGCTACCTTCAGTTTTTGAATATTAATTTTTGGTCCGATTTACGCAAAACGAGCTTATAGTATCATGAAGTCTTGCAGCGGTATGCTTAGGTTTGGGTTTAATTTTGTTAATTATAGGATCCCAAGCAGGTGGCAGCACCCATCCATCTTCTCTATTGAAATTTGGATGTTTTTTTTTTTAATTTCAATAGCCTCGCGTATCATCCTTGGTAGGAATCGGTGTTCTTTTGCGAGAATTATTTTGTTTATCAAATCGAATGTAATTGTGGGGACGATCTTGGACATGTTCGCAGACTGCAGACTCCCCGGAGCGATAAAATCCGTAAATTTAGTTTTATTCAATGTGTAGTGTAGTGTTCGCGTCAATTTAAGAAATCATTATACTTCAAATCATTATAACCGTGTCGTGGCGGTGTAAAAATATCCACTGTCCCATATCGTCCCGTGGGTGTTATAAAGGCGATACAGGAACACTGAAACAGGAGATGGGCAGCAGCATCTTCCCGATAACAACTCAAAATTATAAACAAACTGCAGCTGCCAACCCGCCTGCTAAACGTGGTAACTATGGCAAAATCTGCCATATGGAGGAGGCCTATGTATTGTATGAATGGAACCTATTATTTATAATCGCGTAAAAGTCTTTTGCTGAATATTTTCCAATTAAACCTGTGCATCTGAATTTGTGGTAGTGGGATACATTTTAAATACCTACATTTATTGACATTTTATGTAGTTCAAATCCCGCATTTGATTGTGAAAGTTCGTTATACGTTCACGCTTTTACAACAAAATCCCAGAAAATATACAAAATTTGAGCAGCAAAAAGTTCAAAAACTTTATTAAACTAAGTTTGTATAAAAAGGGTATTATAATATTAAGGAATTTATGGATGAGAATAACCCCTGGGAAGGGTGGTCGCTACCAAGCTATTTCTAATTTATTATGTGTTGTTAATTGTAAGATACATGATTGTAAGCTGTAATTTTTTTTAAAGCTCCGCTGGGTTTCTTGCTGGTTCTTCCCAGGACAGAGGTTTTTTTTACTCCGAACCAGTAGTAAATTAAAAGAAAGTGACTTCCAATAAGTATTATTTATAATCTATATTGAATAAAAAAAGTTTCCGTTTCTGTTTGACATTCTTAGCAACGGAGATTTCAATTCTAGTTTGGTTTTGCGGAAAGGAATCTGGAATGTCTTAGTGATATTTAGATATTTAGAAGTTTAGATGGTACACAATATGATATGAGATTAACTGAATTGATATTTCCACGAAGTACCTTTAAAAAAAACCAAGATTTTGGATACACCATACGCATTATTGCCTCTTACGACACCCATGGGATAAGTTAATAATACTATATGCATATTATAATCACCAAATACAGACCATCAATAGACCCCTTCTGAACATAGTCTTCAATTTTGTTTTACACGTGGTAGAATCACGCTGCAGCTATGTATATTATGGTTGCAGCACGAATGGGTCGGCTCGACCGGGAAAGGACCACCCTCTCACAGAATACCAGCGTAAAATAGCAGCTTAATAATGTTGTATTTCGTATGGTGAGTGTAGAGATCCCGGACCCTTTTTTACTGAAAACGAGGCATTCCATCTAAGTCCTCAGGGGTGACAACTATAAATGTAGATGTCTATGGGCCTCAGCATCCACTTACCATCAGGTGGACTGTGTGCTTGTTTGTCACCCTTATTCTATAAATAAAATAAAAATAGTCTCCCTCCCCCATACATTGTAACAAAGTGCGGTTCTGAGCCACGTGCTACCATCGTCCACCAGCAAGTTTCATCAGCTTAAAACTCCATGTAGAATAAATACCAAATATATTATTTACGTTTTATATTAAATTGATAATCATGAATATTATTAGGTAATGTTTTCACAAGTTACACACAAAAAGGAATAAAATGTATAATAAATATGGTAAAAAACCTTTTTTTTTAATATTCTTACCCACATTAGGATTTTCTCCTTCATCGTGGAAGCAGTTACAAACATAAAATACATAAGGACAAACATGTAACCCGGAATAATTTTTGTAGGCCATACAAAAACTAGTCGATGCGGGATTCTAACCCGCAACTCCCAACAGAACACAGCACGACAGAACCTTCAAAGTTTTAGTATTCCGTTGTGTACAAACAGCTTAAATCTAAATGGAATCATTAATCATTTACCTTGCATTAAATTAATTCTGTAAAGAGCAACCATTATTCACCGACACGATTGTAAATACCCTTACGAAACCTTATCATAATAAATAACAGAATAATCCCGAAAGTGTTGCCAAATAAAATCAAAACACTGTCACATACATAAATAAACGCACACATGTGCTTCCTCTCACATAAGAGCACGTATTCATTAAAAAAGGTGCGTAAAGCAAATAACTAATTTTATCTATTTAACATAACATAAACACTCACGCCTATCACCCAGAGGGGTAGGCAGAGACTACGGACTTCCATTTGGCACGATCCTGACATACCTCTTTCGCCTCTTTTACATCCATATATTTACGCATACATGCTCGTCGGTTAAGGGTACTTCTAACGTGGCCCATTTTCAAAATATCGCCAATTTGGTCGATAAACTTTTTCCTAGGGCGTCCCTTCCCGACTCGGCCGTTCACATCTGCCATATAAATTTGCTTTGTCACTCTTTCCTCATTCATTCTTTCCACATGACCAAACCACCGAAGCATTCCTTTCTTAATCCTGGTTACAACATCATCTTGCATACCACATTTATCTCTTATCACGCAATTTCTCACCCTGTCATTCAGATTCAACCCTAGCATATTCCTTAAAGACTGCATTTCTACAGCATTTATTCTACTTTCGTGCTTCTTCTGTCACACCCAGCTTTCACTACCATACATTAAAGTAGGGACTAACACAGCATTATGAATTACCATACGTGCCTGTTTTGACACATTCTGGTTCTTCATAATAGAGTGTAGTGCCCCATTCACTCTATTCCCTGCATTTACTCGTCGTTCTATATCCCTATCATATCTACCATCCCTGCTAAATACACATCCCAAATACACAAACTCATCCATTTGCTCAATTAACTCTCCTTCTATTCTTATTTCACATACCGTTTTGCTTTCTTCCCTTTCAAAAACCATCACTTTCGTCTTACATGCGTTCACTTTCATTCCCCTTTCTTTTAATTCCCAGTTCATTAATGTAACCATCATTTGCAACTCAGCCGCCGATGACGCAAATATGACTATTTATTAAAATAACTATTTTTTTTTATTATCTATTTATTATAATAATATTATATCCCTCATTTTTGTAGTTCTGTATTTTGTAGTTTCGTTATAAAAACTATACAACGTGGAACAAAAATCCTGTGGTTCCCGTTAACTGTGTTATCTCAATCAGTATTCAAGCGTATAGAAATCATTTTTTTTCTTCAGAAAACGATCATACCTGTCCCCATACGTGGACCATACGTGGCCCAGGACCATACTTTGTGGCATTCTTTGGGGGAGGCCTATGTTCAGCAGTGGACTTGTGAAGGGATGTAATGATGATGATGATGATAAAGTTTTATGTGTCCCACAGCTGAACGTAGGCCTCTCATATATAGAGGGTTATGAAGATTAGATCGTAACATTACTTTTTGTAGGAGTTGTCGTTATATTGAACTGGCCACTATGAACTGTAACAGCTTTGGTTTTACTAGGAATTCTAAATTCACAGATACCAACGAAACATCAGAAAAATGGTGCTGTGTTTCGTATACTGGGTGTAGACAACTCGATACCTTTTTCTACCGCCTTAAAAAAGGAGGAGGTACTTAAAGTCAACCAAATCTAAGAAATACCTTTTGACAGCTGTCAGACTTATTGCACCAAGCATGCCAACGAAAAAATGGGAACGTACAATATTCGATTCTTGAAAAAATCGATATCGATTATTTAGAGTTGATAATCATTTGCAGTTTGGTTTGAATAATACCAGAATAAATTAAAAACGGATAATTTAAAACATAAGATTTATCAGTTTCTTTTTATTGGTTGTTACTGCTTATTTCAAGAGGCACAGTTATAAAAATTTGAGATTGAAACTAAATTAAAAATAAATTTATTCAATCACTTTCAGTACAACTAGTAGATATGTCGTTGTTTATATTAATTATTATTTGATTTCGAAAAATGCAATCAAAATTAATGTCTCTTTCAAAGCTATCCATAATAATTTGTTTTGTTTTTCTACCACTTTTCCGAATCATCTTTTGTGACGTGGGCGCACGCTTGAACGAAAATAGAAGAAACAGTCCAAAATGTTAAAGCCGAGTCACAAATAAGAACACATACACAAAATCACAAAATTACACACAGTAAGCTCTCGAAACAGAAACAGAAACTTTTTTATTCAATATACTGGTTCGCAAAAAAAAAACTCTGTCCTGGGAAGAACCAGCAAGAAACCCAACGGGACTAGTATAAAAAAACAAGAGCTTACAATCATGCGTGTTACAATTTACAACACAAAAAAAAATAGAAATAGCTTGGTAGCGATCACCTTTCCCAGGAGTTATCATCCATAAATTCCTTAATATTAAAATAACCTTTTTGTACAAACTTAGTTTAATAAAGTTTTTGAACTTTGTGTACTTACGTCAAATTTTGTATTAATATAAAATTAAATTGAACAAATAATACATTATAAAAGTTAATGATTCGATTATTTGAATACTTTTACCGATTATTTGAATATTTTGCCGATTATTCGCATAGCAATGAATTTTAATCATCCAAACACTACGGTAATATACATAGCGACATATCATTGAAACGACGTCAAGTAAAAAAAGTGAAAAATTCAAATTTAAATTAGTTATAAAAAACTATACACGTTGTAATGAAATATAGATAACTTCATAATTCTTCGGATTTAAGTAAAAGGTTATTTTAAATCGTGTGAGTACGCTTGTACAAAGTTATTGCGGAATGATTATTGTGAAACGTCAAAACGTATTTCTTAGATTTGGTTGACTATATTTCGACTGTATGTTCCTTTTTCTTTATGAGTAATCATAACTTTTTTCTAGGTGAACCGATTTCGATGATTCTTTTTTTATTTGAAAACTAATGCTTCTCATGTGGCCCCACATAAATGTTACTATTACTAGTTTGAGAATGATCAAGACCTGAGTAATAGTTTTTTAGTTGTCCTTAATAATTTATATTGAAATCGGTTGTACAAAATTTTTAATTTTAAATTATTACTGGAAATGATGCACTGCATTGTAGTCCTTAGGGAGGACAGTGCACGTATCTCCATTTTGATTCTTTATTGACAGTAGATGAAAATGTCTGTCCACCTAAAGGGTGAACTGTGTACTCGTTGGAAATTCTTATTTTATAAAAAAAATCTACAAAGCATACTATTTCTTTTTCAACTTAGCTTATTCATTTGTTTTCACAATTTTTCTTCTGCCAAAGTCTGTCAGTTCGCACTGTTGTGGCCCAGCGGACTCCTTTCTCTTCTATAACCCTGTGAGATGAGAAGAGGCCCGTGTCCAATAGTCGTTATGTACTACAATAACAATAAAGGTTTTTCCCTATATCGCAAAGGTGATTTACACACTAAACAAATGTCCTGACCTAGAACAGTTATATTGGGCCATAAAAATGGGATTAGAATCCAGCTCCGCACGTCGCAGCGCAAACTGTTAGCCGTTGCGCTACTAAACTGTCAATTGAAATTTTAAAAGTTGCTTTGAAATTAGACTTGCGCCATTAAATCAATTACAAAGCTTTTATTTGGAAAACAATGGACACACGTTGCATATCAAAGTGTAGATACACTGACCGTACACAATTATAATACGTATACCTACGCAATTATATTATTCCATACCTATTCGTTTAGTTTTTCTGCGAATGCCTTAAGGGATAGTCGTTCTTAGTGGGATCCTAATAAAACTTATTTTTTAATTTTTATAAAAACAAATAGAATTCTTCTATCGAACCGTTTATATTTAGCCTCGACATAGAATGGTTGATGAATGATGACGCAAAGATACATTTAGCTTTATCTTAAAATTATGTTTATGCGTATATAAACTGTGAAAAATACTGCGCGTCCCGTGTTTTTATTTTTTGTTTATTTGTGAAAATGTACGGCTGGTTACTGGAAAGCGTGCAGCATTATATTGTGGTAAGCGGACACTAAGCTTCCTTTTACTTTCTTATTTATTATTATAAAATATGTCTATTGATACGAAAACTGTATAATATTTTTATTTATTTACACGATTATCTTAAATAAATAAAAAATATTTTAAATATAGTATGTTTAATAAGCATCTATATATTTATATATTTTAAATTTATGATGTAAATATAATAAAATATTTTTGACGTGACAACGTCTTATAAATTGGTTTGCCGGGTGACACTTCAAGAAACTGCGTTACGCTCCGCTCACGTTATGCGCTCACAATGAGAGCGAGTGAGAGGCACGCGTCCCTTCCACTCGGGCATGGTTAGCCCGCCTAAGAGCGAGAGAGACAGACATAAAAAGTGTTATTTCATCCTTCTTCCTACTATACGAATGAATATTCACATTAAAATTATTTTACCACTCAAAGTCGTTGTCACGTAAAACTTTCGCCCGTATACCGACTTTACAGGCAACCAATTTTTTTTTTACATTAAGTTCGATTTTACCCTAAATTATCCAAAACCCTGTCAACTTGAAGAAACGCTAAAGCCCTACCTATATTAAAAGATTTACTCTAAAATAGTGCAAAATATCGCAAAACTGGAAACACTGCAAAAATTTTGAAAAATTTGATTGTTTTAAATTACTCCGATATTACATATTCAACGTCATAATTTATTGAAATTTGGAGCGTTTTGCATTTGAAATTAGAGGGGAGTTCCAGGGATGGCCCGCAGGGTCAACCATTTTTTTTTTTAATTATATCAATCATCGATAACCGTGTGTTCACTACCCGAGGGTTTCATAAGAGGTGACAGACGGAAATTGAAACATGTAATGAGCAGCAGGATCTTCCTGATAACGACTCAAATTAATATTTGACATATTTCATAGTGGGAAAGCTAATCTCTTAGGAAAATGTAAAGGTGATTCTGTGTTATTACAGCTTTTCTATATTTATCAGAAAAATTAAATACATAAGTATACAACTAAAAAAAGTTAAAAAGTGAAAAAAAAAGATCAAACCACTGAGGCACTGTTTTATGTTTCTATTAATATAATACTCTAGAAACTGATAAACTATTATTTAAAACTAATTTCTCAATTAACTGACATTTTATACGTGCCACGCTACAGCTACGCGTATATTATGTATGGTTGTAGCATGTACGGGTCGGCTCGACTGGGGCTACGACGCTCTCACAGAATACCGCCGTAAAATAGCAGCGTAACTGTGTTTCGTATAATGAGATCCAGAGACCCTTTTTTACTGGAAACGAGGCATTCCATCTTAGTCCTCAGGGGTGAGAACGCATCTGCGTTTTGATTCTTAATCGAGGATAAATGTAGATTTCTATGGGCCACAGCATCCACTTACCATCAGGTTGACTGTATGCTCGTTCGTCACCCCTATTTTATAAAAAAAATTATATAACAAAAACATTAGCTCAGCAACAACTAGCGACATCAGGTGAATGTGAGATTAATAGCCCTCGTTAAAAATGTATACGTGGTAGAGCCACGCTGCAACGTGCTATAGCTGCAGTAACGTTATCTAGACCAAACTTGTGGTCGCGGCGGCCAGTAAACTGGCACAAGAGCAGGACAGAATTATAATGCCCGAGTGTATGCACAAGCCAAAATGCACTCTATATTAACTCACTCTCATAGTTGGATGAGACGGTAATCCGATACGACCAGAGCGAAATCGGTCGCAGGACGAACGGTTTTAAGTGCTTTCCGAAGCACGGGAGTGAAACAACACTAATTATCTTACCCTAGGCTGCTAGAAGATAATTTATTTACTGAATGACTGATTCAAAATCTGACCTGGGATCGAACTGGAACCACATATACGCGGTCGCGCTTACGACATCTAGATCAAACATGCAGTTAATGAAATGTCAGTGTTTTTTATGGTTGTAGTATAAACGGGTCGGAAGTACCGGGGAAGACCACGGGAAATCTCACAAAACACTAGCGGGAAATCGCAACATTATAATAATATGTTATTTATGTATGGAAAGTGTCGGAAGCCGGAGACCCTCTTCACAGGAAAACATTTTATATTATTCCTTAGGGAGACAACGCTTTGCATTTGCATTTTGATTCTTATTTTAAACGTAATGCCAACTGTGTGTTCGTCTTTCAAACTTATTTCTATAAAAAACAGTACTCGTAAAAGCTCGGTCAATACTGAGAGAAAACAAATAATTTTAACTAAGATGATGTGTGTACTTACGTGAGTGAGTCGATTACTAAGCGATATCGTCACTATACCCAAGTCATTCACTACAATCTTCACGAGCTTACGGATGAACATAAGCCTTCGCCACAGATTGCCACAAATTTAAATTCAGAGTTTTTTTTTAAATAACAAAACGACATGATAGTACGCCTCACAGTAAATTCAAACAACCAACTTCAAACAAAGATTGCTATAGTTGCATTGCCACCTACGAAGACTATGATGAAAATACGTTATAGCCTGTAATTATATATCTCTCTACACCCTTCAGTAAGAACAAAGCAGTAAAAGCACTGCTAGTAGACGGCAGAAACAGCTAAGAGTTATCCTAGTACCCAGGAAATCTGATTATAATGCAGACTATAAACACAGCTAAACGAACGCCTTGTTTTTGATTCACTATTATCTGTATTAATAGAATCATTCATTAGTAATTTTGCGGAACATAGGCGTACCAAAAATTACCACAAAGTCTCAAGTCACAAGCATCCATGCACTTCCGGCGGACCATATGTATATATATATATATATATATATATATATATATATATATATATATATATATATATATATAAATGTAATAAATCTAATAAAATCAATCGAATTTATATATACTACACAATCTTATCAGGTTATCACTAAATTTAGTGAAGAACCACCGCATTTCCCGCGGTTGATTCTTAGATACTCATGTATAATATGGCCGGCTGCTAGCTCATTGACACTTCAACTTACTAAACCGATGTGGTATGTCGGTCACATTAGTTCTACTTCGGATATCTTCATCGTGTATTCTAGCACGTAGCAACAATTCGACTATAGCCAAGAAACCTCTTGTATTTGATTATTAATATTCAGTGTGAAATATCTGTTGCAAAAATATCTTCTCTTTTGCTCTTACTCTTTCAAATACTGCATTAGTTGCGTCCAGTTCTAAGTTTTGATTTGAGACTTTCAATTAATCACCGACCCACCTGTAGCCAATAAAACTATAATCCATTTTTTCTTTATAATTTCTTATGTAAAGGCAGTAAAAGTAAATAGAAGTTTTGTTACAGCCTATATACGTTCTACTTCTGGAAACGGGCCTCCTCTAATGAGAAAGCCCGTTCCCGGTCTCAGATATGAGTCTAAGAGAGTTATGCTGAGCAATTAATCCGTCGCGATGCTCTGGTGCGTGTTGGCAAAACTCAAGTGTTCTTCAAATATTTTATTCCTTAGACATGTAGGTTTCCTTTCTGGTGTTTTAATGTACCGTCGAGCATGCCGTAAATCGGCACTTAAAATTGCATTAACAATTTCATTGGTGCCACCTTGTACGTTGCTCGGATACGAACGCTTATCTCCAGACCTATTACGGCTCTTTTTTTATTTCATCATCATCAGCATCATCATTAGCCCGCGGTAGTCCACTGCTGAACATAGGGATCTCCCAAAGCGCGCTACTTAGCCAGATCTTCGGTTCCACGCATCCATTTACTGCCAGCCGTCCCGCGCAGATTGTTGCTCCCTCTAGCCAGGAAGCATTCCACACCCACACTACGTTTACCTAAATGCGGTCTCCACTCTGTCCCCGGGACGCCCCCGTGTCCGTGACCCCGTGGCTAGGAAAAACAAGCACTCAGAAACATCAGCCTTCCAGACCCCAGCGCCAGATCTGATCTATGGCTCCACCACCAACCAAGATTTGGCTGCGGAAGGTAAGAAGAGCGGCGCCTCGCAATACCGACACTCCTTTCCTCCCGCAGCAACACCACCACCGCATCGACAGTGCTGCCCCGTTTGAGTCGCGGAGGATAGGACGAGTGGCGCATCGCCATACCTACACTCGTCTTCCTCCGCGACTCCACCTCGGCGTAGCGGTAGGGAGAGAGTAAACCCCTCAAGCCTCAACCCACCTACACACATCCGAAGTGGTCTCGCCAAGCCAATTCGGAGTGACCACCTCGGGCCGGCCCTTCACCTCAGACCAGGAATGTGGGTTCTTTGTTTACCACGGGTGACAGAACCACGGCTACTAAGCTCCTTCGCCACGACAATGCGGGAACCCGTTGGGGGGGGGGGGAACTCTATATGACACGCCTACTCCTACATTATTCTATTACATATACACATATCATTATTCTCCTACACTATCACTTCTGTGACAATTATGTGACCAGCCCATTGCCACTTTAGCCTGCATATACGTCTTTTTATTTAGTACGTCCTTTTTATTTAGTAAATAGTAAGTAATAAGTTAAGCATTTTATTAAGGGACTTTTCACATGGATTACCCTGGCTTAATATTTAGAATTGCAACATACGTCGTATGGAACGCACACCTTGAACATTTTTACAATTTCACTTGCGCAATCGTTTTCTTTTATCGAATATCGACCTTTAAAATTCGCGACCAGCTACTACTTACAGATATTACGCGTAGACCGGCCATTAGCAATTCGCAAATGTGTCTCCAGAATATCAATGGCGCCAGAATATCAATTTTGGGTCTCACGTACGAAACTCAGTTGCAAAATATTTAATCCATGCAATGTATTTTGTTTAGAGTCTGATAGTGTCACAACAAGGTTATTCTGGTCACAATTTAAAAAGGCTTTAGCGAAGTTAAAAACAATGAAACAATTGATGTTTTGGAAGCAACCACTCGTGCCAAAATTTCATATTTTTGTCGTAACATGTTAGAAGTAACTTCGCTGATCTTGGTTAATTCATTTTTTAACGTCTTTAATATAATGGACTCCCCCAAAGTACCGACTGATTCTATTAATTATCTTAGAAGTAAAAGTGCAGCCCCCAGAAAGTTATAAGAGGGAACTTAATTCATCACAGTAAACACTTATTATATTATTTTAAGTAAGCTACCTCCTCCGCTAATTTTTACTCGGGGCTGAAATGTTGGGTAATATACCTAATCAATAGGCTGGCAGGTGTGCATATATTTGTATCTGTGTTCCGCCTTAACTACTGAACCAGTCGTCGGATTTCTACAAATCATATTGACACATTTAATCGAATTGTCTTATCAACGTGAGAAATACAAATTATGTGACGTCAACAACAAAAATGGCGGATATGAACTTTCATACGTAGCGGAGCCACACTGCAGCAAATTATCACTAGGTGATAAGACCTCAACCTTGGTAGTAAGGAGTTCGTCTGGAAAAACTCCACCCTCTTAACTCTTTCCGCTGCCAAGCAGCTGTGCTTGCACTGCTGTGTTCCAGTCTGAAGTCTGAAGGGTTGAAGCCAGGCTGGGCGGTATTCCATCTTAGTCCTCAGAGGTGACAAAGCATCTGTACCTCTTTTTGTAAAGTTGGTGGCAGTTTTCAATGGACTGCAGCAGCCAGTCATAATCAGTCATCTTTCATAAAAATGTAATTTAAATATCATACACGTGGTAGAGCCATGCCGCAACTATATTAATCGTATAGTTGTAGCACGAGTGTGTCGGCTCGACCAGGGAAGGACCACGCTCTCACAGAATACCAGCGTGAAATAGCAGCTTAACGCTGCTGTGTTTCGTATGGTGAGTGCAGAGAACCGGAGACCCCTTTCACTGGAAATGACGCATTCCATCTTAGTACTCACGAGTGACAACGCATTTGCCGTGATTCGTAGACGAGGATAGATATAGATATCTATGGGCCACAGCAACTACTACCATCAGGTGGACTGTGTACTCGTTTGTCACCCTTATCCTATAAAAAAATGAAAAACAAACTTTTTATTTAAATTTGTTTTTCAAATTTGTTAGCGAACTTAAATAATTCAAAGTAGTTATTTATAGTTAGTTACTCATAACTACTTTATTAATGGTAGTTTCATCTACCTTTTTAGATTTGGTACTTCAAATTAGGAGGAAACTTGAGTAACTTGAGTATACACAGCTTTTTTATGTATGCTCTAAGTAAGGGAGTTTTCAATTAGACTGAAAGTTTTCCTTGTACATGATATTACTAGCGGATACACGGCGTGTGCTGCTACGCTAAAAAAAGAAATACTTTTCGTTCATTTTTTGGAAAATAGAAAATTTTGTTAATGTTTTTATGTAATTCTTAATACTACAGAATAAATAACTAATACATTGTTTTAGTGGTCTAAACCCATCTTCGCATTATTGCCTTTAATGAAAATGGTTTGGAGCACATCGGTTAGGTGGTTTCAGTCTATAACGGACAAGGTAGAAACATTCAACACGGCGAACATAAAATGTATAAAACACATCTTTGTGTTTTATACATTTTATGTTCGCTGATAAGAAGCGATTTCAATGCTTCTTTTTTACGAAATGGTTTTCGCTTAAGTAGTGGTGCCTTATAAATTTGAGATTTTGTGTTTTATACATTTTATGTTCGCTGATGTGAAGCGATTTCAATGCTTCTTTTTTACGAAATAGTTTTCGCTTAAGTGGTGGTGCCTTATAAATTTGAGATTTTTACCTAAGGATGAAAAAATAGGGAAGGTAGTTTCTAATCTAAGTAATAAGACGACATTTCAGTTGTTATCTTAAATTTTTAATATTTCTTAGTCTACTCAAAATGGTCAAATTATTAAGCTTTTAATAATAAGTAAGAGCCGAATTCATACTTAAAAAGAGCCGAATTCATACATAATACTGTTACGCCGCGCTCGAATAAGTCAACTAGCGCCATCTAATGTCAGGAACGAGAGCGAGGGGAGCGTTGCAGTAAATGACATCACACGTCTTTCGACCGACAGCGCCAAGTTTCTGGAAAGTCTATACTCGCACACTCGTCTCTTTGCGCGCATTTACCTGAATATTCGGGATGTTTCTTTGCTAATTTAAATAAATAGGCGCTGCAAGATGCGATCGAGACAGAGTTGAACTCAGCGACACAAGCGAAGCTTCGGAGCGGAATTAAGTGAATTAGTGTGTTTAATTGTTAGTGTTTTAACTTTAATTTGTGTAAAGTAAATTAAAGTGTTAATTTAGGTAACTTTATCGGCAATTTTTATTGTCACGAACCTCAAGCTCGTAACAATACTTTAAAAGTACTCATACACTTACGAGACTGTTTTTAGTAAATGAAATAGGTTTTAAAATTTTATTTGTTAAAGCAAGTTGGTAAATATGTGTTATTATGAAAATGTAAATTAATTTTTTTGAACAGCAAGAATGTGGGGAAGAAATATGGGAAACGATACTTCGCGAGTCTGGAGCCAGAAATACTGTATTCGGCGCTACCCAGGTAATATATACAGCTATTTTCCTTTTCCGCGTACCATCTAGGGTTGCCAGATGGTCGGGTTAATGAATGCAATCATGAAGGAATTTTAAAAGCGTATTTATACACAGCGTAATGTTGGACTTTCAAGCAGAAATTTTAGCTTTGGAAAGTGATACATGCCTAAATTTGCTCATATTAACAAAATGCAACCAAAACGACCTCAACAATATAATATAAAATTAAATTAAATCATTTGTGTTGTCAATTTCTGTCAGCAATGCTGAGTATGGAACGATGGTTAGTTTTCTAAATAATTTATAATCCAAAGAGAGAGTTCGTGGAAGCCTTTCATTTAATAAAAGCTGAGTTAGTAACTATACTGAACTTTGAAGTATGTTTATTGTTTGAATTTTAAATATTTTCTGAATACTACTAAAGGATCGAAATTGGTGGACTCTAGTAAAGTAAAATGCCAAGTACATGTGGCGATTTAAAAATTAAGTTTACGTAAATCAGTTATGTGTCAACAATATTAAGTCTAATTGTAGCCTATTAATTTAAAGAATAAACGTTTTAATGTTGTTTTCTCCCGATAACAACCCCAAAATTCCGAAATTTTCAATTTTTTTCTAGACATTTTGGTCTTTCGATCTGGCATTCCTAGTTCCATCCAATACATTCAACGCTGGTAAAAATCTTATTGTCTTCGATAGATTGCGATTACTTTCAATAATGACCAATATATCTTGACAGGTTTTTCACTTAGCCAGTGCTTGATAACAAACCGACTTAGTGGTAAATGTCGATGAAGCCTCGATTGTAGATTGCACTGTCTTATCGTAACAAAAGCCTATTCACTCTTGCCTTGAAGACGCCCAGATTGTAATCGAACGGAAATACAGAAACCAGCAAATTATCTTACTCCTTTGCAGTACGCAATACGTCTTACGTAAGAGGATGTAAATTGTCCAAAAATCTGAGGAATGATGAAGCACCTAAGATGCGAGGGTTTTTGGTGACTTTTTTTATAAATCTATAGTGACAAACAAACTTACCGTCCACCTGATGGTAATTGGTTACTGCAGTCCATGGACATCTGCAGCCAACATCAAACAAAGAATGCTACATATGTGTTATATATGTAGCATTCTTATCATAGGTAAAGACCTAGACCTCATAGCCTTTTTTTTTCATGGGGAAATGCCTACGCATACTCGCCTTGCGGGGGCAAGGACGGGTTATGTCGGACTCGCACCGACTAAAACCCCATGGTGTTCCACCTTTGTCGCATATTGGCAGGGCTACGGGAACGCTTTCGCACACATCCGCGGCCCTACTAGCGCCTGCCGCCCCATGGCAGCACCTCCTCGGGAGAGGAAAATTCCTCCCCGTTCTCCTTCCCAGGTAAGGCGCACCAGAACACATGGCGCGCCTTCCTCCACGGCCTCCAATTACGTCTGTGCAACAGACGCCCCCGCGTCCGATGCACAAAGGCCATGGGGCCAGGAAAAACGAGCACTTAGAAGTACTAGCCTTCCCGACCCCAGCGGCGGATCTGGTCTATGGCTCCGCCGCCAACCAAGATTCGGCTGCGGAGGGTAGGGAGAGCGGCGCCTCGCAATACCGACAACCCTCTCCCCCCGCAGCCCCACCACCACCGTATCAACGGTGCGGCCCCGTTTGAGTCTCGAAGGATAGGGCGAGTGGCGCATCGCCATACCAACACTCCTCTTCCTCCGCGACTCCACCTCGGCTGCAGCGGTAGAGGGTGCGCGAGTCCCCACTCGATGCAGTCCACCAGCACACATCCGAAGTGGGCTCCCCAAGCCCACTCGGAGTGGCCACCTCAGGCCGGCCCTTCACCTCGGGCCAGCCACGTGGGTTCCTCTTTGTTCACCGTGGGAGACCAAGCCACGGCTACTAAGCCCCCCCGCCACGACAAGGCGGGAACCCGTTCGGGGGGGAGACCTCATAGCCTGTATTTATATTTTCCCTCCTTATCCTTTAGACCAGAACACAGCAGAACGGGCACTGCTATTTGAGTATGAGTGTTGTACCTCCGTGGTGAAAACGCCTAGGTACAATAGGAGTCTTACTATTGAGCGTTATAATCATCATTACAGTTCATCACAAGTCCAATGCTGAATAAAGGCCTCTTTAATAGATTGGCAAGACGCATGGTCCTGAACTACCTACTCAGTACTCGTACATGCAGGTGGGAGTCACTTGCATCTATCAGCGCATGATTTATTAGGTCGTTACTACATATGGTCAGAACCTTTCTTCCCCACTAGCCGAGAAAGATTCTCAAGTTTCAATCTCATACTGACAAGCGCTGTATTGATCGGTGCTTTCATAAAGATAGGTTAGTAAAAACCTGTGACTAGTTTCTCTATTTTTTGGTTATTTTAGTTTAACCTAAAGAATGAAACGCAATTAAAAAAAAATTTCTTTGTTATCAGCAATATCCAGACGCTCTTATGCTAAGAATAGCGTGC
Organism: Parnassius smintheus behrii; assembly: GCA_036936625.1. NCBI lineage: Eukaryota > Metazoa > Arthropoda > Insecta > Lepidoptera > Papilionidae > Parnassius > Parnassius smintheus. Next base: position 26,380,208 of record JAUPFT010000014.1, on the reverse strand, counting down.
GCCTTGGCTCGACTCGTAAACTTGGATCCCAATAGTCCAACTACATCAACACCAGCCAGTCCAACACCTAGGAAAACATCTTTGAAATCCAAACAAAGCTGGCGAAGTCTGTCTCTCGACGCAGATAACAGGAACCAAACCTTCAAATGCCCTTTCACCGCTAACAATGCATTGGCGGCTGCAACTAAAAAAGAAATAGCTTCGTATAATCCCGCTGAAGAAATAACAGTGCCTATCAAAAGACCCATTTCTACAGAAAGGATCAACGAGGGGGAAGAACTAAAAGTAACAAATATCAAAAATATATACAGAAGAAGTCTGGCTATAAATCTAGAACGTAACACATTCAAAGAAGCTCCAGAGAAAATTCCAGAAGTCGACGATGACACAGATGTCAAATGCACCCCGGAATCCATGCCTACATCTCCAAAATCTGACAACTTTAATATGGGTCCTGACAAAAAACAGATGGTTAGAAGGACTAGCTGTACCGTAGCTTTAGACGTGTACAGAAGAAGAGGTTCTGGTTTAGGATCCAGGCCACGCTTGAACAGTCTTAATCTTATCCACGCAGAAAAATTAAATTCTAATCGGGAGCGATTTGGAACGCCTGAGAAAGTTATGCATTTCTTTGGCAGATGCTTTGTAAAATTCTTTAGTAATTATGGGTAAGCGAAATAAACTTTGTATATTTATAGGTCTATAAATAAGTCTCGTTGCTAACGAGAACTGCAACAAAAACATTTTTATGCTCCTTCGAAGGCATATTATTAAAATGTCGTAGTTAATGCCATGTGATGACAAATTCCTTCTACTTACACAAACACCCATCGAATGAAAGTCGCAGACGCGTTGGCGAACCGCTAGCGCTACTATTTTGGCAGTACGGTCCCTTGTTTCATTGATTTCGGGAATCGACGACGTTAAAATAAGGTGGGTGTACTATGGAAGGCCACTCTAACAAATAAACAGTTATTATTCGTTTATTTACTGGATAAATGAAACTAACAAATATTTAAGTAATACTTTTGTTTTATCACGTAACATATAAACCACTTCTTTTTATTGTAGATTTAAACGCTATTTATTTAACTTTAGTGTTAAATGACTGATTTATTATAATGCCCTCTAAGAAGCCTTGTTCCTAGCAAAGTCATTTGGGTGATTTCAATGAAACTTAAGTTCAACCAATATTGATTAAATCTGCAATTTAAAAAAGTGGTTTATATGTTACGTAATAAAACAAAGTATTACTTAAATATTTGTTAGTTTCATTTATCCAGTAAATAAACGAATAATAATTGTTTATTTGTTAGAGTAGCCTTCCATGGTACACCCACCTTAGGTAACAAAATTATCGTATCATATTACTGACAGAAACAAGTGAAAGGTTTTTATTTTTCACGCTTTACATTAATTCTTATACGAGTAATAGCTTTTTGATGAAAATTAAATGACAAAAAACTTACAGTTCATCTTATGGTAAGTGGTTACAGCAAGCAGCCCATGGACGTTTGTTACCAACTTCAAGTAAAGGAGGCTACACGTAGGTTCTCCACCTGGGGATTAAGATGGAATGCCTCACAGCTTTTCTGCACGCTTTAAACCGGAACACAGCAGTGCACGCACCGCTGGTTAGCGGCAGAAATAGGTAAGAGTGAGAGATATGTATACCCAGATGGACTCCCAGGCAGAAATGGCCACCTAGTAAGCTCACAAGATACTCGTATAATTAAAAAATGTTTGCAACAGATAAATAATGCTACGTACTTTTTGTGGGAGAAATGAATAAGAGTGTTTATTTTTTTTATTATTTAGCTTTCTTTTTTTATATGAGATGGGGCAAACGAGCATGCAGCTCATACGATGGTAAGTGAATACCGCCACCCATGAACAACCGCAACACCAGTCGAATAGCAGATGCGTTGCCGGCCTTTTAAAAACGAATAGACTCTTTTCTTGAAGGTCCCTTAGTCCGGAAAAATTGCTGGTGGTAGTCGATACCACAAGGAAGTTCTGCGAGGAAGAAACCTTCTTGTAAATCGTACAGTAGTGGACCGCCCATCATCCAAGTGGTAAGGATGGTATCTCGAGTTGATATGTTATTGACCTACGTACGTAGGCGGTCCCATAATGAATTGGCTTAACTATGAACCAATGAAGGAAATGAAACGAAACCAATTTTATTTTTCAATATAATCACCATGAATACTAACACACTTCTGACATCTGTGAATCAACATCTCCAAACCTTTATAAAATAATCACGTTTTTCATCCTCAAAATGACTGAAGACGGCCGCCTGCAACTCTTCATCGCTTGAAAATTTTCGTCCTCTTAAGTCCCGCTTTAAATTTGGAAATAAATAATAGTCGGACGGGGCCATGTCTGGACTGTAAGGTGGATGTTGAACTTCTGTGAACCCGCATTGACGAACTGCATCCTTCGAAACACCAGCGGTATGAACAGGGGCGTTGTCATGGAGCAACAGGACACCTTTAGACAGCTTGCCTCTTCGTTTTTCCTTTATCTTGTCTCGTAATTTATATATTAAAGAAGCATAATATTCGCCGTTCACGACTGTATTACGTTCTTTAAAATCCACCATCAAAATGCCTTGAAAATCCCAAAATATTGTGCACATCAGTTTTTTAGTCGATTGTTGCACCTTTGCCTTTCTAGGGGGCTTTTCACCCTTATAACGCCATTCCATTGACTCGCGCTTGCTTTGTGGATCGTAATACAAGATCATAGTTTCATCACCAGTCACTAGCCGCTCGATCACAGTCTTTGGATTTTCGCCACAAAGATCCAAAAACTCCGAAGCGCAGCGCACTCTTTCCTGTCTCTGTACCGCTGAAAGAAGTTTCGGTACCCATCTTGCACTCACTTTTTCATGTAAAGATGTTCATGGATCGCGCGATGAACGGTACTCTTAGAGAGCCCAAGCCTTGCTGCAATTTCTCGAATCTTCAAACGGCGGTCACTCAGAACCTCCTCTTCGATAAGAGCAATCGTTTCGGGAGTGAGCACTTCCACAGGTCGACCGTCGTGGCCAAAGTCTTCGACGGTTTCTCTCCCGAGGCGAAACTCTTTCACCCAAATTTTCACTGTGTGTGTATCCAATCGTTCTTTTATTTGGGCAGGGGATAAACCTTCTTTAAACAGAAACTTTATGACACTTCGATACTCAATTTTCGACATTTCGAAAAAATACGCGACTCTCGTTATTCAAATGCCTGTTAAACTAAGACTAAGCATTTCATGTCGATGTATGTTTCTTATATTAAGTGCACGATAAACGTACTATTTAATGCAACACAACATGTAGCGACATGTCGCATTGAACTATATCAGGCCAGTTCATTATGGGACCGCCTGGTATGTGTGTATTCGTATATATGTATTAATATAATGAAGTTTTATAATTCAGTCTTCACCCACTTCCGGACGTCTTGATAATCTGAAATTTAGCAGGAATATTGACAACCGATGACAATACAACAGATTCATCAATCCGTGTTTAAGTTTAAAAAAAATTATAGTATAAATTAGACTTTATTCCTTTTTCAAAAGCATAGGAGTATAATACATATTATAATTTGTTAATCAGTATACTTTAAATTTAAAAATCGAATGATGAAATGCAGGTACGACACAATGATCCGCGCCACTGGACGCTACTTCTGCACGTTTCTGCAATCCGTGGATAGCATCCATCAACGCATGCGCTTCACATTCCCACGCATGCGATCTCCCAGCATGCAACTTACACGCGCTCATAGACTCGGCGCAGAACTAGTTTACAGCAGTGGTAGAACCGGTTTTACCCATTATTTGATGGGTAAGTATTAGTTTTCGCTTGATAATGAGAATGTCCTCTAGAAATTCGGTAACAGCGGCCGGTATCAACGAAGACTAACTCGCAGACTGGACAGATTAATAGTGCACGAGTGTATGCGCAAGCACAGGTGCAGTCTTTATTTCCTTACCCTCATAGTCCAATTGGACGGCAATTCGACACGGTGCGACGGATCATAGTTCGTAGTAGATAGCAAAGCGATGCCAGTTCAATGGTTCTTTATGTCGACCCTGTAAATATTTCACCGCTAAATTCCATCACTCCCGTTCTTCCCGTGGTAACAACGCATCTGTATAGCCTTCTTTGTTTGAAGTTGGCTGCAAGTGACCACTTGTTTATATTCGATTGATTGCTATAATGTCTACAACTACGAGAGAGGGAAAGTATATAAAATAGCGAAGGGACATGGTGGAAGAGCATCGGATATCACAGCTAGCAAATATAGTACAGTACGTGAGGTTAATATGGTCATCTCATTTATATGGTCACTTATACACTATAATGATTCAAAAACTACAGCCTTGTTTGTTTGTTTGTTTAGATGACTCTTTATCAGTCAATCAAATAATAAAAGGTGAAAAGGGCTCTACTTTACGACGCCATTTTGACAGTTGATGGTTTAGTAGATTTTAGTATGTAGTTGTGTAGTCAGTTTTATTTTAGTTGATTTTTGAAGTGTTTTTTATTATTTAAAGAGCTTTTTTTATATAGTAATTATAGTATACGACTTTGTGTTTTGTCTCTGTCTTCCTCCTAGTTTTGGTTTGATAGGGCGGCAAAGCTATATTACCCTCACGTACCTTATACCAATATACGATTCGTAAATGAGTCGATTACCAAAAATAGTCGGGATGTATGTATATCTCTCCGTAGTTATAAATCAAAATGCTTGTTATTCAAATGTAATCTTAGTTTTAATAATAATTGTAAATATTTATAGGACAACTGTACGAAATTGCGGAAGACATTTTCTCACTTAAACTCAAAGTGACCATCGTAAATGAGAGCATGGAAGGAAACTACTACGTGGCGGTTTTACGTCTCGAATTTGACAACAATGATTATGTAAGTAGATTATGTTTTGTATTAATTACGGCTTTAAATTGGTTTTTTAATCTGATTGAGATCTCTATACTAGGAAAGTACAAAACCATAGAATTACAACGCATTGCTATCCCAAGTATCCGCAAGCGCAAGCAGGCAATTAGAAGTCACAAATAGCTTACTTTGCCCTCATATCTTTTAATGGGCTTTTATCGTACCGACAAAAATAATAGTTTTACACATATGATGATATATTGACACGTTAGTTTCTCCTACTTTTGGATTAATTGCAGTGAGCGCTATATGATATACGTTTGTATGTGTATGTGTATGTGTGTGCGTGCGTGTAGCCTCGTTGGTATAGCAGTTGTAAGTGCGACCACTAATTACGAGGTTTGAATCCCGCGCCAAGTCAAAAATCTGTCAAAATAATAAAAGATGGAAAGGCTGATTCAGCACCTAAACAATGCCCTAAACGAAAACTTACCCCTAGAAAAGTGATGTTCACTCTTTGTTGGTCTAGCGCTGGTGTGATTCATAACAGCTTCTCACCGAACCGGATGAGTATAACTGCAGATGTGTACTGTGAAGAACTGAACACAATGATGGAGAAACTTGCACGTCTCCAATTAGCTTTGGTTCATTTGGGTTTTTCTGTTAAGTAATTCTCAGTAGCAACTCGAAGTCAGGTAGATGGCGGTGTTTCACCCCATGTCTTAGAAACACGTAAATCCATTTGTCCTGCGCCTCGTCTCTCTCCGTTATCATGTCGGATCCTTACCATCGAACGTTGAGAGTGAGAGTCATTGATATACATTTTTTGTGTATCAATGGTGAGAGTATATGTATGCGTGCGCGAGTGTATGTGCGTGTGTAACAGCAGGAGTTTGTAGTCCATATAACGCTAGCAATCTGAGTTTGATCCCCACCGGCACTACTGTAGTTTTATAATTTTAAGCACTGCTATATCACGTCCACAGCCATATTATACTATATTGTGTATGTATTATGTCCACAACTATAAAATATTACGTGGATATGTGAAGTCATACACCACATATAGAACCAGTATAATTAAAGGCTTTGATGCATTCCATCTTAGTCCTCAGAGGTGGAAATTCGTCTGCCTACTTAATTTGAAGTTGGTTGCAGCGTACATGAGCCACTTATCGCCAGGTGGACTGGAAGGTCGTTTCTCACTGTTATTTTACATTTAATATTATGCTATTTTATCACTTTATATTTAACATCTACGGTAGGGTTGTCATATGTCCAAGTACACCGCGAGATAAATCAAGAGTCGTGTCCCGTGTTCCGGTAAGTTAATTGTCCCGGAGCGTGAATTGTAGATAGAGGTATTATTATAAAAAAGCTATATGCGGTTAATGCACTAAAAACTGTTATAAAATATATTTGTATGGAACTTTTTAAAGCTTAATTTCTTCTTCTTCTTCTTCCGTTGGCGCTACAACCTTTGTGGGTCTTGGCCTCCTTCACAATCTTCCTCCATTTTTCACGGAGCCTGGCAACCTTCTTTCACCTGGTAAACTTTCCCATCTTCCTGAGATATTCTTCCACACAGTCACTCCAACGCTTTTTAGATGCTGCCTCTCGGTCTCTTTTGATGCGGCGTACACTTTGTCCTTGGCATTCTTTCAGGGCGACCCGCTCACCTCAGTCGCTGCGACTTACAGAACCTGACGATGTTCTCGTGCCAGATAAGTGCGTCCAGTTTATGGTTCATGCGTTGACGATAGATACCGTCAAGCTCTTTTATGGGGCCATAGATTTTTCTCAGCACTTTCCATTCGAACACGGCAAGCTTCAGTTCGTCTCTCTGGGCTAAAAGTCAGATTTCACAGGCGTAACTCACAACAGGCCTGATGATGGTGTAGTTAAGCTTAATTTAACGTTATATTAATATCAATAGGATTATATTACTTAAAACGCTAAAAAGGAACAAAATAGTAGTTAGTATAAAGAAATTAGAATGTTGATTTAAGGACCATCTTTTAGTTTAAAAAAAAATAAAAGTAAAAATTCCTAATCTAAATCATGTACTTACACAGTAATTTTTAACTAGTTTGTTAATTAAAGTTTCCAAAATAATAATAAAAAATATTTGAATATCTATGGTAAATGTACGCTGTTTATATTCCAAATCCCGGTAGGGGTTTCCATGTTCAAAGTTGGTCGCAGGTGTCAACTATAGGTCCACATCACTATGGGTGCCAAGCCACGCTTCAGCTATATTATGGTTGTAACATAAATGGACCAGCTTGACCGGGAAAGGACCACGCGCTCACAGAACACCAGCGTAAAATAGCAGCGTGATGATGCTGTGTTTCGTATGGTGAGTGTGTGAACCGGAGACCCGTTTTACTGGAATCCAGGCATTCCATCTTAGTCCTCAAGGGTGTCAACACATCCACATTTTGATAATTAATCAAGGTTAAATGTAGATGTCTATGGGCCACAGCATCCACTTACCATCAGGTGGACTGTATGCCCGTTTGTTACCCTTATCCTATAAAAAGGTGGCCTGTTCGATCGTTTGTCACTGAAATATTAATCACAAACCCTTTACAGAAAACCTTGATCGGTCAAACCGTTTTTGAGATAAATTAAAACATTCGTTTGCACACATAAACAACCTTTACCCTTAACGTACATATGTACAATTTCTTCTTTCAGCCGTGGAAAAATAGCAATATTTTTTTAAACCTGAGTTTGTTTCAATCAATTTCTAAGCGTCATGAAATACATTATTTTATAAAATAGGAGTGACAAACAAAATAAAGGTACACATTATGCTAAGCGGCTTAATTTATAAAATATCAATAAAAAATATGGCTACTATTGTTTTAACACGACCCTAAAAATGTAATTATAAATATGGGTCGTTACTTATCTACATCACAAAATGTGAAGATGATTTCTCTTATATCACCGCATCATCTGTTCATGTCATTCTAAATTTACCCCGGCTTAATTACTCAGACGCTTAACCCAAGGACTTAACCAAGACAATAGCATCAATAAATAACAATGGCCAATTTAAAGGAGCGATAAAACGTTCCCATCTAAAAAGGACAGTTTATGTATCTATTCTATACGCAGGTGTGCTTTGGGTGGCCCAATCAATTACTTAGGTGCATCGTTTTAATTATACGTAAACTACAGGTGTAATAAGAAAAAATAAATTGTTTCCAAACAATACTTCCAAGAATTTCTTAAAATTTTAAATCATTGATGAATCGAACTGAAAAGTTACAGTCTTTTATTTTTGGCCTTTCATTTCTGTATGGGATAAATAGTAATTATCTGCCGCGTGAAGGCGGAATGTTCTGAAAGAACTCGCGTGGGCGGACTAACATGTCCTTCAAATATTTTATTTCTTGATTTTTTATCACTTCCTTTACCGCCGATGAAGTGGAAAACAAGCACTTAAAATTGCTGTGGCCGTAGAAGGAAAAGGGGAGATCTCCCGCCGGGCAAGGTGTTCTGCCCGGGGAGCGGCCAACACTCCGTGTGATAGTTCGGAGATGTTCTATACAACATGTAACATAATTAACGCACATCCTGAAAGTAGTTTGTTCAGAATCGTTTACTGAATCGATTTCTATCGTTTTTAATATAAGTAATTTTTTATTCCAAAAAATATTAAAACTACGTAAACTACAGTCACACTAAACCTGTACAGTCAAAACAAACTGAAATGGACAAATACAAAATAAAGAAAAATTAACCTTATTTCAAGTACGTTAAAGTCTTTGTGTTCGTGGATATGTACTGTAACCACAACATTCTTCCGGAATTAGTACAACTAATTTAATAAATACTTTCAGGATGTGCGTTAATTATGTTACATGTTGTATATATAATATATATATACTGTCTAGAACGAATTAACCACTGGACCCGATATAAAACACAAATGTATGAAAACTCGTTCAACCAAGTAGAGAATAACGCGCACGAGGATTTTATTACGTTATTAAAAACACAGATACAAAATTCGTAGAAGCTCACTCTATTTCTAGTGCTTGATCGTAGTCGATAAAATATATCGATGAACGAATGAGAAAGAAAAGGCGTATCGTAAATAAGCTGTAAGACAAAGTAAATAAAGGGATAATGAAGGTGAGCTTCCGGTATTTAAATTTTAATTAAAATAAAAGAAGCGGGACATTGTTATGGACATTTTATTCAATTATAGTTATGATAAACGTCAAATTTTTTTGTTAAGTTTTAATTATGTAAATAGGTTTACCGACTTTCATTATGTATCATCTTTCTTAAAATGTGTTTCTTAGAATTTGTTTTGTTCGCTTGTTTTCTTATATAAGCAATTCTAATATTTAAATACTTTTCAGCAACGGCTTTCGTTAATTCTTCGACGTGATTCACGTCGTCGTTTTCAAATTTATGGAAATGAATGTCTTCGTACAACGGAAGTTGCAGCAATGTTTCTGTTACTTTCGGCAGAAGAAAGTCTGTTGTGTAAACTTTTTTTAGTCTTTTATTCTGAACACCCTTCCTAAGTTTTTTTTTTTTTTTTTTTTTTATAGAAGAGGGGGCAAACGAGCATGCGGCTCACCTGATGTTAAGTGACTACCGCCGCCCATGATCAACCGCAACACCAGGAGAATTGCGGGTGCGTTGCCGGCCCTTTAGAAAGGAGTAAGCTCTTTTCTTGAAGGTCCCCAGGTCGTATCGGTCCGGAAAAATCGCCGGTGATAAACTATTCCACAGAGAGGTTGTACGTGGAAGAAAGCTCCTTGTGAAACGTACAGTGGTGGACCGCCAAGCATCCAGATGGTGTGGATGGTATCGGGACGTTTGCCGTGTCGTGCGTTCACGAAATTTGGCGGCTGGGATTAATCCGAACAATTCCTCAGAGCACTCCCCGTGATAGATGCGATAAAATACGCAAAGAGATGCAACATCTCTTCGCAACGCCAGTGAATCGAGCCGATCGGAAAGCACTCGGTCGTCGACGATTCGAGCCGCTCTGCGCTGGATGCGGTCAAGTGGAAGGAGCTGGTACTGGGGAGCCCCAGCCCAGAGATGGGAACAGTATTCCATGTGCGGTCGAACCTGCGCCTTGTAAAGTTGCAGGCGGTGTGCCGGCATGAAATACTGCCCCGCTCTGCTGAGCACGCCAAGCTTTTTAGAGGCCAATTTGGCCTTCCCTTCCAAGTGACCACGAAACTGCACGTCACTCGATATGTCGACGCCGAGGATTCCGATACTGGCTGAGGCAACAAGGGGAGTGCCTTGAAACTGAGGGGATACGACAAAGGGGTTCTTTTTAGCGGTTAACGCGCAAACTTGTGTCTTCTGGGGGTTAAACTGGACTAGATTTAGTCGTCCCCAATCCGAGACTCTGTTCAGCAAAGACTCGACTTCAGACACAAGTTTGTCCCGGCACTCGGAGACGTTTTCCCGAGAAATATTGGCTCGGCCGGTGTAAAGAGCATCACCAGTGCTGTCATCTGCATAGCAATGAATGTTACGGGTATGCAACATATCATTGATATGCAGAAGAAACAGCGTTGGCGATAGCACGCAGCCCTGTGGAACACCAGCATTAATAGGCTTGCAATCGGAGCTTGCACCGTCTACAACGACCTTGATGCTCCGATCTGCAAGAAAGCTGGTGATCCAATCGCACAATTTCTCGGGAAGCCCATAGGAAGGGAGCTTCGAAAGAAGCGCTTTGTGCCAAACCCGATCGAAGGCCTTCGCAATGTCCAAACTAACGGCCAATGCCTCCCCCTTGAACTCTACTGCCTCCGCCCATCTGTGAGTGAGGTAGACCAGAAGATCACCAGCTGACCGACCACGGCGAAAACCGTATTGGCGGTCACTAATCAGCTGGTGATCCTCAAGGTACCTCATGAGCTGGCAGTTTACAATGGACTCCATTGTTTTGGAGAACAAGGAGGTGATGGCGATTGGCCGGTAGTTGGACGGGTCTGAGCGGTCGCCTTTTTTAGGGATCGGGTGGACGAAAGCAGTCTTCCATGATTTTGGGACTACGCCTAGGGAGTAGGAGTACCGGAAAAGACGCGTTAAAACCGGTGCCAACTCTGGAGCACACGTCCTCAGCACAATTGGGGGGATTCCGTCAGGCCCACTCGACTTGTGGATGTCCAGGGAGAGGAGTGCTTTGCGAACCGAGCGCTGTGTGAACTGCACTTCCGGCATGGAGCACTCACACCGCGGAATGGTCGGCGGCGTACTCCCCCCGTCATCGAGAGTCGAGTTAGACGCAAAGAAGGAGCCTAGAAGATCGGCTTTCTCCTTTGCAGTGTGGGCCAGTGAGTCGTCCTCCCTGTGCAGAGATGGAAGAGATGGCTGACAGAAATTCCCCTGGACAGCCTTGGCGAGAGACCAGAATGCACGGGTTCCAGAAGGAAGGCGAACGAGTCTCTCGCCAATTCTGCCTATGTGCTCTGACCTTGCCCTGGCAATGACTCTTTTGAAGGACCTAGAGGCGGAATTATACTTCTTTTTTAGAGCGCTGGTGTTTACATCCCGGGACGCTGATGCATCAACCCAGGCTTGGTAGCACTCCTGCTTATAGCATGATGCTATTTTACAGGAGCGACCAAACCATGGCTGAGATTTGCCTCCAATGGGCACCACAGAGGAAGGAATAAAAAGTTCCATACCCTGAAGTACCACATCAGTAACAGAATCCGCAACAACGTTGGGATCATCCGGCGAGAAGCAAACCCGCCCCCAAGGGTAGGATGCAAAGAAAGACCGCATCCCATCCCAATCGGCTGACCTATAGTGCCAAACACGGCGGCAGCCTGCAGAATGCAACCGCGATTTCAGCGTGAGTGGCACAACACTCCGGACCAGACAATGGTCCGAGGAGCCTAAAGGGGCGTCGACGGAAATCTGATATCCGTCCGGGTGAGAGGTCAGCAGAAGGTCCAACAGGGAAGGTGCATGATCCTCCACATCTGGAATCCGCGTAGGCGAAGTAACCAGTTGTGTCAGACCATATGCCAAGGCAAAATCATGAACAGATCTCCCCGCATGATCGGTTAAACGTGAACCGAGCCATTCGGCGTGATGGGCGTTAAAGTCGCCGAGGATCACGATCTCTGCAGAGGGGATCTGCTGTAGCAACGAATCTGCAGCCATTTGGACGTGGTCGAAGAGTCGGTCTGTTTCGGCATTACCGCTGTGGGACCTATAGAGGCACCCGTAGACGCGCGGATGGTCGTCGCTGTCTACGCGTAGCCAAAGGATGGACAGGTCCGAACCTTCAAGTCTGCCGAGGCGTCGAGAACAGATGTCCTCTCTGACGTAAACGCAAACTCCAGCCCGAGGCACAAAGGAGTGTTCCAGTTTGTACCCCGGGTAGGAGAGATACGAAACATCAGCCGGAGAGGACACCTGCGTCTCGGTCAGAAAGAGCAGAGCCGGCCTCGCCGTCTCGAGATGGTAGTGGACGGCGTTTAGGTTAGAGTGAAGTCCCCTGATATTGCAGAAATTCACGGACAGCGTGGCAGGGGTCGCCTTGGTCTTGTTGCTCCGTTTGCCCCGAGCAGTTGTAGTCTTGAGCGGAATTTCGCCCCCCCCAGAATACGCGGGGCAGCCTGAGCACCCACGCTCAGAAGTGGAGAAACATGGTCGTGGATGCTCAGCGAGGGATTCTCCAGGGGTGCTGGTACCCTCCTGGGGTAGTCTATCTTTATTTAATTCCGCTACCATGTTGATGGGGGGGGGGGGGATTTGGGCCTCCGGCCACCTGCACTCACCGACGAAACGCGGAAGCAGAACTTCCACTTCACGCCGGTATTCTGTGAGGTCGTGGTACCACCCCGGTTTGAGCCGGCCCATACGTGCAACAGCAAAGCTGCCGCATGGCTCTACCACTGTTAATAAAGTTCGAGTTCGTAGTGCTAACAAATAGCTATGGTATCACTTGAGGGAAGTATCAGTTTTCTCTTGTCTTTATGAGCAATGAGACTGCCTTCATTGGTGTCATTTTATGTTTCTTTGCATTAGTATTAAAACAGGCAGTATCGAAATGTACACTGCATATGGCGCTGTATTTCTTCGGAATCCAGGTTTCATCTCTACGAACTGCTTCTGCAAGAAAGTAGGTTTCTTTTCCGAGAAGGGTCACTGGGAAATCTGAAAACGTGTAATTTATGTGTTGCATTTTTTAACACATTTTGCATTTATAATATTTTTATTTAATTATAAAAATTATTATTATAAATTTAATGACATCAGATTGTAGGATACTGTTATATAAGTATTTTAAGTGTTATTGTATCGTACAAATAACATCATCATTCATTCGGTCATATCGTCAAATATCGATATATTTTTCGACATGGTCAAGCAATAGTTGATGTCATACTGACTCACTCCACAGTTTTAGTCATTCGTTCTGAATGGTATAATCCAGCCATTTGGTGATGGTTGTCAGATGTCAACAATACATAGAAATATCGACTATATTTAACATAGTTGGATAATACAAAATTTTATTTTACATTTGATAAAATTTTGTGATAAATAACAATAAATGTAATAAAATATTACATTTATTGTTATTTATCTTTATATTTGGTTGGACCTTCTGCTGACCTCTCACCCGGACGGATATCAGATTTCCGTCGACGCCCCTTTAGGCTCCTCGGACCATTGTCTGGTCCGGAGTGTTGTGCCACTCACGCTGAAATCGCGGTTGCATTCTGCAGGCTGCCGCCGTGTTTGGCACTATAGGTCAGCCGATTGGGATGGGATGCGGTCTTTCTTTGCATCCTACCCTTGGGGGCGGGTTTGCTTCTCGCCGGATGATCCCAACGTTGTTGCGGATTCTGTTACTGATGTGGTACTTCAGGGTATGGAACTTTTTATTCCTTCCTCTGTGGTGCCCATTGGAGGCAAATCTCAGCCATGGTTTGGTCGCTCCTGTAAAATAGCATCATGCTATAAGCAGGAGTGCTATCAAGCCTGTGTTGATGCATCAGCGTCCCGGGATGTAAACACCAGCGCTCTAAAAAAGAAGTATAATTCCGCCTCTAGGTCCTTCAAAAGAGTCATTGCCAAGGCAAAGTCAGAGCACATAGGCAGAATTGGCGAGAAACTAGTTCGCCTTCCTTCTGGAACCCGTGCATTCTGGTCTCTCGCCAAGGCTGTCCAGGGAAATTTCTGTCAGCCATCTCTTCCATCTCTGTACAGGGAGGACGACTCACTAGCCCATACTGCAAAGGAGAAAGCTGATCTTCTAGGCTCCTTCTTTGCGTCTAACTCGACTCTCGATGACGGGGGGAGCACGCCGCCGACCATCCCGCGGTGTGAGTGCTCCATGCCGGAAGTGCAGTTCACACAGCGCTCGGTTCGCAAAGCACTCCTCTCCCTGGACATCCACAAGTCGAGTGGGCCTGACGGAATCCCCCCAATTGTGCTGAGGACGTGTGCTCCAGAGTTGGCACCAGTTTTAACGCGTCTTTTCCGGTACTCCTACTCCCTAGGCGTAGTCCCAAAATCATGGAAGACGGCTTTCGTCCACCCGATCCCTAAAAAAGGCGACCGCTCAGACCCGTCCAACTACCGGCCAATCGCCATCACCTCCTTGTTCTCCAAAACAATGGAGTCCATTGTAAACTGCCAGCTCATGAGGTACCTTGAGGATCACCAGCTGATTAGTGACCGCCAATACGGTTTTCGCCGTGGTCGGTCAGCTGGTGATCTTCTGGTCTACCTCACTCACAGATGGGCGGAGGCAGTAGAGTTCAAGGGGGAGGCATTGGCCGTTAGTTTGGACATTGCGAAGGCCTTTGATCGGGTTTGGCATAAAGCGCTTCTTTCGAAGCTCTCTTCCTATGGGCTTCCCGAGAAATTGTGCGATTGGATCACCAGCTTTCTTGCAGATCGGAGCATCAAGGTCGTTGTAGACGGTGCAAGCTCCGATTGCAAACCTATTAATGCTGGTGTTCCACAGGGCTGCGTGCTATCGCCAACGCTGTTTCTTCTGCATATCAATGATATGTTGTATACCCGTAACATTCATTGCTATGCAGATGACAGCACTGGTGATGCTCTTTACACCAGCCGAGCCAATATTTCTCGGGAAAACGTCTCCGAGTGCCGGGACAAACTTGTGTCTGAAGTCGAGTCTTTGCTAAACAGAGTCTCGGATTGGGGACGACTAAATCTAGTCCAGTTTAACCCCCAGAAGACACAAGTTTGCGCGTTAACCGCTAAAAAGAACCCCTTTGTCGTATCCCCTCAGTTTCAAGGCACTCCCCTTGTTGCCTCAACCAGTATCGGAATCCTCGGCGGCGACATATCGAGTGACGTGCAGTTTCGTGGTCACTTGGAAGGGAAGGCCAAATTGGCCTCTAAAAAGCTTGGCGTGCTCAGCATAGCGGGACAGTATTTCATGCCGGCACACCGCCTGCAACTTTACAAGGCGCAGGTTCGGCCGCACATGGAATACTGTTCCCATCTCTGGGCTGGGGCTCCCCAATACCAGCTCCTTCCACTTGACCGCATCCAGCGCAGAGCGGCTCGAATCGTCGACGACCGAGTGCTTTCCGATCGGCTCGATTCACTGGCGTTGCGAAGAGATGTTGCATCTCTTTGCGTATTTTATCGCATCTATCACGGGGAGTGCTCTGAGGAATTGTTCGGATTAATCCCAGCCGCCAAATTTCGTGAACGCACGACACGGCAAACGTCCCGATACCATCCACACCATCTGGATGCTTGGCGGTCCACCACTGTACGTTTCACAAGGAGTTTTCTTCCACGTACAACCTCTCTGTGGAATAGTTTATCACCGGCGATTTTTCCGGACCGATACGACCTGGGGACCTTCAAGAAAAGAGCTTACTCCTTTCTAAAGGGCCGGCAACGCACCCGCAATTCTCCTGGTGTTGCGGTTGATCATGGGCGGCGGTAGTCACTTAACATCAGGTGAGCCGCATGCTCGTTTGCCCCCTCTTCTATAAAAAAAAAATAATGTACTTACAAGTGAAAAGAAATAGTGCTGCTTCCGCCGCTATAGCTTTTACACCATTTAACTGAAAATTTAGTAATTTTTGGGAGATGTTCTGTTGACAAGTAAGTGCTTGAGACTGACGCAAAAATAAACCACCAAGGCTAGTATTTCCTAGTTACTGACAAGACCGGTATAGGTACGTCCGCTTATATGTCGGGTCCAGTAGTTAATTCGTTCAAGTATACTGTTTATGATTCGTAACTTTGATAGCGAGATTTAGGTTTCGGTGTGTTTCGCTTGTAGTGCGACGACAGCGCCGCCACATTGCTATTCACAATATCATTCGCGTATATTGGTTGATGTGGATAATTTCTATTTAAAAAAAATATTTTTCAGCCTTACATAATATTCAAATATGTGTTTTTAATAAAATAAGAGTTAAAAAAGAACTCACAGTCCACCTGATCAACGATCAAACATCAAAATGCAAACGCATTTTGACCCTTAAGGTCTAAGATGGGATTTCGGGTAAAAATTGTCTCCAGTTCTCTACAATCACCATACAAAACGCAACAGCATTAGGCTGCTATTTTACGCTGGTATTCTTCTGTCAATATAGCTTCAGCGTGGACGTGCAAAACTATAATTTTTTTTAGTACAGTTCTTGCAATTCACGAAGCCGAGCTTGCTGTACCTGTGGTAAACACAGATGAGCCGTGGTAGCTCAGATGGTTAGCGCTCGCTGTAAATGTCACAGCACGCGAGCAAACCGGGTTCCATCCCCGCCGGCACCAATGACATTGTTAGTTGCATTTTTAAGTGCTGATTTACCACGTGCTTGGCGGTGAAGAAAACATCGTGAGGAAACCTGCATGTCAGAGAAATAAGAAAATAAATATTTCGAAGACATGTGAAGTTCGCCAACACGCATTGGGGCAGCGCGGCGGACAATTCCTTGCCCTAAAACCCTCTCAGAAACGAGCGGAGGCATGTGCTCAGCAGTGGGAGGTATAAAGGTGTAATTTTACTTTACTTTTATACGGATACGTCTCAACATATGTGTGAAACCAAAAGGAGTATCATCAGACACGCATACCATCGCAATGTGTATGTACGCGTTCAACCACGAGTAAAGCCCCGCTCGACGTCGTGAGAACTATAATATAGTATTCGGACCCCTAATATAATATAAGTACTATACGAGCGGAACTATAATATAGTATTCGGACCCCTAATATATTTATTATATAGTAGAGTTAGCTACCCTACTACCTATGTTTAGCAGTAGTCTTGTGAAGAACTGTAATAACGATAATAGATGCTATGTGACGCTGTTATTTTGCTAGAGCGTTGCTCTTCCCCGATCGAGCCGACCCATTCACCCTACAGCCATAATATGGCTGCGGCGATAGCTCACGAAGTATAAACAATGAAATGTAATCCAGACGCTTGACTTTACGACTAACTTATTAAACGCTTACGACGACGTAGGTACCTACTAAATTATTCGACAATTTCATCTGCAGGTTCAATCTCTCATGATGCGCAAAACCTTGCCTTGTTTGCTGCCATCAGTTCCAGCGTCATTACTGCTACAACTCTTTCCATTTGGTGTGCTACTAAATCGGAAGATGAAAATACTGTTAGCGGGAGAAAAGGTATGTAAGTTGATTGGAGGTGGCGACTTGAAAGAGTCCAACATCCAACTATCCAGTCAAAAATCCAACATTCTTCAGTCGACTCTTCCGAAACCCACGGGACTACCGTGGATTTCGGAAGAGTCGACTTAGGAATATGCCAGAAAGATCTCGTGACTTCCGAACGATGGACGATATATAAATCCATATATATATAATTTAAGAGAAAGCGTATAAAAAGGTTTTATGTTTGTTCAGAATTCAATACGAAATCCTGAGTGATTATTAAAAATTAATTAAAATCCGTATATTTCAAGACCTGTTCATTTTCGGCCATATACCTATATGGGGGGTTAAATTTGTAGCATTTTGACTCACCTATCACGCCCTGCCAGGAAGTTGTCCAGTTCCTAGTAACCCTGTATATTTAAAGAGAAATTAATTTATTTAACCCATAGTTTACCGTATAGAAGAAGAATGTATTTATTTTGAATTGCTATCAGGAAGATGTCGCTTAGAATCGTCTGATGTAAACAGAAATTGTGAATAAATAATGAGTGTTGCACATGTTCACAATAGTTTATGAAACGTGACAGCCAAAGAATGTTCGCATGTATTGAAATTACATTATAAATCTAAGTATTTGACACACTCAGATAACACGACAGTTAGTATGAGCATTAATAAATAGCCTTGATAGATCTGATCTTCCAGGAAAATTTTTATGAGGATATGAGGATATTTATAAGGAATATTCGAGGCATGTAAACTACGCCAACACAGAAGCGCAATTCCTCTCAAGAGCTACGTTGTAACTATATTATGGTTGCAACACATATCAATGAATCGGCTCGACCGGGGAAGGCCCATGCTCTCATAGAACACTAACGCAAAATATCAGCTTAATGCTGCTTTGTTTAGTATGGTATTTGTAGATAGCGAAACTTGAAATAGTAAAGAGGCATTCTATCTTAGTCGGTAGGATCACAACGCATCTATACTTTGATTCTTAATCAAAAAACGATCGATCAGGTGTCGAGAAGCCGAGTGCTGTGAAGGGGTGTGGTACTTCCTATAAATTCCGTGTACATGTATTTCAGCTAGCAGCAGCATGGGGAGGACCAGGACACAGATTAGTGCAATCGTCCGTTTCTGAAATACTTCGTTTGAGGAAACCAAAAATATCTTTTACGTGGGACAAGGTAAAGTTAGATTGAACAAAAATATACATAGAGTTGTTTATTTTAAAATGTAAGCCATGTCATGTCAATCGGACTTAAAATCGGAAAAATACTCTATAAGCAGTGGCAGCTCAGGCGCTAAGCGCTCGCTGTAAATTTCGCAGTACGCGAGCAACCCGGGTTCGATCCCCGCCAGCACTGAAACTGAAACTGAAAGCAGACACACACATTGTATTTTACGTGGTAGAGCCACGCTGAGGCTATATTATGGTTGTAGCATAAATGGGTCGGCTCTACCGGGTAAGGACCACGCTCTCACAGAAAACCAACGTAAAATAGCAGCTTGATGCTGCTGTGTTTTGTATGGTGGGTTTAGAGAACCGGAGACCCGTTTTGCTGCGATCGAGACTTTCCATCTTAGTCCTCAGGGGTGACGACGCATTTGCATATTGATTTTTAATCGAATGTAGATGTCTATAGGCCACAGCATCCACTTACCATCAGGTGGACTGTGTGCTCGTTTGTCACCCTTATCCTATAAAAAAAACATAATCGACGGTGAATAAAAACATCGTGAGGAAACCTGCATGTCTGAAAAATAAGAAAAAAATATTTCGAAGACATGCGGAGTTTGCCAACACGCATTTAGGCAGCACGGCCGACATTTTCTTGTTCTAAAATCCTCTCAAAAATGAGAGGCCTGTGAACAGCACTGCGACGTACATGGCTCTGTAACTTTAATTGGATTTAGTAAATAACGATGATATAAACGGTGTTTGTTAGAAAACAATAAAGTAATTTTTATTTTATACTATAGATTAATTGAATACTTACGAGTACTAGTAAGTAATTTACGTTTTTATCTCTGGTTCGGATAAACTCCTATCCTCGACGTACCAACGAACCAGCAAAATGCGAAATGAAACTTTTTTTAATATTAACTATCAATTTTATTTCAATTTATGTATTACCGGCATTTTTACCATTTTTTAAATTCATTTTTCTTATTTATATACATTCAGTGCTTTTTTAACATGTGTTTCCAGGTCGTTTGCAAGCAGACGATGCTATTTGAACTAGAGCTGGTGCGATGGAAGGCCCGATGTGTAAACGACGCACGTCGCGGTTCACAAGGAGCTCGCTCGATCCTGCTCAAAGGACCAATCTACTTGTTGGAAGAGATCGACGCTCTAATCTTTCTTTGTAGTCCCATGTAAGGATATATGCAAATTTGACCTTCCCATCTGAAGGTTGTTACAATGAAACATTTGAAAGTTCCAATTCCAAAATATTTCCACCTATAGAAGGCCACAGATTCCGAATCTACTATTTCAAAATGATGTATGTGCGTCGTGCTTGTACATTTTATCACGAAAAGGAAATCGACTTTTACTGGATAATGGTGATGATGATGATGAAGAACTGTATAATATAGTCACCAATATCGAATATTGGTGACGTAGAATGAGCATTAGATATCATAAGTGCCAAGAACATTTAATCGAAAAATTGCATTCCTTGTTAAAAATTTGGAACCACCGCTAGACAAACGTCCCTTTTAAAAATTACTTATGACATAATGTAAAGAAAGGAAAATTTCCGAGTAACGACTTTTACGTAATAAGACATCCATGGAACATAATGATTTCTTATATTTACGCGTTTTTAATCATCCATGGAACATAGTTTAGTGAACCCAAGATAACACCAAAATAGATTAAATATGCGGACCAACTGCAACAACAACTGTATATATATATATATATATATATATATATATATATATATATATATATATATATATATATATATATATATATATATATATATATATATATATATTGTGATCCATCTTGTGTTTTGGTTTTCCTCTGTCGCCTGTTACAACACACAATTCGCAAAAATAAGACATTCTGCAGAGAAGAACCGGCAACAACTCTTGAATTATTTTTTGTTACAAATTTTGATTGCAGCACTAGACTTACGTGTCAGAATAAATACATATTTCTGGGATTTCCCATAGCGACCTGTAGGGGGATTTATCTAGAATATTTTAAACTGTTTTAAGAGACTATTGCTTGAGTGTAACAATTACATTGCTTGAGTGTAACAAACATATTATGTTGCTCCTGAAGAGCTTAAGGCGTTATGTTTTACGCAGTTTTTTTATATCTTTTACAACAACCCCGTTAGTGATAAAATTGGATGACGTAAACCTAAGATAACACCAACATCTCAAATATACCAAACCATAATGACGCACAACGTAAACAGAAAACTTTCTCTAACGCACTAAATATGATTTTACTCTCAATTAAACATGAAAATTGCAGATTCAACGATTTAGATGAACTAAGACAAGCGGGTTTATACCTGGCTGACCTGAACGGCCACGGACTATCCAAGGAAATGCTACTCCACGGTTGGCAGCATCTTTCGCGATTAGAGCTAATGTTCGAAAAGGCAGAAAGCAGGAGCTTATCTCTCGAGAAATCATGTCGGTTGTTAGACCAGTGGAAGAAGAGAAGCGATCAACTCCTCTATTCCATGATACCAAAAGCAATCGCCGACCATTTAAGAGCTGGAAAAGATCCGATGGCTGCCTGTCAGGTGAGATAACTCTTTGCTTATTTTACCGCTCGGTAATATTAACCCTCCAGTTCGAGTCTATTATAAGATATGCAATTCCTCCCCATACTTTCCGAAATGCATCCTGTTGAAAACTGAGAGACTGGCTACTTTGCACCTATGTTCAAGACTGGTGAGGTTGGTTTCAACAGGTAAGGTTGCCAAATAAGCCTCTTAGCACGCCTTTTCATTGAGTCCAAAGCTGCTAGGTGGCATTTTGCAGGACCAGCCTCTATATGCTAGGAATATTACATGCCCGACGGACTTGGTATGGTATTATGGCTGTAATGGTGATGATGACCATATAAAGTGACTGGTTTTTATTTATTTAATTAAAACTTTATACACACGTGGTATATAGGTGAACTTAATGCCTAATTGGCTTCTGTACCAATCTACCTCTGGATGATGCAGAGATAGTATGAAGTAGGTGTAGTAAAAAGTTAATATGAGAACGATAAACTAAAATAACAAAATTTTTGTAATACATGGAAACTAATAAAATGAAATATTAAAGATTAAGATAATAAAAAGGTATAATACATAACTATATATTATAATTTCAGATGTATATAAACTTATAAACATATATAAATATTCAAATAAATTTACATAAATATATTAATATATCATCATCATCATCATCATTACAGCCCTTTACAAGTCCACTGCTGAACATAGGCCTCCCCCAAGGTATGCCACAAAGCACGGTCCTGAGCCACCTGCATCCATCGACTTCCTGCATGTCTTATCAGGTCGTCACTCCATCTAGTGGGGGGTCGCCCTACACTTCGTCTACCGGTACGAGGCTGCCACTCGAGAGCCTTTTTTCCCCAACGGTTGTCGGTTCTTCGAGCTATAAGGCCGGCCCATTGCCACTTCAGCTTACTAATCCGTTGGGCTATGTCGGTCACTCTGGTTCTACTGCGGATATCCTCATTTCTAAGTTTATCACGCAGAGAAACTCCGAGCATAGCCCTCTCCATAGCTCGCTGAGCGACTTTGAGCGTCCTCATACGGCCAGCAGTGAAGGACCACGTCTCAGTTCCATATGTCATCACTGGCAACACGCACTGGTTGTACAACTTAGTTTTCAGGTTTTGAGGTATACCTGACGAGAAGATGCGTTGTAATTTCCCGAACGCTGCCCAGCCGAGTTGAATCCGTCGATTGACCTCTCGGTCGAAGTTGGACTTACCTAGCCGGACTATTTGTCCCAGGTAAACGTACTCATCAACAACTTCGAGCTTAGTGCTCCCAACAACTACCGGCATAGGTGTGACATGGACATTAAACATGATCTTTGTTTTGTCCATGTTCATCTTAAGACCTATCCGTTGGGAGGCACTATTGAGGTCATTGAGCATAGTGCTTAAGTCTTCCAGCGATTCTGCCATAAGGACTATATCGTCGGCAAATCGAAGGTGACTGATGTACTCGCCATTGATGTTGATACCGTATCCTTTCCAGTCCAGTAGCTTGAAAACGTCTTCCAATGCAGCGGTGAAGAGTTTCGGGGAAATAACGTCACCCTGTCTTACACCTCTCTGCAGTAGGATAGGTTTCGTACTCTGGTTCTGTACTCGGATAGCCGTCGTAGTCCTACTGTACAAACACTTCAGCACTTCGATATACCGACAGTCAACTTGGCACCGCTGATGAGACTGTAGCACCGCCCAAATTTCGACGGAATCAAAGGCTTTCTCATAGTCCACATACACCAGGCAAAGTGGCAGATTGTACTCTTCGGACTTCTGTACAATTTGCCGAAGGGTATGTATGTGGTCTATGGTACTAAAGCCTTTTGGGACACCGGCTTGTTCGGGAGGCTGGAAGTCGTCGAGTCTGCGGGCGAGACGATTCGTAATGACTCTCGAAAACAGCACGTAGACGCGGCTCAGAAGGGATATCAGTCTGTAGTTCTTCAAGAGGGCGTTGTCACCTTTCTTGAAGAACAAGACCACCGCACTTCTGCTCCACGCCTCCGGAGTAGTGCCACCATGGAGGATGGAATTAAAGAGCCTCTGAAGGACTTCAAGTACCGATTTTCCACCCGCTTTCAGAAGCTCCGCTGTAATTCCATCCTCGCCCGGGGAATTATTAATATATATACACATATATCTATATAAAAAAATTAGACCTATTTTGAAGAGCACCTTCCCTATTAATTGTGTGCATATCCCGGTCACTACTAATCCCAGCATCACTATTACACTAGGAAAGACCACAGCTCCGTCAATAATACGACACATGCCTCTAAACGGGGCATCCTCAGGTGAAGTAGACTCTACAGTGGCTGACCGCTAAGACTTTTATAGAATAAGGTTGAGATAACGAGCATACAGCGAACCAGGTGGTAAGTGTATCCTGTCGCCCATAGACACCTGCATGTATCCTGTCTTGCAGGCGTTCGAGTCGGTGACAATAATGTTCTGCGGCGTGCAGCTGTCGGAGGCGGGCACGCGCGCTGGCGTCACGCACACCGTAGCCTGCATGAACGACGTCTACTCCAAGATCGACAGGCTCCTCGACACGCATCGAGTGTATAAGGTTTGTCATTTATTATATATTTTATTTTGGGACTATCAACAGGGATTACAATTATTATCATTACACCCTTTTACAAGACTATAGCTAAATTTAGGCCTCCCTACCACCATGTTCGGAAGCCTTAAGATCTTTACGGGATTTTTCATAGTCGCCTCTTATGACATTTACAGAACGATATAGGATATGCAATATCTTACGACGTACACGCCACTGTCTTTTACTATGAGACAACCATAATGTAAACCAACCACTTACCACCAGGGTGGACTGTGTGCTTGTTTGTGACCCTTAGGGCGATACTACAAGTTTTAACAAAAAAGTGCTGAATTTAACGTGCTCAGCAGTGAAGGTAAACATCGTGAGGAGTCCTGTAGCAACATGTCTTAGAAATTTAAAATAAAAATCGCAGACGTGAAGTCCGTCAACACGCATTGTGACCGTGCGGCGGACCAAAACCATCTCAGAAATTAGAGAAGACCAGTGCCCAGCTTTAGGTTAGGTTTTTGTATGTTTTCCACCGGAAGGTAATCCCCTCTCCCCGGCGGGAGTACATTGCCAAGTTTCTTATACTCTACTACACAGTGGGAATGGCTACACGAAGCAACATTCATAATGACTAGACAATGTGACATATAATGAACTTTAAGGGCCTGTGCTCATAGACGGCATGGCATGGCACCCCGGGGCAGGGCATAGTATCGGTAGGTGAATAATATGCATAGGCGAAGGATCCTGTGTCATCCCGCGGCATGCCGAAGTAGGTATTCTGTGGCAACCCGCGGCATGCCGGAGGATCCTTCGGCGTCCCGCGGCATGCCAAACAAGTCAAGTCGCGTCGTGTCTCGGGCGCTCGCGCAAGTCGCTGAGATCTTCGCCGCAACTAACTAGATTCAACCTTGTTTCAATTACTTAGCACTTACACTTCTTTAACAACATAAAGTCACCTATGCGTTTCACGTGATGCAGTGGCGTGCCGCGGCATCCCTTGGAATGCCGTGACGTGCTGCGGAATCCCTTGTACTAGGGGACATGGGAAAAAAAATATAACGTTTCCCCTTCCGGTGATGGGGGAAGCGTCAACAGATTTAAAAAATGAAAAACTAGGTACTACAGAACTACAGATATTTAAAAATTAAGTCAAGCGCGTCATATATTCTAAGGCGATGTTATGTGAACCCTAAAAATGCTCCCATTCAAAAGACTGACGATTCGGAAGTGACGCAAGCTTGTAGCGGGGTTTCGAAAATGCGAGAAAAACGACATATTGAAATACTCGAGCATGTTAGATTATTCTAAAGAAGATTGAGCTTGAGGTCCCAGCTATGGTAGTTTAAAATCTGACGATTGTTTTGAGGGATTGGTATTTATAATCTGTCTGCTAGAAAAAAAATATAACTTTTTTTCTCATTAACCATAAAACGTGACTGTTCCCACCCATTGGGAATGGCACGAGAGAGTCAGAGATAGGGAAAAAGTGAAAGGTCGAAAGAGCGCAGAATGGGGTCAAATGCTTTATTTTTGTGTTATTTTTGCATTATTTCCGTCAATGTAAAAAAAATCAACCACGTACGAGAATGTCAAGACTTTTTTTTTGCAACCTCGTAACCCTCCCTTACCTTACCCTTACGTTACGCTCACATGAGTATCAGATTTTCTAAATGCACTCTTTTTAGTTCGTAATTAACCCACACGACCGCGTTTGAGTAAATTCAAAAAACAACATTTCTCAATTATTTAAAAATCTGAAATTTTCTGACGTGGAGCCACGCTGCAGCCATATTATGGCTGTAGCACGAATGGGTCGGCTTGGCCGCGGGGGGAGCACGCTCTCACAGAATACCAGAAACGAGGCATTCCGTCTTCGTCCTCAGGGGTGATAGGTAACGCATTTGAATTTTGATTCTTAATTGAAGGTAAATTTAGACGTCTATGAGCCACAGCATTCACTTACCATCAGGTGAACTGCGTGCTCGTTTGTCACCTTTATTCCATAAAAAAATGCCTCTGGTTCCCCTCATATTGGAATGCCGTGACGTGCAGCATGCCGCGGTGTCACGCGAGACGTTTCGGTCTATTCGTGTTGAAATAAAGGAATGTCAGCGCTAAGATCATTAAAATAACGTCGAAAATCTTTTTTCACGAGAAAAGATTTGACACGCGCGTCAGCATTAATGAGGGCTATTAATCTTTCGTTCGCCAGATGTCGCTATTAGGCTTTGTTAAAAAAATGTCATATAGAAGTGGCGTTTTAATTTTATGCAATTAGTTTAATTAAATTTTCGCATTTTTAAAAAATACTAAAAAAAGGGCTCGAATAATAGATTTTCTCACAAAAAAAGGTAACTTGAAAAAAAGGGAAAAAATTGGACCGAAGACAGGACGCGAACCAAGGCAGTACGATTTCGTGACCGCTCGATATCCATTTGAGCTATTACGGCCATTAACACAGTATCAAAATTTACATTCTTATGTTGTAGCAGTTTTTCATTGCCTGAAAAAACGGACAAAAAGACAT
Source organism: Parnassius smintheus behrii (assembly GCA_036936625.1). Taxonomy (NCBI): domain Eukaryota; kingdom Metazoa; phylum Arthropoda; class Insecta; order Lepidoptera; family Papilionidae; genus Parnassius; species Parnassius smintheus. The sequence continues at coordinate 26,353,804 of JAUPFT010000014.1, read as the reverse complement.
TTTCTAAAAATAAATCCTAGCTAGATCGATTTATTGCCCCCGAAACTACCAGGACACTAAATTTTATGAAAATCGTTGAAGCCGTTTCCGAGATTTCGATTATATAATATAAATATATAATATATATTATATGAAAACATAAAACGATACCTCAGTGCTTTGTTTCTTAATTTTCTTACGTTTTTAACTCTTTTATTGAATGTTCTTCTTTTAAGAATATCTGTAGTTCAGTAGTTTGATTTAGTCATTTTTAATCCAAATAATATAAATTATAACCAATTACAAAAAGAAACATTAACTGTTAAATTTCCTAACAAATTAACTTTCCCGCCATGTAATTTGTCAAATATTTCACCATGTTTCTAAGTGACGCTTTGGTGGCAGAAAAAGTCGTTGATGCCGCCGCCCGCTTTGACTTGTCATTATTTATATTCAATTAAATTAAATTCAATTTAATTGCTAATTTTGTTGTATATATATGGTCTTAATTATAAAAATAGTTCCAAACAAGAACCCTCCAAGGGTACTGCAAATATTGGCAATCGTTTTATTATTATTATGGGGTATCTATATAGTTTTCTCATCTGGTTGGGTTCTATAAATATATAATTATAAATGAAAAGATAAATATACATAAATATCAATAACATAAAATGAATATATAAATACATAAATAAATAAAAGCCCAACCAGATGGAGGCCCTGGGCAGGGGAGACCAAACGGCCGAGGGTTAGGGGTAAAGGGAAAGAAACCGGCGTACGATGCGGGCGGTATCGAGGAGCACCGCCTTCTGCATTTGAGCCCGGAGCGGTCCGCCACGTAGTCCCAGTCGCCTCAGATGACCTGAGAGGCTGACTGGGATTAGCCCGTTTGCAGAGACGACTACAGGAATAATTTCGGTCGGCAGACCACCCCACATGTCGGTCACCTCGTGAGCCAGGTCCAGATATTTTGTTTGCTTGTCTGTTTCGGCTTTCACGAGGTTCTCGTCATATGGAATGGTAATGTCGACCAAAAATATCCTTCACTGTGCCCGGTCCATCAGCACAATATCAGGCTTATTCGCAAGAATAGTCCTGACTGTGATGATGGCCGGTCCCAATAGAGCCTGGCGCGATCATTTTCGAGCAAGGCTTCCGGCAAGTACTTGTAATACGGCAATTTCCGATCCACAAGACCTTATTTCAGAGCGAGCTCCTGGTGAAGAATTCTGGCTACTAGGTTGTGCCTGTGCAAGTACTCAGAGTTAGAAAGCGCCGAACAACCGGAGACGACATGCCTAAGTGACTCACCGGGATGGCGACAAGCTCGACAGATGTCCACGGTGCCATCCTTTAGGATGTATCTCCGATAGTTGTTGGTCTTAATAACCTGATCCTGTATTGCACAGACAAAACCCTTGGTTTCCCCGAAGAGATCACCAAAGCGTAGCCAGTGGAAGGAGGCTACTGTGTCTACGAAAGGCTCATGTAGAGCTTTATAGAACCTCCCGTGGAGCTCCTTCTCCTTCCATACGGTCTCCCGGTCGGAAATGCTAAGCACTGCTGGGTCCTGCCATTGCTCGTTGGCTAAGGATAGAGGGGTAAGCCCTTTATCACTAGAAATGACGTCATTATAGAATGGATCATCCGATCTCGCCAGGAAGTAATCACGGAGGCTGCACACTTCGGGATTATGCATGGTGAACGCGCTCAGAAAACCACGTCCACCATGCTTTCGCGGCAAGTACAGCCTCATTACCGACGATCTCGGATGATGCATCCTATGGGACGTCATGGTAGTGCGGACTTTTCTATCCAGGGCGTTAAGTTCAGTCTGGGTCCACCTGAGTATGCCAAAGGTATACATTAGGACAGGCATGACCCAACCGTTATATGCGTGTGTCTTATTCACACCGGACAAAAGGCTGTTAAGCACTTTGGTCAAGCGTGCATAAAACACGTCGCAAACTGACTGTTTCATACCAGCCTCATCGATACCGATGTTCTGTGACATACCCAGGTAACGGTATGTTTCAGCCTCGGAAAGGGTCCTTAAGTTGACGGGCATAGATAAGTCTATGCCCTCAGAGTTAGCAACCCTTCCCCTTTCAACATGGAGGACCGCACACTTATCCGTTCCCAGCTCCATTCCAATAGAATTGCTAAATTCACAAGTGATGTTTAGCAATTCCATAAGATGGGAGCGACTGGAGGCGAATAACTTGAGGTCATCCATATAGAAAAGGTGGGTCACTTTTTTACCTCATTTCCGAAGCTGAAATCCCCTCCCGGAGCCCTCCAGTAAAGTACTGAGATGGTTCAGGGAGAGGCAAAACCAGATTGGACTCAGACAATCGCCCTGGAAGATACCCCTTCTTATCCTTATGTGGTTCTCCGCAGCCATCATCCGCTCGCCCAGATAGCAAAGGATCGTACTCCATTGCCCCATACACTGCTCGAGGAAGTCTCCAACTGTACAGTCAATTTTGTACAGCCGGAGGACTCTCTTTAGCCATGTATGGGGCACCGAGTCGAATGCCTTTCTGTAGTCTATCCAGGCGGCGGAGAAATTCCGACGGGTGAGTGGTTTCTTGGTTCCACGATTCTTATTATTATTATTACATTTACACGACGATTATTATTATTATTATTATTACATTTACATTATGGTATTATTCATGAAGTTATCAAGTAATGAATATTTACTATTTACAATTAATTTAATAATAATTAGATCATACTATATTATAATATATTCCTATTTCCTACTTAGTCACTAAAAAACTCCTGCAACGAGTAATAACACTTTTTCGTTAAATAGGGTCGATGCGCCGGTAAGCTGGTCGGGTCTAGATTTCGGCCTTTAGCACGAGGTGATGCAGTAAATTTGATATAATAACAATTTTAATAAATATTATCGTACGAAATAAAGTTTAATGGATTTGTAAATAGTTGCACTATATCTGGTAGCATTAATTAATCAGGTAAACACAACACGCGATTTATAATAAATAGTTTAGTTCGACGCCGGCACAGAAGCTGTCAAAACGGGTAAGATCGAGCAAAAAAAATAGTGATGCGCGTTCCATTCAAAAGTAAGTTTCGTGCTGTATTTAATGCAATTACTTAATATTGTGCTTATATTTCACTGTATAAATAACCTAATACAGTTATTTGACACTGATTATTATAATACTTTATTGATAAAGTTAATAAATTAAGAGGCCGAAAAGTGACACATAAAATTGTCCCATTATTTGGTTGTCGGCCATGCGGCCGAAAAGTAGGCTGAGTTCAGCCTAAATACTTTTTCTCATTCGTTTATTTTGTTACGTACTATAATTCATCTTTCTTATTTATATTGAATCGTAGCATGCGTAGACACTAACTTTCAGTTTTCGGCCACTAATTACTGCAATTTCAAAAGTTAGTGACGAAACAAAAATACCCATTTCGGTCGTGGCCGAAAACTGGATTGAATCTAAAATATTTATTTAGTTTTCGGCCAACTTAAAATTGTATGAAAGAATACGGCGGCGGAAAATAGAATGCTGTCTTAGTTTACGTTTACGGCCATTTCATCTAATATTTTATTCACATACCGTAAATGCGTACAACATGAGACTCGAAGGTAAACTGAGACTAAACTTCCATGGCTTCCATATTATTACATGTAGTATCATTATTATTTTGGCAACACTGACAGTTCAGTTTCAAATTTGTTGTGTGAGGTTCCATACTTGCTGTCGTGAAGGATTTTTTACCAGGTAAGTAGTATTTTTTGAGAAATAGACATTAATTTGTTTGTGAAATATATTGTTGTACTACATATACCTCAGAACTCTGATAATTGACTAATAAGTACTGTGATTTAAATCGATTAATCAATCCCATCTTGTGAAGCATGTTCCCATAGACAAAAAGCTCCATGTTTTAGACTATTTGTTAAATGTTGCCAGAATAAATTTAAAATTTCCTCAAACTGGACGCATTTTATTTTTATGATGGAAAATTGAGACCATGTCTCAAATTAGGTGCTTATGAGTCAAATTAGGTGCATATGTCTCAAATTTTATTCAAATCGTTAGTGGTTCAATTTCAAGTAATTATGATAATTATTGATGATACATTATTTTTTTTGTTTCAGTAATTATGTCTTCGCGAAGACGAAGAGTTCTCGGGGCGAAACCCTACCGAAATTATAGTGAGGACACTTTGAAAGCTGCTATGGCAGCAGTTGACACTGGCATAACTTCGAGGGAAGCGGAAGAAAAATTTAAAATACCTCGAGCAACTTGAAATAGAAAACACCGAAGGCAATTAAACAAAGTCGGCCGTCCTAAAGTTTTCAGTGAAGCTCTGGAGGAAGTCTTTGTGCAATCAATCATTACAGCTGCTGCTTGGGGATATCCACTATCAGGTTTAGACCTATCTTTACTCGTGAAATCACATCTAGATAGGCTAGGTCTAAATGAGACACGTTTCAAAGGTAACTTACCGGGACGATATTGGCTGGAAGGTTTTCTACGGCGTCATAAAAGCACTTTATCTGTAAGGCTCTCAGAAAATATTAAACACCAAAGAGCTGGAGTTACGCAGGAGACATTAAAATCATACTTCCAAGAATTAAAAACCACCTTGGAGGATGTAGATCCGGCCGCAATAGTAAATTTTGACGAGACTAGTATGTCTGATGACCCGGGACGCCAGAAAGTGTTGGTACGTCGAGGTATCAAGCATTCTCATAAAATCATTGACTCATCAATATCAAGTACCTCCGTAATGTTTGCTGGGACAGCGTCAGGTGTTCTGCTTCCACCGTACGTCGTTTATAAAACGGAACATTTATATATTACTTGGACGGAAGGAGGACCTCCAAATACAGTTTACAACCGATCTCGGAGTGGATGGTTTGACACTACAATATTTGAGGATTGGTTTTTGAAGGTCATTATTCCTTATGTTGAATCGTTTAATGGCAGAGGACCCGTGGTTGTAATTGGTGACAATCTGAGCAGTCATTTTTCAGTAGATTGTCGTGATACAAAAGTGTACTGACTATAATATTAAATTTGTTTGTTTACCGGCAAATAGTACGGGGTTGTGCCAACCCCTCGATGTAGCAGTGTTTCGACCATTAAAAATAAAATGGAGGTCTGTTCTGCTGTCTTGGAAGGAAAAAATAGAGGAGTAATGCCGAAGCATGTTTTTCCGAGGCTTTTGAAGCAAACTCTGGATAATATAGAAAATATGGGAAAAAATTTGAAGTCCGGATTTGAAGCAGCTGGGATATATCCAATTAATGAAAAAAGAGTCTTAGATAGATTGCCTACACAGGAAGATCCAGAAATCCATAATAATGCATCTCAGCAATGGTTAGAAACGTTTAAAATGTATCTCGAAGATATGCGAACAAAAGAATGCAGCACAGCCTCGAAGAAAAAAAGGTGGCAGTTATTCCAGGTAAAGGTGTAACAGTGGAGGACTTATCCGAATCATTAAAGACTAAGACGAAACGTAATAAAACGAAAAAACAAAAAAAAGATCGTCGATGATGAAAGCACTTCCTGCAGTGATTTAGAAGAATGGAGGGAAGCAGTTTTGAATACTGCAAACTCATCATCCGATGACAATAATGAGTTCGACACAGTGTTTTTAAATGATGTTCATGACATGTTTCCTGATGATGATGAAAGATCGGTGTCACCACGTATAACTAACATCCCACATAATGGGAACCAAGAAAATGAAGATCCACTCAATGTAGACCAATCTACATATTTCCAGCAGTGGATGACATGATGACAATTGACACTTCTCGAATAATAAATACAATTAAGCCCACTCAAGTGAAAAGGGGAAAATTCATTTTTAATATTAATATTTAATTATAAGACTAATAAAATTGTGTGAAATAATATTTTTTGTGCGCACTTCAAAGCGTAGGTATGCCTAGGTATAGCCTATGTATCGCAATAAAACGTTCCTAATAGCTTAGACTCCAATTTTGATCTCAATGTTTAAATTTTATTATAAGTTGCAAATGTTATTAATTTACTTAGTGTTAAGGGCTAATTTGAGACATGTGGGCAAATTGAGATCTCAAATTACCTTCGGTCTCAAAATCGAGATTTATGTTGATTTATTTTTTGACGATTTATGAAGAAGTTTGTTTTTTGTTTTTGATTTTATATAATTTTTATTTGATTTTTGAAGAACTAGTAAAAGATCTGGTAAGATTTGGAAATAATATTTTGTTTTATTTAATACCTCTAGTTATAACTGATTTATTATTGTTTTAATTTGCGCAAATTCAATATTTTGTTATTTTTTAACGTCTCAATTAACAAACATTGAAATTCTACATGGGAAACCATGATTTTTATAAGGTGTCTTATGCTTACCGCATGTTGCAGGTAAATTGAGAAAAGACGAAATAAATATATATAAAAAAAAACTACATTGATTGGCTCAATATTGCAATGTGCTCCTATTACCTTAGAAAGAGACTCATGTTCTAGTAAAATTTCAAACCATAATTATTAAGAATTACACCTTATACTGTGAATTGAAATTTAAACCTGTCTCATGTTGTATGCATTTACGGTAGCGTTTTAGGAAGAAGATTCATCAAGAATTTTTTTATTCAGATGGCTCCACCAAAGAAATATAATAAGTAAATGGCTTCAGAAAATGCGGACTTTATTAAATAGATCTTAATGCAGTGGATTACTCAAATTGAGTCCAGCAAACCCTGGAAAGACTAATCGGTGATAATTGAAAGAAAGAATAAATATTTCCAAAGAAATAATTAATGCAGACCTAGTTTGCACTAGAAAAGTTTAGAAACATTTTAAATCGACTTTGGCAGAAAAAAACATAAAAGTTGCTATTATAGTGAATGAGATAAGGAAATTGAAACGAAAGTCTTCTCAGATCAATTTTGTTCCACACATACAGGCTAACGAAGACTTGGAAATTCTCCAATTAAGCAACATAAGACCGCTAAGTCCATTTAAGTCTCCAGAAAGTCTGCGCTACACAGAACAAGATAAAAATCTTCTAACTCACGATGTTGTGGTAACTATTTATTCGTCTACCGATGTAGTCGTGATCTAACGATGCATCAGAATCGTTAATCGATAACAAAATTTCAACATTGCATTTGTTAGGAAGTTATTTGGATATTGGTTCCTAAGTATCGTTATATGATGTTCTTGTAATCCAAACTCAAATAAGCCTACCAAAGACAACAGTACTGATAATTCCTGAAATGATAATAGATTTCAGTAATGAAATAATAACGACTCAAATGGCTACGATGATACCACTACAAACACCGACGATAACAAACAAGATCTCTGAAACTATAGAAAATGAGTGGGTTGATATTCCAACTAAACAGACTAGTACCCCTCTACGAACATTGTAACAGTGGAACATTGGTTTCAGTACTATTAAATAAAGAATATAGAGATGCAATAGAAAAAACATTTAATTAAACCGTAACCCGTAAAAACTCAAAAAATCTTGCTTACAGTACACGTGCACCCTCTTTTGCAGCAATTTCATCTGCGGTGTGGCGAAAATTTTATGAAGATAAGTGAAAGTTAAAATAGAGAAGTAAGAACTAAAATATTTTGAAAAAGAAAAACATAGAAAAAGAAAAATTAAAGAGTGCTAAATTCAAATACAAAAAATAGCTGAATCCAAGAAATCTATGAAGGAGAAAATGGTAAGAGTAAATTGCGCTTGGTGTCATAATATTTTAATAAACGACATAGAAGAAGATCTGGAAAAAAATATTGAATGTGATGTGAAAAAATCAATTAAAATTAAACACGATAAAATCCGTAAAATCATTATATTGGATGTGACTTTTGCACCAAATGGATTTGAGATTTACTAATGGCTAGAGATGGTAACAGATTTTGTTGAACTAACATACTTATGAAGAAGTACAAAATACTCGTAAATAAGAAGATTTGATTGCTATATTTCAAATATTTTATTATTAGATTATGATTCAAAGAGAAATGATTAATCATGGTTATTATTTTATATCAAAAACACACCCAAAAAGAAAAAAATAACGTCCCGGTTGAAATAACGCAAGCACCGATTGAAAAAACTAAATACACCGATTTCCCAAATCGTATTGCCATTTTCTGATTTTACAAAAACATTTTTAAGTTTGTACTATCTCTTCTAATACAGTGGCCGAAAACTAAAATTCTTGTGGGCCGAAATCTAAAATTTGGGGCCGAAAACTAGAGTTTTGCCTACTTTTCACATCAAAGATTATTATAAAAAATAGATTTCTTTTGTAGCATCAATGAGTTATAAAAATGAAAACTACATTATATAAGCTACAAATTAACATTAACAGCACTAGGTCAACATAATGGCTATTATTTTTATTGTACCTTAAAATTGACAACTCCACTAAAAGGCCGAAAACCAGCGCATCGACTATGTATTTACTTTCTTTTAGAAAAATTTTAAGCTTTTAATGGTTCTGATATATTGTGGTATTTTATTATATATTTTTATTGACATTGCATAGGGGCCAGTGTTTACGATATGTAATTTTGATGTAACTGTAGATAGTTTTATTTTGGTCCTAAATTTTTAGGGTGAAAATATTGCGGGAACAGTTCGATATTATTTCTAACTATTGAGCATATTTCAGACATATGTAGGGATGTTAATGTCAGGATATTATAATTAATAAAGTAATTTCTACAGCTTGTCATTCAGTCAATATTTGCAGGTATGCGAATACATTTTTTCTGAATGAGAAATACTTTATCGGCGTCTGTGCTGTTACCCCAAAGTACCACCACACCGTAGTGTAGCCAGGCGTCTGCGTATATTGCTCGAGCATTATAAATAGTGGCCTGATTAATCACTTGATATACACCATATACACCATTGCAAGGTGGAGACGGTGGGCACGGTGTACATGCTGGTGTCGGGCGCGCCGGAGCGGCGCCGCGGACACGCCGCCGCCGCCGCCAGCGCCGCGTTAGCCGTCGCGCGCGCCCTGCCCAAGCTTACCATAGGTACCAGTGACTAGTAACTGCCTCGCTACTTTGCTGAAATTCTCAGTTGCAGCCTCCGGGCTCCTCTCAGTCCGTCAGGCAGTTAATTATTTATTTTTAACACACTACAAAAAAGGTAGAAGGTACTCAATTCGACTGTACGTTTTTTATATATCTTCCTCGGAATGTTTTTCTAGGATAACTGATTTTGATGATTTTTTTTAATTTGAAAGCTGATGCTTCTCATGTGGTCCCATATAAATTTATTAAGTTCTAACAAGTATTTTTTTTTTGAGTAATCCTTAATAATATGTAGGTATTTAATTGACTTCGACAACATTGTGATGTTCTAGTTATATTTGTATTTTTTTTTATAGAATGAGGGTGACAAACGAGCATACAGTCCAACTGATGGTAAGTGGATGCTGTGGCCCATAGACATCTACATCTATTCTCGATTTTGAATCAAAATGTAGATGCGTTGTCACACGTGAGGACTAAGATGGAATGCCTCCCTTCCAGTAAGAAAGATCTCCGGTTCTCTACCGGCTATTTTATGCTGGTATTCTGTGAGAGCGTAGTCCTTCCTCGGTCGAGTCGACCCATTCGTGCTACAACTATACTACTAAAACAGCTGCAGCATGACTCTTCCACGTATAAAGTCGGTTGTACAAAATGTTAATACTACTTGTAATATATTGTTTTTTTTTTGGTTCTCGTGTAGCCACTACCATAAAAAATGCGCTTGGCAGGCAGGTTGGCAACCGTAGTTTTTTTGTAACTTTAAGTTGTTATCACGAAGATGCTGCTGTCCATCTCCTGTTCCAGTTTCCCTCTGCCGCCTCTTGCGACACCCACGGCACGATATGAGCTAGTGGATATTCTTACACCGCCACTACCCAGTCATGGTTATCAATAGACTACAATATGTAGTTTCTAATGTATGTAACACGATTCTTAATCATTCCTAACAACGCTGTAGTTTCACCACAAGATATGCTGAATGATATCCTTTTTAGCATGCTTTTGAAGTACAAAATCAAAAATAATTACTTTACATGTTTTATGTGCTAAAATCTGTGTTAAAAAAATAAATTGCTTAATTTTTGCTTTCTTTCTACATCTGCAACATTAGTAAAGTATTGTGGTTGATTTAAAATTTATTTACCAATAAAGTATAGGACCAACTCCTAGATTGTTAAAATATTAATTTCACCAGATTTTGCGGTACTTGAAATTGGTTTCCTTTTTTTTAAAAGATTTTTATGTTCTTCTATTGTTCAAATCAAAATTATTAGTTAGATATGTTGAACAGGTGTGCACACTGGACCGTGCGTGGCTGGAGTTCTAGGCCGCCGCTTGCCGCGCTACTGTCTCGTTGGAGATACAGTGAACACTGCCAGTCGGATGCAAACAACGTCCGAGGTCAGTACCGTAGTTCCAGAATATATGACGTTTTGACTCTTGTGGCAGTGCGAAATGCGGCGGAGGTTACAACCAGTGCGTGTTGTCGATGATGACTTTTAATGCTGGTATTATGAAGAAGCTCAGTCAATCAGCGAGTGACGGACAGATCTATGCTCTAAATTCCTGTGCGTAGATAGAATCCGTGATGATGATGTCTGCGGGAAAACAAGACTAACTCTTTTATAGAAGAGGGGGCAAACGAGCATGCGACTAATATGATGGTAAATGTCGACCGCTGCCAATAAACAACTGCAATAACAGGACAACTGGCAGAATACAGCGGATCTGAAGGTTAAAGTGGTAATGGGCCAAATGGGGAAAGTAAGGTTCTCGAGTGGCAGTCGTCGTACTTGCATGCGCTGTGTTGGATAATCCCCCCCAAAAATGGTAGAACCACTATAGATGGTTCAGGACCGTACTACGTAGCGATACATGGGAGGTACCTGTATGCAGCAGTAGACTCGTGATGGGCTACAGTAAATAGTGAGGCATTATATATTGATCCTTAAAGCTAATATCACTAGTAAAGTTTTTATGCCCTAAACTATATGGCATTTAATAGATTACTCATTATCAATGTCAAATAATACACCCTTAGTGCGTACCTTAAGCGCTCATGTTATACGTCAACGTTTTAGTGTTTTAAATACCTACTCAAAAGTTTTCACAAATAACCTTGTTACTATCATTTCTAATTTTCCGATAATTTTATGTCAAACGTCGATAAAAAGGTTTTGAAAATCCAAAGGTGCACAACTCATAATGTTCATATGATAGTGGAAAAATGTAGAAAAAATTCTCAAGGCTGCTCCAACACCGAAAGTTTCGGATTTATTTAGCTGAAAAAAAAAATTATAACGAAACAAAATAAAATTAAACAGTCATTTACATTCCATGGCTTCCACATGATAGATGAATCGATTAAAAATAGATTGAGTTGAACAATTGATATTTTAAAAAGTTATCGTGTTATCCCTCCACGCGGACGTGATAAATCTACACCATAAGCCACTAAAATCACTTTTTAATGTAAACGTAACAATAAATTAATTTCAAAATAATAAGAATAGGTTCAACAATCATTTATCTTCCTGACAATGTGATTTTTATATCATTTATATATTCAATATGATTGTTATATACGATTTCATGCGACTAAACGTTACATTCTTGATTTTTAGGCGCTAGTAGAACATTTGCACTTAAGGCATGCAATTTGGTAATTTCTTCATTGTCAATGACTGACTACTGACTACCTGATTACCTCAATATCGTTAATAGAATAGGTGCCTAAAAAGTGTCCCTAAATGTTTAAGCAATTTTCTATTATAAGTCTTCTATAAGTCCACTGTTAAACATACAAAAACGTATCTTGGAAGATAAATCTGTACCCATCACGCTAGGCGTAAGATTGGTGACGATACTCTCGCACTCGTAATGGTGCTCTCCATTCATTTTAACAGTCTGTTAAATATAGGGAGTACGCGCTGTCAGGGTCTCCTGTCCTTGTCACTTACTACAGCTCTACTGCAGAATTACGCTGCTATTTTACGCTAGTGTTCCGTACGAGTGTGGTCCTGCTCCGGTTGAGCCGACCTATTCGTGGTGTAGTGTCGTGCAAAATACAGCAGCAGCTTGGCTTTACCACGTATATCATAATTTATATTAAAACTTTTATTTTTCAGCCTGGGCGTATTCAAATTTCCGCTCAGACAGCAGCGGAACTTCCCGCTGGCAGATTCAGACTTAGACGAAGAGGACTTATCAAAGTTAAGGTACCTACTTTGTCCGTGGATATTGTGGCCGCTTAGTGCTTGGTTATCCACCACGAAGTGTTGGCGTGCGAAGCAACCCCCAACCCCCCCCACCCCCCATATCATCCCGTGGGTGCTGTGCTGCTTTACGGTTCGATAATAAAAATGATATAAATAACCCTTTCAAAAATGAAATAAAACCTGGACCGTGCCATACACTGATGTGCCGTTCCGTGAATATAAAACAGAATAGAATAATTTTTAATCAATATTGATTTACATAATATCTACTTATTCAAAGTATTTTTATTTACCACTGGTTCGAAAAATACCTCTGTCATGGGAAAAATCAAAAAGAAACCTAGCAGGATTATAGTCTATAACTTAACTTTTTTAAATTTAGGTGAGCGCAATGCGTTAACCATTTTGTTAAAAGCAGCTAATTGTAAAAACCTAAGGCCCTCTTCTTGCGAAAGAGGATATCAGGGGTATGTTCCGAAACGTTTTCAGTATACTGCCGAATACGAATGACGTCATCAATTGACACTATATTGTACTGGCGTGCCGCCGCCACATTGCGTCGGATATCCGGCCATAATAAAACAATTTTTAATTGTGTGTGCGCTGAATGAAGCATGCCAGAATTTGTTTTTATTTCTTCAAATACAAAAAATTATAGAATAATTGTTGGTATCTCCATTAGGAAATGATTTTTGGGCACAAAATGACAAAATAATCGCCAACACTTTTCCAATATGGTGCAAATGTATGACTTCAAATACTGTCCTATGTTTGGAACGAATCACCAGTATAGCGTCGATTCACGACATCATTTGCATTGGACAGTACACTGGGTTCTATTTTGGAACATACCCCAGAACTCCCTCTCTACAGTACCCATTACTCAAGTAAAGTAAAGTAAAGTTACAGCCTATATACGTCCCACTGCTGGGCACAGGTCTCCTCTCATTTCTGAGAGGGTTTTAGGGCAAGGAATAGTCCGCCGCGCTGCCCCAATGCGTGTTGGCGAACTTCACATGTCTTCGAAATATTTTTTTTTCTTATTTCTTAGACATGCAGGTTTCCTCACGATGTTTTCCTTCACCGCCGAGCACGTGGTAAATCAGCACTTAAAATTGCAGTTAACAATTTCATTGGTGCCGACGGGGATCGAACCCGGTTTGCTCGCGTATTGTGAAATTTACAGCGAGCGCTAACCATCTGAGCTACCACGGCTCTACCATTACCATTACCCAAGGGATAGCAATAAATCCTTTTTTTGTGTACGTCATTATAATTGTTGCACAGGACATTATAAGTACCTATTTAAAGAGAGAGGTGATAGCGTTTCAACGTCGAAATGAAAGTCTAATCTAAACTTTTTATTCAATTTAATACATCCGTCTTTAATGTGAGAAAAACCGGTATGACTGTTCTTTTTCTATTTTTATTTTTTATATTTTATGCAATTTTCTACTTAAAATTAATTAAATAATTTTATGTCTCAGGGCAAAGGCATGATGGAAACGTTCTGGTTAGAAGGCGAAGTGGAAGAAGAGGAACAAGATGAAGCACTATTGCTATTCTCAATGCTCTGCGGAGATAAGTGAACAAATACTTTACAACACTAATGTAAATGTAAATTAAAAACGTTTCAAGCGTTTTATTTAAAGTATTTTCGAATATTTAAATGTATTAAATATTTAAAAATTATGCAGTCATTTCATGCAGAGTTACCACTTTTTTGTAAAAAAAAGTACCTGATGCACAATGTTAAAAAGCAAATAAATTTATCATCTCTACATTCTTCTACCTTACTTCATTAACTAAAAGCCAGTATCTAAACTTTAGGTACTTTTTCTACGTCATTAAAATAGTAACCTTTTATGGAGCAGAGGACTAAATCACAGACAGTTCAGGCAATTTTTTTATAAATATATATAGGAGAGGGGGCAAACGAGCATACGGTTCACCTGATGTTAAGTGACTACCGCCGCCCACGAACAACTGCAACACCATGGGAATTGCAGGTGCGTTGCCGGCCCTTTAGAAAGGAGTAAGCTCTTTTCTTGAAGGTCCCCAGATCGTATCGGTCCGGAAAAATCACCGGTGATAAAGTACAGTGATGGACCGCCAAGCATCCAGATGTTGTGGGGTGTTATCGGGAGGTTTGCCGCGTAGTGCGTTCATGAAAGTTGGCGACGGAGATTAACCCAAACAATTCCTATGTGCACTCCCCGTGGTAGATGCGAAAGAAAATGCAAATAGATGCAACACCTCTTCGCAGTACTCGTGAACCAAACCGATCGGAAAGCACTCGGTCGTCGAAGATTCGAGTGGCTCTGCACCAAATGCGGTCAAGTGAAAGGAACTGGCACTGGGGAGCAGCAGCCCAGAGATGGGAACAGTGTTCCATGTGAGGCGGAATCTTGTAAAATTGCAGGCGGTGTGCCGGCATAAAATACTGTCCCGCTCTGCTGAGCACGCCAAGCTTTTTAGAGGCTAAATTGGCCTTCTCTTCCAAGTGACCAAAAAACTGCACGTCACTCGATATGTCGACGCCGAGGATTCCGATACCGGCTGAGACAACAACTGCCTTGCAACTGAGGATACGACAAAAGGGTTCTTTTTAGCGGTAGACGCGCAAACTTTTGTCTTCTAAGGGTTAATATAGTATTGAGTTAGATTTAAGTCTTGTCAATGTAATTGTATAAGTTTTTGTTTTTATGTATAGTATGTTTGGATTCAATAAATATTATATAAGGGCACACAGTTCAATAATTACTCTTACTACGAATCAAAATGCAGATGCGTTATCACCCTTATAAACGGTGGCGGTGTAAGAAGTGAGAACTGCGGTTACGAACCCGTTTGCCAAGCCTGGCGACTGAGGCAAGTTAAGCTATGTTCAGCAGTGGACTTTAATAGACTGTAACAGCAACGCTATTTATAATTAATAGTTTTCATGGTTGCATAGTTTCATGATCAGTCTTGTTAGCTCAGGGACTAACAGCTCACTAAATTTCACAATACGCGGACACAAGAAAGTAAAGGAAAAGCCTTACTATGCGGCTTTCCGCTTTTTAATATTATTACATTTGTTAAATAAAAGAAAACGCCACACATTCCAAATAGTATTTTAATATGTAACAAGTGTATTAAATTCGATTTTTTTATTTATAAGATAATATGAAATACAATAATACTCTTTAAATATTTACAACTACTAAAAACAACATTATTTAGTATTACATTATTATATGTTGAATAAGTATAATGTTACCTTATACTATCATAAAAAAACCAAGCAATCTAATAATAAATAAAATTCATCCAGACCGAATTTCAGTCTCGGCGGATTATAGTGCACGCGCAAGCGAGTTAATCTGACACATATGTTTTCAGGAACGTAAACTATGTGTAGTACAGTAAAAGAAACAAAAAGTTTATAGAAAAATATACGAATTTTTTATAAGAATCATAATAAACCTAATACAATAAGCCTCGGAAATGGTTTCTGGTTTCATTTGAAACCATTTCCGAGACTTATTCACTCATCATTGATGAAACCATTAATTTTTTTATGAAAACTACCATGAGGAAGGTATGCTTTTTAGAATAAAAACAAAACATCAAATTATTTACTTAATAATTAACTTCGGAGATCAAAACTAAACAAAACACCTATATTTTTTTATAAAACAAAATCACTGACGTATTGTACAGTTAAAAACGTTATAAAATGCAACTTGCCGGTTTCAAATTTTATTTCTACACAAACGTTTTAAAGGTAAAAAAGAACAATACACATCTGCGTTAATATAATTAACAACCTTTGTAAATTATTACTAATTAAAATTTTCTAAAACTAAGACTGTTTATCATTTTTTCAAATATATTTCAACCAGACCAAATATTTCAAACCAGAGAAGCCAGCCTCTTGGTATTCTTTACGATGTATTTCGGTGAGTGTACGCAGGAATTGCACACTTTAATTCCCTCTTCTTTCTACCATCGGATGACCAGGCGGTCGGCAGATTCTAACCCCTTTGTTGTCGGTATTCAACGGATTAGAACCAAACGGTTTACTTTGACTGTTTTAATGTGTACATATCATTTCGGTCTGAATACAACCTGGGCGTCTTCAAGGCAAGAGTGAATAGGCTTTTACTACACTAAGACAGTGCGATTTACTGTGCCCAGCAGTGGAAAGTATATAACTGTAACTTAACTTATGTAAAGTGCAGGTGATATATCAAATTTAATTAAGATGTCAGAAATTGTCTTTGATAAGCTTTAATATCTAATACATACATATTAATAATAAAAACATCTGATAACAAATGTATTAACTTCATACGTATGCTCAGAGTGAATATATAATTCCTACGTTTAACTTGAACTTTTAACTCAAAACAATTTTTATCAACTTCATTTTTTTTCATTTAACTGACCAGATATCGTTTAACTGTAGATAAAATATACGAAAACTATCTTATGGAACTTATTACCTAAAGAATTGTTTTGCAGACTGCTTTTTGAATCATTAGAAATAAAAGTTATTCATAGGATAAAACACATCATAAATAAATAAAAAATTCAATTGTAAACAAAATACTTCAATTGCTTTACTTTTATAATCAGTTACGTTATAATTTCTTAGATGGATAACTTCTATCAGATTGAAAAATCAGCCCTAAAGCCCAAACATGAAAAGAATAACCATACAGAAACACACAGACAAATTATATTAATTACATTTAAAGTGCAGCATGGCAAAATTTGAAACCTATTAACAATACATATACTTTTTCCTTAACTCAAAGTTTTATTAATAACATATTATATGGTGATTTTGTAAACATAGTAATCACTCATAATCTAACGAATAAAAGTTGGCACTATAGTACATAAGGACGGTCAAGTGATCTACTTATAAGTTTGGAAATAATCGCAAAAAAACAGATACCAACATTTAAACATATACATAAACAACCAAATAAAACAATAAACATATACGTATATTATATATCGTTTAACACAGGACCACGTTTAGAAATACATTAAAGTAAAATGTCATGAAATATGTAAATGATTGTAAGGCACTATTAGGTAAAACTAACTAAATATCAACAGATTAAAAATAATATAAATACAAATATCAGTGTTATAATAATATTGGAGAAAAAAATTGGTCCTCAAAACCCTGAACAAGAATAATTGCACTTATACGAAAAATACGGAATCAAAACAAAGTGACTATAAAACATCTATGTATAGAGATATAAATTTAAATATAATTTGTATAACAGCTGCATACAGTTAAATTTGCACTTATAAATAAAAGCTATTTTTGTTTAATTTATTGGAATAAGTACTTTAAAATAACGTGTAGTAAATAGTAAATAAGGTGTCAGTCTTCCTAAATTTATGCGAATCCAACAAAGTTATTTTTAATTCACAAACGCTCACTCTTCGGCTTAAAATCAAATTCAAAACTCGTGTGTAAGGTCCTTTATCTAGTTCTCTTGTGTACAATCACGGTTATATTTCGACTAGGTATGCATTCAATATTCGTCGCCGAAGCGAAAACGTGCGGCAAGGGCGGCACTTACATCACTATTCGAATTCGTGTATTCCCAAATTTAAAATTTTTATTTGATTTAATTCTGATGTCATTCAGCAGTGCGCACACGCACTGTTGTGTACCGGACAGAGCTAGTATAATGCAGACTGTGAGACATTCCGTCTTAATCCACATGGGCGACAATGAATCTGTTATATTGTTTCTTTGAAATTGTTAGCAGGTAGGTATATATAGCCTGCAGTAGTCACTTACCATCAAGTTCGTTTCTCACTTTGATTTTATGAAAAATTATTTAAAGACATCAAAGCTTTGGATGCTATTTTTTTTTAAAGTGAGAGTCACAAACGAGCACATAGCCCACTTAATAATAAGTTGATGCTGTGGCCAATAAGCACCTGCGTCTATCCTCAATTTAGAATCAAATACATATGAGCTGTCACTTATCACCATTAAGGCCTAAAATGGCATGCGTATTATACGCTGGTATTTTTTAAGAGCATCATATTTCCCCAGTCGATCCGAATCTGATTCTATTACATAAAAGGTTATGACTAAACGTGATGTGAGGTAAGCAGAACGCGTTTTACTCTAGCTCGAATGTATACACTTACGGTCAAAAGTTTTTGATAACTTATAAAATAATAACTTGACAAAGAAATAAATTTCTAGATTTACAAAATACAATAAAAACGTAATAAAAACCACGAAAATTTTGTATTAAATCAAAGATATTTAAGTATGTAGTAGTAAACATATATTTAAATCTCTTTGTATTAAATGCTTTGACATTAAGGTCAGTGTCAAAAAACACTACGCAGTTTGCCGTCTCAAATAAACAGTAACTGAGTCACTAAGGGCGTTAAAGACATTATAAAACAAACAACGCAGTATTTTTTAACTATTTTGAATCTCTGTAAATCACCTGAAATGTATTTATTGCTCAAAAATTAAAACTACAAAAGTGTGAAAAATGTCAGAATAGTCTCGATAAAGGAATATCATAAAGATAACACTAAATCGCTATTTTAACGTGTACTTTGCAAAGATTCCCTAACCAATCAGTGTAAAAGTTATATCTCTCTCTCTTCTATCTCTCTCATTTTATTTTGCAGAATAAGGTTGACAAACGATCACAAAGTCCACTTAATGGTAAGT
Organism: Parnassius smintheus behrii; assembly: GCA_036936625.1. Taxonomy (NCBI): domain Eukaryota; kingdom Metazoa; phylum Arthropoda; class Insecta; order Lepidoptera; family Papilionidae; genus Parnassius; species Parnassius smintheus. The sequence continues at coordinate 26,334,815 of JAUPFT010000014.1, read as the reverse complement.
GGATGCTGAGGCCCATAGACATCTACATTTATCCTCGATTAATAATCAAAACGTAGATGCGTTGTCACCCCTGAAGACAACGATGGAATGTCTCGTTTTTAGTAAAAAAGGATCTCCGGATCTCTACATTCAACATACGAAATACAGCAGTATTAAGCTGCTATTTTACGCTGGTATTCTGTGAGAGCGTGGTCCTTCCCCGGTCGAGCCGACCTATTCGTGCTACAACCATAGTTGCAGCGTGACTCTACCATTTATTCGTTTTTAGTCTATATTTTATGAAGAAATGCCTATCTAAACAAAATAGAACAATCCAAGCGCCCGCACCCGCCCCCTAGTGCTTGCCGAAATAATATTCGAGGTTGGAATCACGTATTTTTCTGAAATTCTAAAAATTTATAATTTGATCGAAAACTTTTGACCAGTATTGTATCAATGCAATACCAACCTTATAAATAAACGTCATCAGTCACAAGTAATACAGTAACTATCACATTTGGTAAACTTATTGCAGTACATATTAAATTATACTAAAAGGAATGTAATTTCAAAAATAAATAATTAAAACTACTCTTTGAATTCAGCCGTAACTTCTTCGACGGTCCTGTTCTTCGTCTCCGGCAATTTGAAGTAAACGAACACATAGAAAATGATTAACAGTATCGTAAAAGGCAAGAACACCAGATTATTGAGCACGTTCGTTAGAGGAATAAATACAAGACCGACGATAAAGTTAGCGAACCAATTCACGGCGGCTCCAACACTGACTGCGGCGCTCCTAGCACCCTGACCGAAGAGCTCGGAAAGAATTATCCAGGGAATCGAGCTGGGGCCAACGCCGAAGAATGCGACGTACAACAGAGTGAAGATGACAGCAAAAATGCTCATAGTAAAATTATCTTTGTACGTGAAAAATGCAGCGGTCATTAGCACGGAAGAGACCGCCATACCTCCTAGACCGCAAAGCTGTAGAGTGCGTCTTCCGAGACGGTCCATTAACGGAATTGAAACCAAGGCCATTATGAAAAGAATGCTTCCAACACCAATGGTCGCCAATCGAGCATTCTCGACTGTGAGACCCGCGTTTTCGAAAATCGTTGATGAATAATATAGAACAGCGTTAATACCTCCCAACTGTTGTGAAAGATGCATCACAACCCCAATAATAAGAGGTGTTCGCAAAGCCTTGATCCGGAACAAATCTCCAATAGTGAATTTCACTTCTTCCTTTGCAGCCCTGTCTTCTGCGTGCATTTCGTTGATCTCGTCATCAATATCACCGGTGCCCCGGAGTTTTGTTAGCACTTCCCTCGCCTTTTCTTCGTCTCTTTGTACAAGTAAGAGGTACCTTGGAGATTCTGGTGTGAACAGTAACATCAAACACTGAATTGCTGATAGCAACACAGCTAAGCCGAGTAGGAATGGCCACCCATCGTCGCTGCCCAGAATAATGTCAATACCCAAAATCTGTGCACCTACAAGGCCAAATGCGACTGCTAATTGATTAACGGTGCCGAATGCACCGCGTAGCCTTAAAGGTGCTATCTCGGATACGTAAGTAGGAGATGCGGTTGTGGCAAAACCGCAATTGATACCGATGAAAAATCTGCCAGCTATAAGCATCCCTACCGACATCCCGGCTTTGCTGAAGCCCATTAAAAGGCCGCCTATCACGCCGAAAACGGCGTTAGCTAATAACGCAAATTTGCGGCCACGTTTGTCGGCAATCCAGCTGGCCAAAGGGCAACCTATCATACCGCCAACTGCGAAGATACTGACGATCACACCGAAGATTAAGTCAGGAGCGACATTGTATTGATCTCTGATGAAGTTCTCGATGAACTGTTTCGGCGCGTTGATCACTCCAGTGTTGAAACCGAATTGGAGCATCCCCAATACCGCTGCCAAGACCGCGAACAGCAAAGGGCCAGTCGTTCCTCCGCTCTCCATTGTCGTGCGTGGCGTAGACGACACTGAAAGTAGAAAGAATTTACTTTGAGTATGTCAGCCGTAAGATAAGCATTGATAATCAACTCTTATCTGACACACATTGTTTATTTTAACAGATAAGATTCTTATGAAGATGCAACGATTGGTATTCAAAATACAGCATTTGGGATCAAGGAAGAATCTTGATACATATAGGTGGTAGAACTGTGCTGCAGCTATATTGGTAGTATAGTTGTAGCACGAATGTTTCGGCTCGACCGGTGAAGGACCACGCTCTCACAGAATACCAGCGTAAAATAGCAGCTCAATGCTGCTGTGTTTCGTATGGTGAGTGTAGGGAACCGGAGACCCTTTTTACTGGAAACGAGGCATTCCATCTTAGTCCTCACGGATGACAAAGCATCTGCATTTAAATTCGTAATCGAGGATAGATGTAAGTGTCTATGGGCCACAGTTATTTGTCAAAAGAAAAAAACATTTTTAGCAGTTTATTGAAGATGTTTCTACGAGGCCGGTTGATGTTGGTAAAAAGGGGATTGATACATTGTATTATTTGAACTTATATAGGTGCAATTGCTAATTTGTGGCTAGGTTGAGCACCGTCTTTTTAATTACACTTATATTATCTTGGTGATCCAAATCTATATCTAATCGAGCTAATTAAAGAACAAGTATAATTGGAAAATATTATTAAACAAGTCAACATTTTAAGTTATATAATTTTGTATGCAACAGATAAATACAAAATAAAAAGCTGTAGCAGCTCGGAGAATAAACTTTTGCACCCTCCGACACCAATGAAATTGTTAGTTGCAATTTGAAGTGCTAATTTACCACATGATCTGTTCAGCGGTAAAAAAAAACATCGTGAGGAAACTTAAGTGTCAAGGTGGTAGAATCATTTTCTGCCCAAGGTTCGTCTGAGTATGTAACACACTCATAATGACGTCTTATATTTACGCGAACACACAAGACAACAATGTTACAAAAGAAAATAAATTAACGGATTTTATCACGTTTAATTTCGACTTTATTAATTCCCGACGTTTCGAGTGCTTTACAGCACCCATGGTCACGGGAGGACTGAAGTGTTTAACGTCCCGATGTCATTGTTAGCCCGGCTACCTTCAGTTTTAGAATATAAACTTTTGGTCCGATCTACGCAGAATGAGCTTACAGCATCTTAAAGTCTTGCAGTGTTACGCTTAGGTTTGGATTTAACTTTATTAATTACAGAATCCCAAGCAGATGACAGCACCCATCCATCTTCTCTATTGAAATTAAGATATTTTTTAATTTCAAGAGCCTCGAGAATCATCCTAGGTAGGAATTCGTGTTCTTTTGCGAGGATTTGTTGTCTATCAATCTAATGTAATGGCGGAGACTTCCCGGGGGCAGACTTTCCGGAGCTTCGGTGCTGTAGCTGACGTGAAGCAACGAAGGTGAAATTAAAAAAAAAACATCCTAATTTCAATAGAGAAGATGGATAGGTGCTGTCATCTGCTTGGCATCCAATAATTAACAAAATTAAATCCAAACCCAAACATATCATCACTGCAAGACTTCAAGATACTGTAAGCTAATTCTGCTAATAATGACATCAGGGCGTCAAACACTCCCTCCCTATCCCACTAGTCTCCCGTGAACAGGGGTGCTGTAAAGCACCCGAAACGTGGCAAATTTAAAAAAGTCGAAATTAAACGCGCCAAATGCCGTATAATTAGTTTCATTTAAGGTAACACACACACTCGTAGCTATTCTTTGGCCAAGTAGCAATGCTTGCACTGCTGTCTTCCGGTCTGAAGGATATAGAAAGCCAGTATAATAATTAGTCTGCGAAGCATTTCATCTTAGTCCTCAGATGTGACCACGCAACTGTCAGTAGCCTTCTTTCTGTGAAGTAGTCTGAAACAGTCACTGAACATCAAGTGAACTGTGTTTATCACTGCAGTTTACAAAATATATGTAAAGGCAACATGCATTAGAGTAACGGGATCTTACCCTCTATAGGACTCTTTTCTCCTCCAATACCAGCTGAGAGACATAATATGCTAATACCCTCTTTTTCTGTAGCGTATACCGTAAGAATGATTAGAATTCTCACAGTAATTTTGAAACGTCTAAATTGGTTTATATTTGTTATTTCCTTAGCACGTCTTAGGAATTATTATAAGGGAAAGCGCAACATACGTTAAGCTTATATTTGAGCTGTAAGAGATACATAATGTAAGAGACAGAAATAAATATATTTTAAATACTAGGAACAAATACAAGTTTGTAAAAATCGAATGCAGTTAATAATTTATTTATGGATTATTGCCGATTTTACAACAATATCCCACAAAATGTTCAATGGTTATCAGTTAACTATCTCTTAACGCCGAGCAGGTGGTAAACCAGCAGTTAAAATTGCAATTAATCCTTTAGTGCAGACAGAGATCGAACCCGGGTTGCTCGCGTAATGGCGAGCGCTGAGCTACCCACTTTCACCCTGATTGTGACAATCCGATAGTCGAATCGGTCTAAAAGGTTATATTGCCGTCAGGATAGTATTGCCAATTATCTCACTTAATCTATCAAATAAGATTGGTTACATCTACGATATGATCATAGCCACATTATACATTGAGGTAAATAAGGACCCTCTACTCAGCTACCCATCTCGGTGGTGGTGTGAGAACGTCCACTACCCCTGTCATCACGTGGATAAGGTAAAGGGCGACAGAGGGAAACAATAAGATTGGTTACATCTACGATATGAGCATAGCCACATTATACATTGAGGTAAATAAGGACCCTCTACTCAGCTACCCATCTCGGTGGTGGTGTGAGAACGTCCACTACCCCTGTCATCACGTGGATAAGGTAAAGGGCGACAGAGGGAAACAATAAGATTGGTTACATCTACGATGTGAGCATAGCCACATTATACATTGAGGTAAATAAGGACCCTCTACTCAGCTACCCATCTCGGTGGTGGTGTGAGAACGTCCACTACCCCTGTCATCACGTGGATAAGGTAAAGGGCGACAGAGGGAAACAATAAGATTGGTTACATCTACGATATGAGCATAGCCACATTATACATTGAGGTAAATAAGGACCCTCTACTCAGCTACCCGTCTCGGTAGTGGTGTGAGAACGTCCACTACCCCTGTCATCACGTGGATAAGGTAAAGGGCGACAGAGGGAAACAATAAGATTGGTTACATCTACGATATGAGCATAGCCACATTATACATTGAGGTAAATAAGGACCCTCTACTCAGCTACCCATCTCGGTGGTGGTGTGAGAACGTCCACTACCCCTGTCATCACGTGGATAAGGTAAAGGGCGACAGAGGGAAACAATACGATTGGTTACATCTACGATATGAGCATAGCCACATTATACATTGAGGTAAATAAGGACCCTCTACTCAGCTACCCATCTTGGTGGTGGTGTGAGAACGTCCACTATCCCTGTCATCACGTGGATTAGATAAAGTGCGACAGAGGGAAACAAAAGCTGGAGATGGAAAGCAGCATCTTTCTAACTTAATAATTAAAAACTGCTGTTGCTCACCCGCCTGCCAAGCGTGGTAGCTTTGGCAAATGCCTGGCAAAAGGCTGGCAAAGAGTCAACAGAACGACTTTACTTTATGTTAACACACGTTTTCGCTCTCCATACAATTTTTGTACCGCGGGCTATATGTATATGAAAATCGATCGTAAGAAACTCCAAGAAACTAAAAAATAACACATGAGGGAGTGGAGGAATTCACTTTCACCATTTATTCTCCGGTCCGAGGTACCTCATTTCGAAAAGGTAGTAGATTCAAATAAGAACTACATTTGACAAATTAAATTTCAATTTATTACTATGCAGAAATATTATTATATTAAACATTTAGTTTCACTTCACTTCATTCCAGAAACAATAGTGTAATCACAAAATCTCCAAAGCAAATTGAAATTAAAAAAAATTGTCCATGGTTGGCATTTAAACTAAGAATTTTGCAGGCGGACAAGCTATTATAAATCAACAAACCAAATTAACCGTTCCGTTAAAATATTCAACAACTTCCCATTAAATTGAAAATTTTGTTACAAGATAAGCACCACCGTAGAATATTCATAACTAACCGAAACGATACGCGTAGTACTTAGAGCCGTAACGAAATCAAGTTAACAAAAGAATTTAAAATCGCCTTTGTATTCCATTCAGTAAAAATCCAAGCACTGCTGGCATCTCCTATTGTAGAGATTTGCCTATTCGAGAGTTAAACTTAACTTTAAACTTTTTCACAAATAACTTCTTACACATACAGAACATATATTGTAATTATAAATAATAGTATGTTAACACGTGTCATAACAACTAGAACATAAACAAGTTTCTTAAATTAATCAATAAAGAATTACTACGAAACCTTCATATGAAACTCATAAAAAACTTACAAGAAAGTAATTTCACAGACCAGTGTTGCTTGGAGTCACAAAAGTGAGTGAGATAAAGTGTCAAATCTTTGCGCCTGATAAATATAAAGATAAACGTTTGATACCAATGATAAGAATGTTCTTATATTTAAAAAATTCAATGACTGAAGAAATCAAGTAAAGTTAATTTATATGTTCATATAAGAGGTAAATAATTTGTATTTATAATATTTATTGTAATAGGAACAAAAGCTGAAATTATCAAAAAATGCTATTGTTCCCCACGATGCAGTGCCAAGAGTGTTGGTTTTTTTATGATTCATAAACAGGGGTATGCGCGCGCCAAGTTTCACAATTACTATGCGAGTTACCCGAGTTCGGTCATCGCCTGCACAATTGTAAGTTTATAATATTTATTAATTTGAAATGAAAATTTTGAGTGCGAACAAGTGGTAAACCTCCCACATTCTTGAAGGAAAACATCGTAAGGATACCTACAGGCAGGTCTGAGAAATAAAGTATTTTAATATCAAGTCCGCCAACACGCACTGGGGCAACTAAACAAAATGCAACAAAAAAAGATTACAGTCATTAAATCAATTTATTTCCTAGGGAAGTCAAAGAGTACATTACCAATCTTATAAAATGTTAATTATTTATTTTTTGATGGTTGAAAAGAGAAGTGAGGCCGACGTTTCCATAAATTCTTGGGTCCGGGTGTTAACAAGATGAAATTAGGACTATTCGAAGTCTTACTTACAAACAATTCATAGCTAAAAATCTGGTATTATTTGTCAATCTAGGAGTTAAGTTATCGCAGAATAAGTAAAAGTGAGGATATGTATCACCTACACCGTAGTAGTCCATTTCGTTTACTTGATAAAAAGCTTCTCAGGTTTCGTAAAAATTTTGTTATTTACTTTGAAAAATATTTGAACCCAATTGAAAATAAAATTTACTATACGTGCAAGAAAAAACTGGGTTGAGCTGTCGTCAAAATCTCCCAGACTTCGCAATGTGACGCATCAGCATATTGTGAAGAAAAAAAATCTATAAAAACGAAGATCCCGAACGAAATAAAGACATGGCTTAAAGGACAAGCATCTAAGCCAAAATCTTATAAAAATAAAAAAGAATCGCGATCACATTTACAAAATACTTAATAAAAATACAAAACATCAACATGCCAACAAATGACCACAACAATTTTGCAATCCATCACAGATCGACATGCCTAAAATTCACTACACTTGTCACTTGTTGTTGTTTTAAAATAACTTTTGTTAATTGTCCATTTCATTTCCTTGATAACGTTTTAACGCTCGTTTCAAGATGAATCGAAAATAGATATTTTTGTTTAATTATGTAAATCTTTTTTTTAGAAGTTTTGAAGTCAAGTTTTAAAATGAAAGATCGTTTAGTGGCAGTTAGCTTTCAGAAACGAAAATTTCACAAGTACATCGATTCTATTTTACCTAATTGATTTATTGACATAAAATGTTTATTTCTTTTCTTTTTTTGCACGTTTATTTCCAATTGGGTTCAAATATTATTCAAATTAAATAACAAATTTTTTTACGAAACCCTTTATTCTTTAAAACATTGGCTTTATTTTTCTGAATTAAAATACAAAAGACTCATATTTATTCAGATCCAATAAATAAAAACAAAATAAAAAGCTCTAATCATTTTTTTAACTTCAGGCCCAAAAATTCTATCTTCTTTGTAAATATACTTGTTATTAGATTAGGTATTTCAATGATATACTCGTTGGCTATATCTATCACCTCATTTCGTATCGTATAGTACCTAAGTATAGTGAGAAGCCACTAGAATTAGAGAGATATTAGAAATGCCAAAAAGATCTCATTGCTTTCGATGGATGTCTGTATCACTTTTTCAGCACTTCACAATTCCACTGCTAAGGATTTCCTTAGACCTTCCCCAAGGAATGCCATTATTGCAAGAGTCGCTTGTCATACCACATCGTTATTCAATCCACACTCTTTGCTGGTCGTATGGGGATGCAGTACTCGTTTAATTCATTTATATAAAATTGAAATGGCAAATGAACTTACAGTCCACCCGACGGTAAGTGGATACTGCAGTTAATGGATACCTGGAGATCCGTTGTCCCTCCAGAGGCCTATAATCGGATGCACTGTCTGTAATAATATACATCTGTAATAATATATATCTGTTATAATATATATCTGTAATAATCTAATAATATAAATCTGTAATAATATTGGCATCTATACCATATCTATATTCAGACCGTAACAAGGCAATGCGCTTGCATTGCCTTGTTACGGACAACTACGCAGACGTCCTGAAAGTTACTATCATAGGTTGTGTCCATTTTTTTATTTCATCGCATACAATTTAATTCATTAATTGCAGCGCTTGATTAACAAAAAAGCTAAAAAAGTCAAAAATTTAAAATTTAGTATTATAATTCTGTTTTATAGTTTATAAAAATAAACTTTCTCTATTGAAAAATTCATATATACCAATTTTCATAGTGATCGTTTTAATCAAATTTGAGAATATACAACATGTAACATATTTTTTTTCCCAATGCGGGGTCTTTGACAATCCTCTTACTCCTCGGCCAAAGTAGAGATATAATAGAATCACATACAATTTGCAAATTAATTGAATACTGATTCTGATAACGCAAGAAACGGGAACCACAGGGTTTTTGTTACCACCGAAGCATTCTTTTCTTAATCCTGGTCACATCATCTTGCAAATAAATAAATATATATATATATATATATATATATATATATATATATATATATATATATATATATATATATATATATATATATATATATCCAGACAAAACTTCTAGGCGGAATATGGGTTCTAATACCTAATAGTTGATAATAAAATACTCGTATAAGTACTTTTAGTTGCTATTATAGGTCCATGTTACAACCATATTCTCTGTATCGTAAAACGCTGTTTCTAATAGCTTTTAAGAGATACCCAACTCCAATGTCAATGTTTTTCACTTCCTTTGTACTCCCCCAAACTAACCCCTTAAATCCGCAATCGCAATACAACTTAGTGAAACACAGAGAAAACAACAGGCAGACAAGGGATGCAAAGTTAATGACTAAATAAATTAAAATCTCACGTTCTGAAGTCGACGCATAATCGTAGAGGAATCAAAGTCCAGACTTAGAATGTAAAATTATTATATCCTTGTTAGTTCTTTAAAGTCGGCACTTAGATTTTACTAAAAGTAATTACTTTTTACCTTTTTAATGGACTAACGAATATCACAATCTCAATATCGTCTAGTTTCGTTAATTCTTCATACCCTATTTTACCATCATTAGGGTAGAATTTTTATAAGGGACCAGCCCAGAAGTAAATATTTAATGAAACAAGAACCATCAAAATGGATTCACAATTGGTACCAACAAAAAAATCAGTCGAATTGAAAACCTACTCCTTTTTTAAGTCGACTAAAACGAACAAAAGTCGGGGAAAATGAAAAGACGGTCAATCTTCAACTTTAAACACATATGAAGAGTGCTTACCACCTAAGCTACCACGGCTCGTGTAATAGAATAAATAGCGGATGTTAGATAAAAAATTAAAAATAAATATGCATTATTACTTACATTCGCTAATTCAGACGGATCACGCAATGTGATTTACGTCAATTATCCAATCCTTGATTATACAACACACGTTCAACTATTGTACACCAAGCTTTAATTTGTTATGTTACATCTCAGATTACATACAAGAGAATCCTACCATAGGAAACAAATTACACCGTGAGAATAAATTCATTATTTTTAATGCCTTTTTAATTACACCTTTTTTACCATTCATTACAGCATGCTAAAAATCTAATCCTAAACATGCTCCCCCATAGGTTTCTTCATTATTTGATTTTGCCATAGTTGCCACACTAAGCAGGCAGATTTTTATTACTTTGAGTGGTTACTATTACTTCTAGCTGACGAATAGTGCTGTGGCCTCAAAGTAAAACAAAGCAATCTGCTGCTGAAGCTACACTTTGCGTTTCACACTGTTAAACACCACCAGTCTTACAACTCCATAGACTGCACAGAGCGTTTGATGAAGGTAATCTTTGCTGATTCCAATACTGCCAAGGAAAATTACTTGTCAAATGACGGAAGGAGGAAAACAGAAGCCATCGTAAATGGCGCGATACCTCCATGAATAATTAAAAAATATCAAGTCCTTGTTACAAAAAATAACATATATTGGCGCATCAACCGATGCGAGCAATCATGGCTCGGAAAAAATATTTCCGATTATGTTCCAGTTTTTTTGATTCTCAAGCTGCGATGCAGTCAAAATTACTGTCATTAACACGCGAAACGAGATAGCAGAAACAATATCTAATACAATAATACATTTTCCAAAGTCTTCATAATAATGAAGTACGACTTAACTGAAAAATGTATCTCCCTAACAGGTATATAATATCCTAGATATATAATAACAGATATCAAATATTCTAAGAAATGTGTTGACAAATCTTAAGAATAAACTAAATAAGAAGATTGTTGGAATTGGTTGCCCAGCATATATGTTGCATAATTGCATCCAACATGATACTGATGTACCAAAATAGATATCGAATGGCTGGTGATGAGGCTTTTAATTTTTTTTAGCGAATACATTGTTATCAACTACCAAAAACGCTTTATTACAGTTAAAATAGCCGGCGGAGCTTTTTCCAGTATAGAAAGAATTTTGAAAATGTATCCGCCTATAAAAGAATACATTTCGACAACTCCACAAGTGCCAACAACACTTAAAACTTTTTTCTAAAATGAACATTGTGTGCATTCTCTTATGTCGGTCTTCCAGTCACAAATCGCAAAAATAGGACGGGAAAATAACTCCGTCATGGATATTCTAAGAATATTAAATTTGACCTCTGAAACGTTGAAGGCAAGAGCAGAGGCTACGTTAGTTCCGTTAAAAGTGCGAGAACTACTGTGGAATTGTACTGAAGAGGCCAAAGATACATTTATGAAAGTCGTGAACAATGTTTACATGACTTGCCTTGAATTTTTGGATAAATGGTTGCAGCCACTAGATGAATTCATGGTCTTTGACTGGATAATACTCAAAGGTGTTGATATTGATTACATGAAAGTTGTTTCTTCTTAGCAGTTTACGAATTAATACGGTGTGTTTAAATGACGTTAAACTTTTTGATAAAGTTATTGCATTAGATTTTTTTTAAGGCAAAAAAGCAATGACTACTGAAATGGGGCCTGTTAAACAATGGAAAATTATTTTAAAATTTCTAACCTGTGAAAGATCGGAAGAACTGAAAAAAATTTGCTGTTTTGTGTTTGCAATTCAAGCACAAAATGCTAATGTCGAACGAGCGTTTTCATTAATGGGTAAAAGGAGAGAAATAGACTGTCCATAGCTCTGTTGACACAGTTCAATCTGAAGAACAAATGTGAAGAGTTTCATAAAATTCTTACGAAAGACCAGCATCTTCCGAAAGCTATATCCTGCAATGAAAAGGACGAGGGTCAGATGAATAATTAATCAATCAATTGCGTGATAATAATTAGATTTCGTTCTTTGATTATTAGTGGTTCATAATTTGATTTTATTATAATATAGTTTCTTATACTTTTCTCTTTTCTTAAAATTCCTGACAATTTTCAATTTTCCCTGTTTCCCTGACAGACATCTAAAATTCCAGACACAGAAAAATTCCTGTATCTGGTAACCCTACCTACAATGGGATATGTCCATGTCCCACAATAAACTTTTACGGGCTGGTGAAAATCACCAACAAGCAGTAGGTATATAATGAAGAACCGTGTTCTTCACAGTGTACTTATAACAAAAAGTGTTAAGAATGTGTTTACTAAAAGAATAATATTAAAACAATGGGAAGTCTTAATTACCGTGTCCTCGGTAATTACAGCTTTACGGTACCCGCATTTAACGTTTAATGACATTGCTCGGAAGGTTTCTTTACAAAATGTACTAAAATTCTTTTAACTTTGGCCGTAAGAAAATACCTTATTTTACAATCAAGTATACGCGTTTCTGTTGGGATGTGCGGTTTTTAGCAGAAACAACGAAGGATTTCATGTTTGGTTAATTACTTTGTATTTATATTTAGCCAGGTAGTATGACTATTTTTCAACAGAGGAATCCTATGAAGGTACCACCTTCTGTCCATTATCTACTTCTGTCGTCAAATAGCAGTGTTGGCACTACTGTGTTTCGGTATGAAGGGTTAAGAAATCCTTCAATCAATAATTGCAGGCTGTGAGGCGTTCTATCTTAGTCCTCAGGGGTGACAAAGCATCTGTAGCCTTTTTTGTTTGAAGTTGGATGCAGATGCCCATGGACTGCAGTACTACAATACTTCAGTTGGACTGTGACTTCATTTGTCACTTCGATTTAAAAAAAAACATACAATAAGTTCTGTCGTAGGAGTGGATAGTCATTGCTTTATTTACAAGTACAAGTAAACCTGGATAGATAACCGAGTATTGTGTAGACGCGACGCGACACTGTAAATAAGACTCAGATCTGGGCAGATTCCATGCAATAAATTTTCATACTCGATGCGAAAAACTACCTCACCAAACTGTTCATCCCGCAACATTATCGATGATGTTTATCACATTTTGATATGAACTCCAGAGAAATAAACAATTCTAATATACATTTGTCATTGATTGGCAGTATTAATTGTATTTTATCAGACCCATTGTCAGAAGATGCCAAAAAACTTTATGTATTAGTAAATAAGAGATTAAGTAATTAATAAGTTTATATAGTCGTTAGTATTTATCCTATTTAAGAATTTTGTTGTACCAGGGTGTCATAATCGCTTCAGCGACAAAGCCCTTTTTCTAAGAATAAAAAAAAGTACAAGTAAAACAAATAAAAGTGCTCACGTAACACTATAGCCCATATACACCTACATATATCCTCGTTTATTAATTAAAACGGTTGCGCGTTGTCATTGTAAATTCTAACTAGAAAGTTAGAATTTACAATGACAACGGTTCACCGGCCGTATGATTATAACCGGTAAAACGTAAAAGAAACTTCTGAAAACAAATAGACAAACACGACGATAAAGAAACCCGTTTTCAACAGTTCTGTGTAACAAAAAAGAACGAGACACGACAGCAGTGCGACAAAGCGAAACCGAGTAACGAAGACTTGCATAAACACAGCCTTGATTGATCCCAAAATACTATTGCGTCATGATAATAGTAAATTTAAAATAAGAGACCCGATACTAAGACACGCGATAAACTGGCATTACCAGTTATAGAATTATGAACGCATGGAGCGGAAAATGTGAGAATATTCCATATAATGAACAAAAATTGCGCATAAGTAATGTTAATGCGCCATGTTGAGCAAACTATACAAATACATCTGGGATAATTCATTGTGGGAACTTTAATTTATAAAATGTTTTCGGAAAATTAAATTTTAGTTGAAGATATATCTCGCTAGCAAAGTTTTAAACAAAACATTACAATATATAAACATAACTAATGGGACAAAACATTCTTATTCACCATGACGGTGTATGACAAGTGGAGTTATGGCGTTATAAGGTACAATGCGATACGATATGCACTCATTTACGGACTAATCATTAGAATATATTAAACGTATAGTTACTGCGACTGTTATTCTAACAAAAAAGAATGAATGGATTTTTTTAACTGTTAATTAGGGCGGAGAGAGTAGCGTAGCTCGCTTATACCTCTGGCTCCGACGTAATTTTTATTGATATCTCTGAAACTAATCGTCGATTTGATTTAACTGAGCAGAGATAATCTACGTAGCAGTGCATATAATATAATATTTACATAAATTTGTATGTTCATATAATATTTTGTAGAAATATAATAATATCTTAAAGTTCAATTATATCCTTTAAAATATTGTTTAATTTAAATTGTTTAAATATTATTATAAAAACTAGGTAATTCGGCCCACTTAGTCCGCAACATGGAGATACCTATGATTAAAACTACTTTTACGGATTTTATCGCGTTTATTTTTACTTTTTATTTTTAATTCCCGACGTTTCGGGCGCTTTCCAGCACCCATGGTCACGGGGGACTGAGATGACTGACGTCCCGATGTCATTGTTAAACCCGGAGTACCTTCAGCTTTTTTAATTATTGTTTATGGTCCGATCTATGCAAAATGAACTAACTCTGTCTTGAGGTCTTGCAGTGGTATGCTTGGGTTTAGTTTTAATTTTATTGATTATAGGATCCCAAGCAGGTGGTAGTACCCAGCCTCCTTCTCTATTGAAATTAGGATGTTTTTTAATTTCAATAGCCTCACGTATCATCCTTGGTAGGAATCGGTGTTCTTTCGCGAGGATTTGTGGTCTATCAAATCTGATGTAATGGTTGGGGCCGTCTAGGATATGATCACAAACTGCAGACTTCCCGGAACGTTGATGCTTCACATCAGCTATATGTTCTTTTACGCGGGTCCTAATTGATCTTTTGGTTTGTCCTATATAAGAGAGACCACATTCACAATCAAGCTTGTACACTCCTGCATCTTGTAGAGGAATATGACACTTGACGGACGGAAGGAGGAAAACAGAAGCCATCGTAAATGGCGCGATACCTCCATGAATAATTAAAAAATATCAAGTCCTTGTTACAAAAAATAACATATATTGGCGCATCAACCGATGCGAGCAATCATGGCTCGGAAAAAATATTTCCGATTATGTTCCAGTTTTTTTGATTCTCAAGCTGCGATGCAGTCAAAATTACTGTCATTAACACGCGAAACGAGATAGCAGAAACAATATCTAATACAATAATACATTTTCCAAAGTCTTCATAATAATGAAGTACGACTTAACTGAAAAATGTATCTCCCTAACAGGTATATAATATCCTAGATATATAATAACAGATATCAAATATTCTATGAAATGTGTTGACAAATCTTAAGAATAAACTAAATAAGAAGATTGTTGGAATTGGTTGCCCAGCATATATGTTGCATAATTGCATCCAACATGATACTGATGTACCAAAATAGATATCGAATGGCTGGTGATGAGGCTTTTAATTTTTTTTAGCGAATACATTGTTATCAACTACCAAAAACGCTTTATTACAGTTAAAATAGCCGGCGGAGCTTTTTCCAGTATAGAAAGAATTTTGAAAATGTATCCGCCTATAAAAGAATACATTTCGACAACTCCACAAGTGCCAACAACACTTAAAACTTTTTTCTAAAATGAACATTGTGTGCATTCTCTTATGTCGGTCTTCCAGTCACAAATCGCAAAAATAGGACGGGAAAATAACTCCGTCATGGATATTCTAAGAATATTAAATTTGACCTCTGAAACGTTGAAGGCAAGAGCAGAGGCTACGTTAGTTCCGTTAAAAGTGCGAGAACTACTGTGGAATTGTACTGAAGAGGCCAAAGATACATTTATGAAAGTCGTGAACAATGTTTACATGACTTGCCTTGAATTTTTGGATAAATGGTTGCAGCCACTAGATGAATTCATGGTCTTTGACTGGATAATACTCAAAGGTGTTGATATTGATTACATGAAAGTTGTTTCTTCTTAGCAGTTTACGAATTAATACGGTGTGTTTAAATGACGTTAAACTTTTTGATAAAGTTATTGCATTAGATTTTTTTTAAGGCAAAAAAGCAATGACTACTGAAATGGGGCCTGTTAAACAATGGAAAATTATTTTAAAATTTCTAACCTGTGAAAGATCGGAAGAACTGAAAAAAATTTGCTGTTTTGTGTTTGCAATTCAAGCACAAAATGCTAATGTCGAACGAGCGTTTTCATTAATGGGTAAAAGGAGAGAAATAGACTGTCCATAGCTCTGTTGACACAGTTCAATCTGAAGAACAAATGTGAAGAGTTTCATAAAATTCTTACGAAAGACCAGCATCTTCCGAAAGCTATATCCTGCAATGAAAAGGACGAGGGTCAGATGAATAATTAATCAATCAATTGCGTGATAATAATTAGATTTCGTTCTTTGATTATTAGTGGTTCATAATTTGATTTTATTATAATATAGTTTCTTATACTTTTCTCTTTTCTTAAAATTCCTGACAATTTTCAATTTTCCCTGTTTCCCTGACAGACATCTAAAATTCCAGACACAGAAAAATTCCTGTATCTGGTAACCCTACCTACAATGGGATATGTCCATGTCCCACAATAAACTTTTACGGGCTGGTGAAAATCACCAACAAGCAGTAGGTATATAATGAAGAACCGTGTTCTTCACAGTGTACTTATAACAAAAAGTGTTAAGAATGTGTTTACTAAAAGAATAAGATTAAAACAATGGGAAGTCTTAATTACCGTGTCCTCGGTAATTACAGCTTTACGGTACCCGCATTTAACGTTTAATGACATTGCTCGGAAGGTTTCTTTACAAAATGTACTAAAATTCTTTTAACTTTGGCCGTAAGAAAATACCTTATTTTACAATCAAGTATACGCGTTTCTGTTGGGATGTGCGGTTTTTAGCAGAAACAACGAAGGATTTCATGTTTGGTTAATTACTTTGTATTTATATTTAGCCAGGTAGTATGACTATTTTTCAACAGAGGAATCCTATGAAGGTACCACCTTCTGTCCATTATCTACTTCTGTCGTCAAATAGCAGTGTTGGCACTACTGTGTTTCGGTATGAAGGGTTAAGAAATCCTTCAATCAATAATTGCAGGCTGTGAGGCGTTCTATCTTAGTCCTCAGGGGTGACAAAGCATCTGTAGCCTTTTTTGTTTGAAGTTGGATGCAGATGCCCATGGACTGCAGTACTACAATACTTCAGTTGGACTGTGACTTCATTTGTCACTTCGATTTAAAAAAAAACATACAATAAGTTCTGTCGTAGGAGTGGATAGTCATTGCTTTATTTACAAGTACAAGTAAACCTGGATAGATAACCGAGTATTGTGTAGACGCGACGCGACACTGTAAATAAGACTCAGATCTGGGCAGATTCCATGCAATAAATTTTCATACTCGATGCGAAAAACTACCTCACCAAACTGTTCATCCCGCAACATTATCGATGATGTTTATCACATTTTGATATGAACTCCAGAGAAATAAACAATTCTAATATACATTTGTCATTGATTGGCAGTATTAATTGTATTTTATCAGACCCATTGTCAGAAGATGCCAAAAAACTTTATGTATTAGTAAATAAGAGATTAAGTAATTAATAAGTTTATATAGTCGTTAGTATTTATCCTATTTAAGAATTTTGTTGTACCAGGGTGTCATAATCGCTTCAGCGACAAAGCCCTTTTTCTAAGAATAAAAAAAAGTACAAGTAAAACAAATAAAAGTGCTCACGTAACACTATAGCCCATATACACCTACATATATCCTCGTTTATTAATTAAAACGGTTGCGCGTTGTCATTGTAAATTCTAACTAGAAAGTTAGAATTTACAATGACAACGGTTCACCGGCCGTATGATTATAACCGGTAAAACGTAAAAGAAACTTCTGAAAACAAATAGACAAACACGACGATAAAGAAACCCGTTTTCAACAGTTCTGTGTAACAAAAAAGAACGAGACACGACAGCAGTGCGACAAAGCGAAACCGAGTAACGAAGACTTGCATAAACACAGCCTTGATTGATCCCAAAATACTATTGCGTCATGATAATAGTAAATTTAAAATAAGAGACCCGATACTAAGACACGCGATAAACTGGCATTACCAGTTATAGATTTATGAACGCATGGAGCGGAAAATGTGAGAATATTCCATATAATGAACAAAAATTGCGCATAAGTAATGTTAATGCGCCATGTTGAGCAAACTATACAAATACATCTGGGATAATTCATTGTGGGAACTTTAATTTATAAAATGTTTTCGGAAAATTAAATTTTAGTTGAAGATATATCTCGCTAGCAAAGTTTTAAACAAAACATTACAATATATAAACATAACTAATGGGACAAAACATTCTTATTCACCATGACGGTGTATGACAAGTGGAGTTATGGCGTTATAAGGTACAATGCGATACGATATGCACTCATTTACGGACTAATCATTAGAATATATTAAACGTATAGTTACTGCGACTGTTATTCTAACAAAAAAGAATGAATGGATTTTTTTAACTGTTAATTAGGGCGGAGAGAGTAGCGTAGCTCGCTTATACCTCTGGCTCCGACGTAATTTTTATTGATATCTCTGAAACTAATCGTCGATTTGATTTAACTGAGCAGAGATAATCTACGTAGCAGTGCATATAATATAATATTTACATAAATTTGTATGTTCATATAATATTTTGTAGAAATATAATAATATCTTAAAGTTCAATTATATCCTTTAAAATATTGTTTAATTTAAATTGTTTAAATATTATTATAAAAACTAGGTAATTCGGCCCACTTAGTCCGCAACATGGAGATACCTATGATTAAAACTACTTTTACGGATTTTATCGCGTTTATTTTTACTTTTTATTTTTAATTCCCGACGTTTCGGGCGCTTTCCAGCACCCATGGTCACGGGGGACTGAGATGACTGACGTCCCGATGTCATTGTTAAACCCGGAGTACCTTCAGCTTTTTTAATTATTGTTTATGGTCCGATCTATGCAAAATGAACTAACTCTGTCTTGAGGTCTTGCAGTGGTATGCTTGGGTTTAGTTTTAATTTTATTGATTATAGGATCCCAAGCAGGTGGTAGTACCCAGCCTCCTTCTCTATTGAAATTAGGATGTTTTTTAATTTCAATAGCCTCACGTATCATCCTTGGTAGGAATCGGTGTTCTTTCGCGAGGATTTGTGGTCTATCAAATCTGATGTAATGGTTGGGGCCGTCTAGGATATGATCACAAACTGCAGACTTCCCGGAACGTTGATGCTTCACATCAGCTATATGTTCTTTTACGCGGGTCCTAATTGATCTTTTGGTTTGTCCTATATAAGAGAGACCACATTCACAATCAAGCTTGTACACTCCTGCATCTTGTAGAGGAATATGACACTTGACGGACGGAAGGAGGAAAACAGAAGCCATCGTAAATGGCGCGATACCTCCATGAATAATTAAAAAATATCAAGTCCTTGTTACAAAAAATAACATATATTGGCGCATCAACCGATGCGAGCAATCATGGCTCGGAAAAAATATTTCCGATTATGTTCCAGTTTTTTTGATTCTCAAGCTGCGATGCAGTCAAAATTACTGTCATTAACACGCGAAACGAGATAGCAGAAACAATATCTAATACAATAATACATTTTCCAAAGTCTTCATAATAATGAAGTACGACTTAACTGAAAAATGTATCTCCCTAACAGGTATATAATATCCTAGATATATAATAACAGATATCAAATATTCTATGAAATGTGTTGACAAATCTTAAGAATAAACTAAATAAGAAGATTGTTGGAATTGGTTGCCCAGCATATATGTTGCATAATTGCATCCAACATGATACTGATGTACCAAAATAGATATCGAATGGCTGGTGATGAGGCTTTTAATTTTTTTTAGCGAATACATTGTTATCAACTACCAAAAACGCTTTATTACAGTTAAAATAGCCGGCGGAGCTTTTTCCAGTATAGAAAGAATTTTGAAAATGTATCCGCCTATAAAAGAATACATTTCGACAACTCCACAAGTGCCAACAACACTTAAAACTTTTTTCTAAAATGAACATTGTGTGCATTCTCTTATGTCGGTCTTCCAGTCACAAATCGCAAAAATAGGACGGGAAAATAACTCCGTCATGGATATTCTAAGAATATTAAATTTGACCTCTGAAACGTTGAAGGCAAGAGCAGAGGCTACGTTAGTTCCGTTAAAAGTGCGAGAACTACTGTGGAATTGTACTGAAGAGGCCAAAGATACATTTATGAAAGTCGTGAACAATGTTTACATGACTTGCCTTGAATTTTTGGATAAATGGTTGCAGCCACTAGATGAATTCATGGTCTTTGACTGGATAATACTCAAAGGTGTTGATATTGATTACATGAAAGTTGTTTCTTCTTAGCAGTTTACGAATTAATACGGTGTGTTTAAATGACGTTAAACTTTTTGATAAAGTTATTGCATTAGATTTTTTTTAAGGCAAAAAAGCAATGACTACTGAAATGGGGCCTGTTAAACAATGGAAAATTATTTTAAAATTTCTAACCTGTGAAAGATCGGAAGAACTGAAAAAAATTTGCTGTTTTGTGTTTGCAATTCAAGCACAAAATGCTAATGTCGAACGAGCGTTTTCATTAATGGGTAAAAGGAGAGAAATAGACTGTCCATAGCTCTGTTGACACAGTTCAATCTGAAGAACAAATGTGAAGAGTTTCATAAAATTCTTACGAAAGACCAGCATCTTCCGAAAGCTATATCCTGCAATGAAAAGGACGAGGGTCAGATGAATAATTAATCAATCAATTGCGTGATAATAATTAGATTTCGTTCTTTGATTATTAGTGGTTCATAATTTGATTTTATTATAATATAGTTTCTTATACTTTTCTCTTTTCTTAAAATTCCTGACAATTTTCAATTTTCCCTGTTTCCCTGACAGACATCTAAAATTCCAGACACAGAAAAATTCCTGTATCTGGTAACCCTACCTACAATGGGATATGTCCATGTCCCACAATAAACTTTTACGGGCTGGTGAAAATCACCAACAAGCAGTAGGTATATAATGAAGAACCGTGTTCTTCACAGTGTACTTATAACAAAAAGTGTTAAGAATGTGTTTACTAAAAGAATAAGATTAAAACAATGGGAAGTCTTAATTACCGTGTCCTCGGTAATTACAGCTTTACGGTACCCGCATTTAACGTTTAATGACATTGCTCGGAAGGTTTCTTTACAAAATGTACTAAAATTCTTTTAACTTTGGCCGTAAGAAAATACCTTATTTTACAATCAAGTATACGCGTTTCTGTTGGGATGTGCGGTTTTTAGCAGAAACAACGAAGGATTTCATGTTTGGTTAATTACTTTGTATTTATATTTAGCCAGGTAGTATGACTATTTTTCAACAGA
Source organism: Parnassius smintheus behrii (assembly GCA_036936625.1). NCBI lineage: Eukaryota > Metazoa > Arthropoda > Insecta > Lepidoptera > Papilionidae > Parnassius > Parnassius smintheus. The sequence continues at coordinate 26,313,347 of JAUPFT010000014.1, read as the reverse complement.
GGAATCCTATGAAGGTACCACCTTCTGTCCATTATCTACTTCTGTCGTCAAATAGCAGTGTTGGCACTACTGTGTTTCGGTATGAAGGGTTAAGAAATCCTTCAATCAATAATTGCAGGCTGTGAGGCGTTCTATCTTAGTCCTCAGGGGTGACAAAGCATCTGTAGCCTTTTTTGTTTGAAGTTGGATGCAGATGCCCATGGACTGCAGTACTACAATACTTCAGTTGGACTGTGACTTCATTTGTCACTTCGATTTAAAAAAAAACATACAATAAGTTCTGTCGTAGGAGTGGATAGTCATTGCTTTATTTACAAGTACAAGTAAACCTGGATAGATAACCGAGTATTGTGTAGACGCGACGCGACACTGTAAATAAGACTCAGATCTGGGCAGATTCCATGCAATAAATTTTCATACTCGATGCGAAAAACTACCTCACCAAACTGTTCATCCCGCAACATTATCGATGATGTTTATCACATTTTGATATGAACTCCAGAGAAATAAACAATTCTAATATACATTTGTCATTGATTGGCAGTATTAATTGTATTTTATCAGACCCATTGTCAGAAGATGCCAAAAAACTTTATGTATTAGTAAATAAGAGATTAAGTAATTAATAAGTTTATATAGTCGTTAGTATTTATCCTATTTAAGAATTTTGTTGTACCAGGGTGTCATAATCGCTTCAGCGACAAAGCCCTTTTTCTAAGAATAAAAAAAAGTACAAGTAAAACAAATAAAAGTGCTCACGTAACACTATAGCCCATATACACCTACATATATCCTCGTTTATTAATTAAAACGGTTGCGCGTTGTCATTGTAAATTCTAACTAGAAAGTTAGAATTTACAATGACAACGGTTCACCGGCCGTATGATTATAACCGGTAAAACGTAAAAGAAACTTCTGAAAACAAATAGACAAACACGACGATAAAGAAACCCGTTTTCAACAGTTCTGTGTAACAAAAAAGAACGAGACACGACAGCAGTGCGACAAAGCGAAACCGAGTAACGAAGACTTGCATAAACACAGCCTTGATTGATCCCAAAATACTATTGCGTCATGATAATAGTAAATTTAAAATAAGAGACCCGATACTAAGACACGCGATAAACTGGCATTACCAGTTATAGAATTATGAACGCATGGAGCGGAAAATGTGAGAATATTCCATATAATGAACAAAAATTGCGCATAAGTAATGTTAATCCGCCATGTTGAGCAAACTATATAAATACATCTGGGATAATTCATTGTGGGAACTTTAATTTATAAAATGTTTTCGGAAAATTAAATTTTAGTTGAAGATATATCTCGCTAGCAAAGTTTTAAACAAAACATTACAATATATAAACATAACTAATGGGACAAAACATTCTTATTCACCATGACGGTGTATGACAAGTGGAGTTATGGCGTTATAAGGTACAATGCGATACGATATGCACTCATTTACGGACTAATCATTAGAATATATTAGAAATAGAAATAGAAATAGAAACTTTTTTATTCAATGTAGACTATAAAAATACTTATTGAACGTCACTTTTTTAATTTACCACTGGTTCGCAAAAAAAAACCTCTGTCCTGGGAAGAACCAGCAAGAAACCCAGCGGGACTTTTTTTTTTAATAATAGCTTACAATCATGTTTACAATCAACAACACAAGATAAATTAGAAATAGCTTGGTAGCGATCACCCGATTAAACGTATAGTTACTGCGACTGTTATTCTAACAAAAAAGAATGAATGGATTTTTTTAACTGTTAATTAGGGCGGAGAGAGTAGCGTAGCTCGCTTATACCTCTGGCTCCGACGTAATTTTTATTGATATCTCTGAAACTAATCGTCGATTTGATTTAACTGAGCAGAGATGATCTACGTAGCAGTGCATATAATATAATATTTACATAAATTTGTATGTTCATATAATATTTTGTAGAAATATAATAATATCTTAAAGTTCAATTATATCCTTTAAAATATTGTTTAATTTAAATTGTTTAAATATTATTATAAAAACTAGGTAATTCGGCCCACTTAGTCCGCAACATGGAGATACCTATGATTAAAACTACTTTTACGGATTTTATCGCGTTTATTTTTACTTTTTATTTTTAATTCCCGACTTTTCGGGCGCTTTCCAGCACCCATGGTCACGGGGGACTGAGATGACTGACGTCCCGATGTCATTGTTAAACCCGGAGTACCTTCAGCTTTTTTAATTATTGTTTATGGTCCGATCTATGCAAAATGAACTAACTCTGTCTTGAGGTCTTGCAGTGGTATGCTTGGGTTTAGTTTTAATTTTATTGATTATAGGATCCCAAGCAGGTGGTAGTACCCAGCCTCCTTCTCTATTGAAATTAGGATGTTTTTTTAATTTCAATAGCCTCACGTATCATCCTTGGTAGGAATCGGTGTTCTTTCGCGAGGATTTGTGGTCTATCAAATCTGATGTAATGGTTGGGGCCGTCTAGGATATGATCACAAACTGCAGACTTCCCGGAACGTTGATGCTTCACATCAGCTATATGTTCTTTTACGCGGGTCCTAATTGATCTTTTGGTTTGTCCTATATAAGAGAGACCACATTCACAATCAAGCTTGTACACTCCTGCATCTTGTAGAGGAATATGACATAGTGATGGGTAACTCATCATTTTTATATGAGGTTGAGGGAGCACCTCATTTTACCTCGCGAGGTCCTCACGAGGGACCCCTCATTTGAGGCGAGGATTCGTACGTCAGCGTATTCAATTCACCTCACGAGCCGAGCTCGAGCTCGAACCGAACTCAGCCGATTGTCCGAGGCAGCGGCAAGCGAGGCGGACGGGAGCGTCGACTCACGAGTACTCACGATTCCGATTTTTACGTCTCCCTCACACACGTAATTTTCTTTCGCTCATGAATTCCGCCAAAATAAACGAATCAATGACACTTAAATAACAATCTAATGCTTATGTTTTTAGAGTTCATAGTTAACGTTTAGAGATTCATATTAATAGCAGAAATAAAAATATTTTCTCTATTAATTCGTTTTGAGTACCTAATAATGTTACTTTAACTATGTTGACCTTGGAGGTTCACGTGTGGTGAAGTAATTGTTGATATTGTTGTGATTGTGAAAAACGCATTTATTCCAATACGATTGTTTTTTTACTTTTTATCCTTGATCTCAATTAATACACTCAGTTTTTTTGCTTCGTGTGTTTTATTTACCCTGCAACTCATTTTATACAATTTTTTGTATCTCTTCTTAATTTAAATAACATCCTACCAAACATCAGTATCACACACACATACACACACCAAACATCATTATTTCATTAAGTACATAACACAATCATAATGTTTAATGTTTTCAAAATTTCGATTCCTCACCTCACTCATTCTCTAATTTATTCTGTACTGTAAATATGAATTTCTAAGTCGGTTCATTCGCTCACTAAGCTCACTCAATCGCGATGCTCGCGAGTCGCGAGTACTCGTGTCAATAATGTCTATGTCAATTTTTAAGTGAGGACGCGTGAACGAGTGAGGTGGTTCAATGTTGAAAATCGAGTAACTCTTTCAATTTGCGATCACGAGTACCTCAAACGAGGCACCTCATGAGTGAGGGGCACATCTCTAATATGACACTTGACGGATGGTAGGAACTGACTAATCTTCTTCGGCGGCTTGTAGAATGTTCTAATAGAAGCTCGCTTCAAGATATAGCCAATCTTGTCTGTGACACCTCTGACATATGGTAGTACAGCAGGCACACGCTCGACTGTGGTTGGCTTCACTCGGTCACTGTGACGTAGGCGCGGGACCCGAAGCTTGTTGTCGTGCAGAACTTGCTTGATGTGCTGAAGCTCGGCGGCCAGGTGTTTGCTGTCACAGATCCCTCGTGCTCTCTGTAACAAAGATTTGCCCACGGTAGCTAACTGTGAAGGATGGTGGTGAGATTCACCGTTTAAATATCGGTTTGTATGGGTCTTTTTCCTATACACAGTGTGACCAATGGTGTTATTAGGATTTCTGATGACTAACACATCTAGGAAAGGTAAGGAATTATTTGCCTCTAACTCCATAGTAAATTGAATTTTAGAGTTTATGGAATTAAGATGTTCTAAAAATGCAGTTACTTTGTCTGATGGTAAAATTGTGAAAGTATCGTCTACGTACCGCTTGTAGATCCTTGGTGTAACAGGTGCAGTAAGGAGGGCTTTCTCCTCAAAGTCTTCCATGAATATATCGGCGACAATGGGAGATACAGGTGAGCCCATCACCACACCATCTACTTGCTTGTAAAACTCTTCCTTCCACAATAGATTCAATTTACTATGGAGTTAGAGGCAAATAATTCCTTACCTTTCCTAGATGTGTTAGTCATCAGAAATCCTAATAACACCATTGGTCACACTGTGTATAGGAAAAAGACCCATACAAACCGATATTTAAACGGTGAATCTCACCACCATCCTTCACAGTTAGCTACCGTGGGCAAATCTTTGTTACAGAGAGCACGAGGGATCTGTGACAGCAAACACCTGGCCGCCGAGCTTCAGCACATCAAGCAAGTTCTGCACGACAACAAGCTTCGGGTCCCGCGCCTACGTCACAGTGACCGAGTGAAGCCAACCACAGTCGAGCGTGTGCCTGCTGTACTACCATATGTCAGAGGTGTCACAGACAAGATTGGCTATATCTTGAAGCGAGCTTCTATTAGAACATTCTACAAGCCGCCGAAGAAGATTAGTCAGTTCCTACCATCCGTCAAGTGTCATATTCCTCTACAAGATGCAGGAGTGTACAAGCTTGATTGTGAATGTGGTCTCTCTTATATAGGACAAACCAAAAGATCAATTAGGACCCGCGTAAAAGAACATATAGCTGATGTGAAGCATCAACGTTCCGGGAAGTCTGCAGTTTGTGATCATATCCTAGACGGCCCCAACCATTACATCAGATTTGATAGACCACAAATCCTCGCGAAAGAACACCGATTCCTACCAAGGATGATACGTGAGGCTATTGAAATTAAAAAACATCCTAATTTCAATAGAGAAGGAGGCTGGGTACTACCACCTGCTTGGGATCCTATAATCAATAAAATTAAAACTAAACCCAAGCATACCACTGCAAGACCTCAAGACAGAGTTAGTTCATTTTGCATAGATCGGACCATAAACAATAATTAAAAAAGCTGAAGGTACTCCGGGTTTAACAATGACATCGGGACGTCAGTCATCTCAGTCCCCCGTGACCATGGGTGCTGGAAAGCGCCCGAAACGTCGGGAATTAAAAATAAAAAGTAAAAATAAACGCGATAAAATCCGTAAAAGTAGTTTTAATCATGTGTAGTGTTCGCGTAAATATAAGAAATCATTATGGAGATACCTAGTTTAGAAAAAAAAAGATCCACAAGATATTAATGCCTAATTAAACCAAAAAAGGTAAAAAGACTAAGAGGACGAGTTGTTTTTAAAAATCTACCTGTCACAGATAAAAGTTACAAGACAACCATTGGCTCATAAAAATGCTTTGTTGATGTTGCAAATTTATTACATTATTGTCTTGTTTTCATTTTAAATACATCAACCTGCCTTCGTGCTTCATACCGTGTATGAAGTAAGTTGCCTTGAGGATACGTCAATTAACATTTTGGCCCCCTATTACGATATTACTATCAAGTTATAAAATACGTTAAGGGTAAAAAGTATGTGGTTATAACTTGCGACACGAATAATGAAACTGAGCAAAAGCGTAAAACAGGCGTCAGTGCGGTGCGGTAGAGGTACGCGGAAGCGAAACCAAAGCAACGAACGACGCGCTATCCTCACGTACTGTCTCCCTGCGTCCCGTCGCCCGCGCACATACTTGTGTCGTCTTGCGTACTATCGATATCGAAAGTGTTAGCGCAAACCTGTTATACAATATTGAAAAAAATTGTAAATAAAGTAATTAATTTTTCAATAAACCTGGCACTGACGACTTAAATATTGATATCGGTATTAAGAGTATGAGACACTTTATGAGATTGTAAAAATTAGCAAGATCTATTGAAATATGTATGTAATCATGTAAGATAAAAGAGAGGTTCAACTAGTCCCGGAAAAAAACACATGTTTCTTCATAAATTTAAGTATATATTTTAAATGAAATAAAAAAAAACAATAACATCATTAAACACTGTATTTAATAAGCTTTGTAAACAGTGTATTACACTTCTTCATACATTAACATCAAAAAAGTTATTAATAATAACTTTTTTGATGTTAATGTAAAATATTTTACTTCTTTAAGTAAGTGTACATAAAATACAAAATATTATTTGGCAGCAATTAAAACCTAACGATGATATATAAAAATATCGTTCCGTTTTCGTGGAGATTTTGATGTGTATTTATAATGTCGACCTTTGACTTTTTACATATTAAAATGTCATAATACAATTTGCATTATTTTTTTTTGCTTGATTGTACATGCGCAGTGGACGCTAAGTAACATCATCATTCGTGGCGCAACCTATACTTAGTTACACATCCTAAATTTTTAATTTATTTTATATATTGTAAGCGTTATAAGTCAGTGCTTTACTCTCGACACGTCAAGATCAAGCAATCTGTGTACTGAAAATGTCTTAAAATGACATATCGCACTTAGACGATAGTATGAGTAGCCGCGTATCAAAAAAACACTTTAATTAATCTATTTTCTAAAAATATTTTATATTGCTACTTTGAAAAAACAAAAAGGTTTGAAAAAAAAATTACGTGGACGTTCGGATATTGAATTTGTATGTGGTCACGATAACTCCCAAATACAGAAACAGAAAGAAACAGAAATAAATTGACTTATCGTATCTAACTTTAAAAAACGGTGATGAAGCTGCTTGCGTCTGTATGAATTACTTTAATTCTGACACCCTACACGTATCCCCTGGATAATGCTAAACGGCAGCACCATATACTGGTGGTAGGTTGGTCCTCTACTAGTGAGAGGCCTGGCCGAGAGTTAGTTACCACCCACCTGGCAAAGACATACCGCCAAACGACGCAAGTCGTGTTCCGGTATGACGTTAGGTGAAACCAATTTCTTTGGGAGAATGGGGCTGGACAGTTGCGTTGCGCATAAGAATCAGTTGTGGCGCGGTCGTTTCTTAGTGTCGGGTGCCTTGTAATGGACGTTAGCCGGATACGAAGCACGGTTGTACCGCTGGCCGACCGTAGATGGTTAAGGGCCCAATTAATGAACCAGCCACTCATGAAAGTCTGCTTCGTCATATTACGAAAAATCCTGAGATAGCTCCACCATGTCTGTTGGCGACCGGAGTAAAGGGCCTGGTGGTGATTTCCAGGGGGATTCGGGCATCCCCGCGATCTCGATGCCAGGTACCATCGATGCTGTGACTCTGTTTGCGTCCCTAGGTTATATGTGAGACGCCTTGTCCAGCTGTCATTCTCCCAACCTGAATAGGTTAAAGGAAGTAAAGAAATTCATTCATATAATTCTTCAAGGAACTTATATTTTAATACCATTTACACTATTTATTATTATTGAAACTATTAGTAATATTATTCGACGAGGAACTTTAGCTGATCGTTTAACTGCCCATATTTTGCAGAACATTTATTTTAATCCTATTAAGAAGAACTAGATCTAATTTAGCATTTCCTTTCTTCTATTCTCCACCACCAATGAAAAAAAGAAAAAAGAAGAGCCATACGTCATTACAGCGGTTGAACTCTCTCTCCCTCAAAGTACGCCTCACAAACATCCGAGGTTGGCACTGTAATCTCAATGCACTCCACTACCACCTTGAGACTGACAAGCGGCGCTTACTCTTCTTGACTGAGACGCAGGTCTGATGTCTAGATGCGGCGTACCTTGGCTACCCTGGATATACATTGGTGCATAATTTCCACCAGAGTCCCAGAATCTGTGTGTGTGTCTGCATTGACATCTGCTGTAAGCGTCTCCATCACCTTCAAGACCCCAACTTCTCCACGAGCTGGGTTATAATAGACAGAGTAATTGATAAAATAATTTATTATTGTGTCTAATGACACGCACAGTGGTAACCTCTAGGCTTTTTGAACACCTCAGTGAATGCTTCACTAATGTGTCTCTGAATCGGTACCCTACTGCACAGTTGGTATTTCTGGAGGACTTTAATGCTTGTCGTCCGGACTGGCTGCTCCCATACCAGAAGACCGAGCACGCTGGGAGAGAGGCGTGGAATGTTTCCTTGTCGCTGGGGCTCTCTCAGCTAGTACAATAAGCGACTAGGGTACCCGATGTGGATAGGCACACAGCAAACTACCTCGATCTTCTGCTGATGACCGATCCGGACAGGTACGCTGTTCCGTTACCTCGCCGTTCAGGTAACCTCACCCTTGGGAACATCTGACCACTGTTTAGTGAAATCTGCATCGGTATATTCCCCATCTAACTACGATTTATAGGGTATGCGGCGAATGTGGTGATACAAGTCACCAGATTGGGATGAAATGCGGCATTTCTTTGCATCTTATCCTTGGCGACAGCTCTGCTTCTCGTCTGAAGATCCATCGAGCTGCAAGGATGCCATTACTGATATGATACGTCAAGGTATGGAGTATTTCATCCCCTTTGCTGACGTGCCGTTTGATCGTAAAGCTCGCCCATGGTTCAACGTTGAATGCGCTCGTAGTGATCGATGCTCTTGGGTTGATGCTTGAGACCGCAAAGCTATGCCAAGTCCTGCAAAAAGGCATGACGACAAGCCGGTTTCGACCGAATTAAACGCACTGGTGCAAAGCTCTCTGTCAAACCATCAGGCAGTAGAGCTTTTTGGTCTCGGTCGCGGTCGAGTAAAACTCTTGCCGAACTACACTGCTTCCGCTGGTAAAACCAGATGGCTCACTGGCGCATGAGGCTATGGAGAAAGCGGACTTATTTGCTTCTCTTTTTGCTTGCAATTCGCGCCTGGACAGTAGCAATAGCGTACCACCTCAAATAACTCACTGCAGTACCTCTATGTTAGAGATCCGTATCACCAACAAGAAGGTCCTTAAAACCTTGCTAAGTCTAGACGTGAACAAAGCTAGTGGACCCGAGGGTATACCAGCTATAGTTGTAAAGATATGTCTCCTGTACTGACGCGTTTGATTCGCCTCTTATTCAGGAATGGAATAGTGCTCAAATCTAGGAAGGTAGCCAAAGCGCAGCCTATGCCTAAAAAGGGCTGCCGTGCCAACCCTGTCAAATATCACCCAATATCAATAACCTCTATTCTCTGTAAGATTATGGAGCGTATATTGAACGTCCACCTCATGGCATACCTAGAGCAGAATGATCTCCTCAGTGACCGGCAGTACGGGTTTCGTCAAAATCGATCAACTGGAGATTTTCTAGCGTATACCACTCACATATGGGGCGAAGCCCTCGAGAACAGTGTTTGACAGGGTTTGGCCCGCTGGCCTTTTGGGAAAGCTTACGGCTTATCTCCTGGCCTGAATCATTATCGATGGCTGCTCGTCTAGTCATATCACGACAAACGCCGGAGTTCCTAAGCGATCCGTTCTCCCCGCAACTCTCTTCCTGCTGCGTACTTAATGATCTGCTTATTCCCGGTATCTATGGGTATGCAGACCACAGCACAGTTTTGAAGAGGTACCAACTGAATGCTTGGGCCAGTCGAGATCAAATCCAGAACGAAAGAGAAGCTATGGTTGAGTGTGCGAATCTCTCACTTCAGGCAATCTCTAAATGGGGAGATGCCAATCTCGTAAGATTCAACACCAAAACACAAGGGTGTCTTTTTACCGCTAAAAGGAGCCCGCTCACCTTGACTCCCACTATCCGGAAAGTATCCTTGAAATACACTGAACACCTTCAGTTGTTAGGGGTTGAATTTTTCCGAATCTCAACTATGAGCGATTCATTAAGTACAGAGCCAAAACAGCCCCAAGGAAACCAGGTGTCCTTGTAAGGGAACGGCAGTACTTCACGCCGGGGCAGCTACTTACTTTATACAAAGTGCAAGTGCGGTCGTGAATGGAGTACTGCTGTCACATTTGGTCAGGTGCTGCAAAATGCTACCGCAGCGTTGGACTAAGTGAAGAGGCGTGCTAAAAGGCTCATTGGTAACGTTCATTTGATTGAAACCAATCTTGTCAGCCTCGAGCACAGGCACAGAGTAGCCAGCCTCTCAGTATTCTATAGAATGCATTTCATTGAGTGTGCGCAGGAATTACACGCTTTGATTCCTCCCTCTCCTTTCCACCATTGGAAAACCCAACGGTCAGCGGGTTTTCACTTCTTTGTTGTCAATATTCAATGCATTAGAATTAGAACCAAACGATTTGCTTTTTGCGTACAGCAAAGGAGTGGAATAATTTGCCGGCGTCTATTTTTCCGTCCGAATGCCGGCGTCTATTTTTCCGTCCGAATACAATCTGGTCATCTTCGAAGCAAGAGTTAATAGGCTTTTGTTACGCTAAGACAATGCGATTTACCAACTAGGGCATCACCACTTACCACCAGACGGCTTTGCATTTTACACTTGCACACATCATGGTCAAACACTGGCTTATAATAATTTAAAAAAAAAACATCAAGTGGTTCCCTATTTCATATCAATAGCCTAGTACGTTTAGTTTGTAAATAAAATTATTTTCAACTTTTAAAAGTTTTATTGCTATTAAAAATTTAAAAACGATTTCATATTTTTCAGCCTTTGATAGGCAAAGGACATATTTACAATACAGCCTATGTCGATTTTATATACTTTGTGTATTAGATTTATTTTGGTAAACATTATTAATTTTTTCTCTAGTAGTAGGTGGCAATACCTGTTAAAACAATATAGCGCAAAATTTAAAACACGTGAATGATATATTGTCAAGTCAACAATGTATATAAGTCAGGAATATAATTTTTTTTAATCAAAGTTAAATGAAACGTTCATGAATCTAATATCCAAAATCCAATATAAATATTTATATTATTTTTTATGATTGAGTTTAATAAATATGTACAGCTCCTAAAATAATTGTTTTGATATTTTATACAGCTGTGCAATGAATGTGTACTATCTCATATCGTCCAGTAGGTGTCATATCAGGCGTCAGAGGAAATTTGAAACAGAAGATGTGCTGCAGCATTTTCCTGCTAACACAAAAATATTAAAAAAAACTGCTGTGACAACCGCAACATCCCGCCTGCCAAGCGTGGCAATTATGGCAAAATCACTACACCTATGAGGCAATCTATACGGGAGTCCGTGTTCGGCAGTTTACTTTTACAGGCTGTAATGAATGGATGGGTGGAATTTAATACCGAAATAATAGGAAACCATTCTTGTCATCTGCGCATCCAAGCAATGCGGTCAGTGTTAGATTACAGGCGTTATCGTATAAACATCTTTTATATATAAGGAAAACAATACGTGCCTCATTACTAAAACCTACCTACATACCTATGTATTTTACGTGAGTATGTTGATAATATTTCCGTACTATAATTGCATCCAGTCTTACAACGATCTATCGCACGATCGTTGTATCAGATATGTGCAAGTTAGAACGATTTATTATATATTGACTTTAGGTACAAAGCAGTGCTTGCAAGTTTACTTGGAGCACAATGTATTGTGAAGTCAGCTATTTTCGTCAAGATCAAATTTATTCCTATGATGCCCTATTGAACGAAAGTAGACAAAACAGAATTAATCGCCGCAAAAAACAGACTCAAAATATCACGATATCTTGGTTTTATGTATGAGGAAGCTCAAGGTCGCTCAGCGAGCTATGAAGAAGACTATGTTCGAGGTTTCTCTGTGTGATATAACTTATAAATGAGGATATCCGCAGTAGAAACAGAAGTACCGACAGAGCCCAACGGACTTGTAAGCTGAAGTGGCAAGGTACTGGCCATATAGCTCGAAGAACCGGCAATCGATGGCGAAAAAAGGTTCTCGAGTGGCAGCCTCGTACCAGTAGGCGGAGTATAGCGCGACCCGGACCCGGAGTTATATAAGGTAACGACCTTGTAACACATGCAAGAAGTCGATGGACGCAGGTAGCTCAGGACTGTGCTTCGAGGCATTCCTTGAGGCCTATATCCAGCAGTGGACTTGTGAAGGGCTGTAACGATGATAATGATGATGAACCATATTTTTGAAAATTCTGCCCGCATTACATGTCGGTGGTAGCTCAGAGGATAAGTGGTCGCCTAAAAATTTCGTAATACACAAGCAATTCGTGTCGGATTCCCGGCGGCATCAGTGATGATTTATCACGTATTCAGTGGTAAGCATCATGAGGAGACTAAGATGTTTCAAAACATCAAAAGAAAGAAGAGGAGAAGCGAAATCTGCCCACGCGAATTGAGGCAGCGTGACAGATTACCTTGACATAAAACCCTTTTAGGAATAATAGTTTCACTTAGTTCAATTAGTAGTTTCACGTAATTAGACTGTTACTTTATTACAAATATCTTCGCAAAATTATCTATACTATCTATACTATCATGACAAACATAGTATATCACACTATCTTATCTACGTGATTTCATTACCACTGCGTATTAATACTATATATTGATACAGTATTTCTAAATTCTTTCCTTATTATCATAGCCCAAAACCCAACCACCCAACCCTTCCCACAAAAAAATATAAAATAAGTGTCCGATGAATATAGGCTCGGCTTTTGAAGGCCTTTCCACATTCCCACGCGAATCGCAACACGAATCCGTGGTTCGCGGTGTGAATCGTGACAAGAACTGTTCTTGGCTCCATTCTCGCAAAGGTTTGTGTCCCGAGACGGTCAAACGGTTTGACTTTGATTCAAACACGTGATTTTGGTTTGAGTCAAACCAATTTGATCGTTTACGCCGACGGTTGACGTCGACGGTCGACGGTCGGGGGACGGATTTGTTTGAAGTGCCACATCTTAATTTGTAGCATTCTTTGTACCAAATTCTTTTTCTTTTTTTTTAGTTTATTTAAGCATGACATTAATATAATAAACGCGAGAAAATCTTTATCCATAGTCAACGGCATTATTTGAAATCACAATAGGACTTTCTTGTTTGAACTTGGAAGCCACGCCACAGACAGATCAAACAAAAGCGCGCAGCGTGTTTCTTTACTCATAAAGAAACACGCTGCGCGCTTCTGTTTGATGCGAATTCAAAGCGACATGACACGGTTTGGTCAAACACGTGAAGTTTGAATCAAACAGTTTGACCGTCTCGTGGCCCCTAAGGTTCACACTTCACAGTCTAGTTCGCACGCTTAACAAAGATGGATGTAAGAGAAGGTACTTGAAAATTGAGATTTTGTGAAAAGTCTCTTTATTGCCGGATTACTTCATTAAAAAACGTTTCGTAATCGTTACGATCCGTTTATTGCACGAAGTGCATGTAAAATACAAATAATTATGATTATATAGATACAAACTATTCGTTCAGGAACTTAAGATGAGTAAAAATGAAGTATAAGTTGTTGAACTAGCACTTTTTGTTTTAGAAAAAGGGGTTTTCCGTGCATTGGTAGATACCGTGAAACGGCGCGTAAGGGAAAGTGAAGCATTTCCTATTGTCATATGATTTTTTTTAATAATTATTCCATTTCACATTTAAATTAATTGAATTAAATTATGATATGATATTAGAAATAATATCTTCGTAAAAGTAATTTATCTATAAATAAATACAGCCCATATATATCCTTTGGTCCGGGGCGCTGTTCCAGTGCATGATAGCGGACTTCACATGTTTTTTTTATAGAAGAGGGGGCAAACAAGCATGCAACTCACCTGATGTTAAGTGACTACCGCCGCCCATGATCAACCGCAACACCAGGGGAAATGCAGGTGCGTTGCCGGCCCTTTAGAAAGGAGTAAGCTCTTTTCTTGAAGGTCCCCAGGGTGGTATCGGTCCGGAAAAATCGCCAGTGGTAGACTATTCCACAGAGAGGTTGTACGAGGAAGAAAACTCCTTTTGAAACGTACTGTGGTGGACCGCCAAGCATCCAGATGGTGTGGATGGTATCGGGACGTTTGCCGCGTAGTGCGTTCACGAAATTTGGCGGCTGGGATTAATCCGAACAATTCCTCAGAGCACTTTCCATGGTATATGCGAAATAAAATGCAAAGAGATGCAACATCTCTTCGCAGTGCCAGTGAATCGAGCCGATCGAAAAGCACTCGGTCGTCGACGATTCGAGCCGCTCTGCGCTGGATGCGGTCAAGTGGAAGGAGCTGGTACTGGGGAGCCCCAGCCCAGAGATGGGATCAGTATTCCATGTGCGGCCGAACCTGCGCCTTGTAAAGTTGCAGGCGGTGTGCCAGCATGAAATACCGTCCCGCTCTGCTGAGCAAGCCAAGCTTTTTAGAGGCTAATTTGGCCTTCTCTTCCAAGTGACCACGAAACTGCACGTCACTCGATATAAGTCCTTAATCATTGAAGTAATATGTACTAAATAAGAAAGAGAAACGCCGAGACTTAGTTGTTTACAACACGCGTTAAGACTGCTGCATTTATTGCGTTCGTGGTGTCTGTTTCTAGTACGTAGTCTTCGATCAACTATAACTTTTCTTTTTTTTTAACTTCTAAAGTTGGTATTGTTGATCGAAGTACGTAGTACACATTAATACGAGAGATAAACGTCGATTGCAAGACGTTGTTGATAAATAAAATGTTTTGAGAAATTATCCATTACCGTGTTCTAGCGGTGTAACAATATCCATATCATCCCGTGGATGTGGTAAGAAGCGACTATACTTCGTGGAAAGTGTTATTTTTAAATATCCGTGACCATCGCCCCACTTACAAAAAAGTAACAGTGAAAATCATCGTGACTTTGGCACGTTGGATAACTTTTTGGAACATTAGAACGACTTATAAGTGACTTTATATATGCATTTTAGATTTAGTATTAGGTTTTATTTCAGTAGTCGATATTTTTTTATGTGTTTGTGTATGTGTGTATTTTTGTGACTATGTTATAAATACCATTCTAATTATTACTTTTGAAATAAACGAATTTCACCTCACCTAGTCGATCAGTCGCTGTACCATTCCAGTAGACCGTACCAAACCTTATTACACAGTAACAAGGTATGTGTAAGTTAGATGAATAGCTCAAATATTTTTTTTAAATTTGTATTGATGTCCAACGTAAAAAATCCGTATCCAAACGTAAAAAATCTGACAGTAGAAACGGGACACATACAAAGATACCGATACAAAAATAATCATAAATCCAAATACTACAATAATAAAATAACAATACACAATATAATTATATCAATATCCTAATATATACACCCATTAGGTACCTCTAATAAATAAAAAATCAATCATAGATATATACTGTATTACGCTATCTTTGACAAATGCTACTTTTATTGAAAATAACTTTGTCATAATATTCATGATATATCGGAATTATAACACAATACGTAAGTAATTTTAGTTACTTCTGACTACTTTCTCACGTGAAGGACACAGTATTTGAAATGCAAATTTTATAAATTGTTACGAGACAAAATATAAGCAAATAGCTTTTTAACAGACAATTTATTTACCTTTTATATAAAAAACGAACAACAAACTTACTTTTGTACCTACTTTATTTTTTATTAATGTAATAGTCTCTTTTACTCACGCGGGGAATAAAATAGAACTAAGTAAATATATGAACCGTATGCTGTAGTGGCAATGAGCTGGCAATATAGCTCGAAGAACAGACAATCGATAACGAAGGGTTCTCACCCACTCAACACCTTCACCAGCACAGGACTAACGGATTTATGTACGTATTTTCTTAGACACGGGTGTGAAACACCGTTCATCAGACTCGGTTTTAGATCACTAAACCAACGAGGCACTTATAAAGGATAACAAAAGCTAAGGCGATATTTGGACCGTGTTGTGCAGAAGTGATCAAGCCCACAAACTGTCCGTATAACTTTAATTTTATTTACAAGTATGGCCAACTTCTAAAAATTAACAAGTAATCCCAAAATCTACATTATTTCTTTAAAATATACATAACCTAATAGGACATCTGCCACAGTTACAAGTAATGTTAAACTTTATGGGTTGTATGGTTTATGCACAATCCGTAATTCAGATATATTTATAAAGAGATACCACGTGTGACGTGAAACCTTTATCCTTGCACTAAACACGATCGGCTTAGAGGTTGTGTGTACGTTAAAGATAATCTCGGAGCGCAATCGATAGCAAATTTAATTAAAACAACGCCAAGTCTTGATTGCTTTTGCGTCTTGCGATTGCAAAATTGATTAATAATTAAGTTTAAAAAAATAGAACCTGACCCTACTATGCTCGGTATGTTCGTTACTTTTATTACTACACTACTAGCGTTGCCAGACGTCCGGATAAAGCCGGACACCGTGAGGCTTTTAGGGTTTTGTGTCCGGCCAAATTAGACGGTGTCCGGCTTTTGTTAGGGTTTTTAAATTTGACAATTTCTTTACACTTTTCATGTACTTACATACTTAGTAATACTAAGTTAGTATTTGTAGTATTAAAATTAATATTGAAATGAATATTGAATGATTAATAATAAAGAAGACTGATTTATTCAATTGCTGTTATTTCGTTAGAACTTAAGAAGATTTTACGGTAAATGATAAAAAGCATTGTTTTACTTAAAAAAATGTCTTTTACGAAGACAAAAAAATAAGGGTGTCCGGCCTTTTTTACCAAAATGTCCGGCTAAGCTCGCTGGTCTGTCCGGCTTTTCGGTTTAAGACCTGGCAACCCTACATTAGCCGAAGAAAAGTCCAGGGAACTCCACTGTATTCAAAAGCACGCAACATGATGTTTACATGGTATATTTAGACAACAGTGGATATTCCAGAACACTAAGAAGTTCTCCATCGCGCAGAGCATTAAGTACTGCTCCACCATATACAAAAGTCCACTGCTAAATACAGACCAACCCCATTCATTCAAATCTATTCTGTCGTAGGGCCACTAACTCGCCCTATTATGTCCGTAATGCCGACCTACACCGAGACTTAGAGCTCCCAACAATCCAGCAGTTCCTTAAATCACTCTCTGAGAGTTTTTCAAAGCCTCAGAGTCCCACCCAAATCATCTCATTCGTGAGACAGCTGCCTATGCAGCCCCTATCCACACTCGTTATAGTGTGCGCAGACCGAGAAACTCTCTCTCGGACCCCCCCAACAAGCTTTCGGCTGACCTGAACTGCCTTCTGGGGGCTCAGGCCGAGCCAACATAACACATCCCTTAATCTGCCTTTATTAGGCACACTTCTAAGCGGCTTTTCGCCGTTTGCGCCCTCTTTTCTGGCAAGGAGGGTCGCGTCCGTATACGGCTCAGAGATCTCTAGTTAGACCGTTAAGTCAGTCCCTAAAAGGTGGGGTTTAGTGGGTAAAAGTCTCCACATAACCACGCAGCCGGCTGCGTGGTATGCTATGAGCATTCCCCACCTCCCTCCCCTGCTTTCCGGAGGGTTGCCCATATTTGCTTCGGGCGCAAAAAAAAACCCATGCATTCCCTATATGGACTAAGTTGGTATACTAAATTTGTGAATGCCTTTTTTAAACAAAAATGTTCTGTCTATAAACTTTAACCTCCTACACTATTAAATCTTTATTATTAATTTTGATAACTAATAAATTTTCATAAATTAAAATTCTATTTTAATTAAAAAATAAATATTTAATACGTCGTATGTTTTATATATCATTCATCATTATCACAGCCTATTAAAGTCCACTGGTGAACATAGGCCTCCCCCATAGATATGCCATAGTTGCCACTCTAGGCGAGCGGGTTGTCAACCGTAGTTTTTTATCCTTTTGAGTTGTTATCAGGAAGATGCTGGTGCCCATCTATAGTTCCAGTTTCCCTCTGCCGCCTCTTGCGACACCCACGGCACGATATGAGCTAGTGGATATTCTTACACCGCCACTGCACGGTTTGTTTTTTTAACCTTCATTTAAATTTACTTAACGTATCCGCATCGTTATAAGTATCGCCGATATTTTTATAAGATTTTTATAAATCGGTACCCGTTATCGTATCGGCAAAAAGGCCTATCCATGCATCCCTATTCAAAATATTACTGTTGGGAGGAGAAAAATCTAGTTTCTTTTCGTTTTTCCTCGCATGATCTCCCGCAATATACTTGTTCGAGCGATGGCGTATCTTTCTTGGCTTTAAAAAAGTGCTTTTTTAAAGGTCAACTTTGTATCAAAATATTTTTGACCTTGATGATACTAGAATTATCAGTTGATAATAATACCGGACTGTTTACAACTTTATACGTGCGCAGAATTCAAGCAGACTGCTTAAAATTAATATGAAATTGGACAAACAATATGTTATCGACATTGCTCAACATAATGCACCTGTTAAAATACATTTACCTTCCAAAAGCGACCTACATGACTTATCATGACTACTCAAATAGCTATGATAGTTTCTTTCCCTGTAACGCAACAAACTTTTAATGCGTAACGAATAGAAACAACTATAGAGGTTATTACAATAACATACAAATTCTATGTACTACTTTACATTTGGGTATATCGACGAAATATTAAAATTTACATTTAAATGTTGGAATTAAGTATTGATATATTGAACCGCAAATTTTATATAGGAAAATGCGATATACACATCTAGTTAAATTTAACAGCGATGAATGTAAAATTTTGTGAAAGTATGATCAAACGTCCTACTTCCGTAACACTTAATATATAGAAAAAACCAAATTTAGGTTTACCTTAGCACACAATGAAACACTTAGTGAATCCAAAAAAAAATACACAACACCAAATAGAAACTGTTTTCTTCGCTTCCATTCGATACAAAACGACAAACCAGTGCGGCGAAGGCGAGCGAGCGAAAACGACTGGCTAGGGTAAAGCGTAAACAAACTTGACTGGTCCCATCCCAGTCCCACTAGTAAGGCCGGTGTGAGACTACGGTGTTGTAAGCTTGTAAGTGATCAAGTCACGTGTTAATTTACGAAAAAAAAGTGTTGTTAAGTGACGAGGCTTTGATGTTATTTGAAACTTGTCGGACTGAATCTATTATTCTGTATATACTTGTAATATTACCTTATTTTGATATTTTTACACATTTTAAAAACATATTTGATGTATGTGCAAGCTTTTTTTTTATAAATTTAAATGCGACAGAATATCTATACATATAATATATATAATAAAATATAATAAAACAGTAACGAAAAAAAACTGTACATTGAGTATTTTAGAGAAAAAATAAGTGGCTTTTGTTAGAAAAACGTAACTGATGACAAAAAGTGACTTTTTAGAATTTTTGTCTGTTTGTCTGTGTGTATGGTACGGCTTCACGCCAAAACTACTGAATAGATTGATTTGAAATTCAGCAAAAATGTTCTTTGTAAACCAAGGAAGGCTTTAGGCTACATATTATCACGCCGTATGTTATAGGGGGTAAGCAGTATTGATTTTAAAAGGTATTTCTCTGTAATTGAATGCACAAAATGATATGTTATTAGTTAAATTAAAAATTTAACTCTGGGAACATAATAATCACGCTATTTTTATAAAGGAGCGGGGCAGTAATATTATAAATTGCTAGGGAACAGCTGTTTAACAATATGTCGACCGTCAAAAATGTTTACCGCATTAAATGGTGCAAGTTTAAATCCCATAATATTGTTTTGAAAAATCGTAATTTTTGTTTAATTTTTGCACTTTTTATGTGCATTAGGAAATCCGGGAACTTTACATGTCCTATCTGATTGTATGGAGAGTTTCACACCAATATTACTAAACAGATTGATTGGTGGTACAACAAGTTACACTATCATGAAGTCAAGTCAAACTTTTGGTTCTAAGTTATCATCCTATAGAAACGGGGGTTACCTTTGTTGTCTGTGTTGGTTGATGTGTTTAATTTTCCTACGAATAATTATTATTTTTCTACTATTACGTACTTATTCGATAACTTCTCATTATTTTGAATATCGTTGGTATCGGATTAAGAAGGAATCTAGCTATGCCTTTTATAAAAATATCAAATCTGTCTCGAAACTCAATGGTTTCTAAGATGCGCAGGTTAGTTAGTAGTAGCAGTAGTTTCTCTCGAACCCACGCAGAGCGTGAACAACGGCTAGGTGCTAGGTGATCTCAGGAAAGCGTGGAACAATGAGAAATGCTTTTAGCTATCGATCGGGATCATCATTCTTTGTCTCGCGCATCCTAAACGGTTACACAGAGGGATCAGAGGTTGAGTTTTCAGAATATCCGCTCTGAGACTGCTCGATCACTTGAGAGCAGTCAGGAGCGTGAGATACGACTTGCGCGTGACCGAGAACGTGGGCAAAGCCAAGGGTACAGCTATAGTTATTTGAAGATTTGGAACATGGATGTGGAACTCCAAAACCCAGCGACATTATAACATATATAGGAATGACGCCTTAGCAAAAGTTGTTTAATCTGATGGGCATTTCGTGTTGACTTACAAAAATGAAAGATCTGGAACGTCTTGAATCGTCTCGCACATAACGTTGTTTTCCCGTCCCCGGGCTCTTAGAATTCGAAAACAGACGTTTTAGATCTTCGATTTTTGACGACCCCGTTGTCGCTGGCGTAAGCAACATCATCCGCGTACAAAGTCGCGGGCAGCAGCTAGTAGTACTTATTTTAAAGGAAATCAGACTTTAAAATATAGTGCTCTGTGTTAATCACCACTTACCGTAAGGTAGGAGTAGTCAAACACTCGCTTATAATAGGTAAAAAGCCTACGATGCCGGTTCGAACCTAATCAAGGTAGACAGATACTCGTGGTAAATAAAAAAATTAACTTTACTAACTTTATAACGTACCAAACTCATGCATGTTACCCAGAAGGGTAGGCAGAGACTACAGACTTCTACTTAGCACCATCATTACATACCTGCCTCGCTTTTTTCACATACATATACATATATATATATATATATATACCTACGCATACATGCTCATCGGGGTAAGGATACTCTTAATTTGGCCCATTTTAAACCTACCAATTTGGTCGATACACTTCCGTCTCGGGCGTCCCTTGCCAACTTTGCCACTAGGTTTGCCTGATCGGGAAACCAAAATATCTAAACAATTTTTTTAAAGTTTTCAAAGTGGGTGTCGGGAGAAATAAATATTAAAAATAAAAAGTTTAATTTTTTAATTAAGAGTCTACAAAAAGTACTATAACAAAACTAAGGAGACAATTTATTTTTGCATGGAGAATGGGCCCACCACGAATTGTGTCGTAATTTAATGAAATACATCTTGATTTATTCCTCATAGTACATAGAATACAATTGGGATATTAGTTTTTAGTTTTACCGAATCTAACGGGAATACTGAGCAATTAACAATTAAAATATGAATTTTACAATTACCTAAAAACAAACTAAAAGCGATTGACTAGTAGTTTTCACCGGTAACATAAGTTAAAATAGGGCGCTGTTCAATAATTAATAGTATAAAAGAAAGTTGTAGGTAATTCAGCATATACTTTAAGAATGGTGGAAAATCCTTTTAGCAGTTCCGGAAAAACATAGTGCACATACAAACAAACGTGGTGTGAAAACTATTTTTATATGCGTTGATTGATGTGAGTGAGTATTAATCCCAAACACCATTATAGTAGTAATTAAAAGAAATTTGATTAAAACCAAGATGACTAAGGAATAATATGTCCATTTAAAATATTACCTATACACGCTATATGATGAAGATGATAAGTAAGTACGAGGTATGCCTTTTAAGTTTTGTCGTTTGACCAAAAAACAACAGCCACAGCTCAGATCATATAAACAACAGGAGATATGGCAAGGAGGCGTGGCACTTGCGAACGCATCTATCCGCAAAGCGGCCTGATGTCAGTTTCGGTAATTAGTCGAATGTCAACTTGTGACGTCTTCACTGCTCGTGATTTTTGACAAAATGCCGCGTTGTTCAGTGATTGTTTGCAAAAATAACAGCTGTATTGTGAATTACATGAAAGATGGCATCTCATTTCACACGTAAGTACTAAAATATTTTTTTTAGTACTTACGTGTGTGTGTAATTAGTTTTTCTTATTCAATTTATTAAAACATTACTTCATGGTACTAGAAACACGATGAAAAACCAAATCAAATATTTTCTTTAGGAACAAAAACTATTGCTTGCTTAGTACAAATCGACCTGTGAATCAGCTGGTCTAATAGCGCAATGGATAAATGTTTTACTGATACTCTCACTCACACGATAGTTTCGTGAAGCAGCCGCTGCCGGCTTTTGTGAGTGAATGATAGCGACAGATGTTTTTGTGTGAATAAGTTTTGTACGGTGCATGGTAAATGCACGCTGCGTATGATGAGATAAGGTTTATAATTGGTTGTGTAGTATGTTTTGATTTATAAAATGCGAGTGTGTGCGCGATTGTGTATCTATTGCTGTGCATATGTAGTAGTTGGCGCGTGGTAAAACCACGCGGTGGCCAACTGGAGACACCGGGTTCCGATACATTTTCAACTACTGAGCATATCTCCTGTTGTTTATACGATCTGAGAGCCACAGCTAGAACCTTATAGTACTTATACTACTTTTATTTGTTTTCAAAGTATTCATCACGTAGTTTAATATACTTTTTTATTCGCTTGAACCGGTTATTAAAACAATAAGACCACGAAGATTTTTCTTAATTTTAGGCAATGTAAAGAAATTGTTAGGGCTTAGGTCAGGACTGTATAGAGGATGGTCAAGAATTTCTACGTTTTCCTGCTTCAAATACGTCTGAAGAATAAAATATTTTGAGTAGTGTTGCCCAAAATCGGTCTTGGTTTTGCAGTCTTGGTCTTGTTCTTGTTTTGCAAGACTAAGACCAAGACAGCCTAATTTTAGCAAGACCAAGACCAAGACTAAGTCTCGTCTTGTTCTTGCAACACTAATTTTGAGGATATGTGAAGTCCACCAACACGCACTGGAGGAGCGCGGCGGGCCAATTGCTCTGTAATCCTCTCATGTGAGGAGGCATTGACTTTTTACATTGGATTAACGGAAGTAAGTGTTTCTGTTACTTTTTACGTACTGGGTATACCTGCGGAGACGAGGAGCAGAAAAGGGAGATGAGACAAAACATTCATAGTTGATGCAGAAATAAGATATTGTGGTGTTATCAGACTTGAGGACTAATTTGGAATTCCTCTTAACCAGAAATAAGATTAACAATATTTCTTAGAATGTGACTCCCTACATAGTGCATGAAATCTAATCCCTTGCTTCATTACCTAAGTAACTATATGGTAACTTTCTCAATACAATTATATTTGGTAGTGCTTTAAATGTAGATCAATCTTAATTAAGATTATAATGATTTCTTGTATTTACTCAAATACTAGAACGAATTTTAAAGATTTTTATCAAATTTCATTTAACTTATTCTTACTTATTTTAATTCCCGACGTTTCGGATGCTTTACAGCACCCACTGTCACTAGAGCGAGGGGAAGAGGTGACTTATCTGAAGTCAAAACTGCATAGTTAACCCGGGATTACCTTCAATAATATTAAAAAGCTGAAGTTTAAATCAATTACACAACATTAAAATTTAGAAAAGAGAAAGATATTTTTATTTAATTTCACTCATGATTTACCTCATAGTTATGAGGCAAGCCAAAACAATGTATTACAGTGGTGCGACTGCGGTAGTAAATTATCGAGAAATAAAATTCAGAGTTCACATTACGCATACATAACGCATTTTAATAAGAATTATTTAAAATCTAAAAATTATGTTATAAACGCAATTTTAAATATACTCGTAGTTTCTCGCCACCTATGAGTTTACGCATCGCAACGCCAGGACATATAAAGTTGGGCATCGAGTTTTTCAAGTATGCGTTCATTAGGCATGCATTTCTTGAAAAATCTACTGATACGAACCACGCACTGCTGGCGGGTGGGTGAGTTCTGAGCAAAAACTGTTGTACATAATGATGGTTAATATAGCGCATAGCGCCATATTATAGCGCGCTACCTCTCCATAACACATAGCGCGTGCTATGTAAGTAGTCGTCATGACGCTATTGCGCTATGGTGCTTTGGCGCTATTAAGTATTTAATATCTAACGGCAACTAGTTCTAGCAGCAGCGCTGTTGGGAGAGGACGTGTGATGCAAATTTGATCTAGTAGCACGCTATTCATCGCGCGCGACCTAATTTAGTGTTAAACGTTGTTTAGTTAGTGTATACTGTATTATTATAAGTGATCAAAGGTCACAGTTACCTGCTATAAAAGAAGCCTAACTAGTGTTTTTAAATGTAAATAAAATATAGATACAAAAGTGTATATAATAGTGTATGTAAATAGATTTTTATAAATACAATCAATAAACTTTTAAATACACCTTTATTTGATTTATAATTTATATTATGGTTAAAATAACGTTTACATCATTTATAATAAAAAAAAATAATTTTATTTTGTTTTGTTTTAAAAAGTACATGCCTTAAAAATATTTTTAGGATTATAGAAAGTCATAAGCCTGAAAAGTATGCAAAAGCGTTCATTGTTTTTTCTTTACTTCTTTATTTTATTTTAATCTAAAATGCGACATATTACGAAACAATGACCTTATATAGCACGCTGTCTATCCAATGAGCGACATGATGTAACGTGCTACGTAATATAGCGTGCTGCAAAACTTAACGCGCTTGCTGACCTCCTACACGCTTTCTTATAAATAGCGCCCTATAACATAGCGTATTTAATAACACGCTAGAAATTTATAGTTTATAGTGTGTAGCGTGCTATCGATTTATAGTCGTTTTGAACAACTTTAGTTGTACACCAGTAGTCGATTGCCAGAGACTCGTCCATCAATCAACAGAATGTACATGTAAACATGCGTAGGTAAAACTGACAATTAGAGAAAGTTTTGGTGTATTTCTCCTTGCACTCATACTTCTAAACTATTTTTACTTTTTGTTGTTACGAGTACTCAGGGTTGTAATTAAGACGTTACCACGGGATTAGTTATTAAATCGCCTGATTTTAGTTAATTGCTTTCGACAGATCAACAGTTAGTAGAAGATTTCTAGACAGTTTTTTTCTTTCTTTAATAAAAGATAAAACACTAAAAAAAAATCTTATATCGTGGAGACAGTTTACATACATAAATTTCAAACAGGACAAACATCTTGACCCTAAAAAATTACTTGTAAGCCATACAAATACCTGTTCCGTTATTCAAACATAACCAAATTAAAAGCGAAAATTATCGAACATGACAGATTGTCGCAACACCATATTCGACGGGAGATGTTTGATGAAATCTCACGACTAGCTGATCAGTTTTTTGAACATGGAACCGAAGAGTCACTACGTTTTACAAGCAACAACTATACAAATTCTTCAAAATGTACAACACATAACAGAGACAACACGAAATTAAGATGATCTGTGAATAACTGACACGGTACTTCAAAATTGTATACTTCTGATTTCTTTTAATCAAGAGAAAATTGAGATTTCAATGGAGCATTTGCATACGTTCACGTTTATTATTTGACAACTAGTAATTCCATCAAAAGTTCGAGGTTATAATCATAATTAAGATTATTATCTTGTGAACTCTTACCATTTGAGAAGGAAAATAACTTCATTATTATTTATTTTGGCATTAATATCGTAATATGCAAATTATAAACAATATGAAATTACATCTAACATACGTCCCACAGCTGGGCACATAGGCCTCATCTCATCTCTAACATATTTTACGTGTTATCCATACTTCACGTGCTCTATAAACAATTTATTATTCAGATTCGCCGGTTTTTTACGATGTTTCTATTATAAAGCACGTGGTAAATAAAATATTTGAAATTCATCATCATTATTTGAAATTGCGGTAAGCAATTTCTTGGAACCAGCAGGGATAGAACTCGGGTTGATCGCGTACTGACTTTTACGCCGAAAGATCAGCCCCTGAGCTACTACGGCTCATTGAAAGTTATATGTCGCAAATTTTTATTTTTAAGAAACCAAGCGAAAATAGGAAATTAAAATTTCATTTTTTAACATCATGGAAGTTATAGCGTACAAATAAAATATTATATATATATATATATATATATATATATATATATATATATATATATATATATATATATATATATATACCTACCATTTAAAATCACCACTTATATTATTCAGCGCTATCTGACAAGAATAATCTTCCCTATGGGGTTTTCCAAAGCGTTTTGTTTTGCGTCATGCCACCGTAACCGCACGAAACTAACGCATTTGCATTTACAACGCATTGGTTTGCTGCTAGGAATCAGTTTGGTACCGAAAAAGCGTGCTTTGATTTTATTTTATTAAAGGTGCTAATAATTAAAATAGTAATACCAATAATAATTAAATTAAAAAAAATTCAAACCGACTTGAAAAGGTAACGACTAGAATGTCTGTCTGTCTGTCAGACTGAATTGTCACATTAAATCTCAAGCTCCATAGCCGATTTACACTTCGACAAGTACAGTAGCGAGTTAACTACTAAAGTTAAGTAAAAAATCTCGTTTGAATGGCAATCAGTGAGTTTAGTAACAAATTAACAATTAAGTTGAACGGGATAGGCGGCCGGTCTATTTTTCGGCGAGTCAAGTTCGAAGTGTTGCCCGCGCGTCTCTCGCCACCCGCAACTAAAGTCGCCGCTCGTGTACAAAATATAAAAAACTTTTGGTAAATCTAAATGTGCATGCCTTAAGCGCTCATGTTAGGTATACGTCAATTTTTTAAAGTATTTTAAATACACACAAGTTTCCACAAATAACCTTATTACTATTACTTCTAATTTTCTGATATTTTTATGTCAAACGTCAATAAAAAAGTTTGGAAAATCCAGAAGTGCACGACTCATATGATCGTGTAAAAATGTAAGAAAAAAATTCTCAATCAACAAAAGAATTTTTTTTTTAATTTTAATATGTTTTTGTTATTGACTTTCAAATTTTTTTATCATTGTTAATTGAAAAAACTTTTAACAAAATTATCTGAAAACGATCAATAATCTAAAGTTGATTATTGATCGTTTTCAGATATATTACTTATTTTACTCAGTAGTTTAGTAGATACTCAGGCATTATCGTAAAAACTAGTTTTTTTTACTTGACTCGATAAAAAAAATATCATCAACTTTATTTAGTTTTCAAAACAAATTTCATCTAGTCATAACCAGTATTTTAATTTAGCATTCACCAAAATATATTTATATATAAATCCTACGTACTTTTAGCGAAAAAATATACTGTAATGAAAATCTATACTTACTTACTTATCTTCACGCACAATCCCTAACGGGGTAGCCAGAGAGAACAGATCTCAAAGTGTCACGATCCTTATATACCTCTTTCGCTTCTTTCAGGTTCATTATCTTCTTCATACATGCACGTCTAGGTATCCGAGTACTCTTGACCTTCCCCTCTTCGAGTAATTTGCTCACATGGTCTTCGAAAGTTAGTCTCGGTCTACCTCGCCACCTTTTAATATTTACTTTCGCGCTGTATATTTTCTTCACCATTCGGTCTTCACTCATTCGCTCAACGTGCCCAAACCATCGGAGTACGCCCCTATCAATTTTTTTTTTAGATAAGGTCATCTTTCAATCCTGCCATATTGCGAATCTCTTCGTTTCGCTTTCGGTCGGCTATGGTAACGCCGCACATTTTACGAAGAGATCGCATCTCTACTACATTCAACTTGCTTTTATGCTTCTTCTGGCATACCCAGGTTTCGCTGCCATATAACAAAATCGGTACCAACACTGCGTTATGTATTGCAAGG
The DNA here is from genome assembly GCA_036936625.1 of Parnassius smintheus behrii. Taxonomy (NCBI): domain Eukaryota; kingdom Metazoa; phylum Arthropoda; class Insecta; order Lepidoptera; family Papilionidae; genus Parnassius; species Parnassius smintheus. The sequence continues at coordinate 26,285,484 of JAUPFT010000014.1, read as the reverse complement.
CGTGCACTCTTCACTACGCCTTGCCTTTTGACTAACGCATTCAGGGCACCATTGACTTTGTTCCCGGCAGCGACACGCCTGTGCACATCTAAATCACATCTTCCATCCCGGCTGAAAGCACTCTCCAAGTATACAATTTCATTAACCTGTTCTAGACATTCCTGATTTACCCATATATCACATTTCGTTCTCTCTTCGTCCTTTTCAAATACCAGAACCTTAGTTTTATTAGCATTCAAACGGAGACCTTTAATTTCACATTCCTCTTTCATACACGTGACTAGTGCCTGCAGTTCTGCTTCTGATGGAGCAATAAGCACCGCATCATCAGCATACAACAGACAATTTACTTTAATGTCACCCAATTTCACACCCAAACAGCTATTTTTCAGCTTCTGTAAACAGCTGTCGAAATACAGTATGAACAGCCAGGAAGACATTACACAACCCTGTTTTACGCCCGCTTGGACGCTAAACATGGGTGACAGGTCATGCCCTACCCGCACACAGGTACTTTACAGTCATAGTAAAGTGACTGCACAGCCCTTAACAATCGTCCATCCACACCATATTCCGGCAACAGTTCCCACATTTTCTTCCTTATAACCTTATCAAATACTTTCTCCAGATCCACAAAAGCACAGAAAATCCTCGGATTAACACTCAGAAGCTTTTCCGTGATCATGCGGATAGAAAACATTTAATCCGTGCATCCTCTTCCAGGTCTAAATCACATTGTGCCTGCCATAATAATCTTTCCGATTTCTCTTGCATCCTACGTGTCAAAACCTTCGAGTAAACTTTACTTGCTAAACTGGTCAAGCTGATCGCCCGATAGCACCCGCAGTCAAAATGTGAATCTTTACCTTTATATAAAGGCACAATGACCGCGGATCGCCAATCATCCGGGACATCTCCCGTCCGCCAGCACAAATTGCACAGCAGATGAAAGCTGTCCCAGACGCGAGGCCCACCGTACTTGACCATTTCAGCAGTAACTCTGTCTAGTCGCGCAGCCTTACCACATTTCATACTTCGAATCGCACGTTTAATCTCTTTCATGCTGATGACCTCAATGTCATCGATGTCCGTGTTTGGCGTGCCAGTCATGGCGTCGCCCCCGGATCCTTCACTAAAATCATGACACGCATACATTTCTCTATAAAATTCGCTCCATCTGCATGCTGCATGACGTCCGATTTTTCTGACACGACGTCATTGGTTTTCGAAAGCACTTTGTTCCTTCTTAAGGCTGTCGTACCACTCCGGGACCTTCCAACCTCTTTCCAGAAGAGTTTGGAGTTTTCCTTAAAGTTGTGTGACAACCTTTCGTCCGCTTCTATTCTACACCTTTCACGTACTTCCTGAATCAATGTTTTCGTATGAACTTTCTGCAGCTTATATCTTTCTTTCATCTTCTCTCTCATACGCTTATCGTTACTAGAGGCCAAGTAGTCTAACCATGCTTTTTTCTTCTTCTTTACAGCTTCTCTCACTTCATCATTCTACCATGCATCTCTTCTTTTACTACTACCTCTTTTTGTCGTTCCACATACTTCTTCCGCTGCACTTACTATTCCATCCCTAAGGTTCTGCCATGTTCTTTCCACATTTCTGCCATCGATGGTGTCAAGCTTTTGAAATGAAATGAATAAAAATCTATGATTATAATAATAATAATAATAATAATATCTTACCTTGGTCAAGTATGTATCAAATTTTGGTTTTGGAATATTTTGTAATTCTACAGCGATCGAATTTTTCATCACAAGCCGCTGTAAACAAACGAGAAAGAGCCCGGAGTGAGCTGAAGTGCATCTTTAGTAAAATATATTATTACAAGGCTGCTCAAGATTCGGAATTTATTAGTCGAAAAAAATTTATTATAACTAAACAAAACAAAATTAAACAGCCATATATTTTCCATGGCTTCCCACATGATAGATGAAAAGATTAAAAAATAGATTGAGTTGAACAATTGATATTTTCAAATGTTATCGTGTTTACCCCTCCATGCTGACTTTATAATTTTTTTTTTCAATTTATTTATCGGATCAAACAAAAATTACATTCCAATATAGGCTTAATTAACATCTAAAAACCACAGAGGTTTACCTTGATGCTAAATAATTAAATTTAGGTAAGCGAATTATGTACAAAACACAGTCTAATTCAATAGTTAGGTATATGAGTAGGTAGAAGGTGTAACAAGAATATAAAGACTAAAAAGGTAAGTTAACAACTTAGTTAAAGTCAGAAGTAGCAAGGTAAAAGGTAAAAGTAAAAGTAAGAGCTAGGCAGGTAGTACAGTATTATTAAGTAGATATAGTATGTAATTATAATTTAGATAGGAAAAAGCTTTTGAGTTTAGTTTTAATGTTTTGTTGTGATACTTTTTCGCGTATATCGAAAGGTAAGTTATTTATTAAATGCGGTATCAGATAAGCAGCCGTCCGTTGCCCGTACACATTATTAGCAGTGATATGCCGGAGTCGGTTTTGTGTCATAGCGCGCGTACGTACTGGATGTTCTATATATGATTTTAAACTGTCGCGAAAGAAATATTTTTTAAATAACATGAATTTAATTTGGTCATAAACTGGTAAGATTTTACAATGTTTAAAAATCGCATTTTCGTCATTATCAATTAGGACACGTATATTAGGGGGATATAATATTTTTGAGAATACTACATTGAAGATCATAGATCTGTTTTAAATATGATTTGTACGTCCGACCATAGCTCGACAAGCCATATTGAATATAAGATTCAGCCAGGGAGTTGTAAAGCATAAGTCTTACTTTGAAGGGTATGCGATTTTTTAGGATTTTTATATTGGCTAGAAACTGACGCAACTTATTACACACATGTTCAATGTGGTAGTTCCAGTTAAACTTTGAGTCAATTATAAGGCCAAGGTATTTTTGTGTGGTCACAGCTTCGATTGTAGGGCATTTGCAAGTTCCTAGTTGATGGAGGCAGTCGTGATTATGAGCAATTAATGGTTTTGGAGTAGGATACCTCATATACGGAGATTTGATAATCATGAGTTTGGTTTTATTGGCATTTAACACTAGACCAACGTCATGGCACCAACGTATCATCATGTCTAAATCGGCCTGGAGAGCATTACACGCATTTGAGATATCCTTACCCGAAACGAGAAGACACGTATCATCTGCGAATTGGTAACAGGAACTGTGTTTCAGACAGTTATTCATCTCGTTGACATAAGATAAAAAGTGCAACGGGCCAAGTACTGATCCTTGGGCCGTGCCTTCTGTCACATTCTTAGGGTCACTGAACGCGTTATTTAATTTAATCATAAATGTACGATTTTGGAGGTAATTTCTACACCAATTAAGTAACGGACCCCGGATACCACAATCATCCAGTTTATGGATTTAAAGTTGATGTTGCAGCGTGTCGAAGGCACGAGAAAAATCAATAAACAAGGCCAGAACACATTTTTTAAGGTTCAAATGCTCGTTTACCTCATCTGTAAACTTACATAGAAGGTCCGTAGTACTTTTACCTGCTTGAAATCCGTACTGGTTTTTGTTTATTACTTCGTGCTTGCGGTAAAAATTATGAATCTGCTCACAGATAGCTTTTTCAACTATTTTATCAATATTAGAAAGCAGAGTGATTGGTCGATAGTTGGAGTAATCATCGTGTTTGCCCTTTTTGAAAACAGGTCTCACACAGCCTATTTTGAGGTCGTCGGGATATTCTCCAGACGCAAGACTGCAGTTAATTAAATTGGCAATGGGTAAAGATATATGTTTATCAACCATTTTTAGATCAGTTACTCTAATACCGTCAGGTCCAGGAGCCTTATGTGAGTTCAGTCTCTTAATAATTTCGTTAACATTGTTCTGAGAAACTTTTTTGAACAAAATACTTGAATCCACCGGTCTCCGATAAGTTAGTGGATTGGTTAATTTTAAGCTGCATTGAGGAACAATGTCTTTAACCGCCTTTTCAAAGCTGTTTGCGAAGTTGTTAGCTATCGCTTTGGTGGTAAGGCCCTGTCCGTCAAAAGCCTTCAGTATCGCCTCGTCAATGGATAATGTTACTCGTCCTAACATCTGGTTAATGATTTTATAAACTTTTTTTGTATCTTTAAAGTTATTATGTATTTCATTAAGATAGTATGTATTTCGTTTTGATTCTATTAGTTTATTGAGTTTATTTCTAGTTTTATTATGTTCTAGTCTTATTTTAGGATCAAAAGAGCTATTTTTCCAAAGCTTAAATAAGTAGTCCCTTTTTTCACATAGTCGGGTAACATTACCATTGATCCAAGGAGCTATAGGCAGAATCCTACGATTTTTAGAATACCTAACAGACCTACTAATAGTCGCAGTTTTTATAGCTGTTAGGAACGATTTTTTTATAAATGAAAGTATATCATTTGACGAACTCATGTTATTTGTCTGTTTCCAATCTGTAATACTCACCGCATTACTAAAAATGGTATGATCAAAAGTAGTTTTTTGTGTTACTTTCTGCACGCGTCTTGTAGGTGGTGAGTCGTCAAGACACGTAAACACTATGCCCCGATGGTCAGCCAATGTAACGTCTAACACAGCTGAGTACGGATCTGATGTGGGGAACCTCGCAAATATGTGATCAATGCAAGATTTAGTGACTTTATTTTATCTTTTCTTTCTTAAATCTACACCATAAGCCAATAAAACAACTTTTTTATTATAAAAATAGCAATTAAACGTTGGATTCTTGATTTTTAGGCGCTAGTGGAACATACCTACGCGCTTTGCGCTTAAGGCATGCAATTGTATTTTTTATAACTAAACTCGCTACGAAGATATTTAAACGCTACTGCCCACTTAACCGTTTACTGTCAACTGCCATGTAACTAAACTCGCTACTGTACTTGTCGAAGTGTAAATAGGTCCTTAGGGATAGATTTTTAGAGTTTACTCCTCAAGAATTGTTTCATATAGGTATATGTAGCGCACGGTATGAAAAATAGATGGGTAGTAAAATCAAGGATTAACAAAAGTGAAGCCGTTTTTTCCTCGGCGCAACCACAACACAAAATGAATGTAATATGAGTCATAATTTTTATGAATTACAATTAATGTAATACATTTTATCAAATCAATATAAATAAATACCTATATGGGTTTATATTTACTTCCTTTGCCTATTGTATATATTTTAAGATAACGTTTTTAGGAGTAAACTACAGTCACGCGTCGGGGCTGACATGCAATTTTTATTTATTTATATGTAAGCATAGCTTATGCTTAATGAAAAAAGCTTTATGTATAAGCATAGCTTAATACATTATTTAATTAAAAAAATTAAATTGTTACAGCCGTCCGTCGATGAATATACATTTTAAAAAATACGCTTCATAAAACATTTTCATTTTTGTGCTTAATAATCAATCTTAAGAGGATATAGTAAGTCAGCTCAAATTCTAATTTCGCCCCCACTTCCCCGCGCGTCGGATGCTATGTACCAACATGTTTGTAATCACTAATACTGTAAGTAGATAGATCGTTAGATACTTATTTCATTAGGTTTATCATATTTATGCCTGTTTCTTAACGCCAACCCAGTCGCTTCTTATTTTTATCACGGTTATTTCCCATTTTAATTTTACGTCGTCTTGTTGCGTAATGTGTATTCTGATCGTAAGCGACACAACTTCTCCCTTCAAAAGCCGCAGCGATACTAACGGGGCGACAGGAATCAAGCTTCAGGGCGCCGATAGTTTAGGTAATTTCTTTTTACAGTGAAAATAATGGTATTTTAAAAAAAGTAAATAACATAAGCACTGCTTTATAGTTTGTTCAGTTAGTATGCAAAGTTTCATGATCTTATTAAAAGTATTTTATGAATAACAGCGTTTTATTGTTCAGTTTGGAGGTAACTTTGGATTTTTTTTCTATCGAGAAAATTTTACGGAATCGTGTTTTCGTCTAACATAATCTTTAACATTAATCCTCAACTTTACCATATATTTATTTCAAAATTAATGCTACTATACTTTCGGCATAACGGAGGATCTTGCTAAGCCATTTCAGGTTATATTTCCCCTTAAATTCAGATGATAGCGACAAAATAGTTTTAAAATCAAGTCAAGTACGACGACTGCAATACTAAGCCCATAAAAACTGCTTGTTCGACCAGTTAAACTTCACTGCTCGACATGCCCTCTACCTCTACCATTATAGGAAAAATAGGCTTTAAGACGACACATCCAAAACGCTATCGCCGTACTGATCCCAGTGAAGACATAATTTCTATAAAAACTTGAAGAAACGCCGTCATAAGGTCTAAAATTGCGTGGCGCCCGCGACGATTAAAAGCGCTTAGAAATTGTCAGAATCTTAAAATATTTTTTAAAAAATTATTGATTTAAGTTATCAAAATAATGAGCAAGTAAATTATGAATATTGATGTTATGAATATATTTGAGTGATTCTCAAGCATATACATAGATCAAATTATTTCGTTGTAATTTCAACTATAGTAATTTTTAGAGGTGTTTTCGCAAATAATTATGATCGAGTCAAAATTATACAATCGTGTTTTTGAGCAATCAAATTCAAGACAAAGACATGAATTTACCTATATCAAAATCCCGCTTTCGTTAGTGGTGTCATAGTCCTATACTATTCGATGAAAGGAGGTGCATTTTTTCACGGTGTCGCCTTAAGCGTCTCGCTTGGAAACAGACATCTCGCAACTTTAACACTGATCGCCTCTTGAAACAGAAATAGCATAGATCTTTCTGGCATATCCCATGGGACGTATTTATTAGACCTGGTAAACGCATGGTTATCGTGCAGTGGCGCTGTAAGAATAATGCCCTACCCCATATCATCTCGTGGGTGTCATAGGAGATGACAGAGGGAGGGGACAAAGGGGGGGGGGGGGGGGGCAGCACCGTCGTCGTAATAACGACTAAAAATAAAAAAGTGCGGTTGCCAGCCCGCTTGCCGAGCATGGCAACTATGACAAATAATATGAGGCAGTCTATGAAGGAAGTCTATGTTCAACAGAGGATATATTAAGAGGCTGTAACGGTAAAAGCTAATTTTATTTTTTGAGTTCAATATTTCGATCGAAGAATTAATCTTCTTTAGTTTCAAACAGTCCCCGCTTAGACTTAGGCCTGTACCACACAACAGTCAATACGATCGTGCTGTAATCATCACACTTGTCGGGTACACGCCACGATTGCTGTAGGTACTAAATGTTTAGCACTCTTGACGCGGCTTCTCGCCGCCTATCTGGTTTGTTCACAGCTGGTATAAATGAGATTTACTTTTTTTTTAACTTAGATTTTACTTTAACAGTGGTAGAGCCACGCGGCAGCCTTTACTGCTGCACGTATAGACCGGCTCAAACCAGGGTACCACGACCTCACAGAAGACCAGCGTGAAGTAGCGGCTTTGCTTCTGCGTTTCGTCTGGTGACTGCAGGTGGTCGGAGGCCCAAATAATTATTTCCTTCTTATGGGCTTCCCGAGAAATTATGCAATTGGATCACCAGTTTTCTTGCAGATCGGAGCATCAAGGTCGTAGTAGATGGTGCATGCTCCGATTACAAGCCCATTAACGCTGGTATTCCACAAGGCTGCGTGCTATCACCAGCGCTGTTTCTTCTGCATATCAATGACATGTTCCAAACCGGTAGCATCCATTGCTATGCAGACGACTGCAGTGGTGATGGTTTATACAACGGCCGTGTTAATATTTCTCGCAAAAACGTCGCCGAGTACCGGGACAAACTTGTGTCTGAAGTCGAGACTTTGTTGCTAAATCTAGTCCAGTTTAATCCCCAGAAGACACAAGTTTGCACGTTTATCGCTAAAAAGAACCCTTTCGTCGTATCTCCTCAGTTTTAAGGCACTACCCTAGTTGCCTCAACCAGTATCGGAATCCTCGGCGTAGACATATCGAGTGACGTGCAGTTTCGAGGTCACTTGGAAGAGAAGGCCAAATTGGCCTCTAAAAAGCTTGGTGTGCTCAGCAGAGCGGGACAATATTTCATGTCGACTTACCGCTTGCAACTTTACAAGGCGCAGATTCGGCCGCAGATGGAATACTGTTCCCATCTCTAGGCAGGGGCTCCCCAGTGCCAGTTCCTTCAATTTGATCGCATCCAGCGCAGAGCAGTTCGGATCGTCGACGACCGAGCTTTTTCCGATCGGCTTGACTCACTGGCACTTCGAAGACATGTTGCATCGCTTTGCGTATTTTATCGCATTTACCACGGGGAGTGCACTGAGGAATTGTTCGGACTAATTCCAGTCGCACAATTTCACCATCGCACATCGCGATAAAACTCGCGATATCATCCATACCATCTGGATGACTGGCGGTCCACCACCGTGCGATTTAAAAGAAGTTTTTTTCCTCGCACAACTTCCTTGTGGAATGGAATACCACCAGAGGTTTTTCCAGACCCATACGAATAAGGGACCTTCAAGAAAAAAGCCTACTCCTTTTTAAGAGTCTGGCAACGCATCTGCAATTCCCCTAGTGTTGCAGTTGTTTATGCGCGACGACAATCACTTACCATCAGGTGAGCCGTATTCTCGTTTGCCCCACTCCTCTATAAAAAAGGATGGTATACTGTTATCAATCTAGGTCTTGAGGTTCTTCTGGACTTGGAACTGTTACTACAGTAACCTTTTACGATTATCAGAGCATGAAATGGGACGATAGATTATTTTACGTTTTTATTTTACATTTCATTATATAGGTATAAAATAGAACCTGGTATTCTTTTGGTAATATACCTCTGTTGGCAAGAAACACTCAACCAATATTACAATCTAATAACATTCGAGTGGGAAAATTTGGACAAGCTTTTGCGACTTTAATGTCTGACTGATGTTATTATTATTAAATTGATGAGGACGCAAGTACTGATATGGCTTTGTTATGTACAATAAAAACAAAACAAGACGCTCACTCATCGCATTTTGTAAGCACACATACGTAGCTACATATATATAAATATTTGAACCCAAACACTACTATTCCTAGCCTACTTTAAACCAATTTGGAACATATACTTAGACTTGAAATTTGAAACTTTTCCAAACAAAGATAATCATATACTCGTAAATCGATACTTTTAATTACGCACGTTCAATTTTCAATTATACGCTAGGCACGACAGATGGCTTTCCATACCCCAAAAATGAGTTTCGTGATAAATTCTGCGCAAGTGAAATGAGAATTTAAGATATTATGTTTAATACGTTACCATTATCGTTAATGCCTATTAAGGTCATATTTTTTGGAACTAGGGTAACAAATGAGCACACAGTCCACCTGATGGTAAGTGGATGCTGTGACCTATAGACATCTATATTTATCTTCAATTAAAGACGATGGTATGTGAATGCTGTAGCCCATAGACATCCACATTTATCCTCAATTAAGAATCAAAATGCAGATGCGTTGTCACCCTGAGGACTAAGATGGAATGCCTTGTTTCCCGTAGAGTCTCCAGTTCTCTACACTCACCATACGAAACATAGCATTGTTAAGCTACAATTTTACTCTGGTATTCTGTGAGAGCGTGGTCCTACCCCGGTCGTATTTCGTATGGTGACTGTAGAGAACCCGAGGCTCTATTAGCTGGAAACGAAGCATTCCATCTTGGTCCTCACGTGTGACAACGCATCTGCATTTTGATTCATAATCGCGGATAGATATAGATGTCTATGGGCCACAGCAATCTCTTGCCATCAGGTGAACTGTGTGCTCACTCGTTACCCTATAGGAAATAATATTAAAATACTACAAATAAGCCATCTATACATTGTGTTAAAAATCCTCAAAGCATAGCGACTTTACGGCGCCAACTAAATGCGACAGGCATCTCCGTCTCCTTTATTTGTAGATAATATGCGGACACATGTGATTGTGACGTCTGATATATTCAGGACGTTAGCCTAATACACAATAAGAGACAGATATATATTGTGATGATATTCACAAACCTATTACCTACATATAACCTGATATTGTATGACAGAGTTTACCACCAGGCGTCCAACTTCAAGAAACCTTAATTAAACCTTATATTCCATCAAGTAATTATAAACATTAATAAATTACCACAAAACGTATTCTTTATGGAAGAACATAAGTCACCCTTATGTTGACAAACTGACACACAATCCAAATTATAGTCGCTTCAAAGCTGTTTCTAAAATAAATTTTGTAAATAGTTTGTTTCTGGTTCTCTTGCTGGTTCTTCCCAGGACAGAGTGGTAAAGTAAAAAATGACTTTCAATAAAAATTACTTGTGATCTATATTGAATAAAAATATATTCTATTCCATTCTAAAGTGAGTTAATCATATCCCGCACAGATCAAAAACCTATTACACCTTTACTATGCTCAATTAAGAGTCAAAAGGATCTCTTGTCTCATTACTCACTATGGAAAATACAGCAGCATTATGCTGCTATTTCACCCTGGTATTCTGTGCAAGCGTGGTCCTGCCCACAAAGCGAACCATTTCTGCTGAATACACTTTAGCATGGCTCTATCCCGAAACTTATATCATGATTTAAATTATTTCGATTTATAAAACGATATATCGAACAGCCACCTTATTGCCAGTCATTGTGCCATTGACTACGCAAATTAATGAAGATTAAATTAATGATTGCTAACAAAGCACGCGGTAAATAGCGATTAACATTTACAGAAGCGCTGGCGGCAACTAGGATTGCTCACATAATATAGTATAACTAGCACATCACATAATATAACTAGCACCCAACCTTTAGCTACCACCATTCTAAAACAAAATATCATCACAAAAAGTTATTTTGACATACAGCATAACCTCAATTATTTTTCTATTATACTATATTGTCTTCAGGCAGATAGCACGACGGAATCCAATAAATATTTGCGGCGAGACTATTCTGACCCCATTTCTATTTGAAATGCAATAAAACATCAGATCATATAAATTTTATCTGATCTTGTAATGAAATTATTATATGTACCTACTAATAAATAATATGTTCCCATGTCAGTTTGGGTCTTACAGGTCCCATGTTTAAAAGTTTCGGCCTATATACGTCCCACAGTTGGGCAGACGCCTCACTTTTCTAAGTTTTTAGGGCAAAGAATTGTTCGCCTCCCTGCCCCAATGCATATTCGTGGACATCACTTGTTTTCGAAATATTTTTTTAATTGGTCAACATGCCGGTTTCCTCACGATGTTTTCCTTCGCCGTAAAACACGTGGTAAATCAGCACCATCATCATCATCATCATTACAGCTCTTCACAAGTCCACAGCTGAACATCCCCAAGGAATGCCATATGGCTCGGTAATGTGCTTGGTCGCATCCATTAACTTCCTGCATGTCTTACCAGGTTGTCACTCCATCTAGTGGGGGCCTAATAATTACAAAAAATAAATGACCTTTGCCCTAAGGTAGTCGAATGTACCTACTTCTGACTCTATCTTTGCTCACTACTGCCACTCTCTAAATAACACCTCTTGCTTGTGCCCTATGCTGGAAAGAGTTGAATCCATTAAATACCTAGGAGTCATTGTTGATTCTACTCTCACTTTTTATTTGCACATCAATTCCCTGGTATCTAGGCTGAGAAAACTTATTTATATTTTTAAATCCTTCCGACACTTAGCTGATCATTCTATTATCAAATTTTTTTTATTATGCCCTAAGTCAACCTATAATCAGCTATTGCATCACAATATAGTGTTGCAGCCAAAGCTCACCTGATTGAAGATTAGGAAGCTCAAAAAGCAATCCTTAAAACTGCAGCGAATCTCCCTTATAGATATGCTATGACAATGCTGTACTGCATCCTCCCCTTTGTGCAAATATTTATAATAAAAAAATAACCAGAAAATATTCCCAACTGAATTATGATCCCAATCTCTGCACTACCAAAAGGAGAAAGGACAATCTGTCCTACAATGGTTAAATCCAGCTTGGCTAAGAGACACTAAATCTATCTTGGTAATTACATCTACAACCAACCAACTTGATTCATGTTGGTTCAACTTGAGAGATAGGATAGTTTTTTTGCCTATGAGCGACCCACAATTTTTTGTGTGAATTAAAGGATTTTTATAGGACATGACAAAGGGTCGTCGAAAAATGCAGAACAATGTTTGCCTGGCAAGCTAGTATAATTATAATATTTATATGTAATTTAATCTAAACTATGCATCTACATTATTATATAAATCAGCTTTGTTATATTAATCCTTCATTTTACCAAATATTGATTTTCTCATAATTAATTTAATGAAAATAATGATTTCTTCAATATACTACACAAATATGTAATAAAAAGATGTATAATCTGTAAGGTGGGACCTGGTGACCAGGTATTGTTGAATACCTTTATTAAGCACCAGTCTCTCATAAACTAGGGTTCAATATGTTTATAGTTCAACATGTTTGTCATCAATAATTCTCTAACTATTTGCGATGAGAAAATAAATAAATTATAAATTCTATTCTATTCTATTTTTGTTTAAAGGAAAATGCTCTTATTTTAAAGATATTCTGGAAAAAGGATATATTGATGAAAATAATCTTGGAAAAAGGATTTATTTCAAGAATTATTATCTTTAAAATAATCAGTTTTAGAATTATAAATGTAATATATTTATATATGTAAATTTTCTGATCTAGTCTATAAATTAATTTCAGTTTTCTTGGTAGTACAGAGACTAAGCTTGAGTTCTACACAGAACATTGCACTACATTACATTGTATGGACTATTTGTATCTAGCCTACAAACAACTTTCCCAAGTTTGATTGTTTTTTACCTTATGTATGTTAAGTGCTCACACAATATGGGATAAATTCCTATTAGGGGGGGGGGGATATTTAATAAGAGAAAGTGTAATCAATATGAAGATATACCAGCAACCTGAGTCGCAGTTTCAGTTTTCTCTAGTTGCCTCTTACAACACCAATTGGAATGTAATTCCTGGATTAGAAACCGAAGCCTTTATTAGTCTGAATATAATATATCCCACGCTGTAACACTGAATAAAACAGATAAGTAAATAAGAACTTATTATCACATAAATGTTAGACATACAGCATGTATGCATGCTTATAACAGCGAGTTGTAACAAGATGTATTAATATTATAGAGGATATTTTATATAATTATTAAATATTCCTAAGCACAGAATATTTAATAGTATTAGGTACATTATACTGAAGTGTAAGTCATTTTTTTAATGTTTGTTTTATCTTGTTTTGTTATTAAACTATGACTATGATTTTATTTTTAACACCTTGACATGTTCTAATGTTCTAATGCCACCCTGTAGAAATATTGGGGAGAAAAGGTGAGAAAGTGTAATGATGACAATGGTGATACTTATTATGTTGTTCGGTTTACGAAATAATCGATATCGATCGATTGAAGAATGAACTCAGAACAGACATAAATAAAGCTTAATTAACAATAAACAAATGACAAACCATCTCTTCGATTGTACAGTAGAGCAGTTCGATTATCAATTACTTCTTCAGACATTTCACAACTGATCACAGGTCAAAATTTTGATATAATTAAAAAAAACTACTATCACCTCAGTCGACACAGTTAACATACACACTGACAGTAAAAAAAATTGCCGGTTTTCAAAACCGTCTTCAATCAATTAACAGGTATTCACAGTAGCGTGAAGCAATAAAAATCGGCATAAACAAGCATGGAATCAATTTATAAATGACCGCGAGGACGCGAGGAGAATACTTAATATAGATAAAGTAAATAGTATAGTTAGTAGTAGTGAATGTGTAGTGAATTGATTCGTCTGACCATACACACATGAAATTAAATTAAACTGTACTATTAATCAAATCACTGACAAGTATAAAAAAATAAAATACACAAATGAAATATACAAATACCTTTTAAACTGTGTAGGTTGATAAAGAATTTGAAAACGGCATTAAAAATTATTTAAGTTTCACTGCACTTTGTACTTGGGCAACTTAATAAATACTTGACTAACTTGTTCAACATATTACGATTTATGTCTCATTCTTTGAGCTACACTACGACACAAACTGCAATGGAGAACTGGAGAAATCGACCTGAAGATTGAAGAAAAACTCTGATCTTTTATCTATGAATAAGATTCAAATAGTCAGAAGTCCGATAAGTACCTACTTTCACTCCTACAGAATCAGGATTCTGGATAGCGTTCTGTGTCTGTGCATAATCAGATAGGAAGCTGGAATTAATCCTTTGTCATTGTAATGAAAAAAGGTTTTATAATAATAAATGCTTATCACCTTGATAAGCCCTTATTCTTATTTCACTGATAACGCTTGCAGTTTTAATTTATTTGAACAATCAGCATAAATAACAGTATTGCATGTTATTATTGAAAGTATTTAATATTATTCTGAAAATTCTAATATATTTAGTGATCCCGACGAAAATAAAAAAACGTGTGTGCAGTTCAAACACGGTAGAAGTGAAACCTCAAAGAGTAACTGATAACAGCTGATAATATAGGTGAACTGAAACTGTCGTATACAACATTATTACACCTTCATATTATATATCTATTCATGTGCTTTCAGAAAAGGAGACCGAGATAATAGGAAACACTGTAGTCTGTATTCCATATTCTATCTCATTTTCTAAATCCTATAGATGTATGTTTGTCTCTTTTTAGTGACGCTTTTTCGTTTTATCGAGTTTCAAATCACAACTATTATAAAGAATTTTTCACTTAAAATAATGAACAGAAATATAAATTATTAAGGTGGGTTTACGCTAGAGAAGCCAAGCACTAGCTGATCACAAGCTGAGCCACTCTACTCGTGGTGTCAAGTGTGGACGTACAACGAGGCTACAACAATCACTCTCCTCGGACGTAGTTTTCCACAGTATGATCGCGGCTCGTGGCTAATAAGGACGAGTTTGATATTGTACTAACCGTAGCTGCTACCTGCCGCAGCGATTATTATTGTCGAAATCAGTTAAAAGACTGAGGACCAAGACGATGGGGTCCTACAAATTTATATAAAGACAGATCCTGTCAACAAATTCCAGATTTATTAACCACTTTGAGAGGTCAAGAAGCAACTAGCCAATTTAAGAATTTCGTTCGAACAAACTTTGAAATCATCACACTTTGAAAATTTACTAAACCAAGGCCAACTAGCAGCGATACGAAAAGTCATTTACCTTAAAAACGACTGAGGAGTTGACAGTCTAATATCTATCTCTTTCCGTCTTGTGTATTTGTCGTAATGTCTTGTTTTCCGGCAAAAACATATCAGGGTCAAGATGGGTTCGCCAACATTCGGAACGCGCTCCTGGTGATGCAAGTGATTTGTTAAAATAGTTATTTTTTGTTGTTAATTTTGTTATTGTTATTTTGTTTCGTTGATAATTGTTTTTATTAAGAGAGTCTTCGTCGAGAGATATATCAAAAGATTTTACTTCTCCGAAAAAGAAACGTCCAAAGGTTTGTATAGAAATAGGATATATTATATGAATGTTGTTTAGTATTTTTAATTAAAACTTCTTGGTTCGAAATGTACTTTAAAGTTTTCTTAAAGTTATTTAAAAAGCAAGAACTGTATTAATAAAACTTTTCTTAATTTACTAAAGATGCATGTAAGTAAAGTATGTATATCATTTTAATTTAATTTTTAATTTTAGGTGACTAGTTTTACTGTGAATGAAAAAAATATGATTGTTAATACCTTCAAATATGGGGGTCATTGTAGAAGCGTGCTCGTCGCGACCCCTGCCAGCCCTTTTCAGGGCTGCAATTCTACACAGCTGCGCACCCATGCGAACGAGGGTTAGGGCGTCCCCCCAAGGCGACGCACACCAGCTCGTCCCCGTTGGTGTGGAATCCAGCGCGCAAAGCGGCGATGGGGACCGCCACCCGTCACTCACAGCCCGACACGGCGGAAGGTGGAGGACGGAGTGCAGAGTAGGCACGTGGAATGTTAGAGGAGGCATGAGAGATAAGACGAATGAGTTGATCGAAATAATGAAAGAAAGAGAATTAGATGTCGTGTGTATGTCGGAGACCAAACGGAAAGGCAGTGGTATTGAAGAGCTCCCTGGCGGGACGTTAGCTATATGGTCCGGAGTCCCGGAAAGCGAGAACGCCTGCCAAGGAGTGGGAGTGCTGTTGTCGTCCCGGTTGGTCGATCTTATGACTGAATACAAGGTTGTGAACTCAAGACTTCTCTGGGTTCGCTTCAAAATGGGACTGACGAAGTTACTCCTTTTGGCTGTTTATGCGCCGGTAGCTTCGTCGCCCAGGGCTGAGCTGGAGGAGTTTTGGGAGAATGTAAGAGAAGTTCTAGATTTGGTTAAGGGAAACGAAAGAACTGTTGTATGTGGTGATTTGAATGGATGGGTAGGTATCGCTCGACCAGGATACGAGTCGGTGCTTGGAAAGTTTGGAGATAAAAGGGTTAATGATGCTGACAAGCTTATACTGGCTGTATGCAAGGAAAAGGGTCTTCTTGTGACAAACACTATGTTTAATCACAGGAAGATCCATATGTACACTAGAGAAAGAAAGAATGAGAGAAGTATGATTGATTTGTTCCTGGTGGATGACCGACTGCGAAAACAGGTGATGGATACACGAGTGTTCAGGGGTGCTGACCTGGGAACGGATCATTATCTAGTAATTACTAGATTTAGCGGTTTGTTCGCGGGTTGGCGCCACCGGACGGCAGTAACAGAACCACAGTCGGTCTGTCGCATCCGAAGCTGGAAGCTTCAGGAAGCGGATACTAGGGACAAACATCACACGAGGGTAGCCGAAAAGCTTGACACCATCGATGGCAGGAAAGAATGTGTGGAGAGAACATGGCAGAACCTTAGGGATGGAATGGTAAGTGCAGCGGAAGAAGTACGTGGTACGACAAAAACAGGTAGTAGTAAAAGAAGAGATGCATGGTGGAATGACGAAGTGAAAGAAGCTGTAAAAAAGAAGAAAAAAGCATGGTTAGACTACTTAGCCTCTAGTAACGATGAGCATATGAGAGAGAAGATGAAAGAAAGATATAAGCTGCAGAAAGTTCATGCGAAAACATTGATTGAGGAAGTACGTGAAAGGTGTAGAATAGAAGCGGACGAGAGGTTGTCGCACAACTTTAGGGAAAACTCCAAACTCTTCTGGAAAGAGGTTGGAAGGTCCCGGAGTGGTGCGACAGCTTTAAGAATGAACAAAGTGCTTTCGAGAACCAATGACGTCCTCTCAGAAAAATCGGACGTCATGCAGCGATGGAGTGAATTTTATAGAGAATTGTATGCGTGTCATGATCTTAGTGAAGGATCCGGGGGTGACGCCGTGACTGGCACGCCAGACACGGACCTCGATGACACTGAGGTCATCAGCATGAAAGAGATTGAACGTGCGATTCGAAGTTTGAAATGTGGTAAGGCTGCGGGACTAGACAGAGTTACTGCTGAAATGGTCAAGTACGGTGGGCCTCGCGTCTGGGACAGCTTTCATCTGCTGTGCAATTTGTGCTGGCGGACGGGAGATGTCCCGGATGATTGGCGATCCGCGGTCATTGTGCTTTTATATAAAGGTAAAGGCTCACATTTTGACTGCGGGAGCTATCGGGCGATCAGCTTGACCAGTTTAGCAAGTAAAGTTTATTCGAAGGTTTTGACACGCAGGATGCAAGAGAAATCGGAAAGATTCTTATGGGAGGCACAATGCGGATTTAGACCTGGAAGAGGATGCACGGATCAAATGTTTTCTCTCCGCATGATCACGGAGAAGCTTCTGAGTGTTAACCAGAGGATTTTCTGTGCTTTTGTGGATCTGGAGAAAGCATTTGATAAGGTTATAAGGAAGAAAATGTGGGAACTGTTGCCGGGATATGGTGTGGATGGTCGATTGTTAAGGGCTGTGCAGTCACTCTACTATGACTGTAAAGCCTGTGTGCGGGTAGGGCATGACCTGTCACCCATGTTTAGCGTCCAAGCGGGCGTAAAACAGGGTTGTGTCATGTCTTCCTGGCTGTTCATACTGTATCTCGACAGCTGTTTACAGAAGCTGAAAGATAGCTGTTTGGGTGTGAAATTGGGTGACATAAAAGTTAATTGTCTGCTGTATGCTGATGATGCAGTGCTTATTGCACCATCAGAAGCAGAACTGCAGGCATTAGTCACGTGTATGAAAGAGGAATGTGAAATTAAAGGTCTCCGTTTGAATGCTAATAAAACTAAGGTTCTGGTATTTGAAAAGGACGAAGAGAGAACGAAATGTGAAATATGGGTAAATCAGGAATGTCTAGAACAGGTAAATGAAATTGTATACTTGGGGAGTGCTTTCAGCCGGGATGGAAGATGTGATTTAGATGTGGATAGGCGTGTCGCTGCCGGAAACAAAGTCAATGGTGCCCTGAATGCATTAGTCAAAAGGCAAGGCGTGGTGAAGAGTGCACGCCTTGCAATACATAACGCAGTTTTGGTACCGACTTTGTTATATGGCAGCGAAACCTGGGTATGCCAGAAGAAGCATAAAAGCAAGTTGAATGCAGTGGAGATGCGATCTCTTCGTAAAATGTGTGGCGTTACCATAGCCGACCGAAAGCGAAACGAAGAGATTCGCAATATGGCAGGATTGAAAGATGACCTTATCACAAAAATTGATAGGGGCGTACTCCAATGGTTTGGGCACGTTGAACGAATGAGTGAAGACCGAATGGTGAAGAAAATATATAGAGCGAAAGTAAATATTAAAAGGTGTCGAGGTCGACCGAGACTAACTTTCGAAGACCATGTGAGCAAATTGCTCGAAGAGGGGAGTGTCAAGAGTACTCGGATACCTAGATGTGCATGTATGAAGAAGTTAATGAACCTGAAAGAAGCGAAAGAGGTATGTAAGGATCGTGACACTTGGCGATCTGTTCTCTCTGGCTACCCCATTAGGGATTGTGCGTGACGATAAGTAAGTAAGTTCAAATATGTTAAAGAAACTTGGCCTAATGACAAATACCTATACAGAAAAGAGATGGCACAGCAAGCAGCTAGTATTTTAAGTATCTGCGTTGCATCTGTATATAGACTCCTCAAGGACTATAAAGAACGCGGCGAAATTTCTTCTCCTGTCACCACCAAACCTAGACCAACGTTTAGTGACAAATAAACGTGTTTCAGACTCTGATTCTGACTCTACACACTCAGAAGAATCTGCGTCTGACTGAATAAACAATGATTTCCTCAAAAAATATATTTTATCTTCATTTCCATAAACACAACATAACATATCATCCAGTCATGTATCTCTTAAGGGGTAGGCAGTGATATTAACAACCACATTTTGCCTGATATATTTAAGTCCCTATGTAACAGGGGGCAAATCTGTTACCATACACCGGGCACACACTTGTTAGACAAGCAATATTTAGAGATGTTATTATTAGTTTCATTATTCAATTTCAATCTACATTATACAATAATTCAAATTATAACAAAATTTATAAAAAGTCTATTTTTTGGTTTGCTAGACATTTTTTAAAACTATACTGTCTATTTAAATATATAATCTTATTATCAAAAAGTTACGCACCCCTGTTATTCCTAATAACCTTGCATTGGTTTTATTTACATTTGGTTTCGCTTCTCGTTGGCCGTACTAAACGTTTAATTAGAACGCACATTGCAAAACAAAATATCAAATTTCAAATGGCTATATCCATTCAAAAAAGGCTGGCGGTGACGCTGCGTTTTTTTGGCAAGTGGTGAATCGTTCACCAGTATACAATATACGGGGGTGACACTGAAAGTTCTCAGAAAATCAAAAACTGAACTAAATAGCAAGTTATTAGTTTTATTGTCTTTTCAAAATAGTGTCCATTTACGTCAATACATCGCTGCATCCGATGGAACCACTGAGAAAAGCACTTTGCCCACTCGTCGTTAGGGGTCTCGACGGTCGTCGATGGCATTTTGGAACGCAGCCACTGCTTCCTCGGCGTCCATAAAACATTTTCTTCGAAGTTTTCTGTTATTTGCGGAAATAAATAAAATCGCAATGTGCGAGGTCGGGGTTATAGGGCGGGTGAACTAGTAATTCCACGTCTGACGTCGCCAAGTAGTCGATTGTTTGCGGTGTGCAACGAGGCATTGTCGTGGTGAAGGATGATCCTACTGCGAGGTCATTTCTCCTGAACTTTTTCAAAGACAAGTGGAAAACAATTATTAGTGTACCACTCTGCAATAATTGTTTTTCGATCCTCTAAAACAATTGTTGCGTAATGACCTGTCCTTCCGAAAAACGAGTCCAGCATTTTTTTACCACGCTTCGACCTCTATTCACTTTAGTTGGCAATTCCTCGGAAGGAAACACCCAGACAGCAGACTGTCTCTTAGTTTCAGAATTATAACAATAAATCCAACTTTTGTCACACGTAAATATGCCGAACACAGCATTTGAATCACCTCCGTTAAATCTTTGAACCATTTCACGACACTAATCAACACGACGGAGTTTTTGGCCCTCTATCAAATTATGAGGTATCCACCGGGCACAAAGCTTCCTGACCACTAAATCTTCATGGAGGATTTTGTGTACTTTACTCATGATGCTTATCCGATGCCTAAGCTTGTCCGAATTTGCTCATACGTCACTCTTTTGTCAGTCTCTCTCATACGCACAACACTGATGCTACCTCCAGTCGTCGCTGTAGAAAGTCGTCACTCACGCAGATCATCGGTGAGATTAGTGCGACCACGTTTAAACTCAACTTTAACTAGTTGTAAACAGTGGTACGAGATGGGGCTTCATCGTGAAAGGCCAATCGAAGTCTATCATAACTTTCTTGTTGACTTAAATGACATCAAATATCAAAAAAAATCGATGTTCGAAAATTTTCTCGCGTTAAATTCATGCTGACGTGACGCAGACAATTTTCAATCTGCCGCCAAATCGTAAACAAACGACAAATTAATAATAACGTAGATAGACCAACGCAGCGTCGATCTTGGTTTTGTATAAGGTATAAAGCTTGCGTCTAAAACCTGGGTATTAATTGATATATTTATTTATTGCATAATATTATAATAATATGATACATAAATAGAATGGACGTAACGGGTAGGCCTCGGTTTTTTTGAAATTTTTATCGATATATTTTGTCACACTGTGTTATCTCTATTATTAGTTCCTTGGATGTTCACTTCTGATGTCAACATCAAAATGGCTAAAATCAAAATCGCTTCATTATGTAACGGTGTATAGCCAGGCAACTTGCCACCGCAAAAGGGACTGTAGCACCGCCCAAATTTCGACGGAATCAAAGACTTTCTCATAGTGCACATACGCCAGGCAAAGTGGCAGATTGTACTCTTCGGTCTTCTGTAAAACCTGCTGCAGGGTATGTATGTGGTCTATGGTATTGAAGCCTTTTCGGAAACCAGCTTGTTCGGGAGGCTGAAAGTCGTCGAGTCTGCGTGCGAGACGATTCGTAATGACTCCTGAAAACAGCACGTAGACGTGGCTCAGAAGGGAAATCGGTCTGTAGTTCTTCAAGAGAGCATTGTCACCTTTCTTGAAGAACAAAACGATCGCATTTCTGCTCCACGCCTCCGGAGAAGTGCCACCATGGAGGACGGATTTGAAGAGCTTCTGAAGGACTTCAAGTACTGGTGTTCCACCCGCTTTCGGAAGACCCCTCAGCGAGCTATGGAGAGGGCTATGCTCGGAGTTTCTCTGCATGATAGTCAGAAATGAGGATATCCGCAGTAAAACCAGAGTGACCGACATAGCCCAACGGATTAGTAAGCTGAAGCGGCAATGGGCCGGCCATATAGCTCGAAAAACCGATGGGGAAGAAAGGTTCTCGAGTGGCAGCCTCGTACCGGTAGGCGTAGTGTAGGGCGACCCTCCACCAGATGGAGTGACGACCTGGTAAAACATGCAGGAAGTCGATGGATACAGGTGGCTCTGGACCGTGCTTTGTGGCATTACTTGGGGGAGGCCTATGTTCAGCAGTGGGCTTGTGAAGGGCTGTAATAATAATGGTGATAATGTATAGCCAGCCCATAAATAGAGGTCAGTGTATAAATCTCACCTATCTAAATCGAACAAAGTTATACATCAAACTAGACTGTATGATCGATGATCTTTGCCCTACCGCAATTGACAAATCCTACCAACAAATCAAGAGCAAATTGACACTTTGTTTTTGTCATTTTTGACTGCGCAATAGAGAATATTATTCTTGTGTGTCAAAAATCTAACCAAACCATAACAAGTGATAAAATAACAAGTAGTTTATTTTTTAAATTCTTCAAGTATCATCATAATGGCTGGTGACACTTTCATGGATAAAGTACGTTCATTTTTCGGTTTACGAGCGGAACCGCCTCGGAATGACTTTCGTAACCCTATTTGGAACACAGATGATGATGACGACGACGACGAATTATACACTAAACAGCAAATCGATGTCTTTGAAGATCCAATGGTGTTACACAGAGAATTCACCAAACAGATGCAGGAAATGTTTAATTCTTTCGGTAGTATGTTTGGTGATGTAAAAACATTCTTTCACGATGGAGCCGTAAATTCTTTTACAACAGACGTTCCACATGAAGACCATGAAGATTTTAATAACACCAACAGTATAAGAGATTACTACTTAAAGCCGGGATATCACAATAAAATACATGAAAATCAAGGGGATGTAGATTTGGATGGAAAGATCTCTTCTAATGAAATAGCAAGCTTATTAAAACAGAAAGGTGACCAAATTGTACCCACAACCCCTTTCAACGATATCCTACCAGTTCGGTCATTTTGCCAGACCATTATAACCACCACTGTCACTAAACCAGATGGATCTATTGAAACTAGAAAAATTATTAAGAAAGGTAATGAGGTAGTTGAAGAGACAATAACCACAACTGAACCTAATTCAAGAGATCCGGTTAGTACTAACATTAATGCTGGTCTAGCAACTGGTATCATTTTATCTGAATTAGCATCCTTATTCAAAAACTTTTATTAATTACATTTCAACCATCAAAAACGCAATAGTAATTTAGTTAAGCAAAAACGATTAAATATTTTAATCACAATGCTTCAAATTAATTTTCATAAACTGGAATTTTCTCTTAAATTGTGAGAATGGTTCTCATGTGTCAAGAAATTATTGATGGAGTACATTTTGCCATTATTAACATTGCCTGTCAAAATTGTCCAGAAAACAATAAGTTAAATAATCTGCCAAATGCCTGCAATTTACTTAAAAATTTCTGCTATGCCATAACTACTATGATTTAAAAAAAAAGAACTTTTTTGTTCTTCTTCAATCTTTTTGGATGAATACTTTTTAAAATTAAATAGGTTACATACTTATTTCAGGGATTATCAAATAGGGGATGAAGTATTTGGATGTAACTATTGAGACATTTTAGTTTTTTTACATAGCAATTGTAATATTCTTTAGACCACTCAAAAAATTAAAGTTTATAAAAATTAAAAGCTAATTTCAAAGTACTAAAAAATTAAATGGTTTTACATTTTGAAGTCTGGTCTTTAATACCTTTATGCACTATGTCTTGTTACCAGCTTTTTCAGTGACTTGGGGTGACTATCATACCAATTTTAATTTGCTTTTTACATTTTATAAAATAAATTACGAAATAAAGATCAATAAAAATTTTTTTCCCATCTATCTATTAAAAATTTAAAAATTCCTTGACTCTTGTTTTATTTTCTTAACATATACAGATTGATTTTTTTCACTATTTTAATTTAATAAAAATAATTAAAAGTTGGGGTTTCCCTTCATCACCTTACGTGACTTCTCTCTGAAATCAACTATGACTATTAATTTTTATGAATTGATACAACTTAAGGACCTTCAAGAAAAGAGCCTACTTTATTTTATTAGGCCAGCGAGGCATCTGCAATTCCCCTAGTGTTCACATTGATCATAGACGGTGTTAGCCACCATCAATTGAGCCACATACTCATTTGACACCACTTTTATAAAAAATCACCCCTAAAATCCATAGGGCTTCATGAAATTTTTATCAATCCCCCTGGACTTTGCTTCACATTCATTTGTTAACCCTCTCTCTACAGACCTACATATTGCATTATCTGGGGATATATGGACTTCTAAATTTCCTACATTACCTCTTGATTTACTATCTTAGAGCAACTTAACTACATTATGCACTGATTACCATAAGCAACATCACAGTTCATGGAAAGTAGTTTTTCTTACCATATTCTGTGCCTTAGCCCACAGACTTCCATTTGCTTGTCAGAAATTCATGGGCATTAAGAGTGCAAATACATCTTATCAAGAACTATATTTTGTGCTTTATGTCATGATGTGAAAAGTATTGCTATTTAGAAGCGTATTGTATTTTACAAATAACAATTAATAGTGAGATAACCTTTGAGTGATAATCTGATAATTTTAGATATAATAATTAGCAATATATGTGTATTTTTGTTATCAATACAGCAACTTAATTTCTAGAAGTTCCCTGAATTTATGGTTATGATATTTTATATTGTCACTATTAGTTTTGTAGTTTTTAAGAATATCATAGCAGCTCGTAACATGTAACTTTTGATGGCAATAAATTCTATACATATTAATACATATATTTTTATTTATTTTATTCTATAAGTGCGTCATATTATCTGTGAGTGGGTCACAAATTATAAAGAATTGTTGGCCTTCATTTGCATCTGTGTCCTTCCAACCACTGTCATCTTTTAAAGCAAGGTGTTTTTTGAGTTTTGTGAACTGTTCAATATTTAAGGAATCTTCTTCTGTGTTGTTAACTATCAATTTCTTCTTCCATTCATCAGCTCTTCTAGATTCCAAATAGTTTGGACACAGTCTAACTACTACTAACAGTCAGTCATCGAAGGCTTCTTAGACAGGACAATCTTGCGGTGTGGTGCGATGCGAGACTAGACGCGGGTGGAGCTTTGAATACTCAAAGGGACGGAGTGGTCCCGAATCCCGAAGAATTATTAGTTGTTCTGAGCTCTCCGGCAGGCACGCCTTTTTTGGCTTGTACATTGAGTTATATGTACTTCGTGCGTAGTACATATATATACTGATGGTCTTGTCACATTGCAAATATATTTAAATGCTTCGCACTACGCATTCGGTAAAAATCAGCATTATAACAAGAATTTAAAATCTATAAATTAAAAAAATTGGAAATATCTATCTGTTGTATTGGCAACGTGAGATAAACATCTCGTTAAATCTTTCATTGTTTATAAAGAAAACGTTTAAATTATGTTAGTTTTATTAAATACTACTTTCTGAGCAAATCAAGGTTAATTTTATTTGTATATAGCTTAGATTCATGCGTTATCGGCTATTTGATAGATACAAATAATATTTAATAAAGACAAATAAAGAATTATAGATCATTATTATATTCCCTTTATGCACTTTTGATTGTTTACATATGTTTTAACCACTGATAAGACATACCAATGTGTTAGATAAAGACAGTTTAATGCTAAATTAAAATCATGTCTATATAAGACAAGTATAAGTATATTGGAAAGGGATGGCAAGAGCCTCCAGATGATCCAGAGGGTCGTGCAAATTAATGTTTGCCAACTTGTATAGATAATTAGCCAAAAGAAAAATCAAGTCCGAAATATCTTACAAGAATAATTAATTAAATAATATTTTTATTATTAAAATCATATGTAATAGTGACTTGTTTAGGTTATGGCTAAATTTTGTATTAGGATAAGATGATAGAAATGTCAATAAAGTTCTGTTTTAGTGATAAAGTAGCGAAAGAATGGAAATATTAAATAATACCCTTTTTACTGGAAAAGAGGCATTCTATCTTAGTCCTCACGGGTGACAACTCATCACCATTTTTATGTGTAATCGAGGATAGATGTAGATAGATGTCTATGGAACGCAGCAACCACTTACAATCAGGTGGAGTGTGTGCTCGTTTGTCACCCTATCTGGTTGGACGGCGGGCCTAGGGGTTCCCGAGTTCGATTCCCAGGTCGAGCCTTGACCCTATTGTGCGAGATGTTATACTAGGTGGACTGTATACGCGGTTGGCTTCTTATGCCTGAACAAGATGGCGGACGTGGCACACGACAACCTTGGACAATGCACTCGCTCTTCCAAATCTATTGCTTGCCAAGGTTAGGATGGAATTCTACTTGAGCCAATTAGGAGAAACCAAATAGGATGGTTAGTTAATGAACAAAAGGCTCAAGTAGCGAATAATTGGAGACACACCGGGGTGTGATTCTGATGCTGCGGACGACGCTTCCGTTGCGGTGATGTGACGTGAGTTGGTTTCTTCTGGGGCGCCCCAGAGATGCGATCCAGGCTAGCGGTACGAAGGAAGAGAGGTGCGCGACGATATCTCACACTATGTGAGGCGGTTACTTCTGGGGCGCGACTGCACCAGGTGGTGCGGTTCAGACTAGCGGCGCGAAGACAAGAGAGCGGTGCGCGACGATATCTCAGACTATGTGAGGCGGTTACTTCTGGGGCGCGACTGCCCCAGGTGGTGCGGTTCAGACTAGCGAAGCGAAGGCAAGAAGAGCGCTCGAGGACAGCGCGCGAGCCTTTATTGTCTCGGCTTTCCCACCAATGCACCTCGGTCGGGCGCGCATCTCATTGGTCGAAAGAATCACCTTCTAGACCGCTCCCCCCCCCCCTTTCCCCTTTCAGTGTGTAGGGAAGGAACATGAGGTTGAAGGAAGGACAAACACTTGGCAAATATACCCTCGAACAAAATTAAAATACACAAATCATTTCCGCGTAACCATCCCCCCCAGCTTGAAAGGTCCCCTTCAAAATAACTTACGCTAAGATTAAACCCAATTTTCGACTATAATTTCTAATCTAGAAAGCTAATTCAAACTATTGATTGGGCAAAAGGAAAAAAAGGACAACAGGGCGCATGTGGTCTATGTCGTGGTCCTAACGCGAGCTACCCTAGTTAACCCGTCGGAAAACTTCTTCGACGATCCTTAATGGCCAATGGAGAGGCGGCGTATTCTCCTTGGTGAGTACAACCACAGTTCCAACAGTTAAAGGTTCAGTTGTTGGGTTCCATTTTTGCCGAGACTGCAACGTATGCCGTCGTCCATCGTTGCCAAAACGACTGCACCAACCGGTCCAATAATTTATGGCGTACAGAAATACTAAGTTTGTTCTCGTCCATTTCTATGGCGGGCATATATTTCAAAGGCGTTAAATTCAAAAAATGTGCTGGAGTTAGAACCAGCGGGCTCTGAAGGGTCACTTGACAACGTACGACAAAGGGGGCGACTATTCATGACGCACTCAATTTGAGCGAGCACAGTACTTAACTCTTCGAAGGACAAAGTTTGATCTCCTATTACTCGGTATAAATGACTCTTTCGACTCTTAATATTAGTCTCCCAATTTCCCCCAAAATTGCTTGCGGCGGGGACGTTCAGAGACCACTCGATGCGGTTCTCGGCTAGGATGTGAGCGAACTCTGAATTATAATATTTAGTGGTTAAAAGCTCATGTAGTTCTGATAAAATACGTTTCGCGCCGACGTAGTTTGTACCGTTATCCGAATACAATTTACTTACCACCTTAGCACCCATGAACCCCGCTGTGCTTAGATCACCAACGAGTTCTATATGCACAGCACGAGTAGTAAGACATACGAAAACGCAGACGTAAGCTTTCGTGGATCTTATACCACGCCCGCGAGTGAGCGTGACCTTAAACGGACCAGCAAAGTCAGACCCGGTGTGCATAAAGGGCTTTACGGATTGTGTTACACGACAAGACCTAAGGTCCATTTCCGGAAGTGACGGCTTAGGACGTACTCGAAAGCAAGCCATACATCTGTGCACCCGATTTCGGATTAAATTACGTGCAGAAAGAATCCAATAATTCTGACGCAAGATTGACATCAACAAGTCGGGACCAGCGTGAGAATTCAATTTATGGTGGTAATCAACTAATAAATTCATGATATGGTCCTTACGCAGTAAAACTATAGGGTGCCGTTGATCGAAACTCAACTACGAGTTATACAAGCGCGCACCTACCCCAACGATTTCATCTTGTAAAAATGGCTTAAGACGTTGAAAAGCGCGGCTACAAGTTCTATTCGATTGTAATCTTGTAATTTCATCGAAAAAATGCGCACGTTGAAGTTCACGCAATACTAGCAACTCAGCATAGTTGTAATCGGATGCCACGATATACAAACGTCGTGGTAGAAGCTTCGCGAATCGACGATAAACGGTTCGCCAAAGCAATGATTGGAGAAACCTCGCTCGAAACGTTCGCAACCAAAGCGTGCCTCTTCTCTTCCGGTGGTTGGGACACTGACGAAGGGTCGAAATCGGTTATTGGCCACTGCGAGGGTTCCAAGTCAACCCAAGAAGTTCCGTGGAACCAAGGCGGGTGGTCCATTATTTGCATCCGGGTGAGTCCACGGGATAGACAATCGGCAGGGTTTCCCGTACCGGACACGTGATAAAAGTTCCGTGATCCTACTCGTCTTGGATCTTGGCCACTCGGTTCGCGACAAACGTATCCCAACGTTGGGGTGAAGAATGAACCCAACATAAAGCGACGGTTGAGTCAGAAAAGGCAAATATTCTTTCTATGTGAACTCTATCACTACATGCACTGGTAACTGCGGTGATAAGCTTGGCAATGACTAATATCGCGTAAAGCTCTAAGCGCGCGAGAGAGACAACCTTACGGGTGGAGACCCTTGACTTAGAGCTAATGAGGCTGATCGAATTTCTACCATTATTCTGAACGTGAAAATATACAACGCCCCCGTAAGCCTTCTCGCTAGCGTCTGCAAACCCAACGCCAGTGATGACGCTATTTCTATCGACGTTTATATGTCGTGGTATTTTAATTTCGCTTAGTAAAGGAAGTTCCTCTCTAAAACGTGGCCACGAACGAACAATGCTATGGCGAACGAATAATGAAAGAAGAAAGAAAGAAAGAAAGAAAGGTTTATTCTCCAAAATGACGCCATCACAGATAACATAAAAAAACACACAATTTACAAATAATGTTGGCTATACAATACAAATTACAATATACTACATATTACAAACTATACAATACCTATACTAGTATGTGTCAAGGCGTCATCTGGGAACAGGAGCACACTCAGCATAATGCCATGAATTTTTTTTCCATGGCGCTGATTTTCAGTGTGTCCAACCAGTGACTTACCGAAATCAGTGCTATATGTATACTCATTTTATTATTTTTAAACAGAATTATGCACAACAAGGGGGAAAGAGACAGTAACTATTTTAAGTGAGAGGGAGAGAGAGAGAATGCTAATGCTAGGCGGCGGGTCATCCCAATCACATTCACATGACCAAAGTTGTTTAATCAAAAGCTTAGCGTATAGCACCACCGGGGCTACGAAACCCATGACATCCCATAATCTAGCAACGCATTGTGTGCTTTGTGCACGTTTCTGCCGGCGGGTTTACCTTATGGCTAAACACGTCGGACTCCGGTGACCAACACAAACTGAGCACCTTGTGCGTATCAGAATCATCGAATTCCTTTATCGCCAAAAGGCGGTGTGATAGTGGGATTGTATCCAAAACCGTACGCGAATTACTAGTCCACTTGACGAGATCGAATTGACCCGATTTCATGAGCTTTATAACGGTGGTTAGGATGGCCTCCTCCACGCTATCGACTGAGTAAACAAAATCATCCATATATAATCCACTCTCAATGGCCCTCTTAGCTTTAGGATAAAAGGGACCCTCATCAGAGGCGAGCTATCTCGCCGTGCGTAGCGCATGAAATGGGTTCGACTTTAAACCAAAACAAACGCGATTAAATTCAAACACCATTAGAGGTTCCTTTGGGTCAAAGCGATATAAAATAATGCGTTGAAATCGACGGTCGCATTCACGGACCCCTATGCAAAGAAACATTTGGCGAATATCGGCGGATAATGCTATACTAAACAAACGAAAATTTGCTATTATATTTAATAAATTGCCTTGCAAATTTTGCCCACTATACAGAATATCGTTAAGAGAAAGGTGAGTGCTAGTTCTAGCACTAGCGTCGAGCACTACACGTAACTTGGACGTAAATTTGTCTTCCCTAATGACACCGTGATGCGGTATGAAATACGACGGCGCGTCTTCGTAGTTATATAATTTTGGAGTCACAAGTGATATGTAACCCTCCCTTATATATTCGTTATACGTGGTAGAGCCATGCTGCAGTTATATTAGTAGTATAGTTGTAGCACGAATGGGTCGGCTCGACCGGGGAAGGACCACACTCTCACAGGATACCAGCGTGAAATAGTAGCTAAATGCTGCTGTATTTCGTATGGTGAGTGTAGAGAACCGGAGACCCTTTTACTGGAAACGAGGCATTCCATCTTAGTCCTCACGGGTGACAACGCATCTGCATTTTGATTTGTAATCGAGGATAGATGTAGATGTCTATGGGCCGCAGCAACCACTTAACATCAGGTGGACTGCGTGCTCGTTTGTCACCCTGTCCTATATAAAAAAAAATATTCATTAATGACACCGTCATTAGCTTCTTTCTATCTGGGCGAAGCGAGCATCCTGCGCTCCCAATAGAAACGTTTTTCCGCCATTTGACGCGAGTCGCCGAGAGACAAAACATCCCCTTTAAGGGTAGCGCTACACTATATCGACCGTCGCGATCACGAACGGTCGTGCGGACGTAAATTTTCTCGCATAATCTATCATCTGGGCTAACTATACGTGGAACGTTCACCTCTACCATCTCCCAAAATTTACGAACTAACGACTCGAGCCGTTCGACAGCCATACAACAATAAGGGGTTGCCGAAATATTATCCATAATAGGGGCGAAATCAACGATGACGTAGCTCAAGGCGGTCTCCAGTGCGTAAGGCGCGGTATACGAGGGGTTGCCCCTGACCTTATTGCGTAACAAAAGATGAGGGAAAACCGATGCTCTAATGAGCATGTCTATATCTCCGGGGACGGCGTAAGTATCGTCTGCCAGAGTCAAATTCTCAAAATTAATCATTGCTGAGGTGTCGACCGAAACGGTAGGTAGACGCTCGGTGACTTTATCAACTACTAATGCTGGTTGCGCGGAAAACCATTCGTATTTATTTATATTTGACGGTAGGCTTGCCAAATCGTTTATCCCTTTCCAAACGATATCATTCATACCCTCCTGTCGACACATCGGTGTGGTGGGGTGGGAAGGGAAAGAAGATGATTCTAGAATATTACACGATCATCGCAACCGAAGGAATAAAAAGGCACGCGCGGACGACGCGCAGCCTCTTCCCGCCGTGCTCGTCGTTGGAACCACACCGCCTAGGATAATAGTGTCCTAAAGAGCTCTTGCCCTAGCGCACCGCCAGTATAACCGCTTAGCCTGAAGCAGTCGAGCTCCAGGAAACCCGCCTCACCTCGTGTGAGAAATAGTCGCGCACCGCAATCTCTCCCGACGCGTCACCGGACAAGAAAGGCTGGGGCCCCAGAGAGTCTACCCAGAGTGGCTTCCAGAAGTCGCAGCAATATAGTGCCCAAGCCGCATAGAAGCAACACCCCGGTGAGTGAATATTCCTTACTAGTTACTGCTTGATATAATTGTGTCCGCTCCAATTTATTTCCTCCTAATCAAGCAGGATTCCTTTCATAGATTTGGCAAATAATAGTTCGTTTTAGGGAAGAGCGAGTGCATTGTATGGGAAACCGCGTGCTGTAGTCGCCATTTTATGTAAACGTAGAAGCATTTCGCATATACAGTCCACCTTGGTTAATATCTCGCGTAATAGGTTTAAGGCTC
Source organism: Parnassius smintheus behrii (assembly GCA_036936625.1). Classification (NCBI taxonomy): domain Eukaryota; kingdom Metazoa; phylum Arthropoda; class Insecta; order Lepidoptera; family Papilionidae; genus Parnassius; species Parnassius smintheus. Next base: position 26,253,611 of record JAUPFT010000014.1, on the reverse strand, counting down.
GACCGGGGAATTGGACTTCGGTAGCCTTAGGCTCGTTGCTCCACCAAATGCATTTATATTAAAGTTAATACTACGATCTAGCCGAGAATAAAATTTCAAATTTATAGAGCCCTGGGTATTTTTATTAGTACCTCCAATACCTCTGACTACGGGACATGAAGGTGTCCTATTTATTAGCAATCCTAAACGCTGGCAACATTGTCGCGTTATGAAGCTACTCTGTAATCCGCTGTCTAGCAATTCACGAACAATTTGTTCGTTTCCATACAAATATCTAACTACGATACGGGCTGTACCCAGCAATACGGTGGAAGGAGACTGCGTTCCCGTATTCGACAGTGAGCACAGGGCGACGTCACCCGGTCGACCGTTAGAAGCGTCGACTTTAGTATGTATAGTTTCCTTGTCCGATTTACTCAACGCGAATATGTTGCCACTTTCGAAATGTAATAACATGTGATGTCTGCTGGCGCACTTGTTAAACACGGAACTATAGTTCATAAAAGATAGCTTGATCTCTGCGACAGCTGTCAGTAAAAATCACGCCTATGAAGTCCTGAATTTCTTAGTATTACAGACAGTAGCTGTCAATGTCATACTTTATGGGCATGCACTAATTAGGTCAGCATGCCCATAAAGTATGACATTGACAGCTACTGTCTGCATACTGCATACTGATCGCAGAGATCAAGCTATCTTTTATGAACTATAGTTCCGTGTTTAACAAGTGCGCCAGCAGACATCACATCTTTTATGAACTATAGAATTGCATTTAGCAACTAAATGTCTATCGCTTAGGCAATTTAAACATAAGTTGTTCGTCTTTACTATTCTATAACGCTCGCTGGGTGAATGTTTACGGAATGTCGCTCAATTACACAAATTACCGTGTTGTTTATTCTTACATACAGGCGCTATGAGGCGATGTAGGCGCAGCGGTTACGTACGCCAGAGACCCAGCGGTCCTAGTCGATGAGATCGATTTGCGCTCGACATATTTATTAACTTATTGTTTGACATTCGAGGAACGCTGTATCACTTTAATTTGATCTCGTACAAAGGAAGCTAAGGAGTCGAATGACGGTAACTCAGAGCAACGATGCTCCATTTCAAACGCACGCACGGTGTCCGAGTCTAGCTTCTAAGGCGATATGTAGAACACAACGTCCATAAGGTCATTAAGTTTCAGGTTCTTGAGCGCAGCTACTGATAAATGCTACGAATTTATCCAAAAACTGCTCTAAGCCAGTGATGTTCGCGGATGATATAGATTTAAGATCGAATATCTGATCTAGATATGAAGAGGCTAACATTCGCTTACCTTCATATTTGTTTTTAAGCGTTTCGAAAATTAACGAATAATTGTTTGCTGTTGGTGTGAAACCCGAACAAATGGACTGTGCCCTACCACTCAATTTACTAATTGAATAATACAATCTTTCAGCGTCCGATAACGATGGATTGTTATGTATAGTGTTTTGAAAGCTATTAATAAACAAGGGCCTAGTTTTAATATCTCCATTGAATACAGGAATATCTATGGGGGGCAATCTAAGTTATTCACGTGGGCGTATCTGAATTTCTCGTTTTGCTTCGCTCTGGGCTGGAGACTGTAAGAGCTTTGCCGTACTTTTTATGCGACACAACATATCTTCAAATGATAGTTAGATAAGTGATTGATAGTACACTGTATACTTAGGGTCGATTTGTAATTATAAACTATTAATTTCGTGTAATATATTTTCGTAATCCGATCGCAAAGAGTCCACTGTTTCGATTTCACATAAAAACGTTTCTCGCACTGAATCTACGATAATATTTTTTATGTGATCACTTATATATTGTATACGTGAAAAGAGTACGTCCCTCTTGGCGTAAAGAGTTTTAAGTTTAATTTCATTTCCACTAACTGCCATCTTGAATCACTCTAATTAATATTAGATTAATCACTAACAATATCGTACAACGTTGGAAGACGAATGCTTCACAATGCGCTACTTTCTTATCGTGCCTGCACGAGGTTGAGTTTCACCTGCCGGTACGAGGCTGCCACTCGAGAACCTTTTTTCCCCATCGGTATTCGGTTCTTCGAGCTATATGGCCGGTCAATTGCTACTTCAGCTTACTAATACATTGAGCGATGTCGGTCACTCTGGTTCTGCTGCAGATATTCTCATTCCTAAGTTTGAACCCCTGAGCGTAGCCCCCTTCATAGCTTGCTGAGCGACTTCGAGCTTCCTCATACAGCTAGCAGTGAAAGACCTCGTCTCAGATCCATAGGTCATCACTGGCAACACGCACTGGTTGTACAATCTAGTTTTGAGGTATTCCTGACGAGAAGATGTGTTGTAATCTCCCGAACGTTGCCCAGCCGAGTTGAATCCGTCGATTGACCTGTCGGTCGAAGTTGAACTTACCTAGTCGGACTATTTGTCCCAAGTAAAAATACTCGTCAACAACTTCAGCTAAGTGCTCCCAAAAACCACCGGCATAGGTGTGACATGGACATTACACAGGACTTTTGTTTTGTCCATGTTCATCTTAAGACCTATCCGTTGGGAGACACGACTGAGGTCATTGAACATAGTGCGTAGGTCCTCCAGCGATTCTGCCTTAAGGACGGGGGGAACTATATTGTCGGCAAATCGAAGGGGAGTGACGTACATGCCATTGACGTTAATACCGCATCTTTTTCAGTCCAGTAGCTTGAAAACGTCTTCCAATGCAGCGGTAAATTATTTTGGGGATATTACCACACCCTGTCTTACACATCTCTACAGTTGCATTAGTATTGTACTCTGGTTCTGTACTCGGATTGCCATCGTAGCCCTTAAACCATTCAACTAAAAATTATTAAGATTAAAGTAAATACACAAAATAAAAATAAAGACATAGTTTCTAAAATAATTTATTGTCAACCGTTCATTTAGTTCTAGTATTATAAAAAACAAATCAGCTGCTATAATAACGACTATTCTAATCAACTACAGGTCTGTCTGTAGACAGTAAAATATTTTCTACTATATAAAAATTTATGTTTGTTCGTACTTTCTACGATGTCATACCGTTCATCAGATTGCGGTCAAACTAAGTCAACTTATTGGTTGCACTTGTGCGAAGATTATATGTATGATACAATTAACTGACACTAGGTAGCGTGCGTATTATACCGACTATTTATTTGAAAGTTATAGAAAGGTATATATCATTCTAATTCAATGATTGTATTATCATTCCTAATTGTACAATATAGCTGTTCTACATTGTTAACGACATTTCCACAATTATTTCTTCTGCGGCAGCAATGCGCCGGATACGAGCTAGCAAGATAATATAAAAAATATAAACTTTGAATTACATAGTTATCAGTTATTTACAACGTCATTTTCGAAATTGAAATTACAATATTAAAAAAAAAACTTAAATTATCATAAAGTCCTACTTTCTGTGGTATCGTCCCAAGAATGCTGGCTACGTGTCCTCACTGAATGGCTATACTTAGCCTTCAAGCGAGGAAATAACAAACTACACAACTTCTTATTAGCAGCAGCGATGATCAGTCGCAGATACAGTTTTTTAGAAACTACACCGCATGTGCACCCTACGGACCAATAGTCTCTACAGCAAATTGCACAAATATGTACTTATCTTCCAAAAACTCTGGGCTATTTACTTCGTTCAGTTGCCTCTAAAGCCACCCCTGATTTAGACGAGGTACCCCTGAGATGGGATGCTGTCAAAGTGTTCGCAAGTAGTATCCCACACTAAAGCTTTATCTCTCTCTCAAGCAACCAAACTCATATCGTCGGGTCTCCTGGTCTCGTCTCTAAATATTCTACAAAGATCTTAAACCGAGGAAACATTTATAGAGATACGAGCTGCACTACGGACTCCCCGAGCCTGATATGTGAATGGAGCCAGGGAAAAACGAGCACTTGGGAGCATCAAGTGATGCAGTCCCACCAAAGTCGCGCAACATAGTCGAGTGGCGCATCGCCAATCGCCATACCAACACTCCTCTTCCCTTACGACTCCACCTCGACTACAGCGGTCCAGGGAGAGGAATCTCCTCTAGCCGCAGCCCACTTACACTCATCCAACGTGGCTCGACATCATCAGGCGATCTTTCGACACTTGGCTATGGCCCTTGAGTTTGGTGGAAAATGAGGAAAGTAGAAATAAAAAACACTCGAAATAATAATCTAATACTTTTATACTTACTGATTACTGGTACCAGAAAATATTGTTGGTATACTGCACTTTTTCAAAGTGGTGCAGTTCTCATGTCTAATAAAACAGTCGTCTGTAAAATGTTTGGAACAAATATGATCATTTTGTTTCGGACGCCAATTCACAATATTTATGCTTTTAAGCCGTAGTCTGGGTTCAGTTGGAAACCTGTTAATTAATAAACATTTGATAATCATCCGTTGTTGGCGATTTTTTTTGTTTACACATATGGGTAGGAAAGAACATCGATAAGTATTATAGACAAGGAACTCGACAACCCTATTGAATTTTACTGTTTATCAAAACTCAGTAATATACACCCAAACATGTTGGTATATTGGTATAATATATGATATTAAGATTAGTAACAAATTTTTAAGTACTTATATTATCAAATAGTTTTAATTTATTTAATATTTGCTGCAAATTCACTTACTTGTGAAATGTTATACCACTTCCCATTTGGTAACGAGTTTTACAGATTACGTACTGAGTGTATTTTATTTATATTTATATATTATTAATAAAAATAATTCTTATTATGTAACTAATATTATACACAATCAAACAAAATATTTTAGTTTTTTTTAGTTTAAAAGTTCAAAATACAGACTTAGACATAATAAGACAATATAAATAAGACAACAGGCTTTGGCATATTATGTCAATTTTATTTTTCAAGACATCCTTTAGCGGCACTTCAAATTGACACAGTCATTTTGTATGGTATAGCCAGTCCAGCGTACTTGTATAATATATAGAGGTCAGTGATGTACAGCAATTAGACGTGTGAGCCGATGCTTTAATCGTTGGCGGCGTGTTTTCGGCGCGATTTCGGCGCGATTTCGGCGCGGAGAATTTTAATTAAATTGTCTAGCTTATATATATATATATATATATATATATATATATATATATATATATATATATATATATATATATATATATATATATATATATATATATATATATATATATATATATAAGTAGTTAGGTTGTACCAGTTCTGGCGCACTTGTGGTTGGGTTGTACCAGTTCTGGCACACACATTCCATTTTTGCGTAGGATGCACGGTTCCGGAGATGTGCAGATCAATTAACTCTTATCTAATTGATATCCGCTGCGAGCCTCCACCGTCATTACCGCTCCATTGTTCTTATCTACCTATCTATTGTTCGTTCAATACCGTCATTATCTATTCTTCCTCAGCGTGGTGCTATTGTATTATACTCCTTTGTTCCTATCTACACTAATCTGACTCATTAATAAAACACATTACCCAATTTTGTTAAAATTTTTATTTATAAAATACAAAATCTTATTACTTATTATCTATAAAATAGGAGCGAAACATCTCATCCACTAAAATATCGTTGTACAATGTGTTCCCTGTAAATATACTCGTAAAACTATGCATTGAACATCCCTGAAACTTATATAGCAAATACATTAAGCAATATTCGCCACAAACTGAAGTCCATTCATTCTGAATCCTATCAACATTCCAGTTCCATCTTTTACAATTTCTTTTAAAAAACTCTAGATGATATCGTACAGGTGCCCGTCCGAATGAATCAAAATATTGACCGACGTCATTCGTATCGATATATAAAGCTACCCAATGTGACCCTGGTTTATCATCTGTATCCAAATTGCATATTATATACGTTGGTACGTGGGTGTACATGGGTAGTTTATTGGCAGCATAAACATTATTTTCTAGAGTGGGGTGAATCTTTTTCAGATTTTGTTGTACATCTAGTGTATCCATAATATTACTGCTATTAGTAGATTATTACAGTACCAATCTACTCAATGACTAATGTAGGAGTGATCAATTATAGTGATTTCTAAATATTAAATTGCATTCTTTGTGTTATACGAATCGTATTTGAGTCACCAATACACTGAACAAGACGCGACAGGAAGGACGTAGGAATGTAGAGATAAGCAACAGAATGTAAGGTAAGCTTGTTGACGCATAAAGATACTATCAATTCTACTGCAGAAATTCTTTAGATTAGAATTATTACTCACTGGTACTATATAAGACCAAGCAACTGCAGTCATGGAGTTAGTGTATGGTCGTTTGACCGCAGTGGATCTATCAATACTACGTTTGTGTTACTTCAACGCATCAAAGGCCATGGATGTAAGTGTTTATTCTATTGACAAACTTACTTTTCTTTCTGTTATTTTCTTACGTGTGTATGATTTAGTGTTAACAAATTATATTTAAATATTATGTGTGTGTATATGGTTAAGCCGTGGTGGCTCAGATTGTTAGCGCAAAATGTAAAATTCACAGTACGCGACCCGGGTTCGATCCCCGCTGGCACCAATTAAATTGTTAATTACAATTTTAAGTGCTGATTTACCACGTGCTCAGCGGTCAAGGAAAACATCGTGAGGAATGCATGTCTGAGAAAATTTCGAAGGCATGTGAAGTTTCCCAACACGCATTGAGGTATCGCAGCGAACATTTCCTAGCCCTAAAACCCTCTCAGAAATGAGAGGAGGTCTATGTTCAGCAGTGGACTTTAATAGGTTGTAACTTTAGCTTTTTTAACTTTTATGATTAAGTGTTAACAAATTGATATTAACATGATAACTGTGTTGTTGCAGAAATCATTGAGCTTCGATGAAAATACCTATAAACAGTATTACTATCGCCACTCTCCCCTCAAGAAGAGAGTGATGACATCGTCATTAATAATAACACATGCGATGGTGGAAAAAGAAAATCGCAATCGATTGATCATTTTTTTGAAGCTGAATCAAAAATAAAAAAGAGGAAGCTGTTATCATCAACCGTAGCACGAGCCGCTAGAGATGGTGTATCATACATTTCTGCTAATTCTGACGACGGAGACCAAGCGACGCATCTCATCAAAATTGAAATGTACGATATGAAGAAGCTATGCAAGATTCCAACTACTGATCATTGGAAACATGCTTCCACGAGGATTAAATATTACGTAAAGACTAATAAGGATAGCATCTACGACAACACAAACGCCCTCGTATACAATATTACAAAGACAATAGCAGAAAGTGAAAAAGTTAAAAATACTTTTTTAACAATGACAGTCATTAGCTGATCATTAGTGAATGTGATTCTGTTTACTTAAATTACAGGAAGACAAGAGCAGAAGAAAGAGATGAGTGTGGCATACGTGTACAGAACACATCATTGAAGAACAAAACTACAACACTGAGTGGAGATGAAAACGAGAAGAATATGCAGTACTCAAGAGCTGAATATCCATTCTTCAGTTCAAAATCTAGCCGGTTGCTCAGTTTCGAAAACTGGCCTCTCGTTATGCGACAGAAACCTGAAGATCTTGCAGAAGCCGGTTTCTTTTATACTGGCCATGCAGACAGGACCAAGTGTTTCCATTGTGGTGGTGGCTTAAAAGATTGGGAAGATGATGATGATCCTTGGCAGCAGCATGTTCAGTGGTTTAGTCAGTGTGCTTATGTAAAATTTAAACTCGAACAGAGTTTTGTATTAGATTAAATAGAATATTTATAAAGAAATAAAAAATAATATATTGCATACAATTTGATTTATTTAATTTTATAATGTTTCACATAGTTACATACACACAAAATGCATTACACATAACTCATAAAATCTAACACACAACACATATTATAACCTTAACTACTATAGTCTACAGTAACATTTCTGTTTTTATCTATCTCAATAATATTATCAAACTCAGCATAAACTATACAGTTAATCGTTTGTATTAGTGAGGATTCAAATCGTACTTCTAATCTTACACTACCATGCTTTATGAGATTCCAATGAGCTGATGAGTTGGCTGATAAATCAGGAGTTAAGTCAAATGCTAATAGACAGTAACCTTTGGCATACTGTTCACAAGAGATTCCATTTCCTTCATTAAGAAAGTGAATACCAGTTCCCGAGAATAGAGTATGATATGCTGATGTAAATATGCTATTATTAAAAGATGGTTGCAAAGCTTTTGAAGGTATTTGTTGACCATCAATATATAAGCTGAAAGAATTAATACCATAGTTTTCAAAGTTAAATGGATTTTTAGTAAGGGAACCATTAAATGCAGAATTGTTCACAAATCCTATTATACATCTTTTGGGTACCTGCCCTAAAAATATATTATCAAGAGTTTTTCCTTGAACACCCGATGGAATTGTTAAAACTTTTACTTCAGCTCGAGTAATAGGATATTTAGCAGTGGTAGAAGCTAAAACTTTTTGATGTGCGAGTAATACACTTGGATTAATTCGTGCTCGTCGAACAATAAGAGTTGCGTCCGTAATGCAAACTTTAAACTTTACGTCGTTTGACCCAGCTATTAAATTAAAGCTCTCTCTCGATCGAACCAATTTAACACTCATTTCAACACCATTAATTAAAAATTTATCTTGGTTGAAAATGTCACCGTGAAGATGACCAATCATTTCTATTTCCTTACTTTCACTAATCAATTCCTGTCTTTTAACAAATCCTATGTTTTTACCATCCGTAGAATCCATTTTTCCTGCTGTATCATCATACCAAAGACTACAAGTAAGATGAGATTGTTTAGCAGCAGGAGCATAGTTTAAAAGGGTTTCCATGTATGCTCGATATGCATGGGTATTATTAGGTGGTGATACAAGTTTTTGGTTTAAATAAACATCAAGTTGACTAAAAAGTGAATGCAGCCAATTATTTACAGGTGCTACTATTGTAGTAGATATCAAGTTAGTTGAATCTTGATTTAATACTTTTGCCTTTATGTGGAGTAATGTATGAGACAAATCTATGTAGTCATCGCCTGTCCCAGGAACTTGAAACTCGATAGGTCCATCATCACCAAGAGATGAAATTGGTTTATAATGAATCCACAATCCATTTTCAATGCTAGTTTGTGTAGACGGTAGTGCAAACAAATCCAATTCCGACTTAACGCGAGTTCGTTGAGTGAGAATGATTATGAAGGAAAGACATATTTAATTTGAAAATATATCTTTGTTATTTTTTGGTTTTAGACCAAGTTTTTTCGCAGCTTTCACTTTAGCAGTTAATGGTGGAATGAACGAGGTCAATCGTTTTCTTTTAGTTTTATACCCAGATCCTGTCATGTTAAATTGATCAATTTTCTCATCAGCCTTTCGTTTTAAATTCGTACTAACTTGCTTTAGACGATCTTTTATTGAGGCTTCCATAGGACGCGCTTGAACCATATCCGATAAAAGTCCTACTCTAGCGCTTAATGCCTCCTTACCAATCACTCGAGCACCACTTGAAAGTAAAGGTAAAACTGATCTAAATAACCCCCCTAAGAAGCTCCCAATACCATGACCGCGTTGGTATGGTGCACCCTTATAAATTACTCCAACTCCTGACCCAGCTTGATGTGTATAATTTTATGGTTTAAGACATTTATTTTCTCAAAAGATTTACAAATCACTTAATAATAATAATAATAATAGTTTATTTCTCTTGTTATTTACAATTTGCATAGGGTAGGGAGCATCTTTTAAGTACCTTAAGGCACTTGTGTCAGAGACTCCCGCTCTTCCATAGCCAAACAAAACGTTCAAGAGACGTGAGATTACATAAAAAAAAATATTATACAAAAAAAAATACAATATTCAAAAATAAATGTGTGTGTGTGTGTGTGTGTGTGTGTGTGTGTGTGTGTGTGTGTGTGTGTGTGTGTGTATGTGTGTGTGTGTGTTTTTCTCTCTCTCTCACCCTATGTGTCGAAACATAAGTTTTTCTGTGTCTTCGTAAGACAGGGTCTTTAGCCAATTTATAATCAAAATCTTGCATTCCTTGGCATTTCTACAGTAAATATTAAGCTTTTTGTTGACAAAATTATATAGATAGATAGATTGGTTAATGAACTGACGTCTAGCGAATGCAGTTTTAACACAAAATGAATTAAGTACAATGTCTTTTCTTCTTTTGTTCAAAGTATTTGGGTCGAAAATCAAACCTTTATGCTTTTTTAATATTGTGTGCAAAATATATAATTTTCTTATACTTAGTATATCAGTTTTTAAATACAGGCTTTTAGTTGGGAATTTATAAGGCAAAAAGTACATTGTCTTTACTAAGGCACGTTGAGCTCTTTCTAATTGCAACAATTTTGTTTTTGTTGCTCCTCCCCATATCGGAAGGCAGTAAGTTATTAAAGATTGAGCTAATGCTACATAAATTTTGTTAATGAGCGTATCTGAAGTAATATGTCTTAGCGTTTTAAAAATCCAGGCTAATTTTCTAAATCTACATGTTATTACATCGATATGTTCATGCCAAGTTAAACGTTCATCTATAATGATCCCCAAGTACCTGGTTGAAGAAACTTTCGTAATGACAGAACAGTTACAATTTTGAACTTCGTCAATGTTGCAAGTGTTTATCTTTATGTTAAAGTTACTTCCTGGTTGAGCTCGGTTTTTAATAGCAAAACAAATATAATTAGTTTTAAGTGCATTAAACGTTAGAAAATTTGATTGAAGCCAACTTGCAATTATAGTAAGACCAGATTCTGTATTTTTACGAATCTCATCCCACGATGCTCCAGTAAAAACTACAGCTGTGTCATCGGCATATGTGAACACACGGGCACCATTAATTTTCAGATTACATAGATCATTGATATAAATTAGAAACAATGTTGGGCCTAAAATACTACCTTGTGGTACGCCGTAAGTGGTGTATGTGTCCTCACTAATAAACTGTCCTACTTTAACTTTTTGTGTACGGTTAAATAAGTAATTCTTAAACAATGTCAAGGTTGTGTCTCTGATGCCGATGTTTTCTAATTTTTGTAAAAGGATGGGGATAGAGATAGCATCAAAGGCCTTTTTAAGGTCTAGAAAAACTGCAAGACATTTTTTACCCTGATCTAAATTGTTAATTATATACGAGCTAAGAGCTAAGATTGCATCTTCAGTGGATTTACCTTGTCTGAATCCATACTGACAGTCAGACAAGATATCGAACTTAGTAAGATAACTTAATAATCTTGTGTTGATAAGCTTTTCCAATATCTTAGAAAGTGAAGGTAGTACTGAAATAGGTCTGTAGTTGCTAACATCACCTCTATTCCCATTCTTATACACTGGTGTTATAACAGCTTGTTTTAAAGGTTGAGGAAAAACGCCATGCTTAAAACAAATGTTTACAAAGTGACAGATTATAGGAGTAATTTGAGTTACTGCAAGTTTTAGAAAATGCGCTGGAATGTTATCCCATCCAGGAGCACTGTTTGATTTTAGGCTCATGATAACACCATGTACCTCGTAAGGATCTGTATCTAGCAAGACAAAGGATGAAAGCTGTGGTTGTCCAACCAGTGTTATACATTTACTATTGTTATTTCTAGTTAATATTTTTTTGGCAAGATTTTTGCCTACATTGGCAAAGAAGTTATTAACATAATTTACCGAATCTAATGGTGTTGCTTTTGCTTGTAATAAATCTGTATTACTAATTTTTGTTTGATTTAAATGCGCTATTCTTTTAATATTTCTCCAAAGGCTTTTACTGTTATTGAGAGACATCTGCAGGACTTGTCTTTCATAACTCTGTTTTGCTTTTTTTATTATTTTAGTACAAAAGTTACGATATCTCATATATAATTTTTTGAATTTCATTGTAAGGATCGGAACGCACCTTTTTTTGCAAATTATTGCGATTTCTAATACAACGCACAATGCCAGGTGTTATCCAAGGTTTTAAGATGCGTTTATTTTTTGGAAGATGCACAATCTTTGTATTTTCTCGTAATGATTTGCTCAATTTATTAACTAACATCTCCATAACTGTATGTGGATTGTCACAAAAAAGTAATTCAGTAAGATTATTTTGTAATAAGCTGTTAAAGGCTGTAAAAGGCGGTTGATGTGTATAATAATTTTCATATGGACATTTATGATGATCACGAAGAGAATTAATTATTATAATTTTCGGAAATTTAGTTTAATACACACGGTTCCAAACTGGAATGGTATTTTTTGTCCTGTGCTCGATCTTATAACTATTTCCAGCGTATCGAACTCTCTTCGCATAACAGGTAAGTAGTGAGGTTGAGAGAAAACGTGCATTTTATTTGCACCATAAATGTATTTTGTAGGATCTAATGAAATGACTCTTAGTAAAGGAGTCATAACATCACCCACAATCTGAGGATCGATAATGTCACAATATAGAAAGAGTTGAGATGGTAACCCTAAGTGTAAATTAGCAGGACACTTTCCAAAATTTCTCTCTAGGAGATTTTTATTTGGTTCATAACCTAGTTGTAAACTTAATTTGGGTGATAATGTTACGGATGTTATATTTTTATCCAAAACAGAAATAGACACAAATTTTGTTATTTCATCATAGCGAAATTTCAAGTTCTCTCCGATACCATTTAACACTCTTAAAATATGCTCAACGTTATCATAGTTGGTAACTGGAATATGTTTTTTGTAGTACACTGTGGATGGTTTATCTTCATTAGGCATTAACATAGATTTTGTAATGTATATAACATTTTCATGATCTTGAACAGTAAACATGGTACATGGATATTGAAACTCGACAACTCCAACCGACCATTCACCTTCTAATTTAATAGCTTTCGGTAATTTCGTTGAAAAATTTGTGGTCTTGTTATCAGGAAAGTATTCCATTGAACTATTGCTGAGCAAAGTTAAATAAAAACTTTCTTTATTCATATTTCTTTTAAACTAGAAGCTAAAATCCAACTGTTAAATTTATCTGGATAACCTTTCCACTTCACTAATACTTCTTTTCTGTTACCTGAGTAACGAGTGTCAATTATTTTATCTATTTTATATTGTGAGGTGGGGTTGTAAGTGATTTTCTGTAATTCTCGTTCATAAAAAGTACCAACTATTGGTTCATTTTGTAAATCTGTTATTGTATAAACAACCCATGGAGATCTATCAATTATTGAAGATATAATAAATATTTCATCACTCCAATTTGATTCATATCCTTTTTGGAAAGCATGTTTATATTTAGTTATTCGAACATAATCACCCACATTGAAATTTGGTTTAGGATTTTCTAAAGAAAGTTTGTTTGACCGTCTATCATAAAGATTAGTCCAAACTGTCATAATATTGTTGGAATTTACATCACATGGGCACATCTTAATACTAGAGTGAAAGCTGTGATTGTAAGAGTATATTAAATCTTGTAAAACATCTATATATCTATAAGTATTATTATGAGTGAAATAACGCCACATTTTCATTTTTAGTGTTCTTTGACATCGTTCAACAATACTGGCCTTAATGTCAGGATTGTTAGTGGTATAGTAATTAATCTTTTTGGATTTTAAGTATTTTTGTACATCTTTTGTTAAATTCTGTACCTTTATCAGATTGTATGTGAGTAGGTGTTAAATTACTTTCAGTAAATATACTTTCAAAACATTCTTTAGTTGTTTCTGAGTTTTTCTTTTTCATTGGTCTTGCAAAAGCATATTTAATAAATACATCAATAATACAAAGTATATACTTGAAACCATCATTATATTGAGAATAAGTTCGCATATCACTTAAATCAACTTGCCACAGTTCATTAATATTTGATAGAATGTACCTATTACGCGGGAATTTTTTTCGAATGGGTTTATGTAATGTGTATGTTTCTTGTGATTTTAACCATTCCTTTACTTGCTTTTTATTCATTTTACCCTTCATGGCTTTTGATAATTTATCAATACTACCAAAACCAGCGGGATTAGATGGATCATAATAAATCCTGTTAATTTCTTCTAGTACGGGGTCCATTTTTCCCACTCAAGCCTTTTACGTATTTTAGTTGTAGACTTTTTATCTCTACTGCTCGGTGTAGAAAACTCTTGAAATTCAATCTCAGAGGGTTTTGTTCAGATCTTTTGCTTGAAGTTGGTTAATAAACTCACATCTCTTTGGATTTCGAATATAAGCAAGTGGTACTTTAATATCTTTTAATGCTTCAGCAAATCTGTCCCACCCTACTGGATCACTTCTTTTTAAGGGTCTTAGTGAATCATTTATTAAATCAACAATATTACTTCCAGGAATTTTTTCATTATCAATTATGACTGTACCTTCATTATCCCAATGTATTTTACCTTTACTTGTTTCAACTAAGTTTAATAATAACTGTCCTTTTTTATTATAAGTTTTTGGTATTAAACTGAGTATTTGAGCTGGTGTGTAAAGTGGATTTTCAACATTTTCTTTACTTTTGATGGATCGATTCTCCTCCAACAAAGATTCAGCATCAACTGAAGTTTTTAGATCTCTATCTTTATTTTCAAAACCAATTTTAGACTCGTTTGAATCTTCATTAGATGTATCAGAATAAATTGGTAATCTGAGTGGTTGACGATCCTCTTCGGTAAAATGAAGGTATCTTTGCAGTGTTTGTAAATATAACATCCATTTCTTTCGGTCTTCCGTCTTACTATTCATAATATTTTGCATTTCAATATCTAATCGAGATAAACTACTATTAACCTTATTTTCTTGTTTTAATTTTTCAATCAATCCAGGTTCGATAAGTATCATTTTCTTTGCATTTTCCATGTTAACTGGCTAGTCCACTCACTAATCCACTCAATATTGCACCTAATATTATTGGTAAGAAAGCCCCTCGTTTTTGTATGATTATATTTTTTCTTAGTTTATGTTTACACTTACGCACTAGTTGACGGAGTATATTTTTGTGTTTATTCAATTTTTGTTTATCTTGATCTTTAAGAGGTACTTTTCCTTGTAAAACGTTATGAATACACTCACAAATACAGTTAATTTCTTCTTCATCACACGTTTTAAGTAATGCTCTTTGATATTTTGGTTTAAGCGTATGCAAAGCGTTTAGCAAATGTTTATGCGTTATGAGTCGACGATGCATCATTTAGCACTGATTTGAAATGTTTGATTCTTGGTGTATTTAAACTCTTTTGTGGGGACGTAGACTGTGCAGAAACCATTAAATGGGAAGACATTTGTCTTGATACGACAAAAATCATTGGTATTCTGTTTTAAATCTACCATTAAATATCCATGCGCCTCTAGAGTTGCATCCCTGTAGGCATCTTCAATAAATTTTGGGTTATCTGGTGACACTTGTCGTGCTAAATATCTTATTTGAGTTTTATCTCGAGGGTTTTTAAAATATATTATATAATTTGAGTTTAAGGATATGTCTCTTTGCCCTTTACCCTGATGAAATAAATTTTGTGTTAAATAAAATACACTAAGATTCCTGTGATGACTACCTTTTGTAAATATATCCACAATTCTTCCATCGGACTCTCTCATTAGATCATCAATAATAACAAGATGTAGGTTTTCACCGTCAAACATATTAACATTTGGAATTCCTTGATGGTAGTTAACATTTGGTAAATTATATAAAGGTTGCATTTCATCAAAGCACCATGTGATCTGATTAAAATCACAATTACATATTTCTGTAACTGATTTTATGAAATTTGTTACAAAATTTGACTTCCCACATCCACTTGGCCCCGCCACAATAGCAGTAAACGGATGGATAAAGTGAAACATTACACACGTCTAAAGTTCTAAGGGGTGAAATAAAAAATGAAAGTGTTGGTGCTAACAATTAATATATACCTATTGCAAACATTGTATAAAACAGAATGATCTGTATACTATTTCTAACACAATTAGTCATCATCATAGTCATCATAATTTTACAATCAACTCAACCTCAAATAAATGCACACACACACGCAAATATAAACAACAATTAACTTAAATTATTTACAATAAAACAACGATTAAATATGTAATAAACTCTACGTCATATTATACTATTATCATTATTTTACAATCAATACAAATTTTATTTACATGCAGACATAAAATTAAAATCTATCAACACTTAACGCAGTTTATAATGACCCCAAGCTAATGTTTCAATATTATTATCTAAAATATGCCTCTGTGTCATTATATGATAAACCAATCTTATTTAATTTTTGTGTAAAAATTGTGTGATTAATTGATTTAAATCTAAGCATACTATAATATTGCACTTTTTTATTAAATAGAGAAGACTTATAATTATCCATGGTCATCTTTTTAGTGATACATTTATTTACCCCTTTTGTCTTATTCTCTAAGTTAAAAGCGTACATTTTGGATCGTAAACCCACAAATTCTTTCATGATTCTACCATTATTTTCATCTTTAAAAAAACCTAATTTCTTTTTATTTAATTTTGGATATTCAAAAATATTATTTGCATCATAAGCTGAGGTATCAAAGTATGATGAAAGGTCAGGTTTTATATCAGAGTAAAAATCATCTGTAAATATATGATATATTAAACTATCCGTATCTGTATACAATAATTTGATTTTACTAAACTTTTTAACCATATAGTTATAATGAAAATCATACATTAATGTTTTTGAAATATCTAAAATGCAAAACCCTAAATAAATTGGTTTGTTATATATTAACTTTGTTTTACGCAACTGAACCGCAACTAGGTTTTCCGAAAATACTGAAAGACTATGAAATTGTGGTTTAGCGATTAGATCTTGAGCACCTAAAGCTTTGCCCTGGTTCTCCCAGTGTGTAACTAATTTTATGTTAACCCTTTTTTCAATATTCTCCATAGTCTTTCCGAAGACTGAATTATTCATTAATTTATAAAAATCTTTTTTAAAATCTGATTTTGCTAACGTTCTTAATTTTGTGTTTAGATCTATGTACATCTTCAACCAGCGAGACTGTTTAAAGGGGAATGCCCAGTCTTCATAGACACTTCGGCCATGAGTGCCCACATATAAAAGCATAT
Organism: Parnassius smintheus behrii; assembly: GCA_036936625.1. NCBI lineage: Eukaryota > Metazoa > Arthropoda > Insecta > Lepidoptera > Papilionidae > Parnassius > Parnassius smintheus. The sequence continues at coordinate 26,236,549 of JAUPFT010000014.1, read as the reverse complement.
AGATATGATAATATGCAATTAAAACAATGAAATGGTAAAGGAATTGCTTTAAAAAAAGTCGGGGTTTTGAAAATATTTGAAGTTTTTATCTTCACAAATGCAGTTTTTTTAACAACTATTTTTATCGATTTTATCGCGTTTTATTTCTTTGATTTTTAATTCCAGACATTTCGGGTGCTTTCCAGCACCCATGGTTACGGCAGACTGAGGTGACCGACGTCCCAATGTCAGTGTTAACCCGGAGTACCTTCAGATTTTTAATTTTTATTTATTGTCCGATCTACAGAATGAACTTACTGTGTCTAGAAGTCTTGCAGTGGTATGCTTGGGTTTTTAATTTCATTTATTACAGGGTCCTAAGCAGGTGGTAGTACCAAGCCTCCTTCCTAAAAAAGAATTTATATATTAGATATTATATAGAATTTATATAATAAAATACACTTTACAACTAATAGTGATGACTTGCAATTCTAGCCCTAAGTAAAGATCAGCTAGGGCTTAACTTTATTCCTTCCATAATGCTGCTCCTCTGGTTATTACAGAGTTCTATCCGGTAGCAACCATTAAATCTTATATGCTCACCATAATAGTAGCGAGCTTGCTTTAATTGGTAAGTGACACAAGCAATTAATATTAAGTCGCTGTAAGTTAAAACAGGAAATTCCCTAACATTTTAAAGTCTACATTTATATTTCTAAAGTCTGCCTGCCCTAGCTCTATTTAGATTGTTTTCCCTAGCATACTCAGAAAAATCATTATTTGTCTCCATATTTTGATGAACTATTTCAAGTATTTGAGCCGCATCATCCCTGTCCCTTATTTTTGTGTGGAATTTATTAACTATAGCAGAAGCCACAGCAGTCTATCATCAAATGTGTTGAAGCCCTGTTAAAGTAATTTTGATGAAATATTTTAAATTCAGTTTTAAAAATGCCATTCACCACCTCTACTACCCATATCGACACATAGTCACGGCTCTGGATTTATTAGCATATCTTGTCATTAACTGAGATTCACCATCTGCTGGAGACATTTCTGTGACCCTTAGACATCCACATCTATCCTCGATTACAAATCAAAATGCAGATGCGTTGTCACCCGTGAGGACTAAGGTCATTTTCTCGTTTCCAGTAAAAAGGGTCTCCGGTTCTCTACACTCACCATACAAAACACAGCAGCATTAAGCTACTATTTCACGCTGGTATTCTGTGAGAGGGTGCTCCTTCCCCGGTCGAGCCGACCCATTCATGCTACAACTATACTTCTAATATAACTGCAGCATGGCTCTACCAAGTATAACACACATACATAGTACTTGTCACTATGTATGTTTGTTATCGCAAAATGTAGTTAATCACAAAAGAGACATACTTGCAATGCTGATGGAACTGTTACAACCTGGTAAAAAACATTGTGCTTTTATATAATTAGTTAGCAGTACACTGTGTGATGTATGATCTAAGCTTTGTTGTTCTGGGTGCAATACATTACTCACTTCAGATTGCAACGAGGACGGACTAGATGATTCAGATGGTTCCCATTCTGCAGTTGAACATGATGCTGTTCTATCAGTTCATTGCCAGCAATTATGATATACACGGCATGACAACTGAAATAATGTAAAATACAAAAAATGAAGTCAAAGTGAAAAAATAAAAATAAAATAGATTTATTTCAAACTCAAATATAAATAAAATATTTATCAAGTTAAATGTTACTGCACAAGGACGGATTTAATGCCCTATATTATTTAATAATTAAGGCCTGACAGACTACCAGCAGTCCAAAAACCATGAAAAATCAACTGTCTCCTTTCTTGGTAGTTGATAAAACTGGTCAATCTCATAAATAAGCTAGTATGTTTGTCAGATATAGCTAGGGCAGATGTGAAAAAATAAAACAAGTTCTTGAGTTGATATACAATCAGTGTAAAAACATGTATAATTATCAGATATATGGATCACATTTAATAAATTGAAATGTTAAACATGTTAAACACTTACCTCACGTACCGCAAATAGTTCCTCACGTGGAAAATCGAAGACAAACAATGTGTGTGATCTTATTCTCATAAGTGTCAGTGCCACAGCTGATGTATAGATGTTCAAGACGAACTATTGGTGCATTTTGCGAGTGCCACACTACACGTTCACTGTACTCGAAACTTGTACCTAATAAAAAAGCTACAATTATTATATTGATATTATTCAAGTAAACTCAGTTATAAAGCATTTCTTAGAGGAAGACATACCACATCGTGATATGTACCAACTATTTACCTGCTGTGTTCGAACCAATTGTTGAGAGATCAACAATTGCATTTTACTTTTACAACAAAACAATAACACGTAATTTAATTCTTGTGACATAACAGTGACAGCGGCCTACCTGTCGGATACGATGTTGCCACTTAACTGTCATAAAATCTATGGAATGATATCGATTTTTATTCGATTAATAATATCATAAAAAGAATAATCTTTGACGCGTTTTAAGTTCTTCACGCTTTTTAAAATATAATTTCCTTTATTTATTGAAACTCTATTTCAAATGTATTTTTAAGAACAGTTAGCTTGTGCTGTATTGTTTTGTTATGCTTTAGAGAATTCGTGGTAAATCAGCTAGAAATTAACTTCTTGAATTATCATAACATGATTCCATTTTAAATATTATGTTAAGAACAGATAAAATGACAGTTAACTTGTGCAGTAGCGTTTTGTTATACTCTAAAGAATTCTTGGTAAATCAGCTAGTAATTCGCTTGTTTAATTATCATAACTATAAATGTGAAGGTTGTCAATGAATTCAACCGAGCCTATAACAACGGTTGTTTTAGTTTTTAACGGTTGACTGCCGCTTTTGATGACTTGAAATTAATAAAAACCTATTTTGCGCAATAAGTTTTTTCTCTTTGGTAATGAATAAACCACAGAAACCCCTTTAATGTATAATAGTCCTTTTTTTGATACAAGTAGCACATTTTAAGGAACCGCAAAAACAACTTTGTTATTTATACAAACACTATGAAAAACAAAATAATTTGTTGCTGGCGATAATGATAGTGGTATTTTGACTCGATTTAAAATATATGCTTGTTACTACTGAACTCTTCATGGGCCTGCGAGTCCGACTCGCACTGAACCACTTTTTTTCAACATTTAGTTTTATTCTAATAAATAGTTTTTTCGTTTAAGCGGAGCTCTTTTACTTTAGGTTTATTACCTCTTTATCTATAATAATCAATCTGAGTAAGTAAAGTGTGTAAATACGATTCTTAAATTGTAAAAATAATAATTGGATTTGAACATCTTAGGTAGGTATTTAGTTTTATTTATTTAGAAAATATTAATCTCACAATTATTTATTGTAATAATATAATTTATCACACAGCTAACGCCCTCATTAGCAATCTAATGGTGAAAGAATTTTCAAAATCGGTCTAGTAATTTTTGAGATTAGCCAAAAAACGTATTGTTGTGTGAATAAGTCAACTAGCGCCATCTAGTATCAGGAACGAGAGCGTGGGGAGCTCTGCAGAGAATGACATCACACTCTCAACCGACAGCGCCATCCGAAGAACTAAGTTTCTAGAAAATCTATACTCGCAAACTCGTCCCTTTGCGCGCATTTACCTGAAGATTCGGGATGTTTCTCTGCTAATTTAAATAAATAGGCGCTGCAAGATGCGATCGGGACAGAGTTGAACTCAGCGACACAAGCGAAGCTTCGGAGCGGAATTAAGTGAATTAGTGTGTTTAATTATTAGTGTTTTTAGTTTTAATTTGTGTAAAGTAAATTAAAGTGTTAATTTAGGTAATTTTATCGGCAATTTTTATTGTCACGAACCTCAAGCTCGTAACAGTATTCATTGAAAGTGGCGCCCTCTATAATAAAATTAACCCTATATTAGATATCTAAAATTATACATAACAATCTAGTGGTGAAAGAATTCTTAAAGTTGGTCAAGTACTTTACGAGTTAAGCGAATAAAATATTCTTTGATAGTAGCTCCCTCAATAATAAAATGCATCCTACGTTTTAAGCACCATAGCAAAAAACGATTCAACATAGCCTAATCCGCACACACAGTAAAAACATAACCATCCTTTTTCGTCTGTAGTCGGTAAACATTTGGTTAATAACGGTTGCGTATCGACTGCTTTGGATAAATATCCATTGTCAACGGTTATTTTAAACCTATATCATAACATCGTGATAATTATCGAAAGATCATATAAGCATTGTAATAATGACACCATAAGTAATCGATCGAAAAGGGGAATCGATTTTTTAATGATTTTTGTGATTGGCAACATTTTTTATTTTATTCACAGACTAATGAATTACGTATTTACCTAATTTTATTTTTATCTTTTCGGTACTTTTAATTTGTGCAAAAATATTCCCATTGTTTTAGGATAAATGAATACCGCGATTAATAACCATAAATAAAGATATATTTTTTTAACAAATGCACATTGTTGGGCGTTCCATGGCCTAATATGGGCATCCCCCTTTTAAAACTCTATGTATTTTAGTTAATTTAACCCCCATTTCTATGCACTGCTTTAAATTTCTGTAATGAATTACATATTTATCTTTATTATTTAAATTTGGGACTAGTTTATTTTCATTAATATTGCCTGCACAAATGTTTTCGGGGCATAAAGGAAAGTCCGAATGTAAATCATGAAGTTCATCTGGATATTCCAAATCAACTTCTAAAATAAAACCGAAGTTCGATGTCTCAGACACATTAAATTCTGTATTCGGATTTACCCATTCGAATCCACCAGTAGGAAGACATTAAGACATAGCCCAACCATATAAATTGTTGGCATCAAAATATGTGATATATGAATTTGGTTTCCCTGCATCATAATCCCCCATATATTTGTTATTAGCTCTAGCATAACGATACTACATTGAGATACACCACCCCTGATACCTGATCTAATAAATGCAATTTTCTCATAATCTGTTAAAAGTTCTAATTCTATTTTTGTATATTTTAACATTGCATCCCAACTTAAACCGGGTGCTGTGTAATAATGGGCAGGGTCTAAATCATAAGTATTAATACATAACTTTCTAAAGTTTTCAAATACATCGGTTAAAAGTAAAACGTCTGTTTTTAAATACAGGTTTGAATAATCTAGCATATTACAACACCCAAAGTGTTCCCAAACATCTTTAGCATGATTGTAATCATCATTTGAAATATGGGAATCTGTGAGCGAGCTATAAAAAAAATTTTGTTCGGGGAGCGATGTTAGGCTTAAACTATCATAATTAGTCATAAGTTCATATGGATAAACGCCTTTCCGTTTTTTTTTTTATAGGATAGGGTGACAAACGAGCACACAGTCCACCTGATGGTAAGTGGTTGCTGTGGCCCATAGACATCCACATCTATCCTCGATTACGAATCAAAATGCAGATGCGTTGTCACCCGTGAGGACTAAGATGGAATGCCTCGTTTCCAGTAAAAAGGGTCTCCGGTTCTCTACACTCACCATACGAAATACAGCAGCATTAAGCTACTATTTCACGCTGGTATTCTGTGAGAGCGTGGTCCTTCCCCGGTCGAAACGAAAAGTGTGGTGGTTTTAAACGAAAGAAATCTTCATCATTAGGATAATTTCTACGTAATTCTTGAAATTGATCATTACTGAGATTTTTGGCCAATTCTTCTAATTTACATGATAAAAACTTAAATGAATCTATGAATCTTAATATAATTTCGTGGTTATTCATTTTTAATTTTTTGGAAAAGGATATATATTTTTCTTTATTTTGAGGGATAACTTCGACTTCACCATCACAAAAGTTTAACGCGTGAACAATAAAATGAGCATCATAGTGACTAAGGTTGTGTAAAAATATTGGTATATAACGAGGTTTTCTGAACTTCGAGCTACATGATTCGTGAGCAACACCTATAAAACTACCGGTGCACCAATCAAAATCATAAAAATGTTCTGCTAACTCTGTTTCACAAATATGACAAATGGTTGCATTTGAAATTTGGTTTTTGTCTTCATTTGTTAGCGGAAGTGGAGGATATTTTTGAAGTCTATTCATTTCTTTGAGATTGTTAGATAAACTTTCCATAAACACTTGTGCACAGTTGGGTCCGCAATACGTTACATATTTTGATAATTTATCATCATATGAACATTTTATATAATAACCAAAACTATGTACTTCATGTTTCTGAATATTGTGTGTGAAAGGTTTGGAAGGATCGTTAGAACATGATTCTATTGGTTTTAAAAATGCTTCAAAATCAGCATAAACTACGAATGGTATCTTCAACTTTTTTTCATAACTATCAAATTTAATTTTATCATTTGAAATAGGTTGACCAAACCAGTTCTTTTTTTTAAAAGTTTCACTGTTTGGTAATTCTGTACAAATGTGGGCACAATCGTATTGTTCATGGTTATGGTTAACTTTCCTTAGATGGAAAGTGAAGTAGACATGCTTCGCAAATGTACATGATGTGACCGTCTTTTGAAATTTGTTTACTAACTAACCGCGATAAATTTTTTATGTAACAATAATGATTTTTTGTATCCTTGGAAAAAAATAATAAATTGATATGTCTATCTTTACGACACTTTGTTAAAAATAATGGACCTACTATAGAATTACATCGTTTTTCTTTATTATATTCTAACCCAAAAACATTAATACTAATATCATTTAATTTCTCTACTTTTGCTATGTCAGAAATTTTAACTGGAAAGGAAATACCATCAAATTTAAGTTTATTTGCATGTTTAACGTACGATGATACACGATCCGCGTCTTTGTTTACGGGATATAACGCCGAGAGTAACGCCCATTTAAAACAAAAATAATCCTTGCTTTTTACATTTATAACAGCCTTTTTTAATTTTATGTCACGAGGAAGATCTATGTATGAAGTACCGCGTAGGGGGTTAAATTTATTAACATTCATGTCTGTAGATTTTATGTTTTTTAGACTCCATCCACTATCTTTTTTTTCAAATGCACAAATTTTAGTAGTAATTGTATCATTTAAAGATGAAAAAAAAATATTTAAGTCATCTCCTTGACAAATAATATAGTTAAGCGTTTGAAAATCGAACGTATCATGAATATCTTTAGTTTGTTGAACAAAATCAGCATGCAATATGAAGTTTACTTTAAAAATTATGTGTTGATGAATACACTCTTGTATTAAAAATAAAATATCATCTTTAATAGAATTTAAAAATAGTTCAGGAGTTTCAAAATTTACCAATGTCGAACTATCTACTCTACTCTTGATTTTATAAGTTAAAATCCTATTTCCAAAAGCAGATTCAATAACACTAACGTTTGATAAAGAATTATGTGAATTTAAAAGATTATTTTTGTGAACATTACTTTTAAAATGATTAGCTAAATACCGTTTCTTGATAAATATATGACACGTTAGACATTCCACTTGATCATCGTTACTGATACTGTTCCCTGGAGAGGTAGGCGCTTCTGCTTCCGTTGTTGGTTTTTTGATGATCTTGGGTTCTTTGCTGCTCGTTCGCTTCGTTCCTCTTCCAAGTTGTAGTGGTTGACTACTAAAATGTTTAAATTTATTAAAAACTGTACAAGACATTGTGTAAATTATGATCGAAATGAATGTTTATTTTACTTACTTAAACTGTGTTTCAACCATCGCACAGTGATTATACAACTCATCATCATACGATGAATCGAACAGTTGATCCTTCTCCATTTCATCACAAACTTTAGACAACTCCTGATTTAATTCGCTGTTGAATAGTTCCGTATTCTCTTCCATGGTTGTGGAGAAGAAAGCACTGGTGCACACTTCACTGAAGTTTGCCATCCTTATAGTAAAGAAGGAAATAGGTAGCAGAGTAAGTAACAGTTCAGTGTTGGTAGACCAAATGATACCCAAATTTCAAATAATGTCCGATATTTAAGTCTAACAAAGGATTAGAAATAGAATATAATGAGTACACGGAAGTAATTTAAGTAAACAGAATCACATTCACTAATGATCAGCTAATGACTGTCATTGTTAAAAAAGTATTTTTTAACTTTTTCACTTTCTGCTATTGTCTTTGTAATATTGTATACGAGGGCGTTTGTGTTGTCGTAGATGCTATCCTTATTAGTCTTTACGTAATATTTAATCCTCGTGGAAGCATGTTTCCAATGATCAGTAGTTGGAATCTTGCATAGCTTCTTCATATCGTACATTTCAATTTTGATGAGATGCGTCGCTTGGTCTCCGTCGTCAGAATTAGTAGAAATGTATGATACACCATCTCTAGCGGCTCGTGCTACGGTTGATGATAACAGCTTCCTCTTTTTTATTTTTGATTCAGCTTCAAAAAAATGATCAATCGATTGCGATTTTCTTTTTCCACCATCGCATGTGTTATTATTAATGACGATGTCATCACTCTCTTCTTGAGGGGAGAGTGGCGATAGTAATACTGTTTATAGGTATTTTCATCGAAGCTCAATGATTTCTGCAACAACACAGTTATCATGTTAATATCAATTTGTTAACACTTAATCATAAAAGTTAAAAAAGCTAAAGTTACAACCTATTAAAGTCCACTGCTGAACATAGACCTCCTCTCATTTCTGAGAGGGTTTTAGGGCTAGGAAATGTTCGCTGCGATACCTCAATGCGTGTTGGCAAACTTCACATGCCTTCGAAATTTTCTCAGACATGCATTCCTCACGATGTTTTCCTTCACCGCTGAGCACGTGGTAAATCAGCACTTAAAATTGTAATTAACAATTTAATTGGTGCCGGCGGGGATCGAACCCGGGTCGCGTACTGTGAATTTTACATTTTGCGCTAACAATCTGAGCTACCACGGCTTAACCATATACACACACATAATATTTAAATATAATTTGTTAACACTAAATCATACACACGTAAGAAAATAACAGAAAGAAAAGTAAGTTTGTCAATAGAATAAACACTTACATCCATGGCCTTTGATGCGTTGAAGTAACACAAACGTAGTATTGATAGATCCACTGCGGTCAAACGACCATACACTAACTCCATGACTGCAGTTGCTTGGTCTTATATAGTACCAGTGAGTAATAATTCTAATCTAAAGAATTTCTGCAGTAGAATTGATAGTATCTTTATGCGTCAACAAGCTTACCTTACATTCTGTTGCTTATCTCTACATTCCTACGTCCTTCCTGTCGCGTCTTGTTCAGTGTATTGGTGACTCAAATACGATTCGTATAACACAAAGAATGCAATTTAATATTTAGAAATCACTATAATTGATCACTCCTATATTAGTCATTGAGTAGATTGGTACTGTAATAATCTACTAATAGCAGTAATATTATGGATACACTAGATGTACAACAACATCTGAAAAAGATTCACCCCACTCTAGAAAATAATGTTTATGCTGCCAATAAACTACCCATGTACACCCACGTACCAACGTAAATAATATGCAATTTGGATACAGATGATAAACCAGGGTCACATTGGGTAGCTTTATATATCGATACGAATGACGTCGGTCAATATTTTGATTCATTCGGATGGGCACCTGTACGATATCATCTAGAGGTTTTTAAAAGAAATTGTAAAAGATGGAACTGGAATGTTGATAGGATTCAGAATGAGTGGACTTCAGTTTGTGGCGAATATTGCTTAATGTATTTGCTATATAAGTTTCAGGGATGTTCAATGCATAGTTTTACGAGTATATTTACAGGAAACACATTGTACAACGATATTTTAGTGGATGAGATGTTTCGCTCCTATTTTATAGATAATAAGTAATAAGATTTTGTATTTTATAAATAAAAATTTTAACAAAATTGGGTAATGTGTTTTATTAATGAGTCAGATTAGTGTAGATAGGAACAAAGGAGTATAATACAATAGCACCACGCTGAGGAAGAATAGATAATGACGGTATTGAACGAACAATAGATAGGTAGATAAGAACAATGGAGCGGTAATGACGGTGGAGGCTCGCAGCGGATATCAATTAGATAAGAGTTAATTGATCTGCACATCTCCGGAACCATGCATCCTACGCAAAAATGGACCGCAGATTCGTGATTTTTTTTTTTTAGGATTTTTCTTTTCTTTTTTTTTTAGGATCGTGAGTCGACGAACGTCGTCTGACTCAGTGCGTCAGAACTGGTACAACCCAACCACAAGTGCGCCAGAACTGGTACAACCTAACTACTTATATATATAGGATGAACTTTAGTTTCAAGTATGCTTTACGTGCGTAGGGTCAACTCATCTAATTCTGTGACAAAACAGAATACGGAAAAAAAACAGGTTAAACTTTATAAATTTTATTTTTATTTTTAATAGGAACATTAATCAGTCTTCTATTTATCATATGAGCAAGTGTAATCTTAACACATGTGAATTAACTCAGCGTAAAATGAGCTCAATCAAACCGCAATGACTTGTCTAATTCTGCGGCAAACACCATAATTCGGTGATAGTACTTCTCTAATTCTGTCATAACCGAATTAAGTGAGTATTTATTATTTTTTAACACAAAAGTAACATTTATGTAAGTAATAATTATGTATTTATAAATCAACGAGAAACTATCAAAAGTGGGGAAAAATAAAAAAAAATATTGGACTTCATAATTGTTTTTTACTCTTCACCACTGGACTCGCCCTAATACTACAAGCATCGCACATAAAAATTTCGACACGTGGAAAGTTCAGACTTCAGAGTGATTTCTTTTTTTTTCTAAGAAATATTGCAAGGTTATGGTTTAAAATAAAAGAGCATATCTTTGTCTTTGACTCTATTATTCATTGCATATTGTCTTTGGTTTTGTTTAAAACAAAAAAATATTTTTTCATAGGGCAATATTTCGTCAATTAATTAGTTACCGTCCCGAGCCAGCGGTAGGTAATTTTTTGGTCAACTAATTTCGCTCCCACCCGACGGTACAGGTTTGTGTTATGCCCTGCTTGCGTTCTTCTTTTACCCTTTCAACATTGACCTTTAAAGTACTCCACGGCACTTTATATTCTTTTGATGACCTGTACAGACTCATTTATGACTGCAGAACATTTTTTGTCAGGGTTGTTTCATTATATTTACTATTTTTATTTTTGCCTACCTCCATGCTGTCTAAAATAAAAAAAATAACTCACTTAATTATGTGATAAAAAATATCGGACTTTTTAAAAATGCTTGAAAGCGATCCTACTTTATTACCTGAGTAAAAATAAATATTTTCTGACTTAAACTACTAACGTACACGTACTGAAAACAATTATTAACACACAAATTGGAAATAATAAAAGTTTGCTTGGTTAATTCGGTGACACTGTTTTGAGTTGCAATCTTTAGAATCGTTAACTTTTTGAACCCAGGAAATAAGTTATTATGCAAAAACAAATGAAAAATTACTAAAACATTTATCGGTATCAACAAGTATATGTTTTTAACAACTAATTGTCGAAGTATCATGAACTTACACTCACCTTTTCTATTTAAAATGAATTAAATAATGACAGCACAATCGCACGCTACCGGTGAAACAGCAAACAAGGCGGGTGCAATGACAAATCACGTGATTGTTACTATCTCACTGGCACGATTTTAACAAAAATTTGTACACGAAAAGAAGCTTTATTACCATATCATAGGGTTCATTTTAATGTATTGGATTTTACTCCTAACACGCTGTAAAAGAGTCCAAACGTTGTATCTCCGAATTAAGTGAGTCACACAATTAGTTGAGTTTACCCTATATATATATATATATATATATATATATATATATGTATATATATATATATATATATATATATATATATATATATATATATATATATATATATATATATATATATATAGATTCCTTTTTATTATAAAAAACCAGATACAAAATGAAAAATTACAAACACCAAAATCAGCACAATAAATTTTTTTCAATTGATGGCTGCCTTGCAAAGACTTGCTGTCATCGTTAAAACCTGCAACAAAAAAAATCCCCTCGCTAGGCGTCCTTTTAGCATAACCTTTTAGATAAAATATCCTTTGCTAATTTGTGTAGCAACGGAAATGCAGGTCGCCAATCTTGCCAGTGTTTAATATCATTGCCATCTTTAAAATCACCAGCATCACAAGATACCAAATATTTCGGGCATTGTTTTCAAATAAACTCTTGTACATCATTATCAAATACAGCCGCATATTTTTCAACTAGTTTGTTGATAAAATAAATAATTTAAAAAATAAAAAACCCGACTGCAAAAAGACAATTTAAAAGTCGAAAAAAAAAGATCGAAACTAGATTGAGAATTGAAAACAAAATTAAAATAAACTTTAAACAAACTAAACTCTACTTCGGTTTAACAGACTATGCTTATTACACGTATGAGCTAAAAGCCTAAGTAAAATAGCCTAAGTAAAATATAAAATTTAGTAGCAGTCGTGACACAATTGCAAATTATAAACCGTTTTTAGGGTTCCGTAGTCAACTAGGAACCCTTATAGTTTCGCCATGTCTGTCTGTCCGTCTGTCCGTCCTCGCGTAATCTCTGTGACCGTTAGCACTAGAAAGCTGAAATTTGGTACCGATATGTGTATCAATCACGCCGTCAAAGTGGTAAAATAAAAATTGGAAAAAAATGTTTTATTAGTGTAGCCCCCTATATGTAAAGTGGGAAGTGATTTTTTTTAATTTCAACCCTAACGTGTGATATATTGTTGGAAAGGTATTTAAAAATGAATAGGGGTTTACTAAAATCATTTTTTGATAATGTTAATAATTTCGGAAATAATCGCTCCAAAAGTAAAAAACAATGTGTCCCCCCCCCCCCTCTAACTTTTGAACCATAAGTTTAGAAAACATGAAAAAAATCTGAAAAGTAGAACTTTATAAGGACTTTCTAGGAAAATCATTTTGAACTTGGATGGAAACAACAGTACCCACTACCGGGAGCAGTTGCAGGAGCGCGAACATAATGGATACCCACCTTTAAACTCATAAGTGGGAACACTTATTGTGACGGACGGGAAACTACGGAACCCTACACTGAGCGTGGCCTGACACGCTCCTGGCCGGTTTTTTCACATTACTGAGTTTTCACCATCATTTAAAGTTTCCCATACTTCTTTTATTTCTAAGGCGAAGTTTATCCACCAATTTATCTGCCTACGTAAAACTTACGTTATGAGTTTTTATTTTACCAAAAACCTAGTTAGATTCTTAATGAACTTGAACACTCAACAAATCTAATCTTCAAATTTAATGTTTAACATGTTATATTTTGCAAAAAAAACAACTGGTTTTCGGTTACACATCTTAGTTAAACTTTGCAGCATCACGAAAGTACTGTGCCAGGGAGTAGACGTTGCAGATTTAATAAATGGCACCGATGGCAATGTGGAAGTAGTGGGTCTGAAGAAATAAACGTCAGGCTCCTCGTTCGTCAGTGTACGGCTAACTCTGAGACAGCATTAAACGAACCACAATCATCAAGTGAAAAGTTTTCGTCATCTTCAAGATGATCATGAACACCATCGATTTCTATCAAAACTAGGCGTTGTTCCTTGTCAGCTTCTTCTTCAATTTCAGAGAACCTATATCTCAGTGATTTGTATACGTTCTTGTTTTTTAACATGAGAATTTGTATTTGTGGAGTTTTTTGACGCCTTCTACCGTTACTAGAATATGTAGATCGTGTCCCAGACACAAGTGACCTGACCTGTGATTGAGTTCTCGGCAGAATTTGAGATATGCATTTCTGTCCCAGTCTTTTTAACTTCAAAAATTCTTGTAGCTAAAGTATAGTTTTGCATGTCGTTGGCAACATCTACTATAAAGTATATGTTATGTCGCTGCAAGGGCAGTAAATATGTTGCCAAAGTCTATTGTGAGAGCTGCATGGGCTCCAACATGACATGATATTACGTCAAGAAGTCTTCTAACCCCTCGTTCGAAACACTGTAAACAGCATTAGAGATCGATAAAGCCACAAACGATAATCCACTTATTTTGCCTTTTTGAAGATGGTATATCAGTTGTGTAATCCACAAATTAGAGCTTCCAAATCATGTCTCTGAGAGTTTTGGTCTAAACATGCATCGGGAGAATGAATATTACTAAATAAATAAATAACATCCTAAAATTTGCTTTGAGCTAATTGTAGTAGAGAAAACGAACTATTTTCATCAAGTAATTGTTATTTCAACCAATAAACGAAAAACATACAATTTCAACGAGGTAACCTTGTGATTTCGCGTTTTTTAAATACTCCTCTTAACAGTAGATCATTCGTTACCATGCAACACCAAGCCGCGAGTTAAAATTCACCGGACGTTACCAGGAAGAGATAGTCACACAATTATTGACGTTACCACGAACACAGGCATACTGAGAAGACCTACATCTCGTTTGATTGTTTTGGTACCTGCGACGCCTTCTAAATGTTGGTGCTCACGCATAAGGGTTGGTGACGCGAAATAAACATATCATTAGATCTTTCATTGTTTATAGATCTCTTAAGGCTACAGTCTTTTAAAGTTGACTCACATCGAATCATTAGCGCCACTTTGATTTCTTTTTTTACAGCAAATTATTGTTTCAGAGTAAAATATTTTGATAACACATAAATACCCAGATTATAAGTAATGGCTAAATTTTTTTTTTGGTTCATCTATGTGGTCTATGTTAGATAAATCAAACGGTAAATAGAGCTCTCTCGCACCCAACGCAATTTCGAGCTTTGTTCGTGTACCATTATAAGGCAATCGATAATAAAAAGGCGAAATCTATTCAGCGCGTTAATAGCTAAACATCTTCATCTCCAAAATGCGCTGTTTCTTTTTTTCTAAATATCTTTCATTGTCTTAAATAAGAGGTCTCAATTTCGTTAAATTTCGCTGTTTTCGCCTCATAAAAAACTATTTGTTTCATAGCAATAGCTGAAAATATTTATGCTATAATTATTTTTTTCTCAAGGGCAGGTGTTTAATTAGACAAATATTAAAAAATAATAATTTAAACCACTTTATTTCAAAATTAATAATTATTTCGATCGACCTATAAAATATTGACTTTATAAACAATAATTGCGGGCAATATTCCTTAGTAGCCGCTGAGCGGCTGTAGCGTTCAGACGTCTTGTCTGTGCCAAATTTTTGCACTTCCTCTCGCTCTAACATTCCTCTTTCTCTCTCTTTCCCTAATCTTGGTTGCGCATTGTTACGAATTGAAAGTTTCTCTACTTTATTATTTTTTGCATATAATTCTTTAAGGGTTTATAAATCATTTTGTATTTGTTTTATAACTTTTAATTTCGATATGGACCATAAACGTAAAAAATATGCTTGTACCAGAAAACGAAAATTGAAATCAAACGTTGAAGCAATGAACAGAAATAGAATTCAAAGGTAAGTTTTTTTGTGTTTCATAGTAAAATAGTTAACAACGTGCATATGTGTGAGCACTTGGTTAAATATTAGGTATATAATTAGGTACCTAACCTACATATTATGTAAGTTCTTCAAGGAAATATAGAAGTATTATACATTTTTGGATTGCACATGATGTTTTGTTTACAAGCGACAGTAGCCTAATGGCAGGGAGCGGACCGCGAACTCAAAAAGGTCGTGGGTTCGAATCCACCATTCGACTACTGGCGTGAACCACTCGTAACACACTTACCACGAGTGGTTAATGTCCTTTTTTTTAAAAAAAAGTACATTATGTTTTTATAGAAATACTTTTTTAATTTAATTTTTAAGTGTCATAAGGAAAATTTCGTCTTTTTGATTTTCAACTAGAGATTTCCTTGTTACCGGTAGCTGCTGATGTCGAGTTAATGACATTTTTAGATACGAAAACTATTCAGTAATACACGTAGACTACAAGTAAACTATTAAGTAATATCCTCAGCATCCCGTAATTTATTGTACGCCCACTATGGCCAATTTTGGATATAATGTGGCGTCAAACTGCTTACGACGTCCAATATACGGACGTCAAATAGGAGACTTAGCGCAATGTTCGCAAATTGTCATGCTGATCACAGAAACGTCAAAATCTAAAAAAAATTGGACGTCATTTTTCTTCCTCTTTAGCTTCCTGAGCTAATTGATTCTCGCATGGAACGCTCGATGCCAATCAAAGACCCTCCATACATCATTCAAGCCATTGCGAATAAATTAAAAAAAAGCGCTAAGTCGTCCGTCGATGCTGCTGTACAAGAATAGTAATTCATGCATATAGGTAAATGCTATACAAAGTTACATTATACTTTAATGAGAAACTATAAATATGTGTGATAGTGGACTGTTTGTACTTATATAGAAATTATTTTGAGTTTTTTTTAATCTATTTTAGTATTTAGAACTACTTGACGTACTTGACGGATTTTCGATAGTGTCATCGACTTATTACGAAACCCTCAGTGCACGACTCATTCTAGCACTTGCCAGATTCATTTGAATAATCAATAATACGAGTACATGTTATACAGGTTCTAGATGATTATCTTTTAGAAACCTTTTCAACAAAACAACAAAAATTATACAAACTTAAAATATATTTTTTTTGTGTAACGAATTTTGTAATAAAAGCATGGAACAAAAATAGATACGAGGTAGAAAATCTGTATGTGAAAATTTGTTAGCTAATTATCAATAATCCTGTATATTAGATAAATTGATACTGGAAAATCTTAGTAGAGCAACTTTCCACGCTACGGCCAGAAAGATAACTGCGGTGGCGGTACATGAAGTGGCGGGGCAGGGAGGGTGTAGATGTGTCACCAGAACGCAATTTTTCTGTTTTGCTCTGAAAGACTGGGCTCTTAATTCTCCTGTAGGATCCAGAGGGTCGGGCAAATGAGAGTTTGCCAACTGGCATAGGTAATTAGCCGAAAGAAAAAGGCAAGTCCGAACGGTCTTTTATAAGAATAATTAATTAAATAATATTTTTTATTATCAAAAGTTTTAAAACTGTATGTAATAGCGACTTGTTAATGTTTAGGCAAAATTCTGTAAATAAGATGATAGAAACGTCAATAAACTTCTGTTTTAGTGATAAAATAGCGAAATAATGGAAATATTAAATAATATATGAAAGATTTGATTTTGGGAAAGTAGTTTTGATTCGTGCATTAAACTGTTGAATTAGTATAACATAGATTAAATCGGTTGGATTGTATAAGATAAGTGAAATAAATGTGAATGTTTAATAGTTTTATGATGTGTTTAAATTTGTACTTTTTTGAAATACAGTTGTTTTGTGTTTTGAGAAATAAAGTTATGATGCAATATATGGAAATGTGATAGTGAAAATTATCGATTCTTGAGGGGGATTTTTGCGCCTGGTTCTCCTAAGGTTTGGCTCTGGAAGTAATCTAGTAAATCACTCATTTTTCAATTCGTTCGAAACCAGCCATAGTTTCCCGTTATAAATCAAGAAAGAAAACAAAATTAGGAAAATTAAAGTAAAAGTAGTGAAACTTCAGTACCACATTTCTAAGGGCAGTTACGAATAATTGCTGTTTTATTTTACCAGTGTCTACCGTATAAGTAGGGAAATAAGAAGATATACAGTCCACTAAGTTCATGTCTGACGTCTAGACCGGGACCATTAACTGGGGCCTGTAACCTTAGTGGCAAACCACTGTCTTTTGAGAGAGCGGTTAAGGTTCTGAGTTGAAAGTCTTATCAGGGGTCACGCCAACCGCGATGATTCCCGAAGCCTACGAGGTGTGGCATAGGAAAGGGACCAGTAATTGGTCGATCACTGTTACGGCGTGAAATGAAGAACGCGGCCGTACTTTTCAAAATAATCATCAACATTTGCTTAAACTATACTATAATTTTTACTTATCGTTACCATTATTTTTTAGTGAATTAAATAAAAGTACCATATATTTCACCGCGCCGACCATCTGCGTTCACTACCGCACGAGCGCTTGTCAAGTTTGGACCTATGTCAGTTGATTTCGCGCGCTCCGTCTCGTTTCTGTAATAGGCGCTGCTATTTGGCCTGTGTTCCGAAATAGAACTCAACTACGACCGCAGTTTTGTATTTACTTTCGTACAGTATATTTCAATTAGTATAAAGTTCGCACATTATTATAATACCAGATCAGTTAACTCATTATAGTTATTTTGATTGTAGCTGAGCTTCCTTACCAGTCGGAATGGGGAAAAATAAATACAAGTATCACTAAAGGTAAAAAAAATATCCTATCTCTGGAGAAATAATAATGTAGAATAAAAATGTCTGCATGCTTGCCATATGGACTGGCCCAGATTATGCAGTAAAAGTACAAAAAATCTAAAAAGACGACAAATTTTGGATTTACCCAAGTTACAAGCGTTTTATAAAAAGTGTGTGCCTGAAATTATTGACTCGAGATGAAGAAGCTCGATCAATGCCGTTGCTGCAAATATTTTTATAATAAAAAAGTATGGTAATTGACTGTAAGTACCGATAAAAAAATATTAGTTACAGTTGGTTATTTTAGCAGAATCATTAAAAACGTAGACAGAGAAACCTATAGAGAAATTGACGCCTTCTTTCACATTCGCACACGAAAAAGATAGATTTATGCATACGTCTTGCATAGAAATGAGATAGAGCGGTGTGATTGTTTGTCCCTTTCTCCGTGCCGGTTTTTTTGTTTAGCAAACTCTACAGTTTGCTAAACAACTTTGACAGCGTAGCGATTTAAGGAGTTTACAAGTTGGTTTAAGTGAGAAAAAAGTGTTTTGTGAGCGTAAGATTGGTGAATCTTGTTCAGTTCAGTTCTTAGAACAATTAAAATTTTTATCTAAATGTGTTTAAAAGTCATACCGATTATTCTATAACCTAAAAATTCGTTATCGTTCTTTCTTACTCGAGGCCACGCCGATCATTAGTCTATAGGTTTCTCTGTCTACGATTAAAAAGGTGGTCAAAATGACTACACAATATTTTTTATAAGGAATAAGGTTGATAAACGAGCACATAGTCCACCAGAAGGTGATGTGGCCTACAGACACCTACATCTATCCTAGATTAATAATCAAAATGTAGATGTGATCTACGGTTCTCCACACTCACCATACGAAACACAGCAGTGAATAAGCTGCTATTTTACGTTAGTAGTCGGTGAGAGCGTAGTCCTACCCTAGTCGAACCATTTTATTCGTGCTACAGTCTATTATAGTTGCCGACACGAGTCGTGAGCACAGATAAACTGTGGTAGGAGGTAGGTACACTGTCGGGCAAAATTATTGGGTACCTTTATTATTTCAATTCGTAATTGAATATTTTCGCTGACTTTTCTGAAAATGTTTACTCGAACACATCAACTTTTACTTTGATACAGTAATGTTGCAGATATTCGTGTTCGTTATTTTATTATCTACTATAAAGTATTTAATGTATACCTGGTGATTAGAATTGATTATTTTATTAATAAGAAGGAAGAGGTGATATGCCTTCCATAAAATCTGGTATTGCGGTGCGCCGTACAGTAGCTACTGAGACATTAGTCGCCTCAGCAGTCTGTTTATATACGTCTATGATGTTTTTCGAAGTACCTAATTTTTTCACGTAACTAATCGCTAAATAGACCAATTGTCGGCAAACTGATAACCAAAATGTGAACACTCAAATTATAACAACAAAAATAATTAAAAACAAGAAATAACAAAAACAATTAATAACAAGGAATACACAAACAACAATTAACAACGGGGTAATAAAAAAATTAACGAAAATAAACTAATTAAAAAAGTTATCACTAAAATTATTGCTCTGAAGTGTACGGAAGCCGAATGATACGTTCGAAACCAATAGACGACGAGAATCGACTGATGAACCAATCACGTTGAACGTCAGCGTGGTCAACGTCGTATCGACCAATAAAAAGTGTGCTCACGACTTATGTTGGCAATTATATGTATTCTGTGCCACAGTCATAAATAAGCTTCCGTGGGACCATGAGTGCTGTAAAATATATGAAACGTCGGGAATATAAAATAAGCTAATATACGCGATAAAATCCGTAAAAACTAGTTTATTTAAATGTGTAGTGTATATAAGAAATTATTATCATTCGTCTGATAAATAAATTAAAAAAAAAACTAATATAGCTGCAACGGGGTTCTGCCGCGTATAAATTATATGAGAACATGCCATTGATGTAACCATAGATTACTGTATATACATATACTTGGATGTAACGATTAAATATTTTTCTTACGTTTTGTGTTGATCGATCAGTCAGTTTTTGCCTGGTGTAAATATTACGTAGGTAATTCCTATTTACCTAATTACAATACTTTATCTGACTATTGACTGCTAGTAATGTTATTATTCAATATTTTTTAAATCAATCACCGCCGGTAATGCATACAAAGTGGTCTGAAAAGATAGCGGGGTATCTGCATCCCTAGCATCCTCATATAGAACCTCTATGGTTATAGAGATGCTCGTTCTTGAAGCCAACTTCTTTTTTAATTGCATCTACTGCAGGCTTAAATAATTTTAAACAAAAAAAGCCTTTGCATAGTGCTTTTCTATCTTAAAGAAATACCAATAAAATACATCGTAATTTTATCATTTATTGCTGTTTGCTGTTCGCTACAATAAATTACAAAAGAACAACTTATGCTTTAGCTTTATTAATAGTTTGTTCTTAATTTTGATTTATTTTTTGTTAATATTTTAACCAATAATAAATAAATAAATATGACTAATCATAGTTTGAGCACTCATTTTTTCCCAACAAGTCAGATAAGATATATCGAATATTTTATTACCTACCTAGAAACTGTTACCAATGTTGATTTAATTAACAGTATCAAAATTCATTATATTATGAATATTCCTTCAAATTTTACACATCATATTATTCTATTTAAATTATTTAACATGAATTCACTCTGAATACTTTTTAGCTAAAAGTAATGTTCTTAATATTTCTTAATAAACTTTTCCTTGCAGTAACAGGCGTCTTTCGTGTTGGATTTGATCCAGGTCAAGAACCGATTGACCCTGGTGTAAACTCCTGGGGTTTTTGGTCTCGCACATCCCTCTCCCCAGGATACAACTCCTGTAAAAATATGGATTAATTTTAATTGAAATAATTTATATATTTGGACTGTGATATATCATCAAATTTAAAACCAAGACTCTTGGTCACTTATATCTCAAAATCCTTGAGGATCCCATGTGGAACTTAGACCTGGTCCATCACTATTGACCGCATGAGGATACTTTAAGTTCAACAAGCTGTACTACGGATATGCTTGGACTCTGCGTGATGGAGTACTGCTATTCATCTCAGAACCATGCCAACCGTCATGGCCTAAAAGATAAGTAAGCTGAAGTGGTAATGGGCCATCCATTTAACTGGAAAAATCAACAACCAAAGGGATAGAAAGTTTCTCGGTTTGCAGCGTCGTCCGGCCGACCCTCCACTAGACGTAATGACAACGTGTTAGATACGGCGCAAATCGAAGGATGCAGGTTGGGCAAAA
Organism: Parnassius smintheus behrii; assembly: GCA_036936625.1. Classification (NCBI taxonomy): domain Eukaryota; kingdom Metazoa; phylum Arthropoda; class Insecta; order Lepidoptera; family Papilionidae; genus Parnassius; species Parnassius smintheus. The sequence continues at coordinate 26,215,023 of JAUPFT010000014.1, read as the reverse complement.
CCATGTTTGGTGCTTTTTCGGAGTTACATTCAGCAGTAGATATTTGGAGATCTGTAAAGATGAATGATGATGATATAATCAAATTACCTTATGACGGCTCCGGCTCCGGCTCCGAATGAATGGGTTCGAATCCCGCACGGAACAAATGTTTGTATGGCTTACTAATAATTGTTTCGGGTCTAGATTGGTGGCATTATGCAATTTTTGTATGTCAATAGCCTCGATCCAGGAGGAAAAGGAGAAAGAAGGAAATCTACTGTGGGTGTAGTTTATAATAATTAAAAAAGAAAAAAGGCTTTTCAATAAAAAAAGCGCGTGCTTAAGACGTTACATAGTGCAATGTAGTTATTTCCAAACCAGCTCGAAGCACACACACACATACACGTCCACAGCTGGTCTTTTATAAAGTAACCAAATGGACAAACGACAGTGGGAAAGAAGTCTTTCACATTGACACTTGGTCATTTAATGATTTGTCATAAACCCACGCTTGGGAGACGTACTATTTCGCTATTTCGATGTTATTTTACGTCTTGCCGAAATGATTTACCTCTATTTATCGTCGAAATCGAAAGTCATTAGATTTCTTCGCCATTTTCCATTGTTCTTCCTTATACGACACTTACATTACGCAATGGAGTGATGGCTGATTCTCTTTCTCCGCCACAATACAGCAAGTCATTAGTCAGTTACTGATACTGACTGAGAGGCAAATTGTTTGAGGAAATAAGGTTGCAGTAAGTTTTTTAAATGAATGGGTTCTATTCCATCCATCCATTATATCCTATACAGATTTCCTCTTAGGGGGATATATATATATATATATATAGAATATATATATATATATATATATATATATATATATATATATATATATATATATATATATATATATATATATATATATATATATATATGTATGTATATATACGTATACACTCGGCTTGGTTTTTCTGCCCATCTCATGTTTCGGTTGCTCCCTGTCTTTCTTTTTTCATTCTTACACCGCCACTACATGGTTTAATGAGCGGGTTAAAAATTCAAGTAACCCGCCCACGTAATCGGTTCATTTAATGAGTGGGTTAAGTTAATGTGTGTTAAGTTAAGGTAACGTGACGAGATGGGGGCGTTCGCCACTGCTCGCCGTGCCTTCTGCACGAATTAATCTCTTGGTTGACCACGTGCGTGTGAAATTGACATATTTTTTATTACTATTTACTTTAGTAAATTAGCAAAGGTCATGTTATATATTGTATGTTGCTATTAAGGTTGGTGTTATTTTAAGAGTATAAGGAGTTGTTTTTAATGATCATAGGTTTTTTAGCTGAGATTTTATTTGTGTGTTTGATACGTAAATTTTAATATTATTAGTGTACCTAGTTTAGAATGAAAAATAGGACACTATCGCATTCGGTTCGACCTGAAAGGATAGATGTCTTAAATATGTAAATATTTCGTTTTCACTGACCTGCAATTTGCCACGTGTTGGTTTCGTTTTTGTACACATGCAGGGGTCCACCGGAATCTCCCTGGCACGCGTCCTTCCCGCCCTCGTCAGTTCCGGCGCACAACATGTTCTCCGTTATGCGCCCCTTATAGCTCGTTTTGAGGCAATCTTCGTTGGAAATTATCGGAACCATCACCTAAAATAAAGAAAATATAAATTTATAAATATAATGCGTTTTCACATTTAAAGACTAAGATGGGATACTTAGTCTGTAATTCTACCGGTTTTCTACACCCTTCAGATCGGAACATAGCAATATAAGCACTGTTTTGCTAGAAAAATGAGAAGGAGGGTGGTAAATACCCAAACAAACTATTATAATACTAAAGTGGCAACCAATTTACAGCCCACCACATTTAAAGTGGTCACTGCATTTTAAAGGCACCTGCAGCGAGCGTTGCAAGGCGTCCGGATAAAGCCGGACACACTCCGGCATTTTAGTTACGTGTCCGGTCAAATTAGACGTTGTTCGGCCGGCCTGGATTTTGTTAGGCTTTTTAAATTTGACCATTTTTTAAATTTTTTGCATACTTATGTATGTACATAATATTGCAATTATTGAAATTAATATTGTATTAAATATTGAATTTTTAATAATAAAGAAGACTGATTTATTAAATTTTATTGTTATTTTATTACAATTTTAGTAGATTTTATGGTAAAGTGATAAGAGATATTGTTTTACTTTAAAAAATATATATATATAACACGTAACATAATTAACGCACTTCGAGCAAGTAGTTTGTTCAGGATCGTTTACTGAATCGATTCCTATCATTTTTAATATGGGTAATTTTTCACCCCAAAAATAATTAAAACTACGTAAATTACAGTCACACTAAATCTGTACAGTCAAAACAAACTGAAATGGACCGTAACTTAAGGCAATAAATCTTTATGAGTGCAGTTTTATTTGTATTATTACTAATTCTGTCATTCAATAAAAATAAAGAAAAATGAACTTTATTTCAAGCACGTTAAAGTCTTTGCGTTCGTGGATTTGTATTGTGACCACAACACCTTCCGGAATTAGCATAACTAATTTGATAATAATCAGTGCATAAAAATGTTTAACTTAAAATTCAGTGTATGTCTGTATAATCATAATGATTATAACATAATATATAATAGCCGCCACGAGTCGTGAGCACACTTTTTATTGGTCGATACGACGTTGACCACGCTGACGTTCAACGTGATTGGTTCATCAGTCGATTCTCGTCGTCTATTAGTTTCGAACGTATCATTCGGCTTCCGTACACTTCAGAGCAATAATTTTAGTGATAACTTTTTTAATTAGTTTATTTTCGTTAGTTGTTCTTGTTACCTCATTTTTAACTGTTTTTTGTGTATTCCTTGTTATTGTTTTTGTTATTTCCTGTTTTTAATTATTTTTGTTGTTATAATTTGATTGTTCAGATTTTGGTCTAAATATGCAGAGAAGGAAGGATTCGGTGTTAAATAGACAATCCCTACAAATGGTCTATTCAGTGTTTAGTTACATGAAAAAATTAGGAACTGCGAAAAACATCATAGACGTATATAAACAGACTGCTGAGGCGACTAATGTCTCAGTAGCTACTGTACGGCGCGCCGCAACACCAGATTTTATGGAAGGCATATCACCTCTTCCTTCTTCCACCTCATCATCAATTCTAACCACCAGGTATACATTAAATACTTTATAGTACGGACACGAGTATCTGAAACATTACTCTATCAAAGTAAAAGTTGATGTGTTCGAGTAAACATTTTCATAAAAGTCGGCGAAAATATTCAATTACGAATTGAAATAATAAAGGTACCCAATAATTTTGACCGACAGTGTACCTACCTCCCACCACAGTTTATCTGTGCTCACGACTCGTGTCGGCAACTATACTAATTGGGATGTCTGAGGGTGTGCGTTAATTACGTTACATATTACCTACAACTGGTAAGAGCCTAAAGCAGTCTATGGACATCCGCAACTAACTTTAAACAAAGAATGACCTCACAGACCCATAAACAGAAAAGAGATCCTACCACCTGGTTATATATTTTATTCGTCGAAACCCACCTCCCTCAAGACGTTGGAGACGGAGCCGCCCTCCTCGGTGGTGCCCCAGCCGGCCACCGTGGCGGTATGTCCGGTGTACGACAGCCCGGGCTCCGGTAGACACACGGTGGCCACCCCACGGTCTTCCTCCTCTTCGGTGTCTTCACCGTCAGTTTTCAGCTTCTTAATTGCGCTGGTGAGATCTATCTGTTGATGTATACAAAATTACGGTTTAATAAGAAATTTAATGATTCCCTTTTTAGTGACAGTACACAATCGTGTAGACATCTGAGAGTTTCTTCAAGAGAAGGGTGAATGAGACTTTACTAAGCGGGTAGCGGTAAGACAGGGTGACGTTATTTCCCCGAAACTCTTCACCGCTGCATTGGAAGACGTTTTCAAGCTACTGGACTGGAAAGGATACGGTATTAACATCAATGGCGAGTACATCACTCACTATATAGTATAGATAGTATAGTCCTTATGGCAAAATCGTTGGAGGACTTAAGCACTATGCTCAATGACCTCAATAGTGCCTCCCAACGGATAGGTCTTAAGATGAACATGGACAAAACAAAGATCATGTTTAATGTCCATGTCACACCTATGCCGGTAGTTGTTGGGAGCACTGAGCTCGAAGATTTGCCGAGTACGTTTACCTGGGACAAATAGTCCGACTAGGTAAGTCCAACTTCGACCGAGAGGTCAATCGACGGATTCAACTCGGCTGGGCAACGTTCGGGAAATTACGACGCATCTTCTAGTCAGGTATACCTCAAAACCTGGAAACTAAGTTGTACAACCAGTGCGTGTTGCCAGTGATGACCTACGGAACCGAGACGTGGTCCTTCACTGCTGGCCGTATGAGGACGCTCAAAGTCGCTCAGCGAGCTATGGAAAGGGCTATGCTCGGAGTTTCTCTGCGTGATAGACTTAGAAATGAGGATATCTGCAGTAGAACCAGAGTGACCGACATAGCCCAATGAATTAGTAAGCTGCAGTGGCAATGGGCCGGCCATATAGCTCGAAGAACCGACAACCGTTGGGGAAAAAAGGTTCTTGAGTGGCAGCTTCGTACCGGTAGGCGAAGTGTAGGGCGACTGCCCACTCGATGGAGTGACGACCTGGTAAGACATACAGGAAGTCGATGGATGCAGGTGGCTCAAGACCGTGCTTTGTGGCATACCTTGGGGGACGCCTATGTTCAGCAGTGGACTTGTGAAGGGCTGTAATGATGATGATGAAGCGGGTAGCTTTATCAGCCAGACTATACCAGCATTTACCATCAGGTGGAATCACAGTCAATTCATTCAATTATTCATTACAGCCTATCTAAAGGTCTCCCCCATAGTAGACATGTGTCAATCGTGAATGATTCGTCCATTTCACACGGGTCGCATCGAAGTATTGATGAATGCAAATACATAAATACATATTTAAGACTATTGTAAAGAGTACTGAATCTAGTTTACTGTCGAAATGATCCATTTGAAACATCGAATCACCCGGTTCGTAAGACGAATCAATACTTGAATAATCGGGTCACTAGGAAATGAATAAATGAGACATGTCCACCCCGTAGATTGTCACGTAGTTGCTACGCTTGAATGCTCCCGTTTCAGTTTTCCATTGTCGCCTTTTACAAAACCTATTCGGTAAGTTATTATAATTACTACTTTATATTTAAAAAAAATATACGACAAAACTCGAAAGTCTATATTTTGTGTTTTACACAAATCTGTTGACTCTAGGTGGCTACTTCAAGGACTACAGTTCTTTAACACAAACAGTTTTAAACAAAGAAAGATATAAATCGGCACTCCTGACTATTAAGATGGAACGGCTCCAAACTGAAAACCAACAGTGGGTGGACTTCTGCATAGCGACAGAAATAGTCAATAAGATGTAGCCGATTCTGACACGTACCTCGGATTACGGCTAACGTCAAACTTGCATATTATAATATTGCAGGACTCAACTAAAGGAAATTCTATGAAATGAAAATTTCAGAAATTTCAGCATTCTTTTTTCTTTTCTTTTTTGCTAGTCCTTGGGCTTGACTGCTGTAAATGGGCATGCCAAACGTATGTATAATTTCTGTTCGCGACGGCCTAACAACGTTAAGAAACAAAGTGATAAAGAATATTGTTTTTGTATTAATAATGAAATTACCGACAAAACTGGATGAAAGCGTGTATTAATATAGTTGTGTAACATATTTATAACTCTTAGTATATTTGTATAGAATGTCGTTTTGATAATAAGTAATATAAACAACTTTTATTATATTAAGAAAAATCGACCAATCACAGCGCGTCTTATCGTGGAACTCTCTAAAAGTTTTAATTAACTGCGTAATAGTTCATACTTAAAATAAGGAAAATAATTTTATATTCTAAAAGAGTTATAAATATGACATTCAATTAGCATATGGCTTATAGATTAAAGAAGTGTAGGGATATTTTTGTATAATTAAACGCATTTCGTAGTTATAGAAAAATCAAAGAATTAATGTACCCAAATATTATGAAAATTTTGGACATTTCGTTTAATAACTTTTTACAATGTTAATATTTTGAGTAACCTTTATGATGTACTAATAAAGTGCCGGACTACCGATTTAATAATGTATAACATGTTAGTGTAGCAATTAGTTTTGTATAGAAAATATTGCAATTTATGCCATTTGTATAGTGAAAAGTTTATGCAATAAAGAGGCAAACGGAAAATGGCAAGCGGCTCACTGCAAAGTATTGCCAAAGTCTACCTTAGGGGCTCGTGACCCAGTACCAGTAGTAGTGTGAAGAACTACCAGTCACAGTGAAGTGAAGTGAGTGGTATCCGGTGGTAGCTGAAGTGACTAGTAGCAGTATATAGTGAATAGTGAAAGTGTTAGCTAGCCGAAAAAGGTCGTAACTGATATTCGCAGTTACACATAGTGAAAGTGTTAGCTAGCCGAAAAAGGGCGTAACTGATATTCGCAGTTACATATTATAGTGAAAGTGGTAACTGATATCCGCAGTTACACAAGTGATAAAATCAACTAGTTTAGTTGATAATAGCTGCTAGTCAGTAGTGTTAGAAAACCAGCTACTACCAATAGATCTTTGATACCACCGTACAATTTAAAGAAATCTTTCGAAATATACAGTGACCAACCAATAGTGAACAACCGTAGTTTAACAACCGTGATCAATAGTTATAGTTATAAAATTTCGCGACTAATCAATCAGTCGAACCGCTGGCCACTACCTTGCTATTTGTATTTGTTAATCGTGCATTTTGATTTGAACCACAGTCCACAATACCTCAGCGGCACCCACAAAGACGGCGGTGAAAGTACCCACCGGAACCTATAGGTGTAGGACGTGAGCGACTCGCGAAGTATCTTCGACAACATTTACTCCGGAGAGTTTCGCCCGTCCGGCACAATTTCACTATGTGGAATACGTCCAGCAATAGATTAGAGAGAACTTTCCGGGAGGCATACCCCCGCAAAGGACTGTCTAGGACTGGCTTGGATTATGAGTATTATCATGTTCATCATCATGACAGCTTACAAAGTCCATTTCTGTAACGGTAGCCTCCCCATAGATTGCCTCATAAGGGGGATATTTGCCATAGTTGCCAAGCTTGGCAGGCGAGTTGGCAACCATTATTTATTTTCTAGTTGCTAGAAAGACGCTGCTGTCCACCTCCTGGTTTTTCCCGCTGTCGCCTAAACGACATCTACGGGACGATATGTACGTTTAATTATTGTCTGTGTTAAAACCTACCCTCTGATCTAACTTCAACATAGCGATGTCACTATCATATGTGCCAGGGCTGTAGCGCGCGTGGCGGATGATCTCTGCCACCTTCCTGTCTATCGTCGTCGTCTCATTCGCGATATGCCGATCGTGTTCTAAGAAGCGCACTGTCATTCTTTCTTTTCGGAATCTGGAAAATAATTTATGACGGTAATATAAAACTTGTTCCTTTTCAAAAATATCAATAAGGACAAGTAAAAAGGTATGAGAGAAATTATTTAACTTGAAATGCCACAACTGAATGCAATAGCCTTAAGATATAGTTGTTTTCTTCTTTCTTTAAAAAGTTACGCTTCTGCTACTGTACTTAGTTTTCAGTGTAATATAAATAAACTTTAATAATTTTATTATTTTATTAACTGAGACAATCGCAAAATATCTAGATAATAAGTTGAAAGTTATAGGTGTTTTTCTTGATTTGTCGAAGGCCTTCGACACTGTCTCTTTTCCCCTACTTCTGCATAAGATGGAATTGATCAGCGTACGAGGGATTGCTTTAGATATATTTCGATCTTATCTATCTAATCGCACGCAGTTAGTTAAAATCGGTGATTACACTCGTTTACCTACTACTGTCTCGTTTGGTGTACCACAAGGTAGTGTACTAGGCCCAACTCTCTTTTAGTTAGTTAGTTTCTTTAGTTTATGTAAATACTTTATGCACACTTACCTTGCCTAACTGCAAAATCATTCCGTACGCCGACGATACGGCTTTAATTGTATATGGTAAGGACTGAAATGAAGCCCAACACAATACAGAATATGCGCTTGGTAGGGTCATGCGGTGGCTTAGTAACAATCTATTGACATTAAATGTAAACAAGACTAAATATATTACTTTCACTCACCGTGCCAGTACCCAACCATCAGCGTAATTTCATATCAAAGCACATACATGTGAACAACATAGCTTATGCAACTGCCCAAAACTTACTAGTTCCACTAACATAAGATACCTCGGACTTATCATTGACTACTGCCTATCTTGGTCAGAGCATTTAAGCAAATTAACCTGCCGTATTAGAGAACTAATACCAATGTTCAGAAAATTGAGGAATTATGCTGACTTTGAAACATTGCTATGTGTTTACTATGCTCTTGCTCAAAGTTTAATACAATACTGCATTGTAACCTGGGGTGGAATTGGAAAAACAATTTTACTCCCCTTAGAACGTGCTCAAAGAGCAATCTTAATTTAATTATCACAAAGATTTAGCACCGAACTTATTTTTAAGAAATGTTCTGTACTTACTGTGACAGCTTTTTGTCATGTCTGTTATACTACGTAAGCACAAAAATACAGTTAAAACCTAATTTAAAACGTAACAAAAATAGAATTTGTGACATGGTTTCTCATAGAACTGCTTTAGCACGTCGTCAATATTATGTCTTTGTCCCGTAATAAATGTAAAGATAAAATTCTAAATTGGCACACGCACACGCACACGCACAGGCACTCGCACACGCGCACGCGCACGCGCACGCGCACGCACGCACTCACGCACGCACGCATGCATGCATGCACGCACGCACGCACGCACGCTCGCACGCACGCACGCACGCCCGCACACACGCACATACGCACACACGCACAAACGCACACACGCACACATGCACACACGCACACACGCACGCACACACACACACACACACACACAAGTTTGTGGTAATTAGAAAGTTTTCTCTACATTTTTTTATATTTATTAATATATTTTACTTAACATGGTTGTGTATTATATAGCGAAATAATCTGTCATTTTTACTGTATTTGTATTGTACTACTCAGGGTGCAAGACGCTGACGGTTGTAACACAGTATATACTAGTATGGCCGTTAACGCCAACGACTTTGAAATGCAATTTTGTAATTTATATATATATATATATATATATATATATATATATATATATATATATATGATATAATACATACGTGTACCATGTCAATTAAATATACATAAACATCAATAAAATTAAATAAATATAAAAATACATAAATAAATAAAAGCCCAACCAGATGGAAGCCATCGGCAGGGGAGACCAAACGGCCGAGGGTTAGGGGGAAAGGGAAAGAAACGGGCGGACGATGCGGGTGGTATCGAAGAGCACGACCTTCTGCATTTGAGCCTGAAGCGGTCCGCCACGTAGTCCCAGCCGCCTCAGATGACCCGAGAGGCTTACTGGGATTAGCCCGTTTGCAAAGACGACTACAGGAATAATTTCGGTCGGCAGACCACCCCACATGTCGGTCACCTCGTGAGCCAGATCCAGATATTTTGTTCGTTTATCTGTTTCGGCTTTCACGAGGTTCTCGTCATACGGAATGGTAATCAGGCTTATTCGCAAGAACAGTCCTGTCTGTGATGACGGCCCGGTCCCAATAGAGCACGGCTTCCGGCAAGTACTTGTAATACGGCAATTTCCAATCCACTAGACGGTATTTTAGAGCAAGCTCCTGGTGAAGAATTCTGGCTTCTAGGTTGTGTCTGTTCAAGTACTCAGAGTTAGAAAACGCCGGACAACCGGAGATGACATACCTAAGTGACTCACCGGGATGGCGTAAAGCTCGACAGATGTCGACGGTGCCATCCTTTAGGATGTATCTCCGAGGGTTGTTGGTCTTAATAACCTGATCTTGTATTGCACAGACAAAACCCTCGGTTTCCCTGAAGAGGTCACCAAAGCGTAACCAGTGGAAGGAGGCTACTGTGTCTACGAAAGGCTCATGTAGAGCCTTGTAGAACCTCCCGTGGAGCTCCTTCTCCTTCCATACGGTCTCCCGGTCGGAAATGCTCTGCACTGCCGGGTCTTGCCATTGCGCGTTGGCTAAGGATAGGGGGGTAAGTCCTTTATCACAAGAAATGACGCCCTTATAGAATGGATCATCCGATCTCGCCAGGAAGTAATCACGGAGGCTGCACACTTCGCGATTATGCATAGTGAGCGTGCTCAGGAAGCCACGCTCACCATGCTTTCGCGGCAAGTACAGCCTCATTACTGACGATCTCGGATGATGCATCCTATGGGACGTCATGGTAGTGCGGACTTTTCTATCCAGGGCGTTAAGTTCAGTCTGAATCCACCTGAGTATGCCATGCATGAGGACAGGCATGACCCAGCCGTTATATGCGTTATTCAGCCGTTATATGCCTTATTCAGACCGGACAAAAGGCTGTTAAGCACTTTGGTCAAGCGTGCATAAAACATGTCGCAAACTGACTGTTTCATACCATCCTCATCGATACCGATGTTCTGTGACATACCCAGGTATCAGTATGTTTCAGCCTCGGAAAGGGTTCTTAAGTTGACGGGCATAGATAAGTCTATGCCTTCAGAGTTAGCATTCCTTCCCCTTTCAATATGGAGGACCGCACACTTATCCGTCCCTAGCTCCATTCCAATGGAATTGCTAAATTTACAAGTGATGTTTAGCAATTCCATAAGATGGGAGCGACTGGAGGTGAATAACTTGAGGTCATCCATATAGAAAAGGTGGGTCACTTTTGTCCCTCCTTTCCGTAGCTGAAATCGCCTCCCGGAGCCTTCCAGTAAGGTACTGAGAGGGTTCAAAGAGAGGCAGAACCAGATTGGACTCAGACAATCGCCCTGGAAGATACCCCTTCTTATCCTTATATGGTTCTCCGCAGCCATCATCCGCTCGCCCAGATGACAAAGGATCGTACTCCACTGCCCCATATACTGCTGTTAACTGTACAGTCTATCTTGTACAGCTCGAGGACTCTCTTTAGCCATGTATGGGGCACCGAGTCGAATGCCTCTGTAGTCTATCCAGGCGGCGGAGAAGTTCCGACGGTTGCGTTTCACCACTTTGCCAATGACCGCGTCAATGAGGAGTGGTTCCTTGGGTCCACGACCACCGCCCCGACATCCATTTTTCGACATCACCTGATTTGAGTCCAGGTGACGAGTGATTCTCGCGCTCAAAATGGATTACTAACATCCATTTTGAGCGCGAGAATCACATAAGGACTAGGGAAGTGACGACCCCATCGCCCGCTGACGTTATGTGACAAAACTGCTACGTTGGCGCAGTCAATCAGCACCCTGCCAAGAGGTGTGAGCGTGCCTAGGCAAAATTGTGGGTGCAAAGGTCCGTTTGTGCATTTGACAGAACCACGAAACGGTGCCAGGCTTGAGCGTCTCCCGTTATTTGGCGCCCATAAAATGGATGCTGGCACAAAGAGGAACGCGCATATTGCCGCTGCCTGGGGGTCGCCGGGGCGCGTCAGGAGCTGGCGCTGGACGCGGCAGCATGCGGGCCGCTAGCCGAGCGCAAAAAGCTGCACGGTCACCTAGCAGCCCTCCGTATCTATCATCCCCACCAGAGGGCTTGGTGTCGGCTGGGTCTTCTCGGACTTAGCAAGCGGCACCCGCCGCTGGTGGAGCACGTTGTATGCGTTGGTCACAAACAATGAACGCAAACGCACTGCGGGCGTACTTTAGGGCAAAAGGGGAAGAAACTGGATGTTTGGCTAGGATTCATCGTCTTTTTGCTGAGCTGGAGCCATCTTTAACCGTCACAGAGCAAAACCTGGCAGACCGAGTTCGGTATATCTTGCGCTCAAATATATTTGATGTCGCCGAACTCGAACGGCTACGACGTGAGGTTGTTCCCTCATCGGATGAAAATGCTACGGCTGAGGATGCGGCGCCACAAATTGTAGAGCAACCCGCAAAAGTTGGATGCTGCCGTGAATACCCCAGTTGTGGTTGATTCAAAAGATGATGAAACAGTCGCCCCGGAAATGGGATTAGAGCATATGACGAGTAGAACATTGGAAGAGGCGATTGTAGAAACGCGCAGTACGCCTCTCGAAAATCGACTGCGACTTCCCCGTATAGCCCTAAGCAAGCGGAATCGGGCTGTCGTGAGGGCTCTGAACCCAATGCTGGTGACCTATTTGGAAGCCAGCCGGGACCTTTGCGAGACGGACTTAATTCGTTTCGGTGCCACGCTGGCAGTCTGCCGTATCATAGGCGCCAAGGTTTCCACGACTAGACGCGCTACTGGCCAAAGTAGCGTTATCCCAGCATGGAGAAGAAGAATTGAGGAACGTATCGCAAAGGCTAGAGCTCTCATCGGCAGACTGATATGCTTCAGATCAGGCAATAAAAGGCCAAGAATTGTGCGCACCGTCACGATGGCGTTTGCTGGGACAAATGTCAGTTTGTCCCAGCCGGATATAAAGCAAAAACTGACGGAGCGCATAGATGATCTGAAGCAGAGAATCGCTGCTTGGGGAAGGCGGATTCGGCGATATACCGAGAGGTCGACACGGTTCAACCAGAATCGTCTCTTCCAGAGTGATCATAAGAGGCTCTATGAATCATTGGAGCGACCAATGGTAAGTGGAACGGGCCCAGCACCGAATCAGGCCGACACTGTAGTATTCTGGCGCGGTCTGTGGTCAGAGCCCATAAACTACAGTGAGGACCCTTGGACGTAAGTTGTGGCGAGTCAGTTTGCGAGTATAACGCCCATGGACCGCGTCATTATAACACCGGATGTCGTAGCTGAGGCGGTCCGTAGGGCCCGAACTGGAAAAGTCCAGGACTCGACGGGCTGCATCACTACTGGCTGAAGGGGTTCGTGGTGTGTCACACTGTGCTCGCCGACATTTTCAAGAGGCTCTGAACCAGAAGTCACTCCCGAGCCTCTTCACTACTGGGATCATCCATTTGGTTCCTAAAGACCAGGGTACCACAGACCCGAGCAAATACCGCCCCATCACGTGTCTACCGACCATACACAAGACACTAACATTATTATTATTATTTCTATTTAATTTTTTTTTTCAGCTATGGGCTGGTAAATAAATGGTGATTACGGGTTGAAACCAAGTAACCGTCATTGTAATAGGGGATAAGCTACATTACTGTCATCCTGCATGAATTTTCGAACGATGCGAAATGAATTTAAGATTGCTGCTTTTTGTATATTAATGTATGACTTCGGTGTTAATATATGTCTAACATTTTTAAACTATGATGTAAGTGCTTCGGGATTATTCCGGTGGTAGAAAGTACTACGGGTATTATAAAAACTTTTTACATCTTCCACATTTTTGTTATTTCTTCTTTCAGTTCTGTGTATTTATTTATTTTTTCGGTTATAGTTTTAATTAAATTATGCATATTAGGTACGGCTATATCAATGATATATACTGTTTTATTTATTTTATCTTAGAGCGTAATATCAGGTCTATTATAATGGATGGTTTTGTCTGTCAGAATAGCACGGTCGTAGTACATTTAAAAATTTATATTTTCAAGTACGGCCGTTGGTGTGTATTTGTAATATGGCGTATGTGTGTCTGGGATTAGTTTGTGTTTGATTGCTAAATTTTGGTGTATTATATTTACTATCTGGTTGTGTCTGTGTGTGTAATCTGTCTGCGTAAGTGTTGGGCAAGCTCCTGTAATATGCTGAATGGTCTCGGGTTGTTTTTGACATTTTCGACATTTATCATCTGCTATTGTAGGATCTTTTATTATATATTTTTGATATTTTTTCGTATTAATGACTTGATCCTGTATTGCTATCATGAAGCCTTTGGTTTCAGGGAATAAGTAACCACTTGCACTTTCATTGTGCGATACTGACTTCTCCCATATATCAGACCAAAACTCTTCAAGCTGCTCTTTATTATTCAGGTATCGGCTCGGTATTCTTCAGGTGATTTGTTTGTGTTCTTATGAGTTGAAAGTGTTTGATAAATTCCAAAGACTTTTCTGCTGTTAGTTACTTTTTTCTCTACCTATATCTGATCGGAGTTGGTTTATTCCTTTTTGTAATCTTATTTGCCATGCTGGTTCTGGGTTACGCTTGTGATTTGGCATTTGATTTTCATCTAAAAATTTTAAACCTAATTCTTTTGTTATAACCATTGCGGTACAATATACGAGGGTATGAATATCACTTAAAAGTGCATTGTCTATAATAAATCGGTTCAGTATATTATTGTTAAAAATATCTAGTAGCTTTGTAAGCTTTTTACTGTATTTTAATTTAGGTAATTTTGGTCTGCATGTAGGATCCATACCTGAGTATTTAAATATTGTTGTTTTTAATTCTTCATATAGTTTTTTAATTACTTCTTCTTCTATAGTTTCCTGTTCCAATGTTGTAAAATCTGTTTCTAAAATTATATCGTATACCATATCTACTTGCGTAGGAGTATTTGATGTTTGTATGGAATAATGGGTGGTGAGTGTTGAGTTTTGATCGCATGAATAATGTTCAGGTAAAACATTTGTTGCAAGAGCTTCTAAGTCTGTTGAGTTAGAACAAGGAAGAATGTTGTCGCTGTCATTACTATCGGTATTTGATTTCTCAATTTTATGCCTGCTTTCGTTTTTTAATTGTTCTAATTCTTCTTCAGGGAGATATTTCTTTTTAATTATCATTCGTCTCTGATCTGAGATTCTTTGCTCCGTAACATGTACTCCCGGGTATTGTTTAGTAAAAGATTCATGCAGGATTTTCCTGTAACATGATAAACATGTTGACATCTTTTGACCATGTCATGCGTACTCTTGCTTTACCAGCCCTAGTGGACGCAGGTAAAAAGGAATTCACCTCCTGCGTAACATCTAAAGTTGGTGTAGTTCTATTTGGATATGGTAGATTATGCCTTGTTAAGGATGACGGTGAAGGTATGTGGCGAATGTTGTACGGTGAAGGTTCTTCTAGTAAAATTGATGGTGTTGTATTGTCAGTCTGTCTGTTCTGTGTTGAGTTGGCTGTAGCATTTTCGGGTAACCCGGAGGGAGCCTGCCTATTCAGCTCCTCTCCGCTGACGGATCGTATACTGTCGCACCCAGCGCCAGCTCCAAGTGCGCCCCAGCGATCACCCCCGGGCAACGGCCCTAAACGTTTACTTCTTAATCGAGTCTCCATGTTTAATGGGTTACCAGTTCCCTGTTAGCCGTGCCAGTAAAAATATATCACGTGTCCGCCCCCTACTTGAATCAGATGGTCGATTCGGACGTACGGTTGGATTTTTGGATTTTAGGGGGTTTATATATATATATATATATATATATATATATATATATATATATATATATATGTGTATATATATATATATCTATTATACATAGTATTGACGAAACAAACGTGTTTTGCAGAATATACAATATGTAACAAAAACCCTGTGGTTCCCGTTAAGTGTGTTATCAGAATCAGTATCCAAGAGTATAGAATTTTTTTTTTCAAAAAAAACACGTTTAAAAAAAATAATTTTAATGAAAAAAAATATTTGCAAATTGTATGTGGTTTTATTTCCTCTAACTCACACGAGCATTGAAATAATACTAGTTTTTACGGAATTTATCGCGTATATTTAACTTTTTAATACCCCACGTTTCGAGAGCTTATAAATTCCGTAAAAACTAGTATTATTTCAATGTGTAGTGTTCGCGTAAATATAAGAAATCATCACACGAGCATTGTTAATGCGGGGTCTTTGACAATCCTCTTACTCCTTGTTTTTATTAAAATTATTTTTTTAAATGTGTTTTTTTTTTAATTATTTCTATATGCTTGGATACTGATTCTGATCACGCAGTTAACGGTAACCACAGGGTTTTTGTTACATGTTGTATAGGTATTAGGTATGCGCTTCAAAATTTTGGGTTGCCTGGCCAGCGGACTGCCTTGCAAATACAGTCTCCTGCGGGAATTACTAGTTTATTTACATAAAAAAGAGCCATTAATTTTGGACCTCTTGATATTTTTCGATAATATTTGGCATTACTGCCGAAATAAAATAACTTCCTTTACTTATAAGTTCCGATCGAATGTCGAGCAAAAGATGCTTAGTCTTACTTGGACGGAGAACGAAATGAAACGGACATTTTCCGACGGACAAGATGGGACGCGCACTTCGTGTGGTTTTATAGATTACAGAGCTATTATATATATATATATATATATATATATATATATATATATATATATATATATATATATATATATATATATATATATATATATATATATATATATATATATATATATATTGATTTAGGTTTTGCTTGTGGGGCGACAGCGCTGCCATAGCTGCTTAAAATTCATTTACTTGACATGGGCTTCCCTTTTAAGGAATTGTCTTAATCGTTACGCTTCGCAGACGGGTCGATGACCCCAGTACCCAGAATTCTAGAAGCTTTGACGCTGCTCACGTCGTCTGTCTGATATTTTACGTCTTGCGTGCACGAGGTGTACGACCGCAGCTATCGGAAGTCATAACATTGCTTTGGCATTAACCACAGTCACTTTTTCTCACTGTTTACCTATGCCTCCTTTTGTTTCCGAGAGTCCACCACACGCCCCCAGTTCACATTGGCGGACTTCTAAAAAAATAATTTAATTTCTCAGAGATGATTCTCTTTCCTCACGATGTTTTCGTTATAGGCTGAGCTCGAGGGAAATCAGCACATAAAATTACAGTTTATAATGTCATTGATAACGGTGTGAATCGAGCTCTATAGCTATCACGGCTACAACGGTATTATAATAGCAGTATGTAATGTCTTTCAGACCGTATGCCAGTCACGGCGGCCGCTCTAACTCGAGACTATCCATTCGTACAGGACAGCATTATGTGGGCTCCAGACTCCTGTGTGATTCACGGCGTGAAATCACGCCGTAATTTTGCCGCGAACTCGTCGCGGAAAACACATCCCTCCACATTCGCAATCGTTCACAGTTTAGTTCGCGCGCTCGTCGAAAATGGACGCTGAAATATGCACTGCTATTGCCGTGACGCTTTGGCTCACGACAATTACGTGTATATAAAAGATAAAAAACTGTATTTGTAGTGTTTTTACAATTACCGCTTTCTCCTAGAAAAGCATCGATCACGTCAAAGGCAATTCAAATGGGCTTGTAAATTTTGTCGCTGCTTGCTCCAGACTTCCTTTCAGAATCCTTCACCTTTTTCTTATAATTTCTATAACTGGACATTACACTTTTTTTCAATCAGTCACTTTTACGCTTTTTGAGGCAGAGCCATGCTGCAGTTATATTAGTAGTATAGTTGTAGCACAAATGGGTCGGCCCGACCGGGGAAGGACCACGCTCTCACAGAATACCAACGTAAAATAATAGCTTAATGCTGCTGTGTTTCGTATGGTGAGTGTAGAGAACCGGAGACACTTTTTACTGGAAACGAGGCATTCTGCATTTTGATTCGTTGAGGATAGATGTAGATGTCTATGGGCTACAGCATCCACATACCATCAGGTGGACTTTGTGCTCGTTTGTCACCCTATCCTATAAGATAAAATAAAATAATACTCATTATTTCCTTTATTCGTATTCATGCATCATGTATTTTCAATTTATTTTTATGATCTTTGTGTTTAGCATCCCATAAAATGGGTTCGACATAATAACACTCGATCAATAAGAGTTCCTGCTCGTTCGTCCAACTGATGCTCAGTTTGACGCACCGCCTTCCGTAAAAAAATACAAATAAGCACAACCTCACAACAACGAGTCTCGTGCGTTACTGTTTTCGCGCGCGAGTGTGGATGCGCTTGCGTTCACGGGAGGTTCACACCTCGTAAACCCTTTGAAGCGGGGACAAAATACCGACACTGAACGGGGAACATGGCGTGAAAAGGCGCGAAGCCCGTGAACGGGCGCGAAAGCCATCCACACTCGCGGTTCACGCCTTTCACAGGTGTTCACGGCGTGAATGTGGAGGGCGCTTACAGTCTACGATGGTATGCGTCGGCACAGAGTAATCTATATTCCCCCACTCTCATAGTCCGATGGGTTTACGTGCTTTTCGATGCACGGTTATGATTCTTTTTTACTTCCGGCTCTTCCTGAGAATTTCTCGATAGAAAATTCTAAATACTTATATTTCGGCTTATGGTCAATAATCGCGTTTAAAGCCATCAGGCCAACGAAGCAATCAAATATGTATATATTACCCAGCAGTACAGTGAGCAGCGGTCAGCACGTAGAGATCGGCGATGAGCGAGCAGCCGCAGTAGAAGCGACCCCCGTACAGCATCACGCACATCCAGGGGTACTCCTTCTGTTTCGTCTCGGTACCGCCTACGATGCGCCGATGAGTCCTGGCAATCCCGCACTCTGGAGAATGGAATGAATATAAGATTTTCATGTTTCATTTTTTTTTAAACATAATGAATATAAGAAGTACCTGCGGGTAATAATGTCTAGCTAAAGGAAATTCGAAAAAAAGTGGGTAATATCCAATTCGGTCTACAGATTTTTATAAAAATAATTGGCTTAGTACAGTTTCTATAAAGTATTAACGAATAATATTAACGAGTAACATTTGCCATAAAGAAAAACAAAATTCAACAATTCTAAAAACCTTGCTACTAGGCCTTATTTTAATATCGTAGGGTAATAAGGCCTACTGCTTTAACGAACTATAGAAATCAAACTATACGTTATACATTTAATATTTGTGATCAATAATCACATTATTGAGCCGTGGTAGCTCAAATGGTTAACGCTCGCTGTAAATATAACAGAACGCGAGTAACCAGGGTTCGATCCCCGCCGGCACCAATGAAATTGTTAATTGCAATTTTAAGTGCTGATTTACCACGTGCTCGGCGGTGAAGGAAAACATCGTGAGGAAACCTGCATGTCTGAGGAATAAGAAAAAAAAATATTTCGAAGACATGTGAAGTTCGCCAACACACATTATGGCAGCGCGGCGGACACTTCCTTGCCCTAAAACCCTCCCAGAAATGAGGGGAGGCCTGTGCCCAGCAGTGGGACGTATATCGGCTGTAACTTTACTTTACTTTACTTTACTTTAGGGTAATAAGGCCTACTGCTTTAACGAACTATAGTAATCAAACTATACGTTATACATTTAATATTTGTGATCAATAATCACATTAATGCAGCAATTAAGATTTAAAGTTCTAATAAAAATATAAATTTCCTCGTCTAACAGCTCTTATGGTCGCCACACACGGTCAGTTCAAACTGATCATTCCAACTAATCAGTTCAAACTAAAACTTTTGATATTTTTTAAAATATTGGATTTTCGATATATCGATAAATAAACTTATATATAAAACTCCGATATTGATATATTTATAATTATAGATAATAATAATAAAAATCTCCTCCAGACCGAATTTCGGCCACGGCGGCCTGCCTCAACGGAGACTAGCCATCGGCGCAGGACAGGATTATAGTGCCCAAGTATATACACAAGCACAGGTGCACTCTCTATTCCCTCATACAATCCGATGGGACGGTAAACCGACACGACCGGAGAGAGATCAGGCGCAGGACCAACGGCTTTACGTGCTTTCCGAGGCACGGGGGTGAGACACCGACAACTTCCCGACTCCGGGCAAATACTAAGAATTTCCTGTCGAAAAAACTCAATAATCAGCAGTCGCACCACTACAACCACTAGACCAACGAGGCAGTCATATTTATAATTATCAATATATCGAAAATTCAATATTTTAAAAAATATCAACAGTTTTAGTTAGAACTGTTCAGTTGAACTGACCGTGTGTGGCGACCATTAAAGTCATTAGGACAATGTTGAACAAACTGACAATCTGACAAACAAACACATTCCTCGTGATTATCGTCAGTGCGTCGGTTGTGCCTCGAGTTGAGATGAGTGTTAGGTTGAGTTGAGAGTTGCGTTGATCGTTGGGTTGAGTGTCCTTCCTACCGAATTTTTCTCACAGCGGCCAGTCTCCACGGAGACTAGCCTATCTGCACAGTACAGAACTATAGTGTCCAAATGTAAGCGCAAGCACAGGTGCACTCTCTATTCCCTCACGATCATCAAAACGCAATCCGACACGGTCTGAGAGAGCTTATGCGTCGGACCAATAATTGGCACCTAATTTAAAAGTTTTTTAAAG
The DNA here is from genome assembly GCA_036936625.1 of Parnassius smintheus behrii. NCBI lineage: Eukaryota > Metazoa > Arthropoda > Insecta > Lepidoptera > Papilionidae > Parnassius > Parnassius smintheus. Next base: position 26,194,754 of record JAUPFT010000014.1, on the reverse strand, counting down.
TCTTCATTTTTCGACAAACTTTGCCTTTGCTCTGTTTAGACAGCAGAAACCAGGTCGTTTTCTGACTACGACATTCGTTTATTAATAAAAGCATACGATTTATTTGCATAAAATACATTATAAAACAAAAAGAAACTATACAGGAAAGAAGGAGCATAATAAGGCCTATGATGAAACTTAGTAGACCTTAATAATCGTGGAGCAAGTATTTAAGAAAAACCAAATAAAAAAAATTGTCGACGATACTGTTGCTATGTGTAATATTACAAAATATATCTAAGATTTATTTAGATTGATTTTCATTGTTGGTGCAGTGCGGTCGTATCTTATGGTGGCCGGACGCAAGGTAGCAGCGAGTCTCTGCAAACTTGTAGATACATTATCATCTAATAGGAGTCCGTTGCTCCCCTTGACCAAGGGCGGTTATTATAAATACGATTTTTGATGCTTATGCCTTATTACTCGCAGGCACCTTAGATAGATATATCTAGTTTGTATTTATTTTTTTACTATTATGCAGGGAGGTAGTTGAGAGGTCTCTACAATAGCCTCTTTACACGAGTTTGTACGAGCAGTGAACTTTAACGGTCTTTTAAAGAAGTAGATACCGTCAACTTTTACCTGAGGATGTCGTAACTTTAGAGCCTTTTTTTAACAGTCTCACTCAGCAGTAGCAAAATATTAATTACTTACAAAAAAAATCAAAAAAAGTATTATATAATTGAAACAATATGTTATATGTGATTTTTGTTTTCTACCATCTAGGTACCATATTTTCACAGGTAATCCCCAGTCGTAACGTCGAACGACAGAAAATTGGAGCATCGTATTAGATGTGGTGGTATGGTGACACGGTTGCTCACGGTAGACCAAAAACGTGTTTGAATGAACATTTCCAACGCAGTTTAGGCGCAATAAATCCGAGTTTTGACGCGGATTAATTACTGTAGATGAAACTTGGATACACCATTATACAGCCGAAACAAAAATGCAGTCGAAACAGTGCTGTAAAGGGGGGAACCGGCTCCAAAGAAAGCAAAACCTGTTTTTTCCTCTGGAAAAGTGATGACGATGAGATAGCCCAAAAAACAGAAACCACCACAGAAGCATACTACGCATCATTACTTGACAAACTGAGGGCAGAAGTTTCGGAAAAACGGCCACATTTTTAGAAAAAGAAAATTCTTTTTCACCAAGACAACGCGCCGTCTCATAACTCAGCGGATGCCATGGCGAAAAATGCGAATTACGGTTACTGTTTGATCATCCGCCTTACTCACCAGATCTAGCCCCAGCGATTTCTTTTTGTTCCCTCATGTAAAAATTGTGCTTGAAGGAGAGAAACTTTCGTCAAATGAGGAGGCAATCACTTTCGTGAATAATTATTTTTCAGAGAAAAACGCCAAGTACTATTTGGAGAGAGATAGGAGCATCGCTGGGAGACGTATAGAGTTAAAGGAGACTATTTAGAAAAATAAAAATAAACTTTAAGAAATAATTGCTTGTATCTTTGTTAGGTCGGAAAATTTTTAGACCACCCACGTAATAATAGTATAGGACATAGCCAAATCACAATATCAAGGTAGCAACAACAATGCAGTCTAATTACTTATATCAACAATTTCATCCCCTATTTTTCCACTCCGGACTGTTTTCTTCAAATTTACAAAGTGTCCACCGCTGACGAATAGCCTGTTAAATTTTAGAAAGATCATTTGAAACGGTTTACAATTGGTGAAGATATCGTGTAACCTATGTAAAAAAAATTATAGCGAAATGAGAACCTCGTTTTTTTGAAGTCAACTTATAACAATTTAAAACAGAGCTCTCTTTAATTAATAATCTACTATTAAAATCTGTAAAAATTCCAAATTTAATACAATTCAAAGAAAAACTGTTCACTAACGGCATGTCGGACAATTTGCGGGTGGTTCATCTGATGGTTTCTCGGTTGTGGGCGTAGTGCCTCCTATCAAGTTGTTGATCCAGTCAATCAATCCCTTCTGCTTTCCATCCTCAGGCTCCGCTTCGGTGGTGCGGCAACTCGATAGCCCAACGCAGACTAGCAAAATGAATATCCAATTCATGATTCTGAAAAGAATTGATTGCTTTTTAGTTTAAACGTGTATGGGATTATTTCCTAGAATTAGTGTAGTTACAAATGGTAAAATTAAAAATTTTGTACAAGCGACTACAATATACTTATAATTTATTGTTGATTTTTTTAAAACCACTCGACCGATTTCGATAAAATTTAAATGGGGCCCTTTGAAACAAAAAAAATCGGATTCAGCCGTCTTCGAGTAATCGCTGAACTTACATAAAAAACAAAAAAGAAATCCGACGGATTGAGAACCTCCTTCTTTTTTTAAAGTCGGCCGAAAACACAAAATACGAAATTATATTATATTGGTTGATCAATAAGTTTTTGAAAACGAAATGAAACTTGGATAAGTATAACAAGTAAATTGTATTTATTTTTCAACGTATTTAGCCTTTTAAGCTGATACACCTTGAATTTACAAGTTGGTTAATGCCCTATGAAAAAAAAAGACTTGACCTTTACTTGACCTCAGCACACATCACCTCATCGTTGTCGATCATCGGATTTTATACCACGCAAGTGCTTTTTCAGGTGAGTAAAAAAGAGAAAATCACTCATAACTAGATTCGGAGAGTATGGTGGGTGCTGCATCAACTGAAACCCAGCAGTTCGGATGGCAGCCCCTGCAACATCAGGTCAATGGGCAGGGGCATTATCATATTGGAAAAGCAATCCAGCACGCAATTGTCATCGATGTTTAAATTCTTCGCGTACTTTTTTGATTAATGATGCGTAATAATGTCCGGTTTTCGTCTCTCCTTTACTTAAACACTCAATCGTTATCATATTATATATCACATTATATCTTCCCATTATTTTTCCGGCGAACGCAGACAACACGAATCTCTTGGCTGGCGAGGAGTACGGTCTTTTCCACACCTTGCTTTTCATCTCCGGGTCAAAATGGTGTATCCACGTTTCATCTACTGTTACGAAACAAGTGCAAAAATAATCTGGATGGATCTTCTTCAATTAATGCTAAATTTAGTTTTGAACTCGTTACTTTCTTTTGGGTGTTTGTTAATTCAAGGATCACTCGCGCGGCCATCTTTTTGAATTTTAAGGTGAGTTAAAATAAATTACTTAACTGAATTGTCCCAAACGAAAGTTTCAGAGCTAAATAACAGATGTTCCCACGTCGATCCACCTAAACAATTTCTTCGACTTTTTTAATGTTTTCTTGCATAGCAGCCGTTGTTTACCAACCGGAGCGATAGTCGTCGTTGCATGCGGTTCTGCCGCGTTTAAATTCAGGGCACCAGTATGCCACTGTAGAATAAGACTGAGCATTTTCTGCCAAAGTAGACTGCAGTTCTTCAAAAACACTTTTGTAGAAAATTAGAGACAGGGATGGCCGAGGTCCTCTCCGAATAGTGTTGACAGGCGTCCGGATAAAGCCGGACACAGTCAGGCTTTTTGGTTGCGTGTCCGACAAAATTAGACGGTATGCGGCCTGTGCTTTCGTTAGGCTTTTTAAATTTGATCATTTTTTTTACAATTTTCATTTACTTATATACATAACATGGCAATTATTGAATATTGAATGATTAATAATAAAAAAACTGATTCATACAATTTTATTGTTATTTCGTTCGAATTTAAGATTATATGGTAAATAATAAAAAGCAAAGACTAAAAAATTAAGGGTCTCCGGATTTTTACCAAAATGTCCAGCTAAGCTCGCTGGTCTGTCCGTCTTTTCGGTTTTAAGACCTGGCGACCGCAACCCCACGATTAAATTACTCTTACTCTATCGGTTTAATAAATCATCACCTAAAAATCGAAAGTTGGTGTAGCTATCGTCAAACTTATGTCTTAAAACAAGTTGCCAATAAATTGCCACAGACGTTAGGGTACCAAATGGCAATAAATATTATTTAGTTTAGACCTGGCAACTCTAATTCCGGAAGTGTTACCGACTTGTCGTGATAATCCTATACCTTTAAACGAGCAATTATATATATATATATATATATATATATATATATATATATATATATATATATATATAATATATATATATATATATATATATATATATAATTATGACAGGCCTGTTGGTCTAGTGGTTAGTTACCCTGACTGCTATGCCGGAGGTCGTGAGTTCGATTCCCACCCAGGACAAATGTTTGTGTGATGAGCACGATCATTTGTTTTGTGTCTGGGTGTAATTTATCTATAATATTTATGTATTTAGAAATATATAAGTATGTTTATCAGTTGTCTAGTACCCATAACACAAGCTCTACTTAACTTAGGACTAGATGGCGTTGTGTAATAGTTGTGGAATATTATTATTATTATGGCGTATCTATATAGTTTTCTCATCTGGTTGGGTTCTATAAATATATAATTATAAGTGAAAATGAAAAGATAAATATACATAAATATCAACAACATAAAATAAATATAAAAATACATAAATAAATAAAAGCCCAACCAGATGGAGGCCCTCGGCAGGGGAGACCAAACGACCGAGGGTTAGGGGGAAAGCGGAAGAAACCGGCGGACGATGCGGGCGGTATCGATGAGCACCGCCTTCTGCATTTGAGCCCGGAGCGGTCCGCCACGTAGTCCCAGTCGCCTCAGATGACCCGAGAGGCTGACTGGGATTAGCCCGTTTGCAGAGACGACTACAGGAATAATTTCAGTCGGCAGACCACCCCACATGTTGGTCACCTCGTGAGCCAGGTCCAGATATTTTGATAGCTTATCTGTTTCGGCTTTCACGAGGTTCTCGTCACACGGAATGGTAATGTTGACCAAAAATATCCTTGACTGTGCCCGGTCCATCAACACAATATCAGGCTTATTCGCAAGAATAGTCCTGTCTGTGATGATGGCCCGGTCCCAATAGAGCCTGGCGCGATCATTTTCGAGCACGGCTTCCGGCAAGTACTTGTAATACGGCAATTTTCGGTCCACGAGACCGTATTTCAGAGCGAGCTCCTGGTGTAGAATTCTGGCTACTAGGTTGTGCCTGTGCAAGTACTCAGAGTTAGAAAGCGCCGAACAACCGGAGATGACATGCCTAAGTGACTCCCCGGGATGGCGACAAGCTCGACAGACGTCGACAGTGCCATCCTTTAGGATGTATCTCCGATAGTTGTTGGTCTTAATAACCTGATCCTGTATTGCACAGACAAAACCCTCGGTTTCCCCGAAGAGGTCACCGAAACGTAGCCAGTTGAGGGAGGCGGCTGTATCTACGTGAAGCTCATGTAGAGCCCTGTAGTACCTCCCGTGGAGCTCCTTCTCCTTCCATACGGTCTCCCGGTCGGAAATGCTCTGTACTGCCGGGTCTTCCCATTGCTCGTTGGCTAAGGATAGAGGAGTAAGTCCTTTATCACTAGAAATGACGTCATTATAGAATGGATCATCCGATCTCGCCAGGAAGTAATGACGGAGGCGGCACACTTCGCGATTATGCATGGTGAGCGCGCTCAGGAAGCCACGCCCACCATGCTTTCGCGGCAAGTACAGCCTCATTACCGACGATCTCGGATGATGCATCCTATGGGACGTCATTGTAGTGCGGACTTTTCTATCCAGGGCGTTAAGTTCAGTCTGAGTCCACCTGAGTATGCCAAAGGTATACATGAGGACAGGCATGACCCAACCGTTATATGCATGTGTCTTATTCACACCGGACAAAAGGCTGTTAAGCACTTTGGTCAAGCGTGCATAAAACACGTCGCAAACTGACTGTTTCATACCAGCCTCATCGATACCGATGTTCTGTGACATTCCCAGGTATCGGTATGTTTCAGCCTCGGAAAGGGTTCTTAAGTTGACGGGCACAGATAAGTCTATGCCCTCAGAGTTAGCAACCCTTCCCCTCTCAACATGGAGGACCGCACACTTATCCGTCCCCAGCTCCATTCTAATAGAATTGCTAAATTCACACGTGATGTTTAGCAATTCCATAAGATGCGAGCGACTGGAGGCGAATAATTTGAGGTCATCCATATAGAAAAGGTGGGTCACTTTTGTACCTCCTTTCCGAAGCTGAAATCCCCTCCCGGAGCCCTCCAGTAAAGTACTGAGAGGGTTCAAAGAGAGGCAGAACCAGATTGGACTCAGACAGTCGCCCTGGAATATACCCCTTCTTATCCTTATGCGGCTTTCCGCAGCCGTCATCCGCTCGCCTAGATGACAGAGGATCGTACTCCACTGCCCCATACACTGCTCGAGGAAGTCTCGAACTGTACAGTCAATCTTGTACAGCTCGAGGACCCTCTTTAGCCATGTATGGGGCACCGAGTCAAATGCCTTTCTGTAATCTATCCAGGCGGCGGAGAAGTTCCGACGGTTGCGTTTCACCACTTTGCCAATGACCGCGTCAATGAGGAGTGGTACCTTGGTTCCACGACTTATTATTATTATTATAGTACCTGGTTGACCGAGCTTTTTATGGTATTTTTCACTCGATTTTTTTTTAATTCGTGTGTTTTGGAAATTATATTTAGATACAAATTACATACTGATGAAATATAAATAATATTTTTGGATCTTAGCGACATAACAGAAAAAACGGAACTGGTTATTTGAATAAAAAATCTTGAGTGCAATTATTTTAATTTAAATTTTCATGTTTTTAAAAAATACTAAAAAAAATGGCTCGAAAAAAATTTTTTTTCTCAAAAAAGAAAGGAAGTTGAAAAAAAATTAAAAAAGTCGGTCGGTAGCGGTCTGGGTTCGAACCGTGGTTTTACGACCGACCATTATACAAATTAAGCTATTTAGACTCATTAACGATGTGTCAAAATTTACCTTCTTATTCTAACGATATTGTAGCAGTTTTTCATTGCCTAAAAACACGGACAAAAAGACATTTTCTAAAAATAAATCCTAGCTAGATCGATTTATTATCCCGCAACTCCCTGGACACTAAATTTTATGAAAATCGTTGGAGCCGTTTCCGAGATCCCGATTATATATATATATATATATATATATATATATATATATATATATATATATATATATATATATATAATAATCCGAGATTATTATATTGGAATCGGAATCTTGGAAACGGCTCCAACGATTTTCATAAAATTTTGTGTGCAGTGAGTTTCGGGGGCAATAAATCGATCTACCTAGGATTTATTTTTAGAAAATGTCTTTTTGTCCGTATTTTAGGCAATGAAAAACTGCTACTGTTGCTTAGAGGTAACAGGAACATAAGTTGATGTTTGGCTAATAATACTTGCCTATCATACAAGATGTCTCTGACCTGTATAAAATGCACTAAAGACATTATTAATAAGCAAATTCTGGTGTGCATCTCATGTGAGAAATCATTTCACTTAGATTGTACAAGCATATCATTTCAAAGATTTAGAATAATGTCAACATCTTCCAAAAAAGCATTCAAATGTGATACATGTCTCAGAGCATCTACCAGTAAATTACAGCAAATACCTGATAAAGTCAGGATTGAAAATGTAAATATAACAAAACGAAAGAAAATTAACAAAAATATTTCCTTACAAAGCTTATCTGACCATCTCTCTGATGGAGAAGAAACTGATTATTCCTCTATCAATTCTACACCAAATCATCAATTAAACCGAAGACTATCTCTGCATATGCAATGTTATGATGAAATTAGTGAACTGAAACAAAAAATATTGAAGCTGGAGGAAAATCTTGAGATAGCAGAAAATGAAATAACGAATTTATCTTCAGAAAACCATAACTTAAAAAAAAAGTTGCGGAATATGAGCTAAAGGTCAATCAGTTGAAACACATATGTAAATCTACCCCATCAAGTTCAAGTAAGTCCACGAAAAAGAAAAAGAAAAAAGTAGAGAAAATAGACTTTAATATATCCCTAAAGGAATCAGAAAACCAAAATCCTCCTCACATAAGTCTTGCACCGAGTAGTTGCCCCTTGACGCAACTAGATGGCAGCACGTCAACAGAGAACTTTAACACCTGCGTCACTGTTGGGACCTCACAAGAAGGTGCAACACCAAGAAAACAAGAAGTCGACAACTTAAATCGCAAAAAGAATCGCATTTTCATTCTTGGTGATGACCAACTACGTGGATTGTCTTCAGCTCTAACAATGTCAAGATGTGGAAAATGGAATGACACCTATAAAATCTATGGCCATATCATGCCTGGAGCTACTAGTGAAGAAATATTACGAAACTGTGATCATTCTTTGTTAAATGAACTAACGGAAAACGACTGTAATAGTTGGTTTCGGTAGTAATGATAAAGATTTACATAGGCTCCATTCTGACATATGTATTTTAATCAACAAATTATCTAAGGCGACTGTACTTTTATTACCTATTTTGTATAATCCATATATGAATGAAAACACATTAAACTACAATTTATAATTATGGACAAAGCATTTTGAAAATGTTACATATATTGACATTTTTAAGAATTTTAATTATTTTAATTATTACAAAAATAGCTATTTGACAAATGTATGCGACAAAATTAATTTATTAATTGATTATAATGACTATAAAAAGCAATTTTTATGTTATGAAAACATTAGATTGTATATAAAAAGTTCTGTTCTAGTCTCTAACAAAAAGGTTCAACAGCTCCCAAAAAAAGGCACTATACCATTCTATTTTCAAAAAATAGAGAAAAAAATTAACAACTTTGAAAATCAAATTGAACAAACTTTGAATGATAGTGCAATAATTAAAAAATCCACTGACAAGTTATTTCGTGACAAAAAATAATGACTCTAATCTTAGAATATTCCACCAAAACATTCAGAGTTTTTCGAGAAAAAAGGAGATTCTTGAAATTGCATTGACTGAGCTGCATATCAAAAATATAGTTCCTGATATATTATGCCTTAGTGAAACTTTTATAGAAGCAGGTAGCGAAAAAAATCTTCGTTTACATGGTTTTGATCTTGCTGCCTCTTATTGTAGAAAAAACAAAACAAAAAGGGGTGGTGTGTGCATATTGGCCAAAAAGGGTTTATGGGTTAAGGTACTTGAGGAAGTTAATAGTATAGGTCAGGACCATTACCTCGAATGTTGTGGTATTCAGATTGTTAAATACAATATTAAAGTTATTTGTATATGTAGAGTTCCAAGAAGTAACATACATGATCTAGACTTGTTCTTTGAAAATCTAGAATACCTCTTTTTCAAAACCATAAATAAAAGTACTAAGACTAAGTTCGTATTTGTTGGTGATTTTAATATTAATATAATGGAAAATAATAAAATCACCGAAAAGTTGCATAATCTCTTAAAAAATTTTAATCTAACGTCACATATCAATCAACCTACTAGGTTGAACTCCTGTCTTGACCTTATCCTTAGTAATGTGAATAATGCTACTGCAGAGTTATTACCACTTGCTCTATCGGATCATGACATGGCTCAAATGCTACACGTTCCTGTATCAAACAAAGAAATACCACTCCTAAAGTACTATATTATAAAACGAAACTATTGTAAAGAAAATGTTAATAAATTTAAATACTGTATATCGAGATTAACGTTTTCTGATGTCTTTAATGAATCAAATTTGAATATAGCTTTCCAAAACTTCTCTGATACTTTTATGTTATTTTATGAGCTATGCTTTCCTAAAATTAGGATATGTATTAATAATAGAGTTCGTCGACCTAAGTGGATATCAAAAGGACTGAGGAAAAGCTGTACAATGAAGAGGAAGCTTAGATTTAACTACTATAAAGTAAAATCGAACCAGAATAAAATAAGGTATATAATCTATTCCGCTGTACTAAGACGTTGTATAAATCAAGCGCAAAAACTTAATAATGATAAATATATTGAGCAATCGAAAAATAGATGTCGTGCTTCCTGGAATATAATAAAAAATCAGACTTGTTGCATAAATAATAATTTAATTCAAAAAGTTTGTATAAATAACAATTATTTGACAGATCCTCAACAAATTGCTGAAGCCTTCAACAACCACTTTATTGAATCAACAAATATCAATAATAACAGTAATCAGTGCCAAAACACTAATAGTCTAAGAGTATGTAATAGCATGTATTTAGAAATGTATACTGTTGACGAAGCATTGAAATTAATACAAACATTAAATAATACGAATTTGGAAGGTTTTTATGGTATTTCAACGGATGTTATTAAAAGTTGTTGTACGGTTTTAGGTAGAGTATTAACTTACCTAATAAACCTGTCATTTAAAAAAACTACTTTTCCTAGTATCATAAAAAAGTCAGTTGTTAAGCCGATACATAAAAAGGGTGACTCTAAAAATTTAAATAATTATAGACCGATTAGTATAGTCTCAGTTTTATCTAAAATATTTGAAAAGGCAATGGCCAAACGTATTGTAGACTTTACGATGAAATATAATTTAATTAAAAGTGAGCAATATGGCTTTCAAAATAATAAATCTACAAGCCTCGCTGGATATGATCTTGTTGATGCAATTGTTAAGGCTATAAATAATAAGCTAAGAGTTACAGCAATCTTTTTTGATATGTCGAAGGCCTTTGACTTCGTATCCCACAAAATACTCTTACAAAAACTTGATAATTTGGGTTTTCGAGGCCCTGTCCTAGATTGGATTGCTAGCTATCTAAGAAATAGGATACAATTTGTAGAATTAACAAATATTGATAAATCACAGACATTAACTTCTTATAAATCCAGTGATAGATTAAATTCATTTGGAGTTCCACAAGGTTCCATATTAGGGCCAATTCTTTTCCTTTTATATATAAATGACTTACCTGACTCAACTTTATACAAATGTATTTTATTTGCTGATGATATTTCAGATATGACATCTAAAAAAGACATTGACATTGACATCTATGAATCTAATATTAATAATACTATTGACAATATTTCAAAGTGGGCGACATATAATAATTTATGCATTAACGTAGAAAAGACATGTTATATTCAATTTAGTAATTATGGAACATTGAATAATAATCTTAATATATATTGCAATGGACAATCTGTTAATGAAATGACTGAAACAAAGTTTCTGGCAATATTATTGGACAAACATGTGAACTGGAAAGCCCAAGTTGAAAAAGTCTGTTCTAAAATAAATAGCTAAATTTTTCTTCTTAGCAGACTGAGAAGAATTACATCTCATGAAACTATACTAACGGCGTACTATGCATACATTTATTCTGCACTCGATTATGGTCTTTTGCTTTGGGGTAACAGTACAGATGCTATTAAAGCCTTTACAGCCCAAAAGAAATGTATTCGAGCTATGAATGGTTTGGCACCAGATTCATCGTGTAAACCGTATTTCAAAAAATTACACATTTTGACGCTGCCATGTGTACGTACATACTAAATTTGGTATGTTTTGTTAAAAATAATATACTTTTATTCACAAAGCTAAGAAATACTGCACAGAGAAACTTGAGGCATACTGAAAGATTGACACATAGTGTAATGCCAAGCACTAGCCCCTATAGAAAAAATTGTTCAGCTATGTGTATAAAAATTTTCAATGCACTGCCTATAGAGTTTCAATCACTCCCAAAGGTACGTTTTCGCAGGGTTGTCAAACAATGGCTTGAGGAGCAATGCTTCTACTCTGTTGAGGAATATTTAAATTTTATGATAAGGATTAGGGATCGATATTAAAATGAATTATGTAACTACTATCATATTATTTTAATTAAATTAAATGTAATAAAATTATTAAGATGATTTTGAAAACATGTTATTAATTTATTAGTTGTGAAAATGTAATTAATGTATTAGATAAATATTTGTATGTCAACATTATGACAAAACATGCTGGACTTAAATAATTTACCAACCTGTAATGTACCATGTTTTCTGCAAATAAATTATGATTATGATTATGATTATGCTACAATATCGTTAGAATAAGAAGGTAAATTTTGACAATTTATTAATGATTAAAAAGTGAAATTTAGTGATTATAAGATGTACAAGTAGCTTATCGGTATATTGGGCGATCACATAATCGTAATACCGTGGTTCGAGCCCAGACCGACCGACCGACTTTTTTTAGTTTTTTTTTTCAAGTTCGCTTTTTTTTTGAGAAAATCTATTTTTTCAAGCCCTTTTTTTAGTATTTTTTAAAAACACGAAAATTTATGATTAAAACTACTTTTACGGATTTTATCGCGTTTATTTTTACTTTTTATTTTTAATTCCCGACGTTTCGGGCGCTTTCCAGCACCCATGGTCACGGGGGACTAAAAAGTAAAAATAAACGCGATAAAATCCGTAAAAGTAGTTTTAATCATGTGTAGTGTTCGCGTAAATATAAAAAATCATTATAACACGAAAATTTAAATTAAACTAATTGCACTCATGATTTTTTATTTAAATAATCAGTTCAGTTTTTTCTATTATGTCGCTACGATCAAAAAATATTATTCGTATTTCATCAGTGTGTAATTTGTATCTAAATATAATTTCCAAAACACACGAATTAAAAAAAAACCGAGCAAAGCTCGGTCAACCGGGTACTAAAGATATTAAAACCCGTAAAATTTGTTTTATTTAACGTGTAGTGTTCCTATAAATATAAGAAATCATTATCAGTGGTTTTAAAGAAATTATTTTAATTTTACAAACACATTTTTTTACATCATAAATCTGACGAATTTTGCAGTCTTATTATTTTCTATTATTAACACGGGCTAAATAATCGAAAATGATATCGCTTGATTGGTTTCGTAGAACTAACATTTTCATTTGTAAACCATTGCCGGAATCACGCTACGTGAAACATTATATTATGTACCTACTACTTTTGCGCATTTGACATCAGGGATTTTTTATTTGCTTAACTTAACGCCTTTTCTCTTATTATCATACCGCCAACGAAGCTGCAATCGCTCGGTTCCTGCTCAAGCTGTTACTAAACGCGACACTCATCTCCGAAACGCCGTTTTAAAATTTACACTTTATTCGAATCATGCATTTGCTATAAAACGGCATAATTTTGCGTCCCGTAGCTGAAACTCGGGAACACCAGACCGACGTATGACGTAAATAAATTACCTTAAATTAATTGACAAATTCTTTTATATTATGTTTTAATTAACAAAATCAACCGTTATTATCCTCTTTCTTCGAATATCGAACAGTAAACATATCAAATAAATCGTAAAATAGCATTCTACCTTACTTTTAAATGTTTTATGACAGAAACCTTATTTGGCATGTTTATACGAGCTTTCTGTTTAGTGGGTCACAATAAATTACTAAATTGGGACACAGACAGTTAAATATATTAAAGCTAAATCGGAAATGTAGGGTAACCAAACGTTTGCGATTTTTAAAATACTTCTAAAACTATATTTATTTATTTATAATAAAAAGGCACAACAATGAGGTTGTCGACATGTTGACGTTGTTTAACCATTACAGCCTATTAAAGTCCACTGCTGAACATAATCCTCCCCCACAGATTGATTTGTCACGCTTGGCAATGCGAGTTGGCAACCGCAGATATTTTTGGCTGTTATTAGGAAGACGCTGTTTAAACAGTGATGCTGCTGTTCAATGACTGCATTATTTATGTCTGTCGCCTCTCATGACATCCACTGGATGATATGACATCCACTGGATGATGTGGGGTAGTGGATATTCTTACACTGCCACCGCACGGTTGTTTACTTGCAAACGTGTAAATAGTTCACAGTTGAAAAAATCTTCCGTAAATACGTGTATTAGTTGGTTTAAGAGAAAATACAGATGCTATAAGAGGGAAACTATAATAGATGATGCGAAATAGCATCCTCTTAATAACGTCTCAATAATAATAATAAAAAGACTGCGTTTACCAACTCGCCTGTCAAAACGTGGTTATATGTTAAATATTCCCCTTATAAGGCAATCTATGGGGGAAGCCCATGTTTAAATATGGAATTTTGATGGGATGTAGTGATGGTGATGATAGTGATGAATAAAGCGTATTCCTACTTTTTCATAAATGCCATGATTCAATCGCAGTATTGATAACAGCCTAGCATTTTTAATATCATGTGTACGATTATCTAAAATATTAATTAATAAAATAATAATTCTAAATAGTTTTTAGTTGTTTGAAATCGATTCGATGATCATTGATGTTTCTAACATCGATGATCATCGAACATCCCTAACACACAGACGGCCAGGACAGGCAGGTAAACGGACGGACAACAAAGTGATTCTAAACAAGTCCAGTGTTTTCCTTTTTGGGCATATAACCCTAAAATTTATCAAAACAGAACTCTATTGAGATCAATTATGTACCAAATTTGCTCGTTTATATACCTTGGCAGCTTACAAAGTCGTTTCCTCTCAGTATTTTCTAATTAACTTAATCAACTAAGTTATTAGACTTATGTCCCGATTATTTGCTTTATAAAAAACCGATGGTAACCCTAAGCGTAGAGGATCTCATTCCAATCAAGGACACGGGAACCGGTCCAAGGCGTTCGATGTCGGATTGCAGAACAGTTGGAGGTACCGCTACATCGATCACTCATCCCATCACTAACGCGTTAGTATACACCAAAAATAACATAATATTAAAAACATGTCTCTATACTAACTTTTCCCGTTAAAAACAATACATTGTAGTTAATAGTTATTTTCGCCACATCGTGTGCTAAAAATAACATATTCCAAGAAGATCTAAATACGAGCGTATCTCTCCTGAAATTAAGATACTGTCTGGTATGACAACCACTTAAAAATAAAAATAAAAACTTCCATGTTGTAATTTGTGATATCAATTTAAAAAATTATCATTCAAATTACAGGTTTTTTTTCGGGCCAAGTTCTATCCATACTAAGAAGTGGAATACAATAAAATACCTATCTTGATTACCTTAGCCCTTACTGGTGACGACATCAAGAATCGTAATGTCCGTATTGATATGCATTGTGCATCGTCCTTGCGATCCGTGCTAGTCAATAGAGAGTTGTCAGTTTTCCTGTTCCCCTATAATAAACTCAAATGTGTAGAAAGTGGTTCAAAGTGGTCGTTAATACTATAATATACATGATCCATAATTGCATTGATTACCTATGGTATATTAATAGCTACAATTTTTTACTCATAGTTCTTTTTGTTTGACTATAGTTTCTCGGCGTCATCGTTAAAAACATTTTATAGGTAATAGTGTAGTGATATTCTCAAATTAGGTATCATGATAAAATCAAAACCATTTAGTTAAAATAATAAAGTGTATAGGTATAGTAGTTTGGTAAATATTATCCAATCCAGTTCTAATAAAACATATGCTACATCATATATTCACATAAAAAATAAATATAAATTATGTCGAACACCGAAAAATTATATATGGGTAAGATGACACAGATAAAGGTGCATTTTCGTTCGTAGTGGTATTCAATTTTTTTGACATCAGTTATAAATTAAGCTATAAAATTAACGACGCCTAACCATTATTCTCAGTAACGGTTCACAGTGGTGTAATTTATTATTAGTCGTATTACAGCCGAAGTACAAAATAGATATTGACGAGCTACACCGGTTTGTGATTGCCATTAAAGGATTTCTAAAAATTCGGAAATCTGCGGAAATTCTCAAGGAAAGATGTGATTTTATTGTTTTTAATTAGAACATATTATATTGAAGATCATTTATATTACTTACATCGTAGTGTTTTTTTATCTTAAGGAAACGCCGTTAAAAGAATGCTAGTTAAAAACATCAAAACGAATCAACAATTATTCAAACGTGACGAAAAAAAAATCACGCACCTATTACGTAACACAAATCACGGTTCAATCACAACCACAACTACAAAGAGTACAAACTAAAAAAAAAAAACAAAGTAACTCACTCCACTCCGCTCGGTAGTTGATTAAGGAAGACAAGTGGCGGTCGCAAGTCGCGATCACAGACGCGAAGCTAAACCGAGAAAGACAGAGAAAGAAAGTCCACCCACTTTCACTGACTTCTGTTCCACTTTGTCCTGGCAAAATCAACTTCAATATGCACCTTTTTCCCGCCCGTACTCCAATTTTATGTCTAGCGGAATCAGTTACAAATACCATAACGTACGTTGTTATTTCAGAAATTATCGGTTAATGATGTAATTATTAACATTTTTACATCTCATGTGGGACCGTAATAGGTTTGCTGACATGCGATGGTTAATTGCGAAATTAATGAATTGGGGTTCCGTGGATAAAATGGCCAATACAATGACGATATATAATTAAAAATCATTTAACACTATCTTCTTTTGCTCAATTTTAATAATCTCGAGATTATTAAAAATATCAGGACCATGGACGTATTATTCGTCCATGCGCAGAACAGGATTAATAGGAGTGTAGGCGGGAACAAAGTGTGCACTCAGCACTCTCTTGGCCCTCACTCTCATAGTTCGATGGAACGGTAATCTGTCGGATTCCCATCCCATGACCGACCCGAATGGAGTGAGGAATCAGGCGCAGGACCATTGACTTCACGTTCTTTCTGAGACACGGCCGTGAATCTTCACCAACTTCCTGACTTCGGGCTTGCAACAATCACTGATTCGAACCCGGGTCCTCATAATCAGCAACCATTTTTTACGTGGTAGAGCCATGCTGCAGTTATATTAGTAGTATAGTTGTAGCACGAATGGGTCGGCTCGACCGGGGAAGGACCACGCTCTCACAGAATACCAGCGTGAAATAGTAGCTTAATGCTGCTGTATTTCGTATGGTGAGTGTAGAGAACCGGAGACCCTTTTACTGGAAAAGAGGCATTCCATCTCAGTCCTCACGGGTGACAACGCATCTGCATTTTGATTTGTAATGGAAGATAGATGTAGATGTCTATGGGCCGCAGCAACCACTTACCATCAGGTGGACTGTGTGCTCGTTTGTCAGCCTATTCTATAAAAAAAAACACTAGACCGACGAAGCAGTCAATGTGGTAAAGTTTTTTTTATTTTTTATTTTATAACCATCATCGACAAAAGTCCTTCGATAATGCGGAGCTGGCTATAGGCCCATTTATAGGTTTGTACAGTGGAGATAGAGATAAAAAAGGCACGTAGACTTGCAATCATTTAACACATATTCGAGTGCTTTTACTTTTATAGGTTGTAATGATATTAGGAAATAGACACATAAGGTGTTACAAAAATATGCCAATTTTTCCTCCTCCACATGACAATCTAACCTTCGTGAACTATTTATTCCATTAATAACTTCTAATAAAAGGTAAAACACACTACTAAAAATCTCTCATTATACTCCACTAATTACATGCGGATCCAATATTGTATTCCCCAGCCAAGATAAATGGATGGAGATACTATCAATTAACACCTCCAATGGTAATGGCCACTGCTGCCAATGGACACCTGAAGCAAACTTCAAACAAACAAGATGTCTATGCTCGTACCCTTCAGACCGGATCACAGCAGTGCACGCACCGCTGGTTAGCGGCAGAAACAGGTTTGAGGATGGCACTTAACCGGACGGATTCCAAGACAGTAAAGGAGTTCTACCAATAGTTATTTTCTTGTTCACCACAAGCCGGTAGAGGTCACGCTGGCAGGTGGATGGTGATTGCAGTCAGTATCAGACGTCTCGCACTTTTAACGCTACTCCTCGCTGCCGGTATTTTACGCCTGGTGTAAACGAGATAGTTAATAGTTATACCGCCATCTATACGAAAGCCATAAAATATTTTCGCTAGTTTCCAAAATATTTTTTAATTTATTTTGAAAATATCATAGTTTGACGGCTCCGTAGCGCAGTGGCGTAGCAATCAGTTACAGCGCTAAGGGCCGCACGGAACAAGTATCTGTTTGGCCTTTTAAAATGTATGTTCGTAAACTGCCCCCACGATACAGGAGAAAACCTTAGTGTGGAGGTAACGTTTTTTACAGAAAAAAAAACTACCTAACAAATAGCATTTAATGTTATTTTTTATTTTTTAACGCTTATGGAAATAGTGTACAAAGACAATTTTTAAGCTAATTATTAGTTAAATAAATTATTTATTATTAGTGCAATAAGGTAGTAATATTACATCTTAGGGTACACTTTTTAGGGTGAATAAACGGAAAATAACCCGGCTCATCTGATGGTATAAATGGTATTGTTGTAGTAGTGAAATTGTAGATGCGTTGCGAGCCTTTTAAAAAATAGTAGGCTCATTTCATGAAGGTCCCTAAGTCGTATCGGTTCGGCAAAATCTTTGGTACTAGATGATTCCAGTAGAAAGCTGTGGAAGAAAGCTTCTTGTAAATCGTACAGTGGTGGATCGCCATTCATCGTTTTGATGCAATGTACGACTGTGGAATTGAGCGGTTGGAATAACTCCATGGAATTGTCAAATAGAGTTGATTACCTATGTAATAAGTACTTAATAAAATCAGTTGGCTACGTTTCGTAGTCAATGCACAAAACTACATTGATTAAGTCGTCCATCGCAATAGACTTCATACATTTATGTACGACGTGCGCAGATCGCTTACAAATTGTTCTGCATCGTTTTGTTGGCGTGTAGCATGAGAACGAATTTATGCTAAATATCTTGCAAGAAAAACATCCCAGCTGGCACATTTAAAATACCAGTTTTTTTGCGAACCAGTGGCAAATGAAAAAAGTGATTTTCTATAAGTATTATTTACTCGGGTCGATACATAAGCAAAAAGGCAAAACCTTTTGCTAGCATCATAAACGGGAGCGGTGTAAAAGTCTAAAGTTGAAAAGGAAACAGGTTTGGAAGGTCCTCTTGATCCGGCTGCGAAGGACCAATTGAAAAGGAATTCGGCTCGCAAGGACCAATTGCAAAGGACACAACGGACGGAAACTAAGAAACAGAAGGGAGGAATCGAGGCTTCTCTCGATCCGGCCTCCTGCAACGCCTACGTTGGGTTCGGGAACAACGTATGTGATCTCCGCAACGGAGTAACACACTAGGGCGATAACCTCGTTCCTTTTCAGCAAGTAGGTTCAGACGGGGATTACGGGTCTTCCGAAGTCGTCCCGGTCCCGACGCCTTAATTCTTCGATGTGGACTGTATAACTTAAGGGATCTTGGGAATGAAACAGCAATTATCTTCAAACCGTTCCGTGAGAGAGTAATCACTTTTCCCTATACTTTTCTTCTTGACTGCTGGTTTTCACTTTTCCCGAAGGATTTTCTTGTTTTTCCGAACTATTACCCCGAACTATTTTCCCGAACTATTTTCTTCCCCGAACTATTTTCTTCCCCGAACTATTTTCTTCCCCGAACTATTTTCTTCCCCGAACGAATTGCAATAAAACCCGTTCACTAAGCTACCCCCAGAACTATACGCGAAAGTGAGCCGCGCCATTCGCGTGCCTGCGCAACTTAACAACATGAATTTGTACTATTACTCTCTCACGTTTCACTTAATTTCTTTATTCACATACATCACACATAAACACAAGTTATCTATTTAGATAGCACAAAACAATATCTACACCATGATATACATTATTTTTCCGTATTACAAAAATCCTTTAATTTATAAAACAAAATATGCCTACTTTACTCACAAATCCAAAATCCAAACTTCTTAAATATTTAACACAGAAAGTTAAAACAATGTTTCCCACTTGAATTTATACATATGTTAACTAATACAATAGTTTAATTTACATTTTCTCTATTTATTTCACTATTTAAAACACTTTTAAATTTCTTATACAAAACTATCATTATTTCACTTATGCACAGGAATTTTCACATAAAAATAACACAGAATTCACCTTTTTAGCACGTACAATCAACCTGAAATGTTTTACAAGTCATTTTTACATAAATTGCTGAAATTACAAACATTTTAAATTTTTACATATTCGGCCTCCTAAGGGCGTGGCCAGCGTGCTTCCGTGAACTCACACTATTTGAACAACTAACTTTGCACGGCTCTCGACTATCAGAAAAATGAAAGTCTGAAATACACTTAATTTTAACAATATTAAATAAACGAGTGCTTCTACATAATTTTCAAACAGTAGGAAACTATTTCTGATAAGACTCTTATTCGTTATCATGCTTCTTATCAGATAACAATACAAGTGAATGTTTTTATTAATCAATCATAACAAATAGGCATTTGTTTTCGTACAAACATATCATACTTATACAAGACAATACTTATGCAATTAACTTCCGTTAATTCTGTTTATGCACAGAGTGATCATCTCGACCGGGGAACCAATCCGATCCCTAACTTCACTTTAATATTCCTTTGAATTTACATCGTTAGAAAGATGATTTCAACCGGGGAACAAATCCGGTAATATAATTTATATCTTAAATTCCTTATGAATTTATTAAGCGATATTACTTAGGAAAACGAACAAACTAGTCTGGCCTGGGAGTCGAACCCAAGACCTTCTTATCATTAATTCGACATTTCTTTAAGATTTAACTAAGCATTTTCTTATCAGAACATTTAAATTGGACAATAAGTCTTTGAAAAGTTATTCGTCATCGGCTGACTTAATAAACTGAAACATTCTTATAGGCGCGTCGCCAACAATCTCCCCCCCGTGCGTTAGCACCATCATTTGGGAGGCGTCGCGGGTACCAGGACTATTATTCTGGATGTAGGTCTCCTCAAGATACCTGTGCTAGTAATGACGTCAACCACTCTGGTGTGACCGTCTGGTCCCGGTAACGTTCTACTAATTTTGCCTTTCGGCCACGTATTTCGTGGCAACGAATGATCTATTATCAAAACAATATCGCCTTCTTTAGGTTCCATGAACTTTCCGTTATTACCTGTTCGCGGTATTAAGGTAGGCATGTATTCCTTCAGCCACCTTGTCCAAAAATGGTCGGCTAACCTCTGTGCAGCTTTCCAATTGAGTTGACCCGTCAGATGCCGCTCTAGAAATAATCCAGGTGGTCGATCACCACATGAGCGTCCCAGAAGAAAATGATTGGGTGTCAAACCCTCTTCAGGACTATCCATACTGAATGTTACCAGAGGCCTGGAATTCACTGTGTGCTCTGCTTCTAAAAGTAACGTATGTAGAACCTCCTCTCGTGGGCTCTTTTCTCTGAGCGTAGCGGTCAACGCAATTTTAATCGACCTTACTAACCTTTCCCAGGCGCCACCCATGTGCGGTGCTCCCGGAGGTATAAATTTCCATTTAATATATTTCTTAAATGACTCATTTTTCATGCCCTCATGGCATTCTTCGCATGCTTTCAATAATTCCTTATTCGCAGCTTTGAAATTTGTCCCGTTATCGCTGTATATAACGGCCGGTTTTCCTCTTCTGGCGATAAATCGCCTCAACGCCATTATCATTGACGCTGGTGTCAATGAGGCTGCTATTTCCAGATGTACTGCTCTGGTAGTCAGACACGTGAATAAAACACCCCAACGTTTTTCGTGTCGCCTTCCTATAGTTACACTCATAGGACCGAAATAATCCACAGCTGAGCATGTAAAAGGTGGTTCATGATGAGCTATTCTCTCCAGAGGAATATTTCCTTGTGGCACGTTCTGCGGTTTGGATCTGTATGTCCTGCACCACTGGCAATGATGTGACACACTACGTACTACATTACGTAAGTTCAAGACATAAAATTTCTGGTTCACCTCATTCATCACCGTTTGGTGATTGGCATGTCCAAAATGATGATGAACTTCTCTAATCATCATTTTAACGATTTCGTGTTTACCGTCCAATATGACAGGTTTTCTACTTTCCTCGGTCAAATTAGACTTGAAAGGTAAACGTCCATTTAAACGGAGTAAGTTATCTTCTCCTATTTCCATAGATAATTTACTTAAGCGTGAACTTCTTTCAACACTTTTGCCTGCTTTCAAGCATTTTATTTCCGAATAAAAACACTCGTCTTGAACGAACTTCCAAATTAATAATTCCGCTTTTTTCAAGAGCGCTATGTCCAACGCGCCATCGGGTCCTTTAACCGACTTTGCTAAAACTTTGTTGGAACACATAACCGACTTTTCGGCTGCGTCGTCGGGTCCTTTAACCGACTTTCTTAAACTCTTGAATTTTTCTACCGCTTGCAAGGTGCGTGCAGTTGCCCCAAGGAATTTCTTAAAGCTGCTAAATCGTCCGTAGTCGGGTAGACTTAACGGTTCTTGCTTTCTTAACGCATTTACGCCCTTTGGCGATTTTTCTTCACCTGTTTCTAAGCTTTTTATGGTGTCCACTTGTTTGGGCCATAAATCAGGACTTTTCCTGAGGAATTCAGGTCCTTGAAACCAGCGATGACTTACATCGAAGGTGGAAGGGAAATTTCTAGTGGCGTCGTCTGCCACATTGTGTGACGTTGGAACCCATCGCCATTCACATGGCTTACTGTGATCTTCGATCTCAGCCAATCGATGAGCAACGAATGGTTTAAAGGCGCGAGGATCTGACTTAATCCACGCTAACACTGTACGTGAGTCTGTCCAAAATACTCTCTCGGACATCTCGTACTTGCTCTCTTCACTAACCGAGGCAGCCAGCCTGCTGCCCATAAGAGCTGCTTGCAATTCAAGCCTTGGAATCGAAATTGGTTTCAACGGTGCTACTCTTGCCGTTGCGGCGATCAGCGTAATCCGCCTTATTCCTAGCTCGTCCGTGGTGACGTAATACACCGCGGCAGCGTATGCTTTTTCACTAGCATCCGTGAAAGTGTGTAACTCTCCCTTGCCGACGCCTTCAGCAACGGGTCTAGGTACCTCTAAATGACCTAATTTCTTCACTTCCGATATCCATTTACAAAATAACACGTGTAATTCGTGTGAAACTTCTTCATCCCAAGAGATGCCTGTCCTCCATACTTGCTGGATCAGCGACTTCCCTTGAATCGTTATGGGTGATGCGAGTCCCAAAGGATCGAAAACTGACATCACAGCGCTAGTTATCTCCCTCTTCGTAGGCGGTCGTAAACCTTCCATCACCTCTTCCGGTGTGTTACGAAGACTTGTGGAGAAACTTATTATATCCCGTTTGATATTCCAAATCAAACTTAACGTGCGCTCTGTGTGCTCTTTATCTCCCAGCGAAGCACTGTCGCTCTTATATTTATTTTCCATCTTACTTAAAACTTCGGGTCGGTTGCTAGCCCATCCCCTCAGTTGGAAAGAAGCATGCTTATGTAATTCATACATATCGTTTACTATCCTTTCGGCCGTCGTCACGTCGGGAAATGCCTGTAGATAGTCATCCATATAAAAATTGCTTTCTGTAGCGGAAGCTGCTTCTGGATAGATATGCGCGTTGTCCTGCGCATTTCTATTCTTTACATATATAGCGATGCATGGTGATGATGCCGCTCCAAATATGAGTGACGTCATTCTATACTCTTCCGGTGGCGCGTCACGATTGTGCCGCCATAAGAATCGAAGGCTATCCCTGTCTTCATCCCGGATTTTCACTTGCAGGAACATTTCTTTAATGTCTGCCATTACTGCCACGCTTCCTTCTCTGAATCGTAGCAGAACTCCGAACAACGACTTCAATAAGTCCGGTCCGGTTAACAATGCATCATTGAGACAACGTCCGCCCGTCTTTGCGGCGGCGTCGAAAACTATCCTTATTTTCCTTTTTTGTGGGTGAGTCACTGCGAAGTGAGGAAGGTACCACGTACGTGGGGAAATGGGAATATGGTTCGCTTTCTCTGCGTAACCATTAACGATGAGATTTTCAATTTGCTTCTCATATTCCTTCTTCAACTCGCTATTTTTGTCGAGCTTTTTTTCAATATTCAACAGGCGACTTTCAACCTGCGCTCTATTCGACGGCATGCACTCATTGTCTGTGCGCCATAAGAAAGCAGTCTCGTACCTATTATTAGGTATACGACGTACCGTTTTGTTCAAAATACTTAAAGCTCGTTCTTCTGGGTCGTTCACGGGCTTTCTAGCCGACACTCCTAGAGATTCCAAACTAAAATAATCCTTGATCAATTTATCCATATCTTCCTCCTTCTTGGTGGAAATGTGGTTAACGATCTTGATCGGTTTAATACCACCCGATATGTGACCATGTAAAACCCATCCAAGTTTGGTGAGCGATGCTACAGGTAGGTTCTTACCTCCTGAAATTAATTCACGAGTAACTATGAGATGCCAATTGTCCTGACCAATTAATATGGTAGGTTTGGACCTCTCATACATCAACTCATCCTTAATCGGTGTCAAATGAGAACACCGTTGCAATAATTCTCGGCTTACCGACTGCGGAGAAAGGTTAAGTGACTTAATTGTTTGTACACTTATCTCTTCTAAGTCGCTCGAGTAAATGCCTTTTATCTTAATGTTTAAGCGATACGAACTGTCGTCGTTAATTCGCTTACCTCCCACGGCTTCGATACGTAATCCCTCTTTACGTCCGCGAGGCGCTAATTTCTGAGCCATACACTCCTCTATGAGTGTCATGGTCGATCCCTCATCCAGAAGAGCTGTTGTCTTGACCTTTCCTCTAGGTCCATACAACTCGACCGGTATAATCTTTAAGTATGCACATGCCAGTGCATTCACTGTACTAACAGTTGTAATCTGAGCATCCTTACCCCCCTCGTCCCCTTGTGGCGAGGTTTTTTCTTTGGGGTATCGGTGTAGCATTCGATGATGTGACATTCTACATCCCTCTACACCACATTTTTTCGCTTTGCACTCTAACCTCCTATGGTTAGGTGACAAACATTGGAAACATACTTTCGCCTTTTTGACCGCTTCCCATTTCTCGTGAATATTCATGTCCTTAAACTTGTAACAACTCACTATAGAGTGTTCCTTGTTGCATATAACACACTTATGTGTTACCCGACTTACAGGCTTATCCTGGGTTGTCATAACCACCTGTCGGTTGTGCCCTTTACTATTTCGGCGTTCTAGACGCTCGCTCGACTTACTTCGGCGCATATAGCGCTCGCTCACGGCACATCTGCGTACACCTCCCTTTGCAGTGTGTACAGTTTGCTTCCTGAATTCAGGACGCTTCCTTTTTTCAGGCGCATTTTCATTGTTTAAGGACGCTCCAAATTGTTCACTCAATAAATTTAAAAACTTGGCCATCTTCTGTAACTCTGGCTCCAAAGGATACTGAGCTCGATATTCAAACCATTTAAATTTAATCATAGTTCCGAGCTTCTCCACTATGCGGCTCACTAACTCCGGTGAGTACAAATACTGTGGTTGATTCAACGCTTGTATCGTGGCAACCACGTTCGTAATACGACTTGCAAAAGATCCTATATTCCGGCAATCTTCTGCCAATCTTGGCATACGCTTTACATTCTCGATTTCGGCTAGAATGAGCATCTCAACCCTACCGAATCTTCTTTCGAGAGCGTTCATTATTTCTTCCGGTTCACACAAAGTAAACAACAACGACTTAACCGCTTCCTTAGCGGTGCCCTTTAATGCCCTCCTAAGGCGTGCGACATTTTGCACCCCTGAAAATTGGCTTCTCGTGTCTTCAAACACCGTTTTGAAAATTATCCATTCACCCGGGTCTCCATCGAACACCGGTAATTCCTGGAGGAAATGAAGCTGGGAAGACTTATCTTTACCAGCTATTTTTATTGCACTCACAATCGCTTCGGTCAATTCTGACACCTCACTCGCGTGTGTTTTCTGTGCATTTCCTTGGTTGCGCTCGATCTCCGCCCCTTTGCGGCGTGATCCTTTACACGCTTCCTTATCAGTAACATCGGGTTGTGCTACAATAACCGGCGCGCTCATTATGGTCTGCTGAACCCAACTCCTTACGAAAGGTTCCACCTGAGTATTCCGCTCTTCATCATCCTCACTCGAGTCGATCTCCTCTTCTCGGTTGAGTCGTGCCAACTCCAATTGAGACTTGGCCAAGGCAGCAGCTGCCTGTGCTCGTTCGAGCTCTGAGCGTTCGAATTTAATCCGCGCCTCTAATTCGGCTTTCAGCCTCGCCGATCGCGATGACCTACTACCTCTTTGTGACCCTTTATCACTAGTGTGCCCGATTACTGTCCTTGACGATGCCGCTTCTTCGGTCCTTTGACCTACTTTTTCGACCACCGTTTCACTCCTGGATATAACGGATTGTTGTGCGGTACTGGCCTGCGTACCACTGGTGTCCGTCCTGTTGCTTGTCGTTGCCACGGACGTCCCTGTGTCCCACGTGCATGTGGACGTGTCGGTGGTGGCTCCACTTGAAGGAGTTGCTCCATTTGACGCAGTAGCTGTGGTCGCTCCAGATGGTTCCGCTTCTTTAGCTTTTCTTGAGAGCCCTGTCCTTGTCCTGCTCCCTTCGCTTCTCCCTGTCTGGTCTTGTGCCTTCTTCATCTTGCAGGAAGGTGATTGTTGGCCTACGGTCCCTAACTGTCCCTACGGTCCCTACAATCCCTTACCTACAACCCTTCTACACCCCAACCTAACACCACTACCCCTCCCCCCCCTTTATCTCCCAACCTACAACCCTACTACCACCCTAACAGCCCTATCAGCCCTATCAATCCTGGACGGGGCCTACCGAGGTGAGCCGTCCAGGGATGGAGTCGTGCAGGAATGGAATGGAGGAAAGGTTTAGGAACTGTCCCGCCAAGGAATATGACGAAACAGTCGAGCGGTAGTGCAAGCGCAGTCTCGCTCGAGAGAACTGCTCCACCCGAAGGTGTTGTGCCAGAGCCCAACCGTTTGGCACCGTTAGGTGGTCGGGATGTATGCTGTGCTCGCCGCCCAGTTGCCGGTGACGCCTCGTCCAAGCGCCCTCCTCCGGCCGCGATGCAGTCAGGTGCCCACGCGCACCCTCGCCCGGCAGCAGCAACGGTGGATGCTTCTTCCAGCACCCTGATGATCCGACAGGAAAATGCCGGACACGGTCGTCCGACAGGAAATGCCGAGCACGCTTGCCCGACAGGAAAAATGCCAAGCCCTGCTTGGCCACGATGAGTGCCTTCACAAGACACCTGCGCCCGGCTGCGATACGTGCCCCATGCGAGCACACGCCCCCGGCCGCAATCCCGGTTTTCTTTCTTCCGGTAGTTCCAGGTCCCGTCCTTCAGCGCTGACGTCCTGGTCTTCTGGCCTTTGGTCCTATTGCTTCAGCTCAAACCTCCGGCTTCCTTCGGTTGCTGATCTTCACTCGGCTCCGAAGGTCTTCTTTTTTCCACAACCAGCAGTCCACAGCTGGTTCCTTGATCCAGCTGGCGGGGTTCGGGTGGTCTTTAATCCGGCTCGAAGGACCAATTGAAAAGGAAACAGGTTTGGAAGGTCCTCTTGATCCGGCTGCGAAGGACCAATTGAAAAGGAATTCGGCTCGCAAGGACCAATTGCAAAGGACACAACGGACGGAAACTAAGAAACAGAAGGGAGGAATCGAGGCTTCTCTCGATCCGGCCTCCTGCAACGCCTACGTTGGGTTCGGGAACAACGTATGTGATCTCCGCAACGGAGTAACACACTAGGGCGATAACCTCGTTCCTTTTCAGCAAGTAGGTTCAGACGGGGATTACGGGTCTTCCGAAGTCGTCCCGGTCCCGACGCCTTAATTCTTCGATGTGGACTGTATAACTTAAGGGATCTTGGGAATGAAACAGCAATTATCTTCAAACCGTTCCGTGAGAGAGTAATCACTTTTCCCTATACTTTTCTTCTTGACTGCTGGTTTTCACTTTTCCCGAAGGATTTTCTTGTTTTTCCGAACTATTACCCCGAACTATTTTCCCGAACTATTTTCTTCCCCGAACTATTTTCTTCCCCGAACTATTTTCTTCCCCGAACTATTTTCTTCCCCGAACGAATTGCAATAAAACCCGTTCACTAAGCTACCCCCAGAACTATACGCGAAAGTGAGCCGCGCCATTCGCGTGCCTGCGCAACTTAACAACATGAATTTGTACTATTACTCTCTCACGTTTCACTTAATTTCTTTATTCACATACATCACACATAAACACAAGTTATCTATTTAGATAGCACAAAACAATATCTACACCATGATATACATTATTTTTCCGTATTACAAAAATCCTTTAATTTATAAAACAAAATATGCCTACTTTACTCACAAATCCAAAATCCAAACTTCTTAAATATTTAACACAGAAAGTTAAAACAATGTTTCCCACTTGAATTTATACATATGTTAACTAATACAATAGTTTAATTTACATTTTCTCTATTTATTTCACTATTTAAAACACTTTTAAATTTCTTATACAAAACTATCATTATTTCACTTATGCACAGAAATTTTCACATAAAAATAACACAGAATTCACCTTTTTAGCACGTACAATCAACCTGAAATGTTTTACAAGTCATTTTTACATAAATTGCTGAAATTACAAACATTTTAAATTTTTACATATTCGGCCTCCTAAGGGCGTGGCCAGCGTGCTTCCGTGAACTCACACTATTTGAACAACTAACTTTGCACGGCTCTCGACTATCAGAAAAATGAAAGTCTGAAATACACTTAATTTTAACAATATTAAATAAACGAGTGCTTCTACATAATTTTCAAACAGTAGGAAACTATTTCTGATAAGACTCTTATTCGTTATCATGCTTCTTATCAGATAACAATACAAGTGAATGTTTTCATTAATCAATCATAACAAATAGGCATTTGTTTTCGTACAAACATATCATACTTATACAAGACAATACTTATGCAATTAACTTCCGTTAATTCTGTTTATGCACAGAGTGATCATCTCGACCGGGGAACCAATCCGATCCCTAACTTCACTTTAATATTCCTTTGAATTTACATCGTTAGAAAGATGATTTCAACCGGGGAACAAATCCGGTAATATAATTTATATCTTAAATTCCTTATGAATTTATTAAGCGATATTACTTAGGAAAACGAACAAACTAGTCTGGCCTGGGAGTCGAACCCAAGACCTTCTTATCATTAATTCGACATTTCTTTAAGATTTAACTAAGCATTTTCTTATCAGAACATTTAAATTGGACAATAAGTCTTTGAAAAGTTATTCGTCATCGGCTGACTTAATAAACTGAAACATTCTTATAGGCGCGTCGCCAACAAAAGTCATAACTATATTTCAACAAAAGTTTCAATCAAATGGTGTGACATTGCGCAGATGTAAATTAGCGAATTGATTAGATAGCAAAAGAAAAAAAAATCAAATTCAGATTTTTATTGTTTACAAACCTCGTCTGCGTTGATCTACAAATATTACCGAAAAAAATTATGTAACCTACGGGTTACGAAGGAGATAGATTTCAAAGAATCGTTTTCTTGCGCCATGGGAGCTTCGCTGCCATAATCCATATTGAATAAAAAAAGTTTCTGTTTCTGTTTCAAATTTTAATAGTGGATTTAAAAATGTTGGTGATGTGTGCAAAATCCTTTTTCACGCTTTTTCGTTCTAAAAACGAAAAAAGGATTCCTTGGATAGTCTATATTTTACCGCCGCATATATAAATTACAATAAATCTATACATAAATATAGAAATAAGCTTGAGGCGTCTGTCTATAATATCGAAATAACTGCTCATCTAACTTAGTGGTTGTTTGTTGTGCAGTGTGTGGTCTTGTGTTGTCGTGAAGCAGCGGTGACCTAGAGCGATTGACCAAACTTGGTTGTTTAGCAGCCAGTTCTTCCTTCATGGTTTGCAATTGCTGACAACAGATATCTGCCGTAATCGTTTGGCCAGATTTTAAAATGCTGTAGTGAACGACACCGGCGTTAGTCCACCAAACACTGACAAGAAACTTTTTCTGAGTCAATTTTTGTTTAGGGCAGGATTCGGCTAGGGTTCATCCATTGCGACGAGCGCTTCCGATTATCGTACAGTATCCACTTTTCATCACAAGTAATAATTCGATTCAAAATCCCTTCATTTTTGTGTCGGTTGAGCAAAGTCACAGCAGTCGACGCGTGTTTGCAAGTTCGATACACTCAATTCATGAGGTACCCATCGTTCAAGTTTTTTTTAACTTTCCCGATTTGCTTCAAGTGGATTAATACAGTTTTATCACTTACCCCGAAGCCTGCAGCTATATCTGAAGTGTGGCACAATAGCCTTTTATTCTTCATTTTTCACTTTGGTCTCTGGCCGTCCACGGGATTGGTTCTGAAGGACGAAATTTCCCGAAAGAAAACGTTGAAACCAAAAACGTACCGTGTTTTCTTTTGGGACACCAGTGCCGTAAACATCATTAATCCTGCAAGCTGTTTCTGCAGCACTGGTGCCACGGTAGAACTCGTACTAGTAAATATACCGAATACCTAAACTCATATACCATACAGATATTCTCGATATCGTCGGGTTAATATTAAAAACTAAAAGGACCCAGTAATAATACAAGTCGGTCGACCTTAAGGTAAAATTATGGTATTTTCAGTTAGTATTATTACGATACTATATATTATACACTATGAAATAATGGTACAAATAGGATAATTATGCTACGAAAACCGACCCATATCCCACCCTGGTTACGTCGTGGTATGACGTTTGTATTATGGCAGTTGCACTACTTTTTCTTGTATGAAGAAGTTATGAATAAAATATTTAGATGGGAGTATCCTTCCTTTTGAAATCATTTATTATCAGTCCTTTTCTAATTGGTTTAGTCTTTTCCGTTTCATATGGCGGAATACTATCTTTATATTTTTTTAAAATTTAAATTAACATCTATGGGATTGTAACCAAAACGTGGATGCACACATAACACATTTGTCTTACGTACTCAACACCCAGATCTTAATTAACTGCATTCTCTAAATAAGACTTTAACTTAATAAAAGACAGAATAAATTTAAATGTACAACTTTAATTCATAGGAATATATTTCTTTTATTTACATTAATGTCTTTACTTTCTAATTTACAAACTTGTACCGTTCGATGCGGACGATATACATCCACCCCACGTAGCGTTGCCAGGCGTCCGGATAAAGCCGGACAGCAATGTAGGCACTGTTTTGCTAGAAAAAGTAGGTAGGAGGGTGGTAAATACCCAGACAAACCACTTCAGTAATAAAATGGCAAACGAACGTATATCCCACCTCTTAGAAAGTAGTCACTGCATTTTAAAGGCACCTGCAGCTAGCGTTGTTAGGGGTTCGGATAAAGTCGGACGCAGTCCGGCTTTATGGTTACGTGTCCGGCCAGATTAGAAGATATCCGGCCCGTCCAGCTTTTGTTAGGCATACATAATATTGAAATTATTGAAATTAATATTGTAATGAATATTGAATGATTAATAATAAAGAAGACTGATTTATTCAATTTTATTGTTATTTCGTTAGAATTTAAGATTTTATGGCAAATAATAAAAACCATTGCTTTATTTAAATGGTCATGTTATACTAAAACTAAAAAATTAGAGGTTTCCGTCCCTTTTTTCAAAATGTCCGACTAAGCTCGCTGGTCTGTCCATCTTTTCGGTTTCAAGACCTGGCAACCATAGCTCCACGATTAACTTACTCTTAATCTATCGGTTTAATAAAATAAAAAAATATCGACTGTTGGTTTAGCTATCGTCAAACTTATGTCTTAAAATACGTTGCCAATAAATTGCCACAGGCGTTAGGTACTAAGTGACAATAAATATTATTTAGTATCGCATTCGCAAGGCACACGAATGTTTGTGAGGGTCCATTAATGTAATTTATCTGAGAGCTCAGTAGCCATTACATTTTGTCTCATTATTTATTCCTTCCATATACGCCGTAAGATTCCGTTATTTTTAAGAATTTGACAGACAAAAAACTTATAAACATATGTTTGTACTAAACTCCTCTAAACTGTTGTGTACGCCCTTAAATTTAAGAATGTTTCGCAGTTATGAATCTTTTTAAAATCTAAATTAATTAGGTCATTGATCAGAAATTTAAACTTTCGTAACATTACATAATTTTTAATGTTTCGTACCAAGTTATATATATTATAGTGCATTGGGGTAAGATCGGTGATGGGGTAAGACAGTAAAAATTTAAATTTACGGTAAATAATGCTATATTTTTGAAAGCTAGAAATATGGTACACGACTCCATTTTATTCTGCCCCGACCCCAAGTTTCAGCCAGTCGCTTCGAATAGTACGGCGTGTGCTGCGCAGTATTTTACAAAACAGGGTAATTTTTGTATTTTTTTCGTCCGTCCGGTCTTTCCCTATCACTTTTATTTGCGATTTTAGCGACGTCCGGTCTTCCCCTTGATGGCCAATTCTTCATCATGCATATAAAAAATTATGCCATGTCTTCGCACACGTTTTAAGCAGAAACTGTTGATTTTGGAAAAGCAAAAGCTTCTTATCGCTAAATTACGTTTAACCATTAACGATTTGCGCCATGTTTCAGAAATCTGACGTATATGGATGTCGAGAAAATAAAGTTTTTGCCCGACTCTTTTAAATAGTCGAAAATCGTCCGGTATTGCCCCAACGCACCCTAGGTACCCCTTGGGTACGGAGCCATGTTATTGTCATTCTACGGTATGACTGTCTATTTGTCCGTCTGTCCGTCCTTTGGATAATTTGTCACGGATCTCTAGCTAGTAGACGGAGTGAGTAAAGCAAGGTTTAGACGAAGCCAGTGTTGGCTGCCATTTTCACTGTTAGCCAGCGCTGGCTTGTTATTGGCCTCGTATAAACAGTTTTTCAAGACAAGCCAGCGCTGGCTGCCAGCACTGGCGGGAATAGAGCGCCTGCTTATTTTTCAAGCCTCCGCCCGCGTGCCCCACAACCCCCGCGCCAGAATAAATAATTTGTAATATAAAAATTTTACTAGTGATATTGTACCAAATCCTATATTTGATGTATGTTGGTATATGATAAACATTATTTTCAGTTGAAGTTTAAAAAATCATTAATGTAATAAAATGATTTACAAGAATAATCTAAAAATAAAATAAATCCATTTGGCCTCATCTAAACAACACGGGCCAGGCCAGCGCTGGCTTGTCTGTGGACTGGCATCAGCGTTACTGGCTTAGTCTAAACCTTGCTTTAGAATGTTGACTCAAAACCGAATAACATTTCGCGAGGAACTTATATTTATATTGAAAAAAAAAATTATTCTTAATAACCCTAGAATGTGTCGTTGACTAGAGCTCATTGGTGATAGTACAAATTTTCATTATGGTCTCTTTTATCTTCAAAAAACAAAGTAAATCAAAAAGGGGCCTTTTAAAAATAAAATTTTAGAACTTTTTCGGTTACGGGGTCTAACTCAGAAACTAAATTAGTTGGGAGTTTGCAATTTCAATATATTAGTACCTCGTACTATATTGGCCCGCCACATATGTATGTACGGAATTCCATTTCGGGATTCCGTTTCGGAATTCCGAAACGAAACTAACAGGTTGGCCACACACATACGGAATCCCGTTTTGCCCACAAAATTTCGAACGGAAAACTACCGTAGGTGTGTGACGGGTCACTGATTTTATATGGACTTCGAGATTCCGTTTCGAACGCAGCAAGTCCATATAAAATCAGGGACCCGTCACACACCTACGATCAAGGACCCGTCACACACCTACGGTCAAATCGTGGCTTCTGCGCTTGGACTCTGTCTGTCTGTCTGGGCGTGTCGGTTGAGGTCACTCCCGCACTCCACTCTCTTAGCCCATGCCTACAATTTACTTAGTGCCCAGTGAGCTTGGCGCTCTGTATTTACTGACACATTGTACGCGGCTTCCGCGCCAAAACCCAACGTGTAGGTAAAGCCTCCGGCACTAGTCGCCTCACGGCCATTGCCGCTCCACCAAGCGACTTCTTCCTAGTCTGCAGCTTCATCAATATCAACGTCGCTGAATCTCACGGAGCGTCTAAACTTCGATGTTATCGTGCCTGAGACTCCAACCCGCTACCCATTTCCTACCAGTCAACAACCGGACATCCTTGACGTAGCGTTCCTCAAAGATGTCCGTTTGTCGATAACATCAATCGAAACAAACCTAGAGCTTAACTCGGACCATAGACCAGTTCTATTTCACACAACCCACGGACGACTCCTAAGAGCCTGTGACTGTCAATGAAGTCACAGAAGTAATTAAAAACCATTTAAAAAAGGAAAACACCAGCCCCGACGGCATTAGCAACAGGGTGCTTAAATCACTCTTAACGCCACTTGTTTGTCTCCTAGTGGGTATTTTCAACGCCCTTCTCTCCATCTGCTCTTTCTCGGACGCTTGGAAAGGAGCGGACGTTATAGGAATCCCGAAACCAGGGAAACTACGCAACTTAGCCCCCAGCTACAGACCAATAAATCTCCTCAGCACACTGAGCAAAGTATACGAACGACTTATACTAAACCGCCTCCAATAGTTTGTTCTTGCTAACAAAATCATTCCAGACGAGCAATTCGGCATCGCCTTACAGAATTCATCCTTACAGGCTTCAACACCCTAAAAGAGATTGCAGAATCACTAACACCAGCGCTCTCTTCTTCGATATCGCAAAGGCGTTTGACAAAGTCTGACACGACGGCTTGCTTTACAAGCTGTATAAATTAAACGTGCCTGACTTGCTCACCCATACCATCAGAGCCTTTTTCGCAAACCGCCATTTTCGCTGTCGAATAGAGGGCACCCGCTCTTCAAATCCTTCTCATTTCCTAACACTGTTAAAACTGCTTTCATCAATTGACAATTCTATACTACAATTAGGCGTGAACAGTTCCAAGTAGTGCTGCCGCCTTTTTTTGAACAAATATAGTATTTTTCCCAAAAAAAGATACAAAAATATGATACTTTTGAGAAGTTCAAGAGAAAAAAAGTACACTATTATTTTTAATCTTTATGTATTTTTCCATATATGTACCTTTGAAATAATAGGAGTCGGAGCAATTTAGATTCATAATAAAATAAATTCTAATTGTTAATTATTTTTTAATAAAATTAATATATGCTCTATTTCTTTCTTCTTTCAATTCATGACGATAAAAATTAATTCCGTAAAACATACTTGTTCCAGACTTCCAATCACAGAAAAATATAAAAAAGCGCGACAGTTGAATTAGTGATAAAAATATAGTATTTTTCGTACTATTTTAGTTTTCTATAATATATAGGTAATACAATATACTGAAATATAGTACGATACTATATATTATATTACGGGTGGCAACCCTAGTTCCAAGTACCGTAAACCGTAATGTATACTTAAAAAAATATTCAATACAAATCGTTCCTCCTAACCTCTTAACCTTTCACATGTGCGAAACAAGAAATGCAGCCAATACAACTGTGAGACTTTTACGATTTTATTAAAAATGTTATTATAGATGCGACAAATACCGAAAAAGATTAAGCATTATTGTGTTTTTATATTTTCATATTGCACTAAATAAACACTTCATGGGTTTTTTTTATAAAAGGCCAGCAATACTACACTTTTTAGTTTTTTTTTTATGGAATAAGTCTGAGAAACGAGCACAGGGCTTTCTTATGGTAAGTGGATGCTGTGGTCCATAGATCATTCTATTCTCGATAAAGATTCAAAATGCAGATGCGCTGTCACCCCTGAGGATTAAGATGGAACGCCTCATTTCCAGTAAACAGGGGTCTACGATTATCTACACTCACCATTAGAAACACAGCAGCATTAAGCGGCTATTTTACCTTGGTTTTCTGTGAAGGTGTGGATATGTGTATCTGTGATTGGAAGTCTGGATTAAGGATTTTTTTATTTTTTTTTATGGCATTGGGTGACAAATGAGCACACAGTCCATCTGATGGTAAATAAAGTGTCTGCCTACTATTTGGAGTTTTACAGGATATTAAAGAAAGAAATAGCGAAATAAATTATTATTATTAAAAATAAGAAACATAATATCTAACATCAATGTATGATTAAAGGTATTCGGCAACTTATATATTTACTTTAATTAACAACATATGTTCGCAATTTAATTTATCTACTCATGTGGTTTTACCTTGTTATTTAAAATATATTAGATAATGTCGTATATTATCACTTACAAGATGTATCAATTATTATGACCAAGGAAACATTTAAATCATAATGCATTTAACGATGAATATTGAACGAAATATGTACTAGGTAAAGGCTTTAGATCATATTAGATGAAGAATTTAATTGATGTGATTAATTACGTTGCAATAATACACATGTTATTCGACCTTGAATGTTGTAGGTAAATCACGAGATGGAAAAAAGAATATTATTGTGACCTATTATCATTCAGTAGGTAGTCAATATAAGTTTAAAATGTGGGCCACATACATGGTCAAATAATACATGCAGGTCCATATATATGTTATCAAATCAGGGGCACGATACCGTGTCACTGGTGCATTCCGCTTTAATTTTCAAATACATAAGATTGGGTTGACACTACCACATGCAATGTAACTCGATTAACACTCGAGCATTTTTCGAAACCAAAAGAATTTCAATAAACCTTTTTTAATTGTTGACACGCGGTGAATATTTCAATACCAAATTAAATTGAAGAAGATAGAGAATTCTGCCAACATGATTCGTTGAACATCCGATATTTATGTGCTTTCGATATGCAGAAAAATTTTTGCATACATAATCAATTTACAAAACAGAATAAACAACGTATTTTGGCGTTATCGTAAATCCAACTTTTGATTTAGCATTATGCGTTTTTAGACTTTAATTATGCTGTTTTATTTTTTTTAAATAGTAATTGCTATTATATAAAATTTTTGCCACGTTGATGTAAGAACATCCACTTTAATTGTCATCCTGTGGGTGTCGTAGGATGCAACTGAGGGAAACCGAAACAGGAGATGAGCAGGAGCGTCACACGAGTAAAGAAACCCTACACACTGGTGCGTTTGGCAGAAAAAAGCGCTAGCAAGCGCTTATAAGCGCTAAAATAGTTTTCGGCCAGGACACGATTGCTACTTCAGTAGCGCTGACACAATCCGCCATTTTGCTTATTTAATTTGTTTGTTTTGAAGTAGATTTTATAAGTTGTTTTATGCAATATTAGTTTTAAGTAATATAATGACATGAATAGACATATACATGTTATTAAAAATTCATGATTGGTAAGTTTTTAAATTAGGTTAGGTTCCCCGGTTAAAACTAACATCGTGTCCTAGAGGAAAATAGCTACTTACAATTTGATAGTGCTTACCGCTTACGATCGCCATTTTGCTTACAAGCGCTTGCTAGCGCTTTTTTCTGCCAAACGCACCCACTCTGTGGTGGCGTCGTCCTGATGACAATTAATTATTTAAAAAAATACAATAGCAAACCCGCCAATCAAGCGTGACATCTATGTAAATATCCCCTAATCTATGGAGAATGAGGAGGTCTACGTTCTGTTAAGATGAGCTGTATAGAATGTATGTATGATTGTACTAAAGTTATTATATTATAAGTAAAAAAGTTTGTAGTGAAATAAATATTAAATATTTATTTTGACATACAGCTGTTATCGGAATAACCATGAATTCGAATACCTAAATAGTCCGTTATTTCCCTAGTCAACTCCCTACTTTGGTAGAAAATATTTTATTAATGTCAGACAATATTCAAAAAATAATGTAACTATTTATTTTATATTATGCGTTTTCAATAGTTAGTAATAATGTAGAGAAGGCTGCTCGTCGTTATCAACATACGGGCGGTACCATCGCCTTGGCACAGTTCTTGCGATCTTCGACTGATTCATTGTTGTGGTTCTTTCCACCGAACACACCCACAAAGGAGACAAGGTTTTATACTCATATTATGTATGTTAAAGTTTACTTCTTTTAAACTGATGATATAATCGAATAGTTTTACTATAGTTCAATTTTATAGATAACTGATGATAAGGGATCTTAACTGAATAACTGATGATAAGGTAGTCTTTCAATAAATCAAAAAAGAAGATACATCGAATTCGTAGTTCGATCACAAATTTAAAAACAAAACACATCGTTGTATATCATAGCGGTCTTTATAGATAACTATCTGATATCCGTTCGCTTCGCTGTGTGCACAATAATATTTTATTGCGGAACCTAGATGTAAAATATCAAGAATTTTTTTGATGGAAATATCATAAAATTCGTTGTTAGTGGGTCTATATTGCAAAGTGAGTAACTATACTAAATTTCAAGTTAATCGAGTGTATAGTTTTGGAGATCTCGTGATGAGTCAGTCAGTGGTATTTAGCTTATATATTCGTACGTATGTTATACATAAAAATGTTATGTATATATATATATAAAGTAAAGTAAAGTAAAGTTACAGCCTATATACGTCCCACTGCTGGGCTCAGGCCTCCCCTCATTTCTGAGAGGGTTTAGGGCAAGGAAGTGTCCGCCGCGCTGCCCCAATGCGTGTTGGCGAACTTCACATGTCTTCGAAATATATTTTTTTTATTTCTCTGACATGCAAGTTTCCTCACGATGTTTTCTTTCAGCGCCGAGCACGTGGTAAATCAGCACTTAAAATTGCAATTAACAATTTCAAGAGCCGTGGTAGCTCAGTGGTTAACGCTCGCTGTAAATATAACAGAACGCGAGTAACCCGGGTTCGATCCCCGCCGGCACTAATATATATATATATATATATATATATATATATATATATATATATATATATATATATATATATATATATATATATTAAGAAAGTAATTGTGACACATTATGATTGAAACTGGCAAATTTTGAACATTATTTTAGCACTTCTGCTAATTTAATATGAAATTGCAAAAAAAAAATAATTTCGATTGGAGCAACGTCTGAGTTGTAAGAATTTTCAAATCGTTTATGTAATTTCACATTTGCTTTGATTTTTTTTTCGACAAAATATAATAAGTATCAGCCAGCATCCACGCACTAAAAGAGTTTTTCGGTATTTTCCGCAAGACATTGAGTGTGGCGATCGCTTACAAAAGTTTTATAGCAGGTACAACTGCGTAAAAGTCGATAACGAAACCTAAGAAATTGCAAAACATCGAATGCATCGCTTTAGTCCTGGATTACGTCAGCTATTGGGCAAGATTTTCCAAATATAAGAGAATTAAAGTGAACAGCACAGTCCATCCGACAGCGGGTGAAATTACGTGCAGGTTGCGTAAGGTAGTTCGATTTATGCGAAGATGTATGCATTCTTGTAGGCAAACAGTGACAGTACGATTAGGGAAGCCACGAAGCCGTTTTTAGAGCTCCTCTGTCATGCACGCACTGAAGCAGCACGACGAACTGCTCCATAACCATTTTAGAAATTAATCAGTGCACAGCGGCGAATAATACATAGGCTGTAACTTCCGTTCTAACAAAAGAAACCCTTATGATTTCATTTTACTATCTGGCCTAACGTGTCACAAAATCAATATTTCTAATTTTTGACTATGACTTAGATAAAAACGAAGAAACAAACCAATTATGATATTTCAATATTTTGTAATTTTTTTTTATTAATGTATGATATCTATTAATAAATAAAGGATAATATTACAAATATATCATTCTTTTATTATATACTTTCGCTACATGTGAACAGGGAATTCAATTTTTTTTTCCACCAAATACCAAAAACTACAGTCTTATTTGCATGGATCGCTCTACTTAGAGTAATTACACACATCACTCTGTGATACCAGAGCTCGTCATCGATCAACCAAATAATAAAATGTCAAAAGGGCGCTACGTTATCTACGCTATTTTCAAAATTGACAATACAATAAATATCATTAACTGTTCTTTTTAGCTCGATTTTTCGAAGTTTTCCTAATTATTGCCAAAGCTTGTTTGCTATTTTTTCTTAAAATATTAGTTATAGTATACGACTTTGTGTTTTTGTCTCTGTCCTCTTCCTAGTGTTGGTTTTATTTGGCGGGAAAATTCAAAAAGCCACAGGAAAGGGAAAAACAACGTATACCGAGACAGCTAGTTATAATGTTTGAGAATTGATTAGTTGGAGATAAGAGTTATTAGCTCGAATCTAACACCAATAACAAATCAATATTCACGCAACAAACCATTTATTCGCAAGTAAGAGTCACAAACAAGCACACATTCCACAGGGCGGTAAATAGGCAATGTTAGACGCCTACATCCTTCATCGATTATGATCCAAAATGTAGATACGTTCTCACCGGACTATGATGGAATGCCTTGTTTTTAATAAAATGCTCTCCGGTTTACGATTCTAAAAAAATTAATACCAAACACAGTTGCAATATGTTGTTAATTGTTATTCACACTGGTATTCTGTACGTGCGTAGTCCTTGACCGGCCGAATCGACTTATTCGTTCTGCAACCATAACACATAATAAATATGTAGTTTGTTTATTTAAAAAATAAAAATAAATGTTCGAATCTGGATGTATCATGATTTTTCTCTAGATGTGGAACACTAAAACTCCTATGGTATTATAGTTACGTAGTAAACTATTATCTAATCTATGGTTAAATAGCTAATAGGCACACAGTTCCGAAAGTCTCCGTAACGTTAGCTTTCGCTGCGATTTTTTCTTTTTCTTATCTAAACTAGGTTCTCGATGCAATGTTAAGTTCCTAATAAAGGCTTACTAGGACTTTAAACAGTGTGAGACCAGTTTTTAACATATATATATAATATACTTTTTGAAAAACCACCAAGGGTTTTGACATAAAACAAAGTCGAATTTAGTCATAAAAGACATTATTTTCTGACAAAAAATTGTAAACTAGCTATTTATCAATGGTATCAGCCTGTGGGAGTTGGGGTTTCGAACGTATTTAGTGCCATTTTTCGATCGCAACCGGCGATAAGAGTGGTCGAATATCCGGTATTCGGTCTCCGACCTAACAAATATCCGTTTCATTTCTAGTATTTATTCATCGTCATTTGTTTTCATAAGAATTTAGTAACATATATTAATAACAAAAATCATGTTAATATATATTTTTAATGATTCTTTTTATTTTCAATCTATGTGGTGAAAATTTTTGGAGGATTTTTTTTTTATTTTTGAATATGAGTTCAAACCTTTCACTGCTAACGAACGAACTGGGCTGAACTGTTATTGATTCTTCGATCGCTTTCATTCGGGAAATTTTTACCTCATCTTTATCTATTAAATTATCGTTTGGTATGGAAAAATATAAATAAAAATTTATACAATGATTAATTATTTATATTATTTATTAATTTTCGCATGTTCGTTTGCCCCCTCTCCTATAAAAAATACTCATAGCGTTTTGATAGACAAAAATTTAAATTTAGAAGAAGCGACGACCTTAAAAAGTTTTTCAGTTCTCGTGTAGTAGACTTCTACAGTTATATATTACATTCATTTTCTGTAGCAAAAATGTTCTGAGGCAAATATATTGACTAAGTAAGAAGTTTTTTGTAAGTAAGAATACTTATTTCAATTTTTCCATACAAAACACCAATTTCATAAGTAAACACATATGTATATCAGTTATCACACTGTTTTCTAACGACCTCTTTAATTAGTGAAGGTAGAGGCAATTTAATCGACAGTATTACACGCTGTGATGCTTCATCCCATTGCCGGTATGTGTATTTATCGTCTAAAAAAAAGATGGCTACCACCTTGTTTCATGAAATTTTTGCTGGCATTTTTCGTAGATACCTTTACGACACCTACGTGACTGTATAGTCCTGGTGAATATAGTAAATGAGTAGCATATTCTAGGATAGATGGTCTTAGGTTTATTAGGAATGTATGTTGAAATCCATTAAATTACCACGAAATAAAGCAAATTACACATGCATTTACCTAATATCTACTAAAAATAAAATAAAACTGCGGTTGCCGCTTGCCACATACATGGCAACTATAGCAAAATATCCCCGCTATGGGGCAATCTATAGGTATGGGATAGGCCTTTTTTTCAGCCGTGGACTTTAATAGGCTATAACAGTAACACACTTATCTCTTACCTTCTTTTTTGTTATGAATACGAAATAAAATAGTGAAGTCTAAGCAGGTTCGGCTTCGCATGGTGAATATTTCGATTGGCTAACTGTACTCTATGATCATCTAAGTTCTAAGCCTTTTAAGAAACTCACGGCACGAGATAGAGTGATGCTTCTTTTACACGGAAGCTCTCATCACCATAACTTGCAGGCGGCTGCTTCACATTGTAGCCTACCTCAGAGTAATTGTTGCTTTTTTCTTTTTACCCAATAAATTATCGTGGTAGAGCCATGCAGCAACTTTATTGTGGTTGTAAACGAATGGATCGGCTCGAGCGGGGGAGAACCACCCTCTCACAGAATGCCAGTGTAAAATAGCTGCTCAATGCTGCTGTGTTTCGTATAGTTAATGTAGGGAATCGGAGATCCATTTTACTGGAAACGAGGCATTCCATCTTAATTAAAAATAAATTACTTCGCAACCTTCCGCTAACTAAATACAATGATGTGTCTTACCTGGATTGAAGAGCACCTCCCGCCCTCCCTCGATTGCATGCACTAACTCCGTCACCACTACTCCCAACACCACTACTCCCAACACCACTACTCCCGGCACCACTACTCCCAACACCACTACTCCCGGCACCACTACTTCCAACACCACTATTCCAGGTAAAACACACCACCGACGACAATACGACACGTGTTTCGCCGTGTGTTCGATGCCTCGTTTAGAGGCGAAACACGTGTCATGTAATTTATGTCAGGTAATTTATTTTGCACATGGGAACGGATGAGTGTGTGCCTTTCTTAGCAAACATTCTTGCTTTTTATTAACTAATCTAAACCAGTGTGTGATTACTATTCTACCTAATGGTAAGTGAAGTAAGTTCAGCAGAAGATGGTGAAACGCACTGACTTAACAAAAGCCTGTTCACTCTTGCCTTAAAGACACCGACGAACAATGAAGCAAAACCATTTGGTTCGAATGCATGGAGAGTCGAGAACGAAAGGTTAAAATATAGGAATAGAGAGGGAGAAATTAAGTTATGCAATTCTTGCGCACACTTTCCAAAATGCGCGCTGTATTCGATACTGGTGAGGTTGGTTTTAATCAGATTCGGGTCAAAAATAAACCTCCTAGTACGTCTTTTCATTGAATCAAAGCTACTAGGTGGCATTTTGCAGCACCAGCCGAATTATGGCAGCAATATTCTATGCGCGACCGGATTTTCGCTCTATGTAGAGTAAGTCGCTATCCCGGAGTGAAGTACCGCAGTACGTTTACAAGGTCTCCTAACTTCCTTGCAGCTGCTTTGACCTTGGACCCCCCCCCCCCTCCGGATCAGGTTTAAGGAAATCTTAACCCCCAATAACTGCAGGTGGTGTATGAATGAGTGGTAAATGAAGAAGGAGCAAAAGTGAGCTGGCTCCCTTTTACAGTAAGGGGACACGCTTGTATTTATGCAGGTGTTGAATATCAGAAGATTGGCATCACGCCATTCGAAGACTGCCTGTAGTATGAGATTCACACGCTCAACTATAACTTCTTTTTAGGTCTGGATTAGATCCCGAATGGTCCGAGCACTCAGTTGTTTTGTTCGGTTGGGTTGGCAACTGTGCTGTCGTTTTCATACTCATAGATACCGGGTATAAGCAAATCATTAACGTGCAGCACAAAGAGAGTTTCAGGGGGAACGGACTCCTGAGGAACTCTGGCGTTAGTCGCCAAACGATCGTATGGAAAAATATTTTAAATAAATGTTTTAAGCGCAATAGCAGCTATAGTGCCGCCAGATAACCGTGCATGCGGTACTTCAGTCTGAAGTCCAAGCATTCCATCTTAGTCATCAGAAGTGACAACGCTCCTGCAGACTTCTTTGTTTGAAGTTGACCGCAGGTGTTCGTTTACCACTTCAGTTTTATATATAAAAT
Source organism: Parnassius smintheus behrii (assembly GCA_036936625.1). Classification (NCBI taxonomy): domain Eukaryota; kingdom Metazoa; phylum Arthropoda; class Insecta; order Lepidoptera; family Papilionidae; genus Parnassius; species Parnassius smintheus. The sequence goes on along the minus strand of JAUPFT010000014.1, from coordinate 26,150,949 downwards.
TATCTAAAATAATGAGAGATATAGAAAATGTTAAATGTCTTCGAAATCTTGCCGATATACCCAAGCAAGATAATTCCTTTAAAACTATTAAAATGACAAACTGGGTCACTGGCAAGTTGCGTAAACGTCAAAACAAATTTACGTAATAAAATATTTTAGTGTTACAGAACACCACTACAATATCCTCAGACTGCTAGGTTTCAGACAAGAAACAACATTTCGCAATCTCTACATCAATTTTTGTAAAGAACTAGCGATCCGCTACGCACGGTTGATATCTGAATTTTAACAACAGCGTCACCTAATTCTGAATCTAAACCATCCAAGAACTCACTCGAACACACACACACAAAATTTCATCACAATCAGTCCAACCGTTTTTCGGTTTTAGCGAAACAAACGGACAAACGGATTTTTAAACATTATAGAGATAAGCCACGCGAGAAAGATATGCAAAGAATTATTTAATTAATACACTCAACAAACCTAACATGAAGACGGCAATGCAAGCAAAATTTTCTTTTCCCAAATTGTGAATAAGAGCGTGTCACTTCTTAATTGTGACGAAAGGAGTACGCTGTAGGAAACCAGGCTTGTCTCAAAGTATCATGATTCCGTTACATTGGTATTTATTTTTTTTGTCGTTGAGTCGATCATGAATGGGCGTTTTTTTTTCTTCGTGTTTATTTCACACTTCCCATCGACGCGAGTAAGAGGCGCGATATGGTAATGAATGCTTCATTGATTGACACACAAATATAAACAGTTAACAAAATTATAAGGTATAACAAATTTCAATAGAAATTTTTGTTTGGTGTTCGCATACCTACTTCCAAATTCGGAACACGAATGACGCATAAAGAAAGCGACCAACACAATAATTATAAACAAATCAGTATTTATTGTGCACAGTGAAGAATAGATTTCAAGCCCACTATCTAAGCCTGCGATCCTACCATGTATCAGAGTAAGCAGTGGGGTGACGCGGCGACGCTCCTACTCATCGTCACTCGCTCAGTCGACGCGTATCCGTGAACTTGGCCTGGTACGGTCACCCTGGCCCCGAGGCCTTATCAGAGGCGCCGCCCGCGGCCTATAATAGGTGGGTCGGCGTCTCCCGCTACCTCCAGAGTGAACTGTGACTTCGGCAGACATGTTACGCACCTTGTGCCTCCTAGCTGTGTTTGCGGCAGCACGCGCCTGCAAACCTTGCAGTGAGTGTACCTTTACAACAAAAATCTATACTTAATATTTATTATTTTGTGTGTTCGTGTCGTGCCCAGAAAGCTCAGGAAATATTGTGCCAACGGTATGGTTGCGACAGAAAATAGAGCATGTTGCTCCCTACCTATATTATTATGTTTTACATGTATAAAATTCGACCTGGTAAGTTATTCAAAAAGCACTTATACTTACATGAATCTTATTTATAAAATAACAAATACAATATATATATTTTAAACGTGTTTGTTACACGCATTTTGTCTGAATGTTATAATTTTTTTCTGTACATATTTTTTAAATTTCACTTTCCTTTAACTTTAAACTTGGCCTATTTTTAATGCGGTAACACTGTAATCCTTTCGAAGGAATCACACACAGCATTCCATAAAAATGAGGACAAGTTTCCACTACGTACATTTTAATAAAATATCACAAGAGGACATTTTACAAATACTATACTATACTACTACTACTACTATTATATTATACTACTACTATACTATACTTACTTATACCTATTTATGTGTGTGAAATATACCTAATAAAACTGCGCGTAAGAGATTCAAATTAACATCGGAAGTCACAGTTACTTAGTCAAAGTTCATTTATAACGGATCAACATTTTGATTAAGATCGTAATTTCTAAACGCGTAGATGTTATAATCTATAAAAAATTAAAGCTGTCTTAGCATTCCAAAATACTTTCTTATACAGCATTAAATTTATCTTACAAACTAAGACGCATAATCAAACCTGATGAGCGTACCGATTATCAACGAGTTCATCATTTTCTGTAGCCAGTTATTACTTTAATAATAATGTAACAAAATATTAATAAAAACTGAGAGGACACAATTATCTAACAAAAATAGTTTTGGGATCACAGTTTGGATGATTTTGATTTTTGTATCAAATAAATAGCGCTTTTTATCGATATGTAATAAAATAACGGTAAAATAATTCGACATTTATCCAATATTTATTCAATATCGATTTTTTTTTAAATTGTATTATTGTGAAGGTTATGTATTTTATCTATTCATGACCAAGACTTCGAAAAATTCTTTCAATTCAAACAGCAGGGCGCCATTCCAGCTCAATGTATAATGCATATTTCATCCACTACGCGAACTTCGTAATATCCTGAGGATAACAGTTTTATCCTTATCAAGAATGTTAGTGGAATACATGGAACTGTAAAGTCACAATTTTTAATGTACACCGTAGATTATTTTACATTCTCTTTAAGATGTAAGCTACAACACTGGTTTGCGCTTATTTGGTCATAAAAAAGGTGAAAGGGCTACAGATTTTTGTATCGAGCCAAGCCATTATTTTTACCATAAGTAAAATTGTTTATTAATAATAAATTCTTAGTAAATGTTAAATAAAATATTACCGAACAAATAAATAATCATAATTTTTTACACACTACGTCATGAATTATGATGTAAAGAAAATAACAAATAATAAATAATCAACATTAAGTACTTGAAATCTCCTACCTGACTTTATTTACTTCATATGTATTAATACGGATATACATGTATTATAATAATATATGACTGCCTCGTTGGTTTAGTGGTTGTAGTAGTGCGACTGCTGATCATGAGTTCCTGGGTTCGAATCCCGGGTCGGCCAAAAAAAAACAGTTATTGAGTTTTTCTGTCCAGAAATTCTCAGTAGCTGCCCGGAGTCAGGAAGTTGGCGGTGTCTCACCCCCGTGCCTCGGAAAGCACATAAAGCCGTTGGTCCTGCGCCTGATCTCTCTCCGGTCGTGTCGGTTTACGGTCCCATCGGATTATGAGAGTGAGGGAATAGAGAGTGCACCTGTCCTTGCGCATACACTAGGGCACTATAATCCTGTACTGCGCCGATGGCGATCCTCCGTTGAGGCCAGCCGCCGTGACCAAAATTCGGTATGAAGGACATTATTATAGTAATATATATACATTTAGATGTCTTGCACCCGCAAACATTTATATTCAACGGCAAGGCTTATCTGGCAAAAAATGCAAACTGGGACAACGTGACGAATCTCCGTCCCATACCCCAAACCCATTCGAAATAATAAGAGGATTTGCCCTACTGTTTGGCGTAAGTAGGCAGTTAGGTACTTTCCTTTTTTTACTTTATTTGCATTTCTTAAAAAAAGAACCAACCATAAATATTTTTTGGCTCATGATCCGTCATTACTGTGCGAGCATATTTTTAAATGAAGCTATAATTGACTCAACAACTTTAATAGCCGACATTAACCTGGTTTTCGATTTATTAACTTCGTGATGTGCCAATATTACGATGGAAAATGAAGACCGAAATCAATTTTATAATGAGGAACATATTTACACTAATGCGAATGTAATTGTAATTTTCTTGTCGCATCTTTTATTGAATAAGGGTTACAAGCAAGTATACAGCCCACCTGATGGTAAGTGGATGCTGTGGCCCATAGACATCTACATTTAACCTCGATTAAGAATCAAATGTAGATGCGTGGTTACACCTGATAACTATAATGGAATGCCTTGTATTCAGTAAAAAGGATCTCCGGTTCTCTACACTCATCATACAAAACAGAACAGCATTGAGCCGCTATTTTACTCTGGTAATCTGTGAGAGCGTGGTCCTGACCCGGTCCAGCCGACCCATTCATAGCTATATAGCTGCATTAGGGCTCTGTCATCTTTTTTGTTGTAATTAATTCTGTGTTTGTGAAACTACATCCTATCCTAACCTCCGAACTCATTGTAGAAGTGTGACACCTGACATTGATTAGATACCTCAAAGTTTTCTAGCTCCATATTATTTGATTCTCAAACGATATTTTTCAACAGTGCTCAAACTGTTGATCTAGCCTGGCCTTAATTAGAGAACGTGTTAATTATAATCGTTGTGGTTTGACACAAAATTTGTGTTCATAGAATATAAGATTTTAAATTAGATTATTGTAACCTCAATACAAATTCCTAACATTTCATTTCAAATATTATAAATGATCTGATTTACTTATTCGCTATAATTCAAATATAGCATATCATATTATTTAATTTTAAAAAATTATTACTAATCCGCTCGCATCTTCCTATGCCTGATTTTTAATGTTTTATTTTTTAAATGTGGTAGAGCCATACTGGTTAACGCTCGCTGTAAATGAATGAAATGTATAACAGAACGCGAGTAACCCTGGTTCGATCCCCGCCGGCACCAATGAAATTGTTAATTGTAATTTTAAGTGCTGATTTACTACGTGCTCGGCGGTGAAGGAAAACATCGTGAGGAAACCTGCGTGTCTGAGGAATAAGAAAAAAAACTATTTCAAAGACATGTAAAGTTCGCCAACACGCATTGGGGCAGCGCGGCGGACACTTCCTTGCCCTAAAGACCCTCTCAGAAATGGGAGGCCTGTGCCCAGCAGTGTCACGTATATAGGCTGTAACTTTAGAGCCATACTTCGGCTTTAACTGGGTTCCTCGACCTAGGAAGGACCACGCCTCACAGAATACCGGCGCAAAACAGTAACTTAGTGATGTGTTTCGTATGGCGAGAGTAGAGAACAAGAGTTCCTTTTTACAGGACGCAAAGCATTCTATCTTAGTCCTCAGGAGTGAGAATGCATCTGCATTTTGATTCTTTATCCAAAATAGATGTAGAGACGTCTACATCTATCCTCAATGGTATATACAGCATGCACTTATTATGAGATGGACTGTGTACTCGTTTTTCACCCTTATTTTATAAAAAATGTGTTGACATCTAGCGGATGCACATTTAACACTACGAGAGTTCATTGCAATGTCTTTCCTTCCTTTGTGCAAAACATCTGGATTGAAAAACAATCCTTTATATATATTTTTTAGTTTAGTCTGTAAGTTATACAATTTTCTTACATTTCGTAGATCAATTAAAGAATAATAATTCTATCCGTTTGAAAATTATATATTTTTATCTGCCCCATGTTAATAACAACGGATGCGTGCTTTTATAATAATAAATTTTATAATATCTGTAAATCTTTATACACGTGTTAAAAGCAACGGCACTGTGTTACATATAGCTGTTATCATAAGGGTTGCCATTTTCAAATATTTTCTTTTTTCAATATTTAAATTTTATCAATGACCTTAGAAATTATAATTCCAAGGAAATATTGTGTTTCAGAAGCACTGGTTCTCCTTTTCATAATCTACACATATAAATAAAAAATGTTGTAGTAAACCATGGTCACCCCTGAGGGCTAAGATGGAATATCTTGTTATTATTAAAAGGAGTCTTTCACGTCGACGACCGTACGAAATACAACTGCTATTATACGCTACTATTCTGTAAAAGCGTAGTTCTTCATTCTACAACACAAACCTGCAGCAAAACTTGCTGGTATATATTTGTAGCTGTATCACAGCAGATAATTGAGATTTTGAAGCTCATTGCTGCTAATTTTTTTTAATAAATCCTTTAATATTTTTACCCTGAATATAAAATGGAATTATGTTTGTAACATTTACAATGAATGTTATCGGATGAACATACACGTCTCTTATTTTTATTTAAAACAAATTTTGGAGGGACGGTTAGCTTAGGACCGTGCTCTGGCGCATTTCGTAAGGAGACGTATACAGTCAAACCTGGGTAAGTGAGAACTGGACAAGTGAGAAAACTCTATAAGTGAGAGTAATAGCCAGGACCCGTCATTTTAAGCTCCCAAAACCTCTATTAGCGAGAAACAGAAACCTCTGTAAGGGAGTCGTTTTTCCCTCACGGACCTCCGTAAGTGAGACTGCTACTTATTTATACCTCTATAAGCGACAGTCGAGCTTTATTTATTTGTATTATTAAGGAGGAACTATAGCTGCAATAATAATACGTATATACATAAAAGTTACATAGTGCATGAATTTTTGTATCGTTTTCGTAAGCATCTTGATACCTACCCTTACAAAGTACTTCTATGTCGCATATTATTCACCTAATTTTATCATATTACATATTTACTACGAATGTAACTTACGAATACGAATGCTGAATGATTTTATGAATGAAAATGCTGAGACTTGTTATTGCTGCGTACCTGTATAAGAGAGAAACGCTACCCATGCACCTGAATTAGCGAGAAACTCGGGTTAGTAAGAAACCTCCATAAGCGAGAATGAGATTGTGCTCCATTGAACTCTCGCTTATCCAGGTTTGACTGTATTCGGCAGTGAACTTGTGCAAGGCGGTAATGACGATGATAATCACTTTTTGACTTATTGATTTGGGCCTATCTTTCTGGCATTTTCAATGTTCTGAGTAATCGTCGGAAAAATTTATTTATGCTCAATTAAATTTTCATGTAAAATTCTAAATTTTAGAATAATGAAAGATAATACAGGCCGTACAAGTCAGCTTTAGGCTTAGATCTTCACATATTTAAGAGGGTTATGGGCACATACACAGAGTAACGTTAGCAACTTAAACGCGAGATGCGCACTTCGCGTTTCTCCTTTTTTATTTCTCATTCAACCTTTTACAACTACAAAAATGAAATTTAATCTGTAATCGAATCGTAAATACAGTTCTGTCAAGATAAAGCAACACTGGAAAAAGTTTTTATCACACGTGTCCGTCCACCGAGACCATTGAATTTCACGAAAGGATAACTGTGTGTTCCAGATTTTATGGCATTAAAATATAATGTAGTATTTGCTCTCTATAACACCGGGAACCGTACTCTTTGTACGGGAAGATTTATGAGCGATAAAAATGAAGGAAGTTTATATTTTATGTGTCTCGCACCTGCATGCTGTTAAGGGCTGCCACAAATATCTTCAAATTAAATGTAAAGTTGGCCATGTGGTAGCGAAGTAAGAGAAATATATACTCTCACTATAAATACGATCAGGTGGTTTTTGGATCTCGACAAGAGCGCCATCTACCGGGTTCAATTGTGAATCTAAATCACTCAATAACGCACACAAAAAATTTCATCAAAATCCACTGCGTAGCTCAAAGCATCTAAGCATACAGACGGCGGGAAACGATTTTGTTACACTATGTAGAGATTTTATTTAGTGGGTGTCGTAACAGGGATATGCCAGAAATAACGCGTGACAGAGCTACGCAGCAACTATATTATGGCTACAGTAGAGACGAGAGACCCCTTGTACTGGAAACGGGGCATTCTATCTCTAATATATATATAGTAAGTGAGGGTAATATTTTTTTACATGGTAGAGCCATGCTGCATCTATATTAGTATAATAGTTGTAGCACGAATGGGTCAGCTCGACCGGGTAAAGACCACGCTCTCACAGAATACCAGCGTCAAATAGTAGCTGAATGCTGCTGTGTTTCATATGGTGAGTGTAGAGAATCGGAGACCCTTTTTACTGGAAACGAGGCATTCCACCTAAGTCCTCACGGATGACAACGCATCTAGATTTTGATTCGTAAACGAGAATAGATGTAGATGTCTATGGCCCACAGCAACCACTTACCATCAGGTGGGCTGTGTGCTCGTTTGTCATCCCAACCTATAAAAAAAAATGGTCCTTTCTTATAACTCAAAAACTACAGCCTTGTTCGCATAGACGGCTTTATGATGCGATAGCTCTTCATCAGATAATCAAATAAAAGGGTCAAAAGGGCGCTGCTTAATCGACATCATTTTAACACTTGACATAATAGTAAATATTTTAGTCGATTTTAGTATGGTGTAGTTTAGTTAGTTTTTTTAAGTACATTTTTCGAAGTGTTCCTATTGCCAAAGCTTGGGTGTCACTTTTTTCTTAGTATATTGGTTATTATAGTACACGACTTTGTGTTTTGTGTATGTCCTCCTCCTAGTTTTGGTTTTATAGGGCGACAAAGCTTGAAGTGACCAAATTACCCTCACGTACCATATAATGTCCTCAGGAGTGATAGCGCATCTGCATTTTAATTCTTAATCGAGGATAGTTGTAGGTTTTAGTTACCGTATTCATTGTGTCCGTAAGACGTAAAATACCAACATCGGACAAAATCAGTTATTGAGTTTATCTGTTCAGAAATTCTCAGTAACAGCCCGAGGTGAGGAAGTTAGCGATGTTTCATCCCCTTGCCTCGAAAAACACGTAAAAGTTGTTGAACCCGCGCTAATCTTACTCCGGTCTTGTCGGATTACCGTCCTATCGGATTATGAGAGTGAGAGAATAAAGAGTGCACCTGTGCTTGCGCATACACTTGGACACTATAATCCTGTCCTGTGCAAATGGCTATAAAATAGTCAACGTTGGGAACGAAATTCAGTCTGCAAGACTTTTTTTTTTCTTTAAAGTGTGATTATTTACTTCTAAATTGGCAGTTGTTGCAAATAATCTAAAGTCGAAATTTCAACATATTGTGTCCACTTTATCAGGTTCATAATTTGATTCTACTGTTAAAAAAATATTTGTGTGAGTGCGTACGTTTGTACTTCAGTGAACTTTTTTCGTCTCGGATGATACTCTCTCCAAACCAATTTCCCTCGCAATAAATACCTGACTGGTAAGTTTTTTATACAAAAAAACTGGCCAAGTGCGTGTCAAGCCTTGCAATATGTTATGTTACAAAACCGGTTTAAAAATGCGGTTAATTTCGATTAATTACCGGTCAATATATCGCTACTTCAATTACCGGTAAAACAAGTAACCGGTTTTTATTTAACTTAAGCGATAAAGGTTACTGATAACTTACGCACAAACGGCTTTGACACTCAAATTAACCGGTTAATTCCCTAAAACGTAAAGGCAGTTATTAGTAGGATGCTTTCGTGCTAGTAATGAGCACGTTTGTCCGTACCTGAATGAGTACGACGACGCACTCAACATTTATACCACTTTTTTGAGTCCGCGTCGTCATTTTGACGAAGGTTAGTGATCTAGGGTTAAGCTGAGTACTGCAATTGTCTTTTGTACCGAACTTGGCAACTTTTCAATATATATAATCATCATCGTTCAAAAAATCGTGAATGTGGTTTGCCACGCACTGTCTGCATAATTTTCACTCTCCGAGCCGTTTTCTGTAAAGGTACGGACAGACGTGCTCATTTCTAGCAGGAAAGCATGTTTTTATTGCGCGAGTGCTCATTATGTAGCACGTGTGTCAGTCACATTGCTAGTAATGAACATGCTTATTTTGAGCATGCTTAAAAATCAACTAACCTTTGATTTTCGAGCACCTGAGGCGCGGGTAGAAGGGCGTGCTCCGAGCGCGTCTGAACTGAACAGGATTGCTGTTTTATCGAATCGATCTCGATTCGCGACAGATGCTACGTCGAATTTAAAATAAAAAACCCTCGATATGCCGCGTTGGGGGGAAGAAAAACTTTGCTTTTTCTTCTTACACCATTTGGTTTATTAAGTTCTGTACGGATAGCAGTGTCATTATATATTTTTCCATCATCATCTTACATCCATTTCGGCCCAGAGCCTGGTGCCAAATAGCACGTCTCATGTTTTAAGTGTGCTTATTGCTGGCAAAAGTGAACAGTTGCAGAGCATGCTCATTTTAAGCAAGCTTATAAGCAAGCTTTTTTTAGCAGATCTGTACGTACCATGAGTCACAAACATTATCTATCAACTAAGTTTTTAAATGTACATTTTACTACACTATCAAAAATATTATTTTCATTTCATGTTTTCATCAACTTAGTCAACGTTAGCCACAAATATATCTAAACGTAATGACAAATATATCCTCTAGGATGTAACGAAGCGTGACCAAATAAATAAAACATAATCATATACAAACCATAATACAAACACAAACTATATATTTCGGAATTGTTTTTCGAAAATATTTTTTTTTTGTATGCACCTCAAACCTATTGCTTTTTTAATGTACTCTGCTCGGGTTGTGACCTATATATATATATATATATATATATATATATATATATATATATATATATATATATATATATATATATATATATATATATAACTTATGCTAACAAATATTGAATGTTTGATTTTTTCATAGAATAAATTATTAGACTGCGAGTGTAGTCATTCATTTCAAATTTTTGAACCAATCACCGCTGGTAATTCAGTAAGCAAAGAGTCGGCTTATTCTTTAAAAAATTTTTATAAATAAATACGTAAACACTCACGCCTGTTACCCAGAGGGGTAGGCAGAGACTACAGACTTTCATTTGGCTTGATCCTAACGTACCTTCCTCGCCTCCTTTACATCCATATATCTACGCATACACGCTCGTCGGTTAAGGGTACACGTAATGTGGCCCATTTTCAAAATATCGCCAAAGTGGTCGATAAACCTTCGTCTAGGGCGTCCCTTCTCGACTCTGCTGTTCACATCTGCAATATAAATTTGCTTTGTCACTCTTTTCTCGTTCATTCTTTCTATATGACCAAACTACCGAAGCATTCCTTTCTTAATCCTGGTCACAACATCATCTTGCACACCACATTTTTCTCTCATCACGCAATTTCTCACCCTGTCATTCAGATTCAACCCTAGCATACTCCTTAAAGACTGCATTTCTACAGCACTTATTCTACTTTCGAGCTTCTTCTGCCGCACCCAACTTTCACTACCGTATATTAAAGTAGGGATTAACACAGCATTATGAATTACCATACGCCATGCCTTTTTTGACACATTTTGACTCTTCATAATAGAGTGTAGAGACCAATTTACTCTATTTCTTGCATTCTCTCGTCATTCTATATCCTTATCATATCAACCATCCACGCTTAATACTCATCCCAAATACACAAACTCATCCACTTGCTCAATCAACTCACCTTCTATTCTTATTTTACATAACGTTTTACTCTCTTCTCTTTCAAAAACCGTCACTTTCGTCAAACATAATATTACTTTAATATAAATCAAAAATAACATTATGAAGTAATGAAAAATGAAATAATAATTGAAAACAATGTCTTAGTGTTTTCTCGCTGGTTCTCGCAAAACAGAGGTTTATTTTGAATCATTTTAGAATAAACATGAGTTTCAATAAATATATGCTATTTATTAACCATAATGGATAAAAGTTTTATTTTATTCCCAGCATGCGGGGTGGTACGCGGCGCAAGAGTGGTGGGAGGACGAGCGGTTTCACCTGGAGAGCTTCCATGGCTGGCTGCGCTTAAGAGAGATGGGAAAGTCATTTGTGGAGCCACGGTTGTCGCCCGGGATCATCTCATCACCGCAACACATTGCATCTTCGAGTGAGTTTATTTTGCCCTTTACACACATAGTTACAGTTTTTCATTTCAGGTCCCGCTGTCATGGACGAGCAACCTTTATAATTCCGTTCTACCCACACCAGTGATTTTAACGGAATGAAACAATTATATTCTTTTGGATAGGGTTTTAGGGCAAGGAATTGTCCGCCGCCCCAATGCGTGTTGGTGACCTACACATGTCTTCGAATTATTTTTTTTCTTATTTCTCTGACATGCAGGTTTCCTCACGATGTTCTCCGTCACCGCCGTCATCATTACAGACCTTCACAAGTCCACTGCTGAACATAGGCCTCCCTCAAGGTATGCCACAAAGCACGGTCCTAAGCCACCTGCGTCCATACACTTCCTGCATGTTTTACAAGGCCTTCACACCATCTAGTAGGGCGTCGCCCTACACAGAATTAGGGTACTGCGCATAAAAAAACATGAAATCCAACCGTAAATAACCCACGCGGACGAAGTTGCGGGGAACAATTAGTATAAAATAAATTTAAAGATAAATGTCCATAGGTATCAGCATCTACTTACCACCATATAAACTGTCAGCTCGTTCGTCATGCTTATTAGTTTAAATTTTTTTTAAATCTGCTCCCAGGTCCTAGCCGGGTGAGGTATATATAACTATTTTTAAATGTCAGTTTGAAAGAGACACAACAAAGAAAGAATATAAATTGCCGTTCACATCGGATTAAAAAATTTCTACATTTCCCATTTTATCACTAACAAAATTTCTAATTACGCATTGTCCATGTCTTTTCGTGACGGAACAAAAGGTTCACACCGAAATTAGTTGTGTTAAAAATATTATTTACGTTTACTATGAAAGCAGGAGTTATGAAAAAAAATTTTCACTTCCTTAAAATAATTTTTACTTTTATATTATAAAAATGTGAAAGTATGTTTGTGGATGTTTGTTCTTCAATCACACTTGCTGGACGTAGCGTTGCCAGGCGTCCAGATAAAGCCGGACATAGTCTGGCTTTATGATTGCGTGTTCGGCCAAATTAGACGGTGTCCGGCTGGTCCGAATTTAGTTAGGCCTTTTTTATTTGACAATTTTTTTTACATTTTTCATGTACTTAAATACATACTATTACAATTATTGAAATTAATATTGTAACGAATACTGAATGATTAATAATAGAGAACACTGATTCGTTTAATTTTATTGTCATTTCTTTAGAATTTAAGATTTTATGGTAAATGATAAAAGCTTTGTTTTACTTTACAAAATATATTATCGAGTTATACTAAGACTGAATAATTAAGGGTGTCCGGCCTTTTTACCAAAATGTCCGGCTCAGCTGGATGGTCTGTCCGGCTTTTCGGTTTAAAAACCTGGCAACCCTAGCTGGACGGCTGGACGGATTCTAATTAAATATAATATAATTCTTTAAGCACACATTTTATATTCCATATAATATAAAATTTTCACACAACAAATTTTATAATGATTTCTTAAATTTACGCGAACACTACACATTGAATAAAACTATTATTTACGGATTTTATCGCGTTTAATTACTTTAATTTATTTTCATTATTATCCCGACGTTTCGGGTGCTTTACAGCGCCCATGGTCACGGGGGGACTGAGATGTTTGACGTCCCAATGTCATAGTTAGTCCGGCTACCTTCAGTTTTTTAATATTAATATTAAAAAACTAATATTACCAAAAATTAATATTAAAAAACTGAAGGTAGCCGGACTAACTATGACATTGGGACGTCAAACATCTCAGTCCCCCCGTGACCATGGGCGCTGTAAAGCACCCGAAACGTCGGGATAATAATGAAAATAAATTAAAGTAATTAAACGCGATAAAATCCGTAAATAATAGTTTTATTCAACAAATTTTATATTAAATATAATATAAAATTTGGTATTAAAGTCTATTACATCGTGGGTCGGTTCCAGCTAATAAATTGTAATATTTAACTCACAATATATAATAATAAGTACTTATGCGTATATCATCATTAGCATCATCAGTATTACAGTCTTTCACAATCCCCAGCTCTTACCAGCTGGTCTATTTTCAGGCAGACTAACTTTGTTTTCATCAAAATGATCACAAACAATGGGTCACATTACGTTGTATGTTTTATATTACTGCTCTTACAGAAAAGCTATATAGCGTATAAAGTGACTATCATTTCGTTGACCACGAAGTTAGTGCGAGTCCTCACTCTATCTAGTAAGAGACCGGTCAGGTACGAAGATACCACTTGAAAACCTTTCTTCCCCATTGGTTGTCGCTTCTTCGATTGTATTGCCGGCCGATTGCCACTTCAGCATAAAGATCCGGTGGAATATATCGGATAGTTTAGTTCTCCTGCATAGTCCTCTCCATAGCTCGCTAAGCGACTTTAAAGTTTTCTCACATGACCAGCAGTAGGTCGTACACTCTTGTTGGATCCTTCGATTGACCGTCGTAGTTGGACTTTCCTGGTCGGACATTTTGTCCTAGGTAAATATACTCGTCAACAATGGCCAGTTACACAATAATAATATAATGATTTCTTATATTTTCGCGAACACTACACATTGATTAAAACTACTTTTAGGGGTGTTATCGCGTTGAAACGCTACTTTTACGGATTTTAACTCGTTAAAATCCGTAAAAGTAGTTTTAAATAATAATATTATTTATAGAAAATGATAATTAATTAAAAATGAAAACTAAGTGACTTGTTAACATTAAAGCAGATATTTTGTGTACGTATATTTGGCACACAATGTGGTAATTACAAGTATATTACTTAAATCAAACGTTTTGGTTTTGATTCCGTTGCAATTCGAAAGTGCGCGGATATCGATGAGGAAGAGCACTTAATCTTTTGTCAACAAAAGTTAATAAATAAATATCCCACGCCACCCAAATTTTCACTTAAATATTTTTGCTTTCGAATGAGTTATACAAATAAATATGGAAATGGTTGCCATAACTTATTCAAAAGCGGATGTTTGTGTTTACAAAACGTCTTTTTCACAATGATTTACGCTAGTAATATATAAGTCAATGCCTTTTAATGTCTAATATCATTGTCTACTAAGTATTTAAAGTGCATGCTATTTTAAAACTTATCATTGGTAGGTACGTTATGAAATTGACTTTTGATTTGATTTGATTTTTTTTACTTTTTATAAGCCAGTGCTTGACCACAATCCCACCTGGTGGTAAGTAGTGATGCAGCCTTAGATGGTAAATCGCACTGTCTGTGCGTAACAAATGCCTTTTCACTCTTGCCTTGAAGACGCCGTGATTGTATTCGGACGGAAAGATAGACGCTGGCAAATTAATCCACTCTTTTGCTGTACGCATTAATAAAGTTAAAGCAAACAGTTTGGTTTTAATGCGTGAAATAACGACAATGAAGGGGTGAAGACCCGCCGACAGCCTGGTCGTCCGATGGTGAAATGAAAAGGAAGGAATTAAAGCGTGCAATTTCTGCGCACACTCACCGATATGCATCCTATAGAATACCGAGATGCTGGCTACTCTGCGCCGGTGCTCGAGGCTGACAAGGTTGGTTGCAACAAATCAAGGTCACCAATGAGCCTCTTAGCACGTCTCTCCACTGATTCCAACGCTGCCGGGTGGCATTTTGCAGCACCAGCCCGTATGTGACAGCAGTACTCCACGCACGAACGGACTTGCGCTTTATATAAGGTAAGAAGCTGCCCCAACGTGAAGTACAGCCGCACCATTGCAAGAACACCAAGCTTCCTTGCCCTCCATAGTTGAAGTTCGGAGAAAGTTCAGCCCATAAAAACTAAAGGCGATCAGTATACTCCAAAGATACATTCCGGATAGTAGGAGCCAGGGTGAGCGGGCTCCTTTTTTTGAATTTAATTGATTGAATCTGAAAAGGCCTTTATTTAATTACTAGGTGGATTTATAAAGACTACCCGTAGTAAGGAAATAAAGCAGTACTTAAATGAAGGTTATCTTCTTTAAAAGGTGGCAGGACCTCTTTTCTGTCTAAAATCCGTTTGGATACGTGCCACCCTATTTCTTTTTGCTGGCGCCGAACAGCACTGCGGGCATTGCTGTGTTTCAATCATAAGGTTATAGAGAGTCAGTAGTTTTAAAGGCTAGATGTCATTCCATCTTAGTCCCCAGAGGTGAACAACGCACTTATACCTGTTCTTTACTTGAGGTTGGTTATAGATGTCCATAGACTGCAGTAGTCACTTGCCATCAGAGGGCCTGTAATTTAATTAGTCACTTCAGCTTTACAAAAAATAAGCTTGTGCATACTGCAGCTTATTGTGGTTGTAGCACGAGATACCAGCATAAAATATCAATTCAATGCTGCTGTGTTTCGTATGGTAAGTGTAGAGAACCGGAGACCCTTTTACTGGAAACGTGGTATTCTATGTTAGTCCTCAGGGGTGACAATGCATCTACATTTTGATTCTTAATCGAGGATAGATGTAGATGTTTATGGGCCACAGCACTCACTTACCACCAGGTGAACTGTGTGTTTGTTTGTCACTCTTACTCTTTAAAAAAATATATTTCAATTCTAGTGCCTCGTTGCACGATTTCAAAGCAACTCTTTTATTCCTTTCAATGAAACTGTACAACCCTTTTAAAATAAATATCGATACACTCTGCTCTACTTACTTACTTTTTAAACACTGACCAATATGGTAAACCTGCATTTTTGTGCTACACTCGAACTGGCTGATAAAAAAGTTAAAATACAAAATCGATTAATTATGGCTACTTTACGATTCAAGCTTAGCCTACTTCGCCGAAAATGGCGGTAATGAAACACATTTTAGGTGTAAGCCAATGTTAACTACATCCGAAAATAAAATATACATTTATATAATACGAGTATCGCAGACATGCAGGAAGCTTACAAACACACAAACATGTATATATACACACACACACACACACATATATATATATATATATATATATATATATATATATATATATATATATATACCTCTGTATATATCTAATAGATTGAGACATGTGATACTGTGATCGCCAATTCGAATCCTAAGCGCACCGATGGGAGAGGCTTTTCCAGCAGTAGAGAGTTATTGCCGGACGATGATAGTGAATTAATAAGAATTTAAATATTTAACGGGCAACTCTTTTTTAGGTATAAGGACAGACTATAAAAACAAAAATAAGTAAAAATGGAACTTTATTTTTTTAGTTTTTTTTTTCTCTTCATAAATTTTTGATAAACACATTTAATTTAATAAAATTAAAGTGTATGTGTATGATGCGAAAAAACAACTAATGTAGGTCGGCATTCAGTTAGCGATCGGCCAAAAATCAAGTAGTAAATGTATAAAATGTAAAATGCCAATTAGCAGAATAAAAATTGTGTTTATTTTTTTAAAGTCTTTTGAAATCTGGTACGTTCTTTATCAAGAGTTATATAAAACTTTATGAGAGTGCAACGCTACTGACTTCTAATTAGATAACGTAGTTTTTACTTGGAAAGTTGTTCCCGATTCTGCATTTAATATGGCTTCCTGTCCGTGATAATGTTTTCGAAATCCTTATGTTATTATTATCAGTTTATAATCTGAAATTGTTAATTTGAGACTGTCCGCTCCGTAAGTAACAGTTGGACACATTTTCTTTAAAATACATGTTAATCATTTTTAAAAAATGGACTAAAGAGCTATGCTATGCTAAGCTAAGCTAAAGGTTCGTAGTTATAAGTATTGATCAATAAAGTCACACTCCCAGCGAATACTTTCGTAAAATCGCAATGTTTCTAAAAGCAAAGTTGTGGTACTAAAAACTCTGCAAATGGACTGAAATGTATTTATCACGCGAAGATAACATAAGATAACTCCTTGAAGATGGAAATAATGCTTATGGTGGTTGTTACCTTCTCATAAAAAAATCGCTACTTTTTTCTCAAATTACACTCCCTCCTCATAGCTAAAACATTAATGCCGTAGCCGCAAAAATAGCAGGAATCAACATTATTTCAGTATATATCCCACATCCAAATACCCACTTAATTCAAAACTATCTTCTCTTTTTTCTTTGTTACCTCCTCCTTTTATTATTACTGGTAATTTTAATTCCCATCATGTTTCTTAGGGGCCACATTTTTATGGTCTATTCTCTTCAGAACTTATACAAATTTTTGAAAACATTAATGCTTATATTATCAGCAATGGTTCCCACACTGATAGAGTATATCCAGGACTAGACCCTAGGGCTGCTGTTGACCTAACAGCATGTTCTTCTAGCCTAGTCCCTCAGCTTTCTTGGAAAACTCCCAGTCAAACATATGATAGTGATCATATTCCCATCCTTATTACCAAACCCTCCACTGTTACTCCTTTACCTTCTACTACTTCCCTTCTTAACTATAAGCTCCAAGATGCAGATTGGGCGAATTCCACTATTTTATTAGGTACTAAATTTGCCCAAATGGAGGTTGACTCTTCAACCAACCCACAAAATTTTTACTCTTTATCGGTCCAATATATAAATGAAGCAGCTGACTTCTTCATTCCACACAAAACAAAACAAACCTTACAGAAAGAACCTATCCTCTTCTCCTTGGTGGGATGCTGAATACACCGCTATGATTAAAAGAAGAAAAGCTGCAGAAAATTTATACAATCACTGTATGACAACCGATAATTTTATACACTTTCAAAAAACCTCTGCTCAAACAAAGAGACTTCTTTCCAAAAATAAAAAAGTGGGTGAAAAGAATTTTGTTAATCCACATCACCTAACACACCTGTTAAAATAGTTTGGAAAAATATTTAAAAAATCGTGGCTCTCTTCTTCCTGATGCGACATATATGATAACTCTGATACGTTAGCCCCTCCTTTTGTTCCTACTGAATATGCAATACGCCCACCCTTTCCAGTCCTATCTACCATTAACCTCTCAATATGTACGCGGTCGGATCCGACCAAGGTGATATACCGTCAAATTCCAAGCAGTCGGATCCGACCACATCCACCCACAGCACTTTAAACAATAAAAACTTACATTTAGAGACTACTTGTCTATGAAGAAGTTTGGCACTGTAGGCTCAATGTGTCTACGGTTTTTTATTTATAATCTACGTTCATTTCGTACGCCTATTTCGTGTGGCGTGTTATTGTATTGATTTTTGGATTTTTCTAATATTTTGTTAGTGTTTTACTATAAAATTGTTATAAAAGTGTTTGTGTGAATACAATTTATCTTTTCTTCTATTCTTTTCTCAAGTTTTTGAATAATTCTATCAACTAGAAACTATTTTCGTAAAGAGAGAGGGTGATAGACAATTTCTACTTGTAAGGATTTTAGGAGTTGATTTCATTGCGCCTGTGATAACACGCAAATATCTTGTTTGGATAACTTCAAGCTTACTCAGGGCCATTTTGTTGCAGGGTTCTAGGAGGACAGAGCCGTCGAAATGACTGCGAATGATGGCATTGTATAGGATTTTCAGTCACATGGGGTGAGAACCCCAGCGTACACCTAAAAGGGATCTAAGAATGTTAACGCCTTTCTCACATTTGTCATTTTTCGTTTGTCATTTGAGCAGTACCAGTCATAAATCCATCTCCATATTAATACTCAAAATTAAAGCACTCATACTTAATTGTGATAAGAGTGGGCTTAAGGTGGAGATTGTGGAGATTCCTAGTCATTGTGGCATAGAGGGAAACGAACAGGCTGACTCCTGGGCCGAAGGAGCTCTAGGATACAGGCTGCCTTTCTTATTTAGTGAATTACTCTCAAGATTTAATGTCATTAGCACGAATTGAATTGGGACAGAGAATAGAGTATCTCCAGACATATTAAAGGTTGTCACTATGGTAAAATCCAACCCCAAATTCCGCCAAAACCCTGGTTTCTTTTTTAAATTTAGCTTTTTAAACAAACAAGTTACATCTACAATCTGCCGTTTAGGCCCGGGCATGTCTGCACTCCAGTTTTTCTAGCTAAAATTAGAATCAAAGATCATTCCCTCTGTGAATGTGGTCTGGATGAAGGTACTCCAGACCGCATTTTTTTCAATTGTCAAAATCACCCAATTTCTTTATACGACATCCTTCCCAAAACCATCCCTCGACCGGTGAATGTAATACCCTCTTAACTATCTCTGATTCCGTATATGTCAATACGATATCAAAATATATTAAACTATAATTATTGTCTTCTAACTTTAGTTTAACCTAATTCTCTATTACCTGCTTCCCCTCCTATAATTAAAAGTTTGCTCTACATTGTGTTGTCCATAACTCGTGTATTTAGTTGTGTTTAGTTTTTAGCCTCTTTGTCACCTAATAACTGCCAACTCCTTTCTCACCGAGAAGCCTTAAGGCTTCTCGGTGAGAAAGGAGTTGGGGGAGTTTCACACCTTGTCTTAAGACAAGGTGTGAAAAACCAAAGACTGGACATTGGCAGAATTATTGTGACATAACTAAAATTAAAAAGGGTCATATTGTTAAAAAAAGAAGAATTGATAGAATCAGGCGTTACTTTGCGGAAATTCATTATAATAAATGATATTAATAGTTATTTTGCAACCATCCGCTAAATTTAATCAAATGATGTGTCTTACCTAGTTTGAAGAGCACCTCCCACCCTCCGTCAATTACGTGTACTAATACCGTCACCACAACCAGGTGAACCTGAAGATGCCTCATGTAGAGGCGAAACACGTGTCGTATTATTGTCGATGGTGTGTCTTTCCTAGAATAGTGTTGTTGGGAGTAGTGGTGCTGGGATTGGTGGTGACGGGATTAGTGCACGCAATTGAGAGAGGGCGGGAGGTGCTCTTCAAACTAGATAAGACACATAATTTTATTAAATTTAGCGGATGGTTGCAAAATAACTATTAACATCATTTATAAAAAAAAATCATTATGCTCGATATATTTCACGATACGGAAGATATGTGATGAATGCATTATAAACAATATACTTAACATATCTATTGTTACTTAGCCTACACTTTATCCGAATAAAGTTTACAACAAAGTGTTTATCCAAAACCTTGGTAAATTTCTGAATGAACCTACCTTACATAATTAATGTTTACAAAATTTTATTTTTGCGCAACAAAATAAACTTGAATACAGTTTTACGTAATATCAACAATATGAACATGAGCTCAATAGGGCGGTGACGTTGACACAAATTGCATGTTTGACCTCCACAGGGCTCCAGCTCGCTTTCAAGTTACGCAAGCGACTTCGCAGCCAAGTTGTATTATGCATGCAGTAAATACATTTGCATTCACATTAAACTGCAAATATGAAGAAAAACAATAAGCGATTTCAAAATATTCCTTCACAGTCGTCGCTTCTATTGTGTGTTTTTTTAAATTTAATTCAGCAAAGTAACAAGATAAAGGAATGACAATCGATGTCCTTCGAAGGAATTGTTTACGAATCAAACGGGTGAAATTAATAAATAAGCACATATTAATATTATTTTGCTTTTTCTCTCAGTATTGCTTATAGCAGCTTATTGCCAGTGCCAGTCTAAGTAGTACTGGTATCATATTATAAAAACATTAAATGAAATAAATAATAAGAGTTAAGAGTCCTTGAAAAGTTCGAATCTCTATCTAATTTTTGTCTTAACGCATAAATGCTCCTGAAATAGTTCAGAAGATATTGACTACCGTTTTTATAATACGGCTGAAAATTTCGGGAATCAAGGAAGTGACACAGTGACAGTTTGAAGCGACAGTAGCCTAATGGCAGGGCGCGGACCGCGAACTCTAAAGGTCGTGGGTTCGAATCCACCATTCGACTACTGTCGTGAACCACTCCTAACACAAGCATTTTCAGCTTACCAGGAGGGGTTGAAGGGAATGTTAGTAATGTTAATTAATAGGATTACTAATATTTAAAAAATATATTTATTGCTTTTCGAAGCAATAAATATATTTTTAAAATTCCGCGAAATTTGACACATTTTTCCATACGATGGAACCATTCATTGAAGCAACCATTCCATTCGGAAGTTTGGGTCTCCAAAATGGCCATTTTATAGGCGTCCACAGCTTCTTCAGGTGCTGAAAATCTCTATCCACGCAATTTATTCTTTATTTTAGGGAAAGTATAGAAATCATTAGGGCTTAGGTCGGGGATGATCGGCGGATGGTCCAATAATTCTATGTTTTCTTGCTCTAAAAACTCTTTTGTTCTGTGTGCGGTGTGAGAACTCGCATTGTCGTGATGGATGATGCGGCGGTTGCAGTTCTCTTTACGGAGTTCAGAAACCACCTGTGGCAAACAAATGCTAGCATACCATTCTGCATTAACCGTCCTTTGTCCCTCAAGAGGGATAGTAGTAGCATGGCCGGTTTTGAAGACAAACGTGGCCACCATTTTTGTTGTAGCACTCCGTGAACGAACAATTTTTGTTGGCTTTAACTCATTTTCGATCACCCAAACTCGTGACTATCCTATCCTACGCGTATATCCAGGATTCGTCACCTGATACGATGTTGTATACAGCATTTGAGGATCCTGCGTGGAATCTTTCGAGAGTTCTGACGCACCAAATAACGCGAGCCGCTTTTTGCTCTTCACAGAGCGAATGCGGTATCCATCGGGAAAACAACTTTTTTACACCTAATTGTTCATGCAAGATTATTTGTATTTAACCCATTAGCTGCCTGAATTTCACGGTACGTCACATGTCGATCTTCCTCAATCTGCTTACGCACAGCATCAACGTTTTCTTGGGTGACTGCAGTTTTTGGACGACCTTGACGGGGATCATCACTGAGTTTGACACGACCACGTTGAAATTCAGCAAACCAGCGATAAATTGTGGTTTTGGATGGGGCTTCATTACCAAATGCAGAAATCATCCGGTCAACACACTGATTTTGTGTTTAACCACTTCAAAAGTCATAATAAATCATCGCTCTTGAATTTTCTCGAGTCAATTCCATTTTCTCAACGACTAAACAAATTTGACAAAACCTTGTGACAAGACCGAGAATCTTTTTTAAATAAATAAATGGTATTCGATTTTTAAAACCAAGGAGTTTTCAATTAAAAAGATTTTAATATGACAGGAACAGTGGAAATATTCCATTTCCGATACTTTTAGTGCAGCCTAGTATAATACATAGTAAACAATAAAGATTATTATCATTATTCTTTATCATTATTAAATTTTACTTCCGATATGTTAGGAAGTTGTCGCTACGTTCGAGACCGACCAGGTAAATGCCATCAACACGTAGTGGAAAATTTCATTAACCACCCACATAAACAAACCATGAATAAAACTAAAACGCGGGCACAATCTGGTTATGATGTAAACAAGGAAAATTCGTGCTTGGTAAATGGATTGCAAAAATGCTTTCAAAATTACAAGGAATTAAAATTGTATGAATTATGGAAATATCTGTATTGACTTAATTTTATAGCTCCGATGCAGAAGATGGTTAAAAGAGAAAAGGAGTTCTATAATTGGTTCTAGACACTCTATCGTAACGAGCCGTTGTAGCTCAGATGGTTAACGCTCGTTGTAAATATAACAGAACGCAAATAACCCGGGTTCGATCCTCGCCGGCACCAATAAAATTATTAATTGCAATTTTAAGTGCTGATTTACCACGGGCTCGGCGGTGAAGGAAAACATCGTGAAGAAACCTTCATAAGAAAGAAAATATAAGTGTTCTCATTGCCCGCCACATACATTCGAAATTCTGTTTCGGGATTCCGTTTCGGAATTCCGGTTCGAGATTCCGAATGTAGCAAGTCTATATAATATCAATGGCTCGTCACACCAACGGTAGCTTTCCGTTCGAAATTTTGCGGGCAAAACGGGGTTCCGTATTTGTATCCGCGAACGAAACGAACGAAACCAAATCTCGAAACGGAATTCCGTATGAATGTGGCAGGCCTTATAGATTTTGAATATAAAAGATAAAAAGGACAGAATGTTTGAGATTTTAATTAAGTTTTCTTCACCATATTTACCTACATTACTTATTCCGAACGTTCTATGTTAATTTGCTGTTTCTAAAATAAATTTTGTAAATATTTTGTGACCCTTGACATTGTAAAATTTATTTTTAAAAAAAATCCCGCTGGGTTTCTTGCTGGTTCTTCCTAGGACAGAGGTTTTTTTTCGAACCAGTGGTAACGTAAAATATTGACTTTCAATAAGAATTACTAATCTATATTGAATAAAAAATTATTCTATTCTATCAATTTATTAAATATAAACACCGGCACATGTTTACAACACAGTACATGTTTAACCCCACGGCATCATCAAGGTATATAATAAAGCTTCTTTATATACCCTGTTGTTGGTTTATACAATTAACAAATTAATAATTTAAAATCAATATTTTGTGAAAGTGTGTAGCCAAATCACAAAAATAAAGGTGCAGTTTCACCAAGTGACTGCAATCACAAGAATAAATTATATTCTTATTCTTTTTAATTCAACGAAGGAAAAGTGGCATTTTGAAATCCAAACAAACTATTACGAAATTGTTATCCACACTTCATTACCATGTACTCTTGTCATGTAATACGCGTTAAGTGGCAGAAATTGAAAGGTTAGTAGGTAGATTTGCATTGTATGACACCGTCTGTGTGTACAGCAAACTGCGCTTTCTGTATTTTTAAAAGCTGATGCTTGACACCTATCCCATTTTTCATTCATTACTCATTACATACTGTCTTAATTCTATTGCCTTGTCTTAAGCCTCCTCCATAGATTGCCACATAGGAGGATATTTGCCATATTTGCCAGGCTTGGATAGCGGGTTGGTAGGTAACCGGTATTATTATTTTGAGTTGTTAGGAAGCTGCTGCAGCTCATCTCCTGTTTCAGTTTACTTCTGTCCCTTCTTCTTCATCTTGATTGTATATTATGGTAATGTAGTCTTAGATAGTAAAGTACACTAACTTACGTCCGTATATTATTTTATAAATCAGTGAAGTCACCTACAATTATTTTAAAAAAAAAACGTCATTATCGTGCTTTTAAAATAACCTGTAAAATCCTACATTGCCTTTTTCCATTACAAATATACTGATTTGTAGATATTTAAAAACGTGCAAAGTCAATTTTAGAAGTTCCTTAATGCAGCGTTTATCCAAAAATTTACAAACAAAATGTGTTTATACAAAATTTAGATAATATTAAAAGCTTAATTTGGCCTTGCAATATGGAAATTCTAGTTCTAAGACTTATCGTCTATTTTTAATACGTTTTAAGAGTTGCTGCAACATGCATGAACTACTCCATTCATTCTAAGTTCCAACAAAGAGGTCAAGATCATACATTAGATGCGCCAGCTATGCGTTCCTTTCTTTAATTCGTTACGCGGCTAAGTAGTTTTCTTTTGTAAGAAATCGTGCCATGCATTTAAACAGCCCATTGAGTTTTCTTAGATAACGACGTGAATGTTAACATGCACAGGGATCTATGACGTTACCATTCTAGAACCTTAACCTACGTCTTATAGCTAAGTATGGAAAGCGAATCACTTTCTAAACTTAGAGAATTACAATTTACCGTATATATAGTACCCATAGATAATAATGTATTATATTAGTACCTATCATAGGCCGGCAATGTTTTGACTAAGGTGAAAGAATTTGAGGTGCTATATTTTGCAAGTATTTGTGTAGCCTACAAATAATTGTTCCGGATCTGAATGTTTGTCCTTGTGAAATTTATTTTTGTAAACTGACCCCACGATACGGTGAAAATTTATTTAAAAAAGGTTATTTAAAAAAACATATAATTTTCTATTCTATTACCTTATCTATTTTATTATGTCTTATTTTAGGTAATTTTTTTATCATATTTAAAAAAAAACAAGCAGTTACGGAGCGAACCCCACTGGCAAACGATTGCTCCCAGAATTACACAATCGCACTGCAGATTGGTGAATGCAGACCGGATTACTTCCGCACTGGTAGTTCTGCTCATCACCAGTCTCTGATATTTTTTTAAACAGAATATTAACAATGCTATAAACATTACTAATATTCCCCTTAACCACTCGTGGTAAGCTTAAATTGCTTGTGTTACGAGTGGTTCGCGCCAGTAGTCGAATGGCGGATTCGAACCCACGACCTTTTTGAGTTCGCGGTCCGCGCCCTGTTGTTAGGCTACTGTCGCTTCTTTTTTAATGAAAATTTAAGTTCACAGAGAGTTTTAGCGGGAAATTGACCGCTGGCGGATTGCCGCTCATGTTTCATTGTTTAAATAATAGTTTAAAGTGGATTTTGATTCGTAAACCGGATGCGATTTTGTCTATTAAGTGTCTGTTCATGTGAACTATTAGAGAAAACTTGGAAATGAGTGCTCCGATGGTAACATAAACTTCAAGTTAGCCGTTAAAACATCACAATGTGGCGCATCAATATATCATGAAGACATTTTTTAATATTTGCATAAAATATCAATGTAAACTTTGGCTGAATACTTTGTATTCGTGCCAACTTAGAGTCATAAATTACATAGCAATCGGTTATGTTATGCGAATTAAGTATAAAAAATATTTTCATTTAATTTTGATAATAAATGTTTTAAGCACTGATAATACGTATCATTAATAGATAAGATATGGACAGGTTAATGCTAGAATGGAATGTTATATATGTCCGACCGGGATAAGCATAAATATTAGAGGAATGGCAAAGCCCCCTAGTTGGATCCCGAAGGTCGTGTAAAATTGAGTTTGTCAACTAGGGTAGGCAACTAACAGAAATGAAAAACGCAAGTCCGAAACATTTTTTAAGAATATTAATTAAAATTATATTTAATTTTAATTAATTTTTTATTAAAGTATAAAAATGCATGTGATAGCGGTTTATTAATGTTTTGAATCGATTATGTATAATGATAAGATAATAAAAATGTCATTTAAATTTAATTTTAGTAATAAAATAGCGAAATAATAAGTAAAACATATGATAGAATTAAATGTTTTAATATTGCTAAAAAGTTTTAATTCTTGTATTAACTGTTGTATTGTATAAGATATGTGAAATTAGTAATGAAAATTACATTGTAAAGTTTATATTCGACATTTTAAGGTACAAACCTAATTAAACCAAATTTTTCAAAATATTTCTTTCAGTCAGATATTTGTTAAAAATTTTTGATATTTCGTTTAATATTTTAACTATTATTTTTATAATGTGAATGTTTTAACGAAAATTATCGATTAGTTCAATATGGCATTGCGCACGCGACTCTCCTACCGGTTTAGCTTTTGAGGTAGGTTAGTAAGTTACCCAACTTGCAATTCGTTGCTGTACGACCTGGACTCACAGCACCTCCCGATCTTAATTACCCTTGGCTTAAAGGCGGTGACTACGCAGCCCAGAACAGGGAAGACACGTGTCGACTGGAGGCTCTACCACAAACACCTGCAGGAGAGACCTCCAGCACACCACCCCTTAAACACAGCGGACGACGTAGAGGCCGCAGCTACCAATATGACAAAGGCGATACAAGAGGCCCTCAACGCTGCCTCTACGATCGTCCCGATGTCTACAAGGAGGGACGATCTGCCGCGACACATTAGCGTGCAGATCAGGAGAAAAAGGGCGTTAAGGAGACTCTGGGCGCGTTCTCGCTGCCCGAGAATCAAGACGCAACTGAACACCTTGTCGGAGGAACTGTCGGTTGCAGTCCAGGCACACAGAGGAGATGCCTGGGAGCAGCGCATATGGAAGGCGGAAGAGCATGATGCGTCGCTCTACAAACTGAACCGACAGTTAACTAAAGCCAAACCTCCCGTTTGCGCGCTGACCAACAACGCGGGCGAACGTCGTTACGATGCCAAGGGTAGAGCGGATATCTTAGTAGAGCACTTCGAGGAGCAATTTATGCCGAACCCAGCAAGTGCGGAGTTCTTGGAGCTTCATGCCCAAAAGGAGAGTCGCGTACAGGAGTTCCTGTCGTCGCCCGCGCCGCCTCTTGCAGGAGAGTGGTTCATCTTCCCCGCTGAACTGCGGTGGACAGCAACCCGCCTGCAACCGAGGAAGGCGCCGGGGCACGACGGGATTACCAACGCTGCACTCCGACAGCTGCCCCATAGAGTCCTAGTAGAGCTTGGTCGACTCTACAATGGGATATTGCGGACATCCCACTTCCCGGAGGACTGGAAGAAAGGCAAAGTAATCATCTTGCCGAAACCCGGGAAGGACAGGCGTAGAGCTGCCAGCTACAGGCCGATCACGCTGCTACCACACATAGCTAAAGCACGGATTCAGGAGGGGTCACTCCACAGCAACACAGCTGACCAGAGTGCTGCACCTGCTTGCGGCCGAATACAACCGTGGCCGCACTACGTTGGGCGTCTTTCTCGATATCGAGAAGGCGTTCGACAGGGTGTGGCATTCTGGACTACTTTATAAACTAGAAGAACAGACCAGTGTCCCTCCTGCTATGTTGCGGCTAGTGGCGTCTTTCGTATCAGACAGGAAGTTCTAAGTCTGCGTAGAGGGCGCCGAGTCCGCAACCAGAACCATCAGAGCCGGCGTTCCTCAGGGCAGCTGTTTGTCTCCAGTCCTGTACGCGGCTTATACCAACGACATCCCTACCCTGGCAGGAAGGCTGCAAGAGTGGGAGGATGACGTGGAATTGGCGTTATATGCGGAGGATAGCGCTTATTTCACCTCGTCCAGAAGAGCCCACATTGCCACTGCCAGGATGCAACGTCTCCTGGAACTGCTGCCACCATGGCTAGATGAGTGGAGGATGGTCGTCAACGTTGGTAAGACGACCGCTCTGCTCACTCGCCGCCTCAGGAACCTACCGCCTCAGCTAACCCTCAATGGCCAAAAGATCGCGTACGAGAAGGCCGTGACCTACCTTGGGTGCCGGATCGACCGGGCGCTGCGCATGACTGCGCATGTCGACCTCGTCGTTCGTAGAGCACGATGTGCGCGGGCGATGCTCCGTCCGGTCCTGGCATCCAAGCTACCACTTAACACCAAAGTGCGAGTCTATAAAACGTATATCAGGTCCATCATCACGTATGCTGCTCCGGCCTGGTACGCGCTTCTAAGCGAGCCTCTGAGGCGGCGACTGCAGGCCCAGCAAAATCTGGCGTTAAGAACCATCGTCGGTGCGGGTCGCTACGTCCGGAATGACGTCATAGCGGCCAACCTGAAGATAGACACCATACAGGAATTTGTGACCCGGTTGGCGCGCGGATTGTTCGACCGTGCAGACAACGGGCCACATATACATCTCAACAACTTAGCGCCGCTACACACTCGCCCTCCGGACGGGCGACCCTATCCAAGAGAACTCCTCTCTATATCGATTAGAGAGTCGAGTAACAACCCACAATGCCGCTGATAGGCCAACTCTGACTTAACCGGATAACCTCTTTTTTTTCGTAGTCTAACCGACTACGAAAAGATTCACCGATCACGTAACAGTTCGTACTTGACACCGACAATGCCAATAGAAGGCTCCCAGGACCGGTCCATAGTGGTGGACCGCGAGAATAACGCGGGTAATGGGGGCATACCCCGAGGCCCGAAACCTGCAGGACACACCATAGTCCTAGCGGAAGACATCAACGTTGCAATTCGTTCAGGACCAGCCATGGTTTCCAGTTTTAAGCAAGAAATAAAACGAAAGAAGAGTAAAGTGAAAGTTGTGAAATTTCGGTATTACAATCCCAAGGGGAAATTGCGAACAATTAATGTTTTATTTGAAGACCTCTTCAATGTCCACCCTAAAAGTAGGGAAGTAAAGGGATATACAGTCTACAAAGTACATGAGTGACGTCAGGACGGGACCATTTCTTGGGGCTCGTAATCTTAGTCGTGATCTACTTTGTTTTGAGATAGAGGTTAAGGTTCTAAGTGGAACGTCCTATCAGGGGTCACACCCATCGCGTTGCTTCCCGAATCCAACGAGTTGTGTTATATGAAAGGGGGCTGGTAATGGGTCCGATTCAGTTTCTGCCGGTTAACAGAGCCTAATTCCTGTATCAGCAGAGAGCACTGAGTTTTCACTTTAACATTATTTTTAATATTACAGGGTGGAAGCTTCCCGGCTCACTGTTCTTATAGGAGAGTACGACGTAAACAACTCGCTGTCTGATGGCATCCAGGTCTCGCACGTCACTCAGCATCCAGACTTCAACCGGTTTACGTACGACAACGATATCGCGGTTCTACGCCTGGCTGACCCCATCCCCGACAATCTGTATAAACCAGCCTGTTTGCCTGGTAAGTACAACTGAAATGTGTTTTATGATCTCTCAGCAGCTACGAGTAGAGTACGAAACCTATCCAACTGCGGAAAAGTGTAAGATTGGGTGATATTATATCCCTGAAACTCTTTATCGCTATTAAGGTTACAGTATAAATATCAATGTCGAATACATCACTCTCCTTTAATTTCCTGACGATATTTAGTGATTATAACAGAATCGCTGGATGACCTTATAATTATGCTAATGACCTCAATGTGTCTCCCAACGAATAGGTCTTTAAATGAATATGGATAAGACATAGGTCGTGTGCAGCATCCAAGCCACACCTTTGCCGGCTATGGATGGCAGCATTACTCTCGATGTTGTCTGGTATGTTTGCCTAGGATATATTGTCCTACTAGGTAGATCCAACTTCAACCGAGAGGTCAATCTACGAATTCAGCTCGAATTATGACCCATCTTCTCGTTACATTTACTTCGATACTTGAAAAAAAGATTGTACAACCAGCGTGTGTTGCCAGTGACGACATATGGATCGTTGTCCTTCACTGCTGGACGTCAAGGTCGCTCAGCGAGCTATGAAAAGGGCTATGCTTAGAGTTTCTCGGCGTCATAGACTTAAAATGATGATATTCGCAGTAGAACTAGAGGAACTGATATAACCCAAAGGATTAGTAAGCTGAAGTGGTAATGGGCCGGCCTAGTTCGAAAGACTGCCAACCGACGGAAAAGAAAGGTTCTCGAGTGGCAGTTTCATATCGATTAACATAGGACCTGGTAAGATATGCCGGAAGTCGATAGATGCGGGTGGCTCAGATATGTTCATTGGAGAATGTTCAGCTGACTTGTGAAGGGCTGTAGTTATGATCATGATGTTGCTAGCATTATATAATAAATGAAAACAACGTGGTAAAGCCACGCTGCAGCTATATTACGGTTGTAGAAAGAATGGGTCGGCTCTACCGGGGAAGGCCCACGCTCTCACAGAATACCAGCTTAATACTGCTGTGCTTTGTATAGTGAGTGTAGAGATCCGGAAACCCTTTTATACTGGAAACGAGGCATTCCATCTTAGTCCTCAGGGGTGTCAACGCATCCGCATTTTGATTCTTAATCGAGGATAAATGCAAATGTCTATGGGCCACAGCATCCACGTACCATCAGGTGGACTGTGTGCTCGTTTGTCGCCCTAATTCTATTTCTTCTTTTTCTAATTCTAATTTTCTAGTTAACACGTTCTAACAGTATATTTAAACTATTCAATAAAGAAAGAAACGTAATATAAAAAGTAAGTTATTTTATAAGACGGAAATGGGTTACACTCTAGCTAAATGTTTACAGCATCTAAATTACATGTTTATCTACAATCAATCATCATTCCAAATCAGAGCTTTTTTTAACGTTATAATAACATTTAAATGAGTTCACGACGTTTTGCATTATTATTAATTCTTGAACCTCATTTTTAATTAACATTCTTTAACGGAATTTGTTAATTTATTGCAACTTTTGGGGAATTTAATGAGTAAATAATGTTGAAAATTGATATAAAACTTTTATTAGTTTTGTTTTTGTATTGAAACGATAAATCATCATAATTGAAATACCTTAAAATAAAAAATTCACACTATTTTACACTAATAAAAAATGACACTCGTAATCTTCTACTGTCGAATTTGCTAACTGCTAATCCTATGATCTTTTACGTGGTAGTGCTACGCTGCAGCTGTATTATAGTCGTAGCACGAATGGGTCGACTCGACCGAGGTAGAACCACGCTCTCACAAAATACCACCGTAAAATAACAGCTTAATGCTGCTGTGTTTCGTATGGTGCGTGTAGAATTTTTTTACTGGAAACGAGGCACTCCATCTTAATCCACAGGGGTGACAATGCATCTGCATTTTGATTTTTGATTGAGGATATATTATGTATATCTATGGGCCTCAGCATCCACTTACCATCAGGCAGACTGTCGGCTTATTTGTTACCCTTTCTCAACCGACTTCAAATAAAAGGAAGAGATTCTCGATTCGACAGTTTCTTTTATGTTACCTCAGAACTTTTTGTAGGTGAACCAATTTTATTTAAAAGCTGGTGCTTCTTATGTGGTCCCATATAAATTTAATCAAGATCTGACCAGTAGTTTTTGAGTAATCCTTAATAATGCGTATTTAACTGACTCTCTCGTTTTATTTATATTGCAGTCGGATGTTACAACTAGTTCTATTAAAGGAAAAACAAATGTCCCCCCATCTAATGTTCTGTCACTCGACGTTACTAGCCAATACTCCACGTTACGAGACCCTAACACTTCATGCCACTATCATAACTAACAAAACGAGCCTAAACTCGGCAAACCTAGTTCCACTCAGTGACGAGTTCCAATAGCAGCCACCAAAGTACACCTTCAGGTCACTCGATCAAAACCGGAGGTAAGGTCTCATCATAAATAACAAAACGAGCCCAAACTCGGCACACTTAGTTCTACTCGTCGAGGGTCTGCAGTATTAGTCACAGACCTATACCTTCAGGTCACTCCATCAGTAAGGTTAAGACCTTCACAACTGACAAAACCAGCCTAAAGTACACAGCTAACATCTCACTGCCAGTGGAGGGCTTCCAGTGGCAAGCAGCCTCTGGAGTAGGTATTCGTATTTCGTATCTTAGTATGTTTTTGAGATATAAGAAACGAAAAACAAATTCAAGCTTTCAAATTATCAACATAGTTTTATTTTACTACGATTCCCGCAGCCAACCGTGCGCACTTTTATGTGTTTGACCCGTTTCAATGTAATAATTCGATTCTATACCTATCAATTTTGTAAAAACCACCTAACGAGAACTTTTCACACTGCCTAACCTAAGGAGCGAACAAACTAACTGATCATGATAATCACTCCATACATTGACCGATAACCTTTTGTTTACTTTTCAGACTTCGATGACGACAACAGACTTGAAGGTGTCGAGGCTATAGTGTCAGGTTGGGGAAGCACAATAGAAAAAGGACCACCGTCAAATATCCCTATGAAGGTGTGTAATGTTCCAGACATAGATATAATAAAGATATTTCTATGGTTTCAGAAGAGACTGTGTTTTAATAACATATATTTAAGTTATGTTATATTTACGTATCCGTATCACAGATATAATATAAACAATATCTGTATACACAATAATAAACAATATCCGTATCACAGATATAATATAAACAATATCTGTATATTATCATTAACATTGGTAACACTTTGCCAATACAAATACATTTTAGATGAGACAATGTTCAGAAAGAGAACAGTCGTGACGGAAAATGGAACAAAAAATTATATTTTAAAATAATTATTTTTATACGTGGCAATGTGGCTGCATATTGTGGCTGTAGTAGTTGTAGCATGAATGGGTCGGCTCGACCGGGGAAGTACCGTTCTCTCACAGAGTACCAGCGTGAAATGGTAGCTTAATGCTGCTGTGATTCGTATGGTGAGTGCAGAGAACCGGAGACCCTTTTTCCTGGAAACAAGGCAATCCATCTTAGTCCTCAGGGGTGACAACGCATCTGCATTTTAATTCTTAGTCGAGGATAAATGTAGACGACTATTGCCCACAGCATCCACTTACCATCAGGTGGACCGTGTGCTCCTTTGTAACCCTTATTCTATAAAAAAAAACTCAGTAATCTCCTAGAGCCAGTTAAAGCATATATAAGCGTATACCTAAAACGCAAGTATATTTTATTTTACGCGTTAGAACCGGAGTAACCGACATAGCTCAACGGATTAGTAATATGAAGTGGCAATGGGCCGACCATAATTATAACTCGAAGAACCTCAACCGATGAGGAAGAAAGGTCCTCGAGTGGCAATCTCGTGCTGTAAACGAAGTATAGGGTGGCCGCCTATTAGGTGGAGTAACGAGCTGAAAAGATATGCAGGAAGTCCATGGATGCAGGTGGCTCAAGGCCGTAATAAGTGGCATACCTTGGGGGAGGCCTATGTTCAGCGATAGGCTTGTAAAGGGCTGTAAAGATGTTTATGATGGTTGGTTTTATAGTATCATCATGACTACTTCATAATCACAATAACGCTACCTACTAAGACATTTCACCACCCTCTCAAAAGAAGTCGGTTTCCTTTTCGTACATATTTTGCCTATTTTTTCCTACGTACTGGTACTCTATTAACATCAGTAATGCTCAGGCGGAAGTTAACATCTGGGCTCAAGAAGAATGCACGGGAGCTGGTTATGGGCGAAGAAAAGTTACACCAAGAATGCTCTGCGCCAACGCTCCGGAGAAAGATTCTTGTACCGGTGACTCCGGTGGCCCATTACTACTTCCGCGACCGCACTTTACTATTGTTGGTAAGTTTATTTAATAGAAGTGCGATTCATTATTTTCTTTTGATATATTGATAGCTAGCAATTTTATAATACAATTTGTTAATTTTATGAAGCCACACAAGAAAAAAATCAATTTATAAGTATGTATTTATTGCTAAAAAATATTAAATAATATATTGCATTTACCATTCATATTTCATACATTATGCGTCTATATAATCCTTTTGAATACTATTTAGGCCTTTCCAATAATGCATCAAATGAATTCTTAAAAGGTGGGTTTATGAACGTATGTCGATACTAGTCTGTGGCATTTGGATTCCTTGATTGAGCCTCTCCCATTATTTATTCTGTGCTCTATGCAAGATTTTTCTTGACTGTTAAGTTTGGTAAGCATATTGATAAACGCGTACCAGATGTTCCGCACTTTTGACATTCTTCCTGGTCGCTGATCTGGGATTTTACGCCTGTCGTAAGCAAAATTCCATCAAGACTATTGCCAGCTATCAAAAGGTATAAGATCTTTCTGGCATTATTTATTTATTTATTTATTTAAAACTTCATATACACAAGTGGTATATAGACGGACTTAATGCCTAAGGCATTCTCTCCGAGTCTACCATGGGATGATGCAGAGATAGAATAAAGTAGGTGTAATAAAAAGTTAATATGCGAATACTAAAATAAAATAACAAAAAAAAATGTAATACATGGAAATAAAATACATAAGATATAAATGGTACATCGCAAAAAATAGATAAAATTATATTAATATTCATACACATATATGTACATAAAATATATAATATACATAATTACAATAAGAACAATAAGAATATATATATACATATAAACATACATATATACATATATATATACATATACATACATACACACACATACATACATATATACACATATACATACATATACACATGTACAACTAGTGCGTGTTGCCAGTGATGTCTTATGGATCAGAGACGTGGTCCTTCACTGCTGGCCGTATGAGGACGCTGGTTCTGCCAATGATGAGGATGATGATTCTGCCAATTTATTAAGTAAGTGTTCCCGAACCTTCATCTTGAACGCGTACCGATTGCTAGCCGTCCTGATTTCGAGAGGGAGTGCGTTCCAAAGGAGAATAGATTGAATGTGGAAAGAAGAATGAACAAGTCCAGAGCTGTGGGATGGACATAGGAGAAGAAGGTTGTTCGTAGAGCGGAGGTTTCTCTCATGACTAGCACTAAGCAACTGAAAGTAAGGAGATAAGTAGGTAGGGGAAGTTGGAGACATCAGGATAGAATAAAGGGTGGTGAGTGCACGCAAACTACGGCGTTGACGAATAGGTAACCATTTTAATTGTGATCGATACGTGGATACATGGTCATACTTTCGAAGATTGAAAATGAATCGAATGCAGTTATTCAGAAGACGGTCATATTTGTTGAGAAGGTCTGCATTCAGGTCGAAATAACACACATCACCATAGTCGATTAGGGGAAAAATTAAACTCTGCACAAGCATTGTCTTAATTTCAGATGGTAGAAAATTTTTTAGGCGATAGAGAGAACGCAGGGTACCAGTGACTTTCTGGCTAACGGTCGTTGTTTGGGATTTCCAACTCAGAGTTGAATCAATTAATAAACCTAGATCCTTCACAGTGGAACACAATTGAATCTCAGTACTATTAAAAAAGATAGGAGGTACAGCTACTGTTTTCAATCTCTGGATCATCGGACGGCTACCAATTATTATGGCCTGACACTTCGAAGGGTTGACCATTAGGCCAAACCTGTCAGACCAGTTCTTAATGTACTCAAGGTCCCTGTTAAGTGTGTCCACCGCTGTAGAAATATCGTCAATACTCGCTTGTGTGTACAATTGCAAGTCATCAGCATACAGATGATACGCAGACTGAAGGTTTTGAGTAATGAGATTAATAAATATAGAAAACAATAAAGGAGATAATATGCCGCCTTGAGGGACACCAGCATGTATGTCAAGCCAGCTAGATGATAGCTCATCGATGCGAACCGACTGCTGGCGCCCTCGAAGATATGATGAAAACCAATCCAGTGCTTCGGGTGAGATCATAGAAAGGGAGAGGATGGAAATTAAAATGTCATAACTAATGGTATTAAAGGCGTTCGAGAAGTCAACCAAAACCAACACAGTGACTTTAGTGTCCTCAATGCCTGCCCTAATATCACCAGTTACTTTCAGGAGTGCGGAAACGGTACTATGACCGGGCCTAAAGCCAGACTGCAAGGGACTTAATAAGTTATTACGAGAGATAAACTGCGAAAGTTGCTTGTGGACACAGGCCTCAAGGACCTTGGATAAGAAGGGAAGGATGGATATAGGTAGGAAATGATTGGGTAAAGTAGGATTTGGGATCTTTTGTAACTTTTGTTTTGAATAACGTAAGCCTTACGCCACAGTGAGGGAAAATTACCAGACTCCAAGGAGAAGTTAATGATGTGCGAGATGACAGGAAGGATATGGTCTAGTATATAGATAATCATCCGTCGGCTGATGTTGTCGTAACCTACAGCATTAGATTTAATGGAAAGGATTATCTTCTTGATCTCATCTACAGCTACTGGAGAAAATTGAAACAGATTAATATCAGGACGAGGTAAGCCCATTAAGTGTTCAACAGTAAGACGCTTGGTCTGGTGATCAAGAGGACTGTTGGAGACAAAATGAAAATTGATATCATCCAGACCAATCGTCCTTTGAAACTCACAACGGTGTCGTTTACCGATACCTATGGTTCCAAGGAACTTCCAGATATTAGCAGGGGAAGAAGATGAGATGTTACTAAGAAT
Organism: Parnassius smintheus behrii; assembly: GCA_036936625.1. Classification (NCBI taxonomy): domain Eukaryota; kingdom Metazoa; phylum Arthropoda; class Insecta; order Lepidoptera; family Papilionidae; genus Parnassius; species Parnassius smintheus. The sequence goes on along the minus strand of JAUPFT010000014.1, from coordinate 26,114,138 downwards.
AAATCGGCGTTTGGCGTTGCGTATCATCTGATTGCACCGATTCCTTGCAACTTTATAAAGCGTCCAGTTTTGATCACATCGATCTCTTCTAAATTTGCCGAAAGCGCGATCCCTACGTCTCATCGCAATCCGAACCCCAATCGTCATCCAAGGCGCAGGTGGACGCTGGAGCTTCACTTTTTTGATGGGAGCATGTACGTCATATAATTTAAGGATAGCTTCATTCAAAGCCCCAACTTTTTCATCCACAGTGGGTGCAGAAACCACGCTGTTCCAGTTTATTTTGGATGCATCCATACAGAGCTTTTCAATATCCAAGCGACCAAAACAACGCATGTGTAGAGTTTTGGCTGGAGGTTTAGGAGGTTTGAGGACGTAAGAAAGGAAAATGAGGTCATGATAGGAGAAAGCAGGTGCAAAGTGTTGACCGTGGCAGAAGACAAGAGAAGGAGCAGAGGTAAGGATTAAGTCAAGCCAGGTATCCTCCACATCAATATTGTGGTGAGTGGCTTGTAAAGGTAAAATGTGGAGGCCAACCGACTCGACAATTTGAAGGAGCTTGGAGGAACGGGTTAAGTGCGGAGTGAGGAGATCTGTATTAAAATCGCCCATGATGACGTGATGTGAGTATTCCGACCCCAAGGATTCCAGAATTGTTTCAAGACTGGAGAAGTAATCGACAGAAGGAGGACAGTAGACAACGCCAAGTACTAATTTGGTTCCTTTTACGCAAACTTCAAGGAAAAGAAATTCTGCAGATGCAGTATAATAGGGGGAAGAAGAAGCAAGAATTTTATAAGAAAAGTCAGAACGAAGATATATAGCGACCCCACCCCCTCTTCTATCAATTCGATCGTTGCGTATCAAACTGAAGCCAGAGAGAGGGTAAGAAGTAGAAGGAAGATGGGGCTTAAGCCAAGTCTCCGAAATCAAGACGGCATGAACATCTGCGTCAGAGAAAGCCTCAATCAGATCACTGTAATGACTAGGTACGCTCTGTGCATTAATGTGGCAAACATTAAACAAAGAGCGGGATTCATCGAATTTATGTCGCACAAAATCCCCTAACGTTTCAGTAATAGAGCAATAACTGTCATTTGATGAAGAAAACTCGTTGGCAGAAAGAAAAGAATCATCATCGGAACTCATCTATATGTAATAGAATATATAAAAATAAATAAATAATATAGACCTATAACTATAAGAATAAATAAATTAGTATAATTAAAATTATATAACGTAAAAAAATAGTAATAATTTCGATTGCTAAACTGCCATCCCTGCACCACCCGCCAGCTAACACACTCAAAAATTAAAAGACAAATATAATGCACAAAACAATAAAAATAAAAATGATTTGCAAGACAACTACAACTAAACTACGTTAAGATTACTAATAATAAATAGCAGAACTTAGAACAAATAAAAAGGATCATAGAGAAGTGTCTCATAGACGACATATACTCTGTCCAAAGGACTTTGTATCCATGATCATGTATTAATAAAAAAAAACTTCCCAGCGACCGAAAGTTAAATTGCACTATGCACTTGTTACGAATCTATTAATCTATGGACAAAATATAACCAAAAGCAAAACAACTAATACCAAAACAAAGTAGAACTTAACCTAAAATGTAATAAATATACAAGTTTTAATAAATGATGTAAAACGAGAAACAATATTAAAATTAGAAATTAACTAATTAAAAAAAATGTAAATAAATGAGAAAGAAAGAAGCTTAAGGTTACATAAAAGCAAAACAAGGTTTAATACTGTGGATAAAAAGTAATAATAAATTATACTAAGTAATTCTGCAATATTGAATAAATTTTAAGTTGTAGTAAAAGGAAAAAGGAGAATTAAGACAATAAAACGCAATACTGCGTAGTTATTTACGTGGTTTAGAATTGCTTCCTGCAATGCGCTCGCCTCCAGATGAGGATTCAGCAGTCGCCTTAGGGTGTTTTTGCGTAAGAGTAGTCAGCTCATCTAAGGTAGTGACTTTATGCCGGGATCCATCTGCAACTTTCACCACAATTACTCCATCTTGGGTCCAGCATGCACGCATGCCGAAATGCTGACGGGCTTTGCCAAAAACAGTTTGCCGAGACTTTGTCAAGAACTCCTTTACTGAAACTGGACAACCTTTCAGTCTAGACTTCGCCCTCCATACTGATGACCTGAAGTCAACGCTAAGAAATCGAACTAGGATTGGCCTGAGACGATTTTTGGTGGCTACTCCAATCCTGTGGCAGACACTAATGCAAGATGCTGTGATGTCCTTCAACTCCATTTTGTGGATTATACTTACATTATGTATTTTAGTCGCCAATTACGACTGCAACGAAACAAAATATAGTGATAGATTCTCTTAGTCCGCCATTACACGACAACACCTACGACCTACATTACATAACATTAATAGAACGATTTGATATTTCACAGGTATCGTATCTTGGGGTCGCGGTTGTGCAAGACAAGGCTACCCTGGAGTGTATGCACGGGTGGCCAAATTTATGCCATGGCTTAAAATGGCTTTACGTCATGCTTGCACCTGTTTACCGCCCACTCACTGATATTTGAGGCTCTTAAGATTTAATAGCGAAGCTTATTGTTTAACAATTTTGTAATAGAAACAATGTGAACATTTAATTATTAAGAGAACCTAATACAAGCGAAAATCTAATGACAATCTAGTTACACTATATATATTTATATAAATTTTTACACAAAAAGTTTATTAAGTTGTTTGGATGTTTGTTAGTTGCGTACTAACGTCTTAAAGAATTTGGATTAAATCTAGCAGGCAGTTACGTCCTGGACTTTTTACCGATGGAAAATTAAAATTGCCGCGGTGAAGTAACATGTAGGCATTACTGTTTCCACGCAGATTGTAACACGAGCAGAAGCTAGTTGTAAATATTTACCAAAGTCGGTAATATACTCAAGTCGGAAATAGCCCTGTATACGGGCAGCAAAACTTGCGGGAGCGCTGTGCCCAAGCGAGTGAGAAAGATCACCGAGGCACCTACAGTTACAGCCTGGCCACGGGACATTCACCGTAGCGAAAATTCGCGCGGCGCGAACGGCGAGGCGTCTAGCGACTAAAACAAAAAATGTATAGAAATGTACGGATCAAGCCACGCGTAGGGGCGAGTGGCGACGCGACCGGCGAAATTTACCGCGCTGATCGCGCGGGCGACTAGCGGCGCGGCGGGCGACAGAACAAATGTTTTTGTTTGTTGTTGAGTCGGGCGGCAGACGCGGCAAAAACCGGGGAATAGTATAGGGAACAAAATATTTTTGTTTTCGCCGCACAAAATGCCGGGCCGACAAAAACAACTTAAAATTCTATCCGCATTGACTTTTATCTCCAATTCTGGTTGAATATTAACAAGAATATAATCCCAGGTTTCGACACTCATTCTGGTATTTACTCGAAATTTTTTTCTGGATGCATTCTATTTGTTGTGCAATTCTCCATTTATAACCCGATTCCTATTCAAATCATGCACTCCGCAATCTCTTCCAAATATTATGTCTTGAATCAATAAATAATTACTTTCTAAGCAATATCGAGATAACTTTGATAAAGACATCAAAATATGAAGAGATCACTCTCGGCCTATCTGATCGCGGCGGCAAACGTGAATGCCCGTGGCCCTCAAATCAGGTCTAATAATACCAATTCATTTAAATTATGAAAAGTTGACAAAATCCGGATTTTAAATAAAACCGATTTTAAATAAAAAGCAACATTAAGTCATAATGAGTTCTCATATTTAGTACACGAATACTACATATGGAATAATTTTACGGAATTTATTAAACAAAATTAACCGTTAAATTTATAACCGAGTTTTTCTAATAATTTTAGAATGTTCCCAGTTTTTAAAATTATTAATTTAGACAAAAAAACATATGAACATATCAGTGGTAGATACAGATATAGATATATGTAGATTGTTTAATAAAAAATATTTGCTCTAGTGTTCAGGCACAGTTAATATACAGGAAGTTCGGGGATCTAATTATTCAGGGAGAAAACGGAGGAATTCGTTTATGTGGACTAAACGCCGCTTGGATATGCTTTTAAATAAGTTTAAGAAGTAGGTACATAATATGTAGGTTACATATCAGTATTAAGTAGATTTAAAAGTATTTATCGTTAAGATAATGTTTAATTAGTTTAATAAAATGGCTGTGACTAGTTGTATCTAATTATATTTTATGATTGCCTGCAAATATTGTTACCATTTAATTAATAATTTATTATAGTACCTATGTTTAAGTTTGATGTAAACATTGTATAAATTGTTAATTTAACATTGTACAATTTGTGTAATACTTGTTTTTTGACATTTAAAATATATGTTTATTCAGACGAATAGTCCATTTTATTGTACCCTTCAATCGATATAATATTGTTGCAAGCCATAATTGATGCCCCTAGCGCCATTTAGTGTCGGGGCGCAGAGCGAGGTGAGCTTACTAGAAAACGCCATGCCTGAACTTTCCACTAACAGTGCCTTCTAGTATCGAATAGAAGAATTAAGCTTTCTAGAAAAGTCCACACTCGAATTTTCTACATCTAGTCAGTTGGGACCGGTATTTGCCGGAACATTCTAGATCTTTCGGTGGAAAAGGCCTATTATAAAGCCGTTCAAGGCCGCGACCGGGGCAGTATAGAATTGGCGATACAAGTGAAGGCTTAGGACCGAAATAAAGTGAGCTAAAGTGTTAAGTGTGGTTAATTATTAGTGTGATTTAAGTTTTAATTGGTGTTCAGTAATTAAAGTGTCAATTTTGGTAATTCAATCGGCAGTTTTATTGTCACGATACTTAAGCTCGTAACAATATATATCCGTATCGCACGCCTCATAAGCGAAGCGCTGAGGTTGTGCTCTACTCTTACTTAATGGAAATCCAGTAATTTTCTGAGCTAAAAATGTCTTTATTTTTTTACTATTGCACTTTTAGAATAATAAAAATACCCATATATCGAGAAAAACCACTCGTTTTCCTTGATTTTAAAAGTAATTTTCTGTATTTAATGTAAAAACAAACTGATTAGAAAAAAAATCGAGGGTGTTCGGATGTCTGTAAGTGTGGATGGCGCACGATTAGGGTCGCTAGAATTAATGTATCAAAATAATTCCTTTTTTATTAAGTTTAGAACCTCAACGCCCTGTGCGTTGAGGTTCTAAACTTTCCTTTTTTTTTAAATTCTTTCCTTTTAAAAATCACTGAGTAATTTGGTCTCGTTTAATTCTCATTAATGAAAATGTAAAACAACTATTTAGGTACTTTTCTCCAAAAAATATTCTCATGGATCTCTTCTTTCGTCTCCAATATGGAAAGAGATATTTTTCTTTTTATATAATCAAATGAGGTTATGAGTCGCGCACTTTTGGATTTTCCGAACTTTTTATTATTATAACAATGGAATACTATAAGTACTCTATGGTTATAACAAAGCCTAAACATCACATCATACTTTGCTATGTGATCAGTAATCAATTTAAAAAAAAAACGATCGTAACATATTTTTAATAAATATAACTTCAAGAAATAATATAATTATTTAGCATAATGAGAAAATTTATATCGGAGCTCAATAATCACTGAACTTGAAATAAGCAAAATGATAATTATGTACTTATTTATTGCCGCAGTTAGCAGCGGCATAAGCGCATCCATTACCTAGTTTAATTCTGTGAGTGCTGAAAAAGTCTACTGAATCTCTCCGTTTAGAAACAGAAACAGAAACTTTTTATTTTATTCGTCAATTCCCAGTGTCACCAGTGTTGCCGTATGAAAAAAAAGATGGGCTAAACCCTTATCAAAATTGCGCTATATTTTACAAAAATTTGCTTCCAAAAATCCACCAAATTACGCTAAGTTGTAACCTGTGAATGTATAAGGAAATAAGAAAAAAGTCGATTATTTAAAGACATCTTCATTTATTTAAGTAATAAGATAAGTATTAGGTACTAAAATCAACTAAATGAGACAACTCCACTACGTCTTCATGTTCATCATCACCTCCAGATGACGATGATGAGCCTACACCTGCTTCTATTCTTTTTTTTCACTGTTTTAGTAATTTGTCGAGGACATTTTCAGTTAAGTCTTTACGTGTGGCAGCTTTTCTTAAGTTTTTTTTTATTGTTGACGTATTGTTATATTTGAGTTCACTGTTCCAGCTGACTTCCGTTTACGTATTATATATTTACGAGGGACACACTGAAATGATCGGGAATAAGAAAAACCACATGCACGGTATAGCTAAATTGTATTTTATTGTTTTTCGGAGTATTCTCCGTTCAACTTAATGCACTTTTCTATTCGTGCAAACCATTCATTAAAACCGTAATTCCAGTCTGAAGTTGATGTTGACAAAATGGCAGATTTGTACGCTTCCACAGCTGCTTCGGGGTCTTCAAACCGTTGACCGCGTCATAAATCTTTCATTCTAGGGAATGTAAAGAAATCGTTTGGGCTAAGGTCAGGACTGTACGGAGGATGGCTCATCAGCTCAACGTTTTTTCCTGCTTCAAATAATCATTTGTCTTCCGAGCCGTATGGAAGCTCGCATTATCGTGATGTAAGACGATGTGACGTTTCGGGTTATTTTTTCGGAGTTCGGCTACCATTTCTGGCAAACAAACCGTGATATACCACTCAGCGGTAACTGTTCTGCGTTCCTGTAAAGGGATTGTAGCAACATGCCCCTTTTTCGAGACACACGTAGCGACCATTTTCTTTGACACGCTGCGGGAGCGAACCACTTGCATTGGTTTAACCTCGTCTTCGAAGACCCAAACTGCTGACTGATGTTTTCTTTCCGGTTCGTATGAATAAATCCATGATTCGTCACCTAAGGCGATATTATAAACGGTATTTGACTTCCGTCCGTTGAGGCGTTGCAGAGTATTCCGGCTCCAATCTACACGAGCCGCCTTTTGCTTCTCGGACAAATTGTGGGGAACCCAGCGGGAAACTAGCTTTCTTACACAGAGCTCATTATGTAATATCAACTGAATTGCAGTCATTCCGACACTGATAACAGCCCGAATCTGCTCGTATGTCACATGACGGTCATCTAATATAATAGTTCGCACAGCTGCGATGTCTTTTTAGGCGTGACCGCTGTTTTTGGTCGACCTGCAGAAGAAACAGTGCTGAGCGACACACAACTTCGTCGGAACTCGGCATACCAGCGGTATATTGTCATTTGACTCAGTGCTTCAACAACATAGATCGAAACAAGTTCGCTGAGACATTTGTCTTGTGATTGTGACGACGAAAATTGTGATAAATTATGGCACGGAAATGATCACGCGTGAGCTCCATTTCTGTTAATGACGTGTCAACTTTAAACCAACATAGTTTTTAAACATTTTTTGAAATCGTTTGAATGTTATTAAGATTCTAGAGGCCAGTATTCAAATTCTAAAAAAAGGTTTTATTGTAACTCAATCCGAAATATTCTATTGCCGATCATTTCAGTGTGCCCCTCCGAACTTTGGCGTTTGAATGTTGAAGCTACAGCACGGTGGTAGCTAAGTCCATTAATTCCCGAAAGGCATTCATCCTAGCCGCTTTTTTGTATCTGGAGACTTGAGCCCAAAACTTAACTATAAATCAACTTCTTATTTGACCAATTGAATTTCATGCCATTTGATCCTACTCATATCTATATTTCTGGCTATAGGTCTTCTTCCTCGGTGGCGACTCCATTTAAAATTTTCACGAAACAAAACTGAGCTAAAAGACTAACACAAAACTCAAAAGTGGTAAAAACCAGTTTTTCTCAGGTATTAAAGCTTAAAGGATTAATATAATGAAAAGCAAAACAGCTACATAATGAAAAATGCAAAAGGAAGGTAAAACAATAATAAATTATAAAATCTAGACCTAGATCTGCAGCACCTGACTTAGGTGTTCTGATAATGATGTTGCAGCAACAGGCCCGCCAACAGGAGGAACAGGTCCACCGACAGGAGGAACAGGCCCACCGACAGGAGGAACAGGCCCACCGACAGGAGGAACAGGCCCGCCGACAGGAGGAACAGGCCCGTCGGTTGGAAGAGCAGCTGCAGCGTGGACAGAAGGAACAGACCCGTCTTTTGGAAGGGCAGCTCAAACGCCATAAGGAAGGATACTCCTCATGAAGAACCTTCACGATACCTTCAGGAAAGAGATAAGTAAGGTGAAGGATAGGGTTGCTCAATATAGCAACCGCCTGTTGGAAGCTGAAACCCGCATCCACCAAGTTAATAACGTGATGGTTGACATGAAGAAAACGCTGGATGACCTCAAGCTTTGGGATGGAATTACAGCTACCTTAGTAGCTATAGCCCTTTGCTACGAGGATTCAAAGCACCGCCGTTCGACGGGACTTCTTCATGGTCGGCCAAAATCCGACTCGAAGCTGTTATGAAGGCGAACGGCTGGAATAAAAGTCAGGCCATAACTGCTCTCACCCTAGGCCTGCGCAACCTTAACTGTTGTGGAAGCTCTTGGTAAGGAAGTGACTTACGAGCAGCTCCATGAAGTATTGGAGGCGAGATATGGCGACGCTCACCTGGAACACGTCTTTCGTGAGCAGCTGAAAGATCGCGTGCAACGCATCAATGAAAACCTGCAGCAGTGGGCCCTTGAGGTGAAAAAGCTGGTTCAAAAAGCATACCGGTCTGTACCTGTGCTCATTGAAGGGAACCTGGTGCAGACATTCATCGACGGCATCCGTGACCTTTAAGTCAGAGCTGCTGTGTGGCTCCGGCATCACGAGACGCTTAAGGACGCCTTGGGCCATGCACTAAAGGTGGAGGCCATGCGGCAGGATCATCGTCCCCATCGCGTCCTGGAGGTAGCAGCAGCTACAGTTCGTGAATGCAGTAAAGGATACAAACCCTAGGTGCTATAGCTGTGGGAAAAGGGCCCATCTTCGATCCAGCTGTCCTAAGTGAACTGTAGAAAGGGAAGGTGATCGAACTCGAGAGGGTGGTGTGGCTAAAAGCACCGTCCAGCAGCGGCAGGATCGTGGTTTTCATCGTGTTAGGGAGATTGCAGCAGCTGTAGTTCACGACCGCAATAAAAAAATACAGCCCAAGGTGCTACGGCTGTGGGGTAAGGAGCCATCTTCGATCCGGCTGCCCTAAGCGGGCTGTAAAAAGAGAAGTTGATCGATCTCGAGAGGGTAGTGCAGCTTACAGCACCGTCCAGCAGCAGCAGCAGAAGTATGACTTTGCGATCGAACATCGCAGCGGGAAATCACATGTCCCGAAGATTGCAAACATTGTATTAGGCCTTCCTTACCCTCTTGCCTAGTACAATGTTTGTACAATGTTCTAGTACAGGTTTCCTACCGATGTTTTCCTTCACCGCCGAGCATGTGGTAAATCAGCACTTAAAATTGCAATTAACAATTTCATTGATGCCAGCGGGATCAAACCCGGGTTACTCGCGTTCTGCTGTCGTTGAGAAAATAGAATTGTCTCGAGAAAATTCAAGAGCGATGATTTATTATGACGTTCGAAGTGGTTTAACACAAAAACAGTGTGTTGACCGGATGATTTCTGCATTTGGTGATGAAGCCCCATCCAAAACCACAATTAATCGCTGGTTTGCTGAATATCAACGTGTACGTGTAAAGCTCAGTGATGATCCCCGTCAAGGTCGTCTAAAAACTGCAGTCACTCAAGAAAACGTTAATGCTGTGCGTAAGCTGATTGAGGAAGATCAACATGTGACATACCGCAAAATTCAGGCAACTTTAGACATTGGCATGTGTTGGCGACGCGCCTATAAGAATATTTCAATTTATTAGTTAACCGATTACGAATAGCTTCTAAAAAGCAAATTATCGAGCAACAATATTCCGATAAGAAAATGCTTAGTTGAATCCTAAAGAAATATCGAATTAATGATATGAAGGTCTTGGGTTCGACTCCCAGGCCGGAATAGTTTATCGTTTTCTTAGTAATATTTTCTTAATAAATTCATATAGGGAATTTTTAAGATATAAATTATGTTACCGGATTTGTTCCCCGGTTGAAATCATCTTTCCAATGATGTTAATTTAAATTTAGTTACCGGATTTGTTCCCCGGTCGCGATGATCGCTGTTCATAAGTAGAATTAATGGAAATTGATTGCATAAGTATTGTCTTATATGAGTTTGATATGTTTTGTATGAAAACAAATGCCTATTTATATTGTTTGATAAGAAACATGATAACTGATAAGAATCTGATTATAAATAGTTTTCAACGTTTGAGAATTTTGTAGAAGCATTTATTCACCTAGTATTGTTGATATTAGACTTTCCATTTTTACTGATAATCGATAGCCGTGCAAAAGTTAGTTGTTCAAATAGTGTGAGATCATAGACGCACGCTAGCCACGTACTTAGGAGGCTAAATATGTAGAAATCTAAATATTTGCAATTTCAGCAATTTATGTAAAAATGACTTGTGAAACATTTCAGATTGATTGTACGTGTAAAAGAGGTGAATTCTGTATTATTTTTATGTGAAAATTCCTGTGAATAAGTGAAATAATGATAGTTTTGTATAAGAAATTTAAAAGTGTTTTAATAGTTGTATTGGTTAAAATATGTATAATTTCAAGTGGAAAACATTGTTTTAACTTTCTATGTTAAATATTAAGGAATTCCAACTTTGATTATGTGACTAAAATAGGCATATTTTGTTAAATAAATAAAAGGTTTTTTGTGATATGAAAATGTAATGTATCGTAGTATAGATATTTTTTTGTGCTATCTTTATAAGTAAATTGTATAAATGTATGTCTTATACAAATAAAGTTGCTGAGTAAACCGTGAGAGAGTGATAGAACAAATTGATGTAATTGAGTTGCGCAAACGCACAAATGGCGCGGCTCGCTTTCGCGTATAGCTCTGGGGTAGCTCAGTAAACGAGTTTTCTTGCAATTCGTTCCGCGCTCTCGCCCATCGTACCTGAAGGTACGACTGGACGGGAACCGTTCCCTCAACACCAGCGGGCCAAGAAGACGATGAGCACACACCACCAGAGACAGCAGCATCCCTCCAGGAGAAGAGGCGATGCTTCGGTTCCTCAAACTCCTCGGATTATTCGACATCCGAGGGAGAATCTGACCACCAACCGGAGAAACCGATAAGGAGATCACCACCTAAATCGCCATCGCCGACCAAACCCACCCCCCCCCCAGAACACCGGAACAACACATCAGTATGGATGCTGCTGATCTGGAACAGGGAGGAGAAGGGTCATACGGGTGGAGTGCCACCACGGACGCGACCCTAGCGCCAAGCACATCTGCCGGACACTCACCGTCCGCGCCTACCACCAACCCGTCAGGCCGGCCATCGGACGATGGTCAAAGGCCTTCGACTAGTTACGCCCAACTGGTAGCTGCCCCGGCAGTACCAAGGACAAAGACAGCCGAAACATCTAAACCGCCGGAAGAAACAGCTAAGAGGTACCCACCTATAGTGGCTGAGTGCTTACCGGACTGGACGAAGCATTTCGAGGTACTCAACCGGGAGTTGGGCCACACACCGAATGCTCGCCCGTTCGGTAAGGGGGTCAGATTTACCCCCCAGAGTCCGGAAGAATTCCGGACGGTACAAAAATATTTAATGGAGATCACCGAGAAAGTACCAGCCATGTCCTGGTACTGCTATACCCCCGAAGAGGACAAGCCCACGAAGGTGGGCATACGGGGGCTACCAGTGGGCACGGATCCAACCGCGATAGAGGGGGCTATCAGGGCCATCCCGCGGTTTGAGTGCTCCACGCCGGAAGTGCAGTTCACACAGCGCTCGGTTCGCAAAGCACTGGACATCCACAAGTCGAGTGGGCCTGACGGAATCCCCCAATTGTGCTGAGGACGTGTGCTCCAGAGTTGGCACCGGTTTTAACGCGTCTTTTCCGGTACTCCTACTCCCTAGGGGTAGTCTCAAAATCATGGAAGACGTCTTTCGTCCACCCGATCCCCAAAAAAAGGCGACCGCTCAGACCCGTCCAATTACCGGCCAATCGCCATCACTTCCTTGTTCTCCAAAACAATGGAGTCTATTGTAAACTGCCAGCTCATGAGGTACCTTGAGGATCACCAGCTGATTAGTGACCGCCAATACGGTTTTCGCCGTGGTCGGTCAGCTGGTGATCTTCTGGTCTACCTCACTCACAGATGGGCGGAGGCAGTAGAGTTCAAGGGGGAGGCATTAGCCGTTAGTTTGGACATTGCGAAGGCCTTCGATCGGGTTTGGCACAAAGCGCTTCTTTCGAAGCTCCCTTCCTATGGGCTTCCCGAGAAATTGTGCGATTGGATCACCAGCTTTCTTGCAGATCGGAGCATCAAGGTCGTTGTATACGGTGCAAGCTCCGATTGCAAGCCTATTAATGCTGGTGTTCCACAGAGCTGCGTGCTATCGCCAACGCTGTTTCTTCTGCATATCAATGATATGTTGCATACCCGTAACATTCATTGCTATGCAGATGACAGCACTGGTGATGCTCTTTACACCGGCCGAGCCAATATTTCTCGGGAAAACGTCTCCGAGTGCCGGGACAAACTTGTGTCTGAAGTCGAGTCTTTGCTGAACAGAGTCTCGGATTGGGGACGACTAAATCTAGTCCAGTTTAACCCCCAGAAGACACAAGTTTGCGCGTTAACCGCTAAAAAGAACCCCTTTGTCGTATCCCCTCAGTTTCAAGGCACTCCCCTTGTTGCCTCAGCCAGTATCGGAATCCACGGCGTCGACATATCGAGTGACGTGCAGTTTCGTGGTCACTTGGAAGGGAAGGCCAAATTGGCCTCTAAGCAGCTTGGCGTGCTCAGCAGAGCGGGACAGTATTTCATGCCGGCACACCGCCTGCAACTTTACAAGGCGCAGGTTCGGCCGCACATGGAATACTGTTCCCATCTCTGGGCTGGGGCTCCCCAGTACCAGCTCCTTCCACTTGACCGCATCCAGCGCAGAGCGGCTCGAATCGTCGACGATCGAGTGCTTTCCGATCGGCTCAGTTCACTGGCGCTGCGAGGAGATGTTGCATCTCTTTGCGTATTTTATCGCATCTATCACGGGGAGTGCTCTGAGGAATTATTCGGATTAATCCCAGCCGCCAAATTTCGTGAACGCACTACACGGCAAACGTCCCGATACCATCCACACCATCTGGATGCTTGGCGGTCCACCACTGTACGTTTCACAAAGAGTTTTCTTCCACGTACAACCTCTCTGTGGAATAGTTTACCACCGGCGATTTTTCCGGACCGATACGACCTGGGGACCTTCAAGAAAAGAGCTTACTCCTTTCTAAAGGGCCGGCAACGCACCCGCAATTCTCCTGGTGTTGCGGTTGATCATGGGCGGCGGTAGTCACTTAACATCAGGTGAGCCGCATGCTCGTTTGCCCCCTCTTCTATAAAAAAAGGGGTTCCTGATTAGATATGTTAAATGGATCCCCCCCGTAGAGGCAGACCTGGGTGCCTCTACTTCGCGCAGCTGGACCACCTGAGCCTGGAGCGCCTTAACGAACTATACCAGATCGACGAGCTCCTCTTCATGAGAGGAGTCGTCATAGAGGCCTGGCAAGGAAGAGCAGGCCCTTCACAGTGCCACCGCTGCCAGGCCTTTGGCCACGCATCCACCAATTGCTTCAGGCCAGTGAAGTGTGTTCGCTGCGCCGGAGATCATATCGCCAGTAACTGCCCAAGGGGTGGAGATGAGGAACCACAATGCGCAAATTGCGCCAAAAACCACACCGCTAATGATCGTCGCTGCCCATTCCTGAGGAGGATTGCAAGGAAGCAGGGGATTGCTCTACCGGGACTACTCCCAGAAGAGCCCAAGAGGGTCCCCCAAAGTCGTCCCAGGGCCGTGGTCCAGAAATACGGGTGGACCACAGTTAGAGGAAAGGGAAGGCAACCTGCCCCCCTCCACCCGTCACAGCACCCATAGAAACGGTGGTGCACACCACTACCACACCGAAGGCAACCACCGGGGCGACTCTCCAGCCCCCCGCTAATGACGCCACAGAGCGCCAAACCACACAGTGGAGTAAGCGGGGAGGAAGAAGAAGAAGAAGGTGCAGCCTCCTCCTCAGGCAGCAACCTCTACCCCAACCCCAGCGGTAACGATAGCCCAGGCGCAGGTTACCAAGGAGGACAAGAAAGCCAGAATGGGTAGAGTGCCAGAAAGGGCTCTATCAGAAAATAGAGCCCGCTCTACATATAGAGCGCGCTCTACCCATACGCAAAGAGCAGTAAACCAACTCCCGAGACCAGCGCCAACTCCTGCACAGGCACCTGGAACACCATCAGCCGGCTTCGAGACTGCTGATGCCATCCAACGTCTGGTTGGCATAGCAATCGAAGTTGGCAGTCAGGGCCTGGCAGATATCAGAGCCGGGACTGATCCCATTACAGCAGTCATGAAAGCGCTGGCAAACCTCCCAGCTTGACACTAGGGAGGAATCTAACCTGCGCCTCCTCTACTGGAACCCAGGTGGAATTCAGCAGAAGTTACAAGAACTCCGCACCGTCGCTCAACTACAAGACGTACAGGTCATCTAGCTAGGAAAAACGAAATTAAATCCGAGTACACGCATAAAGCTGCCTAACTACCATCTTTATAGGAGGGACGAGGTTACTTCTCAGGGGGCCGCCTACAGAGGGACAGCGGTCCTAGTGAGGAGGGACATCGTCCATCAAGAACTTGACCTACCGGAATACCAAATTATCCGCTCTATCGGTATAAAAATGGAGGCGGCGGGCGAGGAACTTATATAATATAATTATTTAGCATAATGAGAAAATTTATATCGGAGCTCAATAATCACTGAACTTGAAATAAGCAAAATGATAATTATGTACTTATTTATTGCCGCAGTTAGCAGCGGCATAAGCGCATCCATTACCTAGTTTAATTCTGTGAGTGCTGAAAAAGTCTACTGAATCTCTCCGTTTAGAAACAGAAACAGAAACTTTTTATTTTATTCGTCAATTCCCAGTGTCACCAGTGTTGCCGTATGAAAAAAAAGATGGGCTAAACCCTTATCAAAATTGCGCTATATTTTACAAAAATTTGCTTCCAAAAATCCACCAAATTACGCTAAGTTGTAACCTGTGAATGTATAAGGAAATAAGAAAAAAGTCGATTATTTAAAGACATCTTCATTTATTTAAGTAATAAGATAAGTATTAGGTACTAAAATCAACTAAATGAGACAACTCCACTACGTCTTCATGTTCATCATCACCTCCAGATGACGATGATGAGCCTACACCTGCTTCTATTCTTTTTTTTTCACTGTTTTAGTAATTTGTCGAGGACATTTTCAGTTAAGTCTTTACGTGTGGCAGCTTTTCTTAAGTTTTTTTTTTATTGTTGACGTATTGTTATATTTGAGTTCACTGTTCCAGCTGACTTCCGTTTACGTATTATATATTTACGAGGGACACACTGAAATGATCGGGAATAAGAAAAACCACATGCACGGTATAGCTAAATTGTATTTTATTGTTTTTCGGAGTATTCTCCGTTCAACTTAATGCACTTTTCTATTCGTGCAAACCATTCATTAAAACCGTAATTCCAGTCTGAAGTTGATGTTGACAAAATGGCAGATTTGTACGCTTCCACAGCTGCTTCGGGGTCTTCAAACCGTTGACCGCGTCATAAATCTTTCATTCTAGGGAATGTAAAGAAATCGTTTGGGCTAAGGTCAGGACTGTACGGAGGATGGCTCATCAGCTCAACGTTTTTTCCTGCTTCAAATAATCATTTGTCTTCCGAGCCGTATGGAAGCTCGCATTATCGTGATGTAAGACGATGTGACGTTTCGGGTTATTTTTTCGGAGTTCGGCTACCATTTCTGGCAAACAAACCGTGATATACCACTCAGCGGTAACTGTTCTGCGTTCCTGTAAAGGGATTGTAGCAACATGCCCCTTTTTCGAGACACACGTAGCGACCATTTTCTTTGACACGCTGCGGGAGCGAACCACTTGCATTGGTTTAACCTCGTCTTCGAAGACCCAAACTGCTGACTGATGTTTTCTTTCCGGTTCGTATGAATAAATCCATGATTCGTCACCTAAGGCGATATTATAAACGGTATTTGACTTCCGTCCGTTGAGGCGTTGCAGAGTATTCCGGCTCCAATCTACACGAGCCGCCTTTTGCTTCTCGGACAAATTGTGGGGAACCCAGCGGGAAACTAGCTTTCTTACACAGAGCTCATTATGTAATATCAACTGAATTGCAGTCATTCCGACACTGATAACAGCCCGAATCTGCTCGTATGTCACATGACGGTCATCTAATATAATAGTTCGCACAGCTGCGATGTCTTTTTAGGCGTGACCGCTGTTTTTGGTCGACCTGCAGAAGAAACAGTGCTGAGCGACACACAACTTCGTCGGAACTCGGCATACCAGCGGTATATTGTCATTTGACTCAGTGCTTCAACAACATAGATCGAAACAAGTTCGCTGAGACATTTGTCTTGTGATTGTGACGACGAAAATTGTGATAAATTATGGCACGGAAATGATCACGCGTGAGCTCCATTTCTGTTAATGACGTGTCAACTTTAAACCAACATAGTTTTTAAACATTTTTTGAAATCGTTTGAATGTTATTAAGATTCTAAGAGGCCAGTATTCAAATTCTAAAAAAAGGTTTTATTGTAACTCAATCCGAAATATTCTATTGCCGATCATTTCAGTGTGCCCCTCCGAACTTTGGCGTTTGAATGTTGAAGCTACAGCACGGTGGTAGCTAAGTCCATTAATTCCCGAAAGGCATTCATCCTAGCCGCTTTTTTGTATCTGGAGACTTGAGCCCAAAACTTAACTATAAATCAACTTCTTATTTGACCAATTGAATTTCATGCCATTTGATCCTACTCATATCTATATTTCTGGCTATAGGTCTTCTTCCTCGGTGGCGACTCCATTTAAAATTTTCACGAAACAAAACTGAGCTAAAAGACTAACACAAAACTCAAAAGTGGTAAAAACCAGTTTTTCTCAGGTATTAAAGCTTAAAGGATTAATATAATGAAAAGCAAAACAGCTACATGATGAAAAATGCAAAAGGAAGGTAAAACAATAATAAATTATAAAATCTAGACCTAGATCTGCAGCACCTGACTTAGGTGTTCTGATAATGATGTTGCAGCAACAGGCCCGCCAACAGGAGGAACAGGTCCACCGACAGGAGGAACAGGCCCACCGACAGGAGGAACAGGCCCACCGACAGGAGGAACAGGCCCGCCGACAGGAGGAACAGGCCCGTCGGTTGGAAGAGCAGCTGCAGCGTGGACAGAAGGAACAGACCCGTCTTTTGGAAGGGCAGCTCAAACGCCATAAGGAAGGATACTCCTCATGAAGAACCTTCACGATACCTTCAGGAAAGAGATAAGTAAGGTGAAGGATAGGGTTGCTCAATATAGCAACCGCCTGTTGGAAGCTGAAACCCGCATCCACCAAGTTAATAACGTGATGGTTGACATGAAGAAAACGCTGGATGACCTCAAGCTTGGGGATGGAATTACAGCTACCTTAGTAGCTATAGCCCTTTGCTACGAGGATTCAAAGCACCGCCGTTCGACGGGACTTCTTCATGGTCGGCCAAAATCCGACTCGAAGCTGTTATGAAGGCGAACGGCTGGAATAAAAGTCAGGCCATAACTGCTCTCACCCTAGGCCTGCGCAACCTTAACTGTTGTGGAAGCTCTTGGTAAGGAAGTGACTTACGAGCAGCTCCATGAAGTATTGGAGGCGAGATATGGCGACGCTCACCTGGAACACGTCTTTCGTGAGCAGCTGAAAGATCGCGTGCAACGCATCAATGAAAACCTGCAGCAGTGGGCCCTTGAGGTGAAAAAGCTGGTTCAAAAAGCATACCGGTCTGTACCTGTGCTCATTGAAGGGAACCTGGTGCAGACATTCATCGACGGCATCCGTGACCTTTAAGTCAGAGCTGCTGTGTGGCTCCGGCATCACGAGACGCTTAAGGACGCCTTGGGCCATGCACTAAAGGTGGAGGCCATGCGGCAGGATCATCGTCCCCATCGCGTCCTGGAGGTAGCAGCAGCTACAGTTCGTGAATGCAGTAAAGGATACAAACCCTAGGTGCTATAGCTGTGGGAAAAGGGCCCATCTTCGATCCAGCTGTCCTAAGTGAACTGTAGAAAGGGAAGGTGATCGAACTCGAGAGGGTGGTGTGGCTAAAAGCACCGTCCAGCAGCGGCAGGATCGTGGTTTTCATCGTGTTAGGGAGATTGCAGCAGCTGTAGTTCACGACCGCAATAAAAAAATACAGCCCAAGGTGCTACGGCTGTGGGGTAAGGAGCCATCTTCGATCCCGCTGCCCTAAGCGGGCTGTAAAAAGAGAAGTTGATCGATCTCGAGAGGGTAGTGCAGCTTACAGCACCGTCCAGCAGCAGCAGCAGAAGTATGACTTTGCGATCGAACATCGCAGCGGGAAATCACATGTCCCGAAGATTGCAAACATTGTGTTAGGCCTTCCTTACCCTCTTGCCTAGTACAATGTTTGTACAATGTTCTAGTACAGGTTTCCTACCGATGTTTTCCTTCACCGCCGAGCATGTGGTAAATCAGCACTTAAAATTGCAATTAACAATTTCATTGATGCCAGCGGGATCAAACCCGGGTTACTCGCGTTCTGCTGTCGTTGAGAAAATAGAATTGTCTCGAGAAAATTCAAGAGCGATGATTTATTATGACGTTCGAAGTGGTTTAACACAAAAACAGTGTGTTGACCGGATGATTTCTGCATTTGGTGATGAAGCCCCATCCAAAACCACAATTAATCGCTGGTTTGCTGAATATCAACGTGTACGTGTAAAGCTCAGTGATGATCCCCGTCAAGGTCGTCTAAAAACTGCAGTCACTCAAGAAAACGTTAATGCTGTGCGTAAGCTGATTGAGGAAGATCAACATGTGACATACCGCAAAATTCAGGCAACTTTAGACATTGGCATGTGTTGGCGACGCGCCTATAAGAATATTTCAATTTATTAGTTAACCGATTACGAATAGCTTCTAAAAAGCAAATTATCGAGCAACAATATTCCGATAAGAAAATGCTTAGTTGAATCCTAAAGAAATATCGAATTAATGATATGAAGGTCTTGGGTTCGACTCCCAGGCCGGAATAGTTTATCGTTTTCTTAGTAATATTTTCTTAATAAATTCATATAGGGAATTTTTAAGATATAAATTATGTTACCGGATTTGTTCCCCGGTTGAAATCATCTTTCCAATGATGTTAATTTAAATTTAGTTACCGGATTTGTTCCCCGGTCGCGATGATCGCTGTTCATAAGTAGAATTAATGGAAATTGATTGCATAAGTATTGTCTTATATGAGTTTGATATGTTTTGTATGAAAACAAATGCCTATTTATATTGTTTGATAAGAAACATGATAACTGATAAGAATCTGATTATAAATAGTTTTCAACGTTTGAGAATTTTGTAGAAGCATTTATTCACCTAGTATTGTTGATATTAGACTTTCCATTTTTACTGATAATCGATAGCCGTGCAAAAGTTAGTTGTTCAAATAGTGTGAGATCATAGACGCACGCTAGCCACGTACTTAGGAGGCTAAATATGTAGAAATCTAAATATTTGCAATTTCAGCAATTTATGTAAAAATGACTTGTGAAACATTTCAGATTGATTGTACGTGTAAAAGAGGTGAATTCTGTATTATTTTTATGTGAAAATTCCTGTGAATAAGTGAAATAATGATAGTTTTGTATAAGAAATTTAAAAGTGTTTTAATAGTTGTATTGGTTAAAATATGTATAATTTCAAGTGGAAAACATTGTTTTAACTTTCTATGTTAAATATTAAGGAATTCCAACTTTGAACATGTGACTAAAATAGGCATATTTTGTTAAATAAATAAAAGGTTTTTTGTGATATGAAAATGTAATGTATCGTAGTATAGATATTTTTTTGTGCTATCTTTATAAGTAAATTGTATAAATGTATGTCTTATACAAATAAAGTTGCTGAGTAAACCGTGAGAGAGTGATAGAACAAATTGATGTAATTGAGTTGCGCAAACGCACAAATGGCGCGGCTCGCTTTCGCGTATAGCTCTGGGGTAGCTCAGTAAACGAGTTTTCTTGCAATTCGTTCCGCGCTCTCGCCCATCGTACCTGAAGGTACGACTGGACGGGAACCGTTCCCTCAACACCAGCGGGCCAAGAAGACGATGAGCACACACCACCAGAGACAGCAGCATCCCTCCAGGAGAAGAGGCGATGCTTCGGTTCCTCAAACTCCTCGGATTATTCGACATCCGAGGGAGAATCTGACCACCAACCGGAGAAACCGATAAGGAGATCACCACCTAAATCGCCATCGCCGACCAAACCCACCCCCCCCCCAGAACACCGGAACAACACATCAGTATGGATGCTGCTGATCTGGAACAGGGAGGAGAAGGGTCATACGGGTGGAGTGCCACCACGGACGCGACCCTAGCGCCAAGCACATCTGCCGGACACTCACCGTCCGCGCCTACCACCAACCCGTCAGGCCGGCCATCGGACGATGGTCAAAGGCCTTCGACTAGTTACGCCCAACTGGTAGCTGCCCCGGCAGTACCAAGGACAAAGACAGCCGAAACATCTAAACCGCCGGAAGAAACAGCTAAGAGGTACCCACCTATAGTGGCTGAGTGCTTACCGGACTGGACGAAGCATTTCGAGGTACTCAACCGGGAGTTGGGCCACACACCGAATGCTCGCCCGTTCGGTAAGGGGGTCAGATTTACCCCCCAGAGTCCGGAAGAATTCCGGACGGTACAAAAATATTTAATGGAGATCACCGAGAAAGTACCAGCCATGTCCTGGTACTGCTATACCCCCGAAGAGGACAAGCCCACGAAGGTGGGCATACGGGGGCTACCAGTGGGCACGGATCCAACCGCGATAGAGGGGGCTATCAGGGCCATCCCGCGGTTTGAGTGCTCCACGCCGGAAGTGCAGTTCACACAGCGCTCGGTTCGCAAAGCACTGGACATCCACAAGTCGAGTGGGCCTGACGGAATCCCCCAATTGTGCTGAGGACGTGTGCTCCAGAGTTGGCACCGGTTTTAACGCGTCTTTTCCGGTACTCCTACTCCCTAGGGGTAGTCTCAAAATCATGGAAGACGTCTTTCGTCCACCCGATCCCCAAAAAAAGGCGACCGCTCAGACCCGTCCAATTACCGGCCAATCGCCATCACTTCCTTGTTCTCCAAAACAATGGAGTCTATTGTAAACTGCCAGCTCATGAGGTACCTTGAGGATCACCAGCTGATTAGTGACCGCCAATACGGTTTTCGCCGTGGTCGGTCAGCTGGTGATCTTCTGGTCTACCTCACTCACAGATGGGCGGAGGCAGTAGAGTTCAAGGGGGAGGCATTGGCCGTTAGTTTGGACATTGCGAAGGCCTTCGATCGGGTTTGGCACAAAGCGCTTCTTTCGAAGCTCCCTTCCTATGGGCTTCCCGAGAAATTGTGCGATTGGATCACCAGCTTTCTTGCAGATCGGAGCATCAAGGTCGTTGTATACGGTGCAAGCTCCGATTGCAAGCCTATTAATGCTGGTGTTCCACAGAGCTGCGTGCTATCGCCAACGCTGTTTCTTCTGCATATCAATGATATGTTGCATACCCGTAACATTCATTGCTATGCAGATGACAGCACTGGTGATGCTCTTTACACCGGCCGAGCCAATATTTCTCGGGAAAACGTCTCCGAGTGCCGGGACAAACTTGTGTCTGAAGTCGAGTCTTTGCTGAACAGAGTCTCGGATTGGGGACGACTAAATCTAGTCCAGTTTAACCCCCAGAAGACACAAGTTTGCGCGTTAACCGCTAAAAAGAACCCCTTTGTCGTATCCCCTCAGTTTCAAGGCACTCCCCTTGTTGCCTCAGCCAGTATCGGAATCCACGGCGTCGACATATCGAGTGACGTGCAGTTTCGTGGTCACTTGGAAGGGAAGGCCAAATTGGCCTCTAAGCAGCTTGGCGTGCTCAGCAGAGCGGGACAGTATTTCATGCCGGCACACCGCCTGCAACTTTACAAGGCGCAGGTTCGGCCGCACATGGAATACTGTTCCCATCTCTGGGCTGGGGCTCCCCAGTACCAGCTCCTTCCACTTGACCGCATCCAGCGCAGAGCGGCTCGAATCGTCGACGATCGAGTGCTTTCCGATCGGCTCAGTTCACTGGCGCTGCGAGGAGATGTTGCATCTCTTTGCGTATTTTATCGCATCTATCACGGGGAGTGCTCTGAGGAATTGTTCGGATTAATCCCAGCCGCCAAATTTCGTGAACGCACTACACGGCAAACGTCCCGATACCATCCACACCATCTGGATGCTTGGCGGTCCACCACTGTACGTTTCACAAAGAGTTTTCTTCCACGTACAACCTCTCTGTGGAATAGTTTACCACCGGCGATTTTTCCGGACCGATACGACCTGGGGACCTTCAAGAAAAGAGCTTACTCCTTTCTAAAGGGCCGGCAACGCACCCGCAATTCTCCTGGTGTTGCGGTTGATCATGGGCGGCGGTAGTCACTTAACATCAGGTGAGCCGCATGCTCGTTTGCCCCCTCTTCTATAAAAAAAGGGGTTCCTGATTAGATATGTTAAATGGATCCCCCCCGTAGAGGCAGACCTGGGTGCCTCTACTTCGCGCAGCTGGACCACCTGAGCCTGGAGCGCCTTAACGAACTATACCAGATCGACGAGCTCCTCTTCATGAGAGGAGTCGTCATAGAGGCCTGGCAAGGAAGAGCAGGCCCTTCACAGTGCCACCGCTGCCAGGCCTTTGGCCACGCATCCACCAATTGCTTCAGGCCAGTGAAGTGTGTTCGCTGCGCCGGAGATCATATCGCCAGTAACTGCCCAAGGGGTGGAGATGAGGAACCACAATGCGCAAATTGCGCCAAAAACCACACCGCTAATGATCGTCGCTGCCCATTCCTGAGGAGGATTGCAAGGAAGCAGGGGATTGCTCTACCGGGACTACTCCCAGAAGAGCCCAAGAGGGTCCCCCAAAGTCGTCCCAGGGCCGTGGTCCAGAAATACGGGTGGACCACAGTTAGAGGAAAGGGAAGGCAACCTGCCCCCCTCCACCCGTCACAGCACCCATAGAAACGGTGGTGCCCACCACTACCACACCGAAGGCAACCACCGGGGCGACTCTCCAGCCCCCCGCTAATGACGCCACAGAGCGCCAAACCACACAGTGGAGTAAGCGGGGAGGAAGAAGAAGAAGAAGGTGCAGCCTCCTCCTCAGGCAGCAACCTCTACCCCAACCCCAGCGGTAACGATAGCCCAGGCGCAGGTTACCAAGGAGGACAAGAAAGCCAGAATGGGTAGAGTGCCAGAAAGGGCTCTATCAGAAAATAGAGCCCGCTCTACATATAGAGCGCGCTCTACCCATACGCAAAGAGCAGTAAACCAACTCCCGAGACCAGCGCCAACTCCTGCACAGGCACCTGGAACACCATCAGCCGGCTTCGAGACTGCTGATGCCATCCAACGTCTGGTTGGCATAGCAATCGAAGTTGGCAGTCAGGGCCTGGCAGATATCAGAGCCGGGACTGATCCCATTACAGCAGTCATGAAAGCGCTGGCAAACCTCCCAGCTTGACACTAGGGAGGAATCTAACCTGCGCCTCCTCTACTGGAACCCAGGTGGAATTCAGCAGAAGTTACAAGATCTCCGCACCGTCGCTCAACTACAAGACGTACAGGTCATCTTGCTGGGAAAAACGAAATTAAATCCGAGTACACGCATAAAGCTGCCTAACTACCATCTTTATAGGAGGGACGAGGTTACTTCTCAGGGGGCCGCCTACAGAGGGACAGCGGTCCTAGTGAGGAGGGACATCGTCCATCAAGAACTTGACCTACCGGAATACCAACCTATCCGCTCTATCGGTATAAAAATGGAGGCGGCGGGCGAGGAACTTAGGACCTACGCAGCATACCGCCCGTCAGGGACTCCATTTTACTCCTCAGACGTCCGGACGGTAATGGAAGGCGAAACACCGACCATCAACACCGGGGACCTAAATGCCAAACACCCGGCGTGGGGATCTAGAATGATCAACCCGCCGGGTCATGCACTTTTTGAAGACGCCGAAAGACACAGTTATGACGTTTTAGGTCCCGAAGAACCTACACATGTTCCGACGGATCCACGAAGTCGTCCGGATGTATTGGACATCGTGCTCGCTAGGAACATCAACTACCCGATAGTGGTAGAGGTGCTGTACGACCTGGACTCACAGCACCTCCCGATCTTAATTACCCTTGGCTTAAAGGCGGTGACTACGCCGCCCAGAACAGTGAAGACACGTGTCGACTGGAGGCTCTACCACAAACACCTGCAGGAGAGACCTCCAGCACACCACCCCTTAAACACAGCGGACGACGTAGAGGCCGCAGCTATTAACATGACAAAGGCGATACAAGAGGCCCTCAACGCTGCCTCTACGATCGTCCCGATGTCTACAAGGAGGGACGATCTGCCGCGACACATTAGTGTGCAGATCAGGAGGAAAAGAGCATTAAGGAGACTCTGGACGCGTACTCGCTGCCCGAGAATCAAGATGCAATTGAACACCTTGTCGGAGAAACTGTCGGTTGCAGTCCAGGCACACAGAGGAGATGCCTGGGAGCGGCGCATATGGAAGGCGGAAGAGCATGATGCGTCGCTCTACAAACTGAACCGACAGTTAACTAAAGCCAAACCTCCCGTTTGCCCGCTGACCAACAACGCGGGCGAACGTTGTTACGATGCCAAGGGTAGAGCGGATATCCTAGTAGAGCACTTCGAGGAGCAATTTATGCCGAACCCAGCAAGTGCGGAGTTCTTGGAGCTTCATGCCCAAAAGGAGAGTCGCGTACAGGAGTTCCTGTCGTCGCCCGCGCCGCCTCTTGCAGGAGAGTGGTTCATCTCCCCCGCTGAACTGCGGTGGACAGCAACCCGCCTGCAACCACGGAAGGTGCCGGGGCACGACGGGATTACCAACGCTGCACTCCGACAGCTGCCCCATAGAGTCCTAGTAGAGCATGGTCGACTCTACAATGGGATATTCCACATTATACGGACATCCCACTTCCCGGAGGACTGGAAGAAAGACAAAGTAATCATCTTGCCGAAACCCGGGAAGGACAGGCGTAGAGCTGCCAGCTACAGGCCGATCACGCTGCTACCACACATAGCTAAACTGCTTGAAAGATTGTTGCGAAGACGCCTCCGCCCGTGTATCCAACTTCGGGCGGAGCAGCACGGATTCAAGAGTGCACTCCACAGCAACACAGCTGACCAGAGTGCTGCACCTGCTTGCGGCCGAATACAACCGTGGCCGCACTACGTTGGGCGTCTTTCTCGATATCGAGAAGGCGTTCGACAGGGTGTGGCATTCTGGACTACTTTATAAACTAGAAGAACAGACCAGTGTCCCTCCTGCTATGTTGCGGCTAGTGGCGTCTTTCGTATCAGACAGGAAGTTCTACGTCTGCGTAGAGGGCGCCGAGTCCGCAACCAGAACCATCAGAGCCGGCGTTCCTCAGGGCAGCTGTTTGTCTCCAGTCCTGTACGCGGCTTATAGCAACGACATCCCTACCCTGGCAGGAAGGCTGCAAGAGTGGGAGGATGATGTGGAATTGGCGTTATACGCGGACGATAGCGCTTATTTTGCCTCGTCCAGAAGAGCCCACGTTGCCACTGCCAGGATGCAACGTCTCCTATACTTGCTGCCACCATGGCTAGATGAGTGGAGGATGGTCGTCAACGTTGGTAAGACGACCGCTCTGCTCACTCGCCGCCTCAGGAACCTACCACCTCAGCTAACCCTCAATGGCCAGAAGATCGCGTACGAGAAGGCCGTGACCTACCTTGGGTGCCGGATCGACCGGGCGCTGCGCATGACTGCGCACGTCGACCTCGTCGTCCGTAGAGCACGATGTGCGCGGGCGATGCTCCGTCCGGTCCTGGCATCCAAGCTACCACTTAACACCAAAGTGCGAGTCTATAAAACGTATATCAGGTCCATCATCACGTATGCTGCTCCGGCCTGGTACGCGCTTCTGAGCGAGCCTCTGAGGCGGCGACTGCAGGCCCAGCAAAATCTGGCGTTAAGAACCATCGTCGGTGCGGGTCGCTACGTCCGGAATGACGTCATAGCGGCCAACCTGAAAATTGATACCATCCAGGAGTTTGTGGCCCGGTTGGCGCGCGGATTGTTCGACCATGCAGACAACGGGCCGCACATACATCTTAACAACTTAGCGCCGCTACACACTCGCCCCCCGGACGGGCGACCCTATCCAAGAAAACTCCTCTCTATATCGATTAGAGAGTCGAGTAACAACCCTCAATGCCGCTGATAGGCCAACTTTGACTTTACCAGATAACCTCTTTCTTTCGTAGTCTTAACCGACTACGAAAAATTTTACCGACTACGGACTAATCCGAAATTTTGAAACCAACAATGCCAAAAGAAGGCTCCCAGGACCGGTCCATAGTGGTGGACCGCGAGGATAACACGGGTAATGGGGGCATACCCCGAGGCCCGATAGCTGCATGTGCCTAGGTACATGAAGACGATAATCAACGTTGCAATTCGTTCGCGGAAGTTTCGGGAAAGTTCGGAGAAACTTCGGAGAAACTTCGGGAATCAGACCAGCAGTCAATAAGAAGAAAGAAAAAGTGTAGGGAAGTGATAGGGAAAAGTAATTACTCTCTCGGAACGGTTTGAAGATAATTGCTGTTTTATTCCCAAGGAATTCGTCCCTCGAAATAATACAGTCCACATCGAAGAATTAAGGCGTTGGGACCGGGACGACTTCGGAAGACCCGTAATCCTCGCCTGAACCTATTTCCTGAAAAGGAAGAGGTTACCGCCCTTGTGTGTTACTCCGTTGCGGAGATCACATACGTTGTTCCCGAACCCAACGTAGGCGTTGTAGGAGGCCGGATCGAGAGAAATCTCGATTCCTCCCTTCTGTTTCTTAGTTGAACGTTTACGCACGCCTGGTTCCTTTTCAAGTGGTCCTTCGAGCAGGATCAAGGAACCAGCTGTGGACTGCTGGTTATGGAAAAAGAAGAACTTCGGAGCCGAGTGAAGATCAGCAACCGAAGGAAGCCGGAGGTTTGAGCTGAAGCAACAGGACCAAAGGCCAGAAGACCAGGTCAGCGCAGTAGGACTGGACCTGGAACTACCGGAAGAAAGAAAACCGTGATTGCGGCTTGGGGCGTGTGCTCGCATGGGGCACGTATCGCAGCCAGGCGCAGGTGCCTTGTGAAGGCGCTCATCGTGGCCAAGCAGGGCTTGGCATTTTTCCTGTCGGGCAAGCGTGCTCGGCATTTCCTGTCGGACGACCGTGTCCGGCATTTCCTGTCGGACGACCACGTCCGGCATTTCCCGTCGGGTCATCAGAGAGTGCAAGAAGAAGAAGCATCCACCGCTGCTGCTGCCGAGGGTGCTCGTGGGCACCTGACTGCATCGCGGCCGGAGGAGGGCGCTTGGACGAGGCATCACCGGCGACTGGGCGACGAAGCGCAGCATACATCCCGACCACCTAACGGTGCCAAACGGTCGGGCTCTGGCACAACACCTTCGGGTGGAGCAGTTCTCTCGAGCGAGACTGCGCTTGCACTAAAGCGCTCGCTGTTTCGTCATATTCCTTGGCGGGACAGTTCCTAAACCTTTCCTCCATTCCATTCCTGCACGACTCCATAACTGGACGGCTCACCTCGGTAGGCCCCGTTCAGGATTGATAGGGCTGATAGGGCTGTTAGGGTGGTAGTAAGGTTGTAGGGTTGGGAGATAAAGGGGGGGGGGAGGGGTAGTGGGGTTAGGTTGGGTTGTAGAAGGGTTGTAGGTAAGGGGTTGTAGGGACCGTAGGGACAGTTAGGGACTGTAGGCCAACAATCACCTTCCTGCAAGATGAAGAAGGCACAAGACCAGACAGGGAGAAGCGAAGGAACCAAGACAAGAACAGGGCTCTCAAGAAAGGCTAAAGAGGCGGAATCATCTGGAGCGACCACAGCTACTGCTTCGAGTGGAACAACTCCTTCAAGTGGAGCCACCACCGATACGTCCACATGCACGTGGGACTCAGGGACGTCCGTGGCAACGACAAGCAACAGGACGGACACCAGTGGTACGCAGGCCAGCACCGCACAACAATCCGTTATATCCAGGAGTGAAATGGTAGCCGAAAAAGTAGGTCAAAGGTCCGAAGAAGTGGAATCGTCAAGGACAGTAATCGGGCACACTAGTGACAAAGAGTCACAGAGAGGTAGTAGGTCATCGCGATCGGTGAGGCTGAAAGCCGAATTAGAGGCGCGGATTAAATTCGAACGCTCAGAGCTCGAACGAGCACAGGCAGCTGCTGCCTTAGCCAAGTCTCAATTGGAGTTGGCACGTCTCAACCGAGAAGAGGAGATCGACTCGAGTGAGGATGATGAAGAGCGGTATACTCAGGTGGAACCTTTCGTGAGGAGTTGGGTTCAGCAGACCATAATGAGCGCGCCGGTTAGTGTAACGCAACTCGACATTACTGATAAGGGAGCGTGTAAAGGATCACGCCGCAAAGGGGCGGAGATCGAGCGCAACCAGGGAAATGCACAGAAAACACACGCGAGTGAGGTGTCAGAATTGACCGAAGCGATTGTGAGTGCAATAAAGATAGCGGGAAAAGATAAGTCTTCCCAGCTTCATTTCCTCCAGGAATTACCGGTGTTCGATGGAGACCCGGGTGAATGGATAGTTTTCAAAACGGTGTTTGAAGACACGAGAAGCCAATTTTCAGGAGTGCAGAATGTCGCCTTAGGAGGGCATTAAAGGGCACCGCTAAGGAAGCGGTTAAGTCATTGTTGTTTACTTTGTGTGAACCTGAAGAAATAATGAACGCTCTCGAAAGAAGATTCGGTAGGGTTGAGATGCTCATTCTAGCCGAAATCGAGAATGTAAAGCGTATGCCAAGATTGGCAGAAGATTGCCGGAGTATAGGATCTTTTGCAAGTCGTATTACGAACGTGGTTGCCACAATACAAGCGTTGAATCAACCACAGTATTTATACTCACCGGAGTTAGTGAGCATTATAGTGGAGAAACTTGGAACTATGATTAAATTTAAACGGTTTGAATATCGAGCTCAGCATCCTTTGGAGCCAGAGTTACAGAAGATGGCCAAGTTTTTAAATTCATTGAGTGAACAATTTGGAACGTCCTTAAGCAATGAAAATGTGCCTGAAAAACGGAAGCGTCCTGAATTCAGGAAGCAAACTGTACACACCGCAAAGGGGTCTGTACGCAACCGTTACAAGAGCGAGCGCTATGAGCGCCGAAGTAATGCGAGCGAGCGTCTAGAACGCCGAAATAATAAAGGGCACAACCGACAAGTGGTTATGATAACCCAGGATAAGCCTGTAAGTCGGGTAACACAGGGTAACACGGGGTGTGTTATATGTAACAAGGAGCACTCTATAGTGAGTTGTTACAAGTTTAAGGACATGAATAATCGCGAGAAATGGGACGCGGTTAAAAAAGCGAAAGTATGTTTCCAATGTTTGTCACCTTACCATAGGAGGTTAGAGTGCAGAGCGAAAAAATGTGGTGTAGAGGGATGTAGAATGTCACATCATCGAATGCTACACCGATACCCCAATGAAAATACCTCGCCGCAAGGGGACGAGGGGGGTAAAGAGGCTCAAATCACAACTGTTAGTACAGTGAATGCACTGGCATGTGCATACTTAAAGATTATACCGGTCGAGTTGTATGGACCTAGAGGAAAGGTCAAGACAACAGCTCTTCTGGATGAGGGATCGACCATGACACTCATAGAGGAGTGGATGGCTCAGAAGTTAGCGCCTCGCGGACGTAAAGAAGAATTACGTATTGAAGCCGTGAGAGGTAAGCGAATTAACGACGACAGTTCGTATCGCTTAAACGTTAAGATAAAAGGCATTTACTCGAACAACTTAGAGGAGATAAGTGTACAAACAATTAAGTCACTCCTTTCTCCGCAGTCAGTGAGCCGAGAATTATTGCAACGGTGTTCTCATTTGACACCGATTAAGGACGAGTTGATGTATGAGAGGTCCAGACCTACCATATTAATTGGCCAGGACAATTGGCATCTCATAGTTACTCGTGAATTAATTTCAGGAGGTAAGAACCTACCTGTAGCATCGCTCACCAAACTTGGATGGGTTTTACATGGTCACATATCGGGTGGCATCAAACCAATCAAGATTGTTAACCACATTTCCACCAAGAAATAGGAGGACATGGATAAGTTGATCAAGGATTATTTTGGTTTGGAATCTCTGGGAGTGTCTGCGCGAAAGCCCGCAAACGACCCAGAAGAACGAGCTTTAAATATTTTGAGCAAAACGGTACGTCGTATACCTAATAATAGGTACGAGACTCTTTGTTGTGGCGCACAGATAATGAGTGCATGCCGTCGAATAGAGCGCAGGTTGAAAGTCGCCTGTTTAATATCGAAAAGAAGCTCGATAAAAATAGCGAGTTGAAAAAGGAATATGAGAAGCAAATTGAAAATCCCATCGTTAACGGTTACGCAGAGAAAGCGAACCATATTTCCATTTCCCCACGCACATGGTATCTTCCTCACTTCGCAGTGACTCACCCACAAAAAAAGAAAATAAGAATAGTTTTCGACGCCGCCGCTAGGACGGGCGGACGTTGTCTAAATGATGCATTGTTAACCGGACCGGACTTATTGAAGTCATTGTTTGGAGTTCTGCTGCGATTCAGAGAAGGAAGCGTGGCAGTGATGGCAGACATTAAAGAAATGTTCCTGCAAGTGAAAATCCGGGAAGAAGACAGGGATAGCCTTCGATTCTTATGGCGGCACAAGCGTGACGCGCCACCGGAAGAGTATAGAATGACGTCACAAAAAGTGGCAGACGACGCCACTAGAAATTTTCCTTCCACCTTCGATGTAAGTCATCGCTGGTTTCAAGGACCTGAATTCCTCAGGAAAAGTCCTGATTTATGGCCCAAGCAAGTAGACACCATAAATAGCTTAGAAACAGGTGAAGAAAAATCGCCAAAAGGCGTAAATGCGCTGAGAAAGCAAGAACCGTTAAGTCTACCCGACTACGGACGATTTAGCAGCTTTAAGAAATTCCTTGGGGCAACTACACGCACCTTACAAGCGGTAGAAAAATTCAAGAGTTTAAGAAAGTCGGTTAAAGGACCCGACAACGCAGCCGAAAAGTCGGTTATGTGTTCCAACGAAGTTTTAGCAAAGTCGGTTAAAGGACCCGATGGCGCGTTGGACACAGCGCTCTTGAAAAAAGCTGAATTATTAAATTGGAAGTTCGTTCAAGACGAGTGTTTTCATTTGGAAATAAAATGCTTGAAAGCAGGCAAAAGCGTTGAAAGAAGTTCACGCTTAAGTAAATTATCTATGGAAATAGGAGAAGATAACTTACTCCGTTTAAATGGGCGATTACCTTTTAAGTCTAATTTGACCGAGGAAAGTAGAAAACCTGTCGTATTAGACGGTAAACACGAAATCGTTAAAATGATGATTAGAGAAGTTCATCATCATTTTGGACATGCCAATCACCAAACGGTGATGAATGAGGTGAACCAAAAATTTTATGTCTTGAACCTGCATAATGTAGTACGAAGTGTGTCACATCACTGTCAGTGGTGCAGGACATACAGGTCAAAGCCGCAGAACGTGCCATAAGGAAATATTCCTCTGGAGAGAATAGCTCGCAACGAACCACCTTTTACATGCTCAGCCGTGGATTATTTCGGACCTATGAGTGTGACTATAGAAAGGCGACACGAAAAACGCTGGGGCGTTTTATTTACGTGTCTGACCATCAGAGCAGTACACCTAGAATTAGCAGCCTCATTGACACCAGCGTCAATGATAATGGCATTGAGACGATTTATTGCCAGAAGAGGAAAACCAGCCGTTATATACAGCGATAACGGGACAAATTTCAAAGCTGCGAATAAAGAATTATTGAAAGCATGCGAAGAATGCTATGAGGGCATGAAAAATGAGTCATTTAAAAAATATATTAAATGGAAATTTATACCTCCGGGAGCACCGCACATGGGTGGCGCCTGGGAGAGGTTAGTAAGATCAATTAAAATTGCGTTGACCGCTACGCTCAAAGAAAGGAGCCCGCGAGAGGAGGTTCTGCATACGTTGCTTTTAGAAGCGGAGCATACTGTAAATTCCAGACCTCTGGTAACATTCAGTATGGATAGTCCTGAAGAGGGTTTGACACTCAATCATTTTCTTCTGGGACGCTCATGTGGTGATCGACCACCTGGATTATTTTTAGAGCAACATCTGACGGGTCAACTCAATTGGAAATCTGCACAGAGGTTAGCCGACCATTTTTGGACAAGATGGCTAAAAGAATACATGCCTACTTTAATACCTCGAACAGGTAATAACGGAAAGTTTATGGAGCCTAAAGAAGGTGATATTGTCTTGATAATAGATCATTCGTTGCCACGAAATACGTGGCCGAAAGGCAAGATTAGTAGGACGCTACCGGGACCAGACGGTCACACCAGAGTGGTTGACGTCATTACTAGCACAGGTATCTTGAGGAGACCTACATCCAGAATAATAGTCCTTATACCCGCGACGCCTCCCAAATGATGGTGCTGATGCACGGGGGGAGATTGTTGGCGACGCGCCTATAAGAATATTTCAATTTATTAGTTAACCGATTACGAATAGCTTCTAAAAAGCAAATTATCGAGCAACAATATTCCCATAAGAAAATGCTTAGTTGAATCTTAAAGAAATATCGAATTAATGATATGAAGGTCTTGGGTTCGACTCCCAGGCTGGAATAGTTTATCGTTTTCTTAGTAATATTTTCTTAATAAATTCATATAGGGAATTTTTAAGATATAAATTATGTTACCGGATTTGTTCCCCGGTTGAAATCATCTTTCCAATGATGTTAATTTAAAGTTAGTTACCGGATTTGTTCCCCGGTCGAGATGATCGCTGTGCATAAGTAGAATTAATGGAAATTGATTGCATAGGTATTGTCTTATATGAGTTTGATATGTTTTGTATGAAAACAAATGCCTATTTTCTACGATTGATTTATGAAAACATTCACTTATATTGTTTGATAAGAAACATGATAACTGATAAGAATCTGATTAGAAATAGTTTTCAACGTTTGAGAATTGTGTAGAAGCATTTATTCACCTAGTATTGTTGATATTAGACTTTCCATTTTTACTGATAATCGATAGCCGTGCAAAAGTTAGTTGTTCAAATAGTGTGAGATCATAGACGCACGCTAGCCACGTACTTAGGAGGCCAAATATGTAGAAATCTAAATATTTGCAATTTCAGCAATTTATGTAAAAATGACTTGTGAAACATTTCAGATTGATTGTACGTGTAAAAGAGGTGAATTCTGTGTTATTTTTATGTGAAAACTACTGTGAATAAGTGAAATAATGATAGTTTTGTATAAGAAATTTAAAAGTATTTTAATAGCGAAATGTATAGATAAAAAGTAAATTAAACTGTTGTATTGGTTAAGATATGTATAATTTCAGGTGGAAAACATTGTTTTAACTTTCTATGTTAAATATTTAAGAAATTCCAACTTTGAACATGTGAGTAAAATAGGCATATTTTGTTAAATAAATAAAAGGTTTTGTGTGATATGAAAATGTAATGTATATCGTAGTATAGATATTTTTTTGTGCTATCTTTATAAGTAAATTGTATAAATGTATGTCTTATACAAATAAAGTTATTGAGTAAACCGTGAGAGAGTGATAGAACAAATTGATGTAATTGAGTTGCGCAAACGCACAAATGGCGCGGCTCACTTTCGCGTATAGCTCTGGGGTAGCTCAGTAAACGACTTTTCTTGCAATTCGTTCGGGGAAGTTTCGTGAAAGTTCGGAGAAACTTCGGGAATCAGACCAGCAGTCAATAAGAAGAATGAAAAAGTGTAGGGAAGTGATAGGGAAAAGTAATTACTCTCTCACGGAACGGTTTGAAGATAATTGCTGTTTTATTCTCAAGGAATTCCTCCCTCGAAATAATACAGTCCACATCGAAGAATTAAGGCGTTGGGACCGGGACGACTTCGGAAGACCCGTAATCCTCGCCTGAACCTATTTTCTGAAAAGGAAGAGGTTACCGCCCTTGTGTGTTACTCCGTTGCGGAGATCACATACGTTGTTCCCGAACCCAACGTAGGCGTTATAGGAGGCCGGATCGAGAGAAGCCTCGATTCCTCCCTTCTGTTTCTTAGTTGAACGTTTACGCATCCTGGTTCCTTTTCAGCATGAGTCAAATACAAATAATCTTGCATGAACAATTAGGTGTAAAAAAGTTGTTTTCCCGATGGATACCGCATTCGCTCTATGAAGAGCAAAAAGCGGCCCGTGTTACTTGGTGCGTCAGAACTCTCGAAAGATTCCAAGCAGGATCCTCAAAGGCTGTATACAATATCGTATCAGGTGATGAATCCTGGATATACGCGTACTAACCCGAAACAAAACACCAGTCACGAGTTTGGGTGTTCGAAAATGAGTTAAAGCCAACAAAAATTGTTCGTTTACAGAGTGTTGCAAAAAAAATGGTGGCCACGTTTGGCTCCAAAACCAGCCATGTTAGGACTATTCCTCTTGAGAGACAAAGAATGGTTAATGCAAAATGGTACGCTAGCATTTGTTTGCCACAGGTCGTTTCTGAACTCCGTAAAGAGAACCGCAACCGCCGCATAATCCTCCATCACGACAATGCGAGTTCTCACACCGCACACAGAACAAAAGAGTTTTTAGAGCAAGAAAACATAGAATTATTAGACCATCCGCCGTACAGCCCTGACATCAGCCCTAATGATTTCTATACTTTCCCTAAAATAAAGAATAAATTGCGTGGACAGAGATTTTCATCACCTGAAGAAGCTGTAGACGCCTAAAAAACGGCCATTTTGGAGACCCCAACTTCCGAATGGAATGGTTGCTTCAATGATTGGTTCCATCATATGGCAAAATGTGTCAAATTTCGCGGAGAATACTTCGAAAAGCAATAAATACATTTTTAAATAGTAATGTTGTGTCACTTCCTTGATTCCCGAAATTTTCAGTGCCACCCTCGTACAATAAAATGAAGTGTCTCACCTACATAGTTTGAAGAGTACCTCCGGCCCTTCCTTAATTGCGTGCACTAATCCCGTCACCACTAATCCAAGCACCACTACTCCCTACACCACTACACTAGGAAAGACACACTATTGGTGAAAATATGTCACCTGTTTCGCCTCTACACGAGGCATCCTCAGGTATCCAAATCTCTGACGCAACCGCTCCCTTCTAAAGCAGTGAATTCCAGCACACATAGTCGCAGCCCTTTATTACAAGTATTATAAGGCTTTAAAGGAGTGGTCGTTGGCAAGGTTGTATCCAGTGTCTAAGAGATATTTAGCAAAATGGGATTTATCAGGATTGCAATTTCTTTACACGGCTAAATGCTATTTATAACGTGTCTCGAAGTTGAGACCAGTCTGACCTATGTAAACGGCGAGACATTCATCACGTACAAGGAAAAAAGTTAGACTTCCTACTTCGGGTAATTTTGTATTGAACCCAACTTACAACCTTAAAAATAGTTTAGATCTCATTTTCAAAATTAAAGATATTCGTCGATAGTCTTTTCACAAATGCCCCATCCCCTGACTGTTTGCATATACTCGCAAATCTCTTTGATAAACGTCGTCTACATCCCGGGGAAACAAAAGATCTTCTTAACTTAACCTCTCTCTGTATGAAACAAAACTATTTCCGTTTCCGTTTCCTCAACTATAACCGTTTCTACCTACAAAAAGAAGGATTAGATATGGGGTCACCTTTAAGTTCAGTTTCACTTATGACATTTTCATGGATAATTTCGAAAAAACCGTTTAATTGTCAATAAAAATATCTTATGCTATTATCGATATGTAGACGACATAATTATATGCTGGACTGGCACAGGGAGACAACTGGATGTTTTCCTTAATAAAATAAATAGAGTCAACACAAAATTAAATGTAAGCTTCAATTGCCACAAGATTGTTCCCTTAATTGTGTTGTTTCTTGCTCATGTATTCCAAATTTATCGAAAGCCAACTCATACCGACACGGTCATCTCTGCGTCATCGTTTCATCCATAGCAATATAAATTAACCGTTTTTTATTGTTACACGAATCATCTGTTCACCGTTCTAATAAGTAAAAAAAATATTTAAATAAAAAGCATGTCGTTCGCAATTCTCTGTTCATGGTTAAACCTCAAAGTGTCTGTCAATATGTAAGCAGTTGAACTACTTAGGCTCCGAAAATCTATCTCTGAATCTCTCTAAATCTATATCTATCTAAAAAAAATAATTTATATTCTTCGGCGGTTTGAGGTGCTCTTCAAACCAGGTAAGACACATCATTTTATTTCATTGAGGGGATATGGATGAAGTAATTCTTAACAACTTTAATATAATGGATTTCCGCAAAGTAACGCCTGATTCCATTAATAATATAGGTGAATCAGTGCTCTACCGCGTCAATAAAAGCTATAAAGATTGAAGAAAAACACTTCAAGAAAGGAAGAAAAACACAAGAGTGATTTCTTTGATGCATATGAATACAGCAAAACACGATAAATCATGATCGCATTCACTGATGCAAACTCGTGATGGTAAATAAAGTTCATGATGGCCTTCCACTAAATAGAGTAATGACCTAGTAATTCATGCAGGAAATTGATGGTTGCAGGTGACTCAGGAAAGTATTTTGCGGATTTTGATAATGATTTATAATATGTTTATTACCATATACATACATCTTTGTAAATAGAATATGGGTGACAAATGAATACAGCCCTCGCAATAGTAAGTGAATTTAATGGCCCATACATATCTACATCTCCTCTCGATTAAGAATCAAAATAAAGATGAGGTTTCCTTGCTTGAATGTCATATTTCAGCAATACTTGATTTTGCCTAGTTAGGCAAAATCATGTATTGCTGAAATATGACATAGGTTATGTCGTTATATTGTCTCCCCCAAGTAACGACACAAAACACACAAGTCATTAGCCACCTTTATACCTTTTCATTCCTTAGGCGAGGTCCTTGTTCAGCTGTAGTTGTAATAGGCTGTTGTAATGATGATGATGAACGATTATGTATTGTATCTACTAAATTAATTTTATTGAATTGTATTTTAATATATAATAATTGGTTAGAAAGTCATTTTACTTATGATTAATTAATTATATAGTGAAATCTAAAACCACCTGTGCATTATCCTAAAGTTAAACTTCCGAGAACCCTAGTTTAACTATGGTACTAACATCAATTTCGGTACTACTTTAATTGAAATTAGCGTTGTTATCATTTCATGTTTTTAAAATGGTTAAAAATGAAAATTAACATGATTGTGATTGTCTCGATGAATTAATAAAAGAATATCTACTTTTTTATTTTCTCCATATTTACTGACATTTTCGTCAACTTCATCATCATCATCATTACAGCCTTTCACAAGTCCACTGCTGAACATAGGCCTCCCCCAAGTAATGCCACAAAGCACGGTCCTGAGCCACCTGCATCCATCGACTTCCTGCATGTCTTACCAGGTCGTCACTCCATCTAGTGGGGGGTCGCCCTACACTACGCCTACCGGTACGAGGCTGCCACTCGAGAACCTTTCTTCCCCATCGGTTATCGGTTCTTCGAGATATATGGCCGGCCCATTGCCACTTCAGCTTACTAATCCGTTGGGCTATGTCGGTCACTCTGGTTTTACTGCGGATATCCTCATTTCTGAGTCTATCACGCAGAGAAACTCCGAGCATAGCCCTCTCCATAGCTCGCTGAGCGACCTTAAGCGTCCTCATACGGCCAGCAGTGAAGGACCACGTCTCAGATCCATAAGTCATCACTGGCAACACGCACTGGTTGTACAATCTAGTTTTTAGAGATTGAGGTATACCTGACGAAAAGATATGTCGTAATTTCCCGAACGCTGCCCAGCCGAGTTGAATCCGTCGATTGACCTCTCGGTCGAAGTTGGACTTACCTAGTCGGACTATTTGTCCCAGGTAAACGTACTCGTCAACAACTTCGAGCATAGTGCTCCCAACAACTACCGGCATAGGTGTGACATGGACATTGAACATGATCTTTGTTTTGTCCATGTTCATCTTAAGACCTATCCGTTGGGAGGCACTATTGAGGTCATTGAGCATAGTGCTTAAGTCCTCCAGCGATTCTGCCATAAGGACTATATCGTCGGCAAATCGAAGGTGAGTGATGTACTCGCCATTGATGTCAATACCGTATCCTTTCCAGTCCAGTAGCTTGAAAACGTCTTCCAATGCAGCGGTGAAGAGTTTCGGGGATATAACGTCACCCTGTCTTACACCTCTCTGCAGTTGGATAGGTCTCGAGCTCTGGTTCTGTACTCGGATAGCCATAGTAGCCCTACTGTACAAACACTTCAGCACTTCGATATACCGACAGTCAAGTTGGCACCGCTGAAGGGACTGTAGCACCGCCCAAATTTCGACGGAATCAAAGGCTTTCTCATAGTCCACATACGCCAGGCAAAGTGGCAGATTGTACTCTTCAGTCTTCTGTACAATCTGCCGCAGGGTATGTATGTGGTCTATGGTACTGAAGCCTTTTCGGAAACCGGCTTGTTCGGGAGGCTGGAAGTCGTCAAGTCTGCGTGCGAGACGATTCGTAATGACTCTCGAAAACAGCACGTAGACGCGGCTCAGAAGGGAAATCGGTCTGTAGTTCTTTAAGAGAGCGTTGTCGCCTATCTTAAAGAACAAGACCACCGCACTTCTGCTCCACGCCTCTGGAGTAGTGCCACCATGGAGGACGGAATTGAAGAGCTTCTGAAGGACTACAAGTACCGGTGTTCCACCCGCTTTCAGAAGCTCCGCTGTAATTCCATCCTCGCCTGGGGCCCTGCCGTTTTTAAGGTGCTGGAGAGCCATTCTAATCTCGCTTAGACTGACGTCCGGGATATCATCGGAATAGTGTCGGATAAGACTTGCTCTTGGATCGTTACTCACACTTGCGTGTGGCTCCAACGATGATGTGTACAGCTGCCCATAGAACCTCTCAATCTCACTCAAAATCTCAGGTGTCCCGGAAACGATGTTGCCACACTCAGTCTTCAGCTTTGACAGTTGGCTCCTTCTGGCAGACAGATCTCTGGCAAAGACTTTGGAGCCCTGGTTCCGCTCGATCGCTTCTTTAAAACGAGAAGTATTAAAGTTGCGTAAGTCTCGCCGCATGCACTTGGAGATCTGTCTGTTCAGTTGCCTGTATGCTGTCAAATCTGTTGACGATTGCAGCCTCATCTCCCGTCTAACAGCCATGAGATTAAGAGTGTGATCGGAGAGTTTTTGTGTTCTTCTGCGGCGGGTCTTGCAGAACTTAGCTCCGACCGCATGGACAGTTTCCACGAGCTTGTCGTTCATATCGTCCACTGCATTGCAATCTTCTAGGCACTGGAAGCGGTTACGTAACTCGAGCTGAAAGGTTTCGGGATTCTGGATTAGAGCACGAGGGGGACGGAGCGTTGACTTCATTAGACGAGACCTCTCCAACTTAACGTTTAGGTTCAGTGTGCCTCTAACCATTCGGTGATCGCTGCCAGTTTTCACCCTTGCGATCACTGAGACATCACTGAACAGTTGGCGTCTGGTCGTCATAATGAAGTCAATCTCATTTTTTGTCGAACCGTCGGGGCTCGACCAGGTCCACTTCCTGTGGGGCCGCTTCTGGAAGAAAGAGTTCATCATAAAGAGTCCCTCTTTCTCCATAAAGTCGGCCAGCTGCTGGCCCCTTCGGTTCCGTTGCCCCACTCCAAATTTCCCTACCTTCAGCTCACCGCTTTCTCTTGTGCCTAGTTTTGCGTTGAAGTCTCCCATCAACACCGTGTAGTGGGTTTTGGAGGAATGTATGGCTCTGGAAATATCCTCATACATTTCCTCCACCTCCTCATCGGGGTGTGCCGAGGTTGGTGCGTAAACCTGAATGACCTTCAGCGATACCGTTTGGTGATTCTGAGTATCAGGTACGCGACCCTCGTCGACACACTCCCAATCTTTACAACGTTGTTGACGAGAGACTTGTGGACGATAAATCCGACACCTCCTTGGGACAGATGGTCGCCCTCCCGGTGATAGAACAAGTTGCCGGACTCGAGGATTGCCGTGTCCTCCCCCTCTCTTCGGACCTCGGATAATCCAATAATATGCCAGCGCAACTTGTCTACCTCTTCTTCCAGCTCCAGTATCTTCTCGTCAGTCCTCAGGGTGCGTGCGTTATATGTTGCCAGGTCGAGTCGTCGTAGGTGGCAACCGAACCTCCACCGGAGATTCTTAGCACCCCCTGCCCCGCCGTTACCATGGTCGCCACCGTAGCCAGGAATAGCGGGGCCGCCGGGGACTGGGGGCCGTCTTTTTGTGTATTTGTTCATTGGGGGGTATTTGCCGTAGTTGCCACGCTTGGCGAGCAGGTTGGCAACCGCAGTTTTTTATTACGTCACAGTTGTCATCAGGAAGATGCTGCTGCCCATCTCCTGCCTGTCTCCCTCTGTCGCCTCTTACGACACCCACGGGAAGATATGGGGTAGTGGATATTCTT
Organism: Parnassius smintheus behrii; assembly: GCA_036936625.1. Taxonomy (NCBI): domain Eukaryota; kingdom Metazoa; phylum Arthropoda; class Insecta; order Lepidoptera; family Papilionidae; genus Parnassius; species Parnassius smintheus. Next base: position 26,073,356 of record JAUPFT010000014.1, on the reverse strand, counting down.
AACCGCCACTACACGGCACACGGCACTCAACTTATCGTCAACAATATGTGTTGATTAAGCAATAACTGTACGTAATATTTCATATATTAATAAGAACATTCGCTTTACTTAAATTAAGGATGATACAAAGCGTTAGCGTTACTACTACCCGTGCGGTTAAGGAATGGGATTGAAAATGGCGCCACCACTATTCACCTGTCACTCGCACACTGTTGTTATCTATACTCACACCCGTCAGTAAAGACTGCATAAAAATAAGTTGCGATATGCGTTTTTAGTAAGTTTAGTCGGGTTAAAACTTGTCGTAATAATCAATGATTGAAAAAAAATGCCAAAACTCATATTTTGTATAAAATATGTATATGATATTGAGACATGAGTAGTAACTATTTTTAAATTTTTTCTTTGTCTGTCTGCCTGAGCTAATCTTTGGAATGACTGAACCGATTGTAATAAAACTTCACGAACAAATAAACAGTAATAGTGAGTATCTAGACTAAATTTTATCTGATTATCTGAAAGATTTAATTAAAATAGAAATATTATTAAAATAATATAAATGGTCTTCAACGATTATCTTAAGTCTAAATAAGGCCACATTAATAGATTTCACCCAGGAGTAGCCAGAACTGGTCGTTAGTTATAAATGTTATTTTAAAATTTATATACCTACTTAAAACTAAACTTAAAACTTAAAATTCTTTTCAATATTTTTCTCATTAATAGAAAATTTCCAATTAACCGAATAATGAAACGTTATAACGATATACCGTTATTAGCGGGTATTCACTATGGGTACTGTTGACGGTACGGGCTCGATTAGCCACCATTTATAATCCCATTCTTTATCCGCATCGACTGTACTAATAAAATAAATTTCGATATTCCACTATCTTTTTCTTAAGAACTCCAATTTTCACTCTGTTTTTTTTTGTTTCACTTTTATACCATTTAAAAACACACACACATACAATATCTCTAACAAAACCTCACTAACTGCAATACTACAATATTTACAATGAATTAAAATAACAAGCTTATTCTATAGACACAACATACATACATACATAATACATAAACACTCACGCCTGTCACCCAGAGGGGTAGGCAGAGACTACGGACTTCCATTTGGCACAATCCTGACATACCTCTTTCGCCTCCTTTACATCCATATATCTACGCATACATGCTCGTCGGTTAAGGGTACTTCTAACGTGGCCCATTTTCAAAATATCGCCAATTTGGTCGATAAACTTTTTTCTAGGGCGTCCCTTTCCGACTCGGCCATTCACATCTGCCATATAAATTTGCTTTGTCACTCTTTCCTCATTCATTCTTTCTACGTGACCAAACCACCGAAGCATTCCTTTCTTAATCCTGGTCACAACATCATCTTGCATACCACATTTATCTCTTATCACGCAATTTCTCACCCTGTCATTCAGATTAAACCCTAGCATATTCCTTAAACACCGCATTTCTACAGCATTTATTCTACTTTCGTGCTTCTTCTGCCACACCCAGCTTTCACTACCATACATTAAAGTAGGGACTAACACAGCATTATGAATTACCATACGTGCCTGTTTTGACACATTCTGGTTCTTCATAATAGAGTGTAGTGCCCCATTCACTCTATTCCCTGCATTTACTCGTCGTTCTATTTCCCTATCATATCTACCATCCCTGCTAAATACACATCCCAAATACACAAACTCATCCACTTGCTCAATTAACTCTCCTTCTATTCTTATTTCACATACCGTTTTGCTTTCTTCTCTTTCAAAAACCATCACTTTCGTCTTACTTGCGTTCACTTTCATTCCCCTTTCTTTCAATTCCCAGTTCATTAATGTAACCATCATCTGCAACTCTGCCGCCGATGACGCAAGTATGACTTGATCATCGGCATACAAAAGGCATTTGACGGTTAACTCGCCCATTCTTAACCCACATTCTTCATCTTTCAAAGTTTGCAAACACCGGTCCATAAATAGGTTGAACAGCCAAGGGGAAGCTACACAGCCCTGTCTGACACCTTTTTGGATGCCAAACCAGTCCGAGTAGACCCCATTGATCCTGACACAAGCACTAGAGTCCCTATAAAGAGACCTTAATGCCTGTATCAAACCAGCGCTCAACCCATATGAGTTCAGTGTTTGCCATAACACATTCCTGTCCACTCTGTCATAAGCCTTTTCCAGGTCCATGAACGCACAAAAAACTTTCTGGTTTTTGGCCAAAAACTTCTCCGCAATCATGCGCATGGAAAAGACTTGATCTGTACACCCCATCCCCTTTCTAAAACCCGCTTGCACATCCCAAATTTTTCCATCAGTTTCTTTCATAACTCTTTCAATTAACACCTTAGCATACAGTTTACCCACAATACTAAGCAAGCTGATACCGCGGTAGTTTTTGCAGTCCTGCTGTGACCCTTTTCCTTTATATATTGGTACTATAACTGCTTTACACCAGTCATCCGGTACCCGTTTTAATTCCCAACATAAATTAAACAAGGTGTACAGCAAGCCTGCCACCACTCCCTCTCCAGCCCTTAGCATCTCGAGTGATACTCTATCATATCCAGCTGCCTTACCTGCTTTCATGCTTTTCATTGCTTTCATCATTTCATCTACACTTATCTCCATACCCCTTTCCACTTCTTTCGGAATTTCTAGTTCATTTAATTCAGACGACTCTTCACTCATAAATACGCTTTCAAAGTATTCCTTCCATCTGTTTAAATTCGAAACTTCATCATTCAGAATACATCCATTCTCGTCTCTTATAGCATTTATTATAGGCTGTTTTGTATTTCCCCTGGCAGTTCTTACGAGTTTCCAGAACATTTTTATGTTAGCCTGGAAATTATCAGATATCCTTCTATCATTCTTATCCGTTCTTTCTTTCTTTTTCCTTTCAACAACTTCTTTTACTCTCTTATTTAGACGTCTAAATTCTGCCTTTTTTCTTTCAATCTCATCATTCATACCAGAAGAATTACCAGCTTTGGTTGCTAGTAAATCTAACCATGCTTTCTTCTTTGATTCAACTTCCACCCGTACCTCATCATCCCACCATAACGTATTACTTTTCCTTTCATTTGTTCTCTTACTTACACCACATACTTCGGTGGCGGTATCCACCAAACCTTTCTTAATATTATCCCACACAGTATTCAAGTCTAAATCATTCATACACAACTCATTCAAACATCTAATATTTTCTCTCAGTCTACATTTATACTTCTCTATCACATCTTCATCTTGTAACTTCTCTATTCTTATACGCTGTAACGCAGTGGTAGATACAGATGTCCGATGCCGCCAACGCTTGAAAAGACCATTAATTCGACATAAGACCAAGTAATGATCCGTCCCTACGTTGGACCCCCGGTAAACCCTTGTATCTACGACTGCGCTCCTCATTCTTTCATCCACAATTACGAAATCTATCATGCTTCTATCATCACCTCTTTCCCATGTATACATGTGAATCTTCTTATGACGAAAACAAGTATTCGTCACAAAAAGATTCTTTTCCGCACATACGGTGAGGAGGTCTTCACCATTCTCATTTATACTTTCATCACCAAACGTTCCCAATATCCTTTCATAACCAGACCTCTTCACCCCAACCCTTCCATTAAAGTCTCCTAACATAATAATATTTTCATTTTCCTTACATTTTGTCAACACCATCCTTACCATGTCCCAAAACTGCTCTCGGATGTAAGTGGGCTTAGACATGTCTAGGGCGTATACCCCTAGTAGGAACATCTTCTTTAAGCCCACTTTCATTCGTATCCATAGCAGTCTCGGGCTTACACATTCATACTCTTTCACACATCGTCCCATTCTTTCTGAAAGGATGAAACCGACTCCCTGGCATGCCCGTTCGGTCTCGCCCACACCAGACCAATACGCGGTATACGTGCCATGTGCAGTGGCATCCTTTCCCTTTCGTTTCGTCTCATTCACACATAACACATCTATTCCTCTGTCATTCATCATTTCGCATACTTCATCCATCTTATCATTCATTCCTCCACATACATTCAGCGTAGCCAGACGGGTTTCCACAATCCACTTTTCGCCCCTCCGGGAGACAGAACGTGACGGGTGGCGAACCTCGTCGCCGGTTTTTCTCCCGGAGATTCTTCGCACCCCTGCCCCATTTAAGGGGCGCCGGGAACTCGGGGCCATTTCTTTTATTTCTTGAGTCATGGTGCGAACAAGGGTTGGTGGTAGATTTTACGCCGCTACCATACGGCGAGGAGCCGAGTCCATTTTATCGGCTTTGTCGCTCGTTTAGCACCACCCGGGGGATACGTGTAGGGTGGGCCTAAGGTTAGGTGGTCGAAGCCTACGGACGCGAGCGACTCATCCCCCTCAAGACACAACATAATGAATATCTTAATTATGGAGTGTAGAAGTAAGAAAAACAATCTCTCATAGGAGAATAGTTGAAAAAGTGTCCATCTTTAAATGTGGGCTTATACGGGCAACTAAAATTGCTCAATTCCAGTCAATACTCGTCAACTATAACGTCACGACTACTAGTACTTCAAGCAATTTACGGCAACGGCAACAAGCATCAATACCGCGCAATACAATATTAAGCGATATGGCGCAACTTCATCAACTAGGCAATACTGTCCTACACGAGTATTTCAGTATTCGCTCGCTATGGACGGCATTGTTCTTACTGCGGCGACTTGTAGCGTTTTTTTTATTATTAATCAAAAACAAAAAAGAAAGAAAAGGAATAGGCGAATAGGACTTTTGTTATCCCACAAACAAGGATGCAAGCGAACTGCATCAATAAAGTTAACAATCTTTTCATTATTCCACGACAAAGACGACGCCATTTTAAAATGCAGTCACAACAAACAGAGGGACGCGCTGGACTGACGACGCCTTGCCGTGCGCTATGCTACTTCCACCCGACCTCTCGCGGGGAGAGGCGGAAGCAAGAACGGCAAGCCGCAATACAAACAAGTGCGAATGAGATATATACAAAAATTGCTAGGAATTTCCAAGCCCATTGGATATTCGTCAATTCGTTTCTGCGACATTGAGCGATATGAAATATCCGGAGCAATTAGAAGCAATATCGCCGAAATAATTGCCGCAATCTTCTCCATGGCGTTGAAATTGCTCCATTAATTGCTCCAGATCGGTCCATTCGTGTCGCCGAGCAATTATTGCCCTCGTGTAAGCGCACCTTAAGCAATAAATAACAGTTTAAAAACTCTCCACAACAGCGCTGGAATAGCTACAGGGATGAAATGAACTTAGCAGTTGTCGACGGTTTGAAGTGCGCTGCTAAACTGCTCAGTAGCTCTAAAATCTAAAATAATTTTATTTAGTAAATATAACCTCGAAAAAGTCGTCTATCCCACTAATATTTTTCGGCACGTTCTTTAAAATTTAACTCGTAGCTATAGTGGCGCCACTCTTATTTAACGGTTTTCTACGGACACTTTTTAATACACAGTCTATACTCCTTACATTTTACACTCCATAATCTAGACATGTGTCAATCATGCATGATTCGTTCGTTTGAGCTGGTACACTTAAAAGTATTGATGGTTCATTCATTTGTTTTTGAATGAACCAGTACAACCAATCACAAACAATTGACGGTACCTTTTTAACCCGCGATTTGTTTGAATTGTGAATGAGCCGCAAACCGACCGAATCCCGAATGATCTGCAACAATGCAGACTGCAGAGTATCGGGAGTATTTATTATTTAAGGGTTTTGTATTATAATATTGTTACCTAATTTAAAAATTATTTTACATTTTATTATATTTATTTGTTAAATATCTATGGCTTAAAAATATAATTTCGTAGAGTTTACTAAAAAACTAAAAATAACACTTCAAAAGATTTAATGATAAATGATTTATTTAATGGTGATTTTCAACAACTTTATATAAGATAGGTAAAGGTTTAATTTTATAGCAAATAAATGTAAAAATTTTCGGTTCCCAATGGATCTCACAGAGTACTGGAGCCTGAAAAGATCCATTTGAATAATCGATCCGAATGTACCAGTACATGTGACGAAATGTACTAGAATGATTCGGTCACTAGAAATGAATGATTGACATATGTCTAACATAATCTATAATAAATCACCTATTGAATTACGCTCTAGCGTCGAAGTACCTATGTAATGCACTCCTTTTCACGCTAGAGTCGTTAAAATTAAAATATTGTTCAATAATTTTAACCATAACAAATATAAATATTTGATATATGTATATTTATTTTGTATTGATAAATAATGATTCAAACATATATCAGTGAGCGTGATAATCACATTAATATTTAGAGAAATAGAACGCTGCTTTGAATGAAACTTATATGCATTTTGATTCTAGTATTAATACGTATTAATACTTTAACAAACCTGTTCTTTTAATCCTGGTTTAAACCAGTATACCAAAGCATTTTTTTGGTTTAATCTAGTGATATGAATTATGAATAACAAATTATTTTAACACTACCCTTTATAAAATGTGGCTTATTTGGTACATATTTGGTAGAAAATGGTTTTTGGCTAGTAGAATTTAGTAGATTATGTTGCTCTGTATAGTAGACTTGTCAAATAAAATTTGGTTACACTGTTAATCTCCCGCGAAATTTGACATTTGACGTTTAGGACGCCATTGCCAGCTGATTGTTTCATGATAAAAAAGGAAACACTGTTTATTCATGTTATTTGTATGAAAGGTTTATTTTGATCCCGATCAATTACGTTCTTGTAAAATAGGTAGCACAAATTATGAATTTTTCGGACAACGAAGCTGTAAGTACACTACAATTTAATCATATTGGTTCAGCATCATATCTTTGTGTTAATAATTGAATTGTATATTATACCTTTCGATACAATGGCTAACATCTCTTTTATATAAATGATTAACAGAATTTCTTTATCGTGAATATGATTATAGCTCTATTATTACCCCGGTAAGTTATTGTATTGCTCGAATAGGTTTTAACTCATCGAAATTGTGTAGGATGACACATCAAGCGTTGAAAGCACTTCTAACACAGACAATACATCTCGTAGCGAGACCCCTACAAACTCACGTGTGAAGAAACGTCGACGCGGCAAGAAAAAGGTTACAAAGCAAGTCAAACCACCCTATAAATTCAAGTAAGTCTTATTTGTTATTCTCAATAGATATTTTAATTATTTAATTTACTCTCTAAGGAACAATTGCCTTATCAGTCACTCTTGGCATGGGGATTGACAATGGAAGTACCAGACATCCCACACCTTTGACGCCTGTTGCTAGAATAGGTGTTTTATGTCTAGCATTGTAACATGGTATTTGTTTCTCATATATAATAAAATATAAAAAACAAGTCAGTGATCTAGTCAATCAAAAGAAATATGTCTACCATCATTGTAAGCATTTGTTAATAGTTTTTAATAAAATGAAACACCTTTAGATAAAGCATTTGCTAATGAGTATACTAAAACCATTATTAAATATTAAAAGATATTACGATTTTAAGGTTTTGCTGACATATTATACCAGTCATTCAACTAAGTTTTCAACTGCACAATATGCTGTATACATGAGTATGTGTACTAATAGTCTCCGTCTTCAGTAAGACTTGTATAAGCTTATACATAGGTATACATATACACTGGCTGATCCAAATGATTACTGTATAAGAAAATTGTCCTGGATTTCTTCCAATGTTGTTTTTTGAGTTAGCTTGCTAGGCTACTACAAATCATCCAATAAGAAAATGTTTGCTGTTATTTGTTTAAAACTGATGAATATCATGTTAGAACTCATTATAGTTTTCTATGTAGGTAAGATTAACCCCTATATAAATTCATAGCATTTTTTTAAACTTTATCCATATTTGCAATCAGTTGCAGTGCTAAAGAAGACCACGGCCAGCCATTATTTGGATGTCAGTTCAACCATCATCTTGGAGAGGGAGAGCCTCTGATTTTTGCAGTTGTGGGGAGTAACCGTGTATCCATATATGAGTGCCCAGAATCAGGAGGATTTAAATTTCTACAATGTTATGCTGATCCAGATGTTAGTATGGAAGATTTCCCAAAACAGATTCTGATGTCATACTTCATATTAAATACCTGCTGAAAGATATCTCAGCTTTAAAAAACAAGAAATTCTTTCACAGGTGGATGAGACCTTTTACACCTGTGCCTGGTCATATGAAGAAGAAACCAACTTGCCCCTGTTAGCCGTTGCGGGCTCAAGAGGCATCGTTCGTATTTTTCATCCAGCATCACACACTTGTATCAAGCACTACATTGGCCATGGACATGCTATCAATGAAGTCAAGTTCCATCCTCGAGATCCAAACCTTTTGCTGTCAGCTAGCAAAGATCATGCCCTACGACTTTGGAACATAATGACCGATGTTTGCATTGCAATATTTGGTGGGGTAGAAGGTCACAGAGATGAAGTGCTTAGTGCAGATTTTGATCTTAAAGGTGAGAGGATAATGTCCTGTGGGATGGACCACTCCTTAAAGCTGTGGAGGCTAGACAAGCCTTCCATGAACGAAGCCATTAAACAAAGTTATAACTTTAATCCACACAGAGCTCTGAGACCCTTTAATTCATTAAAGGAACATTTCCCTGATTTTTCAACGCGTGACATACATAGGAACTATGTTGATTGTGTTAGATGGATGGGTGATCTAATTTTATCTAAGGTAATTTTGGTTCATTAACTTTATACTTCTAAGTAATGTACTTTTAAAATACCATGTAGTGGCGGAGTAAGAGTAACCAATACCCCATATCATCCCATAGGTGTCATAAGCGGCGACAGGTTGAAACAAATCCGGGGAAGGGCAAGAGCGTTTTTCTAATAACAACTAAAAATAAAAAACTATGGTTGCCAACCCGCTTGCCAAGTGTGGCAACTATGAGACAATCTATGGGGAGGTCTATGTTCAGCAGTGAACTTTAATAGGCTGTAATGGTATTGTTGCTTTTTAAATGTTACTAAATTTAATACTTCATATTACCATAATACTTTGATAAGGTAGTTCCTGCTCTGTTATCTTCTTAATATTTAAAAGAGTCAAATACTGAGCAGTAGCTTAGGGTTACTTTTTACATTGAACCATGTCTATTTACACTCTTTTATTAAATTGCAGTCATGCGAGAATGCGATTATCTGTTGGAAGCCAGGGCGGCTAGAGGACACGGAGTTGCGGCCTGGTGATAATGCAGTTACCGTTGTCCACCGCTTCGACTACAAGGAATGTGAAATTTGGTTCATACGCTTTGCTGTTGACTACAGCCAGCGGGTTAGTATTAACCATCATAAACCCATAACTGTTCATAATCATGGGTCATAGAGCTTTTTAGTTTACAACGGGCTGTTTTCCGCAAATCGGCGTCTAAGCGCGTATTTTGCGTGTGGACAGGAATAATGTGATTATTCGAGCCATTAAATCTCCCCGAAGAAGTTCAACAGTCCCTTGATGTTGCAAACAACTTTGGGGAGTGATCCCAGCTTGCCGAGATGTTTAGCCCTGTATGCAGTGACCTCCTGACATGTCAGCAACCCATGGGACGCTGTTTCTTCCTACCCCATTTATGCCCTGCACAGGGGACTATCTGTAACACCTATGGTTAATAAATGTTTGTTAAAGGTGCCATGTCCTGTGATAGCACTTATTACTATACTGATCTTGCTTGTTCAGTTTCATTAGAACCTTGGTTAAACAACTGTTTATTTTAAGGCAGGGCCTCCCTAGCTTGTCTACAGTCTACTAGATTTTTCCAAAGCTGAGCGTGTAGTTTGGTGAAGTTTCTACATACTAGTGTATGAATGTTACCAAAGGGAATTGGTATTATCGGTTCTAACCCAAAAGTGGCCAGAGCCGATTCTCTTCTAGCCAGTTGGTCTGTTGCATTGTTGCCTCTGGATCCACTGTGTCCTTTTATCCATTAAAGTTAAAGTTACAGCCTATATACGTCCCACTGCTGGGCATGGGCTTCACCTCACTTCTGAGAGGGTTTTAGGGCAAGTGTTAGTGTCCGCCGCATCGTCATATTTAAGAGCCAGACATGCTCTCATTATTGCTACAAGTCTGACTATTAGTGCTTTCCCCCCCCCCCCCACACACACACTCTTATACGACGGGAATATGTCGTCAGGCCCTGCCGCCTTATAAGGGAGGAAACTAAACCATTGTTACCACTCTCTTTGCTAAATTCCAGTCTTCTTCTGTTGGTGTCAGTTTAACTTCATGCCGTTTTACCGTCTCAACCATGCAGCGATCTGGGTAGTGGGTTTCAATTTGTATGCGTTGGCTTTCATGCGGCGATATTGAGTAGCTTCCGTCGGGTTTCTTTAGAGAGGTGGATCCCGGTCTATTCTGTTTAGCTAGGATTTTCCTTATCTGATTCACCTGTTCACAGGTTTATTATTACCTACCACAGAATTTACGCCACATTTTACGATACATTTTTTGTATTCAGACTTAGCTACCTTGTGTGTAGTATGTACTATGTAGTGTAGTAGCCAGTCTTGATTCATTGAGGTATTTATGGCCTGATTTAGGGCTTTTCTTAACTTCTTATGTTTCTTATCTAGTTCTTTACCCCACCACGGTTGCTTCACCTCAGCAGGCCTTGGACATGGTTCATGGTAGCTATCCATCATAGCTTCAGTAACAGCTACTATCTGTTCTTCTAGGAGCGATTGATCTGCTAAGGTATTTGTCCCCTCAAAACCCGCGAGCGAAGACATAAGCCTATTAAGGTATTTCGATCCATCTTGCGAGGATTTCTCCGTGGTGGGGTGCGGGGATATCGACCTGTAGTACGCAGCAGATCTATCTATGGTCTGAGTATGAAGCATCTATCGACACATGCCATCTCGTAATTAATTTAGCTGCTTCTTCTGTTGCAAGTGTGAGGTCGATTATAGTGCCATATAGATCTCAAAAGTTTTGAAAGATAGCCGACTTGGTACACCACTAATTGCTAAATATTTTTAACAGTGGTAGAGCCATGCGGCAGCTTTGCTGTTGCACGTATGGGCCGGCTCAAACCGGGGTGGTACCACGACCTCACAGAATACCGGCGTGAAGTGGAAGTTCTGCTTCCGCGTTTCGTCTGGTGAGTGCAGGTGGCCGGAGGCCCAAATCCCCCCCCCCCCCATCAACATGGTAGCGGAATTAAATAAAGATAGACTACCCCAGGAGGGTACCAGCACCCCTGGAGAATCCCTCGCTGAGCATCCACGACCATGTTTCTCCACTTCTGAGCGTGGGTGCTCAGGCTGCCCCGCGTATTCTGGGGGGGGGGGCGAAATTCCGCTCAAGACTACAACTGCTCGGGGCAAACGGAGCAACAAGACCAAGGCGACCCCTGCCACGCTGTCCGTGAATTTCTGCAATATCAGTGGACTTCACTCCAACCTAAACGCCGTCCACTACCATCTCGAGACGGCGAGGCCGGCTCTGCTCTTTCTGACCGAGACGCAGGTACAAACTGGAACACTCCTTTGTGCCTCGGGCTGGAGTTTGCGTTTACGTCAGAGAGGACATCTGTTCTCGACGCCTCGGCAGACTTGAAGGTTCGGACCTGTCCATCCTTTGGCTACGCGTAGACAGCGACGACCATCCGCGCGTCTACGGGTGCCTCTATAGGTCCCACAGCGGTAATGCCGAAACAGACCGACTCTTCGACCACGTCCAAATGGCTGCAGATTCGTTGCTACAGCAGATCCCCTCCGCAGAGATCGTGATCCTCGGCGACTTTAACGCCCATCACGCCGAATGGCTCGGTTCACGTTTAACCGATCATGCGGGGAGATCTGTTCATGATTTTGCCTTGGCATATGGTCTGACACAACTGGTTACTTCGCCTACGCGGATTCCAGATGTGGAGGATCATGCACCTTCCCTGTTGGACCTTCTGCTGACCTCTCACCCGGACGGATATCAGATTTCCGTCGACGCCCCTTTAGGCTCCTCGGACCATTGTCTGATCCGGAGTGTTGTGCCACTCACGCTGAAATCGCGGTTGCATTCTGCAGGCTGCCGCCGTGTTTGGCACTATAGGTCAGCCGATTGGGATGGGATGCGGTCTTTCTTTGCATCCTACCCTTGGGGGCGGGTTTGCCTCTCGCCGGATGATCCCAACGTTGTTGCGGATTCTGTTACTGATGTGGTACTTCAGGGTATGGAACTTTTTATTCCTTCCTCTGTGGTGCCCATTGGAGGCAAATCTCAGCCATGGTTTGGTCGCTCCTGTAAAATAGCATCATGCTATAAGCAGGAGTGCTACCAAGCCTGGGTTGATGCATCAGCGTCCCGGGATGTAAACACCAGCGCTCTAAAAAAGAAGTATAATTCCGCCTCTAGGTCCTTCAAAAGAGTCATTGCCAAGGCAAAGTCAGAGCACATAGGCAGAATTGGCGAGAAACTAGTTCGCCTTCCTTCTGGAACCCGTGCATTCTGGTCTCTCGCCAAGGCTGTCCAGGGGAATTTCTGTCAGCCATCTCTTCCATCTCTGCACAGGGAGGACGACTCACTGGCACATACTGCAAGGGAGAAAGCCGATCTTCTAGGCTCCTTCTTTGCGTCTAACTCGACTCTCGATGACGGGGGGAGTACGCCGCCGACCATCCCGCGGTGTGAGTGCTCCATGCCGGAAGTGCAGTTCACACAGCGCTCGGTTCGCAAAGCACTCCTCTCCCTGGACATCCACAAGTCGAGTGGGCCTGACGGAATCCCCCCAATTGTGCTGAGGACGTGTGCTCCAGAGTTGGCACCGGTTTTAACGCGTCTTTTCCGGTACTCCTACTCCCTAGGCGTAGTCCCAAAATCGTGGAAGACGGCTTTCGTCCACCCGATCCCTAAAAAAGGCGACCGCTCAGACCAGTCCAACTACCGGCCAATCGCCATCACCTCCTTGTTCTCCAAAACAATGGAGTCCATTGTAAACTGCCAGCTCATGAGGTACCTTGAGGATCACCAGCTGATTAGTGACCGCCAATACGGTTTTCGCCGTGGTCGGTCAGCTGGTGATCTTCTGGTCTACCTCACTCACAGATGGGCGGAGGCAGTAGAGTTCAAGGGGGAGGCATTGGCCGTTAGTTTGGACATTGCGAAGGCCTTCGATCGGGTTTGGCACAAAGCGCTTCTTTCGAAGCTCCCTTCCTATGGGCTTCCCGAGAAATTGTGCAATTGGATCACCAGCTTTCTTGCAGATCGGAGCATCAAGGTCGTTGTAGACGGTGCAAGCTCCGATTGCAAGCCTATTAATGCTGGTGTTCCACAGGGCTGCGTGCTATCGCCAACGCTGTTTCTTCTGCATATCAATGATATGTTGCATACTCGTAACATTCATTGCTATGCAGATGACAGCACTGGTGATGCTCTTTACACCGGCCGAGCCAATATTTCTCGGGAAAACGTCTCCGAGTGCCGGGACAAACTTGTGTCTGAAGTCGAGTCTTTGCTGAACAGAGTCTCGGATTGGGGACGACTAAATCTAGTCCAGTTTAACCCCCAGAAGACACAAGTTTGCGCGTTAACCGCTAAAAAGAACCCCTTTGTCGTATCCCCTCAGTTTCAAGGCACTCCCCTTGTTGCCTCAGCCAGTATCGGAATCCTCGGCGTCGACATATCGAGTGACGTGCAGTTTCGTGGTCACTTGGAAGGGAAGGCCAAATTGGCCTCTAAAAAGCTTGGCGTGCTCAGCAGAGCGGGACAGTATTTCATGCCGGCACACCGCCTGCAACTTTACAAGGCGCAGGTTCGGCCGCACATGGAATACTGTTCCCATCTCTGGGCTGGGGCTCCCCAGTACCAGCTCCTTCCACTTGACCGCATCCAGCGCAGAGCGGCTCGAATCGTCGACGACCGAGTGCTTTCCGATCGGCTCGATTCACTGGCGTTGCGAAGAGATGTTGCATCTCTTTGCGTATTTTATCGCATCTATCACGGGGAGTGCTCTGAGGAATTGTTCGGATTAATCCCAGCCGCCAAATTTCGTGAACGCACGACACGGCAAACGTCCCGATACCATCCACACCATCTGGATGCTTGGCGGTCCACCACTGTACGTTTCACAAGGAGTTTTCTTCCACGTACAACCTCTCTGTGGAATAGTTTATCATCGGCGATTTTTCCGGACCGATACGACCTGGGGACCTTCAAGAAAAGAGCTTACTCCTTTATAAAGGGCCGGCAACGCACCCGCAATTCTCCTGGTGTTGCGGTTGATCATGGGCGGCGGTAGTCACTTAACATCAGGTGAGCCGCATGCTCGTTTGCCCCCTCTTCTATAAAAAAAAAAAAAATATAGCTAACAGATTGGCTATGGTGGCAGCACCAGACTGACGCTGCTCTCTGTCGATTTGAGATAGTCGTACCATCATCTATTGGATGACACAAAATCTTTCAGGAATTACTTACGGTTACGAAGAAACATGTTTTACAGTAGAGTACATTTTTCAACAATTACCTAATGTGACCCATCCGATTGTCATTATTTGATGAAGTTTACAGTTGTAGACTAATTGGAATTAGGCACTGACCTTTATATATACAAGTATGCTGAACTGGCTATATATCGTGACATGATGAGGCGATTTGATTTGCGCCATTTTGGCGCTGACAGCATAAGTGAACGCCCACGGAATCACAGAATAAATAATAGTACTACGTACAGAAATTGCAGTCCTTTGATGCTGACTGCTTGCCGACGTTTAATAGCCCACACAATTATTATTATTTAGATAAATCGCGATCACAAGTTAATTAAAACTTTATCGCTGCGCGAGAGTGTCCGTATTACTTTGCATCTTTTCCCCTTCTTACGTTGCGGTAGACTTTCCGTTGTTACTAAGCGATGTCAATAAAGAGTAACAAAATACATTGCGAAATGTTAATTTATTTAGGTGAAATGCCTATTCTGACTATGATCGACTGACCATATTTTCGCACCTGTGTTAGTTCTGCGATGCCTAACGCATGCAACTTGCAAGACCATTCGTCGGGATTCGCGATGCTTCGCTCGGAAGAAAAAGGTAGATAATGTAAACAACAAATAAACTTGAAATACGATTCCTAACAGAAATGTATTTGTATTCTACTTAGTTAAAATTTTGTTAGTAAACAAAGTTTTAATTTCAGTGTTTTGTGTTATTATAACTTGAAATATTTTAAATACAAAAGACAAGTATAGGTATGTAAGTAGATCCTTGGATAGTGAAGTAAATTTGAACTAAATTTTGTAATAAAGTTCGTATAAATGTAACCAGTACAGTTCTGTGAGAGCGTGGTCCTTCCCCGGTCGAGCCGACCCATTCGTGTTACAACTATACCACTAATATAACTGCATCATGGCGCTACCACGTATAAAAAGACTGGAATATTATGTCAATTTTAGTTCCCAAGTCGACAAATAGTAGCACTTCAAATTGTCACAGCATTTTGTATGATATAGCCAGTCCAGTGTACTTGTATATATAGAGGTCAGTGGAATTAGGTGTTTTAACACATTGCATTAAATTACAGTATAAGGCGTACATTACACGCTGTCAGTTTTACAACAATCACGGTTGTGCTTGACGAGTAACCTACCGTGTAATGCAGTGATTGACACCAGCGTGAGCGCGTAATGTACGCCTATCAGTCACCATCCGTTTTTTATAAATCATGATTGATGGAATTGATTGACGCCTGCATGAGCGCGTAATGTACGCCTATCAGTCACCATCCGTTTTTTATCAATCATGATTGATGGAATTGATTGACGCCTGCATGAACGCGTAATGTACGCCTTACAGTGACAAATATGTTTGTAATATGAAGTAGGATCTTGACAAATGTTTCACATACCATGGACAAAATATTGGGTTGTTGTTAGACCTTCTAATTCTGGTTAATTTGACAACATGTACATCTCTTGGTAGCTGAAGGAAACACCTTTGGATGTATCTTAACTTCGTAAGCATTTCACACAAACTAATAATACAAATAAGGCCATATGATAAATTATTCATAATGCTTAAATGTAATTGACATGCTGGCAGGAATGTAAAATGTTTTCTCAAATGATTTCCTTCCTTTTTTTTCATTAATTGATACATATATTGGACTTTATGTCATTTGATATTCTGTGCCAGGTTAATCTAGGAGAAAATATTGTTGGCCACTATGCACTTGCATAGTGATTAACAAAATAAGATGCAATAAATAAAGATAATGATTAACACAAAACCAGTAATATTATACGCATTGATATCATCATATCAATATACTATGGGAAAGAATTAATTAAGCTTTAGGTGATTTCTGATTAACAAACTATTGGTAATAAAAATGCCATTAAAAACATAACTTGTAAAAAAAACCAAGTCTCGCAAATCAGTTCTTCTACCGTAAAAAGCTGTGAGATCCATGTAATACCAAGTCGGTTAATTTATTCAGTTCCTACTTAAGGGTCGAAAATGGCCTGAATTGCTTCGAGAAAAGATGGTACGGCCGTGCCGCTTTTTTGCTCGACTTGGCGGGGGCACTGCCGTGCCCCCAGATTAATTTGTTAAATTTAGGAAATATCCTTAAATTTCTGCCGCTAAGCAGGAGTGCATTCATTCCTGTATTCTAGTCCAGAAGGGTCCTACAATCGTCTCGTCAAACCTAATCATGGTAAAGCTCTCCACTGGGTTTTGTCAACCGCGATATACCCTGTTTGCTGCAGTCACATATTGATGACCTGGTTTGCCCCTAGCTCATTTGCCTTTGATTTTACCTATTATTTATTATTCTTAGCTATGGATGATGATGAAATCGCTGGTATTAGGAAAGCGTGGTCTCTCTGGACCTATATCCGCACCTCTTGAAACTTAGATTTAATTATAACAATGAAAAAACAAACAAGCTTACAGTTGTAATGGTAAGTGACTATCGTAACCGAATGGAAGGTAAGCAAAAAGCAGGTTTACCAACAGCTGGTAGCATAGCACTGTCACATATGAAAATATTCATGCCAATATTTATACTGTGGACTTGTGTTGCGAGTTTTATCTAATAATAATAATAATAATAATAGTCTTTATTTGCATAAAACATGGTAATTATACAGATGTTTCAGAGTCTTATTATGCCCACATGTTTTGCTATTTTAATATAATATAGCATGCAAATTACATTTAAATCAAGATAACCTATATAGTATTAAAATTAACAAATTAAACATGTTTATTTAAATTATAATTATGATTTACAATGTCAAAATCTAGTTTAAAGTGTCAGAAATTCATTAATGTCATAAATATTTTTGTCAATTAACCAATGGTACAATCTTTTTTTAAATACGTTCATATTATGTAGTGTTTTAATTTCATCGGGTATTTTGTTGTATATACGTACACACATTGATAAACAGCATTTACTATATTTAGCTGACTTCGGAACTTCGCTTAGAACTAATCTATTTGGATTTCTTTTAAGCCTAGAATTAATATCAGATAACTTTTTAAATAAATATGTATGCTGTTTTACAAATTTACCTATCTCAAAAATATATAACGAGGGGATAGTTAGTAAAGACATATTTTTGAATATTGGCTTACAGGATTCTCTAGTTGGTATACCACATATCGTCCTTATACACTTCTTTTGTGCGATAAATGCCCTACGCCAATCTATGCTATTACCCCACATTATTATACCATATCGAAGTATAGATTCAATATACGCCCGATAGCATAATAGGGCCGTTTTTTTATTAGTTACTTTTTTTATGGTACGTAGTGCATACACAAAACGATTAACTCTTTGACATAGGTCATTTATATGTATTTTCCAGTCTAAATTTCGATCTATAATTACACCAAGAAATTTAATTTGTTCTATTTCCTTAATTTTATTGATATTTAGACTAGAATTAGTTTTTATTTTATTAAAATGTATGTAATTTGATTTATCTAGGTTTATTTTCATATTGTTTCTATGGAGCCAATTAGTTATATTATCGATTGTATCATTTATTTCCTTTTCATGATTATGTAATGAATTACTGTTTTTTTGAGATGTTACAATTACGGAAATATCGTCCGCATACAATATACATTTGTGATTTGTCGCCAGAGTTGTATCATTTATGTATAAAAGAAATAATACCGGCCCTAAAACACTACCTTGAGGAACACCATATTTTTTTTTCTCTGTACGTAGATGAGAAGGATAATATTTCATTGTTTACCATTTTATCAATAACGACACACTGCCGTCGATTTGATAAATAAGATGAAATCCACTCTAGAGCTATCCCTCTAATTCCAACCAAATCTAATTTTCTTAAAAGAAAACCATGTGTGACATAGTCAAAGGCTTTACTTAAATCAAAGAATAATCCCGTTGTTAGTAGGTTATTATTTATGCTAGAAATTATTGTTTTTATAAGATTAAAAGTTGCTAGCGTTGTAGATTTCTTTTTCTGGAAGGCATATTGTTCTGTTTTTATTATGTTAAACCTCTCAGAAAATTCCATTAATCTCTTATAAAAACATTTCTCAAAAACTTTTGATATTATGGGTATAAGGGTAATCGGTCGATAATTGTTGATATCGTCTTTTTTACCTTTTTTGTACAATAGTTTTACAATTGAAATTTTTAAATTGTCGGGAAATTTTCCTGTCAAAAATGATAAATTAATTAAATAAGTCATAATGTCAGCAAGTTCGCATACACAAGCTTTAATTATTCTGGTATTAATTCCGTCGTAACCTTCCGAGGCAGTGTTATTTAAGGACATGATCTCTTTACTCACCTCCTCTTTCGACATGGGTTTAAGAAACATTGAGTTTGATAGTGATATTGTATTTTTAGGTGTAATATTTTTCACGTTATCATTATTAGTTATAATATGATTAGTCATGTCAATAAAATAGTCATTAAAAGCGGTTGCTATATCGTAAGGGTTCGTTAGGTATTTTTCATTTATTTTTAGCTCCTTAATATTAACCAATTTTGTATTTGAAATTTCTTTTTTTATTACGGACCATGTTGCTCTGCATTTATTTTTACTCTTACTTATAAATTTTATATTACAATTCTTCTTGGATTGGTAGATACATTTTTTCAATAAATAAGAATATTTTTTATAAGTATCCATATTTATTTTAGTTTTATTTTTATAGTATCGATACCGCAGTGCTCTTTTTGTTCTACAACTATTTTTCAAACCTTTACTAATCCAATTATTTTGATTACTATTTTGTATTGGTATTTTTATTCTTGGGAAACATAGGTTATAAAATAAGCAAAATAAATCATAAAAGTTATTAAATGCAATGTTCAAGTCAGTTTCTAAATATGTTTCACACCATGATAGATTATTTAGACATTCCTTGAATTTCCGAACATTACTTAAATTATAATCCCTTTTGTATTTAAAACATATCTTATTTATTGATTTATTTTGTTGAATCTGGAAGCTTAATAACTGAGCTGTATCATGGTCTGATAGAAACAAAGGCAATACTGTTGCAGAAGCATTCTCTATATTACTTAGAATATGGTCTATACATGTCTCCTTTCTGGTTGGAACATTAATATGAATTTTAAGACAGTAATTAAGACATAAATCATGAAGATAAGTGTTGGCTTTTCCTGGTTTAAGAGTATTAATATTTAAATCACCAGTAATTACAAGTTTAGTATTAGTATTATTGTTTTTAAATATTTCACGTAACATCCCGTCTAACTTGTCCAAAAACAGAATTGCGTCTGTAGAGGGAGTCCTATAGAGACAAATTATTAGCAAATTATAAAGAGGAATCTCAATACCACAAACTTCAAATAACTTTTGCGTAGCTAAACTATTTATCTTATTTAATTTTTTATATGCAATATATTTCTTCACTAAAATACATGTACCGCCTCTAGACTCATCCCTACAGAACGAACTGGCTAATTCATAATTATTAACGTTTAGGTATTTTTCATGATCAGTACGCAAGAAAGTTTCTGAAAGACATATAACATCTGGGGCGTATCCTGCCTTATCTAGTTCATCCAATGTTAACATTAATACACCTTGTTTTGGTAATATACTAGCAATATTTTGATGTAATATTCTTAAAAACATCTTATTTGTAGTATTCTTATTCACGAAAAAGATAGTTTTTATTTAATAGTTTAAAGTAATACGGTATTGTACCTTTAGGCGCGGTATTTATATCATTAAAATTATTAATATTAGTCGCTCCCGAAGCAGTTATACTCGATTGCATTCGAGCAAAATAATAGGGAATTGTTCCTTTTTTATATTTGGAGCTGCTGGATTTATCAGATAATAATATCGATTTATTATTACAGCGTAGTATAAACTTTTTTAATTGCTTAGCACTTAGGAATTTGTTCTTATAATCAATATAGTCAATTACGGAATTTATTGATTTACACATAGAATATAAATTATTGGACATACAATTCACGTAATGACAGTTTTCAAATTTATTACAAATATTTTCTAGAGTATTATTTAAATCATTAACACATATGTACTTATTTTTAAACAAACTTAAGACTAGTATACCATTTAACTTGTACCGGTTAATTAATGTGCATATTTGTGAAGATAGTATTTTCAGGTCGTAATCATTTTCTCCCACACACACTGCGATTTTATCGTTCGAGGCTACTTGTGTATTATGGATATTTATTAGCACATCAGGCGTAAGTGCATACGGTTTTATTTCCGAGTAAATGGTATATTTTTGATAAGCCGTATTTGCTCTTGAGCGTATTAAAGCAGATGCTAGACCAATGCATTGTTGTGTGCCAAAGATAAATATTTTATCGCAGTTAACGTATTGTTTTCTGATGTCTGAAATTACGGTATTAGAGTCTTGTGTAAGTTTTATTGAAGACCCTACATTTTTTGATGATATTTTATGTTGCAACATTTGAATTTTTTCATTAAGAATTTTAATATCGTTTTCAGCGCTCTTTAGTTGGTTTACTAATTCCGAAATCCTTTGTTTTAAGATAATAGCTATCTCCGCATCAAATACCTTTTCTATTTTTTTCCTTTCAGAAAATTTTGAGGGCGTAGAAGCGGTTGGCGAATATAAAACTTTGAAGTGAGCAGAATGAATATTTTTCTCTTTTATTATGTTTTGGTGTTTCATTTGGGTATCCTTTATTGGTGATTGACATAGAGTTTTTAGTAGGTTATTTTCTTGTGTTAATTTTGTGATTTGTCTCCGAAGGTCGTTGTTCTCAATTATAGTATTATCCAACTCATTTTGTGTACTTGTGATCTCTGACCGTAAATTATTTATAGTGTCCTTCATTTCCTGCACCGTAATAGAATCAGTAATTGTGAAGTCATAGCTCCGTGATAATATTTGACTAGGTGTAGCCTGGGAATCGTCAGATGAGTGAAGAGTGGTTAATATGTGGGAGTCAATTATCGGCGATTCACTCATTTTTGCTACCACTGTTGTAGGTGTCTTATTTCCACTCGAACTATGTGAGTATTTTTTTCTAAAAGTAACGTGGGATGGATCACCAGTAGGTGTAGATTGCCCAGTAGACATTTGCTTACATGCTTTACATTTCCAATTTTTTCTACTTTCTATATCCTTTAAGCGATAAAGTTTTTCAGAATAGCCAATACAGTCAAATTCATAATATTTTTTACATATTAAACATAGCAGTTAATTTTTAGCTTCAATAGTTTTTTTACATTTACTACAACTTACAAGTGATGACATCTTACGGCTGCTATTTTTTGAAAGACTTTGGTTAGGCATCATAGAAATTTAACGTTGATATTATATACATAATTATAAGTATAATTTATAAAATATTTTAAGATTTTTCTTACGATAGATGTCGCAGTTCTTTACTGCTTCTATATATATATTCGTTTTCGATCTTGTGTCGTTCATAATCTGTCTCCTTTAGAACTGAATCTGGCTTACAACTAAATCTGTCTTAATGTTTGTTGAAAATGTAGAAAAAGATACGCTTTATTTGTCCGACTTGATTTGAACCGTCTACACTTCGGGAAACGAGTGAGATACCGAACGGCGAAACCACTACACCATCACTACATTAATTTATATTGGCGAATTTGAGTATATGCTGTGTGTATTGTCAAACTCTCACTGTTTGTAATTAGACCATAATTTTGTCGTCGGATACTTTTTCGATTCACCGTCAGTATTAAAATCAAAGTCTTTCTTTAATATTAGTACACAATTTGTTTAGTGTTTTTTTAAGTAAACTTACGTAGTTTCGGTTGAAGGTGCTTGATTTTTGCTCATATATCACGATAAACTTATTTTATTATTAAGAACTATAGTATTTAGCCATTATTAATGACTGTTGTGTATACTCGGTATGTTTATTAACAATTTATATATTCACTGGTTGTTTGAAACAGTTTGATTTCACTTACACGTGGAGATTAGTGTTCACTGTTACTATTGAAAATATTTTAGCACTTGTAAAATTAATTTTTCATAGTTATACGAATTTAATATACGCAGTTAATGTTTGCATGACACACATCCGCCATGTAATCTAAAGAATTCATGGAGGTTGTATTCCACGTGCTCGTGAGACTGTCATATATAAAAATATTTGATATCAATGTTTGTTCTATTCTAGCAATGACCTATTGCTAAAGAGTTTGAAGGTTGTGTCCATCTATTCAAAATCTTAAGCATTGAAGCTTTATTTACTTAATGTAGAAGGGCACTTTATCCATAACCGAAAAATTTGCCTTTAAAATTTACTGCTGAATATCTCCCAAGAAAATGACACGCTTTTTATAATTTTTGTCTGTTCATTGAGCTTAGTGTCCGCTGTTTCCATTGGCAGGTGATAGCGCTGGGCAACCAGTGCGGCAAGACAATGGTGTGGGAGCTGGGCAACGTAGCAGGAGGCTCGCGCGTCTCCCAACTCGTGCACCCTCGCTGCGTTGCGGCCGTGCGCCAGGTAACTATTGACTGTCTTCCACCATGCTGAAAACAGTCTACCATTTGACTATAGGCATGGATACGGATATGAGCCCAATACTTGTTTATATTTTTAAGTCAATACAGACACCCTTTCACTAGTAGTGCTGCTTCTAACCACCAATCTGTGGGATTAGGTTATGGCATTTTTGAATATAGGTATTGATATTCATTATTCGGCATCGGTAGCCAGGGACTCGTCCATCTGTCAGCACGATGCACTGGGAAGTGACGTTAAAATTAAAAAAGTTTACATATTACTCTTTCCACTGTGGCTTACGAATAAAATAAGATTTTTAGAGGGCAAGGAAGTGTCGAAATATTTTTTTTTATTTCTCATGGATGCAGTTTTCCTCGCAATGTTTTTCTCATCCGCTGAGCACATGGTAAATCTAAGCTACCACGTTTTTCAAGTCTTAATAAAAAGTAAAATAATTTTCTTATAAAGAGGCACCCTTAATTTATTCGTTGTCAGTTGACAAAAAAAAAGAAACACCAATCCTATGGCAACAACGTTCCCGCTAAAACCTTCATTTTACTTTTTCACATCCTTAATATGTGTAAATATATTCCAGGTTACGTTGTCGCGTAACGGCAAGGTGTTGCTCACTTGTTGCGACGACGGCACCATCTGGCGGTGGGACCGCGTCAACAACGGGATCAATTAGACATTATGCATTTGCAAAAAAAATGTATTAAAATTTGTGATGAAACTTTCGAAGTGGTTCTCAAATAAACAAGACTGGCGTTGGTCCAATTATATTATGTTTATTATCACACTCAGAATAACAAACATAGAGCGCTGCTTACATTTCAAGTGATGCCAAAACCATGCTCAAATTCTTAACAAGCTTACATCTTTCTTCTTTCTTTAACAGCATGTAAAAGTTTACTGATGTACGTACACTTGGTTGCAAATGATCTGAGATAGGTACCTATGTGTACGTGAGTGCGTGTTCACACAATAAGTTAAGCATGGTGTTTTGGTTTGGTTTTTACACTTGAAATGTACGCAGCGCCTCATCTTTCTTTGTTGGTCTCAAAGAAATTACATCGATGCCCCGTGGCTGTGTAAGGATATGCATCAATTTCGTCGTGCCGTCTGGAGCAGAAACATCTCAAAGCCTTCAATAGCCTAGTGACGATATCACTAGTTTATTTTAGATGTTAATTATTCAGACTTGAGTCATCCAACAACACAACATCCGAGGAGGGAGAACATCGCAGGTCGCGGGCATTGAATCAGCCACTAAGCCCGCATCGCACCAGCTCTCGCGCATCTCATTAACAACACGTCGTTGTCCCTTAACAACAAACGTACAAATTTTTAACCCATATATGCCCAGAACTATTTTTGAATTCTGATTTTGATTATGTCAAGATATGTTTATGAGTATCTCCTTGCAATTCGTATAGGCTCCACGGCGTATTCACTGGATAACAGAGTGACTACACTATTACCGTTCCAGCGCACCGCACAGATGCCGCTGTTTAGATCGAGCCGGCTGTCATGGTAACCTCGCTGTTCCTTCTTGCATAATTTTTCATCTTTCAAAGGACACTTGTCAGTGCGATTACTACGTACTGTACCTGTCACTAAAATATTTTTTCTTTCATTGTCGTTATCAACGGTAATCCTGTGAAGAAGTTGTCGCAGAAAACTGAGAATCTTGTTTCTTTGTAGACATTCTGAATCTCGGTCATCAATTTTTGCACAACATATTGTCCTAACCCGGTACTAAAAGTTTCATAGCGGCCTTGATATGGGTCGGCGTATAAGCAATATCCTAAGGGCAAGGCTGCAATCCATGTTTTGAAGCCAAATCTAATAGGCTTACCTCTGATATGCTGCTTACATCCGTGTCTACCATAGTAAGGTATCATAGACTCGTCTATGCTGATGTTCTTTTCGATTACGGCATATTGCAGAAACTTTTTATTGAGTAAATCAAAAATGAGACTTTAGCCATTTTGTCATTAGGGCAAAGGTTGGTATTATCGACCACATGGAAATGCCGAAGAATTTCTTCGAATCGGTTTCTTCGCATGGATTTCGCCACTAAGATATTGTGTGTGTCTTCGTTACTTTCCCAATACATCCGACGTCGCGGCAGTGGAGAATATCCGGTCAATATCAAAATGCCGATGAAACAATAAATGTCATTATCAGAGAGGGTAAACCCTGGGTTTCCTTTTTGAACTGCATAAATAATAGAGTGACGAACAATGTGCATGATAACTTCGTGACTACAAAACAATTCAAAGAAATCAACTGGTTCTGAAGCTTCGGATAAGGTAATTACTGATCTAGGTAATGGTGCAATCCACTCATCATGAAGTTGGGATAAGTCTCATTTTACCCATTTTCGGACTACCTTAGGCGATCGAGGTGGTGGCGGAGGTGGAAAAGGAGGATTATCTATCAATGACCGGCTCCGCCTACGGTTTGATAAAGACTGTGAGTCAGTCACAGTACGTGACGTAATTGGGCCTAAAGCTTCTTCTTCAGACTCGCTGCCGTCACTGACGTTTTTTCCATGTAGTGTCAGTTCAGCAGGTGCCAAAAGTTGACGACGTGATAAATTTTCAAAACTTACGTTTCTTTCGTCCCCCGTGTCCGAATCTGACACAAGTCCATCACCCGGAGGGTCGATATAAATGTCTGTAATGAAAAAAAGCTAAATCATCGATAATATCAACGATTTCATTTGTAGTTAACCACGTATTCCACCTAAAACATAAAAACAGATTTAGTAAAAGTCTCACCTGTATATTTGCCCAACGTATCGTTTTCGAAACACGAAAGTTATAAAGACGTTATAGGTATTTATTAAATAGTATTTACTTATTTTAAAAATACGAATAAGATCATTATTTACCTAAAATTATTACAAAATTTTTGAAAAGTACAAAGGTTCACTCAATTGAACAAGTACTTACTTCTTTTTGGGAGACGACATGATTTTTGCGCGACGTAAAACAGGACACAACTTGCACTACTGACTATTTAAATCAAGTGTCAACGCTACTCAAAACGCTTTGTTGCAAACAAAAGGTAGTTCCGTAGCCTTGCACTAGATGGCAATTTTTTGCATTTTACTGCGCTAGCAAAGGATTTCCAATGGATTTACGAAAGTACAAAATCTTGTTTCGTTTTCAAATCACGGGGCATATATGGGTTAATATATCATATACAGTCCACTCAAGTGCCGCTCATTCTCCGCTAGGAGTAATAGTGTTCTGTGCTCTCATTTAACAACAGCTACGATAGTTTCACCGACCGACGACAGGAAGGGTGTCAAAGGGGCGAACATTTGGTACTTCGATCGAAAACACGCCTGCTACCTAACGATTAAAGAAAATTTTACTATCGAGATGAAATTTAACTTTAAAATTAAACAAAATATGAAAAAAAAACAATTAATGCGAATATTTAATTATATATCTAAGTAAATACAGTAGGCGCTCGATAATCCGGCACCCGATTTTTTCCCTTTATGTCGGATTGTCGGAACTGCCGGATTATCGAATTTGTATAGGAAGTAAAATAGATCCACAGTAAAATACTATTTTAATATGTTTAGGTGAATTTATTATAAAAATAAAATTACGTCCTTAATGTGTTTATGTTAAGTACGAACTGCCGAGCGTGAGAAGAGAGAAACTACTCCAATTCAACCCAACCGCTCAGTAGTCCGGCGTTCAGCTGTGTAAAATGCCGGATTATAGAGCGGGCTACTTGAGTCCCAAAGTGCCGGACTACTGAGCGTGCCGGATTGGCGAGATTATCGAGCGCCTACTGTATTCGCATTAAAACAAGAACAGTGGAGAATAAAATAAAGACAAAATTTATGACAAATTTTATTTAATTACCAACAAATAACCGCTACATATCAACAAATTGAATCACAGGGGCCAAGGTGTTATCTCGTGTGGGCACTACAGCGGTTAACTTAGTTACGCTCTGAACCATACGTCTAATCTAAACTTAGCTAACAGCTATACACCGATAAACAACCCTATTTCTCTACGCACGACATCCAGTATAACCTACAACTAGGTACTATTTATATAAATGACTGTGTAATTGAATATAAGTCAATTATTCCATTTAATTCAGTCTTTAAATTTTCTAATCAAACGATAAAAAGACTGGAGAAATATTAACCAATAGAAAACACTTTAAGATTATAAATTGGATACAATTATATTTGAAATTTTATTTATTTCGTTTTATTTATATATAATTTAAAAAATCTTTTCATTACAATTATGTTTTACTAAATTTAATTGAACTACTAATATGTAGCTGTTCCTGATTAAAAAACATAAATTTATATCTATGAATAGATGATATTTATATAAAACTGACACCAGAACAATTTAATTGTTTTAAAACGACTTAAGTACAGTTAAATTATTGTATCATCAGTACCACTTCTATTCGAAAGCAATCATACAAGAATTAAGACATAATATTGAGCCAATTTGAAATGTTCCAACATCCACAATTTCGAACGGAATCACTTTTTGCTTATAAGTGTAAAAAGTAATGCTAAATATAACGATTAAATTACATTAAACGTTTGCGCATGTTTAGTGTGTAAAAAAATTCACGAGAACATTCCATTCGAAATCATTTGTGTCCATGTGAATTTTACGATGTATTATTATGAATATATTTTACATGCAGTTTACATATAAGCAAAAAAATCATATATACAAATGCAAACATCAATTCTTATCAGGTGTCTTGTAGAGAAACTTATTAAATACGCTAGCTAACAAATAATGATTCTCCTCACTTGTAAAGGCACGAAGTATAAACAAACCATTCAAAACAATTGTCTATAATGGTATCCTACAATTTTTATGGGAAGTTTTTCTAATTATGTATCAATTATTTACCAAAACCTTTAAGTATATAATTTTTCAAATATTTTCAGTAGTGTTCTCCATTGCTGTGCCATGCATATCAATTGTGTGCATATGCAATAATTAAAAATTAAATTGAAAAATAAATATCATGTTCAACCACTTCGCTTAGTTAGCAATTTAAATTGATAAATACGCCACAGCTTTTAGGAATGCAATTAAGGTGTTAACGAATACAATTAAGGTGGTGATAAACATTGGAATGAATAGCGATTTTCAAATACTGCCTTACGAGAGCATTAATGCAATTTTTGTAACTGCAATGAATTTTGTCACCAATGTAACAGAGTCCACTGCTCACCGGACTAGCTACTTATTTAACTCGTTTATTGATACCAATAAATTGCAATAATTTACAAAATACCTATATCACTTCGTGGCATCAAACTTGATTAAGATAAACGAGTAAATCTTACTTTAGTCGACTACAAATGGCGTAGTAAAATAACCAATCCGCCGATGAGGAACAGAATCTCGGATCTCAAGCGATAGCAAAGTATCCAACAGCACATTGTATACAGACTTAAGGTCGTCTTGTAAAGTAAAGTAAAGTTACAGCCTATATATACGTCCCACTGCTGGGCTCAGGCCTCCTCTCATTTTTGAGAGGGTTTAGGGCAAGGAAGTGTCCGTCGCGCTGCCCAAAATGCGTGTTGACGAACTTCACATGTCTTCGAAATATTTTTTTTCTTATTCCTCAGACATGCAGGTTTCCTCACGATGTTTTCCTTCACCGCCTAGCACGTGGTAAATCAGCACTTAAAACTGCAATTAACAATTTCATTGGTGCCGGCGGGGATCGAACCCGGGTTACTCGCGTTCTGTTATATTTACAGCGAGCGTTAACCACTGAGCTACCACGGCTCTTGGGTCTAAGGTCGTCTTGTAGTACGGTATAATATGACAACGTTACCTCACTCCCCGCAATTGTCAAGCGAATTACTACTAAAGCCTTGAGTTTTAGAAAAAAAACAACGTACGTCCAACCTTGAAGATGTTTCGGTGGGCACTGGCTTGGCTTGAACTGCTTAATTTTTTTTCATAAGATCAAAACAAAGACGAATTTATAAAGCGTTCTAAACATGACCTAAAATATAGTCATTTTCATCTGATATAACTTTACACGGTTTCATTATGGGATATCTGTAAGGTACAAGATTATTTAATATAGATACATGAGGAAAGAAATAATAGTAATGTTTTCTTACACTGCAAACACCCTGTCTAAGCTCCAATAAAGATAATCACAATTCGTCCTTTATTCTTGATGATTTATAGCTAGTCAGATAAATGATTCTAGATTCCTTGATTTGCAACTAAAAATACATTATTTCAAGCTAAAATAACGCAAAAAGTCACATTGTTTATAAGAAGATATTCAGATGGTTTTTAAATATAGTAATCCATTTACATACTAAGTTACATTTAAATTAATTTGTCGGAATTGTGATAATAATTTACAAAACTTCCCTTAAAGCATATTATAGCATCGTAATATATTGTTATGTTAATGAGATGGGGTAAAATCTCTTACAAATTGATTACGTACTGTTGACTTCACATATATTTTAAATAGTAGCCTACTGAATCACCTTTTTTACGGTCTGGAAAAAATAGGGTGTAACGTGAACGGAGTAGAAGCCTATGGCACTGATATTTTACAAAAAAAAAACTGAATTGAATAAATAAATTACTTAAAATCTATCGAAATCCAAATCATATACACCCTAGTTTGTGACCCTGCGAAGTGACAGGGTCAAAGATGCCTACGAAATTTATTGTTTTATTGTATTCGTAAAGTAGGGTGGATATGATTTGAATTTCGATAGATTTTGTTTAATTTATTTATTTAATTCAAAATTTTTGTTATTATTTCTTGTAAAATATCAGTGCCATATGCTTCTAATCCGATCACATGTGTGTAACATTTTTTTTCCAGACGATAAAAAAGGTACACATAAAATCATTCTCAAATGTGAATTAAAACTACATTGGGGCTGTTTTTTACACCTAAAGTACATTAATTTATTATATGTGAAAAATATTACAAGACGTGAGAGACTTGACTATTAAATATGTATAATTTCTAAGAAAATTGAAAAGGCCACCGGAAGGCATTTTCAGCCCATAAATAAAATTGTATCGCGGCAGTTTATTCAACTTTAAACTGAGCCAATTTTAATAAATATTGCTTTCACACTTTTTATAAATATTCCTATTACTTATCTTATTATACACATACTGCACCAACTGTAAGCAAAATTGTGCAAACCTTCGGCTACCCTCTTCGTACGTTTACATAAATAAACAAAACTGTAGACACACATCTCACCCCTATTCTACACTGTATATTCTCTTTATTTATGTGTTCAAAAGTTATTTGTTAAAACCGCATTATTTTTCACACTTCTGTGCGAGTATAATAATAAACACAACCTTCGCCCGCATTTTAAAATTTCTCAATGACCTGTTATCTTTATCACATCATCATAACTTTTATATTTGTTTTAATGTTGAGTAAAATGCAATACAATGCATACATATAAATGATTTATTACGCAAACACTCACTCACATCTACACTAACAAACATAAGACAAGGTTATCAAAGTAAGTCAAATAAAAAAATAAAGGCAGCAAACAATACTGACAGTTATAACTAAAATAAATTAATTAAACCTCATCTGTTCATAAATATCACAGAATTTTAGGATATAACGCGGTAAACAAAACAGTGAACCTATGGGACAGTCTGCGCTATATAACATGAGGAATTCTTGAACTCTTTCATACGTAAAAAAATTCAAATTCCAAACAAAACTTGTTTGAAAGAAAGACTTAAATGAAAACCAAGGATCAAACATCCCCTGTATACATGTAAACATGTTTGTTACAATATCAAGTCTGAAGTTTTGCAGAAATTTTCTTTTCATTTAGAGCGCACAAAATTCAATAAAACTGATTTTATGCCAAATAAGGTTTTACATCTAGTATAGAGTCCATGCACGCGTAAAACTTGAAAAAGTAAAATATAATAGTGTCATTCCGTAGGAAACATAAAAGGGAATTAATTGAAATCATTCTTTCCTTTTTTCACACACGATTGAACATTTCTTTGAAAACTAAAATATATGAACTGATAAAAAGTTGTTTATAACAAAGGATAAATTTAATTTGTCTCAAAACTTAAACAACAAAAACTATGCTGTAATGATAAATACATTCAAGTTAACAAAAGACACTGTTATTTATTTTAAAATATATAAAGTTAATGACCAAAGATGAAACATTTAATTATTATACTATTTGAATATATAAATAAAATTGAATTGTATATAATGGAGTATAAAAAGTTCTTTTCGGCTCTTGTTCACCCTTTGCTTCATACTTCATTAGTTCTCTGGTGACTAGAATTTTATTTAAAATAAAAGAAAACATGTAGCAGGTAACCACAACATAAAGAACCAGAGGCATATCAATGAATATTAGTAATAAAATTAAGAAAACCTTATTAAACCCTTATACAGTATGTAACAAAATGTTCAATGAAAACAAGTTTTTAATCAACATGTCATTGATTAATGTCCTTTATGTACATAATAAAGAAAATTGATCGACAACATTACATTATTTCAAACGCACATCTGAGAGGCATGATAAGACTTGGATGTCAATTTTTCTTTAAGAAATACAGGAGACGTGGGACTTATTACGGGACTATTTTATAAATAATTACAACACAGAACTCAGTAAGCATTCCTTTTTTTCGTTTTGGAACATTCCTTGGGGGAGACCTATGCTCAGCAGTGGACTTGGTAAAGGGTTGTAATGATAATGATGATGACTGCTCAGTAGAATTTCGTACAGTTAGTCACTTTACTTATTGTGTGATCTGACGGTTTACAAATATTTGATATGCAAAGGAAGTAAGATCTCATTAATTTAGATATCAGTTTAGATTACAAATTTTCGTTTAAAAACTACACAAAAATTTAAAAGTTTAAACCTTAATACTTCTTCTTCTTGCCTTAAGACCCCCTCAGAAACGAGACACAGGCCTCTAAAGCCACACTGTCTCAATCTGTGTTTGCGGACTTCACGTCTTCGCAATATTTTTTTTAATACATTCATTATTTCACACACACACATGCGGGTAAGGGAAACAGGGACAAAAAGGGTGAGGACACAAGATGTTTTCCTTCACCGCCAAACACGATATTTACTATATTTCGTTTTACATGTCGCGATGTGTAAAATAGTACTCAAGAACTATGAGCATATGTTATATAACAGCTTGGTGGACTCATCATCATTATAACAGCCCTTTACAAGTTCACTGCTGAACATAGGCCTCCCCCAAGTAATACCACAAAGCGCTGTCCTGAGCCACCTGCATCCATCGACTTCCTGCATGTCTTACCAGGTCACCACTCCATCTAGTGGGGGGGAGGGTCGCTCTATACTGTGCCTGCCGGTTCGAGGCTGCCACACGCGAACCTTTTTTCCCCATCGTTTCTCGGTTCTTCGAGCTATGTGGTCGACCCATTGCCATTTAGCTTACTAATCCATGGACTCTAAACAATGGACTCATTTCTGCTAAAAACAAAAGAGGCTCATATCTTCGATACGACTTTTGAAACATACTGTATAGTGTAAGACGCAGTATTTATTACATTTGGGATAAATCCTATGTCAAATATATCTAATGAACAATCCTATGTACTTTTCCTTCGTTAATCTATCGCTTCATTACTTAACAACCGAATACAAAGCATTACATTTTCACCAGTCACAAAAAATTTATACTGCATAACAAGTTTATTTATTTTGTATCCTTAGTATACCGCCATCATTCAATATTGTGAACCAATTTATATTTTTAACAAATGGTAGCAATACTTGCTTAATTAACAATAAACTTTAAAATAATTCGTAATGAGATCTTTTTTCAAATATCCTAAATAATATTATTAGTTGAATAAGCTCTAGGCATAGCATAATCCTAATATTCAGATTGTATTGGTTTCAGAAATTTTTTTTGCATCTTCAAGATTCAGGGTGTCAGGTCCAGCAGAGATATTTAAGCTTATGAAGAAGAACAGAGTGACCTTTATTAAAGTTTACTTTGTATTGAACTTCATCTAGTTTATCGTGATATTAACGAAAATGTCTACTGATAACAGATCGTTTGAAGTTGTCACCTAAGGACCTTTAATTATAAATGTCTAATGAGCTAATTCCTAATGAACTCTGTTCCTTTTTTAAATCACTTTCTACACAAACATGCATTTTGGATATATTATAACAATTCACTAAAGTTATCTCATTACACTTTTTTAACTCATAGCAATCAGAATCTTGTCACATAAGGATTGGGGCTAGTTGAAAATCTTTACTATTATTGCACCTTCCTCGGATGTTCCCCAACGTTCCATAAATGACACCTTGGTGGTTTTCAGTTCAAGGAAGCGGTGCGGGTTATTAGTGTAGCGCGTTGCCGGTGGTGTGTGGGGGGGAGTTGCCGGGCGAGGAGGGTGGGGAGGGCGGTCACCTGACGCGGCCCGAGGGCGAGCGCAAGTGTGAGCGGATGTAGCCGGTGCGGTAGTCCATGGCGTCGCGGTTGCGCCCCGAGCCTGGTTGTCCGCGCTGGCGACGACGGCTCCATCTGACGGACATTTTGTTTTGAATTTACATTTCCCCTCATCAGTATACCTGGTATCTCGGCGTTGGTTCTTCGACTGCACAAACTACTGTTTTTGTTTTTTAATTATTGTAGTAAATTGAGAGCAATTATTTAAGCAAAACATCTTATATTGTTTTATAGCAAAATTAATTTTTCGAAATGTTAATAGTAACAGACGTGGAACAATTATGGATTCTAAGAGAGCATTTAAGGAGCAATTATTTGGCATACAGTTTAATTAAAAAAAATATTCTGCGCTAACTTCCTTTCCGTGTACGCGAATAGTACATTGTGTGCGTAAACCATACGCAGCACTTTAATGTAATATGAAGTGAGTTCCACCCTGTTTCAAGTCAGTTCCTGACGCATAGACACATTTGTGCGTCGATACACGTCTACTGCAACGTGTATCTATTAGGAGATTACTAAAACGAGACTCACCGATTGTCAATTTTTTTCTAAACTAATCCTTCAAAAGCCGTTGCTCTAAAAACCGTTAGGAATACATTAAAGTCTTTACACACATTATTTACACAGCTAAAGCATTATAACAGTTTATCAAATGGCACAAAATGTCATCAGAAAAATATGACTGCTACGCAGAAGCTATATTGTCAAAAGAATGCTTGCAATCACAAGGCGTTTACTCTTAATTTACTCGGAATATATATATATATATATATATATAAATTTGCACACCATGTGCAGTTTGATCCAACTTGAGAGATAGGATAGTTTATTTTCCCATGAGTGACCCACTTTTTTTGCGATTTTAAGGATTTTTAATAGGACATGACAAAAGGTCGTCGAAAGGGTCAAAACAATGTCTGCCTGGCTAGCTAGTATTTATATAAAAAAAACATAGGCTCATAGTCAATACTGACATAATATATCAAAACCCAAAGTCCAATAACATCCAACCGTGATTATTACAAACCATATTACTATTTACACTACACTACAGGACTCACCACTGCCACGCGGTAGTCGAATGAACAATAAAACTGAAACATACCTGAGTAATCGCATGATATAGTCAGGCCAGTTGTCCGGAAACATGACCAGGAAAAAGGCCACCGCGATTAGGATAATGCCGGCCAACTTCATGCCCGCGAACTGCACACCGTACACTAACACGTCCAAGGCTGTAACAATTATCAAGGGTCATTTTCATCTATCCACCCTACTCTTTCATAAATTGCCTCAAAGGGAGGATTACTTCATAGTTGCCACGCTTGGCAGGCAGGTTGGCAACCGCACGTTTTTATTATTTTGAGCTGTGATCAAGAAGATGCTGAAGTCCATCTGGTTTAGTTTCCGTCTGCCGCCTCTTACAACACCCACGAGATGATGGGATTGTGGATATTCTTACACCGCCTACGCCTCTACACTTAAGCAAGGTTTAGACGAAGCCAGTGTTGACTGCCAGTTTGACTGGCAGCACTGGATTGTTATTGGCCTCGTATAAACAGTATTTCAAGACAAGCCAGCGCTGGCTGCCAGCACTGGCGGGAATAGAGCGCCTGCCTATTTTTCAAGCAAGTGACTTCCACCCGCGTGCTCCGCAACCCCCGCGACAAAATTAATATTATGTAATATAAAAATTTTACTGGTGATATTATACCAATTCCTATATTTGTTGTATATAGGTATATGATAAACATTATTTTTAGTTCGTCTAAAAAATCATTAATTTAATACAATGATTCACAAGAATAATCTAGGAATGACATGAATCCATTTTTTAATTTAATTGCTTTATAATTAAGATTTTACAAGCATTAATCAAAACGTCGAATTATGCCACAAGGAATTTATATTTGTAAAAACAAATAATAAATAGCGACATAAAAGTGTGCCGTATGTGGGCGACACGGTCTAAGAGAATCAATTTTCACATTTCGTCCGAGTCATAAGTCTTGACTATGGGACAGATTAGAGATACCACATAGCCTCGGATAGCTCACTATTACAAACAAGCATATTCACCACTATACTTTTTAAGGGGAAGGACTAGAGGAAAAATTAAAAGCAATTAAAATTGTTCACCTGCAGAGACTGGTACAGCGGTAATGAGACCGAGCGAGACGAATATATTGTACGTCACAATGTTGCCAAATTGAAACACCAGGTGGAATACTGAAACAAAATATAAAACGAACATTCTTAAATATTTTTAAGTTACCACTATGAAAATCAATGATTTTCAAAAAATCGGGTAAGTGTTTTCACCCCGGTTTTTGAAAATTGAATTCTCATCAGATCTCGACATTTCGAGGTCCTAAGAAGCTATTCTGGCAATTTTTGTGATGATGTCCGTAACTTAAAAAACTCATCAAATATTTTTTTTGTAAGTAATAAATGTTTTTAAGGTTAAAAAACTGCGTCAATTGTTGCAAACCGCATCAAAATCAAAAAGCTTGAATAGCTCAAAAAGGTGAAATTCGAATCAATTTGCATTTGAAATTAGCGTGAAAGTTGCAGAAACGGCCTATAGGGTCAACCGTATTTTTTTTTTGTTAAAACTGTTATTTTAAAAATATTTATTGACCTTTGATATTGCATTGTTTTATCATAAGTTGTATTTATTGTATATGAAATAAAATATATGAATTTTATACGAAATATGTAATCCGGCTTTAAAATTAAAATTGTTAAGGATGTATTTATAACTTTATTGATACATCGCGTGCGTGTTAGTACTAGGGATGGGCCGAATATGGATTTCACCGAATACGAATGTTCTGTAAAACTTTTATCGCCACTAGCCGCAACATAGCAGGAGGGACACTGGTCTGTTCTTCCAATTTATAAAGTAATCCAGAATGCCACACCCTGTCGAACGCCTTCTCGATGTCGAGAAAGACGCCCAACGTAGTGCGGCCACGGTTGTAATCGGCCGCAAGCAGGTGCAGCACTCTGGTCAGCTGTGTTGCTGTGGAGTGACCCCTCCTGAATCCGTGCTGCTCCGCCCGAAGTTGGATGCACGGGCGGAGGCGTCTTAGCAACAATCTTTCAAGTAGTTTAGCTATGTGTGGTAGCAGCGTGATCGGCCTGTAGCTGGCAGCTCTACGCCTGTCCTTCCGGGGTTTCGGCAAGACGATAATTTTGCCTTTCTTCCAGTCCTCCGGGAAGTGGGATGTCCGCAATATCCCATTGTAGAGTCGACCAAGCTCTACTAGGACTCTATGGGGCAGCTGTCGGAGTGCAGCGTTGGTAATCCCGTCGTGCCCGGCGCCTTCCTCGGTTGCAGGCGGGCTGCTGTCCACCGCAGTTCAGCGGGGGAGATGAACCACTCTCCTACAAGAGGCGGCGCGGGCGACGACAGGAACTCCTGTACGCGACTCTCCTTTTGGGCATGAAGCTCCAAGTACTCCGCACTTGCTGGGTTCGGCATAAATTGCTCCTCGAAGTGCTCTACTAGGATATCCGCTCTACCCTTGGCATCGTAACGACGTTCGCCCGCGTTGTTGGTCAGCGGGCAAACGGGAGGTTTGGCTTTAGTTAACTGTCGGTTCAGTTTATAGAACGACGCATCATGCTCTTCCGCCTTCCATATGCGCCGCTCCCAGGCATCTCCTCTGTGTGCCTGGACTGCAACCGACAGTTCCTCCGACAAGGTGTTCAATTTCGTCTTGATTCTCGGGCAGCGAGTACGCGCCCAGAGTCTCCTTAGGGCCCTTTTTCTCTTGATCTGCACGCAGATGTGTCGCGGCAGATCATCCCTTCTAGTGGACATCGGGACGATCGTAGAAGCAGCGTTGAGGGCCTCTTGTATCGCCTTTGTCATGTTAGTGGCTGCGGCCTCTACGTCGTCCGCTGTATTTAAGGGGTGGTGTGCTGGAGGTCTCTCCTGCAGGTGTTTGTGGTAGAGCCTCCAGTCGACACGTGTCTTGATTATTCTGGGCGGCGTAGTCACAGCCTTTAGGCCAAGGGTAATTAAGATCGGGAGGTGCTGTGAGTCCAGGTCGTACAGCACCTCTACCACTATCGGGTAGTTAATGTTCCTAGCGAGCACGATGTCCAATACATCCGGACGACTTCGTGGATCCGTCGGAACATGAGTGGGTTCTTCGGGACCTAAAACGTCATAGCCGTGTCTTTCGGCGTCTTCGAAAAGTGCATGACCCGGCGGGTTGATCAGTCTGGATCCCCACGCCGGGTGTTTGGCGTTTAGGTCCCCGGCGATGATGGTCGGTGTTTCGCCTTCCATTACCGTCCGGACGTCTGAGGAGCAAAATTGAGTCCCTAGCGGGCGGTATGCTGCGTAGATCCTAAGTTCCTCGCCCGCCGCCTCCATTTTTATGCCGATAGAGCGCATAGTTTGGTAATCCGGTAAGTCAAGTTCTTGATGGACGATGTTCCTTCTCACTAGGACCGCTGTCCCTCTGTAAGCGGCCCCTTGAGAGGTGACCTCGTCCCTCCTATACAGATGGCAGTTAGGCAGCTTTATGCGTGTGCTCGGATTAAGTTTCGTCTCTCCCAGCAAGATGACTTGTACGTCTTGTTGTTGGGCGACGGTGCGGAGTTCTTGTAGCTTCTGCTGGATTCCAACTGGGTTCCAGTAGAGAAGGCGCAGGTTAGATTCCTCCATAGTGCCGAGCCAGGAGGTTCGCCAGCGCCTTCATGACTGCTGTGATAGGATCGGTCCCGGCTCTGATGTCTGCCAGGACCTGGCTGCCGACTTCGATTGCGATGCCAACCAGACGTTGGATGGCGTCGGCAGTCTCGAAGCCGGCTGTTGGTGTTCTAGGTGCAGGAGTTGGCGCTGGTCTCGGGTGTTGGTGTACTGCTCTTTGTGTATGGGTAGAGCGCGCTCTATGCGTAGAGCGGGCTCTATTTTCTGATAGAGCCCTTTCTGGCACTCTACCCATTCTGGCTTTGTCTTCCTTGGTAACCTGCGCCTGGGCTATCGTTACCGCTGGGGTTGGGGTAGAGGTTGCTGCCTGAGGAGGAGGCTGCACCTTCTTCTTCTTCCTCCCCCGCTTACTCCACTGGGTGGTTTGGCGCTCTGTGGCGTCGTTAGCGGGGGGCTGGAGAGTCGCCCCGGTGGTTGCCTTCGACGTGGTGGTGGTGGGCACCACCGTTTCTATGGGTGCCGTGACGGGTGGAGGGGGGGTAGGCTGCCTTCCCTTTCCTCTAATTGTGGTCCACCCGTCTTCCTGGACCACGGCCCTGGGACGACTTTGGGGGACCCTCTTGGGCTCCTCTGGGAGTAGTCCCGGTAGAGTAATCCCCTGCTTCCTTGCAATCCTCCTCAGGACTGGGCAGCGGCGATCATTGGCGGTGTGGTTCTTAGCGCAGTTTGCGCATCGCGGTTCCTCATCTCTACCCCTTGGGCAGTTACTGGCGATGTGGTCTCCAGCATAGCGAACACACTTCACTGGCCTGAAGCAGTTGGTGGATGTATGTCCAAAGGCCTGGCAGCGGTGGCATTGTGAAGGGCCCGCCCTTCCTTGCCAGGCCTCTATGACGACTCCTCTCATGAAGAGGAGCTCGTCGACTTGGTAGAGCTCGTTGAGGCGCTCCAGGCTCAGGTGGTCCAGCTGCGCGAAGTAGAGGCACCCAGGTCTGCCTCTACGGGGGGGGGATCCCTTTGACGTATCTGATCGGGAACCCCTTGGCCCTGATAGCCCCCTCTATCGCGGTTGGATCCGTGCCCACTGGTAGTCCCCGTATGCCCACTTTCGTGGGCTTGTCCTCTTCGGGGGTGTAACAGTACCAGGACATGGCTGGTACTTTCTCCGTGATTTCGATAAGGTACTTTTGTACCGTCCGGAATTCTTCCGGACTCTGGGGGGTGAATCTGACCCCCTTGCCGAACGGACGAGCATTCGGTGGGTGGCCCAGCTTCTTGTTAAGTACCTCGAAGTGCTTCGTCCAATCCGGCAAGCACTCAGCCACTATAGGTGGGTACCTTTTAGCCGATTCTTCCGGCGGCTTTGGTGTTTCGGCTGTCTTGGTCCTTGGTACCGCCGGGGCAGCTACCAGTTGGGCATAGCTGGTCGAAGGCCTCTGACCATCGTCCGATGGCCGGCCTGACGGGTTGGTGGTAGGCGCGGACGGTGAGTGTCCGGCAGAAGTATTCGGCGCTAGGGTCGCATACGTGGTGGCACTCCACCCGTATGACCCCTCTCCTCCCTGTTCCAGATCAGCACCATCCATACTGGTGTGTTGTTCCGGTGTTCTGGGTGGGGTGGGTTTAGTCGGCGATGGCGATTTGGGTGGTGATCTTCTAATCGGTTTCTCTGGTTGGTGATCTGAATCACCCTCGGATGTTGAATAATCCGAGGAGTTGGAAGAACCGAAGCATCGCCTCTTTTCCTGGAGGGATGCTGCTGTCTCTGGTGGTGTATGTCTCCTCAACGTCTTCTTGGACCGCTGGTGTTGTGGGAACGGTTCCCGCCCAGTCGTACCTTCAGGTACGATGGGCGAGAGCGCGGTCCTCGGTGCGGGCTCCTTATCCGGTGAGGAGGGTTTCCGTGTCGGGATCTGGGAGTAGGAGGACACCACTCTAGTCCTTTCAGGATAAAAGATATCGCGGTACGCGATTGGCCGGTCTAGTACGCCAGGACGGTCGGGTGGTCTTCTTGGTTTCGGCTTGGGTGGGGGTTCCCCCTTGTCCTTATCGGACATACTGAGAACCTACCTACGTCAGTCAGGTAATCTAATTTACGGCCCTGTCTACAATATGGTGTATAAGATGGTGGCTTTCCACACTTGGGGCACTGCCTACCCCTTTTGTAATCAAAAGGGTTGGGGGAAGTGCTAAGGTGGCACTTTAAAACGCGACTAGACACAGGATGCACGAAGCGCATAAAGTGCCAAGAATCACCTAAGGGCCGGTGACCTCGACGCCTCACGGAATCACGGGACTCAACGTTCGGCGGAGTATGTCGTACCGGCGGTCATTTGTAGCCACTGATAACTGCAAACGACGCACACCTAGGAGATCCTTGATGATTCGATGTGTACTGGTAGCCTAGTTAGTTGATGTTTTAGCTTAACCGATTGGTCAACCGCAGACTATATAAAAACTATGAATGATGATGATATATGAAGTTACGTCTTCTGTATGGGATTATTTACTAATTTGTGTGAGTAATTAATGAAACAGCTATCCAGATGGTGATTTTTTTTAATAAAATAAGAGTGAATAATGAGCGCACAGTCCACCTAAAAGTAAGTGGGTATTGTAGCGTTAAAACATCTACATCTATTAAAATTCAAAATTCAGAAGAAATTCGCGGTCTCTCCTAAGAACTAAGATGGAATGCCTTGTTTCCAGTAAAAAAGGTCTCCGCCTCTCCACACTCATCACGAAATACAGCAGCATCGAACTGACACATTCATGCAACCGTCATAGTGTAACTGCAGCATGATGTATGGACTCTAGTTCTGGCGCGCTCTAAGCAGTGAAGACGTTTTTTTTTGTTTGGAGGCCTTTACTGACCTAGCAAGGCCACGCTGGCGATCAACAGGTGTAGCCAGGGCATGCGCTGCGCCGGTAACATCTCGGAGCCGGTAAGGTACAGCGCCAGGCACACGGGCCACAGCAGCGACGCGTTAACCGTGCCCAGGATCGAGAAGAACAACGCCCGCTGTCCGGGGTTCACCTCGCCCATCACTTTTCTGAATAGCACCTGAAAAAAAACAACTTTATTCAATCGAAGTGTTGCCATTCATCTTTATTTCCATACTAGCTACCCGCCCGGTTTGCTTGGGTTAGGAGGTAAGGACCAAAACAAGAAAAAAAAACCCCAAATATTTCCGGGTAAAAGACATAGCTAAGGTCACTCTTGGCATTGCTCTCTATCTGTAACGGAATTTTGCACACAACCGGTTCAACCATTGCGAAGATTAGCACAGACAAACAAACAGAAAGACAGACATAAAAATTACAAATGGTTATTCATGTCGATGGCCTACAAATAACCCCTGAGCTCCATAAACAGCAGGTACTTTGAAATTACAGACAGACACTTTGATTTA
Organism: Parnassius smintheus behrii; assembly: GCA_036936625.1. Lineage (NCBI taxonomy): Eukaryota > Metazoa > Arthropoda > Insecta > Lepidoptera > Papilionidae > Parnassius > Parnassius smintheus. The sequence continues at coordinate 26,031,719 of JAUPFT010000014.1, read as the reverse complement.
ATTCATATGTGTATAGATTATTTAAATAGGATTGTATAAATGTACGGTATTCTACTGAGTAGAATATCGTACATTTTGTATAATATTTCTCGTCGGAAACCAATGTCCAGAAATCTAGACCAGGGCTAGATCCTTGCTTTTGAAATATTACATAAATGAAAGAGCTGCTGCGTAAAAAAAGAAGATAAATAACGTGATAGAACCAGTTGTTGATTATGATGCGGTCTGGTCTGTATATTTATACATATAAATATTACTCTCGGCGTCGACATACGGAATAACGTTCAGTATCGCGGTCACTTGGAAGGTAAGGCCAAATTGGCCTCTAAAAATATTGGTGTGCTGAGAGCGGGACAATATTTCATGCCGGACACCACTTGCAACTTTACAAGGTGCCAGTTTGGCCTCACATGGAATACTGTTCTCATCTCTGGATCGGGTCACCTCGCAGTGTCGCATCTATCACGAGGAGTGCTCAGAGGAATTGTTTGGACTAGTTCCAGCCGCTCTATTCCACTAGCGCACATCGCGACAAAACTCGCGATACCATCCCTAACATCTGGATGGTTGGTGGTCCACTACTGTGCGATTTACAAGAAGTTTCCTTCCCCGCACAGCTTCCTTGTGGAATCCACTACCACCAACGATGTTTCCAGACCGATACGACTTAGGGGCTTTCAATAAAAAAGCCTACACTTTTGTAAAAAGCCGGCCACGCATCTGCAATCAGGTGAGCCTACTCGTTTTCCCCCTCTTATATTTAAAAAAATCTTATATGTTTTTTGCCTTGCAACGATCGACTGGACTAATAGCCGCGATCGACTGGTTGGCCACCCCTAGTTTAGAAGATGTATAGAGTATTTTCCAAAACGGAGTCTTATTAAATATGCAAAGGACGTAGCCTTACAATTACGTTTAACGTAATTTATAAACAGCGATTATATCGCATTTTTCCTTCTATTTATTACAACTAGTAACGCCTGTGCTCGAAATTGCAAGACCAATAATAATTGTTTTTGTAAGCTAATTCTTCTAAAATCGATATAAGACATCCAGCAAACATAAACATTTTAACATTTCCGAAAAAAAATGTTCTAGGTTTGAAGGAGGAAATAGATACGAGATGATGATTTTATCAATATTTCTTAGATATAAACAAGTCGATCTGCAGTTATCTCGCTCGGTTGCCGAGCTAGGTCGTTCGGGCATAACACTATAGCAATAGATCTATCATGAGCTATTCTTCAAATGTATTGGTACGCCCGATAGGAATAAATTCTATGAATTTCAGAATTTCTGCTCCTTTTTTTACTGAATTTCATAGTATAAGTATAGTTCTTTCTTAATTTTTGATCGTTACTAATTTGGATTTCAATATTTTGTGTCGAAATTTAATGTGAGAAATCAACATACTACTGGACTGGTGTTCGGCATTATTATGTTTTTTTTTTGAATATTTATTATTATAATTTAGAGCTATAGTGGAAACGTCTTATGAAAGTTTTATATCCCCATTACACCTTATAAAAGTATAATTAAAACTTAATACAAATAAGTTAAGTTTAGATGAAACTAATTCTTACCGATTTTATCACGTATAATTTAACTTTTTAATTCCCGACGTTTCGAGTGCTTTACTGTACCCATGGTCACGGGGGGGACTGAAATTTTGACGTCCCCATGATATAAGGCTACCTTCAGTTTTTGAAATAAATTTTTGCTCCAATCTACGCAGAATGAGTTTATATTGTCTTGATGTCTTGCAGTGGTATGCTTGGGTTTGGATTTAATTATGTTAATTATAGCCAAGCAGATGGTAGCACCCATCCATCTTATCTATTGAAGTTAGGAAGTTTTTTTTTTAATTTCAATAGCCTCGCGAACCATCCTAAGTAGGAATCGATGCTCTTTTGCGAGGATTTTTGGTTTATCAAATCTAATATGTGATTGGGTCGATCTTTAACATGTACCGACATTCCGGGAAGTCTGCATTCTGAAAGTTTAATGTGTAGCGTTGGCGTAAATATAACAAATCATTAAGTTAAGTTTAGAATTGAGTTATGATGGAAATTGCCAGTATGAAAGTAATTCGGGGGCTCGTGTATCCACATTCTACTCGGAGAGATGTAATGACCTTTGTTTCAAGTACTCTCATACCGAGAAACGTAACCTAGCACTGACACAAATTGTAAGAGCTACACAATACTAAAATTAAACACACGTTTTTTTGCTTCTTTTCATTTCATTGTTGTTTTAACTATAAAATACAATTTGGAGAATTATACAAACAATTTAAACATTCATAAATCGTCATAGATCCTTTAACATTTCACACATCTCTTCCTAGGATAATCAGGAGAAAATCAATAAGTGGTGACCGTAATTCGCAATCGCAGAATAAATTCTAAGGTTACTTCACCAAATTACAGGCTTCATAAAACCGGTAGCTTATTTAATTATATTTGTGAAATTAATTAACATAGTAAAATTGTAACAAAATAGAACCCTGTTTATCGTCGGTTCTTCTCTGAGCTCTTGTTTTTCGAACCGGTGCGGTGTAGATTTTGACATTCTTTCTTATAGGACTTTTAATCGTCTGATAAATGTTATCAACTAAATTATAAACTGACGGAACACAAACATTAAACAATTGCACGATTTTACTCATACAACTAATTTTTAAATTGTTTATGTTGTATTCTATCATATGCATAACTTTTATCTGAGGATTGCAAATAAGCCCTAAAACGAAAAAATGACATTTGCAATTGTATAATTTAATTGTACATAATACATTTCGTGGTCAGTCTGCGAATACGCATTGGAGCAGCGGGGCGGACTTATGGCAGCATCCCTAACAGAAAGAAGAGGAGGCTTGTGTCAGCAATAGAATGTATATAGGCTGTATTACTTGTTTACTTTTAACCCTATTAAAGCATACGGCTAAATTTTAGCTTTGAGCAAAACATACCAAATAGTACGGCAATTATACCGCTGTAAATGTTAAAATACATTTAAGAGTTTAATTGTTACCTTAAAGGTAAGTTCAATGTGAGATTTTTATATCACGCACTAGCGTGCCCTTTACATCGCATGTTCAACGAACATAAAAATATTAATTCTAATTTAATAATCGCAAGAAAAATCACACGTCTACTTCTTTACATAATCAAAATCGAAACTTTATAAACGAAACTCTTTATTAGGGTTATTAGGTTATTAGTTAAAACACGTAAGGTCGTTGTGGAGTTTCGAAGAGATTTTGTAATAGACTTTGTTGATTGTAAACAAAGATTGGGTGGTGAAGTAGTATTCCCGTCGAGTGGAGCCCTACAATTAACTATATCATCGTTCAAATTCAAATTCATTTATTTGCCATAATGCACGTGTACAATAAAGTATGATCTTAAATTATGTCTAATGACCCATTTACATTCTACCACTTTATATGGTGTGCAAATATTTTATATGTATATATACTGTTAGATTATTGAGTATAAATATTTCTTTTTATGTCAAGTTTCTAAACGATTAATAATGGGTGCGTTTGGCAGAAAAAAGCGCTAGCAAGTGCTTGTAAGCAAAATGGCGATCGTAAGCGGTAAGCGCTGTCAAATCGTAAGTAGCTATTTTCCTCCAGGACACGATGTTAGTTTTAACCGAGGAAACTAACCTAATTTAAATATATGTTTCTTAAGTATTCATATTAAAAACTTACCAATCATGAATTTTTAATAACATGTATATGTTTATTCATGTAATTATATTACTTAAAACTAATATTGCACAAAACAACTTATAAACTCTACTTCAAAACAAACAAATTAAATAAGCAAAATGGCGGATTGTGTCAGCGCTACTGAAGTAGCAATCGTGTCCTGGCGGAAAACTATTTCAGCGCTTATAAGCGCTTGCTAGTGCTTTTTTCTGCTAAACGCACCCAATTTTTTTAAGATATTCTTTTATTATCTACATTATTCCTATATAAAAATAGTTGAGACTCAATTTTAATTTCTAACGTTTAAGAATTATAAAAATAACTCTTACTAATAATCAATATTTTACAAATAATTATATTCACATAATTAATCACTCAAATAAAAAAGTACTTATGTTTCAAATGTTATTGTAACTAGACAACTAGCGAGCCAAGATGGCGGCATTGGACTGAATAAGTGACGAAGCGTGATTTGTTAAAATTGATTAAATAATTAAAAAGACATCCAGACCTATCAATTTTATAATACAAAAAAAATGTAAACAACAAGTGGGAATACAATTTCGTACATTTATAATTAATTGATGTCAATATCATGTCATTTAAGTAATCGGTTTTAAAATGTCACATTGGGTGCGTTTGGCAGAAAAAAGCGCTAGCAAGCGCTTATAAGCGCTGAAATAGTTTTCCGCCAGGACACGATTGCTACTTCAGTAGCGCTGACACAATCCGCCATTTTGCTTATTTAATTTGTTTGTTTTGAAGTAGAGTTTATAAGTTGTATTGTGCAATATTAGTTTTAAGTAATATAATTACATGAATAAACATATACACGTTATTAAAATTCATGATTGGTAAGTTTTTAATATGAATACTCTAGAAACATATATTTAAATTAAGTTAGGTTCCCCGGTTAAAACTAACATCGTGTCCTGGAGGAAAATAGCTACTTACGATTTGACAGCGCTTACCGCTTACGATCGCCATTTTGATTACAAGCGCTTGCTAGCGCTTTTTTCTGCCAAACGCACCCATTGTGTAATGATTATTCTTAATTGTCAATGTCCATACTTTCAGTTTGTTTGTAATTAATTATTAGATATATATCAGTATTACTGACTTCAGATTTGTTTTCTACAAAAAGACATAAATTCATTTAGGTCGTAAAAATATTTTTCTTTTAACCATTGTATCAACTTTTTTTAAACATGGTTAAAGGCAACTCTTTAAAGTCTTTGGGTATTTTGTTATACACCTTTATAGCATTTACGTACGAGTTCCTTTCATACAATTTGAGCCTGTAATTATAATGTAAGCAAGTATAATCTATGTTTATTTCTAGGAGCTACATTTCGTTCAGTTACATCTATGTATATGTCTTTCAAAGTGTTCAGGATGTTGTTTTACAAATATGCATATTTCTTTAATGTACAAGCATGTTAATGTCAAGATATTGTACTTTTTAAACAAGGGCTTACAGCTATCCGTATACCCTGCTCCATAGATTGAATTGCCCCACACTAAAAAGGTATGGAATAGAATAGAATATTTTTTATTCAACATAGATTAGATTACAAGAGTACTTATTGAAAATCATTTTTTAACTTACCACTGGTTCGGAAAAAACTGTTCAGGGAAAAACCAGCAAGATACCCAACGGTCTTTTTTTAATAAAAATATTTTACAAATATTATTTTACACAATTAGTATGAAGAGTTTGGAAACAGCATCGTAGCGATCTTCTCATTCCCAGGGGTTATTTACCAATCATGTATTCTTTAGTAGTATCATAACCCTTACTAAACAATTTTAGCTCAATTAAAATTTTAAACTTTTTGTTAGATAAGGCCTACATACGAATAGTAGTAGGTATGACTAAGCTATATGTACAGTATTACTACCGTATAATAAGTGTGCTGGCATACCCCAAAACTAGATTGTACAACTTGTGTGTGTTTACTGCTGGTCGTATGAGGAAGCTCAAAGTCGTGATGATCTTAGGAATGAACATATCAGCAGTAGAACCAGAGTGACCGACATAGCCCAACGGATTAGTAAGCTGAAGTGGCAATGGGCCGGCCATATAGCTCGAAGAACCGACAACCGATGGGAAAAAAAGCTTTTCAAGTGGCAGCCTCGTACCGGCAAGCGAAGTGTAGGGCATCCCCCCACTATAGTACGTTTCTAGGGCAAGCGGAAAAAAGTACATTGGCCTCAAGTATTATGTTAGCATCGAAACAAAACGACAGTTATTGCTTCCATACATTTCTTTATAGATTACGAATCGTTATGCGCTAAGCGTGTCTCGTGGTACGGGGTAGGGTGAAGGAAGGGGTCATTCAGATAATAAACCTGTTTTATCGCAATTTGCGATAGGTCTCACGCCGTGCGTATTTGAGAAAGCGGATGGAGCAGAACTCATTCTTCATTTTGCTTTGGGGTGCATTTGTAGATAATTTGAGATTTAAAATTTTCGGTTATAGCAGTTGTTTTAATTTTTATTAAGTTTGTTTCGTTAGTTGTATTATTACGTTATGTATTAAAGTTTTTGTTATTGTTTTGTGACGTTTTGTATATTATCACTAGTATGAAATCGGGTCCATCGACATGACAATCTCATAAAGACTTTACGTCACCACGAAAGAAGCGGAAAGTGTCGCATTTTTCGGAAACCAAAAAAATAAATATTGTAAACATCTATAAATATGTGAAAGCAACGTGGTCTAGTGACGTATTATGTATAAAACGGATATGAAAAAGAAGACTGCCGATATTTTAGGTTATAATCAATGATACAGATGAATAGTCTGTCAAGTGTTTCTGACAATCTATTATGAGACGTTTTATGCATGCTTCAAGGTTGGCTGTTTTAAAATCTACTTACTTACCTACTTATTAAAGTACTTACCTACTATTAACGTAATAATGAAAATTGTAATAACTTCTATTCTTAGAAGTAAGAATAGAAGGAGAGTTAATTGAGCAAGTGGATGATTCCGTATATTTGGGATGTGTATTCAGCAGGGATGGGAGATATGATAAGGATATTGAACGTCGAGTGAATGCAGGAAATAAAGTAAATGGGGCTCTACACTCTATTGTGAAAAGTCAGAATGTGTCAAAAAAGGCACGTATGGCAATTCACAGTGCTGTATTAGTCCCTACTTTAACGTATGGTAGTGAAAGTTGTGTATGGCAGAAGAAGCACGAGAGTAGAATAAATGCAGTAGAAATGCGGTCGCTAAGGTGTATGTGAGGGCTGAATCTGAGTGACAGGGTGAGAAACTGTGTGATACAAGAAGAGTGTGGTTTGCAAGATGATGCGGTGACCAGGAATACGAAAGGAATGCTTCGGTGGTTTGGTCATGTAGAAAGAATGAATGCGGAGAGACTGACAAAGCAAATATATTTTGCAGAAGTGAATGGAAGAGTCGGAAAGGGACGTCCTAGGCGAAAGTTTGTCGACCAAATTGGCGATATACTAAAAATGGGCCAAATTAAGAGTACCCTTAACCGACGAGCATGTATGCGTAGGTATATGGATGTGGAAGAGGCGAGAGAGGTATGCCAGGATCGTGCGAAATGGAAGTCTGTAGTCTCTGCCTACCCCTCTGGGTGACAGGCGTGAGTGTTTATGTTTATGTAATAAACGATACAATAAATTAATATTAATTTGCTTTTTAATTCATTTAGGTACAGGATAATCTTCTTTCTTTTGTGGCGGCGCTGTCGTCGCGCCGCAAGCGAAAACACACCGAAGCCTAAATCACGCTATCAACATTCCGAATCTAAAACAGCATATATAGAACATCTCCGAACTATCACCAGGAGTGTTGGCCGCTCCCCGGGTAGAACACCTTGCCCGGCGGGAGATCTCCCCTTTTCCTACTACGGCCACAGTGGTGACCACCCGACGTGATCTGAACACGCAACCAACAACCTTCGGGAACTACAAGTTCAAGCCTTCGTTATTATCCTCAAGAACTCCCACCATTCACTATTGAGAATCGTCTTCTGCAGTCTTCAGTTCCTGCAAGCCAGTCCAACTTGTCTTCATCTCGACTCACCGCAGATTTATAAAGCAGACTTCTGGAACTTGCTCCGGCACATCGTTCTCACCGGCATCACTTGCCAGTGCGTAGTACGGCATGCATTACACATCGCCATATTATTCGCACCGGAGTCACTTGCCCTTACGCACACAGCATGCATTCCCCACCGGCATTAAAAGGACACACCGGCAATCGGACTGCACTATCGACCTCCGGTCTGAGCAGGGGGGTGGTGTGGCGCCGCAAGCGAAAACACACCGAAGCCTAAATCACGCTATCAACATTCCGAATCATAAACAGCATATATAGAACATCTCCGAAATATCACCAGGAGTGTTGGCCGCTCCCCGGGGAGAACACCTTGCCCGGCGGGAGATCTCCCTTTTTCCTACTACGGCCACACTTTATTATTTAATAATAGACATAGGGCCTGTAAAGAACTTCGCACTCGGCACCCTTATCTTTCACTCTGATGATATATGTAATGATAAAAGGACAAAAAAATGAACCTTAACAAAAAAGATTGCCTACCCCGATGATATCGTCAAAGGTCAATTTACTTTTTTCCGCCTGCCCTAGAAACGTATTGTTACGAGCTTGAGGTTCGTGACAATAAAATTTCAAAATTCAGAAAGTTTAGTTCTTCGGTTTGAGACTAGATGGCGCTAGTGCCGTCGACTTCAGCGCGTAACAGTATTATAGATGGAGTGACGACCTGGTAAGGCATGCAGGAAGTCGATGGATGCAGGTGGCTCAGGACCGTGCTTTGTGACATTCCTTGGGGGAGGCCTATGTTCAGCAGTGGACTTGTGAAAGACCGTAATGATGATGAATGGTGAAGTGTGATGTGTTGTGTCGGAATAAAGATTTGTCGTCTATTTGTCTATTGTCTATCCCGATTAAGAACCCAAACATACAGACACGTTGTCACCCTTGAGAACTAAAGATAGAAGGCATCATTACAGTGTAGTGAGTCATTTTTTTCTTTACTATCTTTATTTAAAAACGATAACACTAGGATTTTCTCATGTAGCAGGTAGTTTACAAACTTAAATTGCAAAGGACAAACATACAGACCCGGAACAATTATTTGTAGGCCATACAAATACTTGTACCACGCGAGATTCGAGCCCGCGGCCCTCAGGGCCTTATTTTTCTGTACCGTCTATAGGGAAAGTCCATGTTGCAGTGGACTTTTGAGAGGCTGTAATGAATTAAGGGATGAATTAATGAAATTATTGAGGACGATGTGTGCTATTTTTTTTTCTAAAAGTGTATGCTGTTAGCCGCAGGGCTGCTGCTTCATCGAAATAGACTCGTAAGCGAGGATTACGAACTATTGAGTGAAACTCCAACTGCAGTCCTGAGGCACATCGGCCCGTGATTTTGGAGTGAGGCTCCTCGAGCTAGAACTCGAGCGAGGGGGCTCTGTATGACTCAAGGGGCCCTCGGAAGGAGGTACGAATCTCGACTTGAACCACTATCAGAATGAGCGAGACGGGTAGAAAACTAAAAACGCCCCATATCGCGGGTGCTGAACCTCGTGTATGGCGTGTGCCTGTGACTTCGCGTTCTCCGGCGAACGCAATGTGCCCCAGAGTTCCGTACTAGTACTGTGCCTGAATGTGCTTGTGCATGGTGTTCGCGAATCGGAGTCCCTTTCCTGTGGAGGGTACGTCCTGATGAGGGTAGATACTTTCAAGTCCCCTGGCTGGTGATAAATTTAACTGCTGATATAAGTGTATACATTTTATCAATTGTATTGTATGTTGTTGTTATATATGAAATAGTAACATGGCTCTTCCAAAAGACCCCAGAGTTTGTCGTCAGTTCTTTTTTGAGAAAGTAATGTTGTAATATTTTTAAACCAAATTTTGACGTTCATAAGAGCTTTGTACAAATCTGTATTTATTCAAAAGTTATAACTTGATCTTACCATATGAATGACATTTTAAGCTACGTTAATTGTTTTTTTGCTTAACACTTCCTCTCTGATCTTTTACTACCTCCTCTAGAACCATGCTAGTACGGTGGCTAAGCGTTTGCCGTTAACTTCACAGTACGCGAGCAAGCCAGGTTTGATGACACACCAATGAAATTATTGATTGGGATTTGATATGCTTATAAATTACATGCTCGGCGGCTCATAGAAAGTAAAACTATAATTTGAATGAATGAAAATATTTTATTATAATTTAATATGCCTGGAGGAGAGGAGAGGCCTGTGCCCGGCAGTGAGACGTAAATATTGTTACGAGCTTGGGGTTCGTGACAATAAAACTGCCAATTAAATTACCAAAATTGACAATTTAATTACCGAACACTAATTACAATTTAAAACACACTAATAATAAATCACATTTCACAGTTATATCACTTCGAAGTATTCGCTTGTTTCGCCAATTCAATATTGGTCGTGGTCTAAACCGGCGTTATATAGGCTTTTTCCACTGAAACATCTAGAATATTCGAGGACATACTGGTCCCGACCGACTAAGTGTAGAAAATTCTAGCATGGAATTTTCTAGAAAGCTTAGTTCTGCCAGGCATTAATTATGGCGCGCAACAAATTGACGTAACATTACGTTTACTACCTCTTTGCTATTGGTCCAATAATCTATTAAGATCAACTAAAATTAAATGAACTATGTCGTTATATTGCAGAGAATGTATGATAAAATAGAACTGCATGCCAAAAAAAATCAGGAAATAGCTGCGGAACTCACTATTGACTATTGACAAGTCGGATGCATTTATAGACGAACAATTCCTTCAAGAAGTTCTTTCGCTCTGTTGGTGTGAGCAGGTCTCCGATCCTAGAACACAATGACGTTAAAGTAAATGATCTAAATTCTAAACAATCACTTTGCTACTCGCCTATAACTTTAGATCCTTACATCAAATCAAACACACTACTGGCATTGTCGGGTATATCGAAACCGCACGTTTGCCCTTTTCATCTTTCCCTTGTGACGGAGGAAGATGTCAAAAAATCCATCCTAGCCATCTCTTCAAATGCTGTTGGTGTTGACGGTCTATGCACGAAGATAATTTTGCCAGTTCTACCTCTACTTCTACCAATTCTCACTCACATATTTAATTTTTCTATATCGTCTTCATCTTTTTCTTCAGTTTGGAAACAAGCATATATAATTCCTCTGCCCAAGGTTTCTAATCCTTCTTCTCTGTCCCACTTTCGTCCCATATCTATTTTACCCTTTCTTTCTAAAGTTCTGGAACACATCATTCATAGTCAACTCTCTCTCTCTCTCTCTTCTTATCGTGTAACTCTTTGCTTTTCCACTTATCAGTCGGGCTTTCGTCGTGGACACAGCACTGTCACTGCTTTACTTAAAGTAACCGATGATATTCGTTGGGCCATGGACAACCATAAATAATAAATAACCATTTCTGGGCTAAAGTATAATTATTTGCGATTTTTTAAGGACCCGTAAGGTAGTCATTTATTCTGGTAACAAAACACAGATTCATTAATGAATACTCTTATCACAGCTATTTATATTACAACAAAATAAAACAATCTACTTATATTCGTACAAAAAAGTAACTTCTGATTAATCAACGGTAACATCATTTTTTAACTATTTTATATGTTTTTTACTATTTAATGACTTTTTCTTAGCACAATTATTAAATTAAATCAGACTTTCACAGACTAGCTTAAAGCTTAGAGCAGTCTACACACACATAAACTTTGTGCTCGCAACATACTGGCTTTTTGTATTTATAACACACTAATTTAGGCATTCTCTTTTTTTGTAAGACCAAAAAGTGCAACATTTACGGCTTTTGGGCTCAGGTTCTCCCTTCTGAACTTCATTACTTGGTCAGTAGATTTTACGAGAATATGGCTAATATTTTCTCGTAAAGATCTTTTCAAAGTCGGCGCTTCAAGTCTCATCTCCATCAAAGGGTTGGCCAAATCTGTGTTGAACTCCTTCATAAACTTCCTTCTATTATGGTTTTTTTTATTATTCTTGATCATATTCATAGCTGAAATTCTCTGAGGTGACTGACCCTTGGTAGTCGACCAAACATTCGTTCTAACCGTTAAGTGTATTTCCGGAGACACGACGTATAAATCTTGAGCTGTCAAAACCCAAGACTTAGACGTTAAAAATGAGCAGGAGTAGATGGGTGAGCTGCTGCAGCAGTTGTTGAGACAGTTTCTTAAGTGGAAGCAGATCGTAAAGAGAAGACCTCGTCAGTAACATAATCGATCTCGTCTTCACTTAGAACATCATCCAACGCTTGATGATCCTCCTCTTCTGACGCTGAACCTCACAGAGAACCATGATTTTCTTCGTCTAAGATCGCCAAAACATCGGCACTGGTGGCATCGGAGCATCAAGGTCTTTGTAGACGGTGCAAGCTCCGATTACAAGCTTATTAATGCTGGTGTTCCACATGGCTGCGTGCTATTGCCAACGCTGTTTCTTCTGCATATCAATGATATGTTGCAAGCCCGTAACATTCACTGCTATGCAGATGACAGCACTGGTAATGCTCTGTACACCAGCCGTGCAAATATTTTTTTTTATTATTATTATACAGGGGTATCTGTATAGTTTTCTCATCTGGTTGGTTTCTATAAATATATAATTATAAATTAAAATGAAAAGATAAATATACATAAATATCAATAAAATAAAATAAATACAAAAAATATACAAATAAATAAAGATCCAACCAGATGGAAGCCCTCGGCAGAGGAGACCAAAACGGCCGAGGGTTAGGAGGAAAGGGAAAGAAACCGACGGACGATGCGGGCGGTATCGAGGACCACTGCCTTCTGCATTTGAGCCCGGAGCGGTCCGTCACGGAGTCCCAGTCGCCTCAGATAACCCGAGAGGCTGACTGGGATTAGCCCATTCGCAGAGACGACTACAGGAATAATTTCGGTCGGCCGACCAACCCACATGTCGGTCACCTCGTGAGCCAGGTCCAGATATTTTGTTTGCTTATCTGTTTCGGCTTTCACGAGGTTTTCGTCATACGGAATGGTAATGTCGACCAAAAATATCCTTGACTGTGCCCGGTCCATCAGCACAGTATCAGGCTTATTCGCAAGAATAGTCCTGTCTGTGATGATCATGGCCTGTGATTGTGCCTGTGCAAGTACTCAAAGTTAGAAAGCGCCGAACAACCGGAGATGACATGCCTAAGTGACTCCGGGATGGCGACAAGCTCGACAGACGTCGACGGTGCCATCCTTTAGGATGTATCTCCGATAGTTGTTGGTCTTAATAACCTGATCCTGTATTGCACAGACAACACCCTCGGTTTCCCCGAAGAGGTCACCTAAACGTAGCCAGTTGAGGGAGTCGACTGTATCTACGAAGGACTCATGTAGAGCCCTGTAGTACCTACCGTGGAGCTCCTTCTCCTTCCATACGGTCTCCCGGTCGGAAATGCTAAGCACTGCTGGGTCCTGCCATTGCTCGTTGGCTAAGGATAGAGGGGTAAGCCCTTTATCACTAGAAATGACGTCATTATAGAATGGATCATCCGATCTCGCCAAGAAGTATTGACGGAGACTGCACACTTCGCGATTATGCATGGTGAGCGCGCTCAGAAAGCCACGCCTACCATGCTTTCGCGGCAAGTACAGCCTCATTACCGACGATCTCGGATGATGCATCCTATGGGACGTCATGGTAGTGCGGACTTTTCTATCCAGGGTGTTAAGCTCAGTCTGAGTCCACCTGAGTATGCCAAAGGTATACATGAGGACAGGCATGACCCAGCAGTTATATGCGTGTGACTTATTCACACCGGACAAAAGGCTGTTAAGCACTTTGGTCAAGCGTGCATAAAGCACGTCGCAAACTGATTGTTTCATACCAGCCTCATCGATACAGATGTTCTGTGACATACCCAGGTATCGGTATGTTTCAGCCTCGGAAAGGGTCCTTAAGTTTACGGGCATAGACAAGTCTATGCCCTCAGAGTTAGCAACCCTTCCCCTTTCAACATGGAGGACCGCACACTTATCCGTCCCCAGCTCCATTCCAATGGAATTGCTAAATTCACAAGTGATGTTTAGCAATTCCATAAGATGGGAGCGACTGGAGGCGAATAACTTGAGGTCATCCATATAGAAAAGGTGGGTCACTTTTGTCCCTCCTTTCCGTAGCTGAAATCCCCTCCCGGAGCCCTCCAGTAAGGTACTGAGAGGGTTCAGAGAGAGGCAGAACCAGATTGGACTCAGACAATCGCCCTGGAAGATTAAGCCTTCTTATCCTTATATGGTTCTCCGCAGCCATCACCCGCTCGCCCAGATGACAAAGGGTCGTACTCCACTGCCACATACACTGCTCGAGGAAGTCTCTAACTGTACTGTCAATTTTGCACAGCTCGAGGACCCTCTTTAGTCATGTATGGGGCACCGAGTCGAACGCCTTTCTGTAGTCTATCCAGGCGGCAGAGAAGTTCCGACGGTTGCGTTTCACCACTTTGCCTATGACCGCGTCAATGAGGAGTGGTTCCTTGGTTCCACGACCACCGCCCCGACATCCATTTTGAGCGCGTGACATCACCTGGTTTAGCTCCAGGTGACGAGTGATTCTCGCGCTCAAAATGGATGTCAGTGTCTTATATATGGTTGGTGATGACACGTGATGGGGCGGTATTTGCTCAGGTCTGTGGTATCCTGATATTATAAAATAATAATATCAGGATACCTGGATTATTATTATTATTATTACTTAACTGGCTAGCAGTTGAAACAACTGATGTAAGCCCGTATCCTATTTTCAAATATGTATTATTCTTATTTTAGATGTCTGTCTAATCTGTTCTTGAATTGGTCAATAGTTTGTGCAGATATTACTTCTGATGGCAGTTCATTCCATGCTTCAACCACTCTTTGGCTAAAAAGTGCTTGTGTGGGTTTATGTGACACGGTTTTGGTTAATTTGAAGTGATGTCCCCTAAGATGTGTGTTTGTTGAGTACTGGAATAAATCTCTGTCAAAATTTTCCAGATCGTTGTGTCCATGTATAATTTTATATGCTTCGATCAAGTCTCCACATTCTCTGCGATCCTTCAGTGTCGTTAGTTTAAGCTTTATTTAACCTTTCTTTATATGGTATGTTTTTCAATACTCTAGGGACCTTTGAAAATCTACGTTGAACTTTCTCGAGTAACTCAATATCCTTTTTGAAATAGGGGCTCCAGATTTGGAACGCATACTCCAAAATAGGTCGAATGTATGCCTTATGTATTTTAGCATCATTTCTGGTGTAAGATGTCCGAAGGCTTTTCTAATCAGGTAAATAAAACTATTTGCTTTTTTAGTTATAACTGTTATATGATGACTCAGCAAATAAAAGAAATGGCCCCGAGTTCCCGGCGCCCCTTAAATGGGGCAGGGGTGCGAAGAATCTCCGGGAGAAAAACCGGCGACGAGGTTCGCCACCCGTCACGTTCTGTCTCCCGGAGGGGCGAAAAGTGGATTGCGGAAACCCGTCTGGCTACGCTGAATGTATGTGGAGGAATGAACGATAAGATGGATGAAGTATGCGAAATGATGAATGACAGAGGAATAGATGTGTTATGTGTGAATGAGACGAAACGAAAGGGAAAGGATGCCACTGCACATGGTACGTATACCGCGTATTGGTCTGGTGTAGGCGAGACCGAACGGGCATGCCAGAGAGTCGGTCTCATCCTTTCAGAAAGAACGGGTCAATGTGTGAAAGAGTATGAATGTGTAAGCCCGAGACTGCTATGGTTACGAATGAAAGTGGGCTTAAAGAAGCTCTTCCTGCTAGGGGTGTACGCCCCAGACATGTCTAAGCCCACTTACATCCGAGAGCAGTTTTGGTTGAAAACGAAAATATTATTATGTTAGGAGACTTTAATGAAAGGGTTGGGGTGAAGAGGTCTGGTTATGAAAGGATATTGGGAACGTTTGGTGATGAAAGTATAAATGAGAATGGTGAAGACCTCCTCACCGTATGTGCGGAAAAGAATCTTTTTGTGATGAATACTTTTTTTCGTCATAAGAAGATTCACATGTATACATGGGAAAGAGGTGATGATAGAAGCATGATAGATTTCGTAATTGTGGATGAAAGAATGAGGAGCGCAGTCGTAGATACAAGGGTTTACCGGGGGTCCAACGTAGGGACGGATCATTACTTGGTCTTATGTCGAATTAATGGTCTTTTCAAGCGTTGGCAGCATCGGACATCTGTGTCTACCACTGCGTTACAGCGTATAAGAATAGAGAAGTTACAAGATAAAGATGTGAAAGAGAAGTATAAATGTAGACTGAGAGAAAATATTAGATGTTTGAATGAGTTGTGTATGAATGATTTGGACTTGAATACTGTGTGGGATAATATTAAGAAAGGTTTGGTGGATACCGCCACCGAAGTATGTGGTGTGAGTAAGAGAACAAATGAAAGGAAAAGCGAAAAGCGTTATGGTGGGATGATGAGGTACGGGTGGAAGTTGAATCAAAGAAGAAAGCATGCTTAGATTTACTAGCAACCAAAGCTGGTAATTCTTCTGGTATGAATTGTGAGATTGAAAGAAAAAAGGCAGAATTTAGACGTCTAAATAAGAGAGTAAAAGAAGTTGTTGAAAGGAAAAAGAAAGAAAGAACGGATAAGAATGATAGAAGGATATCTGATAATTTCCAGGCTAACATAAAAATGTTCTGGAAACTCGTAAGAACTGCCAGGGGAAATACAAAGCAGCCTATAATAAATGCTATAAGAGACGAGAATGGATGTATTCTGAATGATGAAGTTTCGAATTTAAACAGATGGAAGGAATACTTTGAAAGCGTATTTATGAGTGAAGAGTCGTCTGAATTAAATGAACTAGAAATTCCGAAAGAAGTGGAAAGGGGTATGGAGATAAGTGTAGACGAAATGATGAAAGCAATGAAAAGCATGAAAGCAGGTAAGGCAGCTGGATATGATAGAGTATCACTCGAGATGCTAAGGGCTGGAGAGGGAGTGGTGGCAGGCTTGCTGTACACCTTGTTTAATTTATGTTGGGAATTAAAACGGGTACCGGATGACTGGTGTAAAGCAGTTATAGTACCAATATATAAAGGAAAAGGGTCACAGCAGGACTGCAAAAACTACCGAGGTATCAGCTTGCTTAGTATTGTGGGTAAACTGTATACTAAGGTGTTAATTGAAAGAGTTATAAAAGAAACTGATGGAAAAATTTGGGATGTGCAAGCGGGTTTTAGAAAGGGAATGGGGTGTACAGATCAAGTCTTTTCCATGCGCATGATTGCGGAGAAGTTTTTGGCCAAAAACCAGAAAGTTTTTTGTGCATTCAAGGACTTGGAAAAGGCTTATGACAGAGTGGACAGGAATGTGTTATGGCAAACACTGAACTCATATGGGTTGAGCGATGGTTTGGTACAGGCATTAAGGTCTCTTTATAGGGACTCTAGTGCTTGTGACAGGATCAATGGGGTCTACTCGGACTGGTTTGGCATCCAAAAAGGTGTCAGACAGGGCTGTGTAGCTTCCCCTTGGCTGTTCAACCTATTTATGGACCGGTGTTTGCAAACTTTGAAAGATGAAGAATGTGGGTTAAGAATGGGCGAGTTAACCGTCAAATGCCCTTTGTATGCCGATGATCAAGTCATATTTGCGTCATCGGCGGCTGAGTTGCAAAAGATGGTTACATTAATGAACTGGGAATTAAAAGAAAGGGGAATGAAAGTGAACGCATGTAAGACGAAAGTGATGGTTTTTGAAAGAGAAGAAAGCAAAACAGTATGTGAAATAAGAATAGAAGGAGAGTTAATTGAGCAAGTGGATGAGTTTGTGTATTTGGGATGTGTATTTAGCACGGATGGTAGATATGATAGGGATATAGAACGACGAGTAAATGCAGGGAATAGAGTGAATGGGGCACTACACTCTATTATGAAGAACCAGAATGTGTCAAAACAGGCACGTATGGTAATTCATAATGCTTGTGTTAGTCCCTACTTTAATGTATGGTAGTGAAAGTTGGGTGTGGCAGAAGAAGCACGAAAGTAGAATAAATGCTGTAGAAATGCGGTCTTTAAGGAATATGCTAGGGTTGAATCTGAATGACAGGGTGAGAAATTGCGTGATAAGAGATAAATGTGGTATGCAAGATGATGTTGTGACCAGGATTAAGAAAGGAATGCTTCGGTGGTTTGGTCATGTGGAAAGAATGAATGAGGAAAGAGTGACAAAGCAAATTTATATGGCAGATGTGAACGGCCGAGTCGGGAAGGGACGCCCAAGGAAAAAGTTTATCGACCAAATTGGCGATATTTTGAAAATGGGCCACGTTAGAAGTACCCTTAACGACGAGCATGTATGCGTAGATATATGGATGTAAAAGAGGCGAAAGAGGTATGTCAGGATCGTGCCAAATGGAAGTCCGTAGTCTCTGCCTACCCCTCTGGGTGACAGGCGTGAGTGTTTATGTTATGTTATATGATGATTCCATTTTAAATCGTTACTTATATGCACACCTAAGTCTTTTTGTACTTTAACTTCTTCCAAAGGTATATCATCGATTTTATATATGAAACGAGGGTTTCGGTTTCCTATATGGAGGACTGTGCATTTATTTATATTTAATTTAATAAGCCACCTTTTTGACCAATCTGATATTTTAATTAGATCTGCTTGAAGGCGATCAAAGTCCACTAGTGGGTTTGCGAATATCTTCGTGTCATCAGCGAACATACTTACATTACAACTCAAGCTTTTTGGTAGATCAAAGTTAAACAGTATAAACAATACCGGTCCCAGTACAGAATCTTGTGGCACACCGCTTTGTATTTCTTTTTCATCTGACAATGTGTAGCTAATTCTTAATCTGAAGGTTCTTTGTCGTAGAAAACTCTCAATCCAAGTTAACAGTTTCCCTCGAACACCAACAAATCCCGATTTATGTAAAAGCCTGCCTATTCGTACTTTCATTTATCATCATCATCATCATCACAGCCCTTCACAAGTCCACTGCTGAACATAGGCCTCCCCCAAGCAACGCCACAAAGCACGGTCCTGAGCCACCTGCATCCATCGACTTCCTGCATGTCTTACCAGGTCGTCACTCCATCTAGTGGGGGGTCGCCCTACACTACGCCTACCGGTACGAGGCTGCCACTCGAGAACCTTTCTTCCCCATCGCTAAGCGACCTTGAGCGTCCTCATACGGCCAGCAGTGAAGGACCACGTCTCTGATCCGTAAGTCATCACTGGCAACACGCACTGGTTGTACACTTTAGTTTTCAGAGATTGAGGTATACCTGACGAGAAGATGTGTCGTAAATTCCCAAACGCCGCCCAGCCGAGTTGAATCCGTCGATTGACCTCTCGATCGAAGTTGGACTTACCTAGTCGGACTATTTGTCCCAGGTAAACGTACTCGTCAACAACTTCGAGCATAGTGCTCCCAACAACTACCGGCATAGGTGTGACATGGACATTGAACATGATCTTTGTTTTGTCCATGTTCATCTTAAGACCTATCCGTTGGGAGACACCATTGAGGTCATTGAGCATAGTGCTAAGGTCGTCCAGCGATTCTGTCATAAGGACTATATCGTCGGCAAATCGAAGGTGAGTGATGTACTCGCCATTGATGTTAATACTGTATCCTTTACAGTCCAGTAGCTTGAAAACGTCTTCCAACGCAGCGGTGAAGAGTTTCGGGGATATAACGTCACCCTGTCTTACACCTCTCTGCAGTTGGTTCTGTACTCGGATAGCCATCGTAGCCCTACTGTACAAACACTTCAGCACTTCGATATACCGACAGTCAACTTGGCATCGCTGAAGGGACTGTAGCACCGCCCAAATTTCGACGGAATCAAAGGCTTTCTCATAGTCCACATACGGCAGGCAAAGTGGCAGATTGTACTCTTCGGTCTTCTGTACAATCTGCAGCAGGGTATGTATGTGGTCTATGGTACTGAAGCCTTTTCGGAAACCGGCTTGTTCGGGAGGCTGGAAGTCGTCGAGTCTGCGTGCGAGACGATTCGTAATGACTCTCGAAAACAGCACGTAGACGCGGCTCAGAAGGGAAATCGGTCTGTAGTTCTTCAAGAGAGCGTTGTCGCCTTTCTTAAAGAACAAGACCACCGCACTTCTGCTCCACGCCTCCGGAGTAGTGCCACCATGGAGGACGGAATTGAAGAGCTTCTGAAGGACTTCAAGTACCGGTGTTCCACCCGCTTTCAGAAGCTCCGCTGTAATTCCATCCTCGCCTGGGGCTAGTACTGGGCGTTTTATTCAGACACTTTTAAAAAACAGTTTGTCAAAGAAAAACGAACAGTTTCTCGAAAATCCAACATTAGGTTTAAAAACGAACGAAATAAATATAGTTCTACATTTCATCCTCGGAACTGTCTCAATCGCAAAATGTTTACAAAATACATGTTCGTTTGGTAGATTCATAGGTTGGATCAAGTTAATACTCTATTGCTATTGCTTTATGAACTATTGTCGTATAAATAGAAAACAGTTATAGTAACTACTTTTGATTTGACGTTACGCTTAAAGCTAAAATAAATCTTATTTATATCTATACACAATTCAAATTTGGTTGTAGACGGTTGAACAAAAACGAACAGACCGAGAAAAAACGGTATTTTCGGCTTTCTCTTCTTCTTTTATGTTGTATTTGTGAAGATCGGCTTGGTCAAACGTATGTTTTTTGTTTTAAAATTTAAATCAGTTTCATTTCATTTGTCGTCAAGTAACGCTTGTCAACGCTTACTGTGTATTTCCAAAAAAGTGACTATATGTTTACACGCGAAAAGTGTTTTGTGTGATTTATTGTATATATTAATTGTTTAATAGTTTTTGTAGGTAATTTTGTGAATATAGGTAAATTAGTGAATAATAGTTTTGTACTTTTGTTATTAAAACATTTCGAATTTCCTAAAAAGTGACTGTATGTTTACGCGCGAAAAGTGTTTTGTGTGATTTATTGTGGTATATATTAATTGTTTTATAGTTTTGTAGGTAAATTTGTGAATAATAGTTTTGTACTTTTGTTATTAAAACGTTTTTTTGTGTAATTTAGTGACGTACTTTCGAAAATGTCTCAAAGAAAAAATGGTAGTGAAATATGGAACTACTTCGAAAAGGTGGAAAATTTGGGAAAGGCGATCTGCATTACGTGCAGAGAAAGTTACAGCTATAAATCGACTATAGCGAACCTGAAAAACCATCTTAAAAGAAAGCACGTAAGTTTATACCTCTCACTACCATCACAAGTGCAAAGGTCCGAGACTCTACCCCCTACCACTCCGTCAGCCTGTAGTGTAACTGAACTGATGCCAACAAGTATTGCCAGCTCATCTGCAACAAATAGTATAGAGGAGAACCGACAAAAAGCTGCAATTAGTACAACTCCCTCTGGGGATAATAGACCAGAAGGTGCCACAGAAACCCCTAACACGAAGCAAAAAAGGCAAAAGACAATGGATACTTATGTCCCAAAAAAAATTTCTAAACAGCAAAAGCAGCTAATTGATCGCGATGTGTTAGAGCTCTGCATAGACTCTTTTCATCCTTTTTGCATCGTGGAAGAACGTGCATTTAAAAAACTAATTCGTTGGATACCGGGATATACTTTACCATCCCGGAAAACCTTATCCAATAGCCAATTAACTTTGCTATATAATAACACAAAAGAAATAATTAAGCCACTTATTAATACAGATTGTGATGCAATCTGTGTCACATTAGACTTGTGGACGTCATGGAAAACGGAGTCGTACATAGCTGTCACTGGACATTTCATTAGTCGTGACTTTCAATTGAAAACTATTCTTTTAGATTGCTGTAGTTTTTCTGGACATCACACAGCAGTGAATATAGCTGCAGAATTACGGCGTATATTAGATGACTGGGATTTAACCCGCAAAGTCAACTTTGCGGTTTCGGAAAACGCCTCCAATGTTACCAATGCCGTGAAAGACCATTTGGGCTGGAAGCACTATGGCTGTTACGCCCATACTCTCAATTTAGTTTTACAAGATTCTTTAGACTATTTTAAGGACAATTTAGGAAAAATTAAAAAAATTGTTGCATTTTTTCATAAAAGTACCACGGCTTCAGAAAAATTAAATCAGCAACAGCTTTTAAATGGAAAGGCACCGAAACGGCTTATACAATCTATAGAAACAAGGTGCAATTCCACATTTTATATGCTAGAGCGTATCACACAAATAAAGGATGAAGTTAAAATTACCATAGCTCTTCTCAACAACAATTTACCCATCATTTCGGAAGAGGAGTGGTCAATATTTCCAGAAATATGCCGAATTCTGAAGCCTTTTGAGGAAATGACTGCATGCATGAGTGGTGAGAAATATGTCACTGGAAGTGATGTGATTGTGGTTACCAGAATTATGAAGCAATCGCTTGAAAGTACGGTACCACCCAATTTTGGAAATATTGAATCTTTTTTGAACGCACTACGGTTCAATTTTAACAAAAGGCTTGGAAACGTAGAAAAAAGTGGTACATTTTTTCTGTGCACTTTCTTAGACCCCCGGTACAAGATGGCCGCTTTTTCGGACCCAACAGATGCGGAAAATACAAAACGTCGTGTACAATCAACTCCAAGACCTGATTGCACGGAATTGGCATCCAACATCCGAAACCGATCTGTCCACGTCATCGGCCTCAAGCAGCAGTTACAACACGGCCTGGAGCATTTTTGACCAATTTATGTCCACCACCGTCACGAAGCAACAAGGAACACCTCTTTCGAAAGCTATCAAAGAGGTGCAAATGTACGTCGATGATGACATTTTGCCACGTAAAGACGCTTCTGGTAACCTGTCAAACCCTCAAGCGTGGTGGTATAGTCATCGCCATATTTACCCAAACTTGGCAGAAATTTTCAGAACCAATTGCAACATAGTTGCAACATCTGTGAGTTGTGAACGTATTGTTACGCGCTCAAGTCAACGGCACTAGCGCCATCTAGTCTCGAACCGAAGAACTAAACTTCTTGAAGTCGAAACACGAACTCTCGGTACCTTGCGCGTGTTTACTTGAATATTCTGGATATTTCGCTGCTAATTTATACAAATAGGCGCTGCAAGATGCGATCGGGGAAGTATTGAAGTTGGCGAGCCAAGCGAAGATTCGGAGCGGAATAAAGTGAATCAGTGTGATTAATTATTAGTGTTTTTAATTTTAATTAGTGTAAAGTGAATTAAAGTGTTAATTTAGGTAATTCTACCGGCAATTTTTATTGTCACGAACCTCAAGCTCGTAACAATTGGTGTCAGAAGTGGGATTAAATCATGCCGATTTAACCTGAGGAATCAGAGGGTGTCCGTACCCGAAGTCAACGCCAGCAGGAGACGGACCAGAGGAGGTTTGGTGGTGCAACGCCGCAGACGTCGGAGGGCCAACTGCCAGCCACGGAGGCTGCCGGGCCGTCAGTAGCTCTGATGGCGATGCTACAGGGGCAGCTGCAGCGCGGACGAGAGGAACAGGCCCGTCTGTTGAAAGAGCAGCAGGAGGAACAGGTCCGTCAGTTGAAAGAGCAGCTGCAGAGCGGACAAAAGGAACAGGCCCGCCGACAGGAGGAACAGATGCTCCTCATGAAGGACATTCACGCTACCTTTGCGAAATATATAAGGGAGATGAAGGATAGGGTTGCTCAACATGACAACCGCCTATCGGAAGCTGAAACCCGAATCGAAGAACATGAAACCCGAATCAACCATGTGAACAATCGGGTTGACAACGTGATGGCTGACGTGAAGAAAACGCTGAACGACCTCAAACTTGGGGATGGAACTACAGCTCCCGTAGTAGCTACAGCACCTTCGCTACGTGGATTCAAAGTGCCGCCGTTCGACGGGACTTCTTCCTGGTCGGCCTACAAACTCCAGTTCGAGGCCGTCATGGAGGCAAACGGTTGGAATAAAAGCCAGGCCATGACTGCACTCACCTTAGGCCTGCGTGACCAAGCCTTAACCGTGTTGGAAGCTCTCGGTAAGAAAGTGACCTACAAGCAGCTCCGGCCTGGATTCCAGGTTTCTTCCAGGTCGCGGATGCAGCGACGGCATCCGCGACCTGGCTAAAGTATGAAGGGAAGTTCGTTTTAGTATTTTGTAAACAAACATATGGTGAATTCGTTACGTACACTGACGGGATTTTTTGTGAAAAACTGTTTTTTTTTTGAACTGTTTCTCAGAACTGTTTCTCATTTAAAAAAAACGGTTTCGTTTCGTTTTACAAAAAACCTGGAACGACCCAGTACTACCTGGGGCCCTGCTGTTTTTAAGGTGCTGGAGAGCCATTCTAATCTCGCTCAGACTGACGTCCGGGATATCATCGGAATAGTGTCGGGTAAGACTTGCTCTTGGATCGTTACTCACACTTGCGTGTGGCTCCAACGATGATGTGTACAGCTGCCCATAGAACCTCTCAATCTCACTCAAGATCTCAGGTGTCCCGGAAACGATGCTGCCACACTCAGTCTTCAGCTTTGACAGTTGGCTCTTTCTGGCAGACAGATCTCTGGCAAAGACTGGAGCCCTGGTTCCGCTCGATCGCTTCTTTAATACGAGCAGTATTAAAGTTGCGTAAGTCTCGCCGCATGCATTTGGAGATCTGTGTTTTCAGTTGCCTGTATGCTGTCAAATCTGTTGACGATTGCAGCCTCATCTCCCGTCTAACAGCCATGAGATTAAGAGTGTGATCGGAGAGCTTTTGTGTTCTTCGGCGGCAGGTCTTGCAGAACTTAGCTCCGACCGCATGGACAGTTTCCACGAGCTTGTCATTCATATCGTCCACTGCATTGCAATCTAGGCACTGAAAGCGGTTACGTAACTCGAGCTGAAAAGTCTCGGGATTCTGGATTAGAGCACGAGGGGGACGGAGCGTTGACTTCATTAGACGAGACCTCTCCAACTTAACGTTTAGGTTTAGTGTGCCTCTAACCATTCGGTGATCGCTGCCGGTTTTCACCCTTGCAATCACTGAGACATCACTGAACAGTTGGCGTCTGGTCGTCATAATGAAGTCAATCTCATTTTTTGTCGAACCGTCGTGGCTCGACCAGGTCCACTTCCTGTGGGGCCGCTTCTGGAAGAAAGAGTTCATCATAAAGAGTCCCTCTTGCTCCATAAAGTCAGCCAGCTGCTGGCCCCTACGGTTCCGTTGCCCTACTCCAAATTTCCCTAACTTCAGCTCACCGCCTTCTCTTGTGCCTAGTTTTGCGTTGAAGTCTCCCATCAACACCGTGTAGTGGGTTTTGGAGGAATGCATGGCTCTAGAAATATCCTCATACATTTCCTCCACCTCCTCATCGGGATGTGCCGAGGTTGGTGCGTAAACCTGTATGACCTTCAGCGAATACCGTTTGGTGATTCTGAGTATCAGGTACGCGACCCTCGTCGACACACTCCCAATCTTTACAACGTTGTTGATGAGAGACTTGTGAACGATAAATCCGACACCTTCTTGGGACAGATGGTCGCCCTCCCGGTGATAGAACATGTTGCCGGACTCGAGGATTACCGTGTCCTCCCCCTCTCTTCGGACCTCAGATAATCCAATAATATGCCAGCGCAACTTGTCTACCTCTTCTTCCAGCTCCAGTATCTTCTCACCAGTCCTCAGGGTGCGTGCGTTATACGTTGCCAGGTCGAGTCGTCGTAGGTGGCAACCGAACCTCCACCGGAGATTCTTAGCACCCCCTGCCCCGCCGTTACCATGGTCGCCACCGTAGCCAGGAATAGCGGGGCCGTTTATTTGCGTCGTTGCTCATGGGGGGATAATTGGTACTTTATCAAAAGCTTTTTCGTAATCCATATATATATAACATCTATTGGTTCTCGATCATTTTGACTGTTGACCCAGGATGATAAGCAAGACATCAGGCTGGAAATCATTGATCTATGAGGACAGAAACTATGTTGCTGTTTGCCAATAGTTTGTTGTTTGTTAAGGAACTGCCTCATGTACTTAACTATTATCTTTTCCATGACTTTGCATACCACACTAGTTAAGCTTATCGGTCTATAATTTGCAAGATCTAATTTGTTTCCCTTTTTGTAAACAGCAGTCACTAAAGCCGTTTTCCATAAATAGGGCAAAACTCCTTTGTCGTATGATTTTTGCATTACTGATGCTAGGTAAGTATCAATTCCGCAGTTCTTTAAAACATGTACGGGTATTTCGTCGGGGCCAGGTGAAGAGTCTATATTCATTTCTTTGATAGCAGCTTGTACTTTGGATTCTGTGAACATGATGTCCTCTATAACTTCAGTTGCTCTTAGGTTTGGGTCAAGCGCAGTAAATTCTTCTAGTGGTTCTCTTTCAAACACATTAGAAAAATGTTCTGCAAATACTTCCGCTATGTCTTTAGAACGTGTCACAGATTGCCCATTACTGTTCCGTAAAATGTTTGGTGTACTAACTTTAGAGGTGATTTGCTGCCTGATGTACGAGTAAAATTTCTTTGGTCCTAGATCTAATAGTTGATTTTCGTAAACTGTCCTTGCCGTGCGCCTTAAATTAGTCAGTTTGTTATTTAGCTTCCTGTATTCCTTATAGATTTTATCTGACCCTGTTACAGTATATCTATTCCAAAGAATTTTTTTTCTCTTATTAACTCAGATATGTCATTTTTTATCCATGGTTTATTTACTTTGTTAAATGTTTTTACAAGAGGAACATGTGTGTCTATGGCAATAGTTATTGTTTTATGCATTATTCTAAACTGTTTTCTCCTTTGATTTTGTTGTAGTCTCCTTTATTAAAATTCTTTTTAGATTTAGATTGCGGCCTATTCTGTTGATGTGTTTGTAACTGTATAGTCGATACTAAGCATGCATGATCGCTTTTCCCAATCGCGGCCTCATAATTGATTCCAACTATCAAAGACTCATCATTTCTTGAGAAAACGTCTCCAAGTACCGGGACAAACTTGTGTCTGAAGTCGAGTCTTTGCTGAACAAAATCTCGGATTTGGGGCGACTAAATCTAGTCCAGTTTAACCCTCAGAAGACACAAGTTTTCGTGTTAACCGCTAAAAAGAACCCCTTTGTCGTATCTCCTCAGTTTCAAGGCACTCTCCTTGTTGCCTCAGCCAGTATCGGACGTGCAGTTTCGTGTTCACTTGGAAAGAGGAGGCCAAATTGGCCTCTAAAACGCTTGGCGTGCTCAGCAGAGCGGGACAGTATTTCATGCCGGCACGCCGCCTACAACTTTACAAGGCAGATTCGGCCGCACATGGAATACTGTTCCCGTCTCTGGGCTGGGGCTCCCCAGTGCCAGTTCCTTCCACTTGACCGCATCCAGCGCAGAGCGGCTCGAATTATAAATAAAAAGTATTGACAGTGTGTAGGTTTGTGACATAGGTAAAGAAAATTGCCGGAGGTTAGCATATCCACATACAATCAGCCTGATCAGTTGAGAGTTTAGAAAACTCAATAAGCGATCAATTTTTAAAGTTATTCAGATACTATAAAAAACGGTATGAGTCTTAATTTATATTTAATAAGGGAAATGAGAATTTATTATGAGTTTTATATGAATATTGTCCATAATCTTGATCATGTACGTACGCGAGCAGTGTGCGTGAAATTTATTGTACAATTAAATAATGATTAATATGAGCTAAAATACTGTAAATGTAAAGCAGTGAACGAAATAATATAATTTGCTATTGTCTTGATCATGCATGTACGCGAGCCGTGTACGTAAAAGAAATGGCACAATTATTATCCAATTAAAGAATGGCTAAAATGCTATGGGGTGAAATGAAAATAAATAATGATTACCCAGAAATAAAGTAAATATATGAAGTGTAATAAAAAAAGAGAATTATTTAAAAATATGCGAATGAAAATATTAATGTGACTTGGTGACTAGATAATTAAATGGTTAAGATATCGTACGAATAAATTGTAATTGTTCGCCAATGTTTTACGTAAAGTAATAATCGTTGATTTTGACAAATACCTAGGCTGCACTAAAAGTATCGGGAATGGAATATTTCCACTGTTCCTGTCATATTAAAATCTTTTTAATTGAAACTCCTTGGTTTTAAAAATCGAATACCATTTATTTATTTAAAAAGAAAAGAATTCTCGAAAAACTCGAAAGATTCAACGCAGGATCCTCAAATGCTGTATACAACATCGTATCAGGTGACGAATCCTGGTGTTCGCGCCACTTTGCACTATCGCTTAACGCTTATAAGGGATTCGTTAATTATTATCCAATAAGATTACTGCAAAGCCCATTTCCGGTTTCCTATCTACCGCCCTCTATGCCCAGCATGTGCATTCTTGTTAACGGGCGCACACAAGTTAAGAAGACACGCAATCAACCGCACCGCTTATATCTCGCATCATCGCTCCCGCCCTTGTGTAATTTGGATATTGAAGTATACAAGCATATAGTAAAAAGTATAGACATTTGCAATAACGCTATATTTCGTGATTATCTGTGAAGTTGATAAGTGTGAAGACAGCCGGCAGCCATCGAGACACGAGGCAGATCAGCGGAAGTCCAGGTGGGTGCACATGCATTCCTTCACGTCCTTCCTATATCCCGAATTTAGGGGATTTGCAGTATCACGAATAAATTAAATTCCATTCACCGCTCGCACCGCGCTCATATACAGTCCACTATTCTATTTAAATTAATAGCCGCACCGCATAACATTATTTAATACATTTGAACCAGCAGTTTGGTGGTTGAAGGCCAAACGCCAAATCCACCATATATTTTTTGGTCACTTCGGCCGGGATTAAATTAACCTTTTCGGCCCGGAGAAGTAAATTCATTTTTTTATATATATTACAAAAAAATTATATACGTATATATTATTAAATCATAAAAAATTGTAGTTCTAATTATACTAACTACAATATTTATTTGTCCCGCATCGCTTATTACACGTATTATAATACCTTTGTAACGCATACCACACCGCTTCATTATTCCATTAATGATATTTTTCTTGTTGATTAACCGCCATCTTTCTAGTAACGCGAGATTGCTTCGTTCCCCAGTTAACTAATTCTACCGTCACTTATCGCAATAATTTTAGTCTGCATTTGTTTGTTGAAAATGACGACGAGAAGCAAAGAATCTAAACTGGTTTCGGATGAAGAAGTTAGTTTAAAAATTATTATCGCTAAACGTAATTATATTTAGGAACGATTACAAAAAATTTACGAGACCTCAAAGGGCGCATTTAATTCCTTGGACGAGCAGAATTTATTTCTTAGCTTCGCTTCAAATATAGAACAATTACGTAGTGAGTTTCAAGAAGTTCTAGATAACTATAATACTAAACATTTAAAATTAAACCCTAATGCAGACGTTGATTACGAGGCTTGGAACTCATTTGAAGATTTATATAGTCGTATTAAGTGCCTAATTACGAAAATATCCACATCGCCTTCCTCTGTTACGTTAGAAAATAGATTTCCTACTCAATTAAAAACTTCACTTCCGCCAATTGAATTAATGTCATTTAACGGAGACATACGCCAGTGGTCCATGTTTTATCAACAATTTAAGACATTAATTCACGACAATTTACAATTAGCTGATGCCGAACGTGTTTATTATTTGGTTAACAAATTGAGTGACAGGGCGTTATCAGTTTGTGCCGGGTTAGCCCATACCGCAGAAAATTATTCCATTATTTGGAATGCGCTTTTAGGAAGATATAATGACGAACGCACACTCGCATCTACGTATATTAACCAACTATTGGATTTAACACAGGTGAACGCAAACACAACAGGAGGTTATCATAAATTTATGGACAAATTTGATGCTTCAATTAATGCTCTAAAGCAATTAAAAATTGAGGACTTAGCTGATTTTTTGTTTTTAAGTATTGCACTTAGAAAATTAGATCATGACACTGTTAAGTCATTTGAAATGTCTTGTCGCACAATTAGCATACCAAACTACGCCTCTTTAGTACAATTTTTATACGAACAGAATAGGGCTATATGCCATACATTTAATAATTCGCATACTTTATCTACATCCAATAATAATCGAAACAAATCACTTTCAAATAAATTTAGTAAAACATTTATTAATACAGTTCCTTCGCATTCATGTATCTTTTGTAAATCAAATGATCATGAACACTTGTATGTTTGTCCACGCTTTTTAAAATTAAATACACAACAACGTTACGACATTATTAAACAAAACAATTTTTGTATTAATTGTTTAAGTAATAAACACTCGACTTCTTTTTGTAAATCGAAGCGTAAGTGTATATACTGCGCGCGGCGCCACCATTCTTTAATTCATTCTGACCCGAATCAGAATGGCTCTAAGACTGCTTTTCGTAGTAGCAATACGTTACACTCAGAGGTAGTGCGTAACGCTAATGCATGCAGCGCGCATTCGATTAATTACCGCGCAGTTAACGATAAGGTAAATTCTTCTGTCGCTCACAATTCGAATACGGAGGAAAATGAAAAAACACTTACCTCTTCATGTAATATTTCTCGCGATTATAGTACTCTCCCACGCTATACTACTTTATTGGGGACTGCAAAAATAAAGGTCGTAGATAAATACGACAATGAACATTTTATTCGGTGTTTAGTTGACCCCGGATCCCAAAGCGACTATATTACGAAGGATTGTTGTAAACGCTTATTTCTTTCCGTTTCGAATAAAAATCGTTTTACCGAAGTACACGGGATCGGTGGTGTGTCCCAAAAGATTTTAGGAGTCACTTCACTGCAGTTCACGTCTCGTTTTAATGATAACAAATTTTATCATATTGAACCATTAGTTGTTCCGATCATCACGGGTCAGTTGCCAGATTCGATAGTAGATGTTTCAAAAATTCGCTATTTAGATAAAATACGCTTAGCAGATGATCAGTTTTATCAACCTGGGTCTATAGATATTTTATTGGGGGTTAATACCTACATAAAACTTTTGTCGCCTGAAAACTTAATTCATTCGCAATGGCCTAGTGCCATAGAAACATCACTCGGATATATTATTATGGGTGATGCTGAAGTCGCTATATCACATCATTCCCCGCGTTCATTTGTTTCCTGTTCTTACGATACAAATTTAAATCAAAATTGTCTTAATGATATAATGGAAAAGTTTTGGAAAATTGAAGAACTTCCGCAAAAAATATATTTGAGCCGTGATGAGCAGAAATGTGAAGACATTTATACTTCTACTACTTACCGCCAAAACGACGGACGGTAGGTGGTCGCCCTGCCATTTAAGAAAAGGCCCGACATATTGGGTGACTCTTTAATGAATGCAAAAAAACGCCTCTTACTTTTGGAAAAACGCTTTAACAAATATCCCGATCTTCGCGATCAATACAATGTTGTTATACGGGAATACATTAATAAGGGTATTTTATCCGCTGTTTCTGATAATGATTGTATACAGCCTTCTTTTTATTTGCCGCATCACCCTGTCGTACGGAATGATAAAAGTACAACGAAGTTGCGCATCGTTTTAGACGCTAGTGCTAAGTCGGATAACGATATTTCTTTGAATGACATTTTGCACACCGGGCAAAATTTACAAACAGACATTTTTAATATTTTATTAAACGTTAGAGTTTATCGCATCGCTTTCTTTGCAGATGTTAGGCAAATGTAATTGTTTATCGAAGTCCAAAAATCCCATCGCGCTTTTCAACGCATTTTATATCGGTTTTCTACAGAAGAAACTATACGAATATATGAATTTAATCGCGTCACATTCGCATTACGCTCTTCCCCTTTCCTCGCACTTCGCACTTTACGCCAGTTAGCCGCTGACGAAAGGGAGTCCTATCCCCTTGCTGCTTCTGTAGTGGAAAGGGATATTTATATGGATGACCTCGTTTCCTCCGCGCCTTGCGTCAACAACGCAGTCAACACCGCCACTCAACTTATCCAAATGTTTCGCCGAGGTGGATTCGATTTGGTTAAGTGGACAAGTAACTGCAAGGAGCTTTTACAACATATACCAGCATCACATCGTCAACAAGACTCGGTATCATTTGATGATAATGACATTTTAAAAATTTTAGGCCTTCGTTGGTATCCCGCTACCGATAAGTTTTCCTTTCTTGTTTCGCCGCCACCGGTCACTTGTACCAAACGCGCTATCCTCTCCGCAACCGCTCGCTTGTACGATGTTTTAGGACTTGTCGGTCCAGTAATACTTTACGCCAAATTATTAATTAAAGCCTTGTGGGTTCTTAAACTTAACTGGGATGAGACTCCACCCACTAATATTGTCAATACATGGCAGCGATATATATCAGAGTTACCTTTAATCTCACATTTACAGATTCCACGTCATATCGGCGTAAATGAAAAATCCCATGTGTCGCTACTAGCCTTCGCCGACGCTAGTGAAAAAGCTTACGGGTGTGTCATCAATTCGCATGTTGTTAACGGAAATAATCCTCCAATTATAACGCTCCTATGTTCTAAATCTCGGGTGTCCCCATTAAAGGTTATAACTTTAGCCAGGCTTGAGTTGTGTGCCTTGGTTTTGCTCGCTAAGTTAGTACGCACCGTTTACGATTCGTTGTCATTGAGGCATCCGATCGACAACATTTATGCGTTTTCAGATTCGGAAGTCGCGCTCTGTTGGGCGTGTTCTTCACCGCATAAGTTCAACACCTTTGTTGCTAACCGTATTTCGCAAATACAGTCCTATTTATTACCGGATAACTTTTACCACATCGCCGGCTCGGAAAATCCTGCAGATCATATTTCGCGTGGACTGTTACCCTCACAAATTTTAAATTGTGACCTTTGGTTACATGGGCCTTCGTGGGTTTCCTTGCCGTGTAAAGAATGGCCTGTACAAAGGTTCGCATCAACTCATATCAGTTTACCAGAAGAAAAGACTGTGTCGCTTGGAGTCAGTGACATGGAAGAAAACCCATTTATCTCGTTAAGCTTAAAATTTTCTAATTGGAATAAGTATTTACGATCCGTTGTTTACGTTTTAAGGTTTTTAAACAAATTACCGCGCATAAATAAAATTATAACCGCATCCGACATAGAGATTTCTGAAATCACAGTTATTAAAATTGTGCAAGGCATCGCTTTCGCCGAAGATATAAAAAATATTAAAAAGGACAACTATGTTCATCAACATTACGAAGGTTATCGCCATTTATCACGGACGATGTACTTCGAGTAGGTGGTCGGTTAGATTATTCGTCTTTATCGGATTCCCAAAAGCATCCAATATTGCTACCAAAAAGGGGCATATTGTTGATCTTATAATTGATTATTATCACTATAAACATTTCCACGCTGGTCCTCAGTATTTACTTGCTGCATTACGGGAGAAATATTGGATATTATCAGCTCGCCGTGTAGTGAGATACCGCATTCATAGGTGTAACATTTGTTTTCGACATAAACCCAAACCTATTTACCCCATGATGTCTGCCTTGCCTGCTTGCCGCCTAGAGCAGTGTAATGCGTTTACACACACAGGTGTGGATTTTTTGGGCCCACTTTATATCATCACATTGACGCGTAAACGTGGTATACGAAGCCAGAAGGCTTATTTATGTTTATTTATATGCCTCGTTACTAAGGCAGTACATTTAGAATAAGCGTCTGATCTAAGTTCGGCGGGTTTTTTAGACGCTTTTAAGAGATTTATCTCTCGTAGAGGTCCGTGTCGATTTATATACAGCGATAACGGTACTAATTTTGTCGCCTCGCGTTCATATTTACATGAATTACATGGATTTTTAAAATCAGAAGAATATTTTAAGGCATTCAGTCAGGTGCTCACTGATAATCGCATTGTTTGGAAACTCAACCCTCCAAGCGCTCCACATTTCGGGGGTTTGTGGGAGTCCAATATTAAGGTTGTAAAAACCCATTTGTTTCGCGTAATAGGTAAGGAAATCCTCACGTATGAAGAAATGCTTACAACTCTTTGTCAGATCGAGTGTATCTTAAATTCTCGCCCGCTTTATGTATTAAGCAGTGATCCATCGGTACCTACCGCACTTACACCCGCACATTTTCTAAATTTAAAACCACTTGAATGCTTACCAGTTGCAGATTTAAGCAAGGAACGTATTAATCTGTTATCACGCTTTTCTTTAATAGATTCTTTAGTTCAGTCCTTTTGGAAACGCTTCAGATTCGAATACTTACATACATTACAGAGTAGAGTGAAGTGGAATAAGAACTCTACTGCCATTTCTGTAGGGACGATTGTTCTAATAGACGTGGATGAGTGGCCTCTAGGCGTTGTCACCGAATTGTTTCCCGGTAAGGATGGTGTGGTACGCGTTGCGAAAGTTAAACTTAAGAATTCCACTTTAAAACGCCCTCTTATCAAACTGTGTCCTTTACCAACACAGTGATTAATATAGTTAATTTTACATTATCGTTTATATATTTAGTTTAATTCTTAGGTCAAAACGTCGCTTCATTTCGCTACTATATAAGTATTTATCTATATATATCTATATTTTTATACTTTACTTGCTAGTTGAGGATACCTCAAGGCCAGGGGGGTGTTCGCGCCACTTTGCACTATCGCTTAACGCTTATAAGGGATTCGTTAATTATTATCCAATAAGATTACTGCAAAGCCCATTTCCGGTTTCCTATCTACCGCCCTCTATGCCCAGCATGTGCATTCTTGTTAACGGGCGCACACAAGTTGAGAAGACACGCAATCAACCGCACCGCTCATATCTCGCATCATCGCTCCCGCCCTTGTGTAATTTGGATATTGAATTATACAAGCATATAGTAAAAAGTATAGACATTTGCAATAACGCTATATTTCGTGATTATCTGTGAAGTTGATAAGTGTGAAGACAGCCGGCAGCCATCGAGACACGAGGCAGATCAGCGGAAGTCCAGGTGGGTGCACATGCATTCCTTCACGTCCTTCCTATATCCCGAATTTAGGGGATTTGCAGTATCACGAATAAATTAAATTCCATTCACCGCTCGCACCGCGCTCATATACAGTCCACTATTCTATTTAAATTAATAACCGCACCGCATAACATTATTTAATACGTTTGAACCAGCAGTTTGGTGGTTGAAGGCCAAACGCCAAATCCACCACCTGGATATATGCGTACAAACCCGAAACAAAAAACCAGTCACGAGTTTGGGTGTTCGAAAATGAGTTAAAGCCAACAAAAATTATTCGTTCACGGAGTGTTGCAAAAAAAATGGTGGCCACGTTTGTCTCCAGAACCGACCATGTTACAACTATTCCTCCTGAGGGACAAAGAACGGTTAATGCAGAATTTCTAGCATTAGTTTGCCACAGGTCGTTTCTGAACTCCGTAAAGAGAACTGCAACCGTCGCATCATCCTCCATCACAACGATGCGAGTTCTCACACCGCAAAGAGAACAAAAGAGTTTTTAGAGCAAGAAAACATAGAATTATTAGACCATCTGCCATACAGCCCCGACCTAAGCCCTAATTATTTCTATACTTTCCCTAAAATAAAGAAAAATTGCGTGGACAGAGATTTTCATCACCCGAAGAAGCTGTGGACGCCTATAAAACGACCATTTTGGAGACCCCAACTTCCGATTGTAATGGTTGCTTCAATGATTGGTTCCATCGTATGGAAAAACTTGTCAAATTTGGCGGAGAATACTTCGAAAAACAATAAATACATTTTTAAATAGTAATGTTGTGTCACTTCCTTGATTCCCGAAATTTTCAGTGCCGCCCTCGTAAGTGTACACCCTTAACAATACGTCGACTTATATGTATAAACTGAAGGAGGCCTGTTCTATCCTAACTTGAGTTCCTAGTAATATGTTTATTAGATAGGAATGGTTAATTGTTTAATTAGAATAGGAATAGTATATAACGTATCAAAAATAATAACATTCTATTATTTTTTATTATTTTGTCGGTGGGAGATGAGGTGTAGTGTTTCAGTCGACACGACATAATTATATATGTATTAGAGTTAAGGTTGTAATAAAGAGCAGTATAATTAAAGTCTTAAACTGAGCAACACGTCTCCTTTCATTGACACCTTTCCTATATTACACAAGAATGAATTACTACTCTGTGGAGTCAAGAAACTGGTATCACTAGCTTGTGTTTGTTCCTAGTGTTTACAGAGTGTATATCACTTTTTTTTACTAAAACTACCTTTGTTTTTGGGAACACACATTAAATTTTCGTAAATATACTGAGAGGTCAAAGTTTATATATTTATTTCCTAAAATTTTTCTCTAAGAGACTCTCTCCGTTTTAAGTTGTAAATAGCACTTTTGGCCCTCTTCTGCGAAACAAAAATAGTTTCTAAATTAGCCGTAATTCCCCATAGCAAAATCCCATATGACATTATGCTATGGAAATAACTGAAATAATCTAATCTAGTCTCGACACTAGTAAGATCTTTAATTTTTTTTACAGCATAAACTGCAGAGCTGAATCTGCTTGCTAGTTTAGATATATGGGGGGCCCACTAAAGCTTAGCGTCAACAGTGATGCCAAGAAAAACAGAAGATTCAACAGGACTTAGTTCTTACCCATTTAAAAACATGTGTTGTCATTTTAATTTCTTAATTTAATTTAAAGTTTGTTGTGGGTGTCTAGATTCTACGACAGTAAAACGTTGCTCAATGGAAACAAAAATGGTGACCTTAAATATTGCGAATCCAGCAGCGGCGCAAGCAGCCAGCACGACTCCGCCCAGCGTGGAGCTGCCCGTGATGCCGTCCATGTACGCCAGCAGGGCAATGCCAGTGTCGCATAGAATCGCCGCCACAATCTACACCGGATGAAATAATTAAATCCATCCATCCATTACAGCCAATAAAAGTCCACTGTCCACACGCGGGCCTCACTCATAGATAGCCTTATATAGGATATATTGCCATAGTTGTCACACTTGTCCATCCCATGTTTTACTTCCCCCCTGTCGCCTCTTAAGGCAAGGAAGTAAAGTTTTTCCACTAAACCATATCGATGCAAGCATCATACGTTTGGGCGAAGAACGTTAAAAGATCTCCTACCGGGTAAGACGTTAAGCCCGGGGAGCAGTCAAAGCTCTCAATTTTTGTTACGGAAGGGGAGACAAACGTACGTGGTACAGCCACACTGTAGCTGTTATGGTTGTAGCATGAATGGGTCGACTCGACCGGGGAAAGACAACGCTCTCAAAGAATACCAGCGTAAAATAGCAGTTTAATACTGCTGTGTTTCGTATGGCGAGTGTAGAGAACCAGAGACCCGTTTTACTGGAATCGAGGCATTCCATCTTAGTCCTCAAGGGTGACAACGCATCTGCATTTTGATTTTTAATCGAGATTAAATGTAGATGTCTATGGACCACAGCATCCACTTACCACCAGCTGAACTGTGTGATCGTTTGTCACCCTTATCCTGTAAAAAAATGCATACGGCTCACCTGATGGTATGTGACCACCGTCATAACATCTGCAGCACCAGAGGAATTGCTGGTGTGTTGACGGCCATTTAGAAAGGAGTGGGCTCTTTTATCTATCGTGGTATGGAACTTGTTCTATATATACACTTGTGGCCTGAAGAAAACGCCGCCAAACACAAATTTCACTAACCCATTGCGTTCTGTTAGTATATTAAGAGGCGACTATGGCAGTGGCAGTAAGATCTTATGGCTTCCGTTAAGTAACAGTATAACCATCTTTTAACGCCAGGTTTAAAACTCCTTGAACACAGAATAAACGCCCCGACTGCGTATGCGGTCCAGCCCGTATCGCTATTGTAGGTAATTATTTCAAGCAGGTAGCAAGAGTGACAGAGGTCTGACGATACAGATTCAAGAACACTCCACATAAGAAGTTATGTCATAAACAACAGCAAGTCACCAATAACATTGATTCTAAAAAAAGTTCACATTTTATTGATTTTGAAATTAATGACAAATATGTGAACTGCGAACAAATAAACGAGGTCAAATGCATTAATATTTTTTTTCAACAAAACTGTAGCATCGGCGGCTCCTACATAAAATTTATTCATTAAGTTTGTTTTTATTTGTATTGTCTTTCTCATTGACTGTCTCATCGTACCTTGACTGTTCACCGTCAAGGTACGATGAGACAGTCACTTCGTTCGTACCCTCTGTACGAAAAACCCTTAATAAAATTAGAATAATAAAAATATTAATCTGAACAGTAGTAAAATTTAATAGTTATAAAATTTTGATCAGTATAAGTGATGACTGACCCTCACGCCGACGAACTGCTCGTGAAGGATGACCCAGGAGAGCAGGTAGATGCAGGAGACGTTGGTGGCGAACAGCGCCACCACG
The DNA here is from genome assembly GCA_036936625.1 of Parnassius smintheus behrii. Classification (NCBI taxonomy): domain Eukaryota; kingdom Metazoa; phylum Arthropoda; class Insecta; order Lepidoptera; family Papilionidae; genus Parnassius; species Parnassius smintheus. Next base: position 25,993,633 of record JAUPFT010000014.1, on the reverse strand, counting down.
TCCGTGGCCAGCAGAATGCGTAGCGCGTAAGTGTACATGTACACGCTCAGCACCCACAGCAGGCAGAACAGCCCGCAGCGTGTCAGGAAACGAGCTGGTGAAACCATGCTAATAACTAATACGCCACCTGATGGTAAATGGTAATGCAGTCGAAGATGGTAAAGTGCACTTAACTTAGCTTTAACTTCATCTATTCATTCATTACATCCAAAAAAAAGATGGCTGTAATGAATACTGCTGAACAGTTTATGATGAGGCAATCTATCTCATTAGGGGGGATTTTGGTTGGCACGCTTGGCACGCGGGTTGGCAACGGGCATATTTTTATTGTTTTGAGTTGTTACCAGAAAGATGTTGCGGCCCATCTCATGTTTCAGCTTCCCTGTGTGACTTAGCTTAACAAAAGCCTGTTAACTTTTGCCTTGAAGATAATGTAGGTGACATTGTATTCGTAATAAATACTAAATAAATAATAGTAATAAATTACTAATTCCTTTGTATAGTCACCAAATTTAATTTGGGTATCCATTAAATGTTGAATATTGTTCAGCAAACGTACACCTTAAGAGCTACTATTTTAGCATGTAAGTTGATAACGTTTGTATTGACGTGTTGTAAACCGACGTACGTGTTACATGTTGTAATTGTAACATGTACAAAACAACCACTAATATATTATTGTCTTCCAGATCGAATTTCGGTCACGGCGGTCGGTCTCAACCGAGACTAGGTAAACAGGATTATAGTGTACGAATGTATGCGCAAGCACAGGTGCACTCTCTATTCCCTCACTCTCATAATCCAATCGGGCGGTTATCCGACACGACCAGAGAAAGAACAGGAGCAGGACCCAAGGCTTTACTTGCTTTCCGAGGCACGGGAGTAAAACACCGTCACAAAAAACACTATCTTCCTAACTTCGGACAGCTACTGAAAATTTCTTGACAGAAAGACCCGAGATTCGAACCCGAGACCTCAAGATTAGCAATCGCGTGTTCAACCAACGAGGCCGTAAAAGCAACTATAAACCTAATAACGTCGTAAGTCGCGTTGTATTAACCTAATAGAATCCTCATTTCGTCCCGTGGATGACGTAGGAGGATAAGTCAGTCAAAAATCTCTTTATCATCATCATCATTACAAACCTTCACAAGTCTACTAGATTGTACAACCAATACTTGTTGCCAGTGATGACCTATGGTTCTGAGATGTGGTCCTTCACTGCCGGCCGTATGAGAAAGCTCAAAGTCGCTCACCGAACTATGGAGAGGGCTATGCTCAGAGTTTCTCTGCGTGATAAACTAAGGAATGAGGATATCCGCAGGTCACTCTGGTTTTACTGCGGATATCCTCATTTCTGAGTCTATCACGCAGAGAAACTCCGAGCATAGCCCTCTCCATAGCTCGCTGAGCGACCTTGAGCGTCGTCATACGGCCAGCAGTGAAGGACCACGTCTCAGAATCGTAAGTCATCACTGGCAACACGCACTGGTTGTACAATCTAGTTTTTAGAGATTGAGGTATACCTGACGAGAAGATATGTCGTAATTTCCCGAACGCTGCCCAGCCGAGTTGAATCCGTCGATTGACCTCTCGGTCGAAGTTGGACTTACCTAGTCGGACTATTTGTCCCAGGTAAACGTACTCGTCAACAACTTCGAGCATAGTGCTCCCAACAACTACCGGCATAGGTGTGACATGGACATTAAACATGATCTTTGTTTTGTCCATGTTCATCTTAAGACCTATCCGTTGGGAGGCACTATTGAGGTCATTGAGCATAGTGCTTAAGTCCTCCAGCGATTCTGCCATAAGGATTATATCGTCGGCAAATCGAAGGTGAGTGATGTACTCGCCATTGATGTTAATACCGTATCCTTTCCAGTCCAGTAGCTTGAAAACGTCTTCCAAAGCAGCGGTGAAGAGTTTCGGGGATATAACGTCACCCTGTCTTACACCTCTCTGCAGTTGGATAGGTTTCGAGCTCTGGTTCTGTACTCGGATAGCCATCGTAGCCCTACTGTTCGTAGCCTTACTGTTCTCATAGTCCACATACGCCAGGCAAAGTGGCAAATTGTACTCTTCAGTCTTCTGTACAATCTGCCGCAGGGTATGTATGTAGTCTATTGTACTGAAGCCTTTTCGGAAATCGGCTTGTTCGGGAGGCTGGAAGTCGTCGACTCTGCGTGCGAGACGATTCGTAATGACTCTCGAAAACAGCACGTAGACGCGGCTCAGAAGGGAAATCGGTCTGTAGTTCTTCAAGAGAGCGTTGTCGCCTTTCTTAAAGAACAAGACCACCGCACTTCTGCTCCACGCCTCTGGAGTAGTGCCACCATGGAGGACGGAATGGAAGAGCTTCTGAAGGACTTCAAGTACCGGTGTTCCACCCGCTTTCAGAAGCTCCGCTGTAATTCCATCCTCGCCTGGGGCCCTGCCGTTTTTAAGGTGCTGGAGAGCCATTCTAATCTCGCTTAGACTGACGTCCGGGATATCATCGGAATAGTGTCGGATAAGACTTGCTCTTGGATCGTTACTCACACTTGCGTGTGGCTCCAACGATGATGTGTACAGCTGCCCATAGAACCTCTCAATCTCACTCAAAATCTCAGGTGTCCCGGAAACGATGCTGCCACACTCAGTCTTCAGCTTCGACAGTTGGCTCTTACGGGCAGACAGATCTCTGGCAAAGACTTTGGAGCCCTGGTTCCGCTCGATCGCTTCTTTAATACGAGCAGTATTAAAGTTGCGTAAGTCTCGCCGCATGCATTTGGAGATCTGTCTGTTCAGTTGCCTGTATGCTGTCAAATCTCTTGACGATTGCAGCCTCATCTCCCGTCTAACAGCCATGAGATTAAGAGTGTGATCGGAGAGTTTTTGTGTTCTTCTGCGGCGGGTCTTGCAGAACTTAGCTCCGACCGCATGGACAGTTTCCACGAGCTTGTCATTCATATCGTCCACTGCATTGCAATCTTGTAGGCACTGAAAGCGGTTGTGTAACTCGAGCTGAAAGTTTTCGGGATTCTGGATTAGAGCACGAGGGGGACGGAGCGTTGACCTCATTAGACGAGACCTCTCCAACTTAACGTTTAGGTTCAGTGTGCCTCTAACCATTCGGTGATCGCTGCCAGTTTTCACTCTTGCAATCACTGAGACATCACTGAACAGTTGGCGTCTGGTCGTCATAATGAAGTCAATCTCATTTTTTGTCGAACCGTCGGGGCTCGACCAGGTCCACTTCCAGTGGGGCCGCTTCTGGAAGAAAGAGTTCATCATAAAGAGTCCCTCTTTCTCCATAAAGTCGGCCAGCTGCTGGCCCCTTCGGTTCCGTTGCCCTACTCCAAATTTCCCTAACTTCAGCTCACCGCGTTTTCTTGTGCCTAGTTTTGCGTTGAAGTCTCCCATCAACACCGTGTAGTGGGTTTTGGAGGAATGCACGGCTTTGGAAATATCCTCATACATTTCCTCCACCTCCTCATCGGGATGTGCCGAGGTTGGTGCGACACACTCCCAATCTTTACAACGTTGTTGACGAGAGACCTGTGGACGATAAATCCGACACCTCCTTGGGACAGATGGTCGCCCTCCCGGTGATAGAACAAGTTGCCGGATTCGAGAATCACCGTGTCCTCCCCCTCTCTTCGGACCTCGGATAATCCTATAATACTCCAGCGTAACTTGTCTATCTCTTCTTCCAGCTTCAGGATCTTCTCGTCAGTCCTCAGTGTGCGTGCGTTAAATGTTGCCAGGTCGAGTCGTCGTAGGTGGCAACCGAACCTCCACCGGAGATTCTTAGCACCCCCTGCCCCGCCGTTACCATGGTCGCCACCGTAGCCAGGAATAGCGGGGGGTAATTGTTCATGGGGGGTATATTGCCATAGTTGCCACGCTTGACGAGCGGGTTGGCAACCGCAGTTTTTTTTGTCGTACAGTTGCTGATGAGGAAGATGCTGCTGCCCATCTCCTGCCTGTTTCATCTCCTGTCTGTCGCCTTTTACGACACCCACGGGAAGATATGGGGTAGGGGATATTCTGAACCGCCACTACACGGCAATATACATATATATATATATATATATATATATATATATATATATATATATATATATATATATATATATATATACTCACCGGCACGGAAACTTGGCCAAGCGGTTATCTCGCGATAGCAAAAGCTTTAAGTGTTTCTGATGAATGTTTGTTATGCAAGTATGTCAAAAAATGTTTACCCTCAAGTTCAAGAGGGTAATTCATTATGTTTAAGTGCACCATGACGAATTCTTTAATTTTTAGTTGAATCGGGTCATTTGAGCGACTAAGTTCACATTTTAAATTTGTGTGTTGTGAAAAGTTTACTGTAAGGTTATTCAATTATTGTGATCTTGTGTCTTAATTAAATAACTAAAGGTGCTTTAAAGCCAATAAAAATGCCATTAACACCAGCACAAGTTGCACAAGCAGTAGCATTAATTGACCAAGGGCTGACACAGCGTGAAGTTGCTATTGTGCTTAACGTACCACGGTCCTCAATGCAGTATTCACTGAAACGATACCAGGAGACAGGCCGCTACACCCGCAGGCCAGGCAGTGGGGGCGTAAGGTGCACATCGGCCCGGGACGATCGTTTTATTGTTATGGAGATTTTGAGAAACCGCTACCTGACCGCTGTTGAGATACGCCAGCGGCTCCAAATCGCAAGAGGCGTTAATGTTAGTGAGCGTACGGTGAGAAGACGAATGGAGGAAGTGAATTTAAAAGCTCGTAGACCAGCACGAGGTCCAGAACTTCTCAGACAGCACCGAGTAGCCCGACTTCAGTTCGCAAGAGAACATGTCAATTGGACCCACGAGCAATGGGCTAGAGTGTTGTTCACAGATGAGTGTCGAATAGCTTTACGTGCTCCAGACGGTCGAGAACGAGTGTGGAGAAAAAGAGGAGAGAGGTTTCTACCCATTACCACCACCCAAACTGTGAGTTTCCATGGAGGCTCAATAATGGTATGGGGAGGTGTAAGTTCCGACGCACGTACAGAGTTGGTCATCGTCGATAATCGGCTTACAGCTACTCGATACATCGAGGAAGTTCTTCAGGAGCACGTAATGCCTTATTCGGGATTCATTGGACACGACCAATTCCTCCTCATGCACGATAATGCACGCCCGCACGTCGCACATTGTGTAGAGGAATATCTGGAAGAGGTTGGAATACAAAAATTACAGTGGCCAGCTCGTAGCCCGGACTTAAATCCAATTGAGCATGTATGGGGTATGCTCAAAAGAAAGATAAAGTCCAGCTCCAAACCGCCACAAACTCTAAATGAGCTCCGAAATGCAGCGCTGGCCGCTTGGGACAGCATACCGCAAGTTGATGTCAGAAACATCATTCAAAGCATTCCAGATCGAATGCAAGCGGTTATCAGGGCTAGAGGAGGAAACACCCGATATTAAAACTGATAGACAATAAAGAAACAGACTTAATTTTTAACTTTGTAGTGTTTTTAAAGTGACAATGGAAAGATGTTAATTTTAGTGAAAACATGTTATCTTGAAAAGAAAAATTTCGGTGAAGTAAACATTAAATTTCTATGTTTTAAAACCATTAGAGACACTTATTGAATGCATCTACCCTTAATTTACTGTTAAAAAAACGTTTCAGTGCAAATAATCAGCAAATTCACGAGTGGGCAAGTTTCCGTGCCGGTGAGTGCAAAGCATAGGCTTTGCATCGTCTTTTAATTGATTATAATAATCAACGGTGTATAATTATTAATACTACAATTTAATAAGAGCGGTTTATCAGAAACATAACATGTAACTAGCTAGTTCTTTAAAACTCTTTTGGTTTACAAATCTCTTTATTGACCACTAATTCCTGGTAAAACAACTATTTATTCCATTATCAACTTTTAACTCAAATATGGTTTTAAATCGTAGAATAAATAATTGTCGATTTGATTAATAATCCTGATAATTGAAATTGCTTAAGTAACCTAATGAATTCAATAAAAAGTTATTGTTTAGTCAAGTATTGACCAATCAAATCGTCGACCAATCAGAGCACACCTAAGTCGTTATTACGTTTTCCTTATTGAATGAACGCGGCAACAGACTCACTTCAGTTCCTGCGCTCGTCAGTGTAGTTTTATTTTCCTGGTAAAACTTTGCAAGTATTATTTGTGAGTCTCATATTAGGAAGTGTAGAATAAAGTTGTAGTGCTAAATTAAAAGTGTGTGGTCTTAGATCTCTTTCATTACAATGGAAACAATATGCGGTAGCTCGACTGAACCCTTGTCAAATGGGGACAGTGGTGCTGCCTCACCATAAAAACAACCACTAGGTTTCCCGCTCCAACAATCATGTAGTTGTGTCCTTCACATTGCGCCGGTGTGTAATTGTGACAGGGACACACTGCAGTATGGCCAAACCGTAATTACTCTATGCTGAATGTATAGAGCGTTACGCTGTCCTATTATTGAATACAATAAATTGCGCAAGCAAGAGAGCAAGTTGAACATCAGCTCTCACATTTTTACCATTTTTAATAATTAACGCTATCCTGTTATTTCCCACACAATTTTGGCTTACCGTGTTACACCATTTCCGACATATATATAAATACCTATGTCGAGAATGCCAGGTAAGTAAACAAGTTATTTTTCTCATATTTAAAAACTATGTAACGCAACGCACCTATACAATGAATTTCTCCCGTATAATTGAGTCGTTTTACATACATAAATTGCACAAGGACATACAAACCCGGAACAATTATCAATAGGCCATATAAAAACTTGTTTCGTGGGGAATCGAACCAAGACTCGTAGCGCCATTATTTATTTATTTAACTTCATATACACATTAGATATATATATATATATATATATATATATATATATATATAATAAGCGTTATATATATATATATATATATATATATATATATATATATATATATATATATATATATATATATATAAACGCTTAATTACTGTACTATGGACCCACTCAATCAAGGAACTACCAATTATTTATTGGGTACTTAAGGAGACCCTACCCTTAATTTATTGCTGCACCCATTTAGGTAATGCTGTCTTTACATGCTTTATACATTTCCTAATTGATCAAATAAAATAAAAAAATTATTGACACAGTCACAGCAGCACGTAAAACTAGTTCTAATACAATAACTTTATACAAATTTGGTTGCCTACGTAAAAGGATTTCTTGTTTGCTCTCGCTTATTTCTGCCGGTAAGTTGCACTGTTTGAGTTAGGGGTCCAGTACAATTAAAGGCTGTGGGGCAATTCATATTCGTACTCAGAGGTGACACGCGCCTGTAGCCTACTTTGTATGAAGTTAGCTGTGGGTGTCCATGAACTGCAGTAACCGCTTAGGTACCATCGGGTGCACCGAGTTTTTTATATAAGATAAGGGTGACAAACGAGCACACAGCCCACTTGATGGTAAGTGGATGCTGTGGCCCATAGACATTTACATCTATCCTAGATTACGAATCAAAATGCAGTTGCGTTGTCGCCCGTGAGGACTTAAAACAGAATGCCTGCACAGCCTACACAGCAGCTCGAAGCATCCCCAGCACGCAAGAGTTCCTTCTATTAAATTATTTTCACTATGGGCTTAAAATAAAACTTTGCAGTCAAACTTTGCCAATAAATGTAATGTATGTTTGTTCAGTTTCATCACAGTCTTTCACAAGTCCACTGCTGAACATAAGCCTCATCCAAGGAATGCCACAAAGCACGGTACCGAACCATCCATCCATCGACTACCTGCATGTCTCACCTGCCAGTACGAGGCTGCCACTCGCGAATCTTTCTTCCTCACCAGTTGTCGATAGTTCGAGCTATATGGCCGGCCCATATATGTTTGTAGTAACGTATATTTTTTTGTGGTGTCGATAAAATCCACCATTCCATCATGTCCAATGGTGTTAAGAGGCGAAAATCTTATAGCTTCGCGATAGACTAGCCGTGTACCATCTCCTTTACGCTATAATAAAAATATACAGACCGGCGAAAGTGCAAGACTTCTGGATTGTCAATCCGCTTGATAATAAGAGAGTCTCATACACCGGCGAAAGTGCAAGACGTGTGGATCGTCAATCCGGCTGATAATAGGAGAGTCTCATGACAGACTTCTACAGAATGCTGAAGAGAATATATTTCTAGTACAATAATATTTTTGAAATTATCTTACCAAAAGTAAATCCCTTTTCCTTGAAGTCGCTAAAAGCATCGAAAACGATGTCGTGAGCCGATTTACACTTGTTGTGTATGAGCATTACGATCACGTAAAGAGGGTAGAACAGGATTAGCCAATTGGTACAGAACCACGCTGTGAAGAACGGTGCGTTGTATAGCTGGTAGGAAAAAAAATAATTTTTACATAAGTATGTATTATTGATTATTAGTTTATGTGTGAATTATAAATACATAATATTTTTTTAATTTTCAGTGTACTGTATGCAATTAACAAATAGGTACACTAATAGAAACACTTGGTATTCGTCCCTCTGTCTTTTACTGGCAATTCTCACAAGAACTTTTTGACGTATTAAACGTGATAGAGCCACGTTTTAGCTGTAATAATGTCCTCCAGGCCGAATTCACGTCATCGAGTCCGGGTCGCGGTCACTGCTACCAGTCTCAATGGAGACCAGCCCTTTGAGCCATTGAGACAGGTAACAATGACCAAAATTCGGTCTATAATCGCAGAATAGGATAATTCACAAGTATGTGTGCTAAATGATCCGGAGACTGGAGAGAGATAAGGCGCAAGACAAACGCGATATACGTGCTTTATGAAGCACGGGTATGAAACACCGCTGATTTCCTTCTGAAATTTTCCTAACAGAAAAACCCAATTACTGAATTTGGCACAACCCGAGATCTGAACTCGGGATCACATGATACGCCGCACTTGCGACAACTAGACCAACGAGGCAGTCGCTGCAATTGACATACGACTGAAGCATGCATTAACAGTAGTAAAGTTTGAATTTAATGCAGAGGGGAACGAAACTGCAATTTGATTTTTAATCCGTTTCCTACATAGTTTATAATGTATTATAAAAAATACGGTTGACCTTACAGGCCATCCCTGGACCTTTCCGCTAATTTCAAAAGCGCTCCAAATTCTACCTATTACACTCGAAGATTTAAAACACGTCAAATTTGAAAAGACACGTTTATTTATATTTTTATTTTTTTTTAAATTGAAAATTTCACGAATAAATCAGCCGATTTTAACGAACTTGACGGCGTTCGGCGCATTTTTTAAAGTACTAATAAGTAGTTCTTTTATTACATCAAAAACGATTCAAGAAAAAAATTCGAAGTTATTTGAAAAAAATACACTTCCAATTTAGCTTTTTTTATGAGCTAAAACTATTTTTATTTTACGGGAAAGGAGGCACACGAGCATGCGGCTTACCTAATGGTAAGTGACTACAGCCGCCCATGAACAACTGCAACACCAGGGGAATTGTAAATGTGTTGCCGGCCTTATAAAAAAGAGTAAACTATTTTCTTGAATGTCCCTAAGTCGAATTGGTCCGGAAAAATCGATGGTGGTAGTCGCATCCATAAGATGACCATGAAACCCACTGCACGTCACTCGATATGTTGACGCCAAAAATTCTGAGAGAGTGCTCTATAACTGAGGAGATACGACAAAGGGGTTCTTTTTGACCATCTTCAGTCGTACCTGAAAGGATAGCTCTACAACGAAATAAACTGTCTGAATGTTTTGAAACTTGTCGTGTCTTAATATCGGACATTTTAAAAGAATAAAAGCGCACGCCTCTGTAATCTGTATTTGCGTGAGCATTAACTCTTTACGGTAAGAAGTTTCTGTGAAGCGTCCAAGTCAGGGGGATAAAGCGTTAGGCGTACATAAATACACTCTTGTATTTAAAAGCAATTTAATGTTTCTGTTTCTACATCTATCCTCGATTACGAATCAAACTAGAGGTGCGTTATCACCCGTGAGGACTAAGATGGAATGCCTCGTTTCCAGTAAAAAGAGTTTCGGGTCTCTACACCCACTATACAAAACACGGCAGTGATAAACTGCTATTTTACACTGGTATTTTGTGAGAGCATGGTCCTTGTAGACTGATGACCTGCGCGAGCATTAACTCTTTACGGTAAGAAGTTTCCGTGAAGCGTCCAAGTCAGGGGGATAAAGCGTTAGGCGTACATAAATACACTCTTGTTTTTAAAAGCAATTTAATGTTTCTGTTTCTACATCTATCCTCGATTACGAATCAAACTAGAGGTGCGTTATCACCCGTGAGGACTAAGATGGAATGCCTCGTTTCCAGTAAAAAGAGTTTCGGGTCTCTACACCCACTATACAAAACACGGCAGTGATAAACTGCTATTTTACACTGGTATTTTGTGAGAGCATGATCCTTGTAGACTGATGACCTGGCTGTAAGTAAAAGTTCAACACAGCAAAAAAATCCTTTAAAAATGAGAAATTGGATGCGTTTGGCAGAAAAAAGCGCTAGCAAGCGTACGTAAGCAAAATGGCGATCGTAAGCGATAAGCGCTGTCAAATCGTAAGTAGATATTTTCCTCTAGGACACAAAGTTAGTTTTAACCGGGGAACCTAACTTAATTTAAATATATGTTTGTAAAGTATTCATATTAAAAACCTACCAATCATGAATTTTTAATAACATGTAAGTATATGTCTATTCATGTCATTATATTACTTAAAACTAATATTGCACAAAACAACTTATAAACTCTACTTCAAAAAAACAAATTAAATAAGCAAAATGGCGGATTGTGTCAGCGCTACTGAACGTGTCCTGGCCGAAAACTGTTTAGTTTCACCATTTTGCTTACAAGCGCTTGCTAGCGCTTTTTTCTGCCAAACGCACCCATTGATAATATCATCATTCATCAGTACAACCTTTTACTGCGTATTTGTAATGTAATGATTAAACCAAGGCCTGTTCCAAGGAATGTCATAAAACATGGTTCTGAGCCACCATCACATTTATTGACTTCCTGCATGTTTTGCCTGGTATCACTTCGTCTATTGAAAGATACAATATAAACATTATTATAATTAATACCTAACACAAGCAGTTAAAAGCTGATGCATGTGCATCTTAATGTTTGGAAATTATCTGTTATACTGGTAATAATCATATTTTTCATACGTAGAACACTCAATAAGTTTTGAGATATACAAAAAGTATTCTACATACTATTAATATTTATTTTACATCTTTTCGAAATATTCTACATCATGCTCTATACAAAGATCCATTCGTCCAAACCAACTCTGAAAACACTTTTGCCAGTCTTGATCTGACAGGTCGGAAATCGCTTCTTCGTAGGCAGCCACGGCTTCTTCGGTGCTTGAAAAAAAACTTGCCTTTTATTGTTTCTTTGAAACTTGGGAACAAAAATAAATCACAAGGAGCTAAGTCAGGGCTGTAGGGTGGGTAACTTAGAGTTTCAACACCAGATTCCTCAATAAACGCTTTTGTTCTAAGGGAGGTATGTGAAGAGGCGTTATCGCGATGCAGCATGTTCCCCGAAGTCCGGTCCTTGGTCTTCTCTACCCCACAGCTTAAAAAGCTTTGGATAATGAAACTGTAGTATACAATTCAGAGTTGACTGACCTACAATTTTCCAGCATTGACGTCGACAAATGTCCGCTCCGCGAAAAAAAATTAGCCACCATTTTTCTTCCGACGCGACGTTGCGAGGTCTTTGCAGTTTTGTCGGTAACTATCCTTCTGAGTAGACCCATATCGATGATTGCCTTTTATTTTCCGGATCATATTGATAGATCTATGTCTAAGTAACGATTTCTGAAACATGCCTAGATGCCCAGTTTTCAAAACGTAGACGCATTTCATGGCACCAATCCACACGAGTCTGTTTTTCGCTTTCGGACAACAAAGCTTCCTCACTCCAAGATGTTGATGTAGGATGGTATGAATGCTCCCCGAACTAATGCCCACAATCTTTTCGTCGGTATATGTGATTCGTGGGTCTTCTCGCACCAACATTTCAGTAGTCCATACATTTTCTGCCGTTACTGCTGTTTGCGGGGCCTCGGTTCTTTGGTCACCTTTAAGGTTAATTTTACCCCTTTTGAATTCAGCAAACCACCTAAAAATTGTTGCGCGTGATGGAGCTGAGTCCCCTAATGCTGATTGTAACCGTTATAAACTTAATTGTTCGGTTAAACCAAATTTAAAATCATAATAGATCATTGCGCGCAAATGCTCACGGTTAAGAGCCATCGTTTTAAATGAAAAGCGAGGGAAGCGTTGCAGGAAAATTAATAGAACCTTGTTTTTTTTTTTATATTAAGCAATTGCCTTAAGAAGTTCTATTTTTAAATAAATTTGCTTTTTAAAAACATATAACATGGGTGCGTTCCATTTTTAAATTTCGAGCATCTCAAAACTTATCGAGTGGACCTACGTATAAACTAATCAAAATGTATAATTATGTTTTTTTTTTCGTCATCTAAGAACTAAATATTATTCAAATTGACAACCCTATGTACATATCAAAACACATCAATTAACGGAGAACAGTCCGCAAATAAAGTAATTACTTACATGAGTAGGAACATTGGAAGTGAAGTTATAAGTGGAAGGGTCGGCGATTTGCGGAGCATCATGCACAGGCGGATACTCCTGAAGGTACATGTGCTTTATGCAGTGTGTCACTGTTACCCACGAGGCCACCAACATTGTGGTCACACAGATGCCGAAGTATATCTGCAAGTTACCATTCTATAAACTATCAAGTGCTATATAGTGCTTACAGAGCTGTAAATGAAAATAAAATAAAAAAAACAAATATATAAGTAAATATTTGAATAAAATGCTATCCACTTTTAATAGTTTAAAAAAAAGAATGTTAACAATGCTATTAACATTACTAATGCCCGAGTTTTTGGTGGAATAGCGCCGTTGTCATTCACTACAGCTTTCTAAAATCTGGCCAAACGATTACGGCAATGATGTATGAAAAAAAAATGTTTTCTGCATACATAGTCGCCGGTTATTTAAATTCTAAATTAAATAAAGTCACGAATATTTCCGAACTTATTTACAAAATCGATTAAATTATTTAAAAATAAAGAACGCCGTTGTTATCCAAAAATTATATTTCCCTTAACTACTCGTGATATGCTTAAATTGCTTGTGTTACGAGTGGTTCACGCCAGTAGTCGAATGGCGGATTCGAACCCACGACCTTTTTGAGTTCGCGGTCCGCGCATTGCCATTAAGCTAATATCGCTTGACTTTAACACTGAACTGTAACTCAATAAGTTAGCAATAAGCAATGTAGTTTTATCGACCTTGTCGACATCATATCTGCCTATGGAGTATGGACTATTAAGTCTTTCATTTAAATCATAGGTAAAACTCACACTCGTGTTTCGACCTGGGCTTATTTTTATTTTCAGGGTCTGTAATTTAGATTTCCTATAACTTCATTTGAAAAGTAACTACCTATATTTACTTACTTTACTTTAAAGTAAAGTAAAAAGTTTGAAGTTCATATTATTGACAGCTACATAAAAATATTTATTTATTTATAAGACTGAAATGACTAATGAACTAACAGTCCACCTGATGGTAAGTGGGTGCTGCAGTGCATGGACACCTGCAACCAACTTCAAATAAAGAAGGTTGCAGATATGTTGTCACCTCTGATAATTAAGATGGAATGCCTCACAGTGCGTATACATACTAGCTCTATAGGAACTTCAGACCGGAACACAGTAGTGCAAGCACTGCAATTTGGCAGCAGAGAAATAGCTTGAGAGGGTGGGTGTTACCAACTCAGATAGACTCGTAGCCAGGAAAGAAGTCCTACCACTCAGAAATATATGTCATGACGGCCTCCTACGTGACTGTTGAATATTAAGGTACAATACATTTCGCGGGACATCTATATTTATACATACAATAGAAATGTAAATTGCAGATGTCTGTACATTTTATATCTTTGTAATTTAAGTGATTGGGGGGACTATAAATAAGTAAATAAATACATTTCTACCATTTTTAGAATTGTCAATCTGTTTGTTTCTTTGTTAATGTATCACATTTTAAGTACTAATTTATATCAAAATAATCTGTAAGGAAATTATAAAGCGTATCTTTGTATTGAATTTAGTCATTGTTTTATTAAAATCGGTTCGTTCTATCAAAAGTTATAATAAATATTCTGAAGTACGAAAAATACGAATTGGTTCAACGGCGGCGTTGAGTCATCAAGTGCATTCTAATTTCCTATATCATAAATCATAATTAAATGATTTAAGTAAAATAATTTTCCATAAGGATATAATTATATCTGAAACGAAATAAACAAAAATAAGAAAGAGTAATGTAATAAATATAACAAAAAATATAACTAAAGTACAAAAGTTAACCAATGTCATCGATAGATGGTGGTGTTTGAAAATAAAAGAAAAAAAAGGATTGTGCTGAAGACGTGTGCTCCAGAATGAGCACCGGTCCTTACACGTCGTTTTTTTCAGAAAATTCCTCTCGTTGCCTCAACCAGCATCGGAATTCTTGGCTTCGACATTTCCAGAGGCGTATAGTTCCGATAGGGAAGGGAAGACTAAACCGGCATTAAAATAGCTTGATGTGCTCAGTAGATCAAGATGGTATTTCATGCCGGATTACCGCATGCAGCTTTATCAAGCGCAGGTTCGGCCGCATATGGAATACTGTTCTCATCTGTGGGCCGCGGCACTCCAGTAACAACTCCTGCCCCTTGACCATATTCAATGCAGAGCGGCCTGAATCCAACGACGATTCAAGTTATTTGTGATCAGCTTGATCCACTAGCCTTGCGAATAGGTGTTGCATCTCTGTGCATCTTCTACCGCATATTCCACGGGTAGTCCTCAAAGAGTTGTAGTGACACAATGTGACAGAACTCGAAATTCTATCCTCATCAATTCGGTGGCCGTGATTGTCTAGTAGTTAGGACCCTACGTTGTGGTTAATCTGTTACTGCATTAATCATTGCATACATAACTTAAGTTCATATATATATATATAACCCTGTATATTTATAAATAGTTTTATGTACTTTAAGTAGCTTTATAAAGAAAAGTGTTATTTATACTGAAAAAACTAAGAACAAACACAAGCTTGTGATATCACTTATTCGACTCCACAGTTAGTAACTCAATCATGGGAAAATGTATAATATATAATACTTATTTAAAAACTTTCAGAAAATATACAATGCCTGTCCAATAACAAATTTCAAAAAAAAAAACACACTGTAGGGAAAAACATTTTTACTACATTTTTACACTAAACATGGCCAGAGTAACACTGCTTTTTGTAATGTGCCTACCCTTATGGGATTACCTGCATCACCGGCATGTAGCTATATGTCACCTCACCTCTGTGACAAACAAACAGACAATAATCAACAAGATCAGTTCATAAGAATTCTATTTTGACTTGTTTGCCATAGAACATTAGTAATAAAACAATAGATATACTAGCCCTTGATTCCCTTTTAAATTGCTTGTAATGGTGAAATATTATCATTAATTTTATTAATATTGCACATTTTAAAATTAGGCAAACCATATATATGGCTGTGTATATGTAAATATGTGTATTTTTATATTTTCACAACAGTTCATCAACAACCAAAGATATTTACTAAAACAAAATAAAGCTTACAACTGCTGCCTAGCAGGAACAGAATAAGAGTGGTGCAGTAAATTGCATTATTATCAAGGGATTTTAACCATTGAAATTTTGTAACTGTTTGGTTTTGTAATTATTTAATCATGAATGTCTTGTTGGATTTTGGAGTGGAGAATGATGCAGTTGTATCACAGGATTAATTTTACTAGAGTCACCACACCAGGTAGATGCCTGGATGAATGTAGCTGATACTCTTGTACTAAGTTATACTGCTTCCAATTACTATTCAGATAAATTTTATATATTTAATACTAATGTTTAATACTAGTATCGTAATAGAATTACATATCACAGAAGAATTTAAATTACTACTTCTATCAAAATAATAACATTATATTTTGTAAAAATAATAACATTTTATAATTTTACTAATATTGTCATTGTGTATAAGCATAGAAAAAGTTAATTTTTATATTTTAAAATAGTCTAAAATTATTTAAGCGACAGTAGCCTAATAGCAGAGCGCGGACCACAAACTCAAAAAGGTCATGGGTTCGAATCCGCTATTCGACTACTGGCGTGAACCACTCGTAACAAGCAATTTAAGCTTACCACAAGTGGTTAAGGGGAATGTTAGTAATGTTTATAGCATTGTTAATATTCTTTTATAAAAAAATATATAATTTTAAAAGCTTTGGCTTTATAAGACACTAGTGGTATGGAAGACAAGACTATGCAGAGTCCAGGCATGCTGATACGGTTTTAGAAAAGATTCTACGTATCTATAAAGTCAGGTTGCCATAAACTCTGCTATGATAGTGGTAAATGAAACAATGTGATGTCGATTGTTATAATTTTTTTTTATGAAAAACCTCTTAACTGCTCTCCACAGCCACTTAATTTATTGTACATGAATCCCATCGTCAAACACAAATCGATTGTCTAGGTAAGAGTGATGATTAACTTTTTAATAGGGTTATCCATTTAAAAAAAAAACAAATTGACTTATTTGTCTCATTATATGATATTTTTAGTGAAATTTATTTTTATTGTAATTAATTCAAAAAGCATTTTCAAAATCCAAATAACAGTGAAAAAAATTCAAGCTAAACTATCGCAAACATCCTAAATTGAAAACAATATTAAAAAATCAAATACTGGATGTCTACTTTATAATACTAGACCAAATTGATATATTTTTGTTTCATTACAAGAAAATTTAGGTGAAATTTATTCTTATCGTAATTAATAAAAATGATTTAATATCTAAAAACAATGTAATAGGTTCAGGCTTAACCCCAACAAGCCACCTAAACTAAAAACATTCTTAAAATCAAGTACCGGATGTCTATAGCCAGCCCAATAATTTTCTTACCTTCTTTGCAAACTTGGAACAACACGATCGTGGGCATTTTTTGTCACGCAACTGACGCTCTTCATCTTGACTGCTTGTAGCTGATTCACTATAAGCTTGCTGAAGTGAGGGTTGGGAAGTCAAGGGTGGTGCAGATGATACTGAAGTTTGGGGTGTAAGTGGTGCGCGTGGACTCAAAGGCGTTGGTGGTCCGTTTGCTCTCTCCACATCGCCACCAGCACCCTGATCAGTTTCTACTTCTTCGCTAGTGATTATAACAGATGGCGCGCGAACTCGTTTCGGATTAAATATTGTAGGCAGGTCTCCGTCCCTTGCCATATTGCCCCTTTATAATGTTTTAGGCATTATGACTACCAACGACAGACTCATCTTTACTTCAAAAGCACGATAATTTCAAATTAACACAGGATTTTCGTATAATTTATCGCATTAAAAATATTTTAATGATTCAGAATGAGAGATTTTTTGGCATAATTTACTTAATACACGCAATTGCTCGTTACACAGAACATCATCATAATATAAATATTTTTTAACTAGTTTATCCATTTTATTTCTGATTGCTACACGGTGGCCAATTATTTCTGTTTCATTAAGATTACTGTTTACTGATCCGAAGAACAACACATCATAAATTACACACTACAACACTTTAATTGCAAGAATTTTTGTTACGAAAATTTCGTACCAACATCAATAAATATTTAATTTCGGTGTTTGTATTTCATAGAATACCGTAAACCAGGTCCCCTAAATAAAAATCATAGATAAATAAATATTATAGCAAGCTAATAAAAATTAGACGTGGGCGTTATTTCACGTCACTAGATACAGTAACTGGCTACGCGGCATGTAACCGAATCACTAGTTTCGAGTCATGTTACAAGTAGTGATTTTTGTAAATGCGTGATTATGATTACTGTTACCCGTGATTATTGCGGGAGTCGACTGTCGGTCGCTCGAGCGCAAAGCGCACATGTGGCATACAACAATAAACAAACCATCGTAAGTAACAGTTTTATTGTACGTTTAATTTTCATACGTAAGACTATAGACATAAACAATAAAATAGAGTAATCTCTGTTTGTAGATATTTAACGGTTTGTGATTCCGGGAAGCGAGTCACATTGAATTTAACTAAAATAATTTTTAAAACATTTTTGACGGAGTCATGAACTCGTTTATTCATAAAATTAAAATATAACTAAAAATGAGTATAAAAAATTTAAAAATTTAAATGTTTATAATATTATAAAACTTAAATACTGTGTGTAAATAGCCAAACAAACAAACAAATTAATTGTACAGTGTAAATAAAAGTGCTAAAACAAATGACAATGAAAACGTTGAAAAAGTGTAAATAAACTGTAAATATCAATAATCATTGTATATACAATCAAATTGACTTGTAAATATGCATGCATTAATAATTTTATGAAAATATTAGTGTCATAGTAAACGCAAATCAATCATAAATACATTTAATGCAGTCTGTCCTAAACCTGAATAAAGTATGAAGGGAAGTTAATTTATTGATTTAACAGAAAACAGTTACTGTATACTCGTAGCTACAAACACGGATTGTGATTTTCGTTTCGTGTGTAACTGTATAGTTGGTGGTGATATTTATGCAAACAATCACAGTAGCCGAATAAAAATAGCCAGTTACAAAAATCACTAGTTTCGAAACAGGTGACGCCGATCAAGTCACTGGTTTCGTTACGTTTCTTGAAAATGAGGTAATGACCCACGTCTAATAAAAATACTAATCATAGAGTATCAGAGTATCTTTTTGTAACCCATATAGTCAGTAATCTGTGTTGTAACCAAAAAAGCCAAAAAAAAATCCCAATACCTTTTTTTAATTAAACTGGCTTTAAGGCTCTGGGTTCTAGCCCTTCTGAGGCAAACCCCGTAGCTACTCGAGCGCTGTGGTGGAAAGTTTTTGAACTGTTATTTACTGCTTATGGATGGACACATTTTCGACTATTCTCCTACGGGAGATTGCCTCCTTACCTCTATACTCCATGCAGAGAATGATATAGACACTGGCCGATAAGGATCATGAAGTTAAAGATAAAGAAAGGTGAAGATCTTTGTCTATAACTTCATGATCGAGAAACATTTACTATCAAAGAGCATAGTATCTGTATATTATACTACGTCTATGACTTGCCTACCCTAGTACCATGCTATTATATAATACTTCGTAGTACTTTTTATTAGTTTGTGGTTAGTATCATACTCTGTACTGGTATCTACTTCTTGTATATTCGGAATTCCAATTCAGGATTCCATTTTGGAATTTCGAAATATTTTAGGCATTATGACTAGCAACGACTGACTCATCTTTTTTTCAAATTCACGATAATTTCAAGTAGATAGTATCACTGGGGTAAAAGTAAAGATATAATTTTGTACAAAAATAAAACTCATGAATCTTATCATTCCTATCAAACAATCGGTAATACATATATACTTTGTTTATCCACATTAAAAAGTCATATAATATCTACCTACGAAACTATTTTTCTACGTAAAAATATACCAAAATTTTAATTATGCCTTTGCCTCTCGTCCTATTTTTATTAAGATTTTTGGCTTGGATGTTTGTTCTTTAAGCAATGTCTTCATTCTATTCGGGATCTCCGTTTTTATAATTTTTTTTTTTCATAATATCGTCATGCGATACATAGCGACGGTTTTAGGAGATTTTGACGACAGCTCCACCCAGTGGACAGTCTATGACGACAGTCATCTAAGTTCATAAGGCGCCTAATCGATCAAAGTAATTTGATTTTTATATTAACATCGAAACAATTCTATCGTCGTTTTCTTAAGCAAAATCATTATTTAAGCGATATAACAAGAGCAACAACATGGAAGTTAGAGAACTGGAGAACGATCACTGTAAAAAATAGTGTCAATGCGCTGCGATTGCAAAGTTGTCTGAATAAAAGCGGGCTGTTGCGCGCTAGTTTAAAATGATTATAACATCATTCAACAAAAAAAAACGAAATTATTATTATTTATTAATAAATAAATCATAAATTATGTTTTTTATAATTTTAATTATTACAATTTAATTATTATAAATAATTTTAATTATTACAAATGTAAATTATTTATTATTATTATTTATATATTATTTCCCCATTTCTTAATGTTTCTTTTTGTCAATAATTATAGTCAACCAAATCTAAGAAATACCTTTTGAAGTTTCACATTAGTCATTGAGTATAACTTTGCACAAGTGTGATTTAAAATAACCTTTTACGTAAATCCAAAAAATTATAAAGTTATATATATATATATATATATATATATATATATATATATATATATATATATATATATATATATATATATATATATATATATATATATATATATATATATATATATATATTATATATATATATATATATATGTATATATATAATTTATTATTATCGTAGACAGAGAAACCTATAGACTAATGATCGGCGTGGCCTCGAGTGAGAAAGGACGATAACGAATTTTTAGGTTATACAATAATCTTTATGACTTTTAAACACATTTACATAAAAATTTTAATTGTTCTAAGAACTGAACTGAACAAGATTCACCAATCTTAAGCTCACAAAACACTTTTTTCTCACTTAAACCAACTTATAAACTCCTTAAATCACTACGCTGTTAAAGTTGTTTAGCAAACTGTAGAGTTTGCTAAACAAAAAAACCAGCACGGAGAAAGGGACAAACAACCACACCGCTCTATCTCATTTCTATGCAAGACGTATGCATAAATCTATCTTTTTCGTGTGCGAATGCGAAAGAAGGCGTCAATTTGTCTATAGGTTTCTCTGTCTACGATTATTATAGTATATTTCTTTACAACGTTTATAGTGTTTTATCACTAATTTAAATTTGAATCTTTCAAACAAAGAAAAATGTTAAAAAATAACCAGTAACAACTTTTTTTACTTGACGTCGTTTCAATGATATGTCGCTATGTACATTACCGTAGTGTTTTGATGATTAAAATTTATTGTTATGCGAATAATCGGCAAAAATATTCAAATAATCGGTAAAAGTATTCAAATATTCGAATCGTTATTTTTTTAATGTATTACTTATGTGTTTAATTTAATTTTTATTTTTAATACCTTAAATTACATGAATCATGAAAAAACAATTTTTTTAATTTGTCAACATATTTTTGTGTAGGCAAAAAATCATATCGGCCGCTCTGAAAAAACCACTACGTAATTTCAATATCCGCAATTTTGGAAGCTTAATGTGCGTAATTTTGTGATTTTGTGTTTGTCTTCTTATTTTGTGACTCGGCTTCAACTTTTTAGACTGTTTCTTCTATCTTGAACGAACAAACATGTGCCCACGTCACAAAGGATCATTGGGCAAAAGTGGTAGAGAAAAACAAAAAAATTCTTATGGATGACTTTGACAGAGACATTAATTTTGACTGTATTATTGAAAAATAAATAATAATTAATCTAAACAACGACAGCTAAACCAGTTGTACTGAAAGCATTGAGGTATTACTACTACGTACGTTAGTAATATAGTTCGATGAGTGAAAGTGATTGAATAAATTTATTTTTAATCTAGTTTTAATCTTAAATATTTATAACCGTGCCTTTAGAAATAATCAGTAACAACAAATACGTAGAAACGGATAAACCTTGTGTTTTAAATTATCTTTTTTTAATTTATTCTGGTATTATTCAATCCAAACTGTAAGTGATTACTAACACTAAATAATCGATGCAATTAGTCTGACAGCTGTCAAAATGTATTTCTTAGATTTGGTTGACTATAAAAAATTACTTCGCAGATACTATAGTCAACCAAATCTAAGAAATACCTTTTGACGTTTTACATTAATCATTCCGCAATAACTTTGCACCAGCGTACTCACACGATTTAAAATAACCTTTTACGTAAATCCGAAGAATTATGAAGTTATCTATATTTTATTACATTGTTTATAGTTTTTTATAACTAATTTAAATTTGACTTTTTCAAGCAAAGCAAGCTATTAAAAAAAACCAGTATTAACTTTTTATTACTTAAGGTCGTTTCAATGATATGTCGCTATGTATATTACCGTAGTGTTTGGATGATTAAAATTCATTGTTATGCGAATAATCGGCAAGATATTCAAATAATCGGTGAAAATTTTCATGCGTATTATTTGTTTAATTACGTTTTCATTTTTCAAATTCCTTAAATTACATGAATCGTGAATAAAACAAGTTTATTTTTTTTTACTTTGTCAAAGTAAATTGTTGTAGGCAAAAAAAAACTCTAAAATGGCCGTGCTAAAATAACCACTACATAATTTCAATATTCCGCCATTTCGGTACCAGTTATTCGACTCTACAGAGTCAGTAATTCATTCTTGGGGCGATGTATAGGTACGCTTTTAAACCAAAATTCCAAAAAATATACAAAATTTGACGTAAGTACACAAAGCTCAAAAACTTTATTAAACTAAGTTTGTATAAAAAAGGTTATTTTAATATCAGGGATTTATAGATGGTAATAATTAATAACTCCTGGGAAGGGTGATCGCTACCAAACTATTTCTAATTTGTTTTGTGTTGTTAATTGTAACACGCATGATTGTAAGCTTTTATTTTTTTTTAAACTAGTCCCGTTGGGTTTCTTGCTGGTGGTTTGACAGAGTTTTTTACGAACCGGTGGTAAATGAAAAAATTGATTTTCAATAAGTATTATTCATAATCTATATTGAATAAAAAAGTTTCTGTTTCTGTTTCGAGCGCTTACTGTGCGTAGTTTTGTGATTTTGTGTTTGTCTTCTTCTTTTGTGACTCGGCTTTAACTTTTTGGACTGTTTCTTCTATTCTATTCTACTTTTTGTACGTGGTAGAGCCACGCTACATCTATGTTATAGTTGTAGCACGAATTTGTTGGCTCAACCGGGGCAGGACCACGCTCTCACAGAATACCGTAAACATATTAATCTATCTATACAGCAGAGAGATATCCTTTCTATTCATCGTGTTCCACAAGCGCAAACCCATACAAATCGACCAAAAATATTATTGTAAAGGTTTCATCATGAATATTAAGAGACAACATACTGAGTACGTTTCGCAAGGCTAAAGGTGTTACAACCAATGATATTAGCATTTCTGGTATAACCAAGTTGGTTTTTATGAATGAAGAGCTTCTTCTTTTCCAAATTAACATTGGAAAAGAAGAAGCTCTTTCGTGACTGCCGTGAAACTGCAAAGAAAGAGAACTACCAATACGTTTGGATTAAGCACGCTACCGGTGGCGAAGCTTGAGCTCCAAGGTAGGGCAAGCCCAAGATATAAATTGATAAAAATATAGATTGTTGTTTTTAGCAGTTTTATAAAAATACACCAATCTTGATTTGTTTCCAAGCTTCAGTTTCATATTGTTGCGCGGCTAAGTTGTCATCTGGCACTATCACCATCTAGTGTCGGGTAACGGAGCGAGGGGAGAGCTTTCCAGAAAATGACATCACTAATCTTTCAACCGACAGCGCCATCTGTTGTCGAAACGAAGAACTAAGCTTCTGGAAGGTGACTCTCGAACTTTCGACGCTTTGTCGATTGGTGCGCGTATTTACTTGAATGTTCTGGATGATTCGGTACTAATATGTATTTATAGGCGCTGCAAGTTGCGATCGGGGAAGTATTGAATTTGGCGAGACAAGCGAAGCTTCGGAGCAAAATAAAGTGAATTAGTGTGCTTAATTATTAGTGTTTTAAGTTTTAATTTGTGTAAAGAAAATTGAAGTGTTAATTTAGGTAATTCTATCGGCAATTTTTATTGTCACGAACCTCAAGCTCGTAAGTATTGGTGTCAGAAGTGGGATAAAATCGTGTCGATTTTACCTAAGGAAGAAACGGAGGCTGTCCGTACCCGAAATCAACGCCAGCAGGAAACGGACCAAAGAAGATTTGGTGGTGCAACGCCCTAGACGTCGGAGGGCCAGCCGTCGGCTGCAGGCCCGTCAGTAGCTCCTACATCTGCAGCACCTGACTTAGGTGCTCTGATGGTGATGCTGCAGGAACAGGCTCGCCGACAGGAGGAACAGGTCCGTCAGTTGAAAGAGCAGCTGCAGAGCGGACAAGAGGAACAGGCCCGCCGACAGGAGGAACAGATGCTCCTCATGAAGGACCTTCACGCTACCTTTGGGAAAGAGATAAGGGAGGTGAAGGATAGGGTTGCTCAACATGAACACCGCCTGTCGGAAGCTGACACCCGAATCGAAGAACATGAAACCCGAATCAACCATGTGAACAATCGGGTTGACAACGTGATGGCTGACGTGAAGAAAACGCTGAACGACCTCAAACTTGGGGATGGAACTACAGCTCCCGTAGTAGCTACAGCACCTTCGCTACGTGGATTCAAAGTGCCGCCGTTCGACGGGACTTCTTCCTGGTCGGCCTACAAAATCCAGTTCGAGGCCGTCATGGAGGCGAACGGCTGGAATAAAAGCCAGGCCATGACTGCACTCACCCTAGGCTTGCGCGACCAAGCCTTAACTGTGTTGGAAGCTCTCAGTAAGAAAGTCACCTACGAGCAGCTCCTTGAGGCATTGGAGGCGAGATATGGCGACGCTCACCTGGAACACGTCTTTCGTGCGCAGCTTAAAGATCGCGTGCAGCGCATCAACGAAAACCTGCAGCAGTGGGCTCTAGAGGTGGAGAAGCTGGTGCGAAAAGCATACTGGTCTGTACCTGCGCTCATTGAAGGGAACCTGGTGCAAACATTCATCGACGGCATCCGCGACCTGGAAGTCAGAGCTGCTGTGAGGCTCGGGCACCACGAGACGCTTAAGGACGCCTTGGCCCATGCACTGGAGGTAGAAGCCGTGCGGCAGGATCATCGTTCCCATCGCGTCAGGGAGATCGCAGCAGCTACAGTTCGCGACCGTAACAAAGGATTCAGCCCTAGGTGCTATGGCTGTGGGGAAAACGGCCATCTACGATCCAGCTGCCCTAAGAGAACTGAAGAAAGGGAAGTTGATCGATCTCGAGAGGGTAGTGCAGCTAACGGCACCACCTGGCCGTGGCAGCAATATCATTCCCCTCACGCTAGGGAGGTTGCAGCAGTTCGCGATCACAATAAAGATACAGCCCTAGGTGCTATGGCTGTGGGGAAAGGGTCCATCTTCGATCCAGCTGCCCTAAGCGAACCCTAGAAAGGGAAGGTGAACGATCTCAGAAGGGAAGTGCGGCTGACATCACCGCCCAGCAGCAGCCGGGATACGACTACTATCAGACATCGCAGCGGGAAATCTCATGGCAACGCAGATGCATTGTCAAGAAGACATTGTCCTGAAGATCGGAAACATTGTACTAGGCAAGAGAGTAAGGAGGTGGTATCCGTGAGGATGCTCAGGACAGACCACCTCAGCAACGAGTGGAAGGACAGCCTACGACATGCACAGCAGGAAGATCCGGACATCAAGCCGATTCTGGAATGGATGAAGGCCCGTGCTACCAAGCCTAAGGGGAGCGACGTCTCAGCGATGAGTTCAACCACGAAAAGCTATTGGGCCCAATGGGACAGCTTGCTGATTCGGGATGGAGTCCTGTGCCGTAAATGGGACAATTGTTGAGGAGACAGCTATCGTTTGCAAATGGTTGCCCCTAAAGCTAAAGTGCCGAATGTTCTACAGCTGTGCCTTAATGGTCGTTCAAGAGTCCATCTGGGAGTTAAACGTACTCTGCTGAAGGTCCGAGAACAGTTTCACTGGGTCCATAATCGTGACGATGTCGAGGCTTGGTGTCGTACATCTACAAGTTGTGCGGCCGTGAGGAGACATCAGACACGTAGTAGAGGAGCACCGAAATTGTACAATGTTTGTGCACCATGGGATAGGTCAGCCCTTGACATTGCGGAGCCGTTACAGAAAGGTGCAAGAGGGACTCCTAAGATCGTCCATGTGGATCGCCTGGCGCGTTATTATGGGGCCAATAATGCTCAGGACGAGCATGTCTTAGGAGGGGGCAGTGTTGCGCGGCTAAGTTGACATATGGCACTAGCGTCATCTAGTGTCGGGTAACGGAGGGCAGAGCTTTCCAGAAAATGACATCACTAATCTTTCAACCGACAGCGTCATCTGTTGTCGAAACGAAGGACTAAGCTTCTGGAAGGTGACTCTCGAACTTTCGACGCTTTGTCGATTGGTGCGCGTATTTACTTGAATGTTCTGGATGATTCGGTACTAATGTGTATTTATAGCCGCTGGAAGTTGCGATCGGGGAAGTATTGAACTTGGCGAGACAAGCGAAGCTTCGGAGCGAAATAAAGTGAATTAGTGTGCTTAATTATTATGTTTTAAGTTTTAATTTGTGTAAAGAAAATTAAAGTGTACACACTTCAGTTCATCACAAGGAACACTATTATCCTCCATTATCGTTAAAAATCTTTAAAAAAGCATAAATTTTGAACTCGTAATATTAAATCGCTTAAGATAAGAGTAACACAGAGTAAATAAACATTGAAACGTGAAATGAACTTGCAAACGTATTGCCCGCGCCTCCGCTTTTAACAAATTTATTCCCAAAAGCCTGGCTTTAAATCTCTATGCAGTCCCGGGAAAGCATTTAGTCCTATATATATTTCATAGTTAAAGTGAATGTCTTATTTTGTAGTAACTAGTGACAAAGTTCTTCAAAAATCCCCTAGACTTTATACGTTTTTTGTGCTGTTCTTTCAATTTCACTTATTAAAGTGTTTTAGGGACAAAACATATTTTAACTTAAGAGCTTATGAAAACAGTAAAAAGTTATCACAAATAAAATAAAAAGTAATTATTGATTGTTAGCAAGTTGTCCCATTTTCAACTCGTTCCATGTGAGAAATTTGTCCTATTTGCAGCTCGTTCGTTCTGTTCGCAACTCGTCCTGTTCGCGACTCGCTTCATTCACATATCCCATCAACATAGAATAGCCATTAAATCCCGAGACATGCTTAACTTGTTTAAAATATTATCGAAATAAGTTCAGCTTTTTAAGCATATAAATGTCACAAACAGATAGTAAAATTGTGTGAATTGAAAATAATATTAATATGGATTTCAAAATAAAACACAATATGAGATAAGAATAGAATAGAAATAAATATAATATATAATAGAATAGAGATAGTCAACAGTAGTTCTTATATCATTTCAAAATCAACATAATTATCATTTATATTCTAATAATCAATCAGCATAAATGTTCACCTAGTTTCACCTTATAGGTAATAATAATAATGTTTTTTGTTACCTATTTAATCTTTACTAGTTGCAAAATTTTACCTTTTTTCAAAACATTATTATGAGATGAAAACTTATGCTGAATGATTATTAAAATACAAATCATAATTATGTTAATTTTGAAATGAATAATAAGACGAATTATTGTTGATTATCTCTATTGTGTTTTATTTTAAAATCCATATCAATGTTAATTTGAATTCATACAATTTGACTATCTGTTTGTGATGTGACATTATATGCCTAAACAGCTGAAGTGATTTCGATAACAAAGAGTTCAAACAGGTCACAGGATTTTATGTTCTATTTTGATGGGACGAGTCGCAAACAGGATGATTTGTAACCAGGGCGAGTTACAAATTGGACAAGTTTCTCACATAGGACGAGTTACGAATGGGACGACCTGCTAATGACCCTACATTATGTACTAAAATCTAAAAAAATTAGTTAGATTTCAGTATTATAAGTACAAAAGAACTAAAAATATTTAATGATTTCTTATATTTACGCGAACACTACACATTGAAATAATACTAGTTTTAACGGAATTTATCGCGTATATTTAACTTTTTTACCCGACGTTTCGAGAGCTTTACAGCACCCATGGTCACGGGAAGAACTGAGATGTTCAACGTCCAGCTGTCATAGTTAACCGCGGTTACCATAGATTAAAATTTTAACTTTTGTTCCGATCTACACAGTATGAGCTTATGGTATCATGGAGTCTTGCAGTTGTATGCTTGGGTTGGGATTTAATTTTATTTATTATAGGATCCCAAGCAGATGGTAGCACCCAGCCATCTTCTCTATTGAAATTAGGATGTTTTTTGATTTCAATAGCCTCGCGAATCATCCTTGGAAGGAATCGGTGTTCTTTAGCGAGGATTTGTGGTCTATCAAATCTGATGTAGTGACGGGGGCGATCTTGTACATGTTCATGCTGATGTGAAGAATCGACGCTCCGGGAAGTCTGCAGTCTGTGAACATGTACAAGATCGCCCCCGTCACTACATCAGATTTGATAGACCACAAATCCTCGCTAAAGAACACCGATTCCTTCCAAGGATGATTCGCGAGGCTATTGAAATCAAAAAACATCCTAATTTCAATAGAGAAGATGGCTGGGTGCTACCATCCGCTTGGAATCCTATAATAAATAAAATTAAATCCCAACCCAAGCATACAACTACAAGACTCCATGATACCACAAGCTCATACTGTGTAGGTCGGAACAAAAGTTAAAATTTTAATATATGGTAACCGCGGTTAACTATGACAGCTGGACGTTGAACATCTCAGTCCTTCCCGTGACCATGGGTGCTGTAAAGCTCTCGAAACGTCGGGTAAAAAAGTTAAATATACGCGATAAATTCCGTTAAAACTAGTATTATTTCAATAAAAATATTTAATTAAAATACTAAAAATAAGGATGGACTGTATTACAAGAAGTAAGCAAATTTAAAAGATTCATGCATGACACCTAGCAAGTAGTTTGGCTAAGTGGAGGCTCGCTACGTTGTATCTTGTTCCAACATCAAATAACAGAAATCAAAATCAACAAAATATTAAGTTAAAATCAAATTATTTATTTTTAGGTAGGAATTTTACAAGATTCTCTTTTAGAAAGTCAAAACTAATTAATAAAATGGTGTAGTTAACTTACAAAAATTTTTACTTAGAAAGTCAAAACTAATTAATAAAATGATGTAGTTAACTTACAAAAATTGTTACTTAGAAAGTCAAAACTAATTAATAAAATGGTGTAGTTAACTTACAAAAATGTAAACAAATACATGTCAAAAATTAAAAAGACTACCAATTATTTCTTTAATTGAGTTGGAGCAACAGTCCTTACCGACCTGCACTCTTTTTGTCGTTAATATAATCATCTGTCCTGTAATATAATAACAATGTAAATCAATAGTTAAAAATTCTTTATTATGGGTGATTGCGAGTTATTCAGCCCACAAGCCACAACAACAGCATCATCCACACAGTTGACCAATTTATTATTTATAGTTGAATGAGGCTTCAAAAACTTGTACAATCTCATTCTTTGTATCACTCTTTCTATATGTATTCGCAGGCTAGCTATCACTTTCGATTCAATAGCCTTCATTTTGGTCAGCTTTTTATTAGCTGATACAGAAGGTGGACGAAGTAACTTTACAGTTTTTTTTTTTTTGTAAAATACTTTCAAGATGTTTGAAACCTCTATCAGCTAAAACGACTGAGTTTGCCTTAACAATATCAAGGAAACCACTTTCCTCTACTAATTTAACATCTGTGATTCTCCCAGCGTATCCTTTAGATATAAAGGTTATGAAACCATCAATTTTAATCATAGAGCTACTAAAATCAGAACATAAACCTAAATTTTTTATTTATTTATTTTTAATAATTAATTAATAATTATTTATTAAATTATTAATAATTAATTATAATTATTTAATTTTTTTGTTTAAAGAAAACTAAATTGTCTCAGGACATATTTAGTTCTATTGCGATGGATAGAATAACGATAACGACGACGAAATTCGATAATTCTATTCATGAGCACATTAAAAAAAGACAATAAAAAAATGACATGTTGTATAAATATATTGCCGCAGCGGCTAATTCTTCCACGTCCATCTCGCAAAACGTTTCGATCACAACCTGCAACTGAATGTCGCCATCGTGTAGATGCGTTTCAACCATCGCATTCTCTAGTATATACACAGTATTCTATGCATCGCATGGCCATCTCGCTGGGCCAGCGCTGGTCCATCGTGTAAAGGAGCTAAGTAAGTGTGCATGTTCTTAACAAAAAATAGTTCAAATACCACAATTTAAGTGGCCTTGTCCCGGTTTAAATTAGTCTTGTGTTTAAGTTTAATGCCACGGTTTGCTTTTTACGGTCACGGTTATTTTATGCTGAACTTGTGGGTGAATTTATCATAATCATAATTATTAAATAAATCATTTGCCGTTAAATCTTTTCAAGTGATATTTTTATCAAACCGTGCGAAATGATTTAACAAATAAATAAATTTAACTATTAACACCATGTCTAATTCTATACGAAACGGTAACAAACAAGTTTTCTCGTGAAACGGACATCGTTTCATTCGCAACGTTTTTCAATTAAACACGTCGTGAAACACTCTATTGAAGCCGCTATTTAAATAGAGTGTTTCAAATTCAAAATCCTCTATTAAAATAGAGCGTTTCAAAAGCCGCTATTGATATTTGATAGATAGTTTCGTTTCGTTACTCAAAAAAGCCGCTACTACCCACCGCTAGGCAGAAGGGCAGAATATAAGAAGGAAGCAGTCATTCCTGTTACGCATATATTTCAATTGCAGCTTAGGAACTTTGATATTTGCATTTTAATATCTTTACAATTTTCTCATTAAAATTATTTTTATTTATCTAATAAATTATAAACTATAAATTTCGTAATATAATATCACATAATAATTGTTTAAATACATGATTTATAAAGTATAAATTACGTACGTTCCGATTATTTTTCTTCTTCTTCTTCTTTTAAGTTATAAAATTTATTAATAAATATTAATTAATTTATTAACTTAAAAGAAGAAGAAGAAGAAGAAACACTAGAACTAGAAGACTAATCATTTCAATCGGACATAATTATTTTTATGTACGATTGAAATGATTAGTCTGTGATACACCTCTCTGTAGCGGAAAATATAAATAATAAATCTGTGGCCGTTGTGAAAAAGAAATTAAAAAGTTTCAAAGTTCAA
Organism: Parnassius smintheus behrii; assembly: GCA_036936625.1. NCBI lineage: Eukaryota > Metazoa > Arthropoda > Insecta > Lepidoptera > Papilionidae > Parnassius > Parnassius smintheus. The sequence goes on along the minus strand of JAUPFT010000014.1, from coordinate 25,962,528 downwards.
TTTAAATTTTTGAATTTTACAGAGAGATATTAGTATAAACGGGAATGTTTTAATTTCCAAAATGAATGGAGTTCGTTTTGTTTAACTTTTCTATGCTTTGAGTTTGATGTCGATTTATTATTTCGTACTTCGTAAAATAATTACATAAGTGTGGTGTTATGTACTAGCCAGTAAATATTCAGTTTATGGTTATTAAACTACTGAACATAGAGTAGACTAATAATTCTATGCCTTAAAAGGCTAACTCGAAAGTGTTGAAACGGCTTCACTTTGCGTACACTTGCTGCCGTTCTAAGCCTAATAATTCTATGCTACTGAGCATATGTATATTATTATTTCTGTGTATCATCTGTCAATAATATAATTAAATCTCTATGAAAATAATTGTTTTATTTCTGAACCATTAAAAGTATTTCTGTGTTCCATTCGTATCAATGCTTATTATTGTTCATTTATATACTACTATTATATTCATTTATTACTATTTCCATTCCAATTTTCTATATTCAGGTGTAGAAAGTCGGAATGGAAATAGTATATTAAAAATGAATATAATATGTAATATTGAATGTGGGGGTGAGCAATATATATATATATATATATATATATATATATATATATATATATATATATATATATATACACGCAAACATTCAGAGAGCATTATGGTGTGAGTGAATTAGAATATACACATACATGCATATTATAGTTAGCTGGCGTAACAACAAACTGATATCGGGTGCTGATTGCGGATGTGAAAATCTACAAATTTACATTGTTTAATTATTCTTTTACCATAATTTTTAAGCAAAAAATAAACATTTATTATTTCGCAGCACCCATCTTACTTTTCTAAATATCTAAACAATATTTGACGCGCAAACAAATAATTAGTACCGATAAACATCATTTTTTATGTGCAATCGATTTATACTAGTCGCATATTTAATAATTATTACCGGGTGCCAACTTCATGGACCTCTCTTTTTCCTTTTTTTTTTAGGTTACTTCTGTCAGCCGTCACGTCAGTCTTACTTTTTTTTTCCGGAAACATGAAAAACGTAGGCAAAGGCATCGCATTTTACAATGTCTCTAGATGACGTCACTTCCGACGAAAAAAATTATTTTTTCAAAAATTTATATTTAATTAACTACAGACCTAAAAAAAACAAAAGACATAGGTCCTTTCTTTTACATCCCTCTATCGAAAAAACACTTAAAAAATAAGTATTTTTTTTGTCGCTTTGTCTATTATCATCTTTAGGTATAGGCATGCGATACGGAGGAGAAAACATGCTGTCAAACTCAAATCAATTGCGATGAGGGCAGGAGGGTGAGGATGGATGATGATGATGTGATTCTAAATAACTACCATTTCTATGTTCTGGCTTCGTGAGTAACTAATACAACACGTTTATTAATAATAAGATTTTATTGATTATTGTCCTTTAAACAAAGCAAGCTTCGTATGAAGGTTTCTAATTTTTTGCTTGGGTTCAAATGCTTTTGTTTCGTGATGTATACCATGACCATCCAAAGCTACCCCATAGTTCACCAGACCTACACATTTTGTTCCATCCCATTGGACGTGTCTAATTATAGCAATCTCATCCATGTTTACTGCACAATACACAAAATCAAGTGATTTGTATGTTAAATCTGCCACAATTTTGGTTTCATAACATCCTTTGATCATGTATATTGTATCCCTTGTACATTTCTTAGAAGAAAGCCTACTATTCTGTTTTTACTATGATATCACACACATCATGGACTTGTATATGTATAACACTTATAATAGTACTATATATAATTAATATAGTGCGCAACAAATTTTGAATTGTTTATAGACATCCGGTACCTTATTTTAATAATGTATTTAGTCTAGGAGACTTCTTAGGGTTAAGCTTGAACCTATAACACTGTTTTATGATGTTGGAACTGCGTTTTGAATAAATTACGATAACATTAATTTAACTTTTTTTTTTTATCACAGACACACCAATAAAAATGTTAAACACTCAGACCCAAACAATTCATTTGTGGCTGAAAACAGTCAAAAACTCATATACAACAAATTGAGTCGCAGTGGAGAGCAGTCAAGTGTTTTTTTTTTTCAGAAAACAAAATTATGACAATTCACATTACATTGTTTCATTTACGACTATCACAGCAAAGTTTAGGGAAACCTGACTTTATGGATAAGATTGGTCGAATCTCTTCTAAAAACAAAACAGAACGAAGAAGCGAAAGAAAAACACACTACTGTATGTATACTGCACTACAAATGTAAAATTGAATCGCGTCTCTATACATGCACACTACAGGATTTGTGTTCGTGTTCAATGCATTTACGCATTCCATCAAATTGTACACGTGTCGATACACTGGTGCCGCTGTCTACATGCGTAAGCAACATAAGGCGAGGACTATGTAGATATTATTTATCTATAAACAAATCATCATAGTCCGCGTAAGTTCAGCAATTCAGCTTTGGTAAAAGTGATTCACAAGTCCGCTGCTGAACATAGGCCTCCCCCAAGGGGTGCCACAAAGTACGGTTCTGATCCACCTGCATCCATCGAATTTCTGCATGTCTTTCCAGATCATCACTCCATCTATTGGGGGGTGGCCCTGCACTACACGCACCGGTACGAGGCTGCCACTCGAGAATCTTCTTCTCCCATCGGTTATCGATTCTCCGAACTATATGGCTGGCCCATTGCCACTTCAGCTTACTAATCCGTTGGGCTATGTCGGGCTCTCTGGTTATACCGTTAATATCCTTATTTCTATGTTTATTATGCAGAAAACCTTAAGCATAACCGTCTCCGTAGCTCACTGAGTGACTTTGAGCTTCCTCATACGGCCAGCAGTGAAGGGGGTTTTAGTGTTATAGAAAATTATGATTTTATTAGTAAATATTATAATTATGGCCAGTTTTTGAAAGCCTGATCCAACTCAGATTTTAATTCAAATTTAATCAAAAAGTTGACTATGAGTACTTTTCACATTGTGTTTAAACTGAGCAATAAAAACACTAATGTGTCAGTAGCTTCACCGAAATTATCTTATATAATATCAAACCTGCAGTAGGAAAAACCATAATGCCTTTGGCTGCTAGCATGGTATTTCATCAACTGCTTAATTTTCATTTCATCCATTACCAATATACAATAAAAAGGGTGTTTTTGGTTTAATTTTCCTAGGTGTACAGTCTGTTCTCTTAGATACGGTCGCTTTTGTACCGCGCCGCCTCAGCATATGCCGCATTCAAAGGTGCGACATAAAAGTTAGTACTATAAAGCACCCAAAAAATTCGTAAAATTAGTTTCATTTAATGTGTAGTGTTCGCGTATATATAAGAAGTCATAATTGTAAACTTGTCGAATTTCTGAAATATTTTCAAAAAGAATAATATTGGTGTCAAGTGTAATAATAAAACTATTTAATTTATTGATGTAATTACGGCTAGACATTACCTCCCACAAATTCAAGGTTGGTGCAGCAGTATCGGCTAACCTTTTATTGATAACTTGGAGTATTAAATATGATTTATCAAAATCTCCTATGCAGATGATACTGCAGTGTTATTTACTGATAACTTCTGGGATTCTGTTTGTAGATCTGCTGAAGAAGGCCTTGCTAGGATCGCGAAGTGGCTGAACACTAACTTACTTACCTACTTTAAATACTTTGAAAACTAGTTTTATATGTTTTACAAATAATATTTGAGCTCAGCCTAATATTGATTTCCAAATTCAACTTCACACATGCTATGATCCCTTAAGTGCTAGTTGCAGCTGTTGATTAATAAGTGAGGTTTCTGCGACCAAGTAGGTATTTAGCAGTAACAGTTATCCAACATTTGTCATGGCATATAAACATGGAATTGATCATGGATAAACTTAGAAAACTTATATGAACATTTAAAACACTAAGACGAAAAAGTTACTTTACCAAATGTATATTGCTTTGACTCAATCTATTTTAGTACTTATATTGTATTTTGGAGTATTGCGTTTGTAAGTTGAAAGGGCACAGAGAAATTTACTAAAAATTATGCATTTTAAAAAATAAAGATTTCCTACAGAAGATCTTTTTGCCATAAGTAATGTACTTACTGTTAGGAAACTGTACATCGTATATTTAGTTCTAAGACCGCATAAAGGTATAAAAGCTTAACCGTTGCATGGTAACCAAAAGAAGGAAAAACTTAATGGTTACAGCTGTCGCTATTAAAACTGTTTTAGCTAGGAGGCAATATGTAAAACAGTTAGCGACTCTATACAACGCCATTAATAAAATCATAAAAATTCACCACCTTAACTACTATAATTGCAAATATATTCTAACCGAATGGCTACTTCATAAGAGCTGTGATGGTACTGAGGTTCTTTTAAGCAATATGAAATAATGTAATTTATTTCTAACACACACACACACACACACACACACACACACACACACACACACACACACGCGCGCGTTTATATATCTTTTGCGTGAATATTATTATGTTTTTTTAGTTTTACACTTAATTATTATGTTAAGGTCATGCAAATAGTAACATAAATGCTATGGAAGAGTGGACCTCATTCCCGATTATAATTTATGTATGATCATTTACTGAATAAACTATTTTTATTTATTATTATTATTATTAAGCCAGTAATACAAAAATTACTACTTTTAGTAATACTTTATCATAAGAAAACTAAACAAAAAAATAAAAACCTGTTCGGCAGACAAATCCAAAAGGGTTAATTAACTTACCGATAGCTCAAGTTGTGGTGCACATCACTACAATACAGTACTTTCGGTTGCAGTGATACCATTAAATTTTACAAAAATTGCATACATTTGTTACGTAGCGACAAGTTTCGATTCGACTTATTTGGCCTTTATTTCGTATAATATTTTGATAAAGACTAGTTATCGCTTATATTAAATTATAATATATTCAGAATCATGTTGCAATTGAGCTGAATATTTTTTAACGATAGTATTATGTTAAAAGTATTCACAGATAAAAAGTCACATTGTAATTTTGTAGATTTTACGGTTTTGATTGATTTTTGCTTATTTTCAAGCACTTACATTGTAATTCGGCATTTTTATCGAAGCTCAATTGACTGGCACGATCACTTGCGTAATGGCGCGCGACGCGGAGCAACTAGTTTTATATAACGGCATTTTAAGTAATTTCTTTTGCTACGAAGTGGAAAATTTTGATTCGACTTATTACGCCTTTATTTTGTATAAAATTTGGTAAAGAATCGTTATCGATTATATTAAATTATAATATTAGAATCGTGTTAAGATCGAGCTGAATATTTAAATCATTTGACAAAATCTACTGTACATCTTAATGTAATGATTATTATTTATCACAAACTGATTAAGTTGATATGAAATAAATTTTCGTTTATATATTTATTTTGTGTAGTAAATTATATTTATTTGAAAATCGCTTATTTTGCACTTCATAAACTATGCTGGCAACACTTGGTATTTTACGAATATATTTAGAAAATACGAATTTTAACCATAATATTATGTTAAAAGTAATCACAGATGAAAAGTCACGTTGTCCTTTTGTAGATTTGACGGTATCGATTTTTTTTGCATGAAAATACACTGCACTTCGGCATTTTTGTCGGGCTGGTACGATCACTTGCCGAATGCTGCACGACGCTGAGTAACTAATTTTATATAACTGGTATGAGTTGGACTCTCGTACCTTTTACAGAGGGGGTATGCCTTGCGATGCCATCGCCTTAGTTTTAATACTCAAAGCCTTTGGCTTAATACTCAAAACTCTTAAACCGTAGACAGAGAATGCTATCTCTGTCTACGTCTTAAACTATACTTTTTCGCAATATGGGAAAGGTAGGGTAAGTAGTACAGACTGTATAAAAAAGTGTCCGTAGGAAAGCGCTGATAAGGGTGGCTCCACTGTAGCTACAGTCTAAATTTTAAAGAACTTTTACACGTTTTTATTGCACAGACTTTTACCATAATTCTTTTTACAATAATTATTTTATTGCTTTCAAAATTTTTATTTTCAAAACCATCTCAACGTATTTTACGGTGATTTATCATACCTCGAGCGCTGTTGTGGAGAGTTTTTGAACTGTTATTTACTGCTTACAGATGGACACATTTTCAACTATTTTCCTATGGGAGATTGTCCTCCTTACCTCTATACTCCATGGTAGGAGGGCTTCCCCTGAACCCTCTCCTTCCCCCATCCCCTCCCACCCACATACGCGAGTACCGGATGTCTATAGTTTTACCCATATTTTTTCTATAGTAAAGTAGTAGTCAATTTGTACAACATTTTATCAAAAATTTGTTCACTCGAGAACCGGATCAATTATGAACTATTAACTATTTCCACATACTTATAAAACGCAACTATTTCCTAATTATATCATAATTACGTAAATATTATAATAAAATTATACATTGTCTATGAATATCAAAATGCATTTTTTAAAGCAGATGGCAGCACAAAAAAGTTCATAATTTTATCACCAGAGGGAGATAATTGGTTAGCCTACTTGAAGCATCCGGGAACCTCGCCATAGTAGTAGACATGGCGGGTATCAATCTGGCTAAATGACGAAATAAATTTTGTTTGCTAATATAAGAACGTGCTAATTCGTAGAAAAGTGTTGATACTGAAAGACTAATTAAGTTGTATTGGATTAGGATAAAAATGCAGAATGTTGGACAGTCTGAAAACCGAAATATCGATAAGGTGAATGTGCAACTTGATGTGGTAAAATCATCCACTCCTCAGAGTTCGGCTTCGAGTCCGGCCAAATCTGAAACCGAAACGTATTCTGGAGTGCCTGCCAAATACATGACGGATTCTTCGGAAAGCGAGGATGATTCTGTATCCGAGGTAAAACGTGTTTTGTTTTTGGCAGAGGCGGTGGCAGTGAAGGATTGTGATTATCTGTACCGCTAAAGACTACAAGGGACATCTTGTATTTGATAGGGCATAGAATTTCTTTTTGTATTGTAATCGCATCTATTCATAAAATATATTTGAATCGTGCATTATAAGTTGATATGATAATTTTTCTTTATTTCTACGGTGCAAGTTGCTTGCCAAATATTCCGTAAAACGTCAGAAAGTCACAAGTACTTACGTTCTTGAGTATGTAATGCATGAAATTATTCTATTCGTTACTTGACAAATTCAATTGATTCTTTGTAATTTTACGTTGAGGGCTAATATGCCGTAAATCTTTTCATTGTCTATTTGTGTTTTGGATAAGGGTCGAACTGCGGTGGCCATGTTTCTTGAATCACATGCACTTAGTCAATGCGAAGTACTGAATATTGTGTTTTTCTGGAAATATTTCGATGTGATTGCATTAGCTATATGATATTTATGTGGATTTACCCAGATCTAGTGTGTAGTGTTTTGCTTGAATGTCGTCACGCGCAAACCACTTGTGCAAAACGCCCGGAGCGATTCGCGCAAAAATGTTGGTTATTCGCCAATCGCAAGGACCATTGACTATAAACATTAGTTGTAAGCTCGTCCCCAGGCACCACATTGTCAGTGTATCTTATATTTTTCTCATTGGTGTTATAGATCTTGTTGGCTTGTTTGTGCCTTAGCAGGCCAGACCTGTTGGTAAGTTGAAGAGAACTCTGCCGAGTGTGCCGATAGCTTCATCAACACCAATCGCTGTTGCAGAGTGGTTCTTAATGTTAACCTGCATAATGTGTGTGCAATGGACATTTCAGTATCATAACATTTTGTTTTGTTAATGTTGGATGGTCCTTGTGATTCTAACAAATTATATTGCTTTGATTTTTATTATTTATCTAGTGGTAACATTAACACTGCTAACCTACATGATTGCTCATGATAGTCTAGCTGCTCATATATAAGCTTGAGATTGAATTCCTATACAAAAACTAATCTTGTTATATTTTTGTTAATCTGAATTAGAACTCGTTTTTTAAATAAAAAAAACTACACATTTGTAGTGTATATATGATTTAAAAACATTTGTTTTACAAGTATTTATTGGTAATAAACATTAACAATTTAAACATACATTTTGATTTATTTTTTACTGCTTTTGATTTTGCATTTTCTGAATTGTTCCTCTTTTTAAGTAATGAGATCTGTTAATTGCTCCTTTGCTTTCCCCAAATCCTTATCTGGTCCAGGAAATAACAAAATTATAATAAATGTGTTATCTTCATATTCCTACCTAAATTAAAACTTGTTTATAAACAACCTTTAATAAATGATCAAGATTTGGTTTGTAAATATTGTTCTAATATTTTGTATGTGTTTTAGCAGGAGATGGAAGAAGAAGGTAGTGCAGCAGAGTCATCTAAGTTCCTACTCTCCCATGATGACCCAGAAAGAGCAGTTGATCCCGAGATGCAGGCGAGACTCGAAACACTCTTAGAAGTAGCTGGTGAGTTTTCTTTTGTTTTTATAATGTAGATTATGACATGAGACAATGAAATCATAAATATTGCTATGTTTTTTTTGTGTAGTATAGAGTAACTTAGTTTTTATTTTTGTATAAAAATGTTTAGTAACATACTATTACTTAAAGAAGAAAATTATGCTATTTTTATAAAGCTAACCAAAAACATTTAAAAACCTAACTAGAATTATGTTTATAAGCAAATACTACTATTTCATTCCTCATATAAGGTAAAACCAGATCTTATAAAGTTACAAATGACATTTGTATTATGACTCTTGAACTCATTGCAATATCTGAAGCCCTAAAGTATACCGCAAGCTATAACTGGAGCAAAATTATATACTCAGACAGCAAAACTGCTATCCAACATTTGGCTCGATCCGCCTCTGTAATTAGAGGTGTTTCGATAGCCTATAACATACTTTCCCAAATAAATCAGTTCAGTATATGCGGCATCTGTGTAAGAGTGCAATAGATTCCAGCACACATTGGTTTATTGAGTAACAAGGAGGCAGATAGATTAGTGAATTCTGCTTGTATAAATGGTGTAGAGTATAATATTGACCCTTGCTACTCAGAAGTATTACCAAAATTTAAAAATTCATGTCATAACCAATGGACAGAATTTTTCAATGAACATTCTAAAACTAAAGGTATTTGGTATAAAACAATACAGAGTGAACTGACTCGAATACCTTGATATATAGATACAAAATGAAATAGAAATACTATTAAATTAATATTCAGGATAAGTACAGGTCACATTCCATCACAAATATTTTCTTATTTGATGAAAAGAACTGATTCACCTTACTGTAAAACTTGTGGAGTAATTGAAGACTTATATCATTTTTCAATGGAATGTGAGCGGAACAGAGGGGCAAGGGAATTATTTGTAAGGACATATAAGATAAATGTATACAATATAGGTATTGTGCAGGGCATCCTACATGCCCCCACCTCGGATATTGCATTAATTATGTGCAGATTAATAACAAATGTATAGATTTTAAGTTAGCTTTAATGGGATTGACATTTTAAGGAACAAAAATCCCTAAAATATGTTATTTTATGTGCCTTATTTTACTAGCTGTGAATCTAAATTTGACAGATAGCAGATAGATTAATATTATTACTAAAAAAATACAAATTGTAGGCAGTCTAATCTTAGTTTGGTACAATTATCACCAATGAAATGTACAAAAAGAAAGATGAGCCACCTTTAATGACGACTTACATATGGATATTGACTGACCAAAACTTGTCTTATGAAAGTAAAATATAGTTAGAGCTCACACACACTATGAGGGTAACGGTAATGCGGTTATCAGTCTGGCTAACTGCAGGATGCTATTTTACCTGGGATTGAAAAGCCATTTCAATTTTCCGTCATATAGATTCTTTTCAAAGATGGACGTGGAAGAATTTGCAGCTATCATTTGAGCTGCAGCCCTCTGAGCGACCAGAATGGTTGCGGGTAGCTGCATCGCAGTGTACATAGAACTAGATGTTATGTATATATTTTTGCTTCCAGATGACCACATTGTGGGTAACCGCATAGTGGGTATGAGCCTTTGGGGTATTTTTATTTAAAAGCACAGCTTTTACCATAAAATAAACTAAATATACTAAATAAAGCCTAGACATAAAAGCATTGATATACACATTGAAGGTATAATCTCTAAGATGAACATCCAGTGTTACAGCAAACCACATTAGGGAAGGCTAATGTACACCTCCTCAGTGTATACTGTGCATGCTTAACTCTTAATCATTATTTTTCGAAGCTTGGAAATCTTGACCCTAAAGTAGATTTCAGACTATGCTTTAATATCATGCATCATACATTGTTATGGACACATTAACACTGTACTGTACTATATATTATTGACATTGTGAGCAATATTGTTGTGCTATGAGCTATATACTAGATGTTTTATATTATAGTGTAGTCTGAAATCTACTTTGTATAAATATGTGTATGTGTTATCACAAGAATAGTCATCAATACTCATCACAACCCTTCTATTCCCCTATCCCCTTCTATTCTTACAAATCAAACGATTGGTGAAATAAGAATAGAAGGGGAGTTGATCGAGCAAGTAGATGAGTTTGTATATTTGGACTGCGTATTTAGTAGGGATGGGAGATATGATAAGGATATAGAACAACGAGTGAATGCGGGAAATAGAGTAAATGAGGCCCTGCACTCTATTGTGAAAAGTCAAAATGTGTCGAAAAAGGTACGTATGGCAATTCACAATGCTGTGTTGGTCCCTACTTTAACGTATGGTAGTGAAAGTTGGGTGTGGCAGAAGAAGCACGAGAGTAGAATGAACGCAGTAGAAATGTGATCGTTAAGGAGTATGTTAGGGCTGGATCTGAATGACAGGGTAAGAAGTTGTGTAATAAGAGAAGAGTGTGGTTTGCAAGATGATGTTGTGACCAGGATTAAGAAAGGAATGCTTCGGTGGTTTGGTCATGTGGAAAGAATGAATGCGGAAAGAGTGACAAAGAAAATTTATGTTGCAGAAGTGAATGGCAGAGTCGGAAAGGGACGTCCTAGGCGAAAATTTATCGACCAAATTGGCGATTTATTGAAAACGGGCCAAATTAGGAGTACCCTTAACCGACGAGCATGTATGCGTAGGTGTATGGATGTGAAGGAGGCGAGAGAAATGTGTCAGGATCGTGCCAAATGGAAGTCTGTAGTCTCTGCCTACCCCTCTGGGTGACAGGCGTGAGTGTTTATGTATGTATGTACTCATCACAAGTCTACTACTGAATGTGGTCTACATTCAGTAGTTAGTACTAATTCCCCCGTTAATTGCTACAAAATCAATAGAATAAATAATATTCACCACTGTTACAATTACCCTTATGTTAAGGTTGTTATTAAGATGCACTTATGTTACATTTTCTGCTACTTATATTAATATGCTACATATGTTAAAAAGATGCTATTGCCCATATACTGGTTTGCTTCCCTCAGTCACCTGTTATGATACCTATGGGACGATATGTGGTGGTGGGGATATTCTAACTCTATCTTTACACAACCATATATTTACTATATTGTTATCAATACTTTGTTTCACTTTAATGTATAATAGATTGTTTTGATAGATTGGTTGTTTATAATTCAATAGATTCAGTGAAAAGTTTCATTATACAAGGTTATATTTCAAAGAGTAGCCAAATTTTAAATTTAAGTTCAAATATATAAATAATGATACACCATTATTGCTGTTTTTGAAAGTATGAGTAAATAAGGCTTCTACTTTTATTTGAAATTAACCAAATATTTAATGTGATTTATGGGCAACAAAGTTTTTGCTCACCGATCGACCCTTACAAATGTGTGCATTTCGAATTTAAAAGATAAAAAGGACAGAATGTTTGAAATATTTTTTTTTATTAATTTTCTTTCACCATTTGCCTATATAGTTTATTCTGAACCTTCTCTGCAAATTTGGTCGGCTGTTTTTTTTTTAATAGGAAAAGTGTGACAAACGAGCACGCAGTCGACCTGATGGTAAGTGGTTGCTGTGGCCCATAGACATCTACATCTATCCTCCATTACGAATTAAAATGCAGATGCGTTGTCAACCGTGAGGACTATGTATGAATGCCTTGCTTCCAGTAAAAAAGGGTCTCCAGATCTCTACACTCACCATACAAAACACAGCAGTATTAAGCTACTATTTTACGCTGGTATTCTGTGAGAGCGTGGTCCTTCCCCGGTCGAGCCGACCCATTTATGCTACAACTATACAATTAATATAACTGCAGCATGGCTCTACCATATAATAAATATATTGTATATTAATGTGTATTAAGTTAAGATATTAAGATTTAAAATACTTTTTCATTTATTTGCTTACAACATTAACATGTGAAACATACTATATTTATTATCATTATAAAAAAATCCTATCCAGTCCCGACCGAATCCCGAATGATCTGAATAAACAGGCGAATCGTATTAACAATATAGACTGCAGAGTATCAGGAGTATTCATTATTTAAGGGTTTTTGAATTATAATATTGTTACCTAAATTGTGATATGTAATGCTAAATGCTGGCTGTTTATCCGTTGTATACTTAGTCATGGAATGGGAGAAGAACAATCCCTCTTATCTCCTATATTGTTATTATCTATTTTATTAACCATAAATTACATTATTATTTATGAGGATATCCCAGATGTGTTTTCACGTGTATATATTATAGTACCCGGTTGACCGAGCTTTGCTCGGTATTTCTCGTTCGGTTTTTTTATTAATTCGTGTGTTTTGGATATTATATTTAAATACAAATTACATACTGATGAAATACGAATAATATTTTTTGATCTTAGCGATATAATAGAAAAAACTGAACTGGTTATTTGAATAAAAAATCATGACTGCAATTAGTTTAATTTAAATTTTCGTGTTTTTAAAAAATACTAAAAAAAGGGCTCGAAAAAATAGATTTTCTCAAAAAAGAAAGGAACTTGAAAAAAAAATTAAAAAAGACGGTCGGTCTGGGCTCGAACCACGGTATTACGATTTTGTGACCGCCCAATATACCAATTAAGCTATTTGTAATCATTAACAAACTGTCAAAATTTACGTTCTTATTCTAACGATATTGTAGCAGTTTTTCATTGCCTAAAACACGGACAAAAAGACATTTTCTAAAAATAAATCCCAGCTAGATCGATTTATTGCCCCCGAAACTCCCTGCACACAAAATTTTATGAAAATCGTTGGAGCCGTTTCCGAGATTCCGATTATATATATATTTATATACAAGAAGGTATGGGATAAGTTTATTTATTTATTTATTTTAGTCTTTGGCTCCAAAGATTTTGTACAAAAGGCGAGCTTAGTGCTATATGGCATTCTCTACCAGCTAACCTTGGGTAGAACAGAATGAGTTACGGGCAGTAAAATTGTAATTTTTTTTTATTCAAATTTTTTTTTTAAATAGAAAAAAAATTGCTCAAGGCCCTCCCACTTACCTATTTCTGCTACCTAGCAGCAATGTATTCCCTGTTGTAAATTGTCGTTAAAACTAATAAAGTAATAAGAGTCACTAATTCATTAGGCTATGAGATATTCAATGCACCTGCAGAAGTTTTTGGTTGCAGATAGGTGTAGGTTTTATGAACAATACTCATATGGACTGTCAGCTTCAGCTAATTAGTTTAATGTTATAAACAAAACACTACAATTATTCATTTTGATTAATTTTATGACTGGTTTCATAAAATGAAAATAAAAACATTGTCAAGATGTAGATATAATATGTAACATAGAAACTAAAGTGATTCTCATGAAATTGCTCAAATTAAAGCATTTTTATAGCCTAATAAAATTATGTAATCAGAGTTCTGGCGTTTTATAGAAATTGTGGCTTTTGTGACTCTCCTTGGGCTGGTTTTATATGTAGTAGAGCCAAGCTTCAGCCATATATGGTAGTAGCAGGAATGTGTTGGCTCGACCGGGATAAGAGTACACTCTTGCAAAATACCAGTGTAAAATAGCAGCATTAAGCTGCTGTTTCATATGGTGGGTGTGTAGAACTGGAGACCCTTTTTACTAGAAATGAGGCATTCCTCACTCTTGAGGGGTGACAACTCATCCTCGTTTTTATTCTCAATTGGGGATTAATGTATATGACTAAGGGCCACAGCATCCACTTGTCATCAGGACTGTTTGCTCGTTCGTCACCTCATTGTATTAAAATAAGGCATATGTTCAACAGTGAACTTATGATGAACTGTAATAAAGACAAATAATGATGATTGTGACATTTACCCCAGGTATTTTATACAATTATTTGGTTTTATAGGAAAATATATATTTTGATTGAATTTTATGCTTTTTAAAATATTAATGCAATTTGTAGGAGGGACAGATATGAAACTTAGGTTGGTTTTTTCAATCATCTGATAAAAGTTATATGGCAACTTAACTAGATTATTTTATTACGATAAAATCCCTTATTTCTTTATGTTATACTTTATTCTATGGATAATTTTTATATAATAATTTTAAAAATAGCCATTAATTACATTGTGTTTATTTGTCATCCACTGCATATTGGTTAGTATACAAATAATTATGTTATCGTTAAAAAAGTTATTGTAAAAAAATAAATTAAAACTAAAACTTTAATACCACTGAGAAAACTGCACACCGGCGCTTCTATCAGTAACTGAAAATAAGTTGTGATTTTTATTTAATTATATATTGATATTATACAATAAGTTGGAAAGATAGATGTTTATTTAGTTACATAAATTGCCTTTAATATTGGACATGACGTCGCACCGTTTCAAAGACACTTCGTCTGACAAGCATGGATCTGATTGCTGCAATTATTTTAAACAAATAGAACGCGTAATCTGAGATGAAAGGAAGATTAATATGAGGAATTAAATTTCTTTCAACATTAGTGTTTTAGGATCAATACCATGTGATGATCCATAGAGTCACTCAATTAATTATAGTTTTTGTGAGTAGGGCTACCATATGACCGTATAAATCCAGTCTTGACCGGATCTTAAGTGCAAAGATCGGATTTTTACCACTCCGATTATACTTGGGGGGCTCTGCAGGTAACGAGCAATATTATTGACAATACACAACTTCAATCTTATAAAAAATGAAGAATTTTACGAGTGGAGAAACTTATTTAATTTGGAACAAAATATATATAGCTTTCTTGTCGGGTAGCTGGTTGAAGACCGGATAACTCTTTCTTGTCTGGTAGCTGGTTGAAGACCGAATTCTTTTTTCCAGAGCTGGTAACCCTACTTGTAAGTTACACTTAATGGCCCTTTACTTCTCATTCCTGTGGCGACTATTTGCGGCGTACGTGAAATTTCGTGCGCAATCCATTTATGAGTCCGAACGACTTTTCAGCGACGCATATATTGAAGTATAAAACAGTTTAGAATTCATAATGGAACTTTTATAAATGCACAGGCACTCTCACACTTCATGTAGCGTCAAACAACAAAACGGGATTTACATATGAGTTGCGACAGACGTTTAAATTTCAACTCTATGTCTTACGTACATCGGGTTAGATTGCAATTGTGACGCATTTCTGGCGTGCAACGTCACTAAATTCTAAGCAGACGTATTCACTGGCGAACAGACTTGTGCGGTCCAAGTGAAGGGATAATTGTGGATAAAAAGAGGTACACAATTATAGAAAATATATGTTTTTAAATCAGATAAATCCATGACATCGAAACAAATTCTACTCTAAAAACTACAAAAAAACAATTAATTTAAATTATTCATTGCAATTAAAAAATCATGCCAATGCTAGTGTATGATTATTATAAGCAATACAATACGTAAATTTGTGATGAAATCAGAAAAGATATTTCTGTTTAAATGAGCATACTATATTTTTTACATAAAATAATGTTTCATAGTGTTTTAGCAACCTTATATAAAAAATTGTAACTATCACAATGTAGATGTGCTATGAGATTTCGCAATAATATCCTTCGAAATCCACACGAAGTTAACTCCTGATATATATGACCGTAACTAAAAAAAAAAGAAAAATAAATAAAAAATAAAAGCTTAGTATAAAAAACCGATACAGCTTATATTTGTAATTATTGTCTCTGAGCAGACAGTCCACCTGCTTGTAAGTTACTACTGCAGCTCATGGACCAGCAAAAAGTATGAGCTATGGATTAGGGATGTTACGGAAGTGGGTATATGAGAACCGTATTCGGAAGCAGTTTTTAAAGTCGGTTTGTCGGAACCGGAATCGAAGGTGAAGGCAGAAGAGATAGGTATGTGTTAAGGGCACGTCTAATAAAATGAAATTGCACACATTATTCATCACGAATATATTCGGTAGAGAACTGTCTCGCCTTAACTGATAATTCGGCACTATGAATAAGTCATCTTAATTCAATACCTTCCACGAAATTGAAGGAAAGATCTTGCAAAGCAATCATTTCAGGGTGAAGCAATCATTTCAACGACAAGTATAAACTTGTTCGTACGCGCTCATAGCGGCCACCACCGCTGCTATGCATCGACCTCCGATATAACTTCCGATTAAAATTTATCGGAATCGAAGGTGCAAAATCAATCGGAAGTTCCGAACTTTCGGAATCAGAATCGACCTCCGTAACAGCTCTACTATGGATGTGTTGTTATTTCTGAGCACCAAGATGGAATGCCTCAGCCGTTATTTCTGGCTCTCCTACCCTTTAGACCGGAGTACCACAGTGCACGCACTATTGTTTAACGGCAGAAATGGCTTAGAGGGTGGTGACTGACCAGACTGCCTCCTGGGCGTAATGGGAGCTCTATTATCAGGATGGAAAATGTGAAACAATCCACATTCTACAATTTTAATTGATGTACGTTTAGTATTTTAATTTTGAAGACAATAAGCTGATATACATATCTGTTACTTTAATATCATCTGTAAACAGTTATGATTAGGCGATAAGTTTGTTATGTTTCAAAAATAATGTAAATAGTAGTATGCAGTTGTTTCCAGTGCGACGCAAAAAAAAAAAATTGAACGCATTTTATTTATACATAATATTGCGTAGACAGAGAAACCTATAGACAAATTGACGCCTTCCTTCGCATTCGCACACGAAAAAGATTTATGCATACGTCTGGCATAGAAATGAGATAGAGCGGTGTGATTGTTTGTCCCTTTCTCCGTGCCGGTTTTTTTGTTTAGCAAACTCTGCAGTTTGCTAAACAACTTAGACAGCGTAGCCATTTAAGGAGTTTACAAGTTGGTTTAAGTGAGAAAAAAGTTTTTTGTGAGCTTAAGGTTGGTGAATCTTGTTAAGTTCAGTTCTTAGAACAATTAAAATTTTTATCTAATATGTGTTTAAAAGTCATAAAGATTATTCTATAACCTAAAAATTCGTTATCGTTCTTTCTCACTCGAGGCCACGCCGATCATTAGTCTATAGGTTTCTCTGTCTACGTAATATTGGGTGCGTTTGGTTGAAAAAAGCGCTAGCAAGCGCTTGTAAGCAAAATGGCGAAACTTTCGGCCAGGACACGTTTGCTAACTTCAGTAGAGCTGACACAATCCACCATTTTGCTTATTTAATTTGTTTTTTTTGTGAAGTAGAGTTTATAAGTTGTTTTTTGCAATATTAGTTTTAAGTAATATAATGACATGAATAAACATATACATGTTATTATAAATTCATGATTGGTAAGTTTTTAATATGAATACTTTACAAACATATATTTAAATTAGGTTAGGTTCCGCGGTTAAAACTAACTTCGTGTCCTAGAGGAAAATAGCTACTTACGATTTGACAGCGCTTACAAGCGCTTGCTAGCGCTTTTTTCTGCCAAACGCACCCATTGCTTTCGCGATTATTGTGACGTCATGCTTACTTATCAGCCGAACTACCGTGACGTTTTCTTGACGCGAGCATGATTGATAACGTTAACATTCCTTAATTAAAGTACGTACGTAATACGTATTGTTGATATGAGCTTACAAGTACGTGTTTCGTTGTACACGTGTATTGTTTTAAATGAATAAGTGTGCTGTACCCGATATGTATTACTTTGTAACTGAA
Organism: Parnassius smintheus behrii; assembly: GCA_036936625.1. NCBI lineage: Eukaryota > Metazoa > Arthropoda > Insecta > Lepidoptera > Papilionidae > Parnassius > Parnassius smintheus. The sequence continues at coordinate 25,944,455 of JAUPFT010000014.1, read as the reverse complement.
ATTTCTAATTATATCTACTAGTTTAAATTTGGCATGTTAAGGACCGCTTCCGCTTCAATTGACGCTGTCGCCATCGCTTAATTCTTAGTCTATTCACACCGCCCAATAGCAATTGATCAGAGGTGGTTGTCCACTACATTCTTTGCGGCTTTACGCAGCCTGCGACTCGGACGCGCCGAACAGATGTTTCCGTGGCACTCTGTTAATCACACAGAAAAGTTAACACCTTGATTCGTTTCGAAATATAAAATTAGTGCTATATTTATCAATAATATTGTATTGTGCTTGTGCGCTAAAAATAACTGGCCTAATTAACCCACATGTTACGCTGGTGTACACTATTTGTGTAAAACTCCAGCCGCCTTGAACTTTACTGCCGCATTCACTCTGTCTAAACGTTTAAAATCGATACATTGCGATATAAAACGAGTGTTCTATGTTTTGTGATAGTTATTACGCGATTTTACTGTTGTTGCGTTTAATTGGAACCAGAGATAATAAATCGGAAACTACAGTATGCAGTATAATGCGTAAAGCTCTGTTTAAATATGATAAGGAATTTACCAATTCTAGTTTACGTGTTGGTTTTACGAGTATGGTTACATGTAGATATTTATTTATGCCGATTACACTACAAAAATCAATCTTTATGCTGTTTTCCTAACGTAATTTTATGTTATCACTAGGGCCCGGATTAATATGTAAATCCATATTTTTAATTGAAATGGTTTTTGTTCTTGAATATGTTTTCTACATATATTATGATATTTTGATCAAGAAAATGCAATTTCTATTTTCCATATTTTTCCATATTTCAAGTATAAATCCATATTCCACAAGAAATTAAATAAATTTATCCATATCTTCATTATTTTATGTTAGGTTGATGAGAAGGTATGTGAAATGACTAAAAATTAGTTTTAGATGACGAAAATGCCAGCAAATCCTTTTTATTGGCGTGTGAAGAACTTCTTTAATGCAACCACCAAACGTCAGTAAAGCTTTTTAATGATGCAATGAGAGTTTTGTGGCCTTATGGAGTTAAACATGACCAAGTTGTCTTGCTACTTAGTGATGCTGCTCCTTGTATGGTAAAAGCTGTAGATTCCCTACAAGTTTTGTATCCAAAAATTATTCATATGAAGTGCTTGGCTCATAGTTTGAATAGATTTGCTGAATGAATAAGGTCTCAGTTTAAAAAGGCTGACAGTTTAGTATGAAACGTAAAGAAAAAGTTTTTGAAAGCAGCAAGCAGGATCTTAAAATTTAAAGAGTTGGTATCCCGACATTTCTTTACCGCTAGAGCCAGTGCTGAACCGCTGGGGAACTTAGCTGAGAGCAAATGAATACTATGCCCAGTATTACACTGAAATCAAAATGATTATCTTTGAATTGGAGAATAAAGCTGCTGATATTTCAATCTCAAAAGAACTTCTCCAAGATTACCCTACGTAACTATTTGCTTTATGTACATAAACACTAATTATTGCTTTTTATCATACCATATAAAGGCACTCGAAAATTCTTCCACTTCTCTAAATGATAATTTGATGACTATCGAAAATATTTTTAGAATCAGAAGGTCCCGTTGCTGAAGTAGCGAGGCAAAAATTACTCTATGTACTGAAAAAAAAACAAAGGATTTCCACACAGCATGCTGTTGATTTTCTTTAGGAAAGGATCCTAAAGAAAATCAACAGCATGCTGTGTGGAACATTAGAAGGCACCATAGATGTGCCCTACTCACTTGCAGAATTATGCAAATTTAAATAAGCTCCAATCACATCCTATGATGAAAAATCATTCAGCTAGAATAAAGCATTATTTCGTCCAAACAGAAAATTTAAGGAAACACGTAATTATATACTGTAATTTAAATAATAATGAACCTAAGCTAAGTAAAATCGTATTTTTTTTGTTTTTTCTTAATAGGAAATCGTTTTAATGTACAATGTCGTTATCTTTTATTACACATATTTTTTCCATATTTTAGGATTTTAAGTCCATATTAAATGTACATATTTTGATATTATATATACATATTAATCCGGGCCCTAGTTATCACCAAATAAATCTTTAATATAGTATTACCTGGCGTAGTTCAACAGGTTGTTTGCTTTCTCGTGGGTTTTAACTTAAAATGCCAGTCGAATTAGTTTTCGGTTCAGTGTGCAGGGACAATTTCAGATTATCCATAGACTAAGAAATTTTTGCCGTGTTTTTTTGCTAAACTCGTGTCAGTGATGTTGCATATGTGTCTACTTCAGTGTAGGTACATAGGGACCAAGTCACAATACGCCGATGTGCCGTCACCCCTTTGGACTAAGGTGAATACCTCGTTACCGGTATAAAGGGTTTCCGGTTCTTGCCACTCGCCATACGAAACACAGCGGCAATTTGCTTATTCCGTACAAGCTTGATTTGTATTATAAAATAAAATATAATGTATAAATAAATATAAATAACATTAAAATTGGATGGGGCGATCCATTCATGTCGCTAATCTGCGTTTTTCAAGCATTTTTACGAAACTGCGATCTGATTAGGTAAACCTGCTGCCATACAGCGTCGAAGATTAAACGTTTTTCAGTGTAATAAAATATATTATGACGTATGGGGGCGTCTGCTCTTTATGAAAAAGTTCAATACCCTTTTTACATGGGAGGCAAAGGAGCTCCAGTGTATTATACCAATAGTGCTGACTTGAATAGCGAATTGAAAAAAGTGCGCTATCATTGCAATCATGCTCGTTTTTATTACCCGTAGACAGATTTTTAAAAGTTTTTGTACGTGGTAGTGCCACACTGCAGCTATATTATGGTTGAAGCACGAATGGGTCGGCTCCACTGGGGAAGGAACACGCTCTCCCAGAATGCCAGCGTAAAATAGCAGCTTAATACTGCTGTGTTTCGTATGGTGAGTGTAGAGATCCGGAGACCCTTTTTTTACTGGAAACGAGGCATTCCATCTCAGGGGTGAAAAATCATTGCGTTTGGTTCTTAATCGAGGATAAATGTAGATGTCTATGGGTCACAGCATCTACTTACCATCCGGTGGACTGCGTGCTCGTTTGTCACACTTGTTCTATAAAAAAATAAGTATAGTTTCTTAATAAAGAATGATAAAGCATGACTTTCAAAAAATATTCTAAGTATTATATTCCATTGATCATATTCATCACCATCACCATCATGATCAGTCTTTAAAAGTTCTCTGCTGGACGTGGAGTCTCTCGCATTGTAAAGAGGAGATAGATTTGCATTAATCGTAACTCCTTGGCAGGCAGATTGACGATGGCAGTATCACACGTTTCGCAGCTTTGACGATGCTTCCTGTCGCCGGTCTATGTATTTTACGTCTGACGTAAACAAGTTGTTTATACTGCTATACAAGATTATTTTGCAATAACCGGCCAAATATGCAGAGAAGGTTCAGAATAAGTAATATAGGCAAATGATGAAGAAAAATGAATTAAAAAAATCTCAACCGTTCTGTTATTTCTATCTTTTAAATTAAAAATGCGTGGTAGTAATGCATTATTTTAACTGATTTTACTGCGCACGCACATATTCGTAAGGGTCGATAGGTATGCAAAAACGTTACCCATAAATCACAATAATTTAGGATAATTAAAAATAAAAGTATAGCCTTATGTATTCACATCATTATTTATATATTTCGGTATATTATTATTTATATATTTGAACTTATGTTTAAAATTTGGCTGCTCTTTGAAAAATAACCCTGTATATTGGAAGTCATTGGCGTTAGTTGCCGCGCTTTGGAAGGCGGCTAGCCTGTTGGATTAGGCAAAAATCTCCACTGTAACTAACCTTTACTATCTTCGATCAACAATACCAACTAGATAACGGGTCACGTACAAAATCATAGCTAAATACTGTTCGCATGAATATAAACTATGAAAAGACATAAATTAAATAACATTTAGTGTGAAATCAACCTTATATTATAACAGATAAAGTTCTTTTTCCCGTTATTGCCTTGCGAGCTACACCTATACATGATCATACGATAGGGAAATATAGGTTAGTTACGGTGGAGATTTTTGCCTTGTTTTGGTAATGATCCGGAAATCCAGGTAAAGGATATAAAACTTGATTGGTGTAGCTTTTATTCATATTTCTACTCGATCAACCTGATTAATTACTTAATATATTTAGTACATTTCCTAGATCCGCATTGCCTTGAAACGGAAAACATAAACTCTGCAGCTGATTTTAACGGTTGCATAAAAACAATTGCGGCTACAGACTGTATTTGCTACAATGTCTCTATCGATGACTTAAGCTACCTTGGCTAAACTTAAATAGTTCAACTGACACATAAAATTGATTAGCATTGCAGATAAATATTATAGCATTGATAATATCCTAATAAGAAACCTTCATTCCTCTTGTCCTTTACGTGACCGATGTAAAGCTGTAGGTGCGGTAAAATTAGAGGTGAACTAAAATGCAATGTCGAAAAACTTAGGACAACGGTAGGATATACGTGGTAGAGCCTTGCTGCAACTATATTATGGCTGTAGCACGAATGGCTCGACCGGGTAAAGACCACACTCACAGAATATCAGCTGAATGCAACAGTGTTACGTATGTAGAGATTCTGAGAACGTTTTTAGTGGAAATGAGGCATTCTATCTTAGTCCTCAAGGATGACAATGCATCTGAGCATCTAGATTCTCAATTTTGGTTGGATGTAGATGTGTATGCGACACTGCGACGACAGCATCCACTTATCATCAAGTGGACTGTGTGCTCCTTTGTCACCCTTTAGATCTAAAAAAAAATGATAACTAATCGTAATTGTAATGGTTTTTGTTTTGTTCATAAAATTTCTATAGTATGACTATTGCGATCCATAATTATATTTATAACCGTTGCTAACTGTATGAATGACTCACCTGATTCGTATTTTTAATATTTGTTTGTGTTTTTAGTTTAGAATATCTTGAAAGTTTTCACAGTCCAAAATAAAAAAAAAATCCGATGTCCACACTCATCATTCATCATATCATCAATACAACGTAACGAAACGTTGCATACGATTTTGTTAAGAATGATGGACGCACGAGACTATTTGCAGACTATTTTTTTTAATATCACAATGCCGGTATGCACTTGTTGTAGATGAAGAATCTGGGATGATTATTCCACTTACTCTTTTTTTATTTAGCGTTATAAAACCTATAATATTTTTGGCGTTATACGTATTGATAAAAACGTTAGTTTACAAAAACAAACTCTCCGAAATAGAAACTTTTTATTAAAATAAACCTGTTAAAATCTGTTGACATCATTGGAGAAAACGTGTTTAGCAAAGCATCGATTTATCAAAGTTGCAGGACGGGAAGGATAAACTTTATTATATTTTTACAGTGAATGTTTTATACTCGATTTATCAAAGAGTAACAGTGAGTCTTCTATGCAGCTATGATCGAATAGTCCTATATCGTTTTTCATACGTTTTAAAATATAGTTTTCTTTCAAAAATAGTGGTGACAATTTGCTATTTATTTGTTTTCTACCAGTCCATGGCTAGACATAGGGTTCTTTCAAGGGAAGATTTTTTTAAGGTTCTGTACTTATACAACTAGAAACTCATATAGTTTCGCCGTGTCCGTCCGTCCGCGGTTTTACTCAGAGACCCTAGCTGCTATAAATCTGTAATTTGGCATAGTTATACATATTAATGACGCCTACAAAACTGAAATAAAATTTGAAAACCATTTTTATTTTGGGGTACTTCCCATACAGTTAAAGGGAGGATGATGTTTTTCTTACCGTCTATTCCATCGTTTGGGGTATCGTTGGATAGGTCTTTCAAAAACATTGGGGTATGTAACAACATTTTTTTCGATTCAGGGGTCCGTTTAATATTTAGTTTCAAAGTAGTATTTTTCATTAAGTCATGTGTCCCTCCGCCTCCACCAACTAATCCGCTGAAAACTCACAGCTAAGTAGAATTAATAAGTTAGGGAATAAAAGTCGAGCAACTTATAAAATTCACTTGGATCAGTAAAAACTTCGTTACCAATCCATAGAAAGACCTAAAACTAGCTACATTATGACTGTAATGTTATTGTAAACTGTAAGAAATAAACATTTTATGAAGAAAACGACTAATTAGGGTGATTACTATAGTTTTACTTTTTCCTTTGCGGGATAGGCAACGAGGGACTTTCTTACTTACAAACTACTTTCGCTTATTTTTTAGTTAGTATTTATTGTAGGCCTTATTCAAAGTATTCATACAATCATAATATAGTCCCATACAGTTTCATTCGTGGGTACTCTTGGTTTACGCGGGCGACCCTTAGGATAGTTTAGGGCAGTAGTGTTTTAAGGGAAGGTTCGTTACGGCCATATATACCTTAGGGTTACAATGTCGGGAATATATAGATAGATAGTCAACTATGACCATCGTTTTATGGACTTGGCATGTAAAATCGATTTTTTTTTTATGAATCTATTTGTAAGTCTGGATTGAAAATAAGTCCTTCAATTACCAACGTCGTATTTGGGTCGTTTACAGCGGTCAAACTGCGAACTCAATATGCTCATTACCAAGAAAGCCCCTTCTAAGTTCAAGTATTATGACGGGCAACTACGGAACTATAACGGCAAAAAAACTTGGCCAGTTTTTGTTAACTATTATAAGCCAGTGCATGATTAGTATCAAACCTGTTGGTTAGACGAAGATGGTAAGGCGCACTGACTTAGCTTAGGAAAACCTATCCATCCTTACCTTGGTAAGGGGTAATGGAAGACACCTACATTAAATTCAGAAGACCACAGAAAAATACAGATGCTGGCGATTATTCCCCTCTATTGTTGTAAGCATTGTGATCGACGAAGGGAACTGTTGGGTTAGAATGTGCGGTATGTCGACAACAAAGGGGTGAAGACCAGCCGAGTGTCTGGTGGTCCAATTATGGAATGGAGATGAACGAATAAAGTCGTGCAATGCTCCGAAATATATCCGCAGCACCCACCTATATATATAGCAGGAATACTCCATGAGTCCATGCACGACCTGACTTGCGCTTTCTATAATGTAAGCAATGTGGAGTACTCATACGGGAATGACCGTTTCAGAATCAAATGTTTCGCATTCCTGGTCCTCTTTGCTGATACTTATATCAGGCAAATATGGGATCTATCAGAGATCTTACTAGCCTTTCCCATGGTCGTCTTTTATGACACCTAGACAAAATACGTAATGAATCTTTCTACGCCCAATCACTCGGTACTATTTAGTGAATAAATCTGTTTTAGTGAATACTATAACTTTATGGTAATGTTATACCCTGACTCTTTTTAAAAGCGTGTAAAAATAAAAGTACCGTAGGCGGTTAATGCAACCGTCAGGCGTCGCGTCAGAGAATTCGCGAAATCGATACGATCATTGATATAGAAGTGGGCTTCTTTAAGTTACCAGCGTCAAATTACGACAGGGGTCCTAAACTCACGGACAAGTTAAGCTGTATTGTCTTTAGATTAATATGTGCGTAGGTTAACACCACTTGTTTTATATTTACGATGTCATCTCAATGTGAATATACGATTTCGAATTACTCATTTTTTTAATTTATATCAAATCATACAATAAAAGTTTGTAGCGGAGACTTCGAACACAACTGGATAAATTCTTAAAATTATATTTTAGAGGGTTATACTGTTCAATTTCCTTTTTTTTATAAAACTGGAGGGATACACGAAATTACAGTTCTCTTGGTGGTAAATGGCTAGTGATGCGTTGTCACCTCTGAGGACTAGGGTGTCTCACATATCATCTAGGATGCCCCACCCAAACTTATACGTACCTTTCAGACCGGAACACACCTTTGCAAACACTGCTATTTGGCATATCTCTTTGTAATGCGGTAGTATTATTGAGAATATATTATATATTATCGAACATAAAGGTCAAAACCAAGAACAAGAAGTTATATACTTGAGGGCTCAGTAAGGCTAAGCGTTTAGCAGCTGGGGCGCAAGAGGGCGCAGCGGTTTCGATTCTCCGTTCCCCACATACAAGAAATAATGTTCTCAGTTGTTTATCCTTGTGCAATAGAATATCTTAATATATATAAATTACGTGTCACGTTGTTTGTCCGCGATAGACTCCTAAACTACTTTACCGATTTTAATCAAATTTGCACACCGTGTGCAGTTGAACAACTTGAGAGATTAGTTTTTTGCCCATGAGTGACCCACAATTATTTTTTTGCGAATTTAAGGATTTTTAATAGGATATGAAAAAGGGTCGTCGAAAAGGGCAGAACAACGTCTGCTTGGCAAGCTAGTTTAGTATATAATTATATAATTCGCCTTCACGATACTTACGCGGACAAGTAAACAACATTTTGCTTTGTATAACCCCTGAATTACATGGTAGCATACTTGGTTTCATATCATTGTAGAAGATCATGGTCGCGTTGATTTATACTTACTTAGTCCTAATGATGATACACGTTCTCAAAGTAAACAAAGTTCCTCATTGTGCGATATAATATCATTATTAAATTACAAGAGAAATTAAAAAAGAAAAGTTTTGTTGCTGAAATAATCAACACTAATAAGAGACTAAATACTATGATTTGAATCTGCTACTTTTAGTTACTAGTCTTAAAAGTTGGTCGCTTAAGTTAAATTAATTTAAAAAAAAACATTTATGATACATATAGGGAATGCAAACCAGGTTACCCGAAAAGCGAAAATCCGGTTTTTCAGCATACTTGAATTATTAAAAAAAACCCTCCTATTTTTTCACGTTTCCGGTTTTTCGCATTTTTTATTATTTTTAAATGGCAACACCAAGTGCCTGTCCAAACGATGTATTTAATGTGATTCCCCGACGAGGAATCCCCATATTTGTTGTATCTCTAGGCGCGCGTGAATCATACGGGGAAATACCTAGTCAGTATTGTGTATAGACTGTAAGGCGGTGGTCTCCTATAAACGCCACCGGCCGCTTACAGCGTCACGCCGTACGCCGCGTTACGATGCTTACTATATAAATGTACTGTTGTGGTCTCTTTCACAAGCTGATGTCGGCGTATGGACGTCGTAGGCGGCGTTAAGACGCTTTGCGCTGCGTCTCTAGTTATTTCGAACCATTGCAGCGTGAAGGTCGTGTCTGGCTTCAATACAAAATGACAAAATTTAATAAAGAAAAAGACGAGTTACAGTATTATTATTATGTTTAAATTGTTCCTGATTAATACGAAAATATTCAGTAAATTTAGAATTGCTGTCTTTTAAGTGTTTTATTATCAATAGCTGGAAACATCCTTCTTCATATCTCTTCATAAATAATCGGTGCCTTGTTGCATTTATTTTTCTTCGTCCTCTTCTTCAAGTAACACAAGCGCCCCCAAAAGTATTGAATTTATATCCATTTTATGTACAAATATGACACACAACCACACGTGAGCACTGTCGGCTACTTAATTGTTGCTCGATCGAAAGTCTAGACGTCGTCCGTTTGTAAGATATGTATTGACCGCTGACGCTGTGTCTGGCGTTCAGACGTCGATCGGAACGTTTACGTCGAAGTCGGACGTCGCGTATAGCATATGCATAGCATAGGAGACCGTAGCCTAACTGTTACGTAGTCTAGTAACTTTGTAGCTTTGAACTATTTTAAATAGTTAAGTGAAACAGCTCAGTGAATTTGTCGTCAAGTTTAGTGAAAGTATTTGACATTTATAGTATATAGGTTAGTTAATTAGTTATACAGGGCGACACATCAAGCGTAAAGGTCTCTCCACATTCCCACGTAAATCACGCGCGATGCCGCGAACCAACACGCATGTTTTGGGGGATCTGATTCGCGTATTTTAAGACGGTTCCCCTAGCGAGAGACCTTGAGCGTTCGGTGCCATACAATCCACGCGCTTTCGCTACAATATATCACGGAAAAATACGCCCGAATATTTGGAATTATTTCAATTAAAAGAGATAAGCGAACTTAAGAAATTAATTAAAACGTGTAGAATATAGATTTTTAAATTATCTATCCATTAGTGTAATTCTCAAATGATTAGAACATTTCCTTTAGCAACAGATGCATGTAATCAATAATTGTAGTCATTTTTTAAAAGTAGATTTTAAATGTATTCATAACACATAAAAACAAATTAGAACGTGGAATGTGATGATAGGATATCGAACATTAATAATGTGCTTTTAGATGTAGCTTATTTCTCATAACTAATGAGATAATAGTCTCTGAAAAACGCACTGTTGCCAGGTTTTGGTCTGGGTAGCGCCTTAAGCCGCGAATTTGGCGCCTAGTGCTATGGTAATTTTGCCATGATTCGCACCGCGATCTACGCCACAACTTCGCGACGTGATTCGCGCACGAGTTCGCATAACGCCCATGCACTCTCCGTTTAGGCAAGTTTTAAAGGAGGATAGTACGATTGATGTGCAGTGCACTGCAAACTGCTATTTTAAAAGATTGAGATAGTCACACTTATATAATATTATTATAAATGCGAAAGTTTAGTTTACAGAGTATGTTTGGTGGTTGTGTTAAACGGCTAGATAGATAGATTAGGATAAAATTAGGAATAGAGAAAGCCCTTGCACATACGCTTATAGGTACATAGATCATTGAAATTTTGAATATGTATTTCCTTTTAATAGGTAAGTTATGTGTTTATTTAATAATTGAAAAGACAAGCCTGAATTTCACATGCAGTTTATCAATAAAATTTATACAAAGAATAGAAAATCTTATTTTCAACCGAAAACCGGTTTTTTAATAAGAAATCACAAAAAAAAGGGTTTTAATTTGGGCCGGTTTTGCATTTCCTAGATACATTAAATGTTTAGTTATATAATTTAAATAGTCAACTATGAGCTGTATTAGGGGTCTGGGAATAAGCGTTTCTAGTAAAATATCGTCAAACATTCATAAAATTTGATTAAACAAAGTTTAAATCGGAATTACGGTTTGCAATTTTATATGCTGATTGGCCACGAGGTCGGCGGTGTAGGTAAACATCGTGATGCCTGAGAAATAAATAAAATAGTGGATATGTGGACTCTGCCAACAAAAATTGGGGCAGCTAAGCCGTCAGCTTACATACTCTACACCCCTTTAGGAGTGGTAGGAGGCCTATTCGCAGTTGTGGGATATATATAGGTGTTCGAGTTAACTATGACGTCACTGATAGGTATTCTCCTAGGTAAGGGTACATAGAATACTATAATACACAATAGAATGGCTGTCAACCTTATTTTGTACGAGAATCGCTGTGGCCGAGAGCACACATACAAGCAATTACGTCGCATTATCAGTTATCACTACTACAAACCCGATTAGCTGTATTGCATTGACAGACTGAGCGCATTCACACATTTTAGACTTTTGATTAATGTTTTTTACACATCAATATTTCTTTATTTTTGTTTCTAATATTTATAAAATATAAATAGTTTCGACTTACTGGTTGTAGGATGTCTCCTTTATTTAAATTCCATTTTCCGCTGTTTATTCGACACATGATTATTGCACAATTTGCCATTTTTTAAATAATTTGCATGCAGCAACGCTTGACACGAAATTTGAAAACGATTAATTTATAGGTTTGAATCGCCATGTTAGTGGCTACACGGGCTCCGCCCACTCCCCCGTTCTGTTATTTATGTGTTATAGTATTCTTTGTAAGGGTATTATGCTAGGCAGTAGGATTACTTTTCTTCCTAGCAGTACGTGTGGGTGGGCGCCACTCTCTTACATATTTCAGTCGACAAATAGCGGTGTTGGCTCTGTGCACTCACTGTACAGGCTGTGAATACAAGGGAACGCAGCTACAGGCTTCTTACAATCCTTGCAACGTGGCAGAGCCATGCTGCGGCTATATTATGGTTGCGACACGATTGGGTTGGCTCGACTGGGGCAGGACCACGCTCTCACAGAACACCAGCATCAAATAGCAGCTCAATGCTGTTGTGTTTCGTATGGTGGGTGTAGAGAACCGGAGATCCTTTTTACTGGTAACGAAATTATAAGTTCGTAAATATAGTTGGCAATGGCACTAAGAATCTTTACCTATAGGTCTCCAAAACTGCTGATCCTATCCTATCCTAATAGTGAATATAAGTGCAACAATATACCCAGACGTATGTGACGCAATTTCGAGGTTTAGTTTACTGACGAAGAACCGTTACATTAATCTATTACATCTTGTGGCACCAATTGGACCGGCGCGGCGCTTCATTTCCTCAACACATAATATGGCATCTTGGAAAAGGTTCTACTAAAAGCATATTTATTATATAACTTCCTCATGAAAGGTAAAGAACCTTTTTTAAGAATGTTACATTCGTATTTTATTATTATATATAACGTCAATATATAGTATACTATCGAACCGTCTTGGCTTCGTACGGGTGATTTACTGGATCTCGACCTGCAGCAGGTCACCTACTGGGTCCAACTATATGAACTATCTAGGTGACAACAGGTCAAGCTGTTTAGGAAGTGAAGAATTGCGAACACACGCACACCAAGAAGTTATATACCTGTTATAAACTAGCTTACCAGGCAGACGTTGTTCTGCCTTTTTCGTCGACTCTTTGTCATGTCCTATTAAAAATCCGTAAATTCGCATAAAAAATTGTGGGTAACTCATGAACAAAAAATCTATCCTATCTCTCAAATTTGACCAAACTGCACATTGTGTGCAAATTTGATTAAAATCGGTTCAGTAGCTTAGGAGTCCATCGCGGACAAACAACGTGACACGTAATTTATATATATTAAGATATAAGAGTTACATTTTCGACGTTGCTTACTACGCGTTTAAGAGTATTGTGTTAATCTGTTTCACAGGATCATATGAGACAGATTAAAACATACGTAAGCACAGCTGCACTATTTTATCACTCTCATAGTCCGATGGGACGACATTCCGACACGACCGAAGAGAGATCAAGCGCAGGCTTTACGTGCTTTCCGAGGCCACGAGGTTAAAACACCGAAAACTTCCTGACTCCGGGGTGTTACTGAGAATTTATCGACAGAAAATCCCAATAATTTACTGACTTTGGCCTGACCCGAGACCACATAATCTTTTGATTGATCAACATAATCAGTCCGTCAGTTTCTACTTAAACACTGGTTTAATTAGTAATATATTTACTGCCTATTAAAGTCGGTTAACCATACCGTGGCGGTGTTAGAATATCCACTTCGCCATATTGTCCTGTGGTAGTCGTAAGAGGCGACAGGAGGAAACTGAAAAACGGCGAATGGGCGGCAGCACATTTCTGATAACAATTGAAAATTATGAAAAAAAATCAGTTGTCAATCCTCCTCCCATGCGTGACTACTGTAACAAAATCCCTCTTATGAGTCAATCTATTGGGGAGGCCTGTGTTTAAAAGTGGACTTTTATGACGCTGTTTAATAGATGGATGAATGGAATCATTAATTGCCTAATTTTTTATAAGAACTTACCAACTTCCTTTCAACAAAAGAGCTAATTAAATTAGGGTTAGTTCATCTTAAAATCCATTTATCTTACGGATAATTACTTATTATATTATCATCATAAAGCAATTGATAATTATAGATATTTTCATTGTGTAACGCGCATTGTCTGTTAAAATATTCCGATCACCCTTACATAACCTCGCCTGCCATGATAGGTTACCAACCGTTATATTACAGGTGCGTTCTAAAATTAAAATTTCGAATTATTATCGCCGATGTACGAGCAAAATGTCTGAGTTAATAAGCTTATTTTAAATGGGTACTATATTTATAAATCTGCTTTGGCTCCATACACTAAATATTGTTTGCTTTTTCGTAAGTACTATACAGGGTTGACTTTGATAATGATATTACTGCCGATGGAATTGTTGAAAAATTAATTGGCGCTTGTATTATTGCAAATTACTGAATTTAAAATAATTTAAATCAGGGCGTTTGATGACAAGATTGTAAAAATGTAGCACACAGTAGCAACACGTGGTCGGAACTGCTCGCCTGCCAGCAGAGGAATGGTGACTCATGACTCATCAATTGAAAGACGCACGTTAAAAAATATGTATCTCCCCTCTTATACATACATTTGTCGACACGATGCTTTTATTTGTTATTGTACATATTTCCGATTTTATTTGCAAGGCACAATAACCTTAATTTTATTTGTACGTATCTGATAAACCATTAAACATTGTGAAATATAAAAATAACCCATGCGTGTGTGTCGTACTAAATTGCACTTTTTCCATGCAATTACAAATTAATAACGCATAGTCTAAACTTTTTATTTTACATGTAGCAGAAATTCCATGATAAATCTGTTTCTGTATGTTTCTCCATCTGTCTGTATCTCACTCCGCGTCTTTAGACAGGAATGTCGATTTTTATTCTTTACTGTTCCTAAGGACACGGAAAGTTAAGATATTATTATCTATATAATTACTCTATGTATTTAGATAATAATATCTTTTATTTATTTATTTGCTTTTTAAGGGAAACATACAGTACAATAAAAATACATTATAAAAGTAATCCTAAAACCAATGAAGTTTCCACAGATATCTAATACATATTAAAAGCTTGCAACCACAATGTGTATAAAAATTATAAAAAAATACTAAATGGTATCTTATTCTAATCTGGAAAATTATTTGACTAGCGACCCGACCACAGCTTCGCAGTTATATATTTTTCGCGAATAATGTCAATGACCTTAAACCATTTTTCAGTGTAACTAGACCTCCCAGTACTAGTTACTGCCTACTAATGCAAAATCAGCATATACTGGTTATTGGTTAAACACTTGGTCAATAGCATAGTGAAATAGTAGCGCTTACCGGAGAGAGAGGTCTTTCATTAATAATGCTGTCACGTGTAAATAAATAAATAGCAAAAAAAAATGTGCAACAAAAGGCGGTAAGTGGGTAAATTATCTCAGTTTCAGACATTGTTATAATCTATTTTTTTCTAGATGTTGCATCTTAACCTTTTTATTCACATTGGACACTAATGTTCTTATTGTCAGCAAATTACTAGTACATGCAATGTGTTATAAACATTAGCGACGTTGTAACTAGGTTAAAGCTCGCAAGTTTGCTATCGGAGAATGATCCTTCTGTTTTTTAGCTGTTATTTATTCTGTGGTTTCATCAATAGAAACGTTAGGAATATCTCATGACCTCCGTTAGATGACGGTACAACTTCTCGTATATGCCAAATGCCAATATAAAAAGTCCTGATCGGCGACGTAGACAGCGTAAAAGCAGTGTTGGTTACTAAGCCGAAGTTTGTCTCTGAGGTAGATATCATTCAGAAATTGATAGTTTCCTACTAATTCTACTTTGAAAAGTTAGTAGATCTAACACCTAGTAGGTATCTGGATGACCGAGCTTTGCTCGGTATTTTTTTTCGAAAATCGTGTTTTTTGGAAATATATTTAGGAACAAATTACGAAATGAATAATATTTTTCGATCTTACCGACATAATAAAAAAATGAACTGGTTATTTAAATAAAAAATCATGAGTGCAATTGGTTTAATCTAATTATTCGTGTTTTAAAAAAATACTTAAAAAAGGGCTCGAAATAATAGTATCTCACAAAAGAAGGGAACTTCAAAAAAATGAAAAAAGTCGGACCTAAGACATGTATGTGGACTCGAAACAAGGTACCACGATTTCTTGACCGCCCGATATCCCATTTGAGCTATTATAATTATATAGACGAGCTCTTAGCACGATTTCAAATTCGTTTTTCACCCGAGCGTCCCGCAGTGTGCGGAGCGCAAACGGCAGTCGGAAAGCGCAGTGTGAACTGTGAACACAGTATGCGCCATAGATATACCTAAGCTGTTTTAATATTTCTGTGGTATGCGCAAAGCAAGCAGATAATTCACCTCCAAACAAAAACTTTTCCGTGAGGTCTCCTGTTCGCAACACTACTAGGTATTATAGTAATAATATTTTGAGTACCTACTCACTAATATCAAAACTGTTTACGAGGTCTGGAGTCTGGACATCACACTATATTTTAATTATCAATATTTTTTTAAAGTCAGTTTTATGATATGAGCAGGTACTTAGTCAACTATTTACATACATATATGCAAACTATCGGCCGTAAGACGCGGACATGACCTTGCGTCGCTCTTAAGCGTTCGGACGTCCGAACAGAATCTGCCTATCTAACTAGCATATATCCTGGACAATATCATATATTTTTCTGGGTTTGTTTACTGCAGTGGATCATATACTTTGAGGCATTATAAAACTTGCATTTAGCATCATGCCTCGTCTTAATGCAGTTACAAAATTTACCTCCGTATTCTAATGATATTGTAACAGTTTTTCATTTTTACTAAAAATGAATCCTAGCTAGATCGATTTATTGCCCCCGAAACCCCCTGCACACTAAATTTCATAAAACTTGTTGGAACCATTTCGTATATATATACAAAAGTTGCTCGTTTAAAGGTATTAGATATATTTTTTATGTTTAGAGACCACCCAATAATAATGTGATACTCGTAATTAATGTTTCTATTTGGTAACAAATATTTCACCTCTTATTATAAGAAACCTCATGTGAAAGCAGAATCATTGATCATCGATTCCCAAAATAAAACCCGAAAAAAATCAAAAATTGAAAAACGAAGCATGATAAGTTTAGTTATATCCTGATTTAATAGATTTTAATTGTAAATATTCAATTTCTTTATTCGTGTAAATAAACTTACTTGAACCTAAAATAATTTATAGCAGTGATAATTGAGAATTAATGTAAAATCTTCAATCCTTCAAACCTTGAGGGCAATTTTTTTTTCATTTTTCTATAGTAAAAGTAGTTTAAGTTGTGAACATATTATCATACTTTTACTTTTACGAGTGAAGTCCTGCCTTTTAAAGGGAAATATAACCTCAAATGACTTAGCAAGATCTTCCGTTATGCCGAAAATATTGCAGCATTAATTTTGAAATAAATATATGGTAAACTTGAGGATTAATGTTAAGTACTATGTTAGACGAAAACATGATTCCTTAAAATTTTCTCGATAGAAAAAAATCCAAAGTTACCTCCAAACTGAACAATAAATCGCTGTTATTCATAAAATACTTTAAATTAGATCATGAAACTTTGCATACTAACTGAACTAACTATAAAGCAGGGCTTATGTTTTTTTTTTAAATTACTATTATTTTCACTGTAAAAAGAAATTACCTAAACTATCGTAGTTCTGAAGCTTGTTTCCTGCCGCCCGGTTCCAAGCTTCAGGACGCCGATAGTTTAGTTAGGTAATTTCTTTTAATGAATAATAGCGGTTTATTGTTCAGTTTGGTGGTGACTTTGGATTGTTTTCTATCGAGAAAATTTTACGAATACATATTTTCGTCTAACATAGTCCTTAACATTAATCCTCGTCTTAACCATATATTTATTTCGAAATTAATGCTGTAATATTTTCGGTATAACGGAGGATCTTGCTAAGCGATTTGAGGTTATGTTTCCCCTTAAGCGTAGTGATAAATATTCTCTTTTGTCAGATCATATAGTGACGTCCTTTCTCTTTTCTTCTCTATTCTTTCTTCTTCTGTATTATATTCAATGAGCCCGTTGAGGGTTTAGGTAAATAGAAAGTTAGATAAATGAAAAAAAAATTTTGCGGATGTAGAACTAATTTTTTTAAAAGTTGGTAGAGTTGGTCACACTGCGTCAAAGGTTAAATTGGTATGCGATGCATGGCTATTGCAAAAAATCATTCTGACTGTAAAATAAACCCATGTTCAACTACTATAACACCTTTTGTGTGCTATTTAAAAGTGTTCTTTGATGGCTCCGTGGCAACAAATAAAAAAATTAATTACAAAAATAGCATATATTTTATCAAAAAAAAAAACCGTGTACTTAAGACATCATTGTGTTTCTTCATTTCTAATATAAATTAACCAGTATATTTAAAAAAAAAGATACCGTTGACTAACCTTTTTAGAACGTTGAGAGGCCGTAGTCCTAACTCTCAATACTAAACGATTTAAGTTCTTACGTAACCTTGGGACGTAAGACCAATTCAATTGTGTGTGTCTATGTCTAGGTGTAATTGATAAATCATATTTTATATTCCACGATTGTATATCCACGATGGTATAATAGCGAGTTTTAATACATGGTAGCGTCAAGCTGACCATGTGTTAAAACTCGCTACTCACGGAATACCAGCGTAAAATAGCAGGTTAATGCTGCTATTCGTCAATTATTCTTACTTTAATCTCCTTCTATCAATGAACCACGTTTTCTAACAAGGTCGTTACCGACTTATTACCAAAAGACGTTTATAATGAGTCTTAGATTGAATCTAGACCGATTTAATAAAATGTAAAAAGTTAATCTCGCGAAGACTGACGTCGCGGCTTATAGGGACTTTTCTTTGAGTCCCTGAGCTGTAAGCAAAACTGCGTAAGCTTGGGGTGCTAGCTGTACTATCTTTATATTTTGTGGCTTCTACAGCTTATTAGCACAATACGCTTTGCAGAATTACGTTCACTTTTCTTTTTTGTTGTTATTCGTTTCAAATATTGCAATCTACGCGTACACGTTAGTGGGTTGGATCGTAATGCGAATAGGAAACAATTTTATCGATGCGGTGTGATTATTTATTTACGGAATGTATCTATCTACGTCTTTTATTGATGTAGGTAAATTCTATTTATGAATACTGCAGGTATTTCATTTCTACAACAGACTTATTATCAAATTTACATAGCCATTTTTAAGTTTTATTTGTACACGAGTACACAATTTGGTATATTTTGTGTAAACATATTTTGTTACTAATGATACAATGCGAGCAACCCCAGATCGACCGGAAATCTGTATTTCTGAGAATTAAAACATACATATTTGAGAACACACGAAATCTGTCAACTGTCACTGGGTGGCGCGGCTGATTCACTGGTCGATAATTTTCTCATAAATAGAAGAATGACCTGTGTCCGCATTAGGACGTATATAGATTGAAACTTTGTTATTTTATTCTTAAAGAGATAGTGACATCTGAAACAGGTAAAAACAGGTACGTTATTAAGTGCGGGGTATTTGATTCCGTTATTTTTGTTATATATAAAAGCAGCTTAATACTGCTGTGCTTCGTGAGGTGAGGGTGGGAGATCCGGAGACCCTTTTTTACTGGAAACGAGATATTGCATCTTAGTTCTCAGGAGTAACAACGCATTTGTATTTTGATTCTTAATTGAGGAAATGTCTATGGACCACAGCATCCACCTACCATCAGATGTAACCTTACTCTATAAAAAAGGCAAACCGTATCATTTTTCATACCTGCTTATTGCATTATAAATATAATATATATTTTTTAATAAAAAATAAATTCTCATGTCACAAATATAGCACGGACTGGAGTGGGCTCCGCTCGAATCGTCAGCTGAAAGAAAATACAAGTACATTTTCTCTTTTCTCTGCGCTTTGGTGAAAATTCGCTCCAATAGTGCCAGTCGCGCCTGCATTGCACAATGACATTGAAATGAAATGAATATAATGCATATTGTGCCTGCAATTAATGTAAGGCCTCTAAACGTACCAATTTAATACGAGGGTGGATTGAAAAGTACTCGGCCTAACACAGATCCATTCAATTCTAAAAATCAAATCTACCCGCATTATTTAGTTCAGTTCAGACTAGTTCATTGTGTGAAGTTCGAAACGTGTGCGATAATTAGTTGTGATTTTATAAATTTATTAACAAAGTAATCGGACATAATTTCCGCGAATGGAGCAAATCGAGCAGCGTGCCGTCATTAAGTACCTCCATAAGAAGGGGCTATCATCAAAAGCCATCCATGATGACATGGTCAGTACATTAGGCGATTGTGCTCTGTCATATTCATCCGTCAAAAATGGATAGCAGAATTTAAGCGTGGTAGAGAGAGTGTGAAAGATGAACCCCGCTCTGGAAGGCCTTCGACGTCAACTACTGACGAAAATATTAAAAAAGTACTTGATTTAATAATGGGAGACCGCAGATTAAAAATTAGAGAGATAGCCGAGATTATAGGGATCTCTTATGAACGAACTCAAAACATCATTGTCAACGAGTTGGGTTTCCACAAGGTGTCTGCGAGGTGGGTTCCGCGACTGCTTTCAGTTGAACAAAAAAGGACGCGATTGACTATTTCACGCGACTGTTTGGAGTTATTTGAAGCCGATGCAGATGATTTTTTGAATCGTTTTGTTACTATGGACGAAACATGGGTTCATTACTGTACACCGGAAACAAAACAACAATCAAAACAGTGGAGAAGACCTGGTTCACCACCCCCTAAAAAGGCTAAGTCGATTTTGTCGGCAAATAAGGTGATGGCTTCAGTATTCTGGGACTTGAAAGGTGTGATTATGATTGATTATCTTGAATGGGGTCAGACTATAAACTCTGATTACTATTGCACCTTACTACGTCGTTTACGAGAGGAAATAAAAGAAAAACGTCGAGGAACGCTCGGAAGAAAAGTCCTGTTTCATCAAGATAACGCCCGTGTTCACACGTCAGTACAGTCAATGGCTGAAATTCACAACTGTGGTTTTGAACTGTTACCGCATCCGCCGTATTCACCTGATCTGGCACCATCAGACTTCTTTCTGTTCCCTAACCTAAAAAAGCACTTGGAAGGTCAAAGATTTTCGACAAACGACGAGGTCAAAGCAGCTGTAGACGCATATTTTGACTCTAAGGAAGAATCATTTTTTTTCAACGGTCTAAATGCTTGGAAGGGGAGGTGGCAAAAGTGTATTGAACTTGATGGTGATTATGTAGAAAAATAAAAATATAACTGATTTAGTATGTGTTTATTTTCTTGGTTAGGCCGAGTACTTTTCAATCCACCCTCGTAGCTTATCACCCCTCATTATCCTAACTTAGACTCATTAGATACTAGCAACAGAAAGAATCACAAAATTGAACGGCTTTTAAAACTAGGACATAATGACTATAGAATAATTTACCCCACAAAATGAATAAAACTGATTTTACGGAATTTAACGCGTTTATTTTTACTTTTTGATTCCGCGCGTTTCGTGCGCATTACAGCACCCATCGTTTCGAGGGGGTGAAGAAGTGTTTGTCGTCCTAATGTTATAGTTAAAATCTATGCAGACGAGCTTACAGTATCTTAAAGTTTTGCGGTAGACATTTGTACCCTTATCAAATTTGGTAAAGTGCTGTAACAAAATCTCGGGAAATATGAGACGCAATAAACGACGCTAAGTTCTGTAAAGTTTGATTTATTTAATGTATAGTGTTCGCGTTAATATAAGACATCAATACAATGAATCAAGATAATTGAACAGATTGATCTTTAAAAAATCAGTAAACAATAAAAAATTAGCATTTATGTTAATTATGCAATTATCCACTTCAACACCATTACACTTTCCATCATTTGGATATTAGTCAAGCACTGATTTATAATGTAATGATTAAAAAAATTACCGACTCTGGATCTTCCTAAAATATCTGTACGGAAGTTTCCTAGCTGGAAGACAGACGTAAAGAGGTCAAGCGCGAGTTCAAAGTCTTTCCATTTTAAGCAGCCCTGACTCGGCCAAAGACAGTAACTAGGTGCATCGATGAGTGCTAAATGCTTCTGCTTAGTCTGAAACAAAAGATATTTCTTTAAAATTCGAATTAAAGAAAAATATGAGCATATAATACAGTCAAAGTGCTTCCGTTATTATGTTAGGTAGGTGGTCACAGTATTTAGCTCCCCGTCGCGAGCTCTAAGCTCTGAACCCAGTTGAATCGAACATTTATGCGGTAACACTCGTGTATAGTTGCCGACACGAAAGGTGAGCACAGATGAACTATGGTGGGGGTTGAGCCAGCGTATGTACACTGTCGGCCAAAATTATTTGGTACCTTTGTAATTTCAATTCATAATTGAATATTTTCGCTGTCTTTTTTTCGAAATTCTGAGTCTTTAACTCCTTTAACTATACGACGTACAGTAGCTACGTAGACATTAGTCGCCTTAGCAGTCTGTTTACAGACGTCTATCATGTTTTTCTCAATACCTAATTATTTCATGTAACAAAACACTGAATAGACAATTTGTCGGGATTGCCTATTTAACACCGAATTCTTTCTTTACTGCTTATTTAGCCCAAAAATGAATGCTCAAATTATAACAAAAAAAATTAACAAGAAATATCAAAAATAGTTAAAAACAAGAAACACACAAACAACAATTAACAACGAGGTAACACTTCAATTATAACAAAAATAAACTAATTAAAAAGTTGTTACTAAAATTGCTCTGAAGTGTACGGTAGTCGAATGATACGTGCGAACCCAATAGACGACGAGAATCGGTTGAGCGTCAGCGTGGTCAACGTCATATCGACCAATAAAAAGTGTGCTCACGACTCGTGGCGGCTATTATATATGCCAAATGCCAATGTAAAATTAATATCATGACTGGCAAGATAGATAGCGGTAAAGGAGCTAAAAGTCTTGCTCGTTATATACGTTATAAAGAAATGCGTGAAATATAATTTGGTTGTAGCACGAATGGGTAAGCTCGATCGAGAAAGGTCCACGCTATCACAATACCAGCGTGAAATAGCAGGTTAATGCTACTATATAATGTGTTTTGCATGGCGCTTGGAGAGAACCAGATACCTGTTTTACTGAAAACGAGGGACTCCATCTTAACCCTCAAGGTTGGCAACGCATCTACGTTTTGATTCTTAATCGTTGATAGATGTAGATGTTTATGGGCCACATCATCCGCAATGCCAATACCAATGTCCTCTTAAATGGAGAGGAGTTGAGTCTTGTGGATATCACTGTTTTTTTGGTATTACTATTGACGCGAAGCTTCATTGGAGCCCAAATATATCTAAATTAAAACGTAGACTTAGTTCTGCAGCATATACTGTAGGAAAGATTAGAAGTTTCACCAATGTTGAGCTTTCATAGCGTAATGTCTTATGGAATTTTGCTATGGGATAATGCGGCTGACATTGGAGCCATATTTGTTTTGCAAAAGAAAGCCGTACGGGCAACTTAAATTGTAGAGTCCATGTTTTATTAAAGAAAAATTGTACAAAAAGGGTTATTATCAGGGGGAATCATCAGATTTCGATGCGGTTCACGGCAATCGACGTCGTTTTTTGACTAGAAGAGCTGATTAGAATAGGTGTCGGAATAATTCCAAGAAAACTACTTTTGAAAATTAAAAAAAACACGAAACAAATTTTTCTCAAAATCAACCACGTCAATTCGGTCTAATAAAACACACACACACACACACACACACACACACACACACACACACACACACACACACGCACACGCGCGCATACACACACACACACACACACACACACACACACACACACACACACACACACACACACAACGCGCGCGCGCGCACATACATACATCATCGCAAAAATAGCCAAAATCATTGATTTACATAGCGCAATCAGTTTGCAATTTCATTAGCCACAACAGGAAGATGCGCGACTTTATCAGTATTATATTTTCTGTTCAAGTTGGATAATACGCTAAAATACAATATCTGGACAAACTCATTTATTTTCGAAGTTCGCATTTTGGTGGCAAACCGTACGTTTCATCATACATTGAGGCTTGATAGCTGCCGGAATTCAGAATCCCGCAAATTGTTCTGGCGGGATCTCGGTATACTGAGATTAAATTTGGATTGAGATAGAAATTAGATTGTCTAAGGCAATCAATCAATCTGATGGTAAGTTTTGAATATACGAGAGAGCGCCGGCGCGGCGCGGCGCTTTATATTATTTACTTTATACTTTATATATTACTCTTATCAATATGCCGATCGTAATTATCTCTTCTGTATAACATGGCTTATTTTCTTATAATACTGAAATGGCAGAGGAACTTACAGTCCACCCGATGGTAACTGCCTACTTCAGTCCGTGGATACCTGCAGCAAAATTTGAACAAAGAAAAATTTATTTTGGATACATTTGCTACGCTCAGCAGACGTATTAGATCAGATCCTTCATTTCGTTATTCAAGGTAGTTTTTAGGTTCTGATTTAGAAAATAAAGCATAGTTTGCTTTTCTAAAGCTGATCGCACATTTTTGTCAGTACCGTACGCGCCGCATTTTAGAATTCGTTGTATATCATTTCGTTGTTCATTCGTTGCATATAGTCATATAAAACCTCGCAAATTACAGCCGCACCGTACGCGCCGCATTTTATAAGTGCAGCGCGTATGCTGATGACGTCATGATGGGTAAATTTTCTCGTAAACCATAAGAACTACAGAGCAAGAAAAAATTATTATTATCATCTAGAATAATGAACTTTTGGTAACTTAACAGGCTCGGTATAAAAAATTCTGTAGAATTCCGTAGGTGCTATTTAAAAATTCGTAGATCTCCAGACTTTTAAAGAGGATCGAAAATTTTTCTGTTTGTCACAGAATAGATAAATTTTTTTGGGAAATTCTTTCAGTCGTGTAAAATTTTTGTTGTCAGTTCAATTGTAGGATAACATTTAGTCAAGGAAACAAAAAATAACTTAAATTAAAATTAAACTATTATGTACTTATTGTTTTACATGTTGACAAGGTTGGCTATGGCTACATAGATACTAGCTAAAATGTGGCAGTAGTAGTTAACGCGCCTTGGTTTAAAATAGACAAATAATTCTGTACAGCACCATCTACACGTTCTGTGAAGTACTACATCGACCTGCGAAGCCGATATAGTTCTAATAGTAAGATAGTATGACGGAATTGTAGTATACTCGTATGTATATATCAAATTCAATTTTCCCGTTGAGATATCGATTGTTCAAATTTTCGATTGTCGGTCGTCGGCCAAGTTCACGTTCATGATAATAAAAAGTTTTCGAAAATTCCGTAGATTTCAACCGCAAATTCCGTAGGTTTCAACCTCAAATTCCGTAGGTTCCGTAGACGATGACAAAATTTCGTAGATATACGGGAAAATCCGTAGAGTTGACAACGCTGTGTGGAAGTATTAATCACAGTGTTCGCTGAACGGGGGAGACAGCTATGTAGCACTCAGGGCTCACTGGGGCTCACGCAGGCTGCGTGAGCCCCAGTGAGCCCTGAGTGCTTTCGTGCGAATGCAATGACATTTTCGTGTAACGCCGTATTGTCTATGGGTGCGGATTAAGGAAAATTATCAGTTATTTTTATTTAGAATTAAAATCCAGGTGTTGTCAGCCCTGGGGATTAAGATGAATTAACTCGTTATCACTAAAACGGTCGCGTTATGACGCCTCGTTTACCAGTACGTGTTGTTAATGACGGGAACCGTCTTTGGTCTCATCACTAACCGTTCCAAATACAGCAGCGCCTTATCTTGCAATTTTACGCTGCTTGGTATTCTGTACCAGCGTTTCCCTCCTTTGGTCGAGCTGATTTAACACATTCGTGCAGTAGCCATAAGAACCCATATAACTTGTCATATTACAGATTTCCAAAAGGAATATAAAACGAGAAGAAATATCATATTTTTTTGTATAATTGTACGCGCACAAGCAATATAAATTAACCGCAGTTATGGAATATTAGAATATACGATAACGAATATTTCATGTAAGCTCCGACCGAGTTGTATGGCATTAACTGAAAATGATAGCGCTACTTGATCCTGGAGTACCAAGTAAAAAATTCAACATTTGAAATAATTTCAGGCATTTCTTTTCAATATTACGTGTGCGTGGCGTGCGTGTGTCACTCGAGAACAGTTTGAATGAAACTATAATTAACAGCTTTAACACATCTATGACAATACAAAACTTTTATAAAGTACATCTCGTAATCTGAAATGTTCCTATATTATCAGTTAAAATATTTACAATTTTCTATTTTAACAAATATTTTTGTTATTTATTACGCTATAGTAATAGAATTTTTAGTTGTAGGATTGGTTTTTGATTTACCAGCCATCTGTCACTAAAGGTGAACGTATTGGTAAAGGTAAACGGTCCGCTGTCACGTCGTATCGTACACTGCAGGTGGAGTGAAATTTGGTTGTGCAGTACAGGTGCGTTTTAATAAAGTTTTCGAATGTTATCCACACTGTCTGTCTACTTTTGTATGTAATGTTTGCAAAGTTTATAAAGTTAATGGTTCTTATTAATTTCATCATCATCATCATCATTACAGCCCTTCACAAGTCCACTGCTGAACATAGGCCTCCCCCAAGTAATGCCACAAAGCACGGTCCTGAGCCACCTGCATCCATCGACTTCCTGCACATCTTACCAGGTCGTCACTCCATCTAGTGGGGGGTCGCCCTACACTAAGCCTACCGGTACGAGGCTGCCACTCAAGAACCTTTCTTCCCCATCGGTTATCGGTTCTTCGAGCTATATGACCGGCCCATTGCCACTTCAGCTTACTAATCCGTTGGGCTATGTCGGTCACTCTGGTTTTACTGCGGATATCCTCATTTCTGAGTCTATCTCGCAGAGAAACTCCGAGCATAGCCCTCTCCATAGCTCGCTGAGCGACCTTGAGCGTCCTCATACGGCCAGCAGTGAAGGACCACGTCTCAGATCCGTAAGTCATCACTGGCAACACTCACTGGTTGTACAATATATTTTTTAGAGATTGAGGTATACCTGACGAGAAGATATGTCGTAATTTCCCGAACGCTGCCCAGCCGAGTTGAATCCGTCGATTGACCTCTCGGTCGAAGTTGGACTTACCTAGTCGGACTATTTGTCCCAGGTAGACGTACTCGTCAACAACTTCGAGCATAGTGCTCCCAACAACTACCGGCATAGGTGTGACATGGACATTAAACATGATCTTTGTTTTGTCCATGTTCATCTTAAGACCTATCCGTTGGGAGGCACTAATGAGGTCATTGAGCATAGTGCTTAAGTCCTCCAGCGATTTTGCCATAAGGACTATATCGTCGGCAAATCGAAGGTGAGTGATGTACTCGCCATTGATGTTAATACCGTATCCTTTCCAGTCCAGTAGCTTGAAAACGTCTTCCAATGCAGCGGTGAAGAGTTTCGGGGATATAACGTCACCCTGTCTTACACCTCTCTGCAGTTGGATAGGTTTCGAGCTCTGGTTCTGTACTCGGATAACCATCGTAGCCCTACTGTACAAACACTTCAGCACTTCGATATACCGACAGTCAACTTGGCACCGCTGAAGGGACTGTAGCACCGCCCAAATTTCGACGGAATCAAAGGCTTTCTCATAGTCCACATACGCCAGGCAAAGTGGCAGATTGTACTCTTCAGTCTTCTGTACAATCTGCCGCAGGGTATGTATGTGGTCTATGGTACTGAAGCCTGTTCGGAAACCGGCTTGTTTGAAAGGCTGGAAGTCGTCGAGTCTGCGTGCGAGACGATTCGTAATGACTCTCGAAAACATCACGTAGACGCGGCTCAGAAGGGAAATCGGTCTGTAGTTCTTCAAGAGAGCGTTGTCGCCTTTCTTAAAGAACAAGACCACCGCACTTCTGCTCCACGCCTCTGTAGTAGTGCCACCATGGAGGACGGAATTGAAGAGCTTCTGAAGGACTTCAAGTACCGGTGTTCCAGCCGCTTTCAGAAGCTCCGCTGTAATTCCATCCTCGCCTGGGGCCCTGCCGTTTTTAAGGTGCTGAAGAGCCATTCTCATCTCGCTTAGACTGACGTCCGGGATATCATCGGAATAGTGTCGGATAAGACTTGCTCTTGGATCGTTACTCACACTTGCGTGTGGCTCCAACGATGATGTGTACAGCTGTCCATAGAACCTCTCAATCTCACTCAAAATCTCAGGTGTCCCGGAAACGATGCTGCCACACTCAGTCTTCAGCCTTGACAGTTGGCTCTTACTGGCAGACAGATCTCTGGCAAAGACTTTGGAGCCCTGGTTCCGCTCGATCGCTTCTTTAATACGAGCAGTATTAAAGTTGCGTAAGTCTCGCCGCATGCATTTGGAGATCTGTCTGTTCAGTTGCCTGTATGCTGTCAAATCTGTTGACGATTGCAGCCTCATCTCCCGTCTAACAGCCATGAGATTAAGAGTGTGATCGGAGAGTTTTTGTGTTCTTCTGCGGCGGGTCTTGCATAACTTAGCTCCGGCCTCATGGACAGTTTCCATATCATCCACTGCATTGCAATCTTGTAGGCACTGAAAGCGGTTACGTAACTCGAGCTGAAAGTTTTCGGGATTCTGGATTAGAGCACGAGGGGGACGGAGCGTTGACTTCATTAGACGAGACCTCTCCAACTTAACGTTTAGGTTCAGTGTGCCTCTAACCATTCGGTGATCGCTGCCAGTTTTCACCCTTGCAATCACTGAGACATCACTGAACAGTTGGCGTCTGGTCGTCATAATGAAGTCAATCTCATTTTTTGTCGAACCGTCGGGGCTCGACCAGGTCCACTTCCTGTGGGGCCGCTTCTGGAAGAAAGAGTTCATCATAAAGAGTCCCTCTTTCTCCATAAAGTCGGCCAGCTGCTGGCCCCTTCGGTTTCGTTGCCCTACTCCAAATTTCCCTAACTTCAGCTCACCGTTTTCTCTTGTGCCTAGTTTTGCGTTGAAGTCTCCCATCAACACCGTGTAGTGGGTTTTGGAGGAATGCATGGCTTTGGAAATATCATCATACATTTCCTCTCATCGGGATGTGCCGAGGTTGGTGCGTAAACCTGTTTGACCTTCAGCGAATACCGTTTGGTGATTATGAGTATCAGGTACGCGACCCTCGTCGACACACTCCCAATCTTTACAACGTTGTTAACGAGAGACTTGTGGACGATAAATCCGACACCTCCTTGGGACAGATGGTCGCCCTCCCGGTGATAGAACAAGTTGCCGGATTCGAGAATCACCGTGTCCTCCCCCTCTCTTCGGACCTCGGATAATCCTATAATATTCCAGCACAACTTGTCTATCTCTTCTTCCAGCTCCAGGATCTTCTCGTCAGTCCTCAGGGTACGTGCGTTAAATGTTGCCAGGTCGAGTCGTTGTAGGTGGCAACCGAACTTCCACCGGAGATTCTTAGCACTCCCTGCCCCGCCGTTACCATGGTCGCCACCGTAGCCAGGAATAGCGGGGCCGCCGGGGACTGGGGGCCGTGTATTTGTGTAATTGTTCATGGGGGGTATATTGCCATAGTTGCCACGCTTGGCGAGCGGGTTGGCAACCGCAGTTTTTTTTTTGTGTAATTGTTGTTATCAGGAAGATGCTGCTGCCCATCTCCTGCCTGTTTCCCTCTGTCGCCTCTTACGACACCCACGGGAAGATATGGGGTAGTGGATATTCTCAACCGCCACTACACGGCAAGTCTTATTAATTTACGCCTGTATATTGAGTCTGTATCATAAACCAATATTATCAACCTAATATCTAATATATAAAATTAATATTTGTTTGTTCGTATTTTATGCGCTGCTGTACCGTTCATCAGATTGCGCTAAAACTTTGTCAACTTATTGCTTATATACTTACGCGAAGGTTATAGGCATAGTTGGACCCGGTAGATGGCGCTGTTATAGAATCCAGATATCACCCGTGTGAAACCGGAGCACAACGCTAGTATTCTATAAAAATGATCTGAAATGATTCTATAAAAATGTCTAACTTTCATATAAACATTAAAGTTATCAAACTGCTGAGTTTTGAACGATAAATAAAAAATGAATATTCCCTGGGAACGAGCTCAGCTTCACAGACTTCAGACTTCCCGGAACGACGGAACATGTCCAAGATTAACCCCGCCATTACATTAGATTTGATAAACCTCAAATCCTCGCAAAAGAACACCGATTCCTACCAAGGATGATACGCGAGGCTATTGAAATTAAAAAACATCCTAATTTCAATAGAGAAGATGGATGCTTGGTAATTAACAAATATAATCCAAACCCAAGCATAACGCTGCAAGATTTCAAGATAGGTACTGTCAGCTCGTTCGCGATAAAATCCGTATAAATAGTTTTATTCAATAACCAAAAATTTTCCAACGGATTGAATATGCCTCTACTGATCACAAAAAAAAAACGCCATTTTATTTATTTTTTCAAACATCATTGTTATGTTTAAGTATTTGGTATCCGTCAGTCAAACCTTTATTATAGTGATAAATAACAAGCAAATAATTAACTTGAAACAAATGACTTAGTAGTGGTTAATATTAAAAATCGATGTACTAAAATATATTGGTTACTTCGCTAATATTGTAAATTAGTTAAACATAGGTTATATATAATTAGTTTGCATTCTCCAAACTTAAGGCCTATTTCCAATTGAACTTTTTTCCGAATATGTGAACCCTTCCTTTCTATATATAGACATGGTACTTAACATTTCTTTTAGCATGAAAATTCATATAAAATGAATAGATAGTTGTTTAGTATGAAGTGTAACGAGAAACTAAGATATTTTACCTTAGAATATTCATGAGCAAGCTATTATATTGTAGGTATTATTTATACTTTAAGCCTCTTACTATATTAACTAGGATGTGTTCGATCTCAGATCCAAACGTTGACTTGTAAGGTCGAAACTTTTTGACCGTCATTTAATATAGTTTTTTAAAAAATTATACAATAAGGTACTTTCCCCAAATTGTGTTTGTAATTTAACCATTTACCTTAGTAATTATAATGTACTTCAGGCCGAAAACAAGTCTCTATGGAGGCCAGCCGTCTCTGTAGGACAGAATTTTAGTGCTCGATTGTTTGCGCAAGCACAGGTGCATTCTATTCCCTCACGGAGGGATAAGGCGTATGACCAACGGCTTTATAACGCCGACTTCCTAACTCCGGGCTGCTTACTGTTCTACTGCTACAGTTATCGAGTTCTTCTGATGTACTCAGTAACTGATTATTTTACTCGACCCCGGCTTGAATCCGGGAGCTCATATTTAATCGCCCTGTTTACGATCACTAAACCAACGAGGCAGTTGAATTACCTATTTACCTTAGTAATATTTTTAAGAATGGGTGAACTAAGCGTGTTATTGTGCAAACAGGCATCGGCAAGCTGTCGGGTGAGGGCAAACACCTTGCAGACCCAGAAGTACTGAGGCGGCTGACGTCATCAGTATCGTGCGCGCTGGACGAGGCGGCCGCGGCTCTCACGCGCATGCGTAGCGATCAGCCGCCCGCCCACCATCGACACCACCACCAGGACAAACCGTGAGTATCCTCACTCCTCTTTCTTCCAAATATTATAATCAAAAATGCAGTGTCGAAGAAACGGTGCGAGACGTGAGGAGAAACAATTTCCATATATGTGGTTTAGTTGAAATACGTATATATTCCACAAATTTGTGTAGAGTTCTAACAAATAATAGAATAACTATTTGGAACCAGATCGACAGCTGCGTCAAATATGTTAGGAGTTTCATACTGTGATTGCTAATCCGCATAGTAAGGATGGCGATTACAATGAATTCGGGATAGGGTAAATTATATTATGCAAATATGTATCCGCAGAAACGAAGTTATTCCACTAGTGCGTTTTTTCTGTATCTCATTAAAAACTAAGCTATACTATTTTTAAAGTATCTGATTATAAGATACGCTGACTACTAAACCATATCTTTTTCAGATTAAACAGTAAACTAAATTGATTTTTTAAATAATATGGCAAGTGAACGTTTTAAAGTTCAGTCACATGCAAGTTTTTCTAAATGCGGATTAAGTGGTGAACAAAAGCTCGCCATGAAAAAGATTGACTATGTATGCAATGGTCTTGAAGATTTCGTTCTTACTATAACAACTGTGTAAATAGAGGACCTACTTTGCCTAATACCTACCTTAAAACATTCATATACTCGATGCGAATTAGTACTTTGGTTTGTGTTATAGCGCATTTTTCGATTAAGATACTTTCGTCTAAATCTGCGTAGTTCTTAAAATATTACTTGTTTTAAGAACTACGCAGTTATAAAGCAGCAATTATAAACCCCATCTTCTATTACTAAGGTTTTGCATTAAAAGTAAATGCATTACAATATTAGTCGTTTCAATTTCAATCCAATAACTGCAAATCTATTTGCTAATTTCGTAAGCATCAAACGCTAATCACTTTTAAGAGGATATAGTAAGTCAGCTCAAATTCTAATTTCGTCCCCCACTTCCCCGCGCGTCGTATGCTATGTACCAACATGTTTGTAATCACTAATACTGTAAGTAGATAGGTCGTTAGATACTTATTTCATTAGGTTTATCATATTTATGCCTGTTTCTTAACGCCAACCCAGTCGCTTCTTATTTTTATCACGATTATTTCCCATTTTAATTTTACGTCGTCCTGTTACGTAATGTGTATTCTGATCGTAAGCGACACAACTTCTCCCTTCAAAAGCCTAAGCGATACTAACGGGGTAACGGGGCGACAGGAATCAAGCTTCAGGGCGCCGATAGCTTAGGTAATTTCTTTTTACAGTGAAAATAATGGTATTTTAAAAAAAGTAAATAACATAAGCACTGCTTTATAGTTAGTTCAGTTAGTATGCAAAGTTTCATGATCTTATTATAAGTATTTTATGAATAACAGCGGTTTATTGTTCAGTTTGGAGGCAACTTTGGATTTTTTTTCTATCGAGAAAATTTTACGGAATCGTGTTTTCGTCTAACATAATCTTTAACATTAATCCTCAACTTTACCATATATTTATTTCAAAATTAATGCTACAATAATAAACAAACAACAATAAAAAACAAACTTTTGGCATAACGGAGGATCTTGCTAAGCCATTTCAGGTTATATTTCCCCTTAAGTACATTTCGTAAGAGGCGATAGAGAGAAACAAATCTAACGACTTTATAAAAAAGCAGCGGTTGCCGACCCGCTTGCCACGCGTGGTAATTATGGCAAATATGTTCCCTATGGGACAATCTATGGGGGGAGGCTTATGTTCAGTAGTTCAGTAGTAGACTTTAATAGACTGTGACGGTAACGTCGTTTGATTCAACAAAGCGTCTGTCTATAACTTTGTGTGAGGAAATAGTTGTCACTATGTACTTACCTTTAATGAATCAGCTCCAGCAGTAATAAATAAGGCTAAAGAAACGTAAAATTTATTGACACGTTAAATTAAATTTGTTACTAAGGAACATACCAGTAAAACCTATGATATATAGTAAGCCGTCAAACTATGAGTGTGAGGGAATCGAGAGTGCACCTGTGTTTGCGCACTCACTCGTGCAATATAACACTGTTTTTCGCGGATGGTTTGTCTCCGTTAAGTCTGAAAAACATTATTATTATTGCGTAGTTAGGACTGTGTTTATATCTACTATTGATTTTTTGTTCACAACCTCGCAACGTAGTAATTTAGATTTAGTTATCTGGTCCCGGGTGCGTCGTGAATGCCTTTGAGCAAATTAACATTAACATCATTTAGATAATCATATACATAGTTACCATCCTGGTTTTGGTTTCAAATTCGGATTGTTTTTTTTTTTTTGCTAAACACTGTTGTTTTTCATCTATCCGAGAATTAAAAACGAATATTTTGTTGTCTATTTTTTTTTAAAGATTTTTAAAATGTTTCAACGCTTAGGTTAAAACAATCATTAATTGGCCACTTGGAAAGTGGCTATGATGTGCAGATATGCTTTCAGCAGAACTTAACAAACTCAAAATTTCGGTTCAGTTTTTAATAAAATGTCAGCTCTTCTTCAAATGTCGGACTTTTGCCGTAATATCCTACGTCGATATGGACACCTTATACATGTAACCTAGCTTATTTTAAATAATCTGTGGTCGGTGCTCGCGAGTCCCTAGGTGATTATCTATGAAGATTGCGATACTGCACATTATTCGCTCCACCAGAGACAAACATAGCACTGTTGTAGAAGCTTCAGTTTCCAGTTTAAAAAAATTAAATCATTTTCCTTCAAATCAAAAACTTAGTAAACGAACATTAATAACTGTTATATATATTTGCATCTATTAGACTTAATTTAGCTAATCATAATATATCACAAACATAAACATTTGGCAAGTTTGACCTGCTTTTTGAAAACAGGTCTGAAACAATATGTATAGAATATTATAAAATATTAACTGAAAAATATGGATAATTTACTGTAGTGCACTTTATAATGAATCGGAAAAGGTTAAAGGTGAACATATTGAGATCAACTAATTATCTTCGAAGGTCTTTGTTAAGCCTAGTGCAGCTTCATTGATTGGAATTTTATTAATACATAAAACGTTTTAAAATAAGATGTAATATATT
The DNA here is from genome assembly GCA_036936625.1 of Parnassius smintheus behrii. NCBI lineage: Eukaryota > Metazoa > Arthropoda > Insecta > Lepidoptera > Papilionidae > Parnassius > Parnassius smintheus. Next base: position 25,910,183 of record JAUPFT010000014.1, on the reverse strand, counting down.
TATTTCTTTGACATAATACATTAATTTTAAGTTTGTCAATTTATTTTTTCCTAATCTGCTACTAATATTTGGTGAGGACTAAAATGGAATGTCTCGTTTCCAGTAAAAAGTGTGTCTTGTTCTCTACACTAACCATACGAGCACAGCAGCATTGAGCTACTATTTTACGCTGGTATTCTGTGTGAGCGTGGTCCTATCCGGGCCTAGCCGACCAATTCGTGCTACCACTTACTCCACTACCACTCAATATGCGAATGAAATATGAATTTAAAAATAACAACGCATTCTAAAAACTATAAATAACAAAATAGTTTTAGGACAGTGTTAAACTCTTATGACATGTATATTCGCTAAATAAATGAATAAATAAATAATAAATGAGAAACTTAAAGTGAATATTTTATTTTACACATATCGAGTTACTTATAGCTAAATAACGAAATCCTTTCCGTATTTTGTTTAATTCAACTAAGAAATTCCAGAAAAATACCGCGACCGCAGACAGATTATGACGTAATCAAAAATTTTAAACGAGACATTGCGTGTGTATCAGTGTTGATCAATTTAAGTACGAAATGTGGATATTTTTATCTATTTATAATTAATAGATGCAAATTTCATATTTCAAATTGATATACCTATTTTTAAACTGGATATGAAAGTAATTTTGTTCTGGAGCAAGTTCTTTAATGTCCCACGAAACAGCTATTGTTTATAAATACCAATAAAGGAATATACATGGAAAAACATACGCATTGGGTAAAAGAAACATTTAAAAAAACTTTTGAGATCTAATCTAAATCGGTATTTGCAGACAAAGAAATCACGTTAATACTAAACAATGAGTTGGGAAAACCTATGTTGGTATGTAAATCAATACCTTAAAGCTTTCTTGATAAGTACAATAATCGATCTACGCTGGCCAGCCTGCACTCACATGATGACAATCCGAGATTGATTCGACGCCGAAAGTCTTTTGGAACGATTGCGGTAGAGTCGTTGACTCCCGAGTCGATCCGATCGAGACGCGGTGTTCGAAATGTGATTATTGAAGCTTTGATCTTATCTGATTTCCACTTCTAATTCTATACACGAAGCTATACAGTACTGTAAGTTAATCTGTGAATTTTGTTCCCCAGCACGCAATGCGGGATGAGTCTGAATGGTGGTGTAGTCGTGTCAGGTGTCGGAGCTGACGGTGCGCCGTCGCTGGCAGAGGCTTGCTCTGACGGCGACGTGGGCACCGTGCGCAAGCTGTTAACAGAAGGCCGTTCCGTTCACGAGACGACAGAAGAGGGCGAGTCGCTATTGTCACTGGCCTGCTCAGCTGGGTACTACGAGCTCGCGCAGGTGCTGCTAGCCATGCACGCGAGCGTCGAGGATCGCGGCATTAAGGTGCGCAATAGTAGATGAAAGTAACTTATGGTGATGAGCAGTAGCATGTTCCTAATTACAACTCAAAATAATAAAATCTGCCGTTGCCTCTCCGCCTGCCAAGTGTGGCAACTATGTCAAAATTCCTCCTATGAGGCGATCTATGGGGGAGGCCTATGTTCAGCAGTGAATTTTTATAGGTTGTAATTGATGGATGATACTTGTGGGTTGTTTTTAAACTATTATTGCAAAGGAAAGAAGAACTTATTTGTATGACTTGGATACTAACTCTATAATAAAACAAAAATGTAGTTAATGATCGACAAATTTAAGTATAAGTAAGTCTAAGGAAATATAAGTTGGAGAATGTGTAAATATTCTTGCTCGGCAATGGATTTTTAGGTAGGTATGAAATGTTGATAATGCATGCAACTACAAATATTTTGAATTTAAATGTGAAAATGGGTTAATTTCATCATTTAAGTGTACAACTTTGTTTAGTCTCATTTTTCATATCAGTCACGGCGTCGATACTCGAAGTGGCGACGGTGTCGCCACTTTGAGTATTTTAAAGAACTATACAATATGCTGTGAGTGGCTTACAAATCAATTTTATATATGTTTTATAATACTTAAGTGACCAACGAACTTACTGTGTACCGGATCATAGTATGTTGCTACTGCAGTCCGTGGACACCTGCACACAAAGAAGACCACAGATGTCACCTTTAAGTAGTAAGATGGAATGCCTCACAGTCTGTAATTGTACTGGCTTAATATCCTTCAGACTAGAACACAGCAGAGCAAGCACAGCTATATTTAGTGCTGCAAGTAGGTAAGAGCGCGGTACCTACATAGACGGACTCTTAGGCAGAAAAGGGAGTCTTACCACTTACTAATTATTTAAATAAAAGTAAGTTTGTAAAATGCATTTTAACTTGAGCTTATTCATATTTCACTCAACCCATTTAGTATGTCTAACCTACGCAAGTATGTGTTTGCTTTTTTTAAGTTTTAAATTCCGAGGAATATAAGGGCATATAAACATATAGTGAAGGTGTAAAGAAAATCCACTGTCCTTTATCGACGATTGGGTGTCTTAAAGGGCGTCAGAGGGACACTGAAACAGGGGATGACTAGCAGCATCTTCTTGATAACAACATAATGTTGTGAAGGACTGCCAATCCGCCTGCCAAGCATGGCAACTATGGCAGAAACTCCCCTATAGGGCAGTCTATGGGGGAGGGCTGTGTTCAGAAGTGGAATTTTATAGGCTGGCTGTAATGGTATAGTAATATGGCATGTTTTTATTTAAAAGTGATTAAATTTTTATTGTACACCAGGGCGACTGCACGCCCCTGATGGAGGCGGCGAGCGCGGGGCACGTGGACATCGTGCGGCTGCTGATCGCGCACGGCGCGGACGTGAACGCCGTGTCGGGCTCGGGCAACACGCCGCTCATGTACGCCTGCGCCGGCGGCCACGAGGACTGCGTGCGCGCGCTGCTCGACAACGGCGCCAACGTCGAAGACCACAACGAGAACGGACATACGCCTCTCATGGAGGTGATGACCACACACGCACGCACACGTAATAACGCACTTCCACACAGAGGCCTCATCGTTTTCTCTCACCATCTTATCCCAATCCCAGTCCCAACCAGTGACATCTGGTCACTGGTTGGGACTGGGATTAAGTTTTCATGTTACACAGTGAACCATATGTATAAAATTGCGTTTCAAATTAAAAAAAAATCGATTCCTAGTGTATGTACCTATGTGCACAAAACAATGTTGCAGTGGTTGCTCCTTTAATGTTTTAAACATTTTTTAACTCTTTTTTATTGCTTTTACTTTTAAGGATACGTGTAGATCTTTAATCTAATTAATATTAAACTCTATGAATATCATAAAGAAACATTAACTTTATATTTTTCTAACAATTTAACTTCTCCTCTATGAATTTTGTCAAATATATCACCTAATTCATAAGTAGCGCCGCCCCGGTGGCAAAAAAAGTTGTGGATGTTCTCATTGTGTAATTCCTATTATACCTTTTTTTTTAAACGTAAATATTTTTTGGATATCGACAACAGCTCCGCCTATTGGGTGCAATTGTGAATCTAATGCATTCAGGGACCCGACCCACTCAAACCCACACAAAAACATTTTCAGTATCCGTTGAGCCAGTTTCGAGTATTAGCGAGATTAAGGGAGAGCAATTTTTTTTGGAGTTTATGGCCTGGTATCTAGACATTTAAGGCCAAACGGAGAGCAATTGATCTTTATATTATAAATAAATAATAATTAGTCACAGTTAAGACAAATCTAAAAACACACTATATGTTAAAATCTGTCAAGCCATTAAGGTTACGCTTAACGTGAAATGTTATTACGGCCAAGTTCATGGAAACTTTTCTAGCTCTTTTGTTAAATGTAACATTTAGCAACTAAGCTAAACTGTTTATACAAGAAAATGCCGGCGCTGATTAAACTCAGTATATGTACACATTTCTTGTTTTTTTTTTTTTACGAAAGTTTACAACTGCGTTTGCATGTGGTAGTCATGCTGCAGTTATACCGGGTGGCCCATAAGTCCCTTGAAATGTAAAAAAATAATTAAAAAAAAACTAGTGACATTATGAAAAATGTTTTTATTTTGTCCTTATAAAATGGGAATTATTTTTTGAAAATTACATCATCTAAACGTAATCCGTTACGATCGCGGCACTCCTGTAAGCAACGTTTAAAATTATCCATCACTGCGCGGCAAGTAAGCTCTGTAATGTTTGCCATTTCTCTTTGGATATTTTCTTTCAGGACGTCAATTGTCCGCGGGTTGCTTTCGTACACTTTAGTCTTAAGATAACCCCATAAGAAAAAGTCCATTGGGGTCAGATCTGGACTACGTGGTGGCCAAGGAATATCTCCTCTTCGAGAGATCACTTTATTAGGGAAAAGTTTAAGTTAGAGGTATGGGCAATTGCTCCATCTTGTTGAAACCAGGTCTGCGTATTGAAGCCTGGAAAATTCTGCAACTCTGGTGTAAAAAAGTCCTGGATCATTGTGAAGTAACAGTAAGCGCGCGGCCTCTGCCGTCTTCAAAAAAGTAAGGGCCTATAATGCCATGCGCTGACATAGCCGCCCAAACTGTCACTTTAGGGCTATGTAAGGGCTTTTGATGTTTGCGATTTGGATTTTCGTAACTCCAGTAGCGACAATTTTGCTTATTGACATGGCCGTTGATGTGAAAGTTAGCCTCATCAGAGAATAACTCGTTATTAAACGAAGTAAAGCGGTTCAACATTTCATTTGCGAAATTTAGTCTGTGGATAGTGTCAGAATCTTTTAATTCCTGTACTATCTGAATCTTGTACGGGTGAAGATGTAAATCTTTCTTTAAAATTCGCTGTAACGATGTTCTGGGTAAGTTTAATGCACTGGAACGCTTACGAGTAGACTGGGTAGGATTTTCACGAATTGAGTGTTTCACTACATCGATGTTTTCTTCCGTCCGTGATGTCCTTGGTCGACCTGACCGTTGTTTATCCAACGTCGAACCACTCTCTTCGAACTTAATAACCCAGTTCTTAATCGTTTGAACACTTGGAATGTCTTTAAAGTTGCGTAAATTCTGATATTCTCGAAATTTACGCCGCGCAATGGTAGCCGAATCATTGTTTCGATAAAACTCGCGAACACAAAATGCACGGTCCGCACCGGTGAAACGCTCCATGGCGACTGAATTCCCAGAAACCGTCGGTACTCCCCCCGCACCGCGCGCGCAACTCATGCGCGCCTTTTGTGTTTTATTCGAATTTATTACATACATACATATATATTACATTTCTAACGACTTATGGGCCACCTTTTATTATGGTTGTAGGGCAAATAGGTGAGGAAGGAGGAATACCAGCGTGAAATTGCAGCTAAATGCTGTGTTTCGTATGGTGACTGTAGAGAACTGAAGACCCTCTTTTTACTCGAAATGCGGCATTCAGTCTTAGTCCCCAGATGTGACAAGGCATCAGCATTATGATTAATCGAGGATAGATGTGGATGTCTATGGGCCACAGCATCCGCATACCATCAGGTGGACTATGTGCTCGTTTGTTACACTTATTGAATAAAAAAAACTGTCAACGTAAATTTTGGTTGAACATACTTGTGGATTGTACCAGGCGGCGTCCGCGGGTCATGTGGGCGTGGCGAAAATCCTGCTGGAGCACGGCGCCGGCATCAACACACACTCGAACGAGTTCAAGGAGTCTGCGCTGACGCTAGCCTGCTACAAAGGCCACCTGGACATGGTGCGCTTCCTGCTGGCGGCCGGTGCCGACCGCGAGCACAAGACGGACGAGATGCACACGGCGCTCATGGAGGCCAGCATGGACGGACACGTCGAGGTCGCGCGTCTACTGCTCGACTCCGGCGCGCAGGTATCTTTTTTCTTATTTTTTTTAAATGTGGCTAATGTTAAGGCCGGATTGAGCAAATTGTATTTTGGACGCGATATTGATGCGCGAGAATTGATACTTCTTGAATGTAAATACATATAAAATATGCAATACATGAAATACTCAAGTTTTAATCAAATGGATTTTAGTTATAATTTAACTGATGAAACTTTGTCATAAACTTTGACCTTCACATTCTCGGTTTTTAAGCGACAATCATATAATATTTTTCGATAACATGAAAGGCTTGTTATTGAATTTAATTTGTGTAGAATATTGGATTAATAGCGTGTGTAGAGGATTTGTAGTGAGTAGTAGGCGTGCCGGCAGGTAAACATGCCGACGGACAGCTTCGAGTCGCCGCTGACGCTGGCGGCGTGCGGCGGCCACGTGGAGCTGGCCATGCTGCTGCTGGAGCGCGGCGCCAACATCGAGGAGGTCAACGACGAAGGCTATACGCCACTCATGGAGGCTGCCCGCGAAGGTACACACACAGACACACATACACATATACACATACACATACACGAGTTGGACGAATGGGTCGGCTCAACAGGGCAAGGACCCAGCTCTTCCAGAATACCAACGTAAAACAGCTGTTAAATGTTTCGTATGGAGAGTGTAGGAATCGAAGACCCTTTTTAGTGTATATGAGACATTCTATCTTACTCCTTAGGGGTGATACTGCATCCACATTTTGATTCCTAGTCGAGGATAGATGTAGATGTCTATGAACCACAGCATCCACTTACCATCTGGTGAGTTGTGTGCACCGTAAAAGCGTCAACCTGAGAGCTCTACACTACAAACTTTCCAGTAGGAAGTGATATATATATATATATATATATATATATATATATATATATATATATATATATATATATATTATTGAATTGGCTGAGGAGTAGGAATTGTGAAAGACCCCGCATTACAGATACTCGTGTGAGTTAGAGGAAATAAAACCACATACAATTTGCAAATAAATTTTGTTTTCATAAAAAAATTTTTTATGCGTTTTTTTGAAAAAATATTTCTATACGCTTGGATACTGATTCTGATAACACACTTAACGGGAACCACAGGGTTTTTTTTACATGTTGTATACGTGCTGCAGAGAGTACTGAAATAATTTCAAGTTTGTTTGCAATGCTTAGGCATTCTACTAATTCTGGTTATGTGAGATATAAAACTACAATACGACGTAATCGAACGCGACGCGGCTCTTCAAATATATCCAATATATTTGATCGGTCTGAAAGATTTTTCACGTAAAAGTAACACATAAATAAAAATAAGATACTGGAAGGAACAAATCAAACTGTTTTTATTTATCCGTAAGCCAAAATCCCCAAATAGTTCATCGATACCCTGATCAAAACTGAGTGAATGCGTACCCGTAGGTCACGAGGAGATGGTAGCACTGCTCCTGGGGCAGGGTGCGTCTATCAACGCGCAGACGGACGAGACACAGGAAACCGCGCTGACGCTGGCCTGCTGCGGTGGCTTCCTCGAGGTGGCCGACTTCCTCATAAAAGCCGGCGCAGACGCAGAGCTGGGCGCCTCCACACCACTCATGGAAGCTTCGCAAGAAGGCCATCTCGAGCTTGTGAGGTAACACCGTAAAAAATTTTCAAAAAAGTAGATCCAAAAATTTCATAGCAGTAATCAGATGTTTAGCCATCGTAGCCCTACTGTACAAACACTTCAGCACTTCGATATACCGACAGTCAACTTGGCACCGCTGAAGGGACTGCAGCACCGCCCAAATTTCGACGGAATCAAAGGCTTTCTCATAGTCCACATACGCCAGGCAAAGTGGCAAATTGTACTCTTCAGTCTTCTGCACAATCTGCCGCAGGGTATGTATGTGGTCTATGGTACTGAAGCCTTTTCGGAAACCGGCTTGTTCGGGAGGCTGGAAGTCGTCGAGTCTGCGTGCGAGACGATTCGTAATGACTCTCGAAAACAGCACGTAGACGCGGCTCAGAAGGGAAATCGGTCTGTAGTTCTTCAAGAGGGCGTTGTCACCTTTCTTGAAGAACAAGACCACCGCACTTCTGCTCCACGCCTCCGGAGTAGTGCCACCATGGAGGACGGAATTAAAGAGCCTCTGAAGGACTTCAACTACCGGTTTTCCACCCGCTTTCAGAAGCTCCGCTGTAATTCCATCCTCGCCCGGGGACTTGCCGTTTTTAAGGTGCTGGAGAGCCATTCTAATCTCGCTTAGACTGACGTCCGGGATATCATCGGAATAGTGTCGGATAAGACTTGCTCTTGGATCGTTACTCACACTTACGTGTGGCTCCAACGATGATGTGTACAGCTGCCCATAGAACCTCTCAATCTCACTCAAAATCTCAGGTGTCCCGGAAACGATGCTGCCACACTCAGTCTTCAGCTTTGACAGTTGGCTCTTACGGGCAGACAGATCTCTGGCAAAGACTTTGGAGCCCTGGTTCCGCTCGATCGCTTCTTTAATACGAGCAGTATTAAAGTTGCGTAAGTCTCGCCGCATGCATTTGGAGATCTGTCTGTTCAGTTGCCTGTATGCTGTCAAGTCTGTTGACGATTGCAGCCTCATCTCCCGTCTAACAGCCATGAGATTAAGAGTGTGATCGGAGAGTTTTTGTGTTCTTCTGCGGCGGGTCTTGCAGAACTTAGCTCCGACCGCATGGACAGTTTCCACGAGCTTGTCATTCATATCGTCCACTGCATTGGACTTACCTACTCGGACAAATAGTCCGAGTAGGTAAGTCCAACTTCGACCGAGAGGTCAATCGACGGATTCAACTCGGCTGGGCAGCGTTCGGGAAATTAGGACATATCTTCTCGTCAGGTATACCTCAATCTCTAAAAACTAGATTGTACAACCAGTGCGTGTTGCCAGTGATGACTTACGGATCTGAGACGTGGTCCTTCACTGCTGGCCGTATGAGGACGCTCAAGGTCGCTCAGCGAGCTATGGAGAGGGCTATGCTCGGAGTTTCTCTGCGTGATAGACTCAGAAATGAGGATATCCGCAGTAAAACCAGAGTGACCGACATAGCCCAACGGATTAGTAAGCTGAAGTGGCAATGGGCCGGCCATATAGCTCGAAGAACGGATAACCGATGGGGAAGAAAGGTTCTCGAGTGGCAGCCCCGTACCGGTAGGCGTAGTGTAGGGCGACCCCCCACTAGATGGAGTGACGACCTGGTAAGATATGCAGGAAGTCGATGGATGCAGGTGGCTCAGGACCGTGCTTTGTGGCATTACTTGGGGGAGGCCTATGTTCAGCAGTGGACTTGTGAAGGGCTGTAATGATGATAATGATGATGAATCAGATGTTTCAAATTCAATAGTAGCCTAATAGTTTATGCTATGGTTTATATTTACATAACTTTACCACTACTGGAGTGAATAACGGGAATATTAGTAGTATAATAAGCGCTGCTAATTCTCCTTTTTTAAATAAAATAATGAAAATTTTATTTTCACTTTTACCGTATGTTACCTATCTTGTACAAGAAATAGCTGTGTCTTCGACATGCTCACCAGTGTTGTAGCAACTGGCTGTAGAAGCAACTGCTATGTTCAAATTAAAAGTTACAAAATGCTATAGTGCTGCATAGATAAAAGACATTTCGATAGTCGCTCAAAATTTTATAGAAACAATTCAAGATGGGGAAGAAGTGATACATTGTCAAATCAAAATATACTTATATCTGATTTACATGCTTTGTTTACATGCATTAAGTGTGTCATGTAATTAATTAAAGTTTAAGTTTTAAATTAATTTTAAGTGGCTTGTAAACAATTAATTGAGTAAAAAGTTGTAAGTAAATAATAAAAATGTGCTAAACAAGTAGAATGGAATTTGTTCTGTTTTGGTGGGAGGTGGAGTGTGGTGAGATACAGTAAAGTTAGTTTATGTTGTTTGTTTGTTGTTAAAGAAAAAAAAAACTATTTCCCGTAGCGAAAAAGTATTAAACAAATAATTAATTTTTGGTTATAGTGCACATTGCATTACAGTATCCCTCTAAACGGTATTTTATTTTTAACCTTAAACAACAGGTAATAAAAGGATTCTTCTAACATCTGTAGTGCAGGGAAAAACTCTTTTTTATCTTCCGTTTCAATCCAAGTCCAATCTTTAAGGTACTTTCGCTTCCCTGACTCTTTCATCCCTTATTTCGTTCAAAATCTCACTACAAATTAAATCGGAATCGAAAAAAAAAACAGGAATATGTTGTTCAATCATCCTTGTTGGACAAACTAAAAAGTTTAACAAATATTAAGTGTTGATAAGGTGTTAAATGCTTACTTAAAATTAAGTCGCATAAAATATACTTAATTTGTTAATATGTGTAAATCAGACTTTAGTAAGTGTAAATCAGCCTTAACGTTACAAAGAGTACAAGTTGTGTGTGACGCAGGTACCTGCTGAACGCGGGTGCGGACGTGCACGCACAGACGCAGACGGGCGACACGGCGCTGACGTACGCCTGCGAGAATGGACACACGGACGTGGCGGACGTGCTGCTGCGTGCCGGCGCCGAGCTCGAGCACGAGAGCGAGGGCGGCCGCACGCCGCTCATGAAGGCCTGCCGCGCCGGCCACGTCTGCACCGTGCAGTTCCTCGTCGGCAAGGTCCGTGTGTCCTCCGTATTTCGCCTTGTACTGATGCCTCTCGTGGTTTCATATTATTGAGCGACAGTGTTCTGGGAACAGTGTGCAAGGAACGGATCATCGAATTTAGAAATTGTGAGTTCGATTCCGCCATTCTGCTACTATTGCGAACCACTTCTAACACATACATACTCGTACATCCTTTTTTTAACATTCTATGCCAGTGTTTGACTTTTATTTCTGTATTGATGGTATGTGGCGATGCAGCGGAAGATGGCAAAGCGTAAAGCGTCTTTTTTATAGTTATTAGGAAGATGTTGCTGCCCTTCTCCTGATTTATTTCTCTCTGTTACGATATTAACAAGACAAGATGCTGTTGTGGATATTCTTAATGCTTGCCTATTCCCTCTTGCCTTGAATATACTCACATTGTTACTGGATGAAGATACAGATGTATATATATATATATATATATATATATATATATATATATATATATATATATATATATATATAATGATTTCTTATATTTACGCGAACACTACACATTGAAATAATACTAGTTTTTACGGAATTTATCGCGTATATTTAACTTTTTAATACCCGACGTTTCGAGAGCTTTACAGCACCCATGGTCACGGGAAGGACTGAGATGTTTAACGTCCAGATGTCATAGTTTACCGCGGTTACCATAGATTAAAATTTAACTTTCGTTCCGATCTACACAGTATGTACTTATGGTATCATGAAGCCTTGCAGTTGTATGCTTGGGTTGGGATTTAATTTTACATATTTATTATAGGATCCCAAGCAGATGGTAGCACCCAGCCATCTTCTCTATTGAAATTAGGGTGTTTTCTGATTTCAATAGCCTCGCAAATCATCCTTGGAAGGAATCGGTGTTCTTTAGCGAGGATTTGTGGTCTATCAAATCTGATGTAGTGACGGGGGCGATCCTGTACATGTTCACAGACTGCAGACTTCCCGGAGCGTCGATTCTTCACATCCACCCGCAAACAAACCCGCGTCAAAGAACATATAGCTGATGTGAAGAATCGACGCTCCGGGAAGTCTGCAGTCTGTGAACATGTACAGGATCGCCCCCGTCACTACATCAGATTTGATAGACCACAAATCCTCGCTAAAGAACACCGATTCCTTCCAAGGATGATTCGCGAGGCTATTGAAATCAGAAAACACCCTAATTTCAATAGAGAAGATGACTGGGTGCTACCATCTGCTTGGGATCCTATAATAAATAAAATTAAATCCCAACCCAAGCATACAACTGCAAGGCTTCATGATACCATAAGTACATACTGTGTAGATCGGAACAAAAGTTAAATTTTAATCTATGGTAACCGCGGTAAACTATGACATCTGGACGTTAAACATCTCAGTCCTTCCCGTGACCATGGGTGCTGTAAAGCTCTCGAAACGTCAGGTATTAAAAAGTTTAATATACGCGATAAATTCCGTAAAAACTAGTATTATTTCTATATATATATATATATATATATATATATATATATATATATATATATATATATATATATATATATATATATATTCCAATTAAAATGTTATAATTAAATATATATATTTAATTATAATTAAAACTACGTAAATTACAGTCACACTAAATCTGTACAGTCAAAACAAACTGAAATGGACTAACTTAAGGTAATAAGACTTAAGGGTGCAGTTTTATTTGTATTATTACTAATTCTGTCATTCAATAAAAATGAACTTTATTTCAAGCACTTTAAAGTCTTTGCGTTCGTGGATTTGTACTGTGACAACATTCATCCGATAAATAATCAGTGCATAAAAATGTTTAACTAAAATTCATTGTATGTATTATGATTATAACATAATATACTAATTGGGGTGTCTGAGGGTGTGCGTTAATTACGTTACATATATATACAATATGTAACATATAAAATATATAATTTTTTTTACATTTGTAACAGGGTGCAGACGTGAACCGCATGACGGCGAACGGCGACCACACGCCGCTGTCGTTAGCGTGCGCGGGCGGGCACGCCGACGTGGTCAAGTTCCTGCTGGCCTGCGACGCGGATCCCTTCCGCAAGCTCAAGGACAACTCCACCACCCTCATAGAGGCCGCCAAGGGGGGCCACACCGCCGTCGTGCAGTTGCTGCTCGACTATCCACACTCCGTCATGTTGCCTAGAGGTCGGTATTCGGTGGAAAATATCTACAGATGTTTCTGAGATCGATAAAGATGCACTATAATTCATAGCATATAGTAATATTTGTATAAAGAAATAAATGTTCGTTTGACTTAGGCAACGCAACGGCAGAGGAGAATACCGGTGGGCTCAGTTCCGCGCAGGCGGCGGCGCTGGGGCTGGCGCACGTGCCGGCGCCGGGTGCGCCCGCACAACGCGCGTTGCTACCCGCACACCCACACCCCCACGCGCTTGCCGCGCCGCCCGCCCCCGCCGCAGCCGCCACTGCGTCCGCCCCCGCCCCCGCACCCACGCCTGCGCCCACATCCGCGCCTGCGCCCACATCCGCGCCTGCGCCCACATCCGCCACCACGCCCGCTCCCATGTCTGCCAACTTTGCGAAGGCCTACCTCAAAGGTGAGCACAAGACTCGACGACTTTAATTTTCTATTATGAGGTTGATGCGGACTTTTTTCTAAAATATCAACCAGTTCTGTTCTATTTACTTAATATCCTTATTACTCATTTTATTTTGTAAGCTGTTTGCATCTGCCACAGTTTCTCAAATCAGCCAAGGTTTTTGAATCGTTTTGAAATGTACACAGCGTTCCGTCACGATCTTTAGGTTGGTCTGATGGTCTGAAGATCAAGAAAAAAGAAAGCGGCAACGGCAACGGAAATAACGGCGGGAACGGAGCGACCGCGAACAACGGCGCTCCTGCGGCAGGCTGCGGAACCAACGTGGATGCGAACTTCTTCGCGGGCATGGTTGCGGGCGTCGCGTCAGTGGCGGACCTGTACGTGTCAGGCGCGCCCGCTACTGGTGCCGCCGCGGCCGCAGCCCTGCCGGCGCCGGCGCCGCCCCTCCCCGCCGCAGCGCCGGCACCCGTGACTGTGCCCGTCGCCGCCCCTGCCCCCGCGCCCGCGCTTGCACCCGCGCCAGCACCCGCGTCTGCAACGGGCAAGCACAAGTGTGCCCGTAAACAACGCTCCGCGCCTCCTCATTCCGACCACCACCTGCCCCCACCGCCTGATATTCTAGAGGACCAGGTTAGTGTTCCTTAAGATACAATTTTACATATTATAATAATTGAGTCCAAATTATTTTATTCCCTTTTACTTCGGTGTTGAAAACTAAATTCCTATACGATATCGTAGTATACAAAAATTTTGTCAAAAGGTTCTAAATTAAGTCTGTTGTTGGTAGCTACTGAATATACGATATTATTTGCAATAGTTTGTTCCTGCATTGACACTTCAATATCTAATCTACTATATGTATGATTAGAATAGCACTACATTCATACTAATTTTAAATGAGTAGTGCAGGATGAATTTGGCACTAAACAAGTGGTAAAATTAAAAATTATGTACGACCGACTTAGTATGCACACACAACAACTTTGACATAAATGACGGTGTACCTATAGAGGGTACAGGTGTGAGGTTATGTTGTATGATTGTGTAAACAATGCATAAATATGCGATATCAGCAATCGCGGTTGATTTAGACCGTTTCGGAATAAATCTCTTTCGAACAAAAATATTTTCCAAATTAGTCTTTATGTCACGGAGTTATGCCCAAACATACATAAAAAATAAAAACTTCCGAATTGAGACCTCCTCGTTTTTTGAAGACGGTTAAAAATTAATTACAATACTTTAAAAAATTAATTGTTTTTAATTTCACTCAAAATGGCGGTGTACCATTGGTTTTTGCGATATTTCACTAACTTCACTATTGTGGATTGATATCAGGCTCATGTAAACTAGCTCAATTAAAACAATATCTATTTATTGAAAAAGATAACAGTTCAATACTTAGTAAGGCAAATGTCTTACTATAGTTGTTATCAATACTTTTTTGGTTAACTTATTGCTAGCAAACAAAAAATAGCTCATAGAAAGTGAATTTGTCAGTAAGCGCGATCCTAATCTTATCCTACACGCAAAGTAGACCTTCTTTACATTGATCATTTGTTTTATCAGCTTCGCTAGCTTCAAACCACCAAATAAGTGAATAAAGGAACTTCATTATTCACACTATAACCAATACCTTTTAACACACTTAAGTAATAAATTTATAATATCATACTGTATTATATTTTCTGTAATTTATTGCGTCAAAAATAAGAACACTGGTGGAGGTAAATTGTCATTTCTGAGATAAAGTTTATGGTTTGTTTTATTGAACGGGTACCCATATTTCGTCCATAGTATATTAACATTATCCTATACTATTAAATATACATAGAAAGGAATTTTACATTTTTAAAATATTTTTAATATATACCTATACAAACAGTAATTTGCTTATGTTTGCTTCTTAATTATTATGCCTTGAGGGTTTTTAAAATTTGCCATTATCATAATTGCCATCAAGAACATATTTTGCATTTAAGTCTGTATTCCCTGAAATCCATTTATATATTATTGCTATTTAATATACCAGGGTAATATAATCATAAATCAAAAAGAACCCATGAAATAATGGAAAATTTATCCTGTTTGCTATAAAAAGATCAACATGATATCCTTATCCACAAGCTTTAACATTTCTGTGAATTTCTTTATTCAAAAAATAACAAAAATATGAATACATCTTTAGAGATAACAACTCTGGTTTATATCGTCCATTTCCTCTCTTATGTATCATAGAAAATAAATGCTTTCATATTTATCTACTTGGCAAGGAATTGACTAACATTATTATAGAAGTATGTTACATATTATACTTTTCATGATTCACACTATAAATATTCATATTGTCTGCTTGCTTCCCATGATGTAGATATGCCAACACAGCATGGCTAAGTTATCCCTCCCGCCGGGCTTTACGTGGAAGGATGTTAACAAGAAATATAAAAATAAAAACAGCATTGAAAAAAAGCTCAATGTGAGTGACATTTGTTTCAATTGTAGACTCCATAATAGTCGTACATTCTTAATATCAAACCCTCTATTTGCATTGTAGTTATTGCAAGTTATGTAACTAACTATTAATCCTAAACCTTCGATTAGTCTATATTGAATGGCGATTCATGATTTATATATTTTCAGTGCTATATATAATATCTTATATACAACAGTGTATGTAAATACCTTGTTTTTATTTATTGTACTATATGTATTGCAAATGCCTTTCTATCATAATTTATTTATATTGAATTTAAAGTATACATAGTTACTAAAATAAAAACATAAATGATATTGCTTAAATTTGCAAGGGAATGAAATATTTATTTTTATGTCTGTAATTACTTTGTCTTTTCTCCTTTTTATTTAAGAAGTTCTGAAATGAAAAAAATGCTAAAATGAAGGGATGTAAAGAAGTAATATAATGAAAAATCTCTCTGTCATTATTTTTATACATACTCTAAATCACGAGTTTTAGTTGTGGAAATTTTCATAAAGAATACCCTTATTTTTGACATTTAGTTTTCGTTGTAAAAGTATTTTCAAACTATGTATGTATGTATAATTTTTACCCAATCCTATAGTTTTAAGACATATTTTTGATTATAATGTAGAGTTGAATTAACATTATGTATAAAGATTGTAACAAAAATGTTTTGAAAATGTTACGATATCACTTTCATAATAAATTCAAGAAACTGGGTGAAGGAGAAAACTCACTTGTTTCTGAAAATGCATGTATATAAAGCTTTGTAATTTATATTGATCACAGCTTAGAAGTGGGAAATTTGGGTATACTGATCTTTAATATCCACCTGGGCAAGGTCCAACTGGCACTACTGATTAATAAAAAAATATATGAACTTTGAATGTTGTTTGTATAAATATTAAGAGATAGTTTTGTTCAATTAGAACACTTCGTCAGTTGTATAGTCTGGAGCTTAGTGTGTGTATCAGGATAATAATACTATTTTTCTTTTCATTTTCAGCGACCTGATGTGCTTACGGGCCATACTAGAAATGATACACTGCCAGAGACTGAGAGGAACGTGCTTGAATTGGCTGATCCTTCTGGTAAGAGCCTATTTATTATATATGTAGGTTAATATAATGTGGTGAAGTGTTGCATTTTATTTCTAAATAAAACAGTTCACAAAATTAATAATTGCCCATATTTTATTCAACCTAAACCGTAAAATAAATTTTATCCTTATGCAAATTCTACAGAATAACTAAAAAACCATGAATAGGACAATCTTATATTTTATACGCTAAAACGATTTATGTCAGCGTTATTCTCAAAACTATTATTTCACATCTATTATATGAAAGTGATAGTTATTTATTATTTATGTTTATAAAATTATAATATATTGCTATATATTTAAACAATATTGAAATAAAAAATGAATGTTGGTGCTAAGCAAAGATTGTTATGCAAAGGTCCACCGACGCTCGCCACGTCGGCTCTCCACGCTCTGGACCTTCAGTTCTGCGCTCAAGGCAAGTTGAGTGATGCGTGATGTCTGCCCACAACCCCATACTCATTCGATGCATTTCCATTTGCTTCACTGTGTTTCACACCATTCATATAACTAACTGTCAAATTCGATAACAATTTAAACTCAGACGAATAAAATCAAGATGTGTTTGTAATATACTCTTATGCTGATAACTTACTAAAATTATTAAAAATTAAGTTCTTATAACATTGCTTTATCAACAAGCTTATACTTGATACTGAACAAAACTGGTTTTGAAATACATTTTGTTAAATTATCACTTTAATGGTGAATTGAAAAAACATATTTCTAGTATGAGTATTTGCATCTAATCATTATAATATAAGTGTTTTTAACAATTTCCTTTTCTTATCCTCTTCAAATATTATTGCAATAAAAACCTTTTAATTTGTTTTTATTTAATATTTTTTTTAAACTAGTTTTTAAAGGCCCCCCAAGCAGCTATGCCCCATAGCAAATTAGAATTTAATTTTATTAAATTAATTGCTTCAGGAGTTTGCATTCACATCTTTTATATTATTTGCAATGTTTTTGAATATTTTTGGTTCTTAATGTTACATTCGTCTGTATTCAGTTATTACATATGTAAAAAAAAACTAAATGAGAAGTTTAACTAGTATTTTTTGTGCACAGGTGTTACAACGATTCATACACCCACCACTCCACCATACCCCCCTCCACAGCAACTATTCCCAGTGCAACAACTAGCTACCAACCTCAACCAGGTGAGTTTATGAATTACTATACAAATGTTCCATAGAAAATAAATTACGGATTACATTCCATATTTTTTAAAAATTATATGAATATCTAACTTTGTTTTCTAAGAATATTTCTTGAGAAATCTGAACCCTTATATAATAACAAAGTTTAACAAATATTTTACACACAATATTTGATTAACATTTAACTTAGTTTTTTTTCTTTCTTTTTCATCAGTTTTAGAGTAGATAGAATAGACTGCAACAAAGTGATGATGATTATACGAGGGTGGATTGAAAAGTACTCAGCCTAACCAAGAAAATAAACACATACTAAATCAGTTATATTTTTATTTTTCTACATAATCACCATCAAGTTCAACACACTTTTACCACCTCCCCTTCCAAGCATTTAGACCGTTGAAAAAAAATGATTCTTCCTTAGAGTCAAAATATGCGTCTACAGCTGCTTTTTGACCTCGTCGTTTGTCGAAAATCTTTGACCTCCCAAGTGCTTTTTTAGGTTAGGGAACAGAAAGAAGTCTGATGGTGCCAGATTAGGTGAATACGGCGGATGCGGTAACAGTTCAAAGCCACAGTTGTGAATTTCAGCCATTGACTGTACTGACGTGTGAACACGGGCGTTATCTTGATTTTATTTCCTCTCGTAAACGACGTAGTAAGGTGCAATAGTAATCAGAGTTTATAGTCTGACCCCATTCAAGATAATCAATCATAATCACACCTTTCGAGTCCCAGAATACTGAAGCCATCACCTTATTTGCCGACAAAATCGACTTAGCCTTTTTAGGGGGTGGTGAACCAGGTCTTCTCCACTGTTTTGATTGTTGTTTTGTTTCCGGTGTACAGTAATGAACCCATGTTTCGTCCATAGTAACAAAACGATTCAAAAAATCATCTGCATCGGCTTCAAATAACTCCAAACAGACGCGTGAAATAGTCAATCGCGTCCTTTTTTGTTCAACTGAAAGCAGTCGCGGAACCCACCTCGCAGACACCTTGTGGAAACCCAACTCGTTGACAATGATGTTTTGAGTTCGTTCATAAGAGATGCCTAAAATCTCGGCTATCTCTCTAATTTTTAATCTGCGGTCTCCCATTATTAAATCAAGTACTTTTTTAATGTTTTCGTCAGTAGTTGACGTCGAAGGCCTTCCAGAGCGGGGTTCATCTTTCACACTCTCTCTACCACGCTTAAATTCTGCTATCCATTTTTTGACGGATGAATATGACAGAGCACAATCGCCTAATGTACTGACCATGTCATCATGGATGGCTTTTGATGATAGCCCCTTCTTATGGAGGTACTTAATGACGGCACGCTGCTCGATTTGCTCCATTCGCGAAAATTATGTCTGATTACTTTGTTAATAAATTTATAAAATCACAACTAATTATCGCACACGTTTCCAACTTCACACAATGAACTAGTCTGAACTGAACTAAATAATGTGGGTAGATTTGATTTTTAGAATTGAATGGATCTGTGTTAGGCCGAGTACTTTTCAATCCAACCTCGTAATGTAACAGTAATCTTGATGATAAGAATACAAAACTGCTTTCAGTAGAGTATAGTGAACCATCATACTTATTAAGGGTGATAACGCATCTGTATTTACTCGTATATTTTAAATTTAGGATAGATGTTGGTGTTTTTGGGCCACATCATCATCTACTTTGTATTTTTACTCATGTTACACCCTTACTTATAAAAATGAGTAACAGAAAAGTGAGCTTATTATGAAATAGTTGTTGATATATTATCAAGTTTTGTATAAAATGATACCTACTGTATTGTACAAAACCATTTGACTGCATACCTATTGCAGTACATAGTGTGTATGTAATGATATTTGTATCAATTGTCACGCTTGTATCTAGAATTTCCCAATTTGTGAACGGCCACGTGCAAAAGCAACTCGCAAATGTGTCAAGTTTGGTTACAAGTTCCTACTCCTGGAAGCTCTGCAACGACTAGGAGAGCATATTAGCGAAGTGGGTGACAGTGCAGTAGTATTGCTGTATTTTTTACTCAGTATTTTTATAAACCAGTAGATATTTTTTTCAGCAGTTTTTAATTTAACTTATAAGTTGTATTGTTGTGCTGTTTATGGTCCTGATAAAAAATATTTCAACATGTTGCAAGATGCATTATTATGATATAAAACTGCCATCTGCCATGTATTCAGTGTAGCAATGGGCGATTGTTGCAAAAAAAAAATCGACTGAATCGAAAATTATGCTATTGCGCCTTCGATTGGCGATTTAGTAGTTCCTCATCATAATTATTCGAATAATAATCAACAAACTACTAACTGTACGCACACTGCAATCCGCCGCTACGTAATCCACGATCCAAGCTCGTTTTTTCTTAAAGCAGGTATGTTAACTAACCAAAGACGTAACAGATTGGCAAAGACGTAAAAGCTGCATGAAATAACATTTAAGAATGTTTTGTTAAGATTATAATTCTTATTTTGTTTTACGGTTAAGTGTCATAAACGACATTTCAACTCTCGCCAAACAAATAAAAGTTTGTTTAAATACGTATATTATTATATTTTCTATTGGCGCCAGTAACCAACGGCGCCAACCTAATAACTGCAGTCATAAGTAGTGGTACACAGACCTAGCGCAGAGCACGCCAGCTGCACCACCTTTTGTAACTACTTATTTAGCAGTACGTACCCTATTATAGGTGCGCTATGCTATAAATAAGTACTTAAAATTGACACGGTAACCATTACAGCCTTTGTCGTCCGCTGCACGGCGTTAGTCGATAACAATCGACTAACTCCACGTTAGTCGATTTTTTATCGAATTTGTTATCGAATTTTATCGACTAAACTGAACAATCGACTAATTCAATTAGTTTTAGTAATAATCGCCCGTCGCTAATTAAGTGTATTTACAAATTTTGTAACAATTATTAATAAAATCATCTAACCAATCAGATCAACCAATCATATACTGTTAGTAAAATGTAGTTATACAAAATGTAAGAGTAAGTAGGTAATGAAAATTACAAGTATATTGTTTTAATTGAAATCATCTTTAGTAGAAGAGACTGCATAGCTATTTTATTTCACGAAGTCAGCTCAAACCTTATTTTGGTTGAAAAGAGTTTAGAGTGTAAATAAAGTTGTAAAAATAGTTATTTCCAAAAACAAATCCCTGTATGACTCATCCATAAAATTAAATTAATGTTTTACTTATAAAACAAAATTAACAATTTTTTCGGTTTAAATTTAAAAATTGAATTGTGACAAAACTAAACGCAGATGTCACTGGTAAAGAGGAATAAAATACCTACAAAATTATATAAAAACAAATGTAGAGGGCTTAATTATGGTTACAGATTCTGAATATTATGAATGTACAATGTACATGCTACCCAAAGGCATTTAAGTAGATATGATATGATAGATATTTAAATCTCTGATGCTACCAAAGAGAATTCTTACTGACAATTACTTGATACTTTTCTCTTATGACCAAATACTGTAGATCGTGGACTCAAAACTATAATTTGCCTTTGCATGATTCATAACTAAGCGAAACAGATTTCGTGAGATAGAATACCTATTAAAAATTTTTTTTATGCAAAACTGTTTGACTATAAATTCTGCACAAACTTAACTTAAAATGTGAATCTTCAGCACCAACTGCAAGAACTTCAGCAGCAGCAACTGCAGCAGCTCGCCGCGCAACAACAACACCAACACCAACAACAACAGCAGCAACAATTACAGCTACAGCAGCAACAACAACAACAACATATTCAGCAACAACAACAGTTACAGCAACAACAGCAGTTTCAGCAACAACAACAGTTACAGCAACAACAACAGTTACAGCAACAACAAAAGAAACAGCAACAACAGCAAATCCCGCAAGATCTACAACAGAGGCCTGAACTCTATTTACCGCAGGTATATCTTATTTAAATGGAAGACTGTGTCTTATTATAAATTTTGACTATGTCGTCTGTTAACCTGTACGCCAAGCCATGCTCACTTTCGATCGCGCAATACCAACCTTACGCCCGCCAAGTAGTGATCGAATTAGATCAGAATTATGTAAACATGTCTACCTATGAAAAAACTATTTTTTCGTTTTAAACAAAACCAAAGACACTATGCAATAGATATTAGTATCAAAGACAAAGATATGCTCTTTTATTTTAAACCATAACCTGGCAATGCTTCTTAGAAAAAAAAAAAAAGAAATCACTCTGAACTTCCGGCGTTCCACGTGTCACTTTGATGAAGTTGCTCTGTCTTTTTTATAGAATTTTATATTTGTGTCTGGACTAAAAACGAAAGTATTATACTTTTTACATTTCTTGTAATATAGTCAACACGTAGATATATAATTTGTGGTATAAAAAGTGAAAAGTAAATTGCCAAAAGTACTTCAAATTCCGAAAGGCCTGTTTTGGCGGGCGGGTTATAAATGTGTTATTTTTCAAATTCTCATTTATTTTTAGTGTAAAATGTAAGTAAAAATAGTTTTCCTACATATTTTGAAATAACATGACGTTGTATTTATTTCAAATTCACACGAACATATTTTAGAAATATTGTTCGAAATGTCACAGATAAAATATTATTTTATTTTTTTTTTTTAATTTTTTAATATTTTAATATTTTGGTATGAGTAACGAATGGAAACACATTAAACATAAAATATACATATTTCCAAACAATTTCATATAAATTTCTCCAAAAACAAAGGTGTAGAATTCAAATTAGTAGTAATTTTGTCACTAAAATTGAAGTTTATACTACTATTATGCTATACAGTGTAATTTATATACTTTATTACAATTTCTAGCAACCAAAAATAATTTTATTCGATAGTTTATACATTCAACAAGACTTCCTGTAAGTTTTATCCATAAATATTGTCTCAAAGTGAAAATATAGCAAAATTTGCAATATTGCAAAAAATTTCCTAACCTAGAAATTTTCCCGCCAAAAAGGTCCCGAGTGAACGGGAGTGTAACAATGTCGCGCGCTGTCAGAGCGTAGAAGTTAACAACTCTAGAACTCATTTAGTCAGTAATCGCCGTGTGATACCGGCGCGTCGCAAGCGTATTAATTACACCACCTCATGCCAATGGATAGGTATCATTTTTTTTAACAATAATTGTAAAAATGTTTATACTTTTGTTTTATTTACATATTTTTCAAATTTGTTTCGTGGATTTCTTAGATCGGTATAACTACGCAGTTTTAGAAATTTTATATGATTTCTAGTTTTTTACCGTTACTGTTACAACCTATTAACGTCCACCGCTGAACAATAGGCCTTTCTTTCCTTTATTTTTATTTTTATACGTTATAAGGAAGACCCTGTTGTCAATCTCCAAATTTGTTTCCCTTTGTCGTCTTTTACGAGACCCATGGAATGGATATTGTCGTAGTCAATATTCTTCCACTACCACCACTATGGTAGTTTTTATAGATTGCATAAAAATATTTTGTTGGTTATCTTCATAAGGATATTAGCTATTGTTTTTAAATGATAGTCCTGCTATTAATACATTACGAATTTTTATGGAACTGTAAGTTGTAGGGTTGTAACGGTAAGGTATTTCCGGCAGCACGTGAACGAGGCGGCGGGCAGCTGCGTGGAGGCGCGCGAGCTGGGCGCCGTGCTGACGTACCTGCAGCGCGAAGTGCCCTCGCTGGTGGCGCTGCCGCCACACGAGCTGCGCTCGCTCGTGCTGCAGGTAACTGCACCTGCTCCTCCTGCTTTTGCCCCTGCATTGCCAGGTGGATCTACTGGGTGCAGCAGATAAACTATAAGTCACAGCAATGTAACAAAGGATGTCTGACAGGAGTACTTGTAGTGTTTATAATGTTACTACTACTAGGTTGAGCTAAGTTTGCACCTCACTGGAATATGAGACTCCTCCCGTTACCCCGCTCAAAACCCCGCGTTCGTCCAGTCGCGTCAGTACGGTTTGCATCTTTGTTACCGGTGCAAATGTCTTGATTTTCGTCTCCAAACAAACAATTTAGTTTTAGGATTATTTTTGTTGAGTTATATTGTTGTATAATTTTATTGACGTTTTGTTATTATTGTTGCGTTTAGAGACTAGTCCCGTAAAGTTTTTAATTATAGACATTTTGTTGTATGCAGTTATCATTCAGTTTTCTTACACACCAAGACATACTGTCTTTTACTTTCAATCTCATCTTGTAACTACTTGTACAGTTGCACAGTTAGACTTATTACAAACATTTTATGTTTAAGATTCCAGAATATTTCTCTTTTTTTTGCATACCATACTCGAGTGTCCTAATGACATCATCCGCGTCAGGTGCTAACTTAGCTCAACCAAGTTGTACTATTAAACAATGTCGATTTTACTTATCTTAGCTTTACTTATCTTATAAGTTACTTGTTTGGTCTCCAGTACATGATGATGATTCGTTCTCGAATTGTTGCACGACCAATACCAGTGTACCGCAAAGTGGCAATTCGATTACGCTCCAATTATCTTCTCACCACCACCTGTATGCAGATGACCTACAAGTATATGTGCGTGCCAAATTGATGGAGTTATCCAGAACTACAGTCTTATTAAATAAAGATCTTGACTCAATTGTGCATTAGTAAATTTTTATCTTAGACTCTACAGGTAGGTGAGGTGAGTAGGAGGGTGTTTGCGTTAGTCGGATCTAATTAGATAGAAAGAGATTAAGCAATTTCTTCCATAGCAACTAAAACTATATTTTACGCAATCCCTCTTTTTACCGATTCACGATTACACTGATACTTTCTATTTCGATTTAAATGAGGATTTGCTTATTAAACTTGAGTGCATTCAGAAACTTTTTATATGGTTCATATTTGGACTCAGAAAATATGACCATGTTTCCGAATTTCGCGAAAAACTGTGGCTTCCGATCAGTTTTCGCAGGAATAGTCATTCTTTCTCTTTTATACTGTGTTCTTTCAATGTCATTTTCTTTTCTGTGATTCTTGGTGACCCTAATGTCATTCTCTTCGCTCCAATAAAAATCTCATCCTAAAAATTCTGTCCTATAATACTTCCTTCTATTTTAAATCCTTTTCTATTGAAGCTTTTTGGCCTGGTAATCCTCACCGCTTCATATTAAATCGATTGGGCCGCCAATTATACCTGTATATAATTTGTTGTTTTTTCGTTATCTTTTGATAAACAAAAGAAATAAAGATAAAGCGTGTACATTAAATGATATTTCATTCATTTTTATCCATTCACCTGGAACATTCGTTGCGGAAAATGTAATGACTATTATAATATATTAATTATATTTTAACGACTGTGCAATATATAATACTTCCTTCTATTTTAAATCCTTTTCTATTGAAGCTTTTTGGCCTGGTAATCCTCACCGCTTCATATTAAATCGATTGGGCCGCCAATTATACCTGTATATAATTTGTTGTTTTTTCGTTATCTTTTGATAAACAAAAGAAATAAAGATAAAGCGTGTACATTAAATGATATTTCATTCATTTTTATCCATTCACCTGGAACATTCGTTGCGGAAAATGTAATGACTATTATAATATATTAATTATATTTTAACGACTGTGCAATATATAATACTTCCTTCTATTTTAAATCCTTTTCTATTAAAGCTTTTTGGCCTGGTAATCCTCACCGCTTCATATTAAATCGATTGGGCCGCCAATTATACCTGTATATAATTTGTTGTTTTTTCGTTATCTTTTGATAAACAAAAGAAATAAAGATAAAGCGTGTACATTAAATGATATTTCATTCATTTTTATCCATTCACCTGGAACATTCGTTGCGGAAAATGTAATGACTATTATAATATATTAATTATATTTTAACGACTGTGCAATATATAAAATAATTCTGCAGGTGATGCAACAGAAGTCGCATGAGATACTGGCGAACAAGTGCGGCATTGAACCCGCCACGGAGGCGGAGGCTGTCGAGGCCGAGCGGCAGACGCGCCGCCTGCTGGCCGCCACCGAGGAGGCGCTCACCACCGACTGGGGCGCGCGCCAAGACCACCACCACCACCATCATCATCACCACCACCATGCCGAACTTCCGGTATCAAGTAGATCTTTAACATTAGAATTAAGTGCAACCTGGCTTTAATAATAAAACCACTGCGGACCAAGAGGGACCCTCATTGTTCTTGTGGAGCTAAGATTACAAGAAATAGATAATATAATCATGCCGACATGAATAATTGGCCAAACTATTTCTGTTAAGCATTTGTGATCAAAGACTTCATATTATGCCTTTATTATTGCAATTATCATTTTATTGCATATTATATAATCTATTACAATACATTATGTTTAAGGTCTATTTTAGCTTGATTGTAATATCCGATCAGCAACAAAAATACAATTTTTTTTTCTATTAGTTAATTTTTAATTTCCTTTAAATAAAGATTGTGCTAACTACTTATTTTAAAAGCAACTTTTCCATTTTACTGTTAAACATAATGACCATTTGCTACAGCAGGCAGGCAATGGCTGTCAGTACCGGGTTAGGCCGCCATCGCCTGTGAGCGGCGCGGCGAGCGTGGTGGGCTGCACGGCGGGCAGCGTGGCGGGTAGCGGCTCGGGAGACGAACCTGAAACGCAGCCCGACCTGCAACCTCATTTCGCGCTGCCGCCACCCACCTTACCTTACATAGACCACAGGTAAATATTAATTTTTATTTTTTAACTAGAATGTTAAAAAATAAAAATCTTTCTTTACTAATAACTGTAATATTTATTAAGGATTATAACTGAAAATTATATACGAACAACAAACAGATCACGTCTTATCATCCCGCGTCATTTGCTTGTACATTTTTTCTAATATTCATCACCAATGAATAATAACATCAGTACAAGGGAAGACAACTGCTATTTTTGTATTTCAAACTTAAAGTAGTATTATTTATTTTGTTATTGACGAACTATATTGAATTAGAGATAAATAGGATGATGTTTTGACGACCGCGGATTCGAATTTCAATTTAAGTGTATAAACTGGCGAAAGGCCGAATGTGCGGGAAATGTTATTGGAGGATAAAATCTTAATTTTTAATCATCAGTATCCGGTTGAATATAACATTGATTTGTTTCCAGAACGTTCGCGAACTTGGGCACGGGCACTGGGGGGTTGCCAAACGCGGGCACGGGCTTATCTAGTACGGGCGTGGGCTTACCGAGCACAGGCACGGGATTACCTAGCGCGGGCGCCGCTGTCAGTGTGCCGCTACCCCAGCACCTGCCGCAGACACTACCCCAGCCCCAACCCCAACCCCAAACCCAGCCCCAGCCCCAACTCCAACCTCAGACCCAGACCCAGACACAGCCACAGCCCCAGACCCAAACTCAGACGCAGACCCTGCCTCAACCTCATGCCAAAAGAGAACCGCCTCTGCACCACGCTAACAACTCAGTTGCTCTCAAGAAGAAGGTGCGTATTAGTGTAATTTTTTTTATGCAATTTAAATAATTAAGGGTGTAGTTTGTCGCCAATTTGTGACGTCGAAATAATTAAAAACTAAAAACTGGTCAGGAGTCCTAATGGTGGAGAATATGTTAAACAGTAAAATGAAGTCCTTATTTCGTATATCCCATCATCCAATAAAATTTTTTGTAACATTAAAGTAATAAACAAATAAACATCACACGTAGGTGTCAAATATCGTAACAACGGAATTTTGGTCATGGAGGCCAGTTTCAACGGAAACTAGTCATCTGCGTAGGACAGGATTATAGTACCTGACTGAGTACACCAAACCGGCATTGATTTTGGCCCAATCTCGGATTCGACTCTAGAACCTATGATCAATAACCGAGTTTACGATCAATAGGTCAGCAGAGAAATCAGGGAGTAAGTGCATTACACAGCACCTACTAATAACTCTTAGTTATACAAGTTAAAGGTAGTCTACTACTGCATTTGGTCTACATTGATGTCACGTGACGGCACAAATAGCATTTGGAATGTTAGCATGGCGATATAGGGTTGACTGGAGCAGTGCGCAGTCCGGGTCAGATGCGTCTTTTTTAAATAACCTCGTATTTGGTGTAAATTTGAGGTGGCTACATTCCGTTACGTGACGGCATATAGAACATTTTGAACGTTAGTAGGAGAACATAAGGTTGAATGTGTTTGTGCACAGGGCCGCGCGGGCGGCGTTCGGGGCGCGCGCGCGGAGGCGTTTGGCGCGGCGCCGCCGCAGCCCGCACCCGCCGCCTACTCGGCCATGGACGTGGACGGCGAGACTGACTCCAACCACGACACGGCGCTCACGCTCGCCTGCGCCGGCGGACACGAGGACCTCGTCGAGCTGCTGCTCTCGCGCGGCGCCGACATCGAGCACCGCGACAAGAAGGTACGGCCCAGCCCACGCTGCAAATGACACATTCGTTCATTATAGTCAACCAAATCTAAAAAATACCTTTTGACGTTTCACATTAATCATTCCGCAATAACTTTGCACAATCGTATTCACGCGATTTAAAATAACCTTTTACTTTAATCCGAAGAATTATGAAGTTATCTATATTTCATTACAACGTGTATAGTTTTTTCTAACTAATTTAAATTCTAATCCTTCAAACAAAGCAAAATACCAAATATCAAAAAATAACTAGTATCAACTTTTTTACTTGACGGCGTTTCAATGATATGTCGCTATGTACCTTGCCGTAGTGTTTGGATTATTAAAATTCATTGTTATGCGAATAATCGGCAAAAATATTCAAATAATCGGTAAAAATATTAAAATAATCGAATCTTTAATTTTTTAATGTATTATTTGTATAATTAAATTTTTATTTTAAAATTCTTTAAAATACTTATACGAATCATGAATAAAAAACAAGTTTATTTTTTTAATTTGTCAACTTAAATTTGTATAGGCAAAAACTCATATACAAGGCCGCGCTGAAAAAACCACTACGTAATACAATCTCCCGCCATTTCGGAAGCTTACTGTGCGTAATTTCGTTATTTTGTGTTTGTCTTCTTATTTTGTGACTCGGCTTTATCTTTTTGGCCTGTTTCTTCTATATTCGTTGAAGTATGTGATTTGGCAAAAGTGGTAGAAAAAACCAAAAAAAAAAAATTGTTTATGGATGACTTTGAAAGAAACATTTATTTTGACTGCATTATTGAAAATCAAATAATAATTAATCTAAACAACGACAGCTCAACTAGTAGTACTGAAAGTGATTGAATAAATTTATTTTTAATCTGGTTTCAATCTTAAATTTTTATAAATTTGCCCCTAGAAATAAGCAGTAACAACAAATACGAAGAAACTGATAAATCTTGTGTTTTAAATTATCCGTCTCTAATTTATTCTGGTATTATTCAAACCTGTAAATGATTACCAACTCCAAATAATCGATATCGATTTTTTTGAGAATCGAATATTGTACGCTCCAATTTTTTGGTTGGCATGCTTGGTGCAATAAGTCTGACAGCTGTTAAAATGTATTTCTTAGAGTTGGTTGACTATAATCTATGTGTAGCCTCTACTACTGCATTTATATTATAGTTGTAGCACGAATGGTTCGGCTGGGCCGAGGAAGGATTACACAGACACAAATCACCAGTTGAAATAGCAGCTTAATGCTGCTGTGTTTCGTATAGCGAGTGTAGAGAACTGGAGACCCTTTTTACTGGTATTTAAGGCATTCTATTTGACTCCTCAGAGCTGACGGTGCCACTTACCATCAGATGAACTATGTGCTTGTTTGTCACCCTTATTTTACAAAAAAATAATATATATGCTTTTGTAGAAACCGAGTATCTCCACTGCTTTGCAAACAACACATTAATTATTTTTTAGATCACTGCAAGCAATTTTTCTCAGTTTAATTTCCATTGTCACCATACTCTATCATAATTTTGACTCACGGGCTTACGCACACAAAAACAATATAAATATTCATATTTCATAGATAAAAATCTATATGAGCATACACACCTATTAGTCATTTGTTTTGTTGTTTACGTCTTGTAGTGTTACCTTACATATTTATTATTACTTTTTAATTATTTATTTCTTTACATTGCTTACTGGTACGGTGGCTCAAGTCAGCTGTGCTTCATGGCATACCCTGGGGAAATGTTAACCTATATTCAGCAGTGGGTTTATGATAATGATGTTGATGATAAAATCTAAAATTAATTACAGATCTTATTACAAAGAACTAATTGATAGTGTTTGATAGTTATGTTCTATGATTAGTACAAAACTATCAGTGCAATCATATATATTTTTATGGTTATGTCAGAATTACCAGCACTGTAGATTACTGTGCTGCACCACTTTCCAAAACCTTTACATCCCATCACTTTTATTGTTATTTCATTAAGCCATGTGTGTGGTATTGATGAATAAATTCATCTCTTTCTTTTTGTTACAGAATTAACTTTTGTTCCAAAATGCTTTATGTATTCATTCTAAAATAGTTACATAAAAAATTATAAAAGACGTTTTACAATGTTAAAAAATTCGATAAAGGGAAGCAATTTTATTGTGACAATGTCGTTCAATAGTTTATGACTAAAATATATAACATTTGAAAAGGTTCTGATAAGTGTTATAAATATCTATTTATATATCTATAAAGTGCGATTTGTTCGTGTGTAGGGTTTCACGCCGCTTATCCTGGCGGCGACGGCGGGTCACGAGAAGATCGTGGAGATCCTGTTGAACCACGGCGCGGACATCGAGGCGCAGTCAGAGCGCACCAAGGACACGCCACTTTCGCTGGCCTGCAGCGGCGGCCGCTACGAGGTGGTGGAGCTGATCCTCAGCCGCGGCGCCAACAAGGAGCACCGCAATGTGTCCGACTACACGCCGCTGTCGCTGGCTGCGTCCGGCGGCTACGTTAATATCATCCGTCTGCTGCTGCACCACCAGGTACCGAGAGTTCGCTTCGCCATTTTTTTTTGTTTAAAGACATTACTTGTAGGGTTTTCTGCTGTGTCGTGAAGAACTAACAACAAACAAGTCTTGAAAAAATATGTCATCATGTTGGTATAACAAGACAATAATATCACATATTGTAGCTTTTTTTCTTTGAAGTTAGTGTTGGATGTCCATAGGCTGCAATAGCAACCTAACTATGGGGAAAAAAGACGTTAGTAACAGCTTTGGGACATGTAATAGCAGGGCTTCGCCACTAACTCAAGGTCTCGCGTTACATGCCAACCAATCACTGAGGTGTCGCACGCTATAAAGATAGGTAACTTAATTTTTAACAAATAAAATAAACAGTTTAAAATAAATGAAACATTTGTTAAATAAATTAAATTGACCGTAAAGAATAAAATCATCTGATTCATTTATATGAAGCAAATTATTAATAATTTTTAATGTATGCACAGGCGGAGATCAACTCGCGCACGGGCTCGAAGCTGGGTATCTCGCCACTGATGCTGGCGGCGATGAACGGGCACACGGCGGCCGTGCGCCTGCTGCTGGACTGCGGCTCCGACATCAACGCACAGATCGAGACCAACCGCAACACGGCGCTCACGCTCGCCTGCTTCCAAGGTGCGCCGTGGCACCACACGCTCAGAGCTTGTCCACTCCTGCTCTAATATATACCATTACCAACCTATCAAAAGTGCACTGTTGAACATAGACCTCCTTATATATGTCTAATAGAAGAATATTTGTTACATTGTCATGTTTGGCCGGCGGGTAGGCAACCACAGTTACTTTTGTTGTTATTAGGAAGATTCTGTCGTCTATCTCCTGGTTTGTTACTCTCTGTCGTATCTTACGACACCCACTGGGCGATACGGGGCTACATGGTAACCTACTAATAATACTATATACGATCGAGAGATTGATCCTGAAATGTACGCGTAAATCCAGACACTATGAGGTAGCAATACTCTTTCTCTGTCTAAGAGTGCGTATGCGTAGGCATCACTGTTACCTGTTTCTGCCGCTAAGCGGCATTGGGTGTACACATAGAATACTATAATACACAGTAGAATGGCTGTCAACCTTATTTTGTACGAGGATAGGCGTCGCCGGGAGCACACACATACAAGCAATAACGTCGTATTATCACTACTACAAACCTGATTCGCTGTGTTGACAGACGGATTTTAATGCATATTTATTTGTAAATAGCGTGCAATTTGGCATTTTCTAAATAATTTGCATGTGAAATTTGGAAACAATTGTAATGTCAAAACACATCTCATGTTGACATTTATATGTGTGAATTGACGTGTTAGTGACATTTTAGTGGCTACACGGGCCCCGCCCACTCCCCCGATTCTATTATGTATGTATTATAGTATTCTATGGGTGTACCTTTGTGTTTTGGTGTGAAGGCTACAGGTTATCTACAGTGACAAGTGCATGCAAATTGGATTTGGGCTATTTGAATCAGTTTGGTAGTGCGCGTTAGGTTAGTGTAAAGTAGTGTGTATATGAACAAACGCAGGTCGTCACGAGGTGGTGAGCCTGCTGCTGGACCGCAAGGCCAACGTGGAGCACCGCGCGAAGACAGGGCTGACGCCGCTGATGGAGGCGGCGAGCGGCGGCTACGTGGAGGTGGGGCGCGTGCTGCTGGACAAGGGCGCCGACGTGAACGCGCCGCCCGTGCCCTCCTCGCGCGACACCGCGCTCACCATCGCCGCCGACAAGGGACACACCAAGTTCGTCGAGCTGCTGCTGCAGAGGTGCAACACCTATTCTGTTATAATCAAATATATATGTCACAATCAAAAGTCCACTGGTGAACACAGGCCCACTCATAGGGAGGATTTGCTGTAGTAGTAACCGGTTGGCTTGACTACAATATATTTCATATTTTGAGTTGTGTTATCAGGAAGATACTGGTTCCCATCTTCTGCTTCAGTTTCTTAAACCTATCTCATCTCAAGACACTAACAAGATGATAAGGGATAGTGGATATTTTCACGCTGCCACTACACGGCGACTAGATTATTCGAAATTAATAGAATAATACAAAATAACATTAACATAAACATTGAAAAGGTTACAAAGAATAATCAAAATAAGCCTTAAAACGCTTCATTTAGTACTTTATCTTAAAAAATATCGTAATTTAAGCTGTTCTTGTTGCCCATTACAAGGCCACTGTTTAAAATAGCTTGCTACATTGCAGTCTTAAGCGATATAATACCTCATGTAGTATGGTGTCGCCTTTGTCGATTGGACTGTGACAAGAACCTTTCTTCTTCATTGCTTGTCAATTGAGCTATATGAATACTTGTTACTTTAGATCACTAATATGAAGTTATTTTTATTTTGTGATCATAATACTATTTTCCTTTTACATATTTTATTAAAATGACGTAGGCGAGCAGCGGTAGAAGTGAAAAACAAGAAAGGCAACTCGCCGCTGTGGCTGGCGGCTAATGGCGGCCACCTAGCCGTAGTGGAAATGCTATATGCAGCTGGCGCCGACATCGACTCACAAGACAATAGAAAGGTTGTTATGGTTTTACTTAAAAATATTTTCCTACATTTGATCTATATGAAATAGACTTAAAACTTATTTTGATCACGCTATCTGTTCAAGGTCAACCCAGTATTTGTATGCAATGATAACAAAATCCAAAAATCACTTGTTGATGTTTGGAATTTGATGTATAAAACTGAGTAATTGACATGTTATAGTTGGAAAGCGTTTATAGTTAAGTGAGATATGAATAAATTAACGTAAATATAACTAAAAAGATTTTTCAACAATTTGTGCAAGATTTTTCCTTTTTTTATAATTTGTAAGTATTATTTATGTAATAGCTATCATTTAATTGTATTCAGTTCTTTAATATGAAATGAAGTTATTATAATTTTATAAAAAATATATTTTCTAATCTAGACTATAAATGCTTTCAGGTATCTTGCCTGATGGCCGCCTTCCGAAAGGGCCATACTAAAGTAGTCAAGTGGATGGTAGGAGTCGTCACGCAATTCCCTTCCGACCAGGAAATGACTAGGTTAGTGTATTAAAAGACAATTGATATAATCTGACTTGAAATGATTTTTTTATTGAGATTGAGATATATTGATGTGTTTGTGTTTAAATTAAAATTTTGTGTATTCTATAATACCTCCTATTATTGTTGTAAATAATTGAAGATCCATAAATATTGTTTAAAAAAGCCGAGAAAAGTTCCGTATTTTGTTCTTCATAATATATATTTACATGGCGTGGCGTAGCTAATATTTTTTTTATATTTAAGTCTAAGACTGCGTATTTCTTAGCCTGTTGACGGCATTTTTTTATTGTGGAGGTGAGTGGAATTTTTTTTAAAGCAAGGTTGTGTGATTAGGTACATCTGCACGATATCGGACAAGGAGGTGCTGGAGAAGTGCCAGGAGTGCGTGCGCGTGATCCGCGCGGCCAAGGAGACGCAGGCGGCGCGCGCTAACCAGAACGCGACCATCCTGCTGGAGGAGCTGGATGCCGAGCGCTGCCGTGAGGAGAGCCGCCGCCTGGCCGCCGCGCGCCGCCGTGAGCGCAAGAAGAAGAAGAAGATGGAGAAGAAGGTGCTCCACACTACTTCTTACAATTTTTTCATTTTCAGCCATTGCCTGCCTACAAAGCATTCAGCCAAATAGAATATATTAAGCGCTATATTACATTTTGTTAGCTTTTTTTGTTTACACGAAAGCACTTTTACATATCAAAATCCACTTCGAACCTCAAAAGGTTAAACGGGAGCAGAAATCCACCCACTGAAACTTCCTTGTACATTTCTTCTCTCTTGTGACGTACTCCCGTCCTATCGCGGCGACTAGTTCTAATTACTGAGTAGTTATCAAATGTCATCATCATGATTATCATCATCATCATCGTCATCATCATTACAACCCTTCACAAGTGCACTGCTAAACATATACTTCCTGCGTGTTCCACCAGGTCATTACTCCAGCCAGTAAATAGCCGCCCTACACTTCGATTACGAGTTCGGGGCTACCACTCGAAAACGTATGTTCTACTCTGGCTCTCCTGTGGATATCTTCGTTTTAAATTATTAACTGTTATAGAGATAGAGTCACAAGTGTATGCGTAACTGCAAACACACTCATTAGTTTTAGCGTAACAATCTGACATAAATGTTGACCCCAGCTTGATCCCATCCTGGGCTTACGCAAGATTCAGGACTAAAGATCACATGGGTGTGCAATAGTGAGTGCTTTTGGGGACTATAAAATATCCTTGCGCAACTTCTGTTTAGTTTGAAGTTAACGCCATTCATCATTTATCTATTTTTTTTTTGCAATTAAATTTTTTACAATTAACAAATTATTGCCAATCTAGCACTTAAGCATATTATCGTATTTAGGAGGAGAGGCGAAAGCTCCTAGCGGAAAACGACAAAAACTCTCTTTATTGTGAAAAAGCCCTCGGTGATTGCTCGGAGGGCGGCGAGCCCGACGACGAACCTGTCACGAAGGAGGAGGGCGACTCCGGCATCGACGCAAATTCACAGGTAGCGAAGCCTATCATTTCAATTTAAGTCTTATAAATAATATAAGTACTTTTTTTACTTTTTACTTATAAGTACTTTAGCATTCGTTCACTTTATATGTTAAAGTAACACACAACGACCCCACCTAAGCCTAACAGAAATAACAGACCTGATTATTTGTAGATGGCTGCTGCAACTCATGTAGAACGACTATTTAGTCAAACTAGTTATTAGTAGTAGATGAAGAATTTAATGAGTATCTTTCATTTTGCTGTCAAATTAAATATTAAAAATTAGAGCTATTTCACTTGTGACGCTTATTTATCACTACCTACATAAACGTTCTAAAAAAATTCAATTGTTTTTTAGTTGGGCAAAATTTTTAATTACAGACAAATTATTAACATTTTTTTTAATATGAGATATTTAGTTGTTAGAACTTCATCCGCCCGCTATCCTATCACCCCTTTGTTAGAACAACACTTCATAATTTTGTGCACGAATATACATTTGCGCAGCCCCTCCACTGTCGACGAGCACTATTAAACCGTGACGCGACCTATA
This sequence comes from Parnassius smintheus behrii, assembly GCA_036936625.1. Lineage (NCBI taxonomy): Eukaryota > Metazoa > Arthropoda > Insecta > Lepidoptera > Papilionidae > Parnassius > Parnassius smintheus. The sequence goes on along the minus strand of JAUPFT010000014.1, from coordinate 25,874,340 downwards.
CTACTAAAGACTAATTGTAAAATGGAATGCCTCTGTCTGTTATTAAAAAAATAAATAAATAATAAAATAAAATTGATTTATTTCAGACTGTTGTCCATAATATTGTTAGTAGCATACAAAGACATCTTAAAAACTAGGTTAGTAATATTTTGGAAAATATTTATTTTAATTTAAATATCTGCCCGCACTGCGCGACACCCCTGCAACATGTGTGTGAGCGTACACCCAGTGCCGCAGTATCGGACAGTCAGGCTTTTCACTGATTACTCTTGTCTTATTGTGGCTCTCTAAATTCTTCAAAGTGCAACATAATAGAAACACTGTTGCTTGGTGGTACCCAAACAGGCTTCTAGACAGTAAAGACCATGTGCTAAAATTAGTCAACTAGTGTACTTTTTGTTACAAATTAGTTTTTATTTTGTTATTTGAATCAATTGAAAATAATTAAACTTTATATAATTAATATTTTATTGAAATATAATAATTAAAATAATTAACTTCAAACTATGTGCAGGGCTCCTGTTCCTCATCTGATGTGAAAGCGCCACCAGCTCAAACTGCTAAGAGCAAGAAAAAGAAAAAGGACGACAAGACTGCACCTGCGCCGTCCGCTCCGCCGCCCAAGAAACAACCAGATAAAGTGAGTCAACAATAACTATTTATCATTTTGAATTTGAAAATATTATTTTTCTTCTTTATCAACCAGTGAAGTTCCACTGCTCGACTTAGCCTCCTTCGTTCGCTTGCTATAAATTCATATGCTTGGATTTGATTGATGATGGTGTCCTGGCCAGGATGCAACAAGAATTGGTGTGCAATCAAACTTCCTATTAAATTGGTCCATGCTATCTAATTATCATCATCATCATCATTACAGCCCTTTACAAGTCCACTGCTGAACAAAGGCCTCCCCCAAGGTATGCCACAAAGCAGGGTCCTGAGCCACCTGCATCCATCGACTTCCTGCATGTCTTACCAGGTCGTCGTTCGTCTACCGGTACGAGGCTGCCACTCGAGAACCTTTTTTCCCCAACGGTTGTCGGTTCTTCGAGCTATATGGCCGGTCCATTGCCACTTCAGCTTACTAATCCGTTGGGCTATGTCGGTCACTCTGGTTCTACTGCGGATATCCTCCAATTCTAAGTTTATCACGCAGAGAAACTCCGAGCATAGCCCTCTCCACAGCTCGCTGCGCGACTTTGAGCGTCCTCATACGGCCAGCAGTGAAGGACCACGTCTCAGTTCCATATGTCACACTGGCAACACGCACTGGTTGTACAACTAAGTTTTCAGGTTTTGAGGTATACCTAACGAGAAGATGCGTTGTAATTTCCCGAACGCTGCCCAGCCGAATTGAATCCGTCGATTGACCTCTCGGTCGAAGTTGGACTTACCTAGTCGGACTACTTGTCCCAGGTAAACGTACTCGTCAACTACTTCGAGCATAGTGCTCCCAACAACTACCGGCATAGGTGTGACATGGACATTAAACATGATCTTTGTTTTGTCCATGTTCATCTTAAGACCTATCCGTTGGGAGGCACTATTGAGGTCATTGAGCATAGTGCTTAAGTCCTTCAGCGATTTTGCCATAAGGACTATATCGTCTGCAAATCGAAGGTGAGTGATGTACTCGCCATTGATGTTAATACCGTATCCTTTCCAGTCCAGTAGCTTGAAAACGTCTTCCAATGCAGCGCTGAAGAGTTTCGGGGAAATAACGTCACCCTGTCTTACACCTCTCTGCAGTAGGATAGGTTTCGTACTCTGGTTCTGTACTCGGATAGCCATCGTAGCCCTACTGTACAAACACTTCAGCACTTCGATATACCGACAGTCAACTTGGCACCGCTGAAGAGACTGTAGCACTGCCCAAATTTCGACGGAATCAAAGGCTTTCTCATAGTCCACGTACGCCAGGCAAAGTGGCGGATTGTACTCTTCGGACTTCTGTACAATTTGCCGAAGGGTATGTATGTGGTCTATGGTATATCTTTTCGGAAACCGGCTTGTTCGGGAGGCTGGAAGTCGTCGAGTCTGCGTGCGAGACGATTCGTAATGACTCTCGAAAACAGCACGTAGACGCGGCTCAGAAGGGATATCGGTCTGTAGTTCTTCAAGAGGGCGTTGTCACCTTTCTTGAAGAACAAGACCACCGCACTTCTGCTCCACGCCTCCGGAGTAGTGCCACCATGGAGGACGGAATTAAAGAGCCTCTGAAGGACTTCAACTACCGGTTTTCCACCCGCTTTCAGAAGCTCCGCTGTAATTCCATCCTCGCCCGGGGACTTGCCGTTTTTAAGGTGCTGGAGAGCTATTCTAATCTCGCTCAGACTGACGTCCGGGATATCATCGGAATAGTGTCGGATAAGACCCGCTCTTGGATCGTTACTCACACTTGCTTGTGGCTCCAACGATGATGTGTACAGCTGTCGATAGAACCTCTCAATCTCACTCAGAATCTCAGGTGTCCCGGAAACGATGCTGCCACACTCAGTCTTCAGCTTTGACAGTTGGCTCTTTCTGGCAGACAGATCTCTGGCAAAGACTTTGGAGCCCCGGTTCCGCTCAATCGCTTCTTCAATACGAGCAGTATTAAATTTGCGTAAGTCTCCCCGCATGCATTTGGAGATCTGTCTGCTCAGTTGCCTGCATGCTGTCAAATCTGTTGACGATTGCAGCCTCATCTCCCGTCTAACAGCCATGAGATTAAGAGTGTGATCGGAGAGCTTTTGTGTTCTTCTGCGGCGGGTCTTGCAGAACTTAGCTCCGACCGCATGGACAGTTTCCACGAGCTTGTCATACATATCGTCCACTGCATTGCAATCTTCTAGGCACTGAAAGCGGTTACGTAACTCGAGCTGAAAGGTTTCGGGATTCTGGATCAGAGCATGAGGGGGACGGAGCGTTGACTTCATTAGACGAGACCTCTCCAACTTAACGTTTAGGTTCAGTGTGCCTCTAACCATTCGGTGATCGCTGCCAGTTTTCACCCTTGCGATCACTGAGACATCACTGAACAGTTGGCGTCTGGTCGTCATAATGAAGTCAATCTCATTTTTGTCGAACCGTCGGGGCTCGACCAGGTCCACTTCCTGTGGGGCCGCTTCTGGAAGAAAGAGTTCATCATAAAGAGTCCCTCTTTCTCCATAAAGTCGGCCAGCTGCTGGCCCCTTCGGTTTCGTTGCCCTACTCCAAATTTCCCTAACTTCAGCTCACCGTTTTCTCTTGTGCCTAGTTTTGCGTTGAAGTCTCCCATCAACACCGTGTAGTGGGTTTTGGAGGAATGCATGGCTCTAGAAATATCCTCATACATTTCCTCCACCTCCTCATCGGGATGTGCCGAGGTTGGTGCGTAAACCTGTATGACCTTCAGCGAATACCGTTTGGTGATTCTGAGTATCAGGTACGCGACCCTCGTCGACACACTCCCAATCTTTACAACGTTGTTGACGAGAGACTTGTGGACGATAAATCCGACACCTCCTTGGGACAGATGGTCGCCCTCACGGTGATGGAACAAGTTGCCGGACTCGAGGATTACCGTGTCCTCCCCCTCTCTTCGGACCTCGGATAACCCAATAATATGCCAGTGCAACTATTCTACCTCTTCTTCCAACTCCAGTATCTTCTCGTCAGTCTTCAGGGTGCGTGCGTTATATGTTGCCAGGTCGAGTCGCCGTAGGTGGCAACCGAACCTCCACCGGAGATTCTTAGTACCCCCTGCCCCGCCGTTAGCATGGTCGCCACCGTAGCCAAAAATAGCGGGGCCGCCGGGGACCGGGGGCCGTTTGTTTGCGTCGTTACTCATGGGGGGTATATTGCCATAGTTGCCACGCTTGGCGAGCGGGTTGGCAGTTTTTTATTATGTCATTGCTGTTATCAGGAAGATGCTGCTGCCCATCTCCTGCCTGTCACCCTCTGTCGCCTCTTACGACACCCACGGGAAGATATGGGGTAGTGGATATTCTCAACCGCCACTACACGGCACTAATCTAATTATAGCATGTTAAAAAGGATATGGACAAATTAGAAGTGAATACCTTAGTGATTGCTCACTGTTGAACATACTATCCCATACATTGTTTCATAGAAAGATACTTGCCATAGTTGACTTGCCTGACACAGGCGGGTCGCAACCGCAGATTTCTAATAATTTCAGCTGCTATCAGGAAGATACTACAGCCCATCTGTTTCATTTTCCTCTGTCTCATCAGCAGTGCAATTTGTATATTTCTGTTTGCTCGTTAGAATCACTGGGAATCACTCTGGGATTAAAAATATTGACTTATAATTAATACTGATACATTTACACAATATGCTGAAGCCAAATGTTAACACCTTGCCAACCATAAATCCCTCAAGATTTATCTCCAGCAATCGATTAAGCAAACAATAGAAAAAAAAATATGGACAGTCGCCTAGTCTTGGAAAACGAAACAGAATACAAGATGATGATTTCATCAATTTTTCACAAGTTTAGTCAATCAGAGCTGCAGTAGTTCTCCTTGGTTACCTAGCTCGGTCCCTCGGACAAAGCGCATAACAGTAGTCGTTCTATCTATTAACAACCTATTCTTAAAATCGCTTGCTGCCTAAGTATCCTCTTGATTAAAAAGGGGATGCCTTTAAGTCAAAGAAACCTGATTTTGAAACAGTAGTAGATGTGAAAATATATTTCAATGTTTTTGTGTCGAAAAATAGATATTTTATTCCGTTTCAATAATTGAGTTATTGTTAAAGGTCAAAACAAAGTTAGAAACGAAAGCGGAGAAGGAGAGCGTCGGCAAGGTTGACAAGAAGCAAGAGAAGGAGAATGTTGCGCCGAGCTCTCCCCCCGCCACTCCTGTGAAGCCATCGCACGCGCCCGCGCCCGCGCCCGCGCCCGCCGCGCCGCCAGCCAGCGAGCGTCGCAACGAGCGCAAGTATGCGCAACCGTTTCCACCATTCATTATGCCCTCTCAAACAGACTGTATTTATGTACTGCAGTCATTTTTTGTGTCATGGAGGCGTTTGAAAACATAATTGCACACGGATAACAATCCAATCCTAGATCAATTATTTGTAGGTCATACAAACTCTTCTTTTGTTTTATGTAGTTAATCTTGAAATCCGCAGCGCCGAAGCCAAATACTTAGTAACTGTACTACTAATTAGTCTAAGATTCAGTATCTACACTGCCTGCATTACTCTGAGAATGGTTTAGAGTCACAATTGGACTCAGAAGTTACCCCTGTAAAGTTTATTTATAAAAAACAAACATTATGTAACTATTTGCTTAATTTAGTACAGCTATTTTTGTTTTAGCTAATTGCATGTTTTTTCCTTAGCATAACACTAAACAAAGCTTTTTTTGTGTTTCTTAGAACATTAACACCTAGTCTAGGTAATTCTACTAAAAAAGATTAAAATAATGGCTAAATACTCAAGTGTTTCGTTTTTATAATTTTACAATTTAAAATATGGCAAAAACTAAAACTACTAGCCCATAAACATACCACTTCAGGATATAGGCTTTGAATTTGGCAAGATTTTCCATATTGATCATGTTTGGAAGATTAACTATTGCAATACCTATACTTGTTAAGCCTCTGTTTGAGACATTTAATTTTATGTTATCTGTGAAAAGCTGCCTAAATAGAATAGGTAATTGGTTTCTTTGTTAGTACACCTGTTATATGAATCTTGTTCAAAACCATGTCATGAGACAGCACAATTATTGTTATTGCGTTACAATTTTTAAAGTATTCGAAATCATGTTCAATCAATTTACAATGATTTTAGTGAATCACAGTAAATTTTTAAGTGAAGAACCACCTTTAGTTGTGGTCGATATTTCCACACATTCGTACCAAACGGTTCTCTTTGTCTTTCGTATTGCTTGCAGCAAAGGAGGGGTACAATTTTGCGATCCGCCCGATTAAAAGCTGGATGTCTTCATGGCATCAGTGAATAACATTTTTACGTTTAGGCAGTTGCGATTTACTAGTCTAGGGCTAGGGTCTCATTACCTCATACAAGCAGGTGGCATTATAGACAAGAATTGGCTTATAAAAATCTTTTGTAGGCTTGTGTGTGGTCACATCTCATAGACACCATCTGTTCTTGATTATGGATCAAAATTTAGTCATAATTAAGATTAGCCTAAGTCAAACGACATCATTTTTGCTCTATTGCAACAGCTGATTGAACAATGTAACAGAAATTTGCAGTGTGACTACCAAGCAAAATTAATTATGACAAGCAAGTAAAATCCATTTTCTCACTATGTCTCTCTCGTACGAGGGTGACACTGAAAGTTCTTAGAAAATCATAATCTGGAAAAACTAGCAAGTTATTAGTTTTATTATATCTTTTCAAAATAGTGTCCATTTACATAAATACATCGCTGCATCCTATGGAACCACTGAGAAATGCACTTTGCCCACTCGTCCTTAAGAGTCTCTTCGACGGCATTTTGAAACACAGCCACTGCTTCCTCGGCGTCCATAAAACGTTTCCCTCTAAGTTTTTCTTTTATTTTCGGAAATAAATAAAAGTCGCAACGTGCGAGGTTGGGGCTATAGGGCGGATGACCCAGTAATTCCACGTCTGATGTCGTCAAGTAGTCGATTGTTTGCCTGGCGGTGTGCGACGAGATGTTGTCGTGGTGATGGTGGATCTTACTGCGAGGTCGTTCCTCCCGAACTTTTTCCAAGACAAGTGGCAAACAATTGTTAGTGTACCACTCTGCAGAAACTGTTTTTAGATCCTCTAAAACAATTGTTGCGTAATGAACTGTCCTTCCGAAGAACGAGACCACCATATTTTTTTCCCACGCTTCGCCCTCTCTTCACTTTAGTCGGCTACTCCTCTGAATGAAACACCCAGACAGCAGACTGTCTCTTAGTTTCTTCAGGATCATAACAGTAAATCCAGCTTTCGTCACCCGTAAGTATATCGAACACAGCATTTGAGTCACCTCTGTTAAATCTTTGAATCATTTCACGAAACCATTCAACACTACGGAATTTTTGGAATTTAGTAATAGTAGGTGAGTGTAGAGAACCGGAGACCCTTTTTACTGGAAACGAGGCATTCCATCTTAGTCCTCACGGGTGACAACGCATCTGCATTTTGATTCGTAATCGAGGATAGATGTAGATGTCTATGGGCCACAGCAACCACTTACCATCAGGTGGACTGTGTGCTCGTTTGTCACCCTATACTATAAAAAAAAAATGGGGCTTTATCGTGAAAGGCCAACCGAAGTCTTATCATAACTTTCTTGTTACCTTAAATGACACCGAAAGTTATAAAAAAGCATTGTACGAAAATTTTCTTGCGTTAAATTCATGCTAACGTGACACAGACAATTTTCAATTTTCCGCCAAATCGTAAACAAATGACAAATTAATAAAATGCATACAAAATAATATTGGCTGAGTTCCATTTTCAAAATGTGAACTTATTTTTTTAATATATCGTTTACAAGTGGCCAGTTCTAAAAACTTTCAGTGTCGCCCTCGTATAATAACAACACTCGCATTTTAGTTGGGAAATCAGCGTTTATGCGATGTCTGTTTTTTTTTAAATTAAGAGTAATATAGAGAATATCTAGTCTAGCTTTACTGGCTTTCATTCAAATTGTGATATAAGTCAAAATGTTGTTACAGAAAACCTGAAGAAGATATTCCTAAGAGTATTACAGTACAGAATGTAAACAAATTCGGCAGTAGCTCTAGAAAGAGCCAAGTTTTCGAATCCACTAGGCATAATGTGGAGAAAGATGACCTTGATATGACTGATAAAAACAAAAAGATCCACGCCAACCATCAGTAAGTTGGTCATTTTCGGTATACGGAGAAATAAAAGTCAGTGCCATTGTTTTGTATTTTTGACAATAAAAATAAATAAAGCATTAAAACTTGCCCCTTGTTGGTCTGGGACTTCATGGTTCCTATGTGAGACTTATAACAATAAAGTATCTGCCAACTGTGTTACCTTACCTAGCATAACGTAAAATGCGACTAAGTAATGTGATATTGGTTTTGTGATTGATTGATGGGCTAGCCACTTATCATGAAATTGTTCACTGATTAGTTGTCGAAATGTTATGTAAAATACCTTTCGTCAAAAATATTTTAACAACTTAACTACATTGCATGTTGTATTCTATAGTCTCTTTTACATTTTTGTTGCATGCTATGAATACTGACAGTGGACATTGATTTTTATTTTATTTTTTTTTGTCTTTTATTTGCGATTCAATTAAAATTTAGTTTTATTAATGTTATGCTTATATTGGTTAGTTTAAAAAGATTATGTTACAAAAATGTGTAGTTGTTATTTCTTATTTGGCTAGATTCACTGAATTTGCAATTTGACTTGCTTGTAGATGGGAGGCGGAGGGAAAGAGCACGTCACCCAAAGGCGCTAATGCGGGAGGACGGCGCGAAGAAGGTTGGAAGGAGGTGGTGCGCAAGTCCAGCGTACAGACACTTTCCACCGTGGAGCCCGGGTCAGTACTGTATTGCTTTGTAGCAAGGATATATGGAGTATGTACTCCGACAAGTCTATGAGTGAAGAATTGAAGGTGTAGTCGTTGTATTCTATTCTAGTATTAAAAGCTTTATAGGAGGCTATTATGCCTTTCCTATAAAATCGCATGTAAGGAGATTGTATAATCAGACGTTTTCTACCTTGCATATGTACATAGTATATACGAAATAGTTATACCGTCATTCTATCGGAGATGACACGGGCTAACGATTATTTTGCTAAACAGTCTTATGAGACTGAGATGTTGTGATCTCGAACAGTTAAGAAGTCATTGTTGCTTAAGCAATTCCCGTAGTATAATATGTTCTGCATAATAATTTTTATATTTTTGTTTGATACCTTCTGATGCTACTGAATTGGAGAATCGCATTTTCAAATACTGTTTCATCCATGCTTGGTGGTGATAAAAGAAAACATCGTTAAGAAACTTGCATGTTTATGAAATAAATATTTCGAGAACATGTTAAGTTTCCAATGTTAAAACCTTCTTAGAAATGTGAAGTGTCCTGTCCTTAGAAGTGGAGGGAGCATATAAAGGGTAACTTACATTTTATGATGTCGTATATTATTTGATTTTCAATAATGCAGTCAAAACTAATGTCTCTTTAAGTCATCCATAATCAATTTTTTTGTTTTGTATACCACCTTTGTACAATCATCCTTTTTGATATGGGCATATGCTTCAACGAATATAGAAGAAACAGTCCAAAAAGTTAAAACCGAGTAACAAAATAAGAAGACAAACACAAAATCACTAAATTACGCACAGTAAGCTTCCGAAATGGCGGGAGATTGAAATTACGTAGTGGTTTTTTTTAGCGTGGCATTGTATATGAGTTTTTTGCTTACACAAATTTACGTTGACAAAGTAAAAAAAAATCAAGTAATTTAAGGAATATTAAAAATAAAAATTTAATTAAACAAATCCATACGTTAAAAAAATGATTCGATTATTAGACCATTTTGACCGATTATTTGAATATTTTTGCCGATTATTCGCATAACAATGAATTTTAATCATCCAAACACTACGGAAAGGTGCATAGCGGCATATTATTGAAACGACGTCAAGTAAAAAAAGGTGATATTGGATATTTTTAATATCTTGCTTTGTTTGAAAGATTCGAATTTAAATTAGTGATAAAAAACTATACACGATGTAATGAAATATAGATAACTTCATTAGTCTTCGGATTTAGGTAAATGGTTATTTTAAATCATGTAAGTACGCTTGTACAAAGTTATTTCGGAATGATTAATGTGAAACGTCAAAAGGTATTTCTTAGATTTGGTTGACTATAGTAATTTATCTAATACTACAGATGCAAGAAGGTGTCGGTGGGGTCGCACGCAATCTCGCGGGTGATCGGGCGGGCGGGCAGCAACATCAACGCCATCCGCTCCGCCACCGGCGCACACATCGAGGTCGATAAGCAGGGCAAGGGTCAGGGAGAGCGCATCATCACCATCAAGTGAGCACAATTTCGCCTCATGATGTAAAAGAGAAAATAATTCTTAGATACATATGATTTCTATGAATTATATGATGTTATCCCCCTGTTTGCTATTAACATAGAGAAACCCATCCGTCCTATTTTACTAGTCCTGATGCATATGGCATTGCATGCTTATCCTCTCGTCAGTCCAAAACCTTCTAAAGGTTGCAGTCAAAAAGTACACATCTGTCCACAACCATCGAAAGGTTGCTGTTTACTTATAAACTTCAGATTAGAAACAGCCCTAGTAAAAGTATACGTATCTCCCTATAACTGGTACAACATGCAGAGAATTAAACAAAGACGGCAATTAATATCACACACGCTTCATAAATGAACCATAGAAGCTGTGAAATAGTAATACATTTATTCCGTTCAGTTGCTCGTTCTGTGACGCGGTGTCGTGTGTTTACGTGCAAAGTATTAATTGTTGAAAGTGATTTCGGAAGTTAATATTAAAGTTAAACATGAATGGGTAAGTCATAAATACTTTTCCATTATTTAAAACATACTAGATGACGATTTGTACATAAATTGTTCCATTTATCAAACATTGCTTGCTATTTCGACCGCCATGCTGATACCATGTTCGTATTAATTTCAATTGTTTTAAATTAAAAGTACGATTGTGAATGGTAAACATTGTTTTAATATCGTTAACATACTTATTTACAGACATAACAATAATTACAATTGTATAGTTTCAATTTAATATTTCATAAAACTAAAAATAACAAATTGCTTAAATCTCGCGTCCACCTAGCGGTCGTGGACAGACATGGGTCGTAAAGTTATTCACACGAAATCTGCCATCTTAGAGAGCAGGTTGTATAGTATGGATACGATTTTGGGAATGCCCGTGTTGGTATATTTTTACGATAATTTTTGGTGTGGATTTTTATTTGTTTTTCTTATTTGTTTTGTTTTATTTTTTTTTGTCAGTAAATTGTTTTTACTTTTTGTATGTGCATGTCATTATATTTTTTGCACTTGATTGACAAGTGAAACACTCTTTGTTTTCACTCTTAGCCCAAGGTTATCTGGAAGAGATTGCTTTTTGTACGTAGTAGTTTTTATTGCTAAGCAATAAGCCTTAGCTCGTTGCGGTGCTATAGTTGGAATAGCCTCAAAGTACGAAACTGTCACCCATCCAGTTGCAAGCTAACGCGTGCATTGCTCAAGGTGCGCTTACACGAGGGCAATAATTGCTCGGCGACACGAATGGACCGATCTGGAGCAATTAATGGAGCAATTTTAAAGCAATGGAGCAAATTGCGGCAATTATTTCGGCGATATTGCTTCTAATTGCTCCATATATTTCGCTCAGTGTCGCAGATACGAATTGACGAATATCCAATGGGCTTGGAAATTCCTAGCAATTTTGTATATATCTCATTGGCACTTGTTTGTTTTGCGGCTTGCCGTCTTGCTTCCGCGGGGAGAGCGGGAGGTCGGGTCTGTTCGTGACATTCTAGTAAAGTTTTTGAATAATATATCATCTAATTCTTTATACAATGAAAATTGCGGCCTCTTTACCAAAAACGATCGCACCCAGATACGTCCATTCCTTTTCTATCTTTTTTGTTTTTGATTAATAATAAAAAAGCGCTACAAGCCCTGCGCAGCAAGAACAATGTCGTCCATAGCGAGCGAATACTGAAATGCTCGTGTAGGACAGTATTGCCTAGTTGATGAAGTTGCGCCATATCGCTCAATATTGTATTGCGCAGTATTGATGCTTGTTGCCGTTGCCGTAAATTGCTTGAAGTAGTCGTGACGTCATAGTTGACTGGAATTGAACAATTTTAGTTGCCCGTGTAAGCGCACCTTTAACCTTTGTTATGGATCTCGCACGCAAGCTATCACTAGGCTAGGGTCACTTCAAATTAAGTAAATTTAAAAAAAAATCAAAATAACAAAAATAAAAACCTTTATTTTAGCAAAAAAGAATTGTCAAACATTTTTTATAATAACATTCAAATGTTAATTAAAAATATAAAAAAGCAAAGAAAAATAACTAATTTGTATTTCATTTTAATTTTATGTTCATGATTACAATTATTAAAGAAGTCACCACACAGCGTATCCATACTAGCATAGCTGGGTACTACGGCATACTTGGTGCTTTTTGTAGTGAATGTGTAACTATTAGTTGATGATTTCTAACAATAATTTTGTATGAAAGATTTCTTCTTTTGTTTTTAACTTAGGAAATGTTATTAAATTTAGCAATATACATTCACATGTAAATAAATTACAAAATTGTTCGTTACAAATGCAAAATTTGAAAGCATTTTTTTAGGGTCACCTTTTCAAGTGTTTGTTACAACTCGTTCATTTCTTAATAACTAAATAGTTGTAACATTTGAAACTGTTTATATTAAGAACAAAGACCAAACTATAGAATAAGTTAAGATTTAAAGCCCATTGTGCCTCAGGCGTCGTCGATATTGAAGTACAAAATGTGCCTTTTTTTGTGCCTGTTTCGGGTCACCTTAAGTGGCCCACATTATTGTCGAGCTTGTGGTGTGAAAAAACTGTACGTAGAGTTGAGTTTTTTTTATTCATAATTGTAAAGTGTGTTATCGTATAGTAAATGAAGTAAATATTTATTGAAATAATTGCTTAATTTTTTAATGATTACATTTTATATTCAACAAACTGGAAAAAAATCGCTTCTAGCAATTTTACCATCGAATTTATAATATACCAAAAGGGTGAACGTACGCATTTACACATATTCTATTAGCATAATTCTAACAACATATCGTATTATATAGTTCCCATACATAAATATTAAGATATTGCCATTTTAATGACACGCGCCACGTAGGCAATATATCACTCGTTTAGGGTTTGACAGATGCGCCTAAGCGGCTATTTTGGCCCGGACTACTGAGAGGTAATGTGATAAGATAATAAAAAATATAATAAATATAATACATGAAAATAATTTGTATTATCACACAAACATTGATTCTAACTTAGATTTGAACAGAAAACCCGCGTATCCTATTTTCTATTTATGCTTGTACTTTAACTTCATTTAGATGATAATATTGTAATATTTATAGTTTCCAATTCCATTTAAATTAATGAACATCAATTAAGAAAAATTTCATTTAAGCAAATTGATGGCTAATATTTAATAATGCCATAGTTAGAGCCACAAGCAAGTGTGAGTAACGATCCAAGAGCAAGTCGTATCCGACACTATTCCGATGATATCCCGGACGTCAGTCTGAGCGAGATTATAATAGCTCTCCAGCACCTTAAAAACGGCAAGTTCCCTGACGAGGATGGATTTACAGCGGAGCTTCTGAAAACGAATGGGAAACAGATACTAGTCCTTCAGAAGCTTTTCAATTCCGTCCTCCATGGTGGCACTACTCCGGAGGCATGGAGCAGAAGTGTGGTGATCTTGTTCTTTAAGAAAGGCCCTTTTGAGCAATGTCTACGTGCTGTTTTCGAGCGTCATTACGAATCGTCTCGCACGCAGACTCGACGACATACAGCCTCCCGAACAAGCTGGTTTCCGAAAAGGCTTTAGTATCATAGACCACATACATACCCTTCGGCAAATTGTACAGAAGTTCAAAAAGTACAATCTACCTCTTTATCTTGCGTATGTGGACTATATATGTATGGATGTATGTGGAGAAAGAGTTTGATTCCGTCGTAATTTGGGCGGTGCTGCAGTCCTTCAGCGGTGCCAAGTGGACTGTCGGTATATCGAATTGCTGAAGTATTTGTACACGTTTGTACACGAGGTATAAAGTTCTTAGCCCACTTACACGATTCTGCTACAACACCACTCATACCCAATACCGCCCTGAACTAAGGCGACAGTTAGCTGACACCCAGCAGTCCACGCGGCGACAGCTAGCAGGCACCCAGCTGTCCACGCGCCGACCGCTTTCGCTTTTCGCGATAGACACAGTTCGTGGTCAGTTTCCATTAAAGCAACTCGTATTTTTGGTATGTCTCGATTCACAACGCGCGAACTAGCTATTATTGATATTGGACTTGACGATGAAGATAGAAGCTTAAAAACAGACGAAGATTTTGGGTGCATAAAATGCTCAAGGCAGGACGCGCGGCGCGGCGACCGCTAGCAGTCAGCGCGTGGACGTCGCGCAGACCGCTTGCTTGCAACGCGTGCTCAACGAGGCGTCGACTACCGAGCAGTCCTGACAGCGGTAAGCTCGCTGTTAGCAAGCTCTCTGCTAATTTATTTTGCCAATGTAAAATATATTTAAAAAGCAATACTTAAAGCCCATATTTGAATTATATTATTTTTGCCGGGTGGGAGCAGAGTCGTGTAAGTGGGCTAAGACCTTTAGACAGGGTGACGTAATATGTCGAAACTCCTTACTAGTGCATTGTAAGGCGTTTTCAAGCTAATAGACTGGAAAGGATATGGTATTAACGTCAATGGCGAGTACAACACTCACCTTCGATTTGGCGACTATATAGTCCTTACGGCAGGAGCGCTGGAGGACCTAAGCACATTGCTCAATGACCTCAATATTGTCTCCAAACGGATAGGTCTTAAGATGAACAAGTACAAAACAAAAGTCATGTGTAATTTCCATGTCACACCAATGCCGGTGGTTGTTGGGATCTAAGATCGAAGTTGTTGATGAGTATGTTTATCTGGGACAAGGTCTGACTAGGTAAGTCCAACTTCGACCGAGAGTTCAATCGACAGATTTAACTCGGTTTAGCAGTATTCGGGAGATTGCGACACATTTTCTCCTATCTTACCTCAAAATCTGAAAACTAAATTGGTGACTAAACGTGGTCCTTCACTGGCGGCCGTATTAAGAAGCTCAAAGTCGCTTAGCAAGCTATGGAGAGGGTTATGCTCGGAGTTTCTCTGCGTGATAAACTTAGGAATGAGGATATCCGCAGTAGAACCAGAGTAACAGACATAGACATAGCCCAATAGATTAATAAAATGAAGTAGCAATGGGCGGCCACATAGCTCAAAGAACTGATCACCGATGGGGAAAAAAGGTTCTCGAGTGGCAGCTTCGTACTGGCAGGCGAAGTGTAAGGCGACCCCACACTAGATTGTGTGACGACCTGGTAAGACATGCGGGAAATCGATGGATGCATGTGGCTCAGGGCGGTGCTTTTTGGCATTCCTTGGGAGAGGCCTATGTTCAGCAGTGGACTTGTGAAGGGCTGTAATGATGATTTAGTTGATTCGTTTCACTGTCAGTCTTTAAAAGATTTGGCCATATTTCATGCTGGTTGGATGAGTTATTGAGCGCCTAGCCTATACCTCAAAAAACTGCTGTTGCCAACCCACCTGCCAATCGTGGCTGCTATATCAAAAAATTTCCGTATAAGGCAGTCTGTGGGAGAGGCCTATGCTCAGATGTGGACTTTTAATAGGCGTACGCTGTAACCGTACCCGGTATATAATTTAGAATAGTAGATATTTTGAAGTATCATATTCGCGCGAATACTAGTGGAGGTGTGGTGATGCAGCTGTGTGTGTGTGCGCAGGGGCTCCGCGGAAGCGACGAAGCAGGCGGCGAGCCTGATAGCGGCCATGATCCGCGACCCCGATGCCGACATCGCGCTGCTGCTGCCGCGCGCCAAGCTGCCGCCGCCGCCGCCGCAGCCCAAGCCGCCCAAGCAGCCGCCCGCCAAGGTGCACACGCACATACACGACCAACCAACATTCCAACTCACTCATACGTTTCAAACTTAAATTAATATATTATCAATTAGTAAATAAAGTGCATAAAATTATTCATTATTCACATTGAGTTACAATACCTATAGAGTCACAATCTCTAACTGACAATACTCAAAAAATGTCCGAGCGCCGTTCCATATACCTATATATTTTGATATTATATAGTTCAAAATGACATTTGCTCGAATTTAGACGTTAACCTGCTTGTACAATGTTCAAAGTCGCTCGTATGCAATGTCATCATCATTCACTCAAGGGCACGTTATCGCGGCGCCGCGCGGTCGGCGGTGAGTGATTTAGTTTGCTAATAAAATGAAAATTATTGAAATTTAAATGAAAACATGCACTGTGGATACATAAATACGTAAATTTGGTATGATACTTACCTAAAATATGAAACACCATCCTTTTTTCGCACGTGTCTGCTGTTATTTGGGCAGGAAATCACCGAACACTTTGGCATCGCGGACGTTGTACGAGGATTGTGGTCGCCTTACAACTAAACAAAAACTCTGCGCACTTCGCAGCGTGCGCCGAGTTTTGGCGCGGACATTTTATTTGTCTGTTTGTGACTCTATAGGTATTGTAACTCAATGATTATTCAACTACTTTGAGTACTAAACTAAAAAAGACGGCATCGCAAAGCATACTCCTCTGTCAAAGGTACGAGAGTCCGATCATATCCGTTATACAAAACTAGTTGCTCCGCGTTGTACGCCACTATACAAGTGATGATACCGGCAATAGGCCGGCCCTATAGTTTGAAGAACCGACAACTGATTGAGAAAAAAGGTTCTTTAGTGACAGCCTCGTACCGGTTGGCGACGTATAGGGAGACCCCCCACTAAATGGAGTGACGACCTGGTAATACATGCAAGAAGTTGATGCAGCTTGATGCAGGATGCAGGTGACTCAGGAACGTGCTTTGTGGCATTCTTTGGGGGAGGTCTATGTTCAGCTGTGGACTTGTGAAGGGCGGAATGAAAAAAACACTATAGTGCGCGCAATGCGCGCGTAATAATTAAAGATATTAGCGTATTAGAAATTACTTTGATTAATGAGTACTGATATTTTGTCTATAATTAATTATTCGAAAGAGTATTTTGAAACAGAACTCTAATACCATTATAATATTTATTATAAAGAACGAAATTAAAAGTCCATGGAAACTGTAGGTCCTTTATTAGCCTAGCGCACTTTCAGAATATGTTTTGCTGTCCAATATCACTGCGTTCTTTCAATACTTTTTATTTAGACCGGCACTTTTTGTATTTGTAGCCCTCATAAACTCAAACAAAAAACTCCTCATCGATGTTCTACCATATTTAAAATCAATATCAGTTTTCAATTCCATCCAAAGTTTATTAATCGTAGGAATCTCTTTCTTCACGACGTAAAACAAATGAATTAAATGTCTTAAAGCGTCATAATCATATACATATCAAAACCGTCTCAATCATATTTTTTTCCTTCAATTAGAAGATGAAGCTGCTGCTACGTTGCCCTCTTGAGTTACTTGCGTGACGGTGTGTTCAGAAACGCCTAAAACAAAATAAAAGTAATTCATATGCATACATGATATCAATGATACGAGGAAAACTAAAAACGAATAACGAATCCAAAAAATGGGGAATTTTATTGTTATGGCAGACTTAAAAGTTACCTGTCAAATATGCACCGCGGGCTTTAACTTCAGAAAACGGTATTACAGGCCCGTTGTTGTTTCGTTCTTCCTCACAAGCACGTTTGAACTTCAATAAAATGTAGCTGCACAGCATTTTTAATCACTTTCGGTGTAATAATGACGGTTATTTACTGCAAAAACTAATAACAACACGATACCTAACACACTATCTTGACACTCGCCATAAACATTAAACAATAAGATGGTGGCACACGATTCGTTCCGATTTCAGCCGCGCGCAGAGTTATCTTGCGCGCACTCTAAAAATCACTTAACCAATGCTGAACTAATGTGGACTATGATGATTTGTTTATCGATAAAAATTTAGACCTAGTCCTCGCCCTACGTTGCTTACGCATTTAGAGATAGCAGCACCAGGGTATCAACAATGTGTAATTGCAATGAACACAAACACATATGGAGTAGTGTGCGTGTATAGTGAGGTGATTCAATTTTGCTTTTGTAGTGAAGAAGTATACAGTGGTGTGTTTTCCTGGCCTCCCCCTGAAAGTGACATACTTTTTGTTTAGGAATTAACGCGCATTTCCTCTCCAGTTGGTTTAATACTCAAAGTTCAAGTGGAACTAATTCAATTGAGTAGTTTTATTATTAAAATTAAAAATATACACCTTTAACTTTTTCAGCGTTTTGCCATTTATTAAGAGAATTGTCAATTCTCTCCATTTTATTCAGCCATTATCATATTACTTTTTACAGAATAAGGGTGACAAACGAGCATATGTTTAACCTTGATGGTTAGTGAATGCCATGGCTCATAGATATCTATCCTGGTGATCTACCCCTGAGAACTTAAGCAAGGGGAGACACTTTACGTTCCCGTTCTCCATTTTTCTATACTCCCATATACAACTCAACAGCATTGTCCTTCTACGGCCGAGCCGACCTATTTGCATTATAACTATAATATAGCTTAATAATTATAATATGACTAGTGTGTACAAAACACGTTAGCCACTTAGTGTTATAGAGAAATAAGTACAATAGCGTAAGTTTTATTTGTATCGACACCTAAGTGTAAATATTATTTGAAGTACGTGAATGTTAACACAGGCGGGCACAAGCAGCGGCGGCAGCAGTCGCGCCACGCCCACGTCGCGTGCGCCGACCAAAAACGCAGCGCCCGTGCGCGCGCCGCCGCCGCGCCTGCACGCGCACCGTACGTACCGCACGCACACTCGCGCACTCACGTGCTCGCACACACGCACGCCCACGACACATGCACACGCACGCACACACGCAAATACCACGCATGCATACGCACGCGCACACAAACGCGCGTGCGTAGTAAGGACGGAACGTAAATTCAGTAATAATACAGACAGTTCCAATGTTAATCCATCTGAAAAAATCTTTATAATTCGCCACCTTTTTACCGTTTTACGTTTTAAATTAAACCTTTTTATTTGCTGCTCTTCTTCTCAAGCCCATTTACCTTATTCATTTTCTACTAAAATTATTACCACAACCATGTCTATTTAAATAATACTTACAAAACATGCATGCACTTCCTATTTTATCTGATGGGGTATGACAATATAATATTACAACATTGATGTCCAAGCCGTGTCTACCATTTTAAATTCATGTAATGTATTAACTGAATTTCTTTCAAGTTATTTGCCTCTTACGGTCTTCCATAAGTCAATACGACTTACCGATGGTGTAGCTACTTTGAATTGCGACAGAAAAAGTCACTTTTTCCTCTTAAAATTTTACACCCACTCATGTCATCTCCCTCACATATATTCAGTAGCCCCGTTCTAACTGTACTCAATACAGCTAACCCTGTCTCGTCATTAGTCTATACAACAGGAAAACTACTGGCTTTGAGGCTACAGTATTATGTCTCTACAACCATCTTCCTATTTATAACAACCTATTAGAACGCTCTTTCTAATAGAGTAATATGTCTCTTACGTTCGTAAAACCACTACATTGATGATAATTTAAAAGATGTTTTAATTTTCCTTCAAAATGTATCTACAATCAAATCATATAAACACAATCCGATTTATGATACAGCAAAATCTTGTAGTCGTCTTATTTTAACAGCATAAAAATAACTTAACAACTTAAATATCCAGCAATCACAGTTCCTGAGAAACGGGCGGTCGTTTCGAGCGCACCAAGCGTGTTGCCTTCGAGTGCGACAAGCACACCGATCGTGTCGAGCGGCAACACGAGCGCCGTGAAGTCGGGTGCTCTGTCATACACGGGCGCGATTGTAGGCGCGCGCGGACACACGTTCGCCGCCAAGGTCACCGCCGCGCCCGCCGGCAACACCACGCTCAACGATACCAAACCACGCCCTTCGCAGGTAAAAATTTGTCAGTGTTGTCACATATGTGGTGGTTATGAATTCGCATTTTATTGTAGTTTTATATTAAATTTCCGTAATATTCGGCGATATTAGGTATAATGTTCTTGTACTATACGATGGTGACAGATTTTCCTGTAACGTTTAACGAAACCTTTTCAGAAAGGCCACGCTCTTTACTATCTAGAACAAAACTAATTTATACAAAGAATGGTATTACGAAATATATATAAGATTTGGAGAGTAGTTCGTAAAATTACTGGATGATCTTACAGAATACCAGCGTCAAATAGTGTATGCTATGTTTCGTATGGTGAGTAGAAAACCGGAGACCCTTTTTTACTGGGAACGAGGCATCCCATCTAAGTCCTCACGGGTGACAACGCATCTGCATTTTGATTCGTAATCGAGGATAGATGTAGATGTCTATGGGCCACAGAAACCACTTACCATCAGGTGTGATACTTTAACGCCCATCACGCCGAATGGCTTGGTTCACGCTTAACCGATCGTGCGGGGAGATCTGTTCATGATTTTGCCTTGGCATATGTTCTGACACAACTGGTTACTTCGCCTACGCGAATTCCAGATGTGGAGGATCATGCACCTTCCCTGTTGGACCTTCTGCTGACTTCTCACCCGGACGAATATCAGATTTCCGTCGACGCCCCTTTAGGCTCCTCGGACCATTGTCTTGTTCGGAGTGTGGTGCCACTCACGCTGAAATCGCAGTTACATTCTGCAGGCTACCGCCGATAGCTTTTAGTGGTCGAACTCATCGCTGAGACGTCGCTCCACTTTGGCTTGGGAGCACTGGCCTTCATCCATTTCAGAATCGGCTTGATGTCCGGATCTTCCTGCTGTGCATGTTGTAGGCTGTCCTTCCACCCGTTGCTGAGGTGGTCTGTCCTGAGCATCCTCACGGATACCACTTCCTTACTCTCTTGCCTAGTACAATGGTTGCAATCTTCAGGACAAGGTCTTCTTGACAATGCATCTGCGTTGCCGTGAGATTTTCCGCTGCGATGTTCGATCTCAAAGTCGTATTCCTGCAGTAGTTCAATCCACCTCGCAACTATTTAAAGGACAGAACGTTAGAAGTCCGCATTAGCGATGGGCGCATGATAATGGTATTATAATTAATATAAGCAAAACTAAATTTATGTTAATATGTTCGCCATACAATCGACAAAAGCATGCCGACATTGTAATTAAAGGGCATACCTACGATTGTTTCCACAGAAATAACAATGTAAATAACTGTAAATGTCTGAAGTTCGAACAAGTCTCATGCTACAAATACCTAGGACTAACTATAGATACCAGTTTTGTATGGAGTATACATGTTCAGCAAATCTGTAACAAATTACGTAGTGTATTGGGTAAATTGTACCACCTGAAATTTAGGCTAAGCAGAAGTATGTTACATATGCTGTACTATGCGCTTGCGGATACAACTATAGATTACACTATTGGTCACCCGATTGGGATGGGATGTGGCTTTTCTTTGCATCCCAGATCCCATTTCCACAGGGATTCCTACTCTCTAGGCGTAGTCCCAAAATCATGGAAGACTGCTTTCGTCCACCTGATCTCTAAAAAAGGCGACCGCTTAGACCCGTCCAACTGCCGGCCTATCGCCATCACATCCTTGTTCTCCAAAACAATGGAGTCCATTGTCAACTGCCAGCTCATGAGGTACCTTGAGAATCACCAGCTTATTAGTGATCGCCAATACGGTTTTCGCCGTGGTTAATCAGCTGGTGATCTTCTGGTCTACCTAGCTCATAGATGGGGGGAGGCAGTAGAGTCCAAGGGGGAGGCATTATCTTTAAGTTTGGACATTGCGAAGGCCTTCGATCGGATTTGGCACAAAGCGCTTCTTTCGAAGCTCCCTTCCTATGGACTTCCCGAGAAATTGGTTTTATACGTGGTAGAGCCATGCTGCAGTTATATTAGTAGTATAGTTGTAGCACGAATGGGTCGGCTCGACCGGGGAAGGACCACGCTCTCACAGAATACCAGCGTGAAATAGTAGCTTAATGCTGCTGTATTTCGTATGGTGAGTGTAGAGAACCGGAGACCCTTTTTACTGGAAGCGAGCCATTCCATCTTAGTCCTCACGGGTGACAACGCATCTGCATTTTGATTCGTAATCGAGAATAGATGTAGATGTCTATGGGCCACAGCAACCACTTACCATCAGGTGGACTGTGTGCTCGTTTGTCACACAATTCTTATAAAAAGAAAAAAAAAATTGTGCGATTGGATCACCAGCTTTCTTGCAGATTGGAGCATCAAGGTCGTCGTAGACGGTGCAAGCTCCGATTACAAGCCTATTAATACTGGTGTTCCACAAGGCTGCGTGCTATCGCCAACGCTGTTTCTTCTGCACATCAATGATATTGATTCATTGTTATGCAGATGACAGCACTGGTGATGCTCTGTACACCGACCGTGCCAATATTTATCGGGAAAACGTCTCTGAGTACTGGGACAAACTTGTGTATGAAGTCGAGTCTTTGCTGCACAGAGTCTCGGATTGGGGGCGACTAAATCTAGTCCAGTTTAACCCCCAGAAGACACAACCGCTAAAAAGAACCCCTTTGTCGTATCTTCCCAGTTTCAAGGCACTCCCCTTGTTGCCTCAGCGAGTATCGGTATCCTCGGCGTCGACATATCGAGTGACGTGCAGTTTCGTGGTCACTTGGAAGAGAAGGCCAAATTGGCCTCTAAAAAGCTTGGCGTGCTCAGCAGAGCGGGACAGTATTTCATGCCGGAACACCGCCTGCAACTTTACAAGGCGCAGGTTCGGCCGCACATGGAATACTGTTCCCATCTCTGGGCTGGGGCCCCCCAGTACCAGCTCCTTCCACTTGACCGCATCCAGCGCAGAGCGGCTCGAATCGTCGACGACTGAGTGCTTTCCGATCGTCTCGATTCACTGGCGCTGCTAAGAGATGTTGCATCTCTTTGCGTTTTCTATCGCATATACCATGGGGAGTGCTCTGAAGAATTGTTCGGATTAATCCCAGCCGCCAAATTTCGTGAACGCGCTACGCGGCAAACGTCCCGATACCATCCACACCATCTGGATGCTTGACGGTCCACCACTGTATGTTTCACAAGGAGTTTTCTTCCGCGTACGATCTCTCTGTGGAATAGTTTACCACCGGCGGTTTTTCCGGACCAATACGACCTGGGGACCTTCAAGAAAAGAGCTTACTCCTTTCTAAAAGGCCAGCAACGCACCTGCAATTCCCTTGGTGTTGCAGTTGGTCATGGGTGACGGTAGGCACTTAACATCAGGTGAGCCGCATGCTCGTTTGCCCCCTCTTCTATATAAAAAAGGTGGACTGTGTGCTCTTTTGTCACCCTATCCTATATAAAAAATTACGATATCTTGACGTAAGATATTCAATAAAAGGATTCAATGCCCCTTTTTGTCACGTGCGACCGAGTAAACTAAGGAAAATGCAAAAAGAAATGGCTTCCCATCTAAATACGTAAAAAACTGGCTGGTACTAGACTCGAAATGTGAGGTAATCTACCTGTTGAGTCCAATGATGTTTAATTAGGTAATGATTTTAAAATTTCAGGCTTGGCTTTTATATAAAGTAATAGTTACTTATGAAAATTTCAGCTCAGTTATTCTTAATGATTTAAAACACAACCAATGCCAGTTTAACTTGAGAATATTCCTAGAACGATTTATAATTTCATTATACTTCACTTCTGACGTTTTGAAATCGACTTAAATATAACCGAGCTTTTGATTACGTGTTTTTGTGATCAAAATTTACTAAATGAAGAAAATTAATATTTTGACCTTGAATTCGATTATATCTGATAATTTTTTTATAGGATAGGGTGACAAACAAGCACACAGTCCACCTGATGGTAAGTGGTTGCTATGGCCCATAGACATCTACATCTATCCCCGATTACAAATCAAAATGCAGATGCATTGTCACCCGTGAGGACTAAGATGTAATGCCTCGTTTCCAGTAAAAAGGGTTCTCCGGTTCTCTACACTCACTATACGAAACACAGCAGCATTAAGCTACTATTTTACGCTGGTATTCTGTGAGAGCGTTGTTCTTCCCCGGTCGAGCTGACCCATTCGTGCTACAGTTATGCTACTGATATAACTGCAGCTTGGTTCTACCACGTTTAAGAAGTTCAAATATTTTATATAAATATGCATAAAATTAATGATTTTGGTGCTAAAAGTTATTGGGCAATGTAACACTTTCATAACTAAATCCCCGAAAATGTACAAAATTTGTCGTTAAAGAAGGTTAAATGTTTTATTAAGGAAAAATTGTACTAAAAAGGTTACTATAATATATGAGAATACATAAATAAAAATAACCCTTCGGAATGAGGTGTTAGCCACCATGCTGGTTCTATAAAAATTTAAAAAAAGTCCCACTGGGTTTCTTGTTGGTTCTTCCCAGAACAGAGGTTTTTTTTCCGAACCAGTGGTAAATAAAAAAATGACTCAATAAGTATTATACAATAATCTATATTTAATAAAAATCATTCATTACATTTCATATCAGTTGCCACACTTAACAGATGGATTGAAAATTTATATAGTTGATATTAGGAAGTTACTTACGATGCCTACGGGATGATATTGTTTAGTGGACAAAATACATCGTCACTACACAATGGCTTGAAGTGGTTTTAAGCAAAATGATTTTGTGTGGCGTAAATAAGACATGTTGATTTTTTCAGGGCGCAGCTGGTGCTACCGGCGCAGCGGGCAGCCCGGGCGGCTGCGGCGCGGGCGGGTCGCCGCTGCGCGCGCGCGCGTCGCCGATGGAGCGCGAGGAGGAGCCGCGCCGCCTCGACCTCAGCCCCGACGCCGGCTGGGTGCCCGACGAGCCCGCGCCAGCCTCCGCCCCCACCTCCGCGTCCGCGCCCGCCACCGCCGCGCTGCACGTCAACACGCAGCCGCAGGTAAAAAAGAAACAGGTTCTGTGTTTGACTATGTATTTATGGTCACCGATTGCTCCGTAGACAGAGAAACCTATAGACTAATGATTAGCGTGGCCTCGAGTGAGAAAGGACGATAACGTAGTTTTAGGTTATACAATAATCTTTATGACTTTTAAACATTTTTAGATAAAATTTTTAATTGTTCTAAGAACTGAACTGAACAAGATTCACCAATCTTAAGCTCACAAAACACTTTTTTCTCACTTTAACCAACTTTTAAACTCCATAGATCGCTACGAACTGTCAAAAAAATCGGCACGGAGAAAGGGACATACAATCACACCGCTCTGTCTCATTTCTACACAAAAGTTACAGCCTATATACGTCCCACTGCTGGGCACAGGCCTCCTCTCATTTCTGAGAGGGTTTTAGGGCAAGGAAGTGTCCGCCGCGCTGGCCCAATGCGTGTTGGCGAACTTCACATGTCTTCGAAATATTTTTTTTCTTATTTCTCAGACATGCAAGTTTCCTGACGATGTTTTCCTTCACCGCCGAGCACGTGGTAAATCAGCACTTAAAATTGCAATTAACAATTTCATTGGTGGCGACGGGGATCGAACCCGGTTTGCTCGCGTATTGTAAAGTTTACAGCGAGCGCTAACCATCTGAGCTACCACGGCTCAAGACGCTTCTACGCAAGACGTATGCATAAATCTTTTTCGTGTGCGAATGCGAAAGAAGGCGTCAATTTGTCTATATGTTTCTCTGTCTACGGATTTCTCTGTCAATTTTGGATCAATTTTAATAGCGATCGTTCTCCTTCTTTCTAACCTCCATGTTACCAACATCAGAATGTGAAATTATTTTATTCTTTTTAGATTATCCACGCAAAAGGGTAAAAAATATTTAACGGAAAGTAAAAGCTGACTTCAAAGAACTTAAAAAAATAAATAAATTCGCATTCTAAATTCAGGACTTTGATTCTTCTATACACTATAAGCATAGCTAGTACCAACATCAGAATATGAAATTATTTTATTCTTTTTAGATTTTTGAAGTCTGTTTTTACTTTTTGTTAAAAGTGATTTTAGTTTGTATGCACATTTGCAATAACGCAGTTTTGTACAAACATACTCGCATGATTTCCGACAACCTTTTTTGTAAAGCGTAAGATGTTATTTATATTTCATTATAAATAATATGCGTAATTTTTAGTCACTAATTTTTCATCGCTGAATATAGATTTCTCATAAGACAGGCGGGTTAGCAACTATACACTTTTTTTATTTGTCCACATGCATATTCCAATAAATGTGACAGCTGTCAAAAAGCATTTATTAAATTAGTTGTGCTAAAGTCATAATCTAACATTGTTATGAATTATGCCCGGTTTACATTGTTCCAGTCCAGTGATTTTGCGAGAATCCAGTCTAGTGCTGGACTGGATCTGTAAGGTCTACATTATTCCAGTTATTTAGCCTTCGCCGCAGTAATCCGCAAAAACAATCAATACGTGTTTATTGATTGTGTTAGCACTGGAATGGCACTGGATTGACCGTCTACATTATCTTTTGAATCCAGTTTTATATAATCACTTTTGAATCCAGTGCGACGAATCCAGTTGCACTGTATTCGTCGCATTGGATTCAAAAGTAGACTGCCAATCCAGTTATTGGACTGGAATGCTAACTGGATTCAGTGCATTCCAGTGCAGGTTTACATTTTTCCAGTAAGCAATCCAGCGCTGGATTCGATCACTCAACTGGAATAATGTAAACCGGGCATAAGAAATACGTCACAATGTTTGTTATTGGTGAAAAAATGTGATAGAATGCAAGTTGTAACGCAAAGTCGTGTGTGCAGGGCGGCGCGAGCGGCGGAGGCGGCGGCAGCGCTCAGGAGTACTCGCTGTTCAAGGACCTGTCGGCGGGCGCGGCCGCCATGTGGGGCGCCGGAGACGCGCACCACAACGTCGACCCGCCTCCGCCACAGGTACTGTTATCCTAATATTTCATATCGATATTTTTATCCACTCAAAACGGTCCTAAACCACCTGCGTTTACCAGTATGAGGCGTCACCAGTACGAAGCAAGCTATATTCCTATTGCCACTTTAGCTTACTGACCTGTTAGGCTATGTCGACTATTCTAAAAGATAGCCCCTGAAAATTTTCTTAATAAGCCAAACCAGTCAAACTAGCTAGTCAGCCTGCCGATTATATCTGTGAAGTGGCAGTGTCGTAGAGAATCATTACATTCATCATCAGCATCATTACAGCCCTTCACAAGTCCATTGCTGAACATAGGCCTCCCCCAAGGAATACCACAAAGCATGGTCCTAAGCCCTCTGCACCCATTGACTTCCTGCGTGTCTTACCAGGTCGTCACTCCATCTAGTGGGGAGTCGGCCCTACACTTCGCCTACTGGTACAAGGCTGCCACTCGAGAACCTATTTTTCCCAACGGTTGCCGGTTCTTCGAGCTATATGGCCGGCCCATTGCCACTTCAGCTTATTAATCTGTTAGACTATGTCGGTCACTCTGGTTCTACTGCGTATATCCTCATTTCTAAGTTTATCACGCAGAGAAACACCGAGCATAGCCTCTCCATAGCTCGTTGAGCTACCTTGAGCGCCCTCATACCAGTGAAGCCAGCAGTGAAGGACCACGTCTCAGATCCTCAGATCCGTAAGTCACCACTGGTAACACGCACTGGTTGTACAATCTAGTTTTCAGGTTTTGAGGTATACCTGACGAGAAAATGTGTCGTAATTTCCCGAACGCTGCCCAGCCGAGTTGAAACCGTCGATTATATACTCCCGATGTTTTAATATGCTATACTAATGGAATATTGGGTTTGTGTTGTATTGGCAATGGGGTAGCCATTAATTTAATGTAATTTCCCGAAAGCTGCCCCAGCCAAGTGCAATCCGTCGATTAACCTTTTGGTCGAAGTTTGACTTGCCTAGTTGGACTATTTGTCCCAGGTAAACGTACTTGTCAACAACTTCGAGCATAGTGCTCCCAACAACTACCGACATAGGTGTGACATGGACAGCAAACATGGTTAATTCTAATTTTAAGTGCTGATTTACGAACGTGCTCGGTGGTGAAGGTAAACATCGTGAGGAAACCTGCATGTCTGAGAAATAGAAAAAAAAACATTTTTCTTAAACATGTGAAGTTCGTCAACACGCATTGACAGCGCGGCCTGTGCCCAGTAGTAAGTTAGAGGAGTAACACCGGCCTTTGAAAAAGTAGTTTCAAAAAAGGCGGCAGTGAACTTTAAATAGACTATTATAAATTAATAAATGACGGGATATCTTAAAGGAGCAGGTTGTTATATCGTTATTGTATATGATACGTTAGCAATATGTACATATAGCAGTTCTTACATTAACAGTATAATTATAGGTTACTTTTTTTTAAAAACAATGAAGTATTAGTAGTGTTAAC
The DNA here is from genome assembly GCA_036936625.1 of Parnassius smintheus behrii. NCBI lineage: Eukaryota > Metazoa > Arthropoda > Insecta > Lepidoptera > Papilionidae > Parnassius > Parnassius smintheus. The sequence goes on along the minus strand of JAUPFT010000014.1, from coordinate 25,846,166 downwards.
AGCCCATTGCTGGTGTTTTTTTCTTTTGAATAAGAAAAGATAATATGAGGATATAGTGTTGATGTGGTGAGTATGCATGCGGTCAGGTGGACGCGAGCAAGGCGCCGGGGTACCGCGGCGGCGGCGCGGGCGCGGGCGGCTGCTCGCCGTGCTCGCGCGCCTCTTCGCACGGTTCCACGCCGCCGCCCGCCTACGCGCCATCCGCCCAGCCCGCCTATCACGCGCCGCTGCCCATCGGCCCGCCGCCGCACCATCAGCACGCGCACCAGCAGCAGCACCCGCAGCACGCGCCGCAGCACCAGCCGCAGCACACGCAGCACGCGCAGCAACACCAACAGCACCAGCAGTACCAACAGCACCAACAACAGCATCAACCACAGCACCCGCCCGCATCGCTCGGTCAGTGGCGTTCTCACGAACAATGTAGTTTGTAAAAATGTAGTGTATATTATTAAAAATTAAATTGTTCGATGATTTAGATTCATAGAAAGAATGAATAGGAAAACAGGGACAAAACCAATTTATGTTGGAGAATTGAGTGGCAGAGTCTGCTGGGAACACTAAGTGAATGTCAGTCGACCAAATTGGCGATATTTATGAAGATGTGATAAATTAAATGTAAAGGAACTGACAGATGTGTTTTACGTCTATATTAAATAAAAATCTTGATCTTGAACAGACGTGGGAGTTTATTAGATTATGTTATGGTTACACAAAGCCTTTTTCCAAAAAAAATAATCTAATGATTAATAATATTTTATTTTTTTTACTTTAGGCAATACTGTCAATGCTATGGACTTGAGCGGGCTTTCCCGGAATGGACCTATCTATCAACAAGACAATTCACGAAATGGACACAATATGATGGTATGTATGCCTCTGAATATTAATTTAATTTGAAAATGTTAGATAAGATAAGATGCTTTATTTATTAGAATATGGTACATTACAGTTGTTAGTAAAGAATTTCGATACTAATTCTGCAGTTCTCGGCGTACAGATATTTAAAAGCAATCTGCAGTAAAAAATGTTAAACCAAACCAGCAAGTCCGTTTGATTATCAAAACTTACGAGGGGTGATCAAAAGTAATGATAATCGGTTACTTCAGGTCCGCATAAAAATCAAAAAAAAAACATAATTTTTGCTTGCTTATTATTATACTCGCTATTATATATTATACTCGCTACGTCAGCCTTAAAAAATCGTATAAATAGATCACGATTTCCGGGAGATACATTCATTTGAATACGAACTGTCAAAGAGATAACATCAACATGGAGAAAAACGAAATTAGAGCTGTCATCAACCTACCTCTGTTTGAAAAAATGTCTTCAAAGACATACACAGTTACTTAGTGGAAACATTGGGGGACTCTACTTCTCCATATTCTATAGTTGCACGCTGGGCCAAGGAGTTTAAACTGGGCAGAACATCCACTGAAGATGAACATCGCGAAGGACGCCCATTCACGTCTCTCACTGAAGACAACGTGAAAAAAGTCGAAGATGTTGTGTTGGTAGATCGAAGAGTGACCATCAGGCATGTAGCTGAGGTCACAGGGATCTCATATGGCAGCTTTCAAAGAATCCTTGCGAACGAGTTGCATATGAAAAAGGTCTCTGCGCGTTGGGTACCCAGAATGTTAACCGACGAGCAAAAGAAAAATTTAGTTGACATTTCGAGGGTCAATCTCGAAAAGTTCCAAGCAGATCAAGAAATTTTTTTGTTCCGTTTTGTGACTATGGACGAGACCTGGATCCACCATTTTGATCCTGAAACGAAACAACAATCGATGACTTGGAAGCGAGCCTTCTCACCGACGCCAAAGAAATTCAAAGTTTCAAGTTCAGCGGGAAAGGTTATGGCATCTGGTTTTTGGGACGCTCAAGGCATAGTTATGGTGGATGTTTGGAAAAGTGAGCCACTATTACGGGCTCTTACTACGCAGACCAAATAAGAAGATTACGGGAGGCCATTAAGGAAAAAAGACGCGGCAAACTGCGAGCTGGAGTGCTGTTTCACCAAGACAACGCACCGGCTCACAAAGCCGCAGTTGCGATGGCTGCCATTCAAGAAACGGGATTCGAACTGCTCCAACACCCTCCCTATTCGCCAGATCTAGCTCCTAGTCACTTCTACTTCTTTCCTCGGCTCAAGAAACGCCTCCGAGGCAAGAAATTCGAAGACGATAGCGATGTAATGGCCGCTGTTGAAGCGTTTTGGGAGGGTCAAGACAAAGAATTTTTTTCAAAGGGGATCCTGGGTTTAGAAAAAAGATGGACTAAATGTATTGATTTGTTAGGAGACTATGTAGAAAAATAAATTATTATTTTAACTTTAATTACCGTGTTTTATTTTCATTATCATTACTTTTGGGTCACCCCTCGTACTCCGATTCATGTATATACTAAATAATTATACAGAAGTGTTGGTTAAAATTATAAATAATATTAGTAACACGACTTAACATTTTAACATTTTTTTTTATAAGTTCTGCATAAACATAGAAACTATAAGTCCAAATCAACATATAACAAAAATGTAGACATTGATAACTTTATGAATAGTGTTCACTACAACTACAGGAATAGGATGGATGTTATTTAGTGTCTAGTCCATGTTCATCTTAAAGCTTTTTTTTTATGTGAAGGCACAATCTCTCTCCAGTATTGTCGGTTGAACCGTCCTATCATACTATGATAGTGAGGTAATAAAGAGTGCACCTGTGCTTGCGCTTACACTAGGGCACTATAATTTTCGGAAATTGGATTGTTCGAGTAGCTGGAAATTGCTAAGTCTGCATGCCGGACGATTTGTAATTACTCTCGATTAGAGATAAAAAAATCTAGTTCTTCAATGGGCGTTATCGCCTCGCAGGAAGAAAAAACCCACCACAATCCTGCTTCATGCCTCCAGAGTAGTATCACTTTGATTGACCAGTTTCTGAAGGATTCCAATTTTAAATACTTGTACTTAAATTACCTGTTTCGTGCTTTTTATTACATAATACACGTGTACAGTGAGTAATTAGGTTGTTGTTTGCAGCCGGTATCGATGTCGGGGAACGTGGGTATGAGCGGCGCAGCGCTGGGGCTGGGCTACGTGGGCGTGGAGAACGTTTCGCGGCTCAACCCGCGCGCGCCGGACTTCGCGCAGCGCCACCCGCTGCTGCAGCACAAGCACAGCGCTCAGGTGCGTGCGCCGCTGCTGTCTAATGTTTAGCTGCCGATGAGAGAGACTATAGGCCGTCAACGTCGTGCAGTCCGCGCCCGCGGGGTACAGGGTGCACGGGGACGAGGTAGCACGCAGCTCGTGCACGAGGCCACGCCCACGGCTCCACACGTAGGGACTTCGGATCAAGTTATCTTAAGATTAACATGGATTTATTTAGATTTATTACGAAGTATTGTGTGATGTAGTGATGAATTCGATATAATATTAAATCACTTTATATTATAAAAAAGTCCCCCGCCGCGTCTGTCTGTACGATAAACTCAAAAACTACTGAACGGATTGTCATGCGGTTTTCTCCTCCAATAGACGGAGTGATTCATGAGGAAGCTTTTAATATACTTAGGTATCATCCCCGCAGGTTCTTGCAGCCCGCGCACTGCGTAAATACATAATACATGTATACGTTATACAAAATTTCTTTTGATTGTCGTTCAATCGGTTTGCTCATCTTCGGATCGTAATCTCGTGTGCGCCAAGTACACAAGTAACCGTTGCAAGCGACCACCGGCGGCTGGCGCTCCGGAACACGCGGCGTGCTCGCTCGCCTTCCCGCATACCGCTCGCTTCCCCTTTGAGAACGTTTCACCTCGTCCTTGCCAACTCCTGTAACCCCGCGGGCGCGGACTGCACGAAGTTGACAGCGTATAGGCGCTCTTTGGATCACTTAAATTACGTCGTCTAGCTTACCCTGTATTGTGGATTTTGAAGTGGTTGTGTCAGAATATCCAATATTCCATATCGTCCTGTATGTGTCGTAAAATGCCACAGAGGGAACAAACCGGGTGCTGGATAGCAGCGTTTTCTTAATAACAATTACAAATTAAAAAAAAAGGTGGAAAGTGATAAATACTCCCCATGAGGCAATCTATGTAGCAGGCTTATGTTTAGCAGTGGACTTTTATATGCTGTTTATGGATGGAAAGTCATAACCTATAATACTTGCTAGGAAAAGTTTCTTTTTATATATTTTTGAGGGAGTTATGGCGTAATTAATCCGCCGCACTTCTCTTATGCTTGTGAGCGTACTTTACATGTCTTTGGAAATGTTTGATTAATTTAGACATGCTGGTTCCTTACGCTGCTGCTTTACTGATGAGGACGTGGTAAGCCAGAACTTAAAATTGTTTGAAATAGAATGCAGGTTGCGCTCGTGTACTATAGAATTTTATGCCAAGCACTTGGTTTCTGAACTACCGTGACTCTACGTAATGTAACTGAATATACTGTAAACAAAATACTTTATATAAATCCAAAATCAAAATGTGCTAAAGTACATTACGATGAATTTTACTGTAATTATTAATTTGAGAATTATAATGCCACATAAACAACAAACAAAGTACAAACTCATTCCTATAACCCTTTACTAAAAACAATGCTAGTATTTGATGACCTGCTTAGAATGCTTCCAATTCTTTGATATTGATAACCAGCATGTGAACAGCATTCTGGTAAGACATGCTGTTGGCTCAGGACCGTGCTTTATGGCAATCCTTGAAGGAGGTCCATGTATGTAGTGGACTTGTGAAGGGCTGTAATGATGATGATAATGTCTATAGCAATGTATTATAAATAATGATTTATATTATAAACTTAGCAGCTGTTTGCCGGCGGCAATAACGCGGGCAACCTGAGCACACTGCTGATGTCCTACCAACAACCGACACCCAAGCCCATGCAGCACACACCGCAACCCCACCATCCCTACCAGGTAATATTTCAGAAATACGACGCAATACAAAATCTTAAAAATAATAAGTAAAGTGAAGTTGCCTAAATATGTCCCACTGCTGGGTACTGGTAACTTCTCCTTTCAAAAGGGTTTTGGGGCAAAAGTAAAACCGCCATACTGCCCCACTGCAGTACTGACTTTCATGACTGAAATATTTTTATTTCTCATTCATGCCGGTTTTTTTTCAGCCCATGCTCTTCGCGTTCTATAAGATGTATGCTGAACGCTTTATCTAATGCCTTTTTCGTAATATATTATATTATATAAAGTAATTTCAAATAAATTACGCAATTATGTCTCAAGACCACAATTTGTGATATTTGGAGAGGATGAGGGTAATGCTTTAGCACTTTACTTGTAGTAATGGGCTGTGTACTTGTAGTAAAGTTAGGATTCGATAATAGTTTTGATAATTTAATGAAAATCATACATTTCTTATTTTAATATTGACAATACGTGAATTTAGCACATTTAAATAAAGTAAATAAAATAGTTGCTTTCTATGCATACTTTATACCTTCAAAGTAACATCAATTTGTGTTGTTTAGTGGTCTCGCGGTTGTCAATTTACTATCCAGAAATAAATGCAAGTTTAGAAACGACTGAAATGGTTATCATATTGTTTGTTAAATGTGAATTCATGAGTGTGAAGAAAATAATGTTCTTTTTTAAGAGAGGACTAATGCAAAAAGAATATAAAACTTGATAGAGTAAATAAAATAGTTATTTTCTATGCATAGTTTATACCTTCAAAGTAACATCAGTTTGTGTTGTTTAGTTGTGTCGCAGTTGTCAATTTACTATCCAGAAATAAATGAAGTTTAGAAATGGTTGAATTGGTTATCATTTTGCCTGTTAAATTTGAATTCACGAGTGTGAAGAAAATAATGTTCTTTTTTAAGAGACGACTAATGCAAAAAGAATATAAAACTTGATAGAGTAAATAAAATAGTTGTTTTCTATGCATAGAAGGTATAATTTGCATATTTCTATGCATATTATACCTTCAAAGTAACATCAGTTTGTGTTGTTTAGTTGTCTCGCGGTTGTCAATTCACTATCCAGAAACAAATGAAGTTTAGAAACGGCTGAAATGGTTATCAATTTGCCTGTTAAATTGGAATTCACAAGTGTGAAGAAAATTGTGTTCTTTTTTAAGAGACGACTAATGCAAAAAGAATATAAAACTTGATGGAGTAAATAACATTCTGTGCATAAAAGGTATAATATGCATATTTCTATGCATATTATACCTTCAAAATAACATCAGTTTGTGTTGTATAGTTGTCTCGCGGTTGTCATTTTTACTATCCAGAAATAAATGAAGTTTAGAAACGGCTGAAATGGTTATCATTTTGCCTGTTAAATTTGAATTCACGAGTGTGAAGAAAATAGTGTTCTTTTTAAGAGACGACTAATGCAAAAATAATATAAAACTTGATAGAGTAAATAAAATTCTATGCATAAAAGGTATAATATGCATATTTCTATGCATATTATACCTTCAAAATAACATCAGTTTGTGTTGTATAGTTGTCTCTCGGTTGTCAATTTACTATCCAGAAATAAATAAAGTTTAGAAACGGCTGAAATGGTTATCATTTTGCCTGTTAAATTCGAATTCACGAGTGTGAAGAAAATAGTGTTCTTTTTTATGAGACGACTAATGCAAAAAGAATATAAAACTTGAAATGCTTTTGTGTGAGAAGTAGTTTAGTAGTCATATTTAGTATAGTTTCGCCATATCCGTCCGTCCGTTCATTCACGGGTTTTACTCAGAGACCCTAGGTCAGGTATGGCGAACCAATGGCACATGTGCCATCTATGGCTCGCGTGTCATCGATGGCTCGCGTGCTATCGATGGCATGCGACACAAAATTTTGGGCACGCCACCGGTCACAAAATTCACTATGAAGTATTTATATTACGAACGAACACAAGTGATCGCATGCCACGGAGTGTTCGGGCGCGGTGCGCGGCGGGCGGGAAGCGTTCGTTTTGTTGTTGTAGTTACATCATGGACTACTATTGCTAATGACCCTTAGTTCGTTACATCATCTTCATCATTCAACTACCCTTCACAAGTTCACGCCTCCCCCAAAGTTGCACAGTTCGTTTACTCATAGCATAATATTCAATTTCGGTAACACAACTGTATTTAAAAGTTTATTTTTTTACGATTTTACAACCACAATATAAGTTATTTGTCATCTAAACTGCAACAACAGGAGTGACACCTATGTTACTTTAATTTGAATGACGCATATAACTGAAACATTTTGCAAGTATAATAATAAATATCTCAACTCAAAACTCTTTATTTTTTTTTAGTAAAAGAGTTATGAGTTGATAGTATTTAGTATTATTATTTTCGACTTATGTATCTATTATATATACTGTAAACTATCATCACGAAGTCAAAATTATTTTATGGCATGTCTATGAGCACATTAAACATTTCGTCGATAGGTGCTACAAATCTGTAATTTGACACAGTTATAGATATTATTCAAGGCCACAAAAATGTTGTATACATTAAAAAAACTATTATTTTGGGTACCTCCCATACAGGCAAATGGAGAACGATTTTTTTTTACCATCCCATTGTGTGGGGTATCGTTGGACAGGTCTTTCAAAAATACTGGGGGTATGAAAGAACTTCTTTTCAATCAAGGTTTTTGGTTTTTTGCTAGTTATTTCCAAGACAAAGATTTTTTTCCGAACCAGTAGTAATGCAATTAAAAAAATGAGTGAAGCCTATCCTATTAGTCTTTTTGTTAGAGCTGCTATATCTGGAATTTGGATATATACGGGTAATTGTTGTTTCTTGTTATGAATTTCTACATTTAGCAGATAATTCTTTTTAAAATAAAGAAATATTACTGTTTATTACAATGGCGAATTTGAAACGACAACTTCCTAAGTTCGTAATTCATACCTTTAAGGCTAAAGTCACTTATGAGTTCACAAAGTTATAGTTCTCGATCGTATTGGTTTTTAAATGGTTAAATAAATATTATATTACCTGATTGTGCAGTCGCTGCTGGATCGCGGCGTGGGAGTGGGAGTGGGAGTCGGCGTGAACGTAAGCTCGCCCGGCGGTGGTGGCGGTGGTACCAGTGGCGGCGGTGGCAGCGGGTGCGGGTGGGGCGAGGAGGAGGAGCGCAAGCCGCGGCCCATCGGCACCGAGCGCGCCTGGAAGCTGACCGGCGGCGACGACTGGCCGCACGCGCACCTGCACCACCAGCTGCCCGACCACGACCGCTACCAGGTGCGCCACGATTATAATTATAATTTGTAACTTTGACTGCCATTTATTAAATTTAAGTTAATTCTGTCGCATCCGAAGCTGGAAGCTTCAGGAAGCGGATATTAGGGACAAATATCACACGAGGGTAGCCGAAAAGCTTGACACCATCGATGGCAGGAAAGAATGTGTGGAGAGAACATGGCAGAACCTTAGGGTTGGAATGGTAAGTGCAGCGGAAGAACTATGTGGAACGACAAAAAGAGGTAGTAGTAAAAGAAGAGATGCGTGGTGGAATGATGAAGTGAGAGAAGCTGTAAAAAAGAAGAAAAAAGCATGGTTAGACTACTTGGCCTCTAGTAACGATAAGCATATGAGAGAGAAGATGAAAGAAAGATATAAGCTGCAGAAAGTTCATGCGAAAACATTGATTGAGGAAGTACGTGAAAGGTGTAGAATAGAAGCGGACGAGAGGTTGTCGCACAACTTTAAGGAAAACTCCAAACTCTTCTGGAAAGAGGTTGGAAGGTCCCGGAGTGGTGCGACAGCCTTAAGAATGAACAAAGCGCTTTCGAGAACCAATGACGTCCTCTCAGAAAAATCGGACGTCATGCAGCGATGGAGTGAATTTTATAGAGAAATGTATGCGTGTCATGATCTTAGTGAAGGATCCGGGGTGACGCCGTAACTGGCACGCCAGACACGGACCTCGATGACACTGAGGTCATTAGCATGAAAGAGATTGAACGTGCGATTCGAAGTTTGAAATGTGGTAAGGCTGCGGGATTAGACAGAGTTACTGCTGAAATGGTCAAGTACGGTGGGCCTCGCGTCTGGGACAGCTTTCATCTGCTGTGCAAATTGTGCTGGCGGACGGGAGATGTCCCGGATGATTGGCGATCCGCGGTCATTGTGCCTTTATATAAAGGTAAAGGTTCACATTTTGACTGCGGATGCTATCGGGCGATCAGCTTGACCAGTTTAGCAAGTAAAGTTTACTCGAAGGTTTTGACACGTAGGATGCAAGAGAAATCGGAAAGATTCTTATGGGAGGCACAATGCGGATTTAGACCTGAAGAGGATGCACGGATCAAATGTTTTCTCTCCGTATGATCACGGAGAAGCTTCTGAGTGTTAACCAGAGGATTTTCTGTGCTTTTGTGGATCTGGAGAAAGCATTTGATAAGGTTTAAGGAAGAAAATGTGGGAACTGTTGCCGGGATATGGTGTGGATGGTCGATTGTTAAGGGCTATGCAGTCACTTTACTATGACTGTAAAGCCTGTGTGCGGGTAGGGCATGACCTGTCACCCATGTTTAGCGTCCAAGCGGGCGTAAAACAGGGTTGTCATGTCTTCCTGGCTGTTCATACTGTATCTCGACAGCTGTTTACAGAAGCTGAAAAATAGCTGTTTGGGTGTGAATTGGGTGACATAAAGGTTAATTGTCTGCTGTATGCTGATGATGCAGTGCTTATTGCACCATCAGAAGCAGAACTGCAGGCATTAGTCACGTGTATGAAAGAGGAATGTGAAATTAAAGGTCTCCGTTTGAATGCTAATAAAACTAAGGTTCTGGTATTTGAAAAGGACGAAGAGAGAATGAAATGTGAAATATGGGTAAATCAGGAATGTCTAGAACACGTAAATGAAATTGTATACTTGGGGAGTGCTTTCAGCCGGGATGGAAGATGTGATTTAGATGTGGATAGGCGTGTCGCTGCCGGAAACAAAGTCAATAGTGCCCTGAATGCATTAGTCAAAAGGCAAGGCGTGGTGAAGAGTGCACGCCTTGCAATACATAACGCAGTGTTGGTACCGACTTTGTTATATGGCAGCGAAACCTGGGTATGCCAGAAGAAGCATAAAAGCAAGTTGAATGCAGTGGAGATGCGATCTCTTCGTAAAATGTGTGGCGTTACCATAGCCGACCGAAAGCGAAACGAAGAGATTCGCAATATGGCAGGATTGAAAGATGACCTTATCACAAAAATTGATAGGGGCGTACTCCAATGGTTTGGGCACGTTGAACGAATGAGTGAAGACCGAATGGTGAAGAAAATATATAGAGCGAAAGTAAATATTAAAAGGTGTCGAGGTAGACCGAGACTAACTTTCGAAGACCATGTGAGCAAATTGCTCGAAGAGGGGAGGGTCAAGAGTACTCGGATACCTAGACGTGCATGTATGAAGAAGTTAATGAACCTAAAAGAAGCGAAAGAGGTATGTAAGGATCGTGACACTTGGCGATCTGTTCTCTCTGGCTACCCCGTTAGGGATTGTGCGAAGTAAGTAAGTAAGTTAATTCTTCTTTCTTTCCAAACACGTGATCTCCGCACTAGGACCAACATCACATTACTAAATTAGTATTTGTTTCTTTGGTTTACTGTTAAAATAAAGTTATCTATTGGTTTCAATATCTGATCATGTATATATATTTTTAGTATGGTTTTATATTTAGCGTATTGTGTTAGTGAAAGTATTGTATGATGTGGCAGGGTGTGAGCGGCATGGGCGGTGTGGGCGTGGGCGTGGGCGTGGGCGGAGCGGGCGCGCTGGAGGGCGCGTACGGCGGCGCCACGGCGGCCGCGCTGTCGCTGATGCACGCGCTGCCGCTGCACTACCTGCCGGCCGAACCGCACTGGGAGCCGCACGCGCCGCTCGCGCCGCACGCGCCGCCGCTGCCGCACCCGCACCACGCCGCGGACAAGCAGGTACCAGTAGCCTCCACACCGATACAAACCGTACCTAACGTAAGCTGCACGCTAGCCGGAACTCACTGAACGCTAATTTGTCAGCACCGTACGCGCCGCATTTTATCAAATGCGGTAGGTATCCGAATATTGAAGGACGCATGCTGATGACGTCATATAATGCGGCGCGTTCTGTGCGTGCTGATACTCAATGTTCTCTAATGTTTCCAACTTTGTGGATTTTCTACTAAAACTGGTGGTTTCGACTATCGTTTCGAAATATATTTTTACCTTAATTTCATTATCTAGCATTAGTAGTCGATACACTTTGAGTGTGTGAGAGAGAGCGACAAAATAATTTAAATACTATAAAAAAATTGATAATAAATTTTAATTCAAATCCCAATTATACCTGATGACTTTCTTATCAATAAAAATACTTCAAACATTCAACAAGTCTTACCTCTGATTCAATTAGCCTTATAAATCTTGAGTTTTCCGTACAGAAATATGGTTTTATTATAGTAGCAATTCTCGAAAATTTTCGTATGTTAAATGCAAATATCTGAAAAATCGTTCATCATCTAATAAATCTTTAAACAAAATAAAATATTCTCCATACAACTGCATTTTTAAATTAATATTATGAATCCAAAGTCTTCTTTTCTTTGAACTTTATGTTCTTCCTCTGCCGATAAGCAGGCTATTACACCATTTGTTCCATAGCGATCTGATTGATCAATGTCACTGTACCGTTTCGAACTAATGCTTGGAAAAACTATAAAAGTTGTTGGCAATACAAAACAATTGCGTATACAGCGCGTACGTACAAATGTGCGAGGCCATCCGACCGACCGAAAATGTGGCGCGTACGGTTGGTCAGTGGTTAACTCTTTAATATTTTTGTTGCAATTTTTATAAATCTAATAAATATAAAATATATCTAAGATTAAAAAACAGCTTTTCCTCTATATTTTCCTAACAAATCAACTTCCTCAGCCATGAAATTAATCAAATATTTCACCTCATTCCTGAGTGGTGCCGCCCTAGTGGCAGAAAAAGTTGTAGGTGGCCATTGGCATAGTGACTCGAAGGATAAGCGATCAAGTTTAAGGATTGTTATAAAATTTTACCTTGTAGAGGCCATGTAAAAATATCAACAAATATGTATTTTGTATCGAAACCTATCCAACTGCAGAGAAGTGTAAGACAGGGTGACGTTATATCCCCGAAACTCTTCACCGCTGCGTTGGAAGACGTTTTCAAGCTACTGGACTGGAAAGGATACGGTATTAACATCAATGGCGAGTACATCACTCACCTTCGATTTGCCGACGATATAGTCCTTATGGCAGAATCGCTGGAGGACCTTAGCACTATGCTCAATGACCTCAATGGTGTCTGCCAACGGATAGGTCTTAAGATGAACATGGACGCAACAAAGATTATGTTCAATGTCCATGTCACACCTATGCCGGGAGTTGTGGGGAGCACTATGCTCGAAGTTGTTGACGAGTACGTTTACCTGGGACAAATAGTCCGACTAGGTAAGTCCAACTTCGACCGAGAGGTCAATCGACGGATTCAACTCGGCTGGGCAGCGTTCGGGAAATTACGACACATCTTCTCGTCAGGTATACCTCAATCTCTGAAAACTAAAGTGTACAACCAGAGCGTGTTGCCGGTGATGACTTACGGATCAGAGACGTGGTCCTTCACTGCTGGCCGTATGAGGACGCTCAAGGTCGCTCAGCAAGCTATGGAGAGGGCTATGCTCGAAGTTTCTCTGCGTGATAGACTCAGAAATGAGGATATCCGCAGTAAAACCAGAGTGACCGACATAGCCCAACGGATTAATAAGCTGAAGTGGCAGTGGGCCGGCCATATAGCTCGAAGAACCGATAACCGAAGGGGAAGACAGGTTCTCGAGTGGCCTCGTACCTGTAGGCGTAGTGTAGGGCGACCCCCCACTAGGTGGAGTGACGACCTGGTAAGACATGCAGGAAGTCGATGGATGCAGGTGGCTCAGGACCGTGCTTTGTGGCATTAGGGGGAGGCCTATGTTCAGCAGTGGACTTGTGAAGGGCTGTAATGATGATGATGATGATGTATTTTGTATGTGGTAAAGGTGGTATTAGGGTTGTAGTACGAATGGGTCGGCTCGACAGGAGAAGGACCACGCTCTCACAGAATACCAGCATAAAATAGTAGCTTAATGCTGCTGTGTTTCGTATGGTTAGGAACCGGAAACTCGCTTTACTGGAGTCGGGGCATTCCATCTTAGTCCTCAAGGGTGACAACGCATCTGCGTTTATCTTTGATTCTTAAGAGAGATTAAATGTAGATATCTATTGGCCACAGCATCCACTTACCATCGGGTGGGTGCTTGTTTGTCACCCTTATCCTATAAAAAAATCCACTAACCTATATCAACCTGAGGGTGTCATTAAAGACAACAGATGAAAACTGAAAGGATATAGTGAACGGCAGCCGCATCTTTGATAACAACTGAAAATTATAAAAAACTTCAGTTGCCAACCGTCTGCCAAGCGTGGCAACTAAACTATGGAGAAGGCCTCTGTTCAGCGGTGAACTTTTATAGGCTGTAATAGATGGATGATAATAGAATTTCATCGTACGCGAATAAACAGAGTTAGATCTCAGCTTGCAATAATGGAAAAAATATAAAAATAAAAATAAATTGGTAATTGCAGTTACAGAAACTTTTTTATTCAATGTAGATTATAAACAATACTTTTTTCATTTACTACTGGTTCGCGAAAAAAAAAACCTCTGTACTGGGAAGAACCAGCAAGAAACCCAGCGGGACTAGTTTTTTTTTTTCAAATAATAGCTTATAGTGATGTTTACAATTAACAACACAAGACAAATTAGAAATAGCTTGGTATCAATCACCCTTCCCAGGGGTTATTATCATCCATAAATTCCTTAATATTATAATAGCCCTTTTTATACAAACTTAGTTTAATAAAATTTTTGAACTTTGTGTATGACAAATTTTTAATATTTTCTGGGATGCAGTAATAACATATTACATATGGTATGAATTAAGTAGTTGTCACTGAAAGTTTATTCTGAAATCCATCTTTAATTCTAAATTACCGTGTAATTTGTAAATGTGAATAATGTTTGTTTACCAACAATGCAGTTGAATGTTTGTTGTGTTTCTGTTGCAGCAAGCTTGGAGCAAGTGGACGCACTAAGGCGTTGCGGCGCCGGCCCGCAAGGATTATACGTAACTGTAACCCTTGGAGACGGTGTAGATATTAGTGAGAAAGAATTATATTATACAGATTATCTATATACATAATAGAGAAAATGTCCTATCGAGATGAGAACTAGCTGTACTGTACGATCGACTGAAGTGAACATGATAACGATTCATTATAATGAAACTCGTGAGGGAGCGGGATGTAGTTTTATTTGTTACCGCCGCGGTTACATTTAGACGAATTCTAGTTTGTTAATGTCGGCGTTGCATACGATGTAGACACGCGTCCCGGCGCCTAGTTGCTAGCTCGGAATGTGATTCCAGTGAGCCTGCTGTTTACGTTGCCTTTAGCGGCCGTCGCCGCCGCCTCCTATATACATATTTTACACTATATTATGGCATAATAAGATATTCATTTGGATGATTGATACGTAACCTGACCGAATATTAAACGTGTATTAATAAATTTGCTTGTAAATGAAGATTAAATATCGTATATTGATGCACTGTACCTACTGCTGTTTTTACTACCACCTGATCTTTCATATCGTTATTCTCTGTTTTAATTAGGTCTATCTGGGTAATGTGTATATTTAAATATAAATTATTAAACAGAACTTGCTTTATCTCGAATAAACCGGATGTGCGGTAAATTCTTGGCAAATAAAGCGTTGTCAAAATATATTGAGTTGTTTTTGATGAGGGCCTTACATTTCACACAAACAATTATTAACTGGGGAACTTGTACGTTTATATATCTATACAATATACGTATAAATGAAATTCAACTTTCTGTCTGCAATATTGAAATAACTGGCTTCTATTTAGCTCACAGCGTTATGTAGATGCTATTAAGACAGTTAATTTATGTCTTTTTAAAATGTTTGCCTTACTGTCTGGCTGCCTAACTGTCCATCTGTGGTTAATCTTCGTAGTGACTGAACCGATTGTAATGAAACTACGAACAGGCAGAGAGCAGTTCCAGGGTGCTCTACATTTTAGCTAAATATCTGAAAGGTTTGTATAAAAAACGAAAAATTGATAAACAGTAAAAACTGTCTTTGATTATCTTAAACCTAAATAACGCCACCCAGGAGAATTACGCTCTACTCATTTACCGACAATACCATTATAAATAGGTTAAATATCACAAATTTGTAATTAGGTTGTTGTAATATAAAAGAACTAATCTTTTTATATTAATACACATGAATTAAATAAATTAAAAATAATAAAATTCCAATCAGAAATTGCCAGAACCAAAATACCCATACTGTTGACAAAGTGCATCGTGCAATGTGTGCTGGTACTGCTTTTGTCAACGCGCTTGATGGTGTACTAGTATTGCCACAATAAGAAATTATTGCTACATTTTCCTACCAAAGGGGTAAAAATAAAATGTCAAAAATTCATCCAAACAATAATTTTAACAAGTGTAAAGAAATTCTCCTTACAAGTCAAATAAGGAAAAAGCATTTTGACTGCAATATTTTATGGTAGATAATTACAAATTATTGTAATAAGACAGAATGAATAATATTGATGGGTAAGTATATTATATTTTTAAAAAACATCACCCCCACACTATGTCTGTCTCCTGTATCGTAGAATGCAGTTTACACACGAGCGAACATACAGACCCGAAACAACTATTTGTAGGCCATTCATCACTGTAATTGTTCAGTACGGGATTAGAATCCGCGGCCCCCAGCACTGCAGCTCATTACTAAGCCACTTCAACTCACGGAGCCGTCGATCTCGTCGGAAATTGTATGTGATTATCACTAATCCTTATTACGATGGAGAATAATATTTTTCAATTTAATTCATATAAATAATCAATATAAATAAATTTAATATAATAATTTATTCAATTTTATACCAAGTAAAGGGTGACTGACACCTGATTGTCAATGGATTCTGTAGCTCAATAGACCTATCTGCATTTAAAGTAGAGGTGTTACGGAGGTTCGATTCCGATTGCGAAAGTTCGTTTCTGATAAGTTTTCATCGGAAGTTATATCGGAGGTCGATGTATAGCAGCCGTGGCGGATGCTTTCAGATCGTACGAACAAGTTTGTACTTGTCGCGCGGGGAACCTCCCTGAAATGATTGCTCTTTGTATTTTCCCTTCAATTTCGTCGAAGATATTGGATGCAGTTCATAGTACCGAATTATCAGTTAAGCCGAAGACAGTTTCTTACCGAATATATTTGTAATAAATAATGTAATTTTCACCTCTGCCTTCACCTTCGATTCCGCTTCCGTTTCAGACAAACCAAATTATACCAACTTATAAAAACTAACCAAATTATAAATTTCCTCTCATTATTAATAAGTTCAGATATAACCACTTCCGTAACATCCGTAATGTGAAGCTAAAATTACAAGGGGCGTTCAATGTATTCTCGGTATGGGTATCTTAGAAAAAAGATAAAATTATGAAATAGGGCGCCACCACTGACCTCTATATATACAAGTACGCTGGACTGGCTATACACCGTGACATGATGAAGCGATTTGATTTCCGCCATTTTGGCGCTGACATCAGAAGTGCACGTCCACGGAACTAATACTAGGGATAAGACAGTGTACCAAATTATATCGATAAAAATTCTATACCCTACCTATACCTAAATAAATAGAATGGACTCTATGGATAGATGGACTCTACCCGTAACGTCCATTCTATTTATGTGTCATATTAATATAATTCCATTATCATTCATCATCATTAAAACCCTTCACAAATCCACTGCTGAACATAGGCCTTTCCCATGCCACAAAGCACGGTCCTGAGCTACCTGCATCCATCAACTTCCTGCATGTCTTACCAGGTTTTGACTCCATCTAGTAGGGGAACGTCCTACACTTAACCTGCCAGTACAAGGCTGCCACTCGAGAACATTTTTTCCCCATCGATATTCGGTTCTTCGAGCTATATGGCCGGTCAATTGCCACTTCAGCTTACTAATCCATTGAGCCGATGTCGGTCACTCTAGTTCTGCTGCAGATATCCTCATTCCTAAGTTTCAACACATGAGCATAGCCTTCTTCATAGCATCGTTGAACGACTTCGAGCTTCTTCATACGGCCAGCAGTGAAAGACCTCGTCTCAGATCCATATTTCATCACTGGCAACACGCGTTGGTTGTACAATCTAGTTTTGAGGTATTCCTGACGAGAAGATGTTGTAATCTCCCGAACGCTGCCCAGTCGGACTATTTGTCCCAATAAAAATACTCATCAACAACTTCTGCTATGTGCTCCCGAAAACCACCGGCATAGGTGTGACAGGGACATTACACATGACTTTTGTTTTGTCCATGTTCATCTTAAGACCTATCCGTTGGGATACACTATTGAGGTCATTAAACATAGTGCGTAGGTCCTCCAGCGATTGTGCCATAAGGACTATATTGTCGGCAAATCAAAGGTGAGTGACGTACACGACATTGACGTTAATACCGTATCCTTTCCAGTCCAGTAGGTTGAAAACGTTTTCCAATGCAGCGGTAAAGTACTTCGGGGATATTACGTCACCCTGTCTTACACATCTCTACAGTTGCATTAGTATTGTACTCTGGTTCTGTACTCGGATAGCCATCATAACCCTTAACCATTCAACAAAATAATTATTAAGATTAAACTAAGTACACAAAATAAAAATGAAAACATTATTTCTAGAATAATTTATTGTCAACCGTTCATTTTGTTTTAGTATTATAAAAAACAAATCAGATGCTATAATAACGCCTATTCTAATCAACTACAGGTTTGTCTATTGACAGTAAAATATTTTCTACTATATAAAAAAACGCGCGGTAAAACTTAGTCAAGTTATTGGTTGCACTTGTGCGAAGGTTATACGCATGGTACAGTTAACTGACACTAGATGGCGTGTCTATTATCCTGACTTTTTATTTGAAAGTTATATATCATTCTATTTCAATGATTATATTATCATTCCTAATTATACAATATAACTGTTCCACATTTTTAACGATATTTCCACAATTTTTTCTTCCGTGGCAGCAATGCGCGGGGTATGAGCTAGCAAGATAATATAAAAAATATATAAACTTTGAATTACATAGTTATCAGTTATTTACGTCATAAAATTACAATATTAAAAAAATAACTGAAATTATCAATTACCGAGCCCGATATGTGAATGGAGCCAGGGAAAAACGAGCACTTGGAAGCATCAAGTGGTGGAGCCTCACCAAAGTCGCGAAAAACAGTCGAGTGGGACATCGCCAATCGCCATACCAACACTCCTTTTCCAGCGGTACAGGGAAAGGAATCTCTTCTAACCGTAGCCTACTAACACACATTCAACGTGGCTCGACATCATCAGATGACCCTTCGACACTTGGCTATGGCCCTTGAGTTTAGTGGAAAATGAGGAAAGAAGAAATAAAAAAAACATTAGAAATAATAATCTAATACTTAGTACTTAGTAGTTGGTAGTACTTGGTGCTGGTACTACCAGAAAATATTGCCGGTATACTGTACTTTTTCAAAGTGGTGTAGTTCTCATGTCTAATAAAACAGTCGTCTGTGAAATGTTTGGAACAAATATGATCATTTTGTTTCCGACGCCAATTCACAATATTTATGATTTTAAGCCTGTTGGAAACCTGTTAATTAATAAACATTTGATAATCATCTGTTGGTGACTTTGTTTGGTAACAGATATGGGTAGGAAAGAACATCGATAAGTATTATAGACAAGGAACTCGACAACCCTATTGAATTTTATTGTTTATCAAAACTCCGTAATATACAGCCAAACATGTTGGTATATATGATATTAAGATTAGTAACAAATTTCTAAGTACTTATATTATCAAATAGTTTTAATTTTTCTAATATTTACTACAAATTCACTTACTTGTGAAATGTAAAGTATGTAAAAAAGATAAAATACTTTCGTTTTTTAGTTAAAAAGTTCAAAATATAGACTTATTAAATATGACAATACGAATAAGACAACATACTTTGGCATATTATGTCAATTTTATTTTTCAAGACATCCTTTAGCGGCGCTTCAAATTGGTACAGTCATTTTGTATGGTATAGCCAGCCCAGCGTACTTGTATATATAGAGGTCAGTGGGCGCCACCTACCTGGCTTCCAAAAATGAAGAAAAACTGCCTGGGAAAAAAATTGGCGACAATGATGAAGTGAAGTCGGCAATTTCGGTTTGGTAGGAAAAATAGTTTGATGTTTTATTATATTATACTTCCCCCGTCATTCTGCGAACTATTTGACCTCCTCGTAATATTCCTTTGGAATCTCAAAAAACTGTAGCCATGACTTTACTGGCCGATGGAGTGAATTTGAACTTCCCGGATCAGATGGGTCTAATCCCTTTTTATGCCATTGCATAGACTCCTGTTTAATCTTATGTTAGTTCTTCTTATTCTCGGGGTCGTAGTGGTGAACCCACGTTTCATCTCCCTTAACTATCATATCGAAAACACTTATTCGGTCGTCACCAGACAACTCTAAAAACTCCCTACAACAGTCAACCCATCCGCGCCTGCTTGTGAAGCGCAGTGAGCATTCACACTGGTTTTGTGAGGTTAAGATAAGCATGCAATATGGTGTGACCGGTACCAACGGATAGAGATCATTTCTGATAACATCTTAATTGTTATTTGCATAAGTTTTTTAATAATTTTCACATTTTCTTTTATAGCCGCTGTGATTGGCTCACTCAGGCGGATCTTCGATGCTTTCCCTGCCTATTTTGAATTCACTTGACCACTTCTGTATGGTTAACATTGAAGGAGCAGTCTTGGTAAACGCCAACGCCAAAATTTCTTCATAGATAATTTTTTAAGTTTTCCTTGTTTAGTTAGACATTTGATCACAGCACGATGTTCGTTTTTTTCTATCAAAATTGTCGAGTCAATCATTCCAGTCATCTATAACTGAAGGTTACATAAGAAGTAATGAAGTTATCAAGACGAAATTTTATATTTGTACCCTCAGGTAGTGTCGTTAGCTAATGAATGTTTTTAATTACTCACATTATTAGCAAATCACGCTAATAGCGAGAATACATTGAACGCCTCTCGTAATTATTGGCGATATCCAAGAAAATTATATCTTCACGTACTATGTGAGACAGCCGCATTACAGCCAGGCTTGCCTCATAATTGTTATCAGGAAGACGCTGTTGCCATTCTCCAGTCACATTTTTCCTTTGTCACCTCTTACGACACCCAGGGAGCTATATGGATTAGTGGATATTCTTACACTGCCACTGATTAAAGTATAATTAAATATGTTTTGATATTATTTTATCTTATTACTAACATTGATGCAAGCTTCATAATATATTATTAAAATGGGTAAACTTAGACAATAAACAGATTTAATTTAATTGTGCTAATATATTACGTCGCTATTCAATACGAACTCCTGTCATGCTGCCCCAGTCGAGCGGACGTATTCGTACTGCAGTTATATTACATCTGCAGCGTGCCTTCGTTACATAATACTAGTTAAGTAACCACTTGGTCTAGAGTGCTGTTGTCGCTGCCACAGCGTCTAACGCTGTTTTTTTGTCATTCCCATGGAACAATCATTAAAACTTTGTGATTTTGTAAAGATGCGCAAATGAATTTACCGCTGTGGTATATTTTTCCCAAAATGATGAAAATATAAATGAATGAATGAGATTTTTGATTCGTACGTTACATGGACCAACAATTTAGGAAAAAAAGATAACCCTTTGATTATTTTTGTCACATACAAGGAGAACTTTCTAATTTGGTTATTTAGTTAAAACAACAAAGAAAAAAGCAATATGCGGACTCATTTTGTATGATGATGTCATGTTTAAAATGGTTTAATGGTAAATCGGAACCCCACCCCACTACGTACTAAACCAGCCTTCTATATTATAGCCACATACAAAGACATATGTAAATGATGAAAATACATATAAATGAATTGGGAATAATAAGAGTTGTCGCTGTGGTTAAAGGTGACCTAATAATGACTTGGTTGGTTAGCCTGAAGTCGCCAAATGAAACATATTTTATATTTATATATACCTTTAGTAAAATTTTGCACAAATTTAATATTTTTGTACATATTTTATGGGTAATACCTCATTTTGTATAACCCAGTGTTAAATACTGTAGGGGATTTCCCACCCAATTGATTTCGTTCGTGTTTAGGTTAAGCGGCATGCATTTGTTCATTTCCTTCAGAGAGTTGCTTCATACATTACATACATACATACTCTCTAGCTGGTGATAAATGATGAAATAAAAAAACAACAGCTCCCAACAACAGAAATTCTGACTAGTGCCTGCCGCATTGTGACACATTGCAATCACTCGGGATATACAAAACTTGAAAGTATTCAATCTGAACTGACTGACTGCCTAAACACATACTGATTCAAGATATTAAATCTAGCTGGAACTCAACATATTACGTAAGAATATTTTTCTTATATTACATAATATGAAAAAAATTAGTTTCATTATTTTAAGTCTATAGTTGTTTTGGTTATTATAAATTTATTTTAGACAACTATTCGCCGAACGTCGAAAAATACTAGCTAGCTATTCGATATTCGACGAATATCAAAAAAATGTCGATTAATGCCGAATACCGAATAATAGCGAGTATTACCTTCAAGACTTTTCTTGAAGGTAATACTCGCTATTATTCGGTAAGCTCTTTAGCTTACTCCTTTCTAAAGGGCCGGCAACGCACCCGCAATTTTCATGGTATTGCGGTTGATCATGGGCGGCGGTAGTCACTTAACATCAGGTGAGCCGCATGCTCGTTTGCCCCCTCTTCTATAAAAAAAAATTCGTACATTAACTGAGAATAATTTATAAAAAAACAAAAACTTTTAATATTCAATCTTCCTAGTGAAACTGTAATTGATGAGATTGACCAAGTAAACGAGGTAAGGTGTATAAGCTTGACAAGTCCTTCCCTATGTAAAGATGTAAAAAGTCCATAATGATAAAAACTTCTTCTTTTTGTTTATTATGTGTTATTATACGAAGTCTCAACTGTAATTTAGACGCTTTCCTAGTTTTTATGTCGCAATTGAATCTTAATGTAGACATTGTAGTTTTTACTGAATGTTGGTTAAAAGATGATTCCATAATACCGGAAATAGATACCTTAAACGTCATACTATACTAAACGTTTATTTAACCAGAATGACGGTGTAGTAGCATACGTTAAAAATAACATAAGCGTCACTTCATATGAACCAATAGTTGATGACGGCAATATACTAGTACTGACTGTTGAAACAGACACCACGGTCATCTGTACATATAGATCACCAAGTTTTCGCAATCCAACGAAGTATATCACATCACTTGATAAAATACTTAATGGCATAAATACAAGTATCGTAGTCCTAACTGGAGATGTAAACTTAGATGTTATGCCTTGTGCTATAAAAGTATATTCTGCAGAATATCTTAATATGCTATCTATGCATGGCTTAAAACGATGCGTTTATCTACCAACAAGGATGGAAGCGTGCTTAGATCATTTTATTAAAAAAGTAAAAATAACATCTATTGTTTTTGATAAATTTACTGACCATCACCCTATTTTATTACTTGTTGACAGAGTAAAAATTGGTACAAACAAAACTAAATATTATAAAGAAAAATTGACTTTGACAAGATAGATGTAGGTATGAATGACCTTAACTAGGAAGAATATTACCGAATCGACAACGTCAATGATGCTACAGAGTACATTACAAATATAAAAGATTTAATACAAGCTAATACAATTAGAATAACTCTTTCTAAAAGAAATATGCCATTAAAACCTTGGATAACACCGGGGAGTTGTGAGATCAATAAGAAAGAGGGACAAATTACATAAACAATTAAAAAAGGCTAACACTAATGAAGATTTAGCATCACACTATAGAAAATACAGAAACACATGTAATAACATAATAAAAAAATTAAAAAAGACAGTATTACAAACACGAACTTCACACCAGTACTGGAAACGTTAGAAAGACATGGAAGATAATTAAAGAAATTTGTAATCTAAGCCAATCCAAACAAACAACGACAGAATTATTAACAA
The DNA here is from genome assembly GCA_036936625.1 of Parnassius smintheus behrii. Classification (NCBI taxonomy): domain Eukaryota; kingdom Metazoa; phylum Arthropoda; class Insecta; order Lepidoptera; family Papilionidae; genus Parnassius; species Parnassius smintheus. The sequence goes on along the minus strand of JAUPFT010000014.1, from coordinate 25,822,921 downwards.
TTAACCTTTTGAGCGCCACGCCAAAAACTCACTACCGTGTCCTGTACCCTGTACGCCAAAGCGAAAAGTAAACAAAAATACCTACGAAAAAACAGTGCTGCCAAGAGTTGATATATCGATAACACAAAATAACTTGTTTTTGTTGGTTTTTTATACAATAAATTACTCTTTATAATCGGGTATGTTTTATTTAATCTTGTGCTGTCTTCCATTCTTTATATATGTACTTAGTACATAAATAAAAACAAACAATAACAATAAAATAGTAGTAAACCACAGCACTACTCTTCAATCTCTTCATCGTGATGACGTCACTGTCACGACTGGACGACAACGGCGTAGCTGACCTTTCTTTTTGAAACTTTCTTAGAGATGTAACCGTGTCGCACGTTATGTATCGATTTCAAAGTCGATCTAACCAAAATATACAGACATCAATTCAAAATATTTTATGGCGAGGTGTAGGCCAAGTGAATCACAGAAGAAAAGTCTTACGCTCTTATGACAATGGGGGTTTCATATGTTGCTGATGTTGCTAAATGATTTTGAGATTGAGAAAGAAAATCGCACAACACAAAATGAAAAATTGCTCTTCGTACCTTAAGTAAAGAAAACACATTTATTATTTGTAATTTTATATCATTAAAATAAAAAAGGTAAATAATTATTCACTAATCAACAATTGTATATAGGTAATTATTCGCACTAGGAAAATCAGTCTTATAATATTAAAATCTTGGTCATGGAATAAAAAATCAGTAATTATTATAAAAATCAACAAATGGTACATAATTATCCACCAATCAACAATTGTATATAATTATTCGCACTAGGAAAATCAGTCTTATAATATTAAAATCTTGGTCATGGAATAAAAAATTAACAAATGGTACATAATTATCCACCAATCAACAAATGTATATAATTATTCGCACTAGAAAAATCAGTCTTATAATATTAAAATCTTGGTCATGGAATAAAAAAATCAGTATTTATTACAGAAATCAACAAATGGTACATAATTCTTCACTAATCAATTGTAAGTAATTATTTGCACTAAGTCTAGTCTTAAAATATTAAAATCTTGGTCTTTAACGCAATCAGTATTTAATATAGAAAACAACAATTAAAAATAATTAATAAATTATAGGTAATATTAGTCTTAAAATAATAAAAATCTTATGGAATAATGAAACATAAATGTTTAGCTATCCAAAGCAAATTTTCTAACGTGGTAGAGCCATGCTGCAGTTATATTACGGGAGAGTAGTTGTAGCACGAATGGGTCGGCTCAACCGGGGAAGAACCACGATCTCACGGAATACCGGCGTCAAATTGTAGCTTAATGCTGCTGTGTTTCGTATGGTAAGTGTAGAGAACCGGAGACCCTCTTTACTGGAAACGAGGCATTCCGTCTAAGTCCTCACGGGTGAGAGCGCATCTGCATTTTGATTCGTAATCAAGGATAGATGTAAATGTCTATGGGCCACAGCAACCACTTACCATCAGGTGGACTGTGTGCTCGTTTATTACCCTATGCTATAAAAAAGAAATTAACCGTAAAAAGACTATAAAGTGTATTCCTACCTCATTGAGGTAGAGTTAATCGAAAATGAAAAACTTTGGTTTCACGATAATTTTAAATTTCCGAAAATTCATCATCGTTGACGCTTTCCAAAATCCGAATGAGTTCTGAGGAATCGTTCATGTTGCACTGCACTAATTTTCCCGCGAATCGCTTATGACGTCATCAGCGTGTCGTCTATAATTGACCACGGCGCCCAGTGAACTGATTTTCGATGTCGCGCTAAGGATGCGCTAGAGTTGAGATATTAGATTTGTTATGCGAAGATAGTTTGATAATTTTTTTTTAATTCATGTAGCCAATTATAGTTTTATATTTCTAACCTTTTGTTTTATTTAAATATCAATAATAATAGAAAAAAAATAACACGTTTGAGCTTAATTTTAATTATAAAATAGTTTTCAATTTTATGCCTAACGCATTACAACACTAGCGGTCAAACATAGACGACTTTGGCGTGCTGGACATAGTATTTGCTTAGATAAAAATCCATTTTTTTTAGTTCAATGTTTCTTAGTACTTGTGGCTCTAGGAGAATTGTTTTTTATACTCACATGTTGCTGGGTTATTCTTTTTTGAGGGGTGTAGAATTAAAATACCAGTAATAATTTTCCAATGTCTATATTTCATATTTTTGTGGGCCGGGTTTTTTGTCAACTATAGACGTCGTTGGCGCTCAGGGCCCGCGGGTGCTGGTCACGTATAGACGACTTTGGCGCTCAGAAGGTTAAAGATACTCATAAAGCTTCACTTAATCTAGTAAACACCTATTTCACTACAATTGGTTCACAGCTTGCAAATTATACTCTGAACACCATAGGCAAATCAGTTCCAGAACTTGCTGATAATGTCAAACAGATAGGTCCAACACATTCGATGGCGTTTTTCCTAACAGATTCTGAGGAAGTAAAAACTACCATTAATGAACTTAAATCAAATAGCTCCCCTGGCTGGGACAAAATTACTGTCAATTTCGTTAATAGGTATATCAAATTCTTTGCGCACATATAGCACATCTATATAATACTAGTTTTCAAACAGGGCAATTTCCGTCATCCTTCAAACAGGCTATAGTAATACCAATATACAAATCTGGCAATAAGATCGCTCCTTCAAATTACAGGCCGATTTCGTTGTTACCTACATTTTCAAAAATAATTGAGTAGCTCGTGAATAAAAGATTGACAAAATATTTAGAGCACTACGAATATCTTTTTAGGGCACATCGTTCAACAGAAGACGCAGTTTTACAACTGACTTCAAAAATAACATGTAGACAAAGGTGATAAATGCAAATGTGTTTTCTTAGACTTGCAAAAAGCATTCGATACTGTGTCTATTCCTATACTTCTCGGACGTCTCGAAAATCTAGGTATAAGAGGTATGCCATATGCATGGTTTTGTAACTATCTTATAAACAGAACCCAAATATTACGTGTTGGTGACAAGCTAAGAGATAAAGCCGAATGTAGCTATGGTGTTCCACGAGGCAGCACTCTTGGACCAACACTATTTTTGATGTAAATAAATGAATTGTGTAAAATTAACATCGATAGTGCGGACCTTTTTATGTTTGCGAACGATACTGTAATCCTCTTTCATGGTGCAGACTGGGATACTGTGCAACATTGTGCTAAAAATGGATTACGTGTGGTCACAAAATGGCTGAAAAATAATCTTTTAACCGTAAATGGTACAAAAACAAAATACATCTGTTTTTATAAAACTACATATAATCTCAAGACCACCTGAAAAGGAACCATGGTGCATAAACGTTTTAACTAAAAAACAGAAGGGGTGAATCGAGGCTTCTCTCGATCCGGCCTCCTATTACGCCTACGTTGGGTTCGGTAACAACGTATGTGATCTCCGCAACGGAGTAACACACAAGGGCGATAACCTCTTCCTTTTCAGAAAATAGGTTCAGGCGGGGATTACGGGTCTTCCGAAGTAGTCCCGGTCCCAACGCCTTAATTCTTCGATGTGGAATGTATAATTTTGAGGGACGAATTCCTTGGGAATAAAACAGCAATTATCTTCAAACCGTTCCGTGAGAGAGTAATCACTTTTCCCTATCACTTCCCTACACTTTTTCTTTCTTCTTATTGACTGCTGGTCTTGCCGAACGATTCCCGAACTTTTTTCCCGAACGATTCCCGAATGAATTGCAAGAAAACTCGTTTACTGAGCTACCCCAGAGCTGTACGCGAAAGTGAGTCGCGCCATTCGTGCGCTTGCGCAACTCAATTATATCAATTTGTTCTATCACTCTCTCACGGTTTTCTCAATTAATTTTATTTGTATAAGACATACATTTATACAATTTACTTGTATAGATAGCACAAAAAATATCTATACTACGATATATATTACATTTTCATATCATAAAAAACCTTTTATTTATTTAACAAAATATGCCTATTTTACTCAAATGTTCAAAGTTGGAATTTCTTAAATATTCAATATAGAAAGTTAAAACAATATTTTCCACTTGAAATTATACATATCTTAACCAATATAATAGTTTTATTTACATTTTTCCTATTCATTTCACTATTAAAACACTTTTAAATTTCTTATACAAAACTATCATTATTTCACTTATTCACAGGAATTTTCACATAAAAATAACACAGAATTCACCTCTTTTGCACGTACAATCAATCTGAAATGTTTTGCAAGTCATTTTTACATAAATTGTTGAAATTGCAAATATCTAAATTTCTACATATTTGGCCTCCTAAGTACGTGGCTAGCGTGCGTCTATGATCTCACACTATTTGAACAACTAACTTTGCACGGCTATCGACTATCAGTAAAAATAGAAAGTTTAGTATACACTAATATCAACAATACTAGGTGAATAACTGATTCTACACAATTCTCAAACGTTGAAAACTATTTCTAATCAGATTCTTATCAATTATCATGCTTCTTATCAAACAATATAAGTGAATGTTTTCATAAATCAATCATAGAAAATAGGCATTTGTTTTCATACAAAACATATCAAACTCATATAAGACAATACTTATGCAATTAATTTCCATTAATTCTATTTACTCACAAAGTGATCATCTCGACCGGGGAACAAATCCGGTCTCTAACTTTATTTTAATATTCCTTTAAATTATCATTATTGGAAAGATGATTTCAACCGGGGAACAAATCCCCGGGGAAATATTACTAGGAAAACAATAAACTATTCCGGCCTGGGAGTCGAACCCAAGACCTTCATATCATTAATTCGATATTTCTTTAAGATTCAACTAAGAATTTTCTTATAGGAATATTGTTGCTTGATAATTTGCTTTTTAGAAGCTATTCGTAATCGGTTAACTAATAAATTGAAATATTCTTAGAGGCGCGTCGCCAACACCACCACATAGCTTACCACTATACATACGTACCCGTGTCATACGTCTCAAAAAAAGGAGAGATGTAAATTTACAATATTAGAACGAACATCTACGATAAAATACCTTGGAGTAATCCTCGATGAAAGATTAAATTGGCAACCTCATATAGCAAATGTATCTAAACGAATTCGGAGACTCGCTATAGTATTTAAGAACCTAAGAACTGTAGAGAAAAAAACAAGTCAAGACGCGCGCTCGCGCAAGTTGCTGAGATCGCCGCCGCAACGGGCTAGATTCAACCTTGTTTCAATTACTTAGCACTCACATTCTTTTAACAACATCAAGTAACCTAAGGCTTACAGGTGATGCAACGGCGTGCTGCGGCATCCCTTGGAATGCCGTGACGTGCAGCAGCATCCCGCGGTGTCACGTGAGACGTTTCGGTCAATTTGTGTTGAAAATAAAGAAATTCAGGGCTAAGTTCATTAAAATAACGTCGAAAATCTTTTTTTCACCCGACACGCCGTGTGCCGTCTGTGAGCGCAGTCTCTTAGTGTGAACATATTATTAATGTATCACTATGTAAGAAGCAGCATGTTTATTTTTTACCGACTTCAAAGAGGAGGAGGTATTCAATTCGACTGTCGGTTCTTTTTTATTTCTTTATATGTGTTACCTCATAACCTTTTTCTGGGTGAACCAATTTTGATTATTTTTTTTTTATCTGAAAGCTGCTGCTTCTCGTGTGGTCTCATTTAAATTCATAATAATCTGACCAGTAGTTTTTGAGTTATCTTTAATAATGTGTATTTGACTTCGAGTACATTGATTCGATTGTACAAAATTTTTAATTTTATTTGTTTAGTCAAGCTTTATCAAATGAAATTACAAGAATATCCATATTATATAACCTTAGAATATCCATATTATGGTAATGTGATGGTCATACAAATTGACATTATAAATAATTTACGACCAAAACTATTTACTTCGTAATTTATAAATCGTATACCTTGGAATATATATATATATATATATATATATATATATATATATATATATATATATATATATATATATATATCTATATATATATATATATATATATATATATATATATATATAATATGGAAAAATTTGCCAGCATTTATCTTTCTATCCAACTACAATGTGGATGGCAAGAGTGAATAGCATAGAGTAGAGTAATATATACAGAAATAGAGAGCCATCTCTTAGGATTTTTTGTCACCCAATATGAATAGTGTCGCCGTCTGGTATCATCATATCCCTTGAACTAATCTCAATATCATGTTGACTATAGATAGCTCTATGTAGTTATGTATATACAGCTATCTATACTATAGGCGGTTATATTTATATTTTAAGGGATTAGGGTTCAATTAAAGACGTATTATAGATTTCAGTAATATTAACATTTATTTTTGTAATATATATTTAACATACACGATGTAAAAGCGTCTATTCCGCAAAATACAACACCAAACCAAATTACATATGTCCACCGGGTTACCGGAATGATAAATGAAAGCGTCTATTTCGCACAACACTACACAAACATACAATGTGGTTCCAGCATGAAAATCTAAACAGACAACAAGAAACAGGGGGCTAATCCCAACTCGACCAAACTTATTGTAGCAACAATCGAAAATCACTTATAAACTATAATAGGGCAACAACTTGCTCAGACGCCGGTAGCCATTATGTCATATTGTCATAATATAAAGTTGTTACTCGCCAGTTCGAGAATAAATAACCAGAATTGGTGTAGTCGCCATCTAGCGCACCTTTTAGAATTTAACGTTCGAAAGTTTATGCGGATATCGTACAAGATGGCATTAGTGTCTTTGCAAATTATTAAACCCCAACCTAAAGTATGGAAGTGTATCCCCCCCCCCCCCCTGGTGAATAGGATTGTGTTTAGCTAAATTAGTGCGCTTTACCATCTTCGGCTGCATTTCCACCTACCATTAGTTCAGCACTGGCTTATAAATTATAATAGTTAAAACTTTTTTTCATCTAAAAAGAAAAAAAAAACTGTTATTAGTGTAGTGTTAAACATATATTACGTACCTATATTTATTTCTTACAAAATGCAAAAATTTATAATAAAAAAAACAATATTTACGTCTTAATCTATCTATAGATGCAATTTTCTCCGCCTTAACAAAGGAATATCATAAATGCTTTGGAAAAAAGAAGGCTGATCACATAGAACGCAACAACTGCATTATAATATATTCTACAACTCGGAGTGGCGCGCAAGGATTTTGCTCTCTAGATCTGCGTGCATCTTCTCGACCTTCCTGGCGTGCTTCTTGATCTGCTGCTGCTGCTCCGCGAACATATCCATCTTGTCACCCGCCGCAGCCACCTGACACATCAACATACACATACTTTCATTTCTAACGCAAATTGTTGTACATACAAAATTATTTTGTAATTAACAGAACGACTGCTTTGTACCGTGTACCGTAGTAAGGGAATTCATCATTCAATTTCGTCCCGTAGATGTCATAAGAGGCGACTATGGAAAATGCCATAGATTATAGCTGTGAACGAATGGCAGCAATAATATTTGGTCAAACTCACCATGGCTATTATTATACAGTTTCCATGATCGAAGTGACGGTTTTATTAAATCGATTGTTTACTGGTATGGGTTAAAATGATCGAATAATTTAGATTTTTAATATTTCGTAATATAATTTTCAAAAATTTTCGTAAAATAACTTTGTCGACCAAATTGGCGTTAAAAATGGGTCAAATCAAGATTACCCTTAACTGATGTATGCGTCACGATCGTGCTAAATGGAAGTCTGTAGTCTCTGCCTACCCCTCTGGGGACAGGCGTGAGGGTTTATGTAATTTTGAAAATATTTTTTTATTCTTATATCATAATCATTATTACAGCCCTTCACAAGTCCACTGCTGAACGTAGGCCTCCCCAAGTAATGCCACAAAGCACGTTCCTGAGCCAATTGCATCCATCTACTTCCTGCATGACTTACCAGGTCATCATATAAAAAATATTGATGGATGTGTACAGTCAATCGGGGGTAACTTTGACAGATCATCAGTCTATTTTTGCATATAACTTTTACTATGTTAAATATGAGACAAAATAGTGTACTTAATATGTGCTCTCAGGTTCGTTTTCATACTCTCAAATTATTTAACATCTATAAAATTCATACAATACATCAAAAACGGACAATTTTGTTGTGTGTCAAAGTTATAACCCCTATATGGATAACTTTGACACAGATGAGATTTGTCGTAGGAACCATAATTTTCAAACATTTTATAGCTTCAGGGTAACATTAGTTTAAGTTTTTTACAAATTTCAGATGCAGTGGAGATACACAAGTCAATAAAACCATAAAATTGTAGCACTATCTTTATTTAAACTCTTTGGCATTCAAATTCCTCTTTGAAAGTTTACCACTGCAAAAAGAAAACAGTTGTGTATGGTACTTTAAAATAAGTTTTTCAAGTTAACTTCGTTTGACAGCTACTTTTTTTCTGGAGAGTTCGTCAACGAAGTTTGTTAAGTACATGAATTACATTATACATGAATTGTATAAATTCAATGTTATGCACTTAATGTTGTTCACGTAGAAAATAAAAGAGTATTTTGCGATTTGACAGTCAATCGGGGTAACTTTGACAAAGTTACTCCGATTGACTGTACCGTAAATTGGAGTGAATAGAAAATTGCGGGGTGGATAGAAACAAATCCGGTTATTTGATAAAGTTGTCCCTGGGTTTATCACGATTTTCAAAATAAAGGGAAAATGTTAGCATATGATAAAACAGTAGAAATAGTTGTCCCTAGGTTTTTCACGATTTTCAAAATAAAGGAAAAATGTTAGCATATAATAAAACAGTAGAAATAGTTGTCCCTAGGTTTATCACGATTTTCAAAATAAAGGGAAAATGTTAGCATATAATAAAACAGTAGAAATAGTTGTCCCTAGGTTTATCACGATTTTCAAAATAAAGGGAAAATGTTAGCATATAATAAAACAGTAGAAATAGCTGTCCCTAGGTTTTTCACGATTTTCAAAATAAAGGAAAAATGTTAACATATAATAAAACAGTAGAAATAGTTGTCCCTAGGTTTATCACGATTTTCAAAATAAAGGGAAAATATTAGCATATAATAAAACAGTAGAAATAGTTGTCCCTAGGTTTTTCACGATTTTCAAAATAAAGGAAAAATGTTAGCATATAATAAAACAGTAGAAATAGCTGTCCCTAGGTTTTTCACGATTTTCAAAATAAAGGAAAAATGTTAGCATATAATAAAACAGTAGAAATAAACACATTTTCCCAATATGTAGAAAAACCTACAGATAGTCAAATAACCAAGGCAAATCCTCTACAAGGAGAATGGCCCATGCCCAGTAGTGAACTTTAACGAGCTGGTGAAAAATTAGACACAGAAGAACAGAAGACAGGTCCTATTTAACTAACATCTGTAGTGTACATTAACCATTAACATGCCACAAACGCATTCCCGTGTCCTGTACGCCAAAGCACAACGTAAACAAAAATACCTACGAAAAAATTGTGTTGCCAAGAATTGATATATCGGTAACATACAGTGACTGCTTTGTGTTGTTTTTTTTATGCAATAAATGACTACTTATAATCTGGGATGTTTTATTTAATCTTGCACTATCTGCCACTCCTTGTACATATGTACTTGGTACATAAATAAAAATAAACAATAAGAAAATAGTAGTAAACCACAGTAATAGTAGTAAACAAAAAGAGTATTAATAGTAATAAACTACTCTTCTTCGTGATGACGTCACTGTCACGACTGGACGACAACTAGCTAACCTTCCTTTTTAAAACATCCTTAGAGATGCAGCCGTGTCGCTGTGATGTAGCGTGTGTACTTAAACCAGATCAGTACGCCCCAACTCCACATAGTCTTGTCTGCCCTACCCCTAGTGTTTTTGGAAAGCCGCAGGCGCGGACGGAGGGATAGCTGCCCCTCTACGCAGAAGGCGACCAATAAGTCAAAGCTGCGGAGGTGAGTATGGGTGCCTACGATTTGTTACACTATTAGTATTTGCTTGAAAAAAAAACATATTTTAGTTCAATGTTTTTGAGTACTTGTGGCTATAAGAGACTTGTTTTTTAAACTAAACCATTGCTGGGATATTCTATATTGAGGAATGTAGAATTAAAATACCAGTAATAACTTTTCTGTATCTATATTTTTATGGACCGAGTTTTTTGTCGACTATAGATATCGTTGGCGCACAGGATCCACAAGTGCTGGTACAGTATAGGTGACTTTGGCGCTTAAAAGGTTAATGGCATGAAGAACAAAACTTAGATCCAAAAAAAAAATGTGATCGATCGGCAACTAAATATTTTTAAATAATTTATTTTACGGTTTACATTATAAGTTCTCCATTGGGACTAAAGACGAGAATAAAAATGAATTGATAATAGTTCTTAATATTATAAAAACCCACCAACTTGACATCTATATTGAAATCATCTTGACTAGAAAGCGGCAATAAAGGCAAAATACGATGAAAAGCTTTAAATGGGCAAATGTACATGAAAACTGGTTAATGTTAAAAAAGCAAAAAAAAATCTAGCAATATAACACCTTGCTATGATGCTTCTCAAGATTGCTTACGTGGTCTGCATGTAAGTGTCGCAGCTTCAGGAGTCTAGACTCGTAGTGCTGCAGTTCAACCTGCAAATAAACATAGATACAAGTTTTCTTCAAATTCTGTATTCGTTGCAGCTGCTACCCTTAGTTAAAGGCAATAATTAAAATTGTATGTCGGGGATGAAGGACATCATGAGAAAACCTGCATCTGAGACTAAAAAAAATCGATGGCATGTGAAATCCGCCAACACGCATTGGGGCAGCACAGCGAACACTTCCTTGCCCCGAAAACCCCTTTCAGAAATGAGAGAAGACCTGTGCCAAGCAATTGGAGTGGGACGTATATAGGCTGTCACTATACTCTTATTGATAAACGAATAAAGTTTACTCGGTACTAGTAAATGCATATCCAAATATATTCTTTTCTGGAGCACAGTGGTTTGACCTTTGATACGTAAATAGCACCTGCTTTTTGTCTCAAAAGTCGCAAAATGGCAAAATTGGTCACTCCGAATTTTTGTTTTTGGTCTTGGAGCAACCAGCGCCTTTATTAGTTTCGAGGGGTTTGGACCCTCTGTGGCGTATATATATGGCATAATAATGTTTTGGCAATATTGTACTTGAATTTCTTCAAACTCATTATTTTTCCATTATCGATAATCCGTTATAATATCCAAACTATTTGTAAAACATATGTCTAACAGTTGCGATATTGTTGCGCGCCATAGTTGATGCCGTTAAATGCCACTAGCGCCATCTAGTATCGAGTAGCAGACATTAAGAGAGCTTTCTATAAAACGCCATGCTAGAATTTTCCACCTCCAGCGACATCTAGTATCGAGTAGCAGGCATTAAGAGATAACTTTCTACACTTAGTCGGTTGGGACCGGTATGTGCTCGAACATTCGGGATGTTTCAGGGGAAAAGGTCCAAAATTATAGTGCGTAAGTTTATGCGCAAGTACAGGTGCACTCTCTATTCTCTCGTTCTTCTAATCCGATGGGACGCTAAACCGACACGACCGAAAGGAGATCAAGCGCAGGACCACGGACTTTACGTGGTTTCCGAGGCACGGGGGTGAGACAGCGCGAACTACCTGAGATTTTCTTGACGGAAAAACTTATTGATTTTTTGGCCCGACCCGCGATTCGAATCCACGACTCATAATCAGCAGGCGCACTACTACAAGCACTAGACCAGCGACGCAGTCAGTTATCAGCAATATTTATGTGTTTAAACATTATGCGTTAGTTCATTAATTAATGAAATGAAATTAATTAATGAAGATGTTTCTTTCATTTAAAGTGCCATTTATTCATTCAGTTATAATATTTCGGATATCAGAAACAAACAATGCGAACATTTCACAAGTAAGCAACAGGTTATAAAGCTCACCTTTAAGGAGGCCAGTTCATCGACAGTGAAGTTTGCCGCTGCGGCTATACGCCATAGACCTTGCACCTTGGGCTCTATAAATTCTTTGTTTGTAGGACCTGTTGAGAAATATATGACAAAATTACGTCACGTCCGGATCAACTTAAACTATATATAAATATGTATCATATAAGAGATAACACCTGATTAGTGTTTTATGACACGTAATAACATAATAGGTACTAATTGTTTTTACCTAGTCCCAATACCAATATCCAATCCGACGTCAACATTCATCTAACTTATAAGGAGCTATTTCCAAACGCTTTTTATGTAAACTTAAAGTAAAGATAAAAATGAATAAAGAAGGTAAAGATCGTATAACATAAGTCACACTTAGAAAAATGCCTGCACACTCAAATGTTATTTCTTTCATAGTATAAAATTTATTTATCTGAAAAATACAATGCTTTGTTTAGATATTCAATAAGTATTCTCAATTTATGTATTAAAACTACCGTGTCGTGGCGATATAAGAATATCCTCTACCCCGTCGTATCGTACCGTGTCGTGGCGATATAAGAATATCCTCTACCCCGTCGTATCGTACCGTGTCGTGGCGATATAAGAATATCCTCTACCCCGTCGTATCGTACCGTGTCGTGGCGATATAAGAATATCCTCTACCCCGTCGTATCGTACCGTGTCGTGGCGATATAAGAATATCCTCTACCCCGTCGTATCGTACCGTGTCGTGGCGATATAAGAATATCCTCTACCCCGTCGTATCGTACCGTGTCGTGGCGATATAAGAATATCCTCTACCCCGTCGTATCGTACCGTGTCGTGGCGATATAAGAATATCCTCTACCCCGTCGTATCGTACCGTGTCGTGGCGATATAAGAATATCCTCTACCCCGTCGTATCGTCGTACCGTGTCGTAAGAGGCGACAGTGCGAAACAAACCAGAAGATGGCAGCAGCGTATTTCTAATAACAACTAAAATATAAAAGAAACTGCAAATACCATTGAGCTATTATGTACTTCGTACTAGAGGCGACACTGCAGTCAGCTACTCTGTTCCACTCAACTGCGGTGCATACACCGCACTTTAATCAGTCACTCGCTAGGCGCTTGTAGAGTTGTCGTCACGTGTTGTGTTGATTTAAAAAAATCTCTTGATAAAAATATGCCGTCGTGTGTACTAAGATATTACACAAATAATTCAAGAAATGTCAGTAAAAACCGAGGAATTACTTTTCTTCGGTTAATAAGATACTTAATCAATAAAAAAGTATTATACATTAATAATAAAATAAATTATTCCTAAGAATGCCATCTTGTGTCATGGAATATAGATTATGAAATTAATTTGTTCAGATGCGACATTTCTGTGGGTACTTAACTTAGGACTATTTTTTTGTAGAAACATAATTTAACATATAAGTTTCATTTCCCACATAGGTTATCATAATAAGGCTAATTTTTTTTATATTTAAATCTGCTCATTATTCTTTTATTTTATTTTTATGTTTCTACATAAAAGTCCAAGTGGTATAAATTCATCTCTCGACGAATTCGACTTTTATTTTAATTTAAATAAATATATGTGTAATTTAAATGTTATGTTAAATATTATACATTTAGTATGTGTTTTATATTTGACATAGATACCTTTTAAAATATTCAGATAAAAATATAATTAAAATGTAATTGTGATATAATATTATGTAATAGTATATTAAATAAGCATATGTAATATTCAAAATAAATGACAAAATTTAAATATTGTTCTCGATATAATTTAGCTATTTAACAATACAATCTACTGTTACCTACGGGTCATTCTACCTATGTTTATTCTATGATAAAAAAATCAACCGCGCGAACACAGAGTAGCGCACATTTTTTGTTTGAAATAGCTGCTCTAGTACGTAAGTACATACTACTTCAATGGCAAATACCAACCAGTCTTTCAAGTATGGTAACTTTGGAAAAGATCCCTCTTATGAGGCAATTCATGGGGAGGCCTATGTTCAGCAGTGAATTTTCATATAATAGATGGGGTGAATTATACGCGCACATATGCACATAAAACTAGCACACAGTCCATATGATGGTGAATGGATGCTGTGGCCCACAGGCACGTATATCTATCCTCGAATAAGAATCAGTAAAATGTTTAAGCCTGAAAAGAATCAGCAGGAAACCCAGCGGTACTTTCGATTTTTTTTTTATCTTGAAAAGGAAAGCTCACAATCACATATTACGTTACACAAATAACAACACAAAACAAATTAGAAATAGCTTGTGTAAAGTTTACTTTTAGATTAATAAAATAAACTCGGATTTAAAAGATTTACACAGATTTATTCCGCACAAGTTACTCTCTTGGAGGTTACAACACGAAATGCCCTGTCTATGGAATGAACAAAGAATATATAACTATCCTATACAGGAAAGAATGAATGAACTAATCCTAAGATCCGCTATAACAGTTCTCAAAGACAATTGGTCATAGATAAATGCGGTATCGATATTTATATCGATACTTTGCCTTTTTTAAACAATATCGATTTATATAGCAAATAATAATAGGTTATCATTACAGAGGTGTAAATACAGAAATAATGCAATATAATCACCCTTTAAATAATATGTATGTTAACAACTCGGCCATCCTCCAACAAGTGAGTCCTCTCACTTGATCTATTACAAAGATAACATGATTGGTTTCGTACAATTTACGTTATAATATGTAGAGACGTTATACAATTTAAACAGTAATACAGCTAGTGTTTATACCTTATATAAATAGGAAGGCAAGTGTAAAAATTAAACGCTAAGTAAATAAATGAACACTACATATTGGCGTAGTCTGTTACGATCTGCAACCATCTGTGAATAGTTTTCACTGATTGCTCGCAACTAAGCCGTTAACACTCATGCATAGTCTGCTATGATCTGCGATCATCTGTGAGTTCTTCACTGACCGCTCATAGCCTATGTCATTTTGTAGAAGTATACAGTCTGTCATGATCTGCGATTATCTGTGCGACAACACTAACCGCTCACGACCCATACACATCTACTACATCTTTTATCACTACAGAATAGTCTACTTCGATCTGTAATCTTCCGTACTTTCATCATACACTAGTTATTCTGCTCGCGACCAAGTCGTTAACACTCATGCATAGTCTGCTATGATCTGCGATCATCTGTGAGTTCTTCACTGACCGCTCATAGCCTATGTCATTTTGTAGAAGTATACAGTCTGTCATGATCTGCGATTATCTGTGCGACAACACTAACCGCTCACGACCCATACACATCTACTACATCTTTTATCACTACAGAATAGTCTACTTCGATCTGTAACCTTCCGTACTTTCATCATACACTAGTTATTCCTAAGTCTAAGGTTAATCACCATTTTCTAAACGACAAAATGTCACAAATACATAAAGAAATTTATAAAATATGATTTTTTTTAATTATTTAATTTACTCATTACTTTAGTCGGTACCATTGGCATAATCACTATGGTCGTTCTCGCTTCCGCTTGAGATCTCTTTATAATTTAACCAAGGATGTATTTTATCCAGCGCTACTACGTTTTCGTATCGTCTTTTCCCTTTTCTCGATAAAGGTGTATCCTCAACAAGAAACCTATCATTCGGTAGTACTTTCTTAATCCTGTACGGGCCATTAAATTTTGGTAATAATTTTTTGATTTACCTAAGTGTTCTCTATCAACGACTGTTCTCTCAATCCTAATTAAATCGCCTTCTTTATACTTTGTTGCGTGCTTCCTTCGTTCATCAAATGCCTTTTTTGAATTTTCTTGTTGCTTCTCTATTCTATCACTCGCTGCGGATCTCATTTCCACTAATTTTTCTCCTTGTGTATACTCAATTGTTTGACTTATAACATCTCCGAGGATAGTCTCTGAAACATTCATAAGTTTATAACCAAATAATAACTCTTGAGGGACTTTTGCCAGTTGCTCTGTTTACAGTTGTGTTCATCCCTAACTGTATATCAGCGACATACTCATCCCAGGTGTTATCATTCTTACCATGACATTTAGTACTTAAAGCATCCGTTATCGTCCTATTATACCTTTCTACTTGTCCATTGGCCCTCGGTGTGGCAACTGCGTTTAATATATGTTTCAAAGCTAAACTCTTCGTGAACGACTTAAATTTTGCGCTCGTAAAGCATGTACCTCTATCTGTTATTAGTCTAGATGGGACTCCAAAATAACTAAAATGTTCGCGGAATATTTTAATTGCGGTTGTGGATTTTGTGTTCCTAACCGATTTAATGTTTATAAATTTTGTAAAAGCATCTACAATAACCAAAATATAAGTGTTGCCTCTTCGAGATCGTACGAAAGGGCCTGAATGATCGGCATGTAGTGTATGGAATGGTACTTCAATTTTGGGGATAGGATGAAGCATGCCTTCTTTCCTTCCACCCGGGGCCTTATGATGCGCACATTCAAGACACGATGTTACGTATTTTTTGTAAAACGCCTCATTTTGGGAAACCAGAACATACCTTGCAGACGACTAATAGTCTTATCAAAACCGAAATGTCCTACTTCGTCGTGGTTCATTCGTAATACTTGCCACCTTACTGATCTTGGAACTACCCAGCGGATACCATTATCAACTATACGGTAAACATGATCTCCTTTTAACTGATAATTTTTATAAATGTCTGCAACAGATTTCGTGCGACTATCTTGCAGTACCTCCTTAATGCCTTTAATTTCATCATCGTTACTCTGAACTGTAGCGATCCAGTCCTTTACATCAATTTGTAAAACATCAATCACCCGCGACTCATCTTCAGTAGAGGGTTCGTCCACAGGGCTACGACTTAGGGCATCAACGTGTGCCATTCGTGACCCGGCTCTGTACTCAATATTGTATGACGTTTTCCTCATGTAAACTATCACTTTTATTTTTGGAATCGGTTTGAACCCTTGTACACTTTTCGGCTAAGTGGCCTAACCTATAGCAATTCGTGCATTTTACAGTCTTTTTCGTGCATTCATAACTATAATGCCCCGATTCGTTACAGTTATAGCAAATAATATTCGAATTAGATGTAGTACGCGACTGCCTCTGACTAGTTAATGGGGTATTATTAGCGAAGGCCGTTTTTTTATCTTGAACGCTCCTTCCCTTATTGTAATCACGGGGTTGCTGTTTAATTGACTGAAAATATTCTAAAATTTGTTCAGGCTCCTGGCATTTGGCAGCCTTAGCTCCCAACCTAACCAAACGATCTTTCTATACCATAAAGAATGCAATCAACGGCACGTTTACCTTCGATCCCGCAACGGTTTAATAAATTTAGTTTTTCGTAATAATAAAGCTCTAGGGACTCGTTATATCTCACTCGTTTAGACAGCATTTCGGTCAACAATTCGGCATAATCGTCACTACTGGGAAAGGATTCAATAAGTTTTGTTTTCCAATCAGACCACGAGGACGACATAGTGGGTAACGCTTGGTACCATACTCTAGCTACCCCTGACAGCTTAGGTATAGCATAATGTATGATTTGGTCATCACCCCATTTATATAACTTAGCACACTCGTCCACTTTATTCAACCACATATGTACTGTTTGACTTTTAATCATAGGATCGAATTCGGGCACCACATTGCCTAACGTAGGAAACTTATTACCATCAGGGCGGGTAGATGACAAACATTTTACTAACTCCGATAAGATATGTAATGTACTATTGCTACCTGCTTCAGTCGATGGTTTGCGACGCGACGTTTCTCCTGTTCCTTCAGACACACGAGGCTGGAGATTCTCTTGTAGATCATCACGATGACGCTTACGGGATCTACGTCCGTGCGTACAACCACCCGCCGGTTCGCGACAAGGAGTTCCGCTCCTAGTTGGAGTTAGTGTGCGATAATGACGTCTTCCACTTTCACTTAATCTCGCGCGTTGACGACGAGTGACATTATCTTGACGGCTTCCATCTGAGTCCGTAGAATGTGTATTACATCGCCTTTTGTTCGATTCTTTGTCACGGCGATTTTTATGATGTTTTTTATGCTTGGATCTACTTTCTGATTCACGGTGAGAATTTTTTCTCTTGCGATGACGTGATCGTGACTTCCTACGACCATCGTCGTTTTCTATTTCGTTATTCATATATTTTTTTTTAATTGTCTTAAAAATGACACGTGGAAAAAAAAACGTAAATACTTGAATTTTAGTATAAATACACTATGGGTCTTGTTTATCCCACTTCTGAGATGTAAAGTTTACTTTTAGATTAATAAAATAAACTCGGATTTAAAAGATTTACACAGATTTATTCCGCACAAGTTACTCTCTTGGAGGTTACAACACAAAATGCCCTGTCTATGGAATGAACAAAGAATATATAACTATCCTATACAGGAAAGAATGAATGAACTAATCCTAAGATCCGCTATAACAGTTCTCAAAGACAATTGGTCATAGATAAATGCGGTATCGATATTTATATCGATACTTTGCCTTTTTTAAACAATATCGATTTATATAGCAAATAATAATAGGTTATCATTACAGAGGTGTAAATACAGAAATAATGCAATATAATCACCCTTTAAATAATATGTATGTTAACACTTGGTAGTGATCACCTCAATCCCAAGGGTTTTTATCATCCATAAATTTTTTAATATTATAATAACCCTTGTTATACAAACTTTGTTTAATAATGTTTTAAACATTGCTTCAATTAACATCGATTTATATGAGCAAACCTTTAAATGTACTTTTTTTAATGACTAATGGCTGTTATTATGGAATTGGAATGGTTATGCGGCTATTTCACACTGGTTATTCTGCGAGAGTGTGGTCATTCCGACCGAGTCGAGCCGAACCATTCGTGCTGCAACCATAAAATATTCATTATGGATCTACCACAAAAAGACCAACCACATGGTTTGAGGTGGTTACTATGCTGGTTAAGAAAGTAGAGCATGGTTTCGGCGTCACTTGAAATATGCGTAATGATTTTATATTTCTTTGTTTTCTTAGCCCGTTCACTGCTGTAAAACTTGCATATAATTTTAGATGCATATGCGTGCATGAGTGCGCACGTGTTAATGAGATGTACGGATCGTTTCGTATATCTTTCTTTGTTGTACGTAGTAGTACACAGGGAACGGGTAACTAAGAATGAGTATCTTCTCCCTGGCTCTATAATTAATAGTTCCAGATTAGTAATTAAGAATTGCGGCTGTTGGAAAATCGACTACCAGGAATTCCTAATTCCTAAGAATTACGATGGAATCCGTCGTTAAGGGTTAAAACATGAATTAAGACCCAACTGCGTAAAATATGACCGAAAAGAGAAAAAAAAACGACGGGTTGCACTCCGGGAGTGCCGGCAGAAGTGTAAACTTGAATATTAAGACTGCTTTTTTGATATTTTTAAATGTTTAGGGAATAATTTTGCACGAATTGCTTTAACTATCAGTATAAAAGTACTATCATTTATGTGGTAGAATACAATATTTATTTATTGCACTATCCTACACAAACATGGCAATTTATATTACATTCGCGCAAGCGCCCTGCGCCGCCTAAACGAAACAGCAGGCGCAGGCATACATTCGTCGCGCCGTAGAAAGAGAAGATACTTCCGCTCCTACGCCGTCCGTCTTACGAATTTTCAGGTCACGTGTTCTGACGCGTTTTTTTTAACCCATTACAAAAAAGTGTACAACGCCGCTAAAGAAGTTTTCACGTCAATATAATATACCCTCTGTCATTTTCACAACTGACATGTATCAAACAAGACCCCACCTGTAAAAATCGTCATTAGCATCATCAACATTATTATACCGCTTCACAAGTTCTCTGTTGAAAATAGGCCCCTCTCAAGTGATGACCCATTACCGATATATATATACACCTTAAAATATTGTTTTATTTTGGGTTAGATTCCGGGGGAGTCGAGTAAAAATTACCTCGAGCAGCGATCCTATGCAGCCTGTCATATCCATCACGCAGCGCTCTATGCTTCTCCCTCAGCAAGTTAGCTTTATCCACAAAATCTTTGGAGGGCACCTCATTGGTCTCTAGGTTCACTTCATTAAAGTTCTCGATTTCTTCTTCGTTGACCGCATCTAGAAGTAGGCGAAGATATTAATTTAAGTAAGATTATGTCTGTATATAAATCTTATCTTCCTTGCTATGTGAGTAGGCCTTGCATTCGAATAATATAGCTGTCCAAATATTCGAATATTAAATCCGCTATATTCAAATATTTGAACCCATTTTCTGAAAGCCAAATAATATTTCGGAATATTGATTTGTACAAAATATTACTTTTAAGATTCGCGCGCGATATTTCGATTATAGGGCGCTCCGCGCCGGTGTTCCAGTGCGGTGGTGTTGGTAGTTTGGCGCCTTTGCTCGTGCATTTGTCTGCCATCTGCATTTTGTGCTCGTGTAGTGCGGACGGCGGAGCGTGGTTATAATTTTGTTGTTTGTCATCGAGGTTTTAGTCTTTTTGAGTAAGTTTTGTATGCCAACGGCCTACTTGTCTACTCATCTACTATCCAGAAAAGGAATAACTTAATATTTTGCAGGGCAAATTAGCATCCTAAGATCTATTTTTGGAAGAGGACATAGCATTCGTAGTGACTGCAAGAGTGATATGTGCTATGAGTCGACAAGTGCCTTTGTATCGTC
This sequence comes from Parnassius smintheus behrii, assembly GCA_036936625.1. NCBI lineage: Eukaryota > Metazoa > Arthropoda > Insecta > Lepidoptera > Papilionidae > Parnassius > Parnassius smintheus. The sequence continues at coordinate 25,802,204 of JAUPFT010000014.1, read as the reverse complement.
AATTATGTTTCGCACATGATATCCAATGTGCAGTGCTGGAGGCTATATACAAAAGGAATCATGATGAGCAAAAAGAAGAAGAATCTGAAGGTAACAAAGAGGAAACAAATGAGGATACTGACTCTAACAGTGATAGTGAGGGAGGAGAATTTGCAGTTAAGCAACATCTAAACATAGGCCGAAACCTACATTTATACGGGGATGTAAATTTAAAAATTTTATAGAGAAAGTGCGGAAAAATAGTTAAATTTTTTAGGAAGTCAGCCACCAGAAAAGCGATTCCCGATATTTATCTTCAAGAAGAGCAGAATAAAATGGGTTTAATCTTAGACTATAAAAACAGGTGGAGCAATTTTGCTGATATGATCACAAGATTTTTGGCATTAAAAGACCCTATTTTAAAGATACCACGTTTAGTTTAGGTGAGCAAGCTTTGCTGCTGGAATTGTCCACTTCTTTGAATATTGTAAAGGCAACAGTAGAGGCGCTGTGCCAAAAAAATTCAAATTTGCTTTCTGCGGAAACAGCCCTTCAATTTATGGTTGCAAAACTTGAAAAGGCGAACAGATTTATGAGTGACAGGCTATTCGAAGCTCTGAAGAATAGAATTACTCAGAGACGCCTACCAAATTTGATCTGCACATTGAAATATCAGTGTGGCATTGATCTGATTATCATAAATTTTAAAAATTATTTGTATTCTATCACAGTTGAAAATCCTTCCTTTAAGTTTTGTAAGTAATATGTAAGTTTGTAATGATTTTATTATGATATAAATATTATGACAATACTCAGAACTCGATTTATAAGACTGTTGTGTAATTGTGCTGTGGTTATCTTGTTAAGCACCTATTTTTTATAGTTTTTATAGGACTGCATTAGTGCCATAACAGTAAAATTCCAAGCAGTTCTTTAATTTTTAACTATGATTTTGTTTTGATTCAGAGAAATTAGACTAAGTAAGACAATGGCAATAAAAATATGATTATTATAATAGCTTTTGTTTTTCTTTAACTATTCGAATAATATCCGAAAAAAAGTCGAATATTCGAATACCAAAAAATTGCGAATAGTTGCAAGCCCTATATGTGAGTGACCTATATGTTCAGTTCACTGACATAATTAAAGACTGATTAGGAGGAAAAAAGTTTACGCTCTAGGCTGTCTTATTTTATAAAAGTGAGTGTAACAAATGAGAATACTCTCCAATTGATGATCATCTACATCTATCCTTGATTTAGAATCAAAATGTACATATGAGGGGTGATCCAAAAGTAATGTTAATGAAAATAAAACACGGTAATTAAAGTTAAAATAATAATTTATTTTTCTACATAGTCTCCTAACAAATCAATACATTTAGTCCATCTTTTTTCTAAACCCAGGATTCCCTTTGAAAAAAATTCTTTGTCCTGACTCTCCCAAAACGCTTCAACAGCGGCCATTACATCGCTATCGTCTTCGAATTTCTTGCCTCGGAGGCGTTCCTTGAGCCGAGGAAAGAGGTAGAAGTCACTAGGAGCTAGATCTGGCGAATAGGGAGGGTGTTCGAGCAGTTCGAATCCCGTTTCTTGAATGGCAGCAATCGTAACTGCGGCTTTGTGAGCCGGTGCGTTGTCTTGGTGAAACAGCACTCCAGCTCGCAGTTTGCCGCGTCTTTTTTCTTTAATGGCCTCCCGTAATCTTCTTATTTGGTCTGCGTAGTAAGAGCCCGTAATAGTGGCTCCCTTTTCCAAATATTCCACAAATTAATTAATTCCATTAATTATGTCTTGAGCGTCCCAAAAAACAGATGCCATAACCTTTCCCGCCGAACTTGAAACTTTGAATTTCTTTGGCGTCGGTGAGGAGGCTCGCTTCCAAGTCATCGATTGTTGTTTCGTTTCAGGATCAAAATGGTGGATCCAAGTCTCGTCCATAGTCACAAAACGGAACAAAAAATTTTCTTGATCTGCTTGGAACTTTTCGAGATTGACGATTTTTCTTTTGCTCGTCTGTTAACATTCCGGGTACCCAACGCGCAGAGACCTTTTTCATATGCAACTCGTTCGCAAGGATTCTTTGAAAGCTGCCATATGAGATCCCTGTGACCTCCGCTACATGCCTGATGACTCTTCGATCTGCCAACACAACATCTTCGACTTTTTTCACGTTGTCTTCAGTGAGGGACGTGGATGGGCGTCCTTCGCGATGTTCATCTTCAGTGGATGTTCTGCCCAGTTTAAACTCCTTGGCCCAGCGTGCAACGGTAGAATATAGAGGAGCAGAGTCCCCCAATATTTCCACTAAGTCACTGTGTATGTCTTTTGAAGAAATTTTTTTCAAACAGAGGTACTTGATGACAGCTCTAATTTCGTTTTTCTCCATGTTGATGTTATCTCTTTGACAGTTTGTATTCAAATGAATGTATCTCCCGGAAATCGTGATCTATTTATATGATTTTTTTAGGCTGACGTAGTGAGTATATAACCAAGCTAAAAATATTTTTTTTTGGATTTTTATGCGGACCTGAAGTAACCGATTATCATTACTTTTGGATCACCCCTCGTATGTAGTCACCCTTGAGCACTGAGATGAAATGCCTGAATAATTTAATGTAAATTGTGAAACTGTGGATTCCTATGAATGGTGTGGATATGATTATTTTATTCAATAGGTTTATTTTATCTATTTAATAAATTTCAGTTTATTCATGTTTCAATAGCATGTAGCACGCAAATTAAGGCAGTTATATCGATATTACAGACAGAGACTTCAATTATATTAATATGTATATGTATAGATTACGTAATACACGACGAAATCAAATTTTACAAGGATTTTATTGAAAAATAGTTTATGGTGATTCTATTTCTATTTACTTAAAGTTTGAGCTTCAGGACCACAGTCGCCCCATTTAAAAGAATGATTTAATTGTGATGCAACCAGTCTGTGTAGATTATCAAATTGAATGCGAGGAGCAATGAAATTAATTGGATACAAATTTCTGCCATATGTGCACCAAACTAGGTCATTGTCATTTTATGATGTCCTAACCATGTGTATGTCTACATTTATATAGTACTAGCAATAATGCCCGGCTGTTGATTGCTGAATCTCGACAACAGCGCCATCTACCGGGTCCAATTGTGAATTTAAACCATGCAGGGGCCCAAAATTTCAACAAAATCGGCCCAGCCATTTTCGAGTTGTTACGAGACTAACTGATTTTTATTTAGAGAGACTAGTATAATGCGATCATTTAAGCGGAACCATGGCCCAAAGTCTACTTTGCCAGAGATCTGTCTACTGGAAGGAGCCACCTGTCTTAGTTAAAGACTGTGGCAGCTTCTGAAAGAGATTTTGAGTATTATTGAGATTCTACGCAACGCAAGTGTGAATAACGATCCAAGAGCAAGTTTTTTCAGACACTATTCCTACGACATCACGGATATCAGTCTGAGCGAGATTTAAATGGATCTCTAGCATCAAAAAAAACACCAAAGGCCCAGGTACAAAGCCGATATTTGAAGAACTTCAGAATCGGTTCAATTCAATGTCTTGTTCTTTAAGAAAGACCTCAACATCATACTGAAGAAAGCAGATAGAACAAAAAGTGACCGCTTGCTTCTTGAGCCATGTCTACGTACTGTTTTCCAAACAAGCTTCCGGTCTCCCAAACAAGCGCCTTTTAGAAAAGTCGTTAGTACAATATACTACATACGCACCCCTCGACAAATTGTAGAAAAGAGCGAAGAGTAGAATCAATCACTTAGTCTTGCGTATGTGGACTATAAAAACGTCGTTGACTTCGTCGAAATTTGGGCGGCGCTATAGTCCGGTCAGTGGTAAAGAGTTTGCACAGAATGTACAACACCAAAGTTCGACACTTTCAATTGCATGGAGTGAGACAGAGTGATTTTATATCCCTGAAATTCTTTGGAATACATTTTTAAGCTACTAGACTGGAAAGGATACGGTATCTACATCGATGGAGAATACAGCACTAATTTTCGATTTGGCAACAATATACTATATTATATATACCATTATTATAATTATTGTACTTAATTATAACATAATTATACTTAATTATAACAATTACATTATTTTTTATTTTTTTACTATAATAATACCAGCGATTCTAATTATTATAGTAGAAAAATAAAACCTCATGACCGTCATACCAATCAGGATGATGCTACTGCCAATCTTTTGTTTCAGTTTCCATCTGCCGCCTCTTATGACACTCACATAACAATATGAGATAATGGATAGTCTTACACCCCCACTACACAGTTTACGTATTTTATTACGTTTATTTAGCTTATTTTTATATTCCCTACGTTTTGAGTATTTTGCAGCACCTATGGCCACGGGAGGGGGGTGGCATTCAATGTCCTATTGATCGACATTCCAATGTCATAGTGAACCACTGCTACCTTTTGCTAATGATAAATTTTCGTCCAATTTACGCAGGAAAAACTTATAGTATCTTGAAGTGTTGCATGAAATTTTATTAATTAAAGGATTGCAGGTAGCTCAGGATCGTGCTTAGGGTCAGAAATTTTTGTTGGTGAAATGGTAGCATACAGCTATATTCCCTAATGAAATTAGGATGTTTTTGATTACATTTCAATAGCCTCGTGGATCATCATCCTTAGTAGGAATCAGTATTCTTTTGCGAGGATTTGCAGTCTATAAAATCTGAGGTAAACCTGCAAACATTTCCACATCACACAGGATGGTGGTGACATACACCATTTATATATCTGTACAAGTTTTTTTTTCTATACATACACATTATGAAAAAAATTACGTAAATTCATACTTTTGAATCCCTCATATCCCTCAGTCTCCACATTGCCCAATAAATCATAGTACTGGTCAATTTTCTCCTGATGATGTGTAAACTCCTCCCTCAAAGCAGATAGCTCCTCAGGAGTAAACCCTGAGGCCTCCGCCTTCGACCACAGCATGTTCAGTTTTTTGTCCTTGAAGAGACTTCTGTTTATGTAGTCGTCCATGGCAGAGTTATGTGCCTGTGATAGATTTACAATATAATATTCTTAACATACTTTAATATTATGTACAATTATTATGTATTATTGTGGTGAGAAAATAAATTATTGTTATTCATAATTCTTTATTGCATGTCACAAAGTATAAATCATTATCATCATTCATTTCACAAAACTCATAAGTAATAGCCTACATATGTCTTTCTGCGCAATAGCCTCACTCAGGGGGTGCTAGACAGCAAGAAAGGGGAGTGACACACTGCTCGAGTACAACTTGAAGGATTTCACATGTCATTTGTTAATGGTATTGAAAGTTGGGTGTGGCAGAAGAAGCACGAAAGAAAATGAATGCTGTAGAAATGCGGTCCTTAAGGTGTATGCTAGGGTTGAGTCTGAATAACAGGGTGATAAATTGTGTGATGAGAAAAATATGATGTGCAAGATGTTGTTATGACCAGGATTAGGAAAGGAATATTTCAGTGGTTTGGTCTTGTAGAAGTAATGAACGAGGAAAGAGTGACAAAGCAAATTTATATTGCAGATGTGAATGACAGATTTGTGCTTACCTAAGTTATCATTAGCTGAATTAATTTATAGTCCCAGATTTTTAATCTTTTTTAAGCGGTAGCTATACATATTTAAAATGTATGATAACTAAAATTAATTTATGTGTTATCATATTTCTGTAGAATAAATGATGTCATAACAGCTAGGTTTCTGTCATATCAATTCAATGTGGGATGACTATACTATTTATGATACATTTCATCAACAATATTAAAATTGAACTTTATCAGCTTATCACAGAGGTTAAGGAAAAAATGTAAGCTAATATTACTTTAATGTTTTATTTGGCAAACACCATGTTTTTTGAAACATTAATGTGGAAATTTGACTTATTTTATTTCTTGAAATGATTTTAATTGTTGTTTGACATTCATCATGATGTTTAAGTATGTTGTATGTTTTTGATACAATTTTATTGCATTAAGTGATTTTTAAAAATAAAAATTTTTGTAAATAAATAATAAATTGTTTTGCAAACTATGGATAACACTAAAATATTTTGTGTTTTTGATACATCTTTCTCTTTCTAATAAAAATATGTAACCAATATTCAGGGTAGCCATTTCTAAGGTTGAGTCATAATTTCAAATTTATTTTATTTCAAAATAACAAAAGGATTAGTTATAAGTTGTACAGGTTGATACCTACATACCATGTTGATCAGTTAAACAAATTTACAGTCCTCAAGTTTAGCACATGCATGCACCTCAACCGCACAGATATCACACACCCCCCACCTTGAAAACCCCTGCTGTAAGCACATCATATATAGACTATCAACCAAAAATGTTATGCTCTTTTTATACAGTCTATTAAGCTGCTATGTGCTGAATTACAAGCTCTAATTCTAATCATATTAAAATAAGTTAAAGCCTACATATGTGCCACTCCTCCGGCACAGCCTCCACTCTTTTCTGGGAGGGTTTTAGGACAAGGAATTGTCCGCCGCACTGCCCCAATACATGTTGGCAAACTTCACATGTCTTATTTCTCAGACATGCAGGTTTCCTCACAATGTTTTCCTTCACCACTGAGCATGTGGTAAATCAGCACTTAAAACTGAAATTAACAATTTCATTGGTGCCGGTGGGGATCGAACCCTGTTTTCTCGCATACTTTGTAATTTACAGTGAGTGCTAATCATCTGAGCTACCACGGCTCTCATTTTAATGCTCAATTCTAATCACATAATGAGTCATTATAATCAGAGAGTAAACTGTCGTCAGGTGTCAGCAATGCACCCATATCATTATAATTCATTTAAGATAAACATAAATATCATGAACCATAGTCATCAATTATGAGACAAAATAAATAACATTAGTTACAGCTAACTTCATTTAATGAATTGAGTTGCATTTAATAAGAATTATCATAAGCTTTCAAAAAGGAATTTACTTAAAAATTTATAGATTTATATTATAAACTAAACTGATGCAATAAATACCACTCACTGGATCCATTTTCTGTCTGCCAATGTTTTTATCGTCAAAGTGCTCTCGCAGTCCATAAACATTCATAATATTTGTTAACTTTCGTCTTAAATCAGCCTCCTTCAAGCCCTCTTTGTCACCACCTTCACTCTTAACTCTCTTATAAGTAATTTCTTCTTTATCTTGTACCATCAAGTCACTATAAAGTGATTTTAATTTTGGCTCCGTAAGACGCTAAAACCAAATTTTAAAGCAATTTTCATTGCAGTCTAAAAAAAAATTTTTTTACTACCAGACAACCAGGTACTCAGCGGCTCTCCAACTCTGTGTTGTCAACACTTAACTCATACAAACTAAACATTTTGCTTCATCTTTTGCAATACATACAGTCATCATCATTACAGCCCTTCACAAGTCCACTGCTGAACATAGGCCTCCCCCAAGGTATGCCACAAAGCACGGTCCTGAGCCACCTGCATCCATTGACTTCCTGCATGTCTTACCAGGTCATCACTCCATCCAGTGGGGCTCGCCCTACACTTCGCCTACCTGTACGAGGCTGCCACTTGAGAACCCTTCTTCCCCAACAGTTGTCGGTTCTTCGAGCTATATGGCCTGCCCATTGCCACTTCAGCTTACTAATCCGTTGGGCTATGTCGGTCACTCTGGTTTTACTGCGGATATCCTGATTTCTAAGTTTATCACGCAGAGAAATTCCGAGCATAGACCTCTCCATAGCTTGCTGAGCGACTTTGAGCGTCCTCATACGGCCAGCAGTGAAGGACCATGTCTCGGTTCTGTAGGTCATCACTGGCAACATGCACTGGTTGTACAACTTAGTTTTCGGGTTTTGAGGTATACCTGACGAGAAGATGCGTCGTAATTTCCCGAACGCTGCCCAGCCGAGTTAAATCCTCGATTAACCTCTTGGTTGAAGTTGGATTATTTGTCCCAGGTAAATGTACTCGTCAACAACTTCGAGCTTAGTGCTCCCAACAAATACCGGCATAGGTGTGACATGGACATTAAACATGATCTTTGTTTTGTCCATGTTCATCTTAAGACCTATCCATTGGGAGGCACTATTGAGTGTCATTGAGCATAGTGCTTAAGTCCTCCAGCGATTCTGCCATAAGGACAATATCGTCAGCAAATCGAAGGTGAGTGATGTAATTGCCATTGATGTTAATACATAATATCCTTTCCAGTCCAGTACCTTGAAAACGTCTTCCAATGCAGCAGTGAAGAGTTTCAGGGAAATAATGTCACCCTGTCTTACACCTCTCTGCAGTTGGATAGGTGTCGAGCTCTTATTCTGTACTCGGATAGCCATCATAGCCCTACTGTACAAACACTTCAGCACTTCAATATACCGACAGTCAACTTGGCACCGCTGAAGAGACTGTAGCACTGCCCAAATTTCGACGGAATCAAAGGCTTTCTCATAGTCCACATACGCCAGGCAAAGTTGCAGATTGTACTCTTCGGACTTCTATACAATTTGCCGAAGGGTAGCCGTGTAGTGGTAGTTGAGAATATCCTCTACCCCATATCTTTGTGGGTGTCGTAAGAGGCGACAGAGGGAGACAGGCAGGAGATGAGCAGCAGCATCTTCCCAATAACAACAATAATATAATAAAAAAACTGCGGTTGCCAACCCGCTCGCCAAGCGTGGCAACTATGGCAAATATCCCCCCATGAATAATACATACAGTAAAGGAATGGAATTATTTGACAACATCTGTTTTTACATACAATTACAACGTAGAAGGCCTTCAAGAGAAGAGTAAGTAGGGTAAGTAGGCTTTTGTTAAGCTAATTCCTGTCATTTATCTTTATAAGTATATATAATTCCTCTGTACATGAGTGTTTGCCAATGAACTCCTAAACGGCTGGAACAACTCTTATAAAAAATTTTGTGTTTGAATCAAACAAATACAGTTCAAATAGACCTGGTGTTTGGCGCCGTTTGAGATCCAGAAATCAGCCGTGCGAAGCCGGGCAGATCGCTAGTCATCTATTATATTTATATATAAAGTTCGCAAAAAAGAAAATATACATCACCGATTTTATTAAATGTTACCTGTTGAGCTTTTGTCCATAAAATATTTAATTTGTTCATTCTAAATGGCTTTTGTAATGTTCTAAAGTCTACTTCAGTTTTATTTTTCTCATTAGCCGACCTCCCATATTTATTTTCACATAAAACATTAGAAAACATAAATAACATAGTTAGAATTAATGAAAGAGTTAAGATTTTTGGATTCATTTTATATTATTACAAAAAATATAATAACATAACACTACTAAATAAAATTCTGTTGTTATGATTGAGATTCTTTTTCTTTTGCTAGCACTTCCGATTCCGATAGGTAGGATAGGAGATAGGAGTTGTTCTGTTGTTCTGTGCACAGCACAGAACACATATACCCAGTGCACAGACTAATATGATACTGTTACGAGCTTGAGGTTCGTGACAATAAAAATTGCCGATAAAATTACCTAAATTAACACTTTAAACAAATTAAAGTTAAAACACTAATAATTAAACACACTAATTCACTTAATTCCGCTCCGAAGCGTCGCTTGTGTCGCTGAGTTCAACTTTGTCTCGATCGCATCTTGCGCCACCTATTTATTTAAATTAGCAAAATATCGTGTTCAAGTAAACACGCGTAAGGTACCGAGAGTTCGAGTATAGATTTACTAGAAACTTAGTTCTTCGGGTGGCGCTGTCGGTCGAGAGATCGGTGATGTCATTCTCTGCAAAGCTCCCCTCGCTCTCGTTCCTGACACTAGATGGCGCTAGTTGACTTATTCACACAACACTGCCCCCTCCTAAGACATGCTCGTCCCGAGCATTATCGGTCCCATAATAACGCGCCAAGCGGTCCACATGGACGATCTTAGGAGTCCCTCTTGCGCCTTTCTGTAACTGGTAGGTCACATCGTTGATCCTGGTTACAATCCGGTACGGGCCGTCCCATTTAGCTTGAAGCTTAGGAGATTTCCCTTTGCTGCGGACTGGATTGTGCAACCACACTAATGAACCTTCGTTGAACCCTTTATTGTTCATTTTGCGGTCATACCGGGTTTTCATTTTCTCAGACATTTGCTGGCCCGATTGTCTGACGTGCTCATAAATGTCATTCATTTTGTTCCGCAAGTCATATGCATAATCGGTTATACTGCGTGGGGCCTCAGGTGGTATCCCAGTGATCAGGTCTGCAGGCAGCCGTAATTCTCTTCCAAAGTTTGCGAAAGCTGGTGTCACTGCTGTACTTTCGTGAACAGAACTTCGATATGACAACAAAAACGGTTGTATGTGCTTGTCCCAATCTCGTTGCCGATTGTCTACAACTTTTGCTAGGTACCTCTCCAATGTCTGATTAAATCGTTCCACCATTCCATCAGATTGCGGGTGATAAGAAGTCGTTCTTGTTTTATGAGTACCCATAACTCGGCAAGTTTCCTGGAATATTTGAGACTCAAAATTCCTTCCTTGATCGCTGTGAATCTCTAAAGGTACTCCAAAACGACAGAAGACTTCATGAACTAGTTTATCTGCAACTGTTGAAGCTTCTTGATTTGGAATGGCGAAGACTTCTGGCCACTTAGTGAAGTAATCCATCACAACCATGAAATACTTGTTACCGCTTTCACTCTCCGGAAACGGCCCCGCCACGTCAATGGCTATTCTCTCCCATGGTGCACCAACATTGTACAACTTCAATGCACCTCTACTACGAGTCTGAGGTCCCTTTACAGCCGCACAACTTGTACATTTGCGACACCAGTCCTCGACATCATTTCGACAGTAGACCCAGTAAAACCGTTCTCGGATCTTCAGTAGAGTTCGTTTAACTCCCAGATGGCCTCCTAAATAATCATTATGGTACAGCTGTAGAACATCCGGTACTTTAGCTTTAGGGACAACCATTTGTAAATGACAGCTGTCTCCCCGAACATTTTCCCATTTACGGCACAGAACTCCATCCTGAAGCAGCAAGCTATCCCACTGGGCCCAATAACTTTTAGTGGTCGAACTCATCGCTAAGACGTCGCTCCACTTGGGCTTGGGAGCACTGGCCTTCATCCATTCCAGAATCGGCTTGATGTCCGGATCTTCCTGCTGTGCATGTCGTAAGCTGTCCTTCCACCCGTTGCTGAGGTGGTCTGTCCTGAGCATCCTCACGGATACCACTTCCTTAATCTCTTGCCTACTACAATGGTTGCAAGCTTCAGGACAAGGTCTTCTTGACAATTCATCTGTGTTGCCGTGAGATTTCCCGCTGCATTGTCTGATAGTAAAGTCGTATTCCTGCTGCTGCTGGGCGGTGCTGTTAGCCGCACTTCCTTCCTGAGACCGTTCACCTTCCCTTCCTAGGGTGTGCTTAGGGCAGCTGGACCGAAGATGGCCGCTTTCCCCACAGCCATAGCACCTAGGGCTGTATCTTTTATTGTGGTCGCGAACCGTAACTGCTGTAACCTCCCTAGCGTGAGGTGAACGATGATCCTGTCGCCGCCAGGCAGTGCCGTTAGCTGCACTACCCTCTCGAGATCGATCAACTCTCCTTTCCACGGTTCGCTTAGGGCAGCTGGATCGAAGATGGCCCTTTTCCCCACAGCCATAGCATCTAGGGCTGTATCCTTTATTGCGGTCGCGAACTGTAGCTGCTGCAACCTCCCTGACGCGATGGGAACGATGATCCTGCCGCACGGCTTCTACCTCCAGCGCATGGGCCAAGGCGTCCTTAAGCGTCTCGTGGTGCCCGAGCCTCACAGCAGCTCTGACTTCCAGGTCGCGGATGCCGTCGATGAATGTCTGCACCAGGTTCCCTTCAATGAGCGCAGGTACAGACCGGTATGCTTTTCGCACCAGCTTCTCCACTTCTAGAGCCCACTGCTGCAGGTTTTCGTTGATGCGCTGCACGCGATCCTTAAGCTGCGCACGAAAGACGTGCTCCAGGTGAGCGTCGCCATATCTCGCCTCCAATGCCTCGAGGAGTTGCTCATAAGTCACTTCCTCACCGAGAGCTTCCAGAACTGTTAAGGCCTGGTCGCGCAGGCCTAGTGTGAGAGCAGTCATGGCCTGATTTTTATTCCAGCCGTTCGCCTTCATAACAGCTTCGAACTGGATTTTGTAGGCTGACCAGGAAGAAGTCCCGTCGAATGGTGGCACCTTGAACCCACGTAGCGAAGGTGTAGTAGCTACTACGGGAGCTGATGTTCCATCCCCCAGTTTGAGGTCGTCCAGCGTTTTCTTCACGTCAGCCATTACGTTGTCAACCCGATTGTTTACTTGGTCGATTCGGGTTTCGGCCTCCGACAGGCGGTTGTCATGTTGAGCAACCTTATCCTTCACCTCCCACCTATCTCTTTTCCGAAGATAGCGTGAAGGTCCTTCATGAGGAGCATCTGCTCTTCCTTATCGCGTTGTAGTTGCTCTTCTAACCGACGGGCCTGTTCCTCCTGCCGGCGGGCCTGTTCCTCCTGCCGGCGGGCCTGTTCCTTCTGCCGGCGGGCCTGTTCCTCTTGTCCGTTCTGCAGCTGCTCTTTCAACTGACGGGCTTGCTCCTCCTGTCGGCGAGCCTGCTCCTCCTGTCGGCGAGCCTGCTCCTGCAGCATCACCATTAGAGCACCTAAGTCAGGTGCCACAGACGTAGAAGCTGCTGACGGACCGGCTTCCGTGGCCGGCGGCTGGCCCTCAGACATCTGCGGCCGTCTCCTGCCGTCCGTCTCCTACTGGCGTTGACTTCGGGTACGGACACCCTCCATTTCCTCCTTAGGTAAAATCGGCATTATTTTATCCCACTTCTGACACCAATTGTTACGAGCTTGAGGTTCGTGACAATAAAAATTGCCGATAAAATTACCTAAATTAACACTTTAATTTACTTTACACAAATTAAAGTTAAAACACTAATAATTAAACACACTAATTCACTTAATTCCGCTCCGAAGCGTCGCTTGTGTCGCTGAGTTCAACTCTGTCTCGATCGCATCTTGCGCCACCTATTTATTTAAATAAGCAAAATATCCGGAATGTTCAAGTAAACACGCGTAAGGTACCGAGAGTTCGAGTATAGATTTACTAGAAACTTAGTTCTTCGGGTGGCGCTGTCGGTCGAGAGATCGGTGATGTCATTCTCTGCAAAGCTCCCCTCGCTCTCGTTCCTGACACTAGATGGCGCTAGTTGACTTATTCACACAACAATACTTACGTATATCTGTGTTCTTGTTGTTCTGCGTATAACGTGGTTCTGTGCTAGCACCATAGATATATCGAATTTATTCGATGTTTTCCGTCCGATATATCGCATTGATACGATGTTTTGACAAATATTTATTGTATTCGATATATCGATATATTTATTTAAAGAAACATCGAATATTTGTTTTTTTTATTTTATAGTCGAAACTATTAAAAATTAAACGTGGTAAAATCTGTAAAAGTAGATTTAATCAAAACTAAATAATTTGAACACTTCTTGATGACTTCAATTTTAAATAAGTGTTCTTATAAGTAAGTACCACTCTCACTCTTCTTGCGTCGTCTTCTGCTGTTTGGCGGTAACGCAATTAAATCATTGTTATGATTGTTTGTCTAAGACAAGTTTATGAAAGACTTTTACTTGCTATACAATTAATTACTCCAAAATAACTGAATTGACGCATCACCTGCTGGCAATCAGATAAGAGAGAATTCGAAGTTGACAATATAATATGTAATGTTATATTTTTATTATATTTATGAAACTAACCTCTACTCGTTTGTGACAGTGTTTTAAATTTAAGATGTAACTTATATTATATAATAGCTGAGTTATTACCGATTTGACAGATTATTCTTAAATTAATCGATATAACCTTGCACGAGCGACACATTTGCCGAATGATTTAGAATACCTCTTTAATATAAAACTTTATGTCAAAATGTCAGAATCAAGTAATTTTCCAATAAACTCTGTTTCAAAACTTAAAATAGTTTATAAATAATATAAAAACATTTATTTTTTGTTCTTTGGCGCGCTTGTACAAAGTTACAAAGTGCGTCTAGTTTTCATAGTGATGTGCTTGATAGTATTCGGTACGAATTCATTGGAATAGATATGATATTTATTTTATTGCTACCATTTTTTGCGTCTCCTAATTGCACTGTGTTGCCAGTATCTCTATGATTTTTAAGATTAATGTGTGATCCAAAGACAGAAATACTGTTTTCTATGATTTAAAAATAAATACAATTAAAATGATTATGTATAATTTTTAACATTCATAATGTATAAAACAACATTTAATAAATATAATTTTCTCCCTCAATTAAGCAATGTTATAGGTGTATTTTTTAAGTAATTGGCGATACTATTCTGGCAACACCCTTACCACCGCTATTTTAATCTGTTTAGTCGTCTTCCGTACTCTCGTGCGCACAGACTACGTTCTCTTGTGTAACCGTTGTTTTTTGACTCGGCTTTCTCCTGTTTATCGTTGCGCTTTATTGGACTAATTTTGTTTGTGTTTGGTAATTTTGTTGAAAATGCCGAAACGAGGAAAAACATTAAATAGTCAATGTCGTGAGCTTGTACTAAAGCTACAGGATTACTTTGAGCGTGAGTCACAAAATGGCGGCCCTTTGATTCCTGTCACTCAAGTGAAAGATCGAGTATCACAAGCTCTTGGAATTGGTGCAAAAACACTATATAATATAAATAAAGAAAAATTTGGGGCTTCTGAAAGTGAAGATAATGTTTTACGCACTCCTAAGAAAAAACGAAGACAAAAGCCCGTGACAGGTGTTGATGTTTTTGATGCAGATGCAATAAGAAACTACATATATGGTTATTATACTAGGAACGAGTTTCCAACTAGACGTTTGCTTTTGGTCTCTTTAAAAGAAGCTGGCTTATTTAAAGGCGGTAAAACGGCGTTGTCAAAACTATTGCACGAAATTGGGTTTGAATATAAAAAAACGAATAAAAGGAAAATATTAATGGAAAGATTTGATTTAATAATTAAAAGGAACGAGTTTTTAAGAGAAGCCAGAAAAATCGAGTCTTGGGACAATGTCGTTTTTGTTGACGAAACATGGTTAAATGCGAACCACACTGTGTCACGCTCTTGGACTGACGAAACAAAAGCATCAACTTCAAAAGTTCCAATTGGAAAAGGATCGCGACCGATAATTTGTCACGCCGGTTCTGCTGGAAGTGGTTTCTTTGAAAATGGACTGCTGGCTTTCGCGTCAAAAAGTACTTCCGATTACCACAAGGAGATGGATACAGACACTTTTACGAATTGGTTCGAAAATCAATTATTACCCAGCCTGCCAGAGCCTTCTATCATAATAATGGACAACGCTTCATATCATTTGAAACAAGTGAATAAAGCGCCTACTCAGGCCAACAAGAAAGCTGATCTCGTAGCATGGCTACACCAAAATGGAATTGAAACTACTGCCGAAATGCTAAAGTCTGACTTAGTAAAGTTGGTACGCGAAAATAAAACATCAAGGGTCCGTTATGAAGTAGATGAGATAGCTCTAGCACATGGACATCGGGTACTTCGAATTCCGCCTTATCACTGCCACTACAATGCCATTGAGCTAATATGGGCACAAATCAAAGGTATTGTTTTTTATCGCATAAGTTATGAATATGAATAATTTGTACTATTATAACATCCAATATTCAGCATATAAGTAAAAAGATACATAACTAAGAAATAAATATCTCATGTCCCTTACATGTAGGTAATTGTGTAACATTTCGTTTATTTAATGTAATAAATTAACGTTATTTAATGTTTACATTACAGGTTACGCAGCTCGTAATAATACGACTCCGCCATTCAGTACTAATAAAATGATGGGTCTATTAAAAGATGCTTGCAGCAAAATAACGAAAGATGATTGGGTCAAGGTCGTCGAAAAGACTCGAAAACTAATAACACAAGATTATGAACGCGATATAAGAGTGGACACCATTATAGAGAATGAAATTGTCATACAAGTGACTGATAGCGATGACAGCTCTGGCGAATCTGGTTCAGAGTCTGAATAATTGTTTTAATAAATGATAGGTAGTCATTTATTAAAACATCTTGTACCTACTTTATTCATTAAAATGTGTAACAGAGTTTACAAATTTGTTTTATTTTGATATGTCCTCGACCAATTATCTACGCCCATCAAGGATACTCCACCTAATAAAGAACCTGTGTCTTTAACTATTATTGTTTTGATTTTATTTAATTACACACTATACTAGAATATTTAAAAACAAACTGTTCCCAAATAATATTAGGGTTACTGGTTCAGTCACTTCACTAGTATTGTCAATTCGTCATGTGTCAAATCAGTAATAACTCAGCGGCCGGAGTATAATACATTTCATAATAATAAATATATTTCCTTTTTATTCTTATAAATGCTTAATAAATAAATATAATATTCACGTACGTACTTACGTGTATTGCATCAAATCAGATAGTTTTTAAACCTGTAAACAAATTAACTCTGATGTGACACTACAGACATAAAATAAATATATAGAAAAAATTAACATTAATTGATTTGTTCTATTTTTAGTTAATTACAAGATGGCGCCTCCAAAGAAAAGTCATGTATGGAAGGTTCTTACAAAAATTGAGGGAAATGAAAACTTTTGTAAAATGCAAAATTTGCCAAAAACTATCAAATCTTGCAACACATTAAACCTGCTTAGTCACGTAAAAATATCCATATGGCTACCTTTCTGGTCTCTGATTCTTTATTAACACATACAAAATCAGTGACCGCAACTGCGCGTTTCACTGGAAAAAGGTTATATTAAACTTTTGTGAAAAGTATTTGATGTGAAAAAATATCGATGTTTTCTAGCGATGATATATCGATAAAAATCGATGATTGTCGATATATCCGATCTGATGTTTTACGTCGAATATAAATATCGATATATTTTTAAGTAGACAACCCTATCACAGATCACTATTCTTTCTTTTATTACGTCTCGTCCGTCCAAAAACGTTCTAAATGTCGCTATTAAAAAGTACGCGTCTGACCACAACTTTAGAAGGTATCTGTTTACTTATAAACTTCCGACACGAAACAGCCGTAGTAAATGTACCTATACGTATCTCTGTCTTATTCGTACAACATTGTTTTAATATCATTAACATACTTATCTCGGTCTCGGTATTGAAGTACAAAATGTGCCTTGTTGTGCCTATTTTTAAAGTTGTTCAAAACGACTATAATACAATAGCACGCTACAGACTATAAACTATAAATTTCTAGCGCGCTATTAAATACGCTATGTTAAAGCGCGTTAAGTTTTGCAGCACGCTATATCTCGTAGCACGTTACATTACATGCCGTTCATTGGATAGACCGCGTGTTATATAAGAACATTATTTCGTAATAAGTCCTATTTTAGACTAAAATAAAACAAAGTGGTAAAGAAAAACCAATGAACGCTTTTTCATACTTTTCAGGCTTATGACTTTCTGTAATCCTAAAAATATTTTTAAGAGGATATAGTAAGTCAGCTCAAATTCTAATTTCATCCCCACTTGCCCGCGCGTCGATGCTATGTACCGAAATGTTTGTAATCACTAATACTGTAAGTAGAAGGGTCGTTAGACACTTATTTCATTAGGTTTATCATATTTATGCCTGTTTCTTAACGCCAAGCCAGCCGCTTCTTATTTTTATCACGGTTATATCCCATTTTAATTTTACGTCGTACTGTTGCGTAATGTATATTCTGATCGTAAGCGACACAACTTCTCCCTTCAAAAGCCTAAGCGATACTAACGGGGCGACAGGAATCAAGCTCAAGACGCCGATAGTTTAGGTAATTTCTTTTTACAGGGAAAATAACGGTATTAAAAAAAGTAAATAACATAAGCACTGCTTTATAGTTAGTTCAATTAGTATGCAAAGTTTCATGGTCTTATTTAAAGTATTTTATGAATAACAGCGGTTTATTGTTTATTTTGGAGGTAACTTTGGATTTTTTTTCCATCGAGAAAATTTTACGAAATCGTATTTTCGTCTAACATAATCATTAACATTAATCCTCAACTTTACCATATATTTATTTCAAAATTAATGCTGCAATATTTTCGGCATAACGAAGGATCTTGCTAAGCCATTTGACATTATATTTCCCCTTAAGGCATGTACTTTTAAAACAAAATAAAATAAATTATTTTGTTATTATATTTGATGTAAACGTTATTTTAACCTTAATATAAATTATAAATCAAATAACTGTGTATTTAAAAGTTTATTGATTATATTTATAAAAATCAACTATTTACATACACTTTTATATACACTTTTGTAACTATATACTATTTACATTAAAACATTAGTTAGGCTTCTTTTATAGCAGACGATTGTCTCCTTCGATCACTTTTAGATATACAGTATACACTAACTAAACAACGTCTAGCACCAAAATAAGATCGCGTGCGATGAATAACGTGTTACTAGATCAAATTTGCGTCACACGTCCTGATACTGTTTAAAAATATCGATATGATAATTTTCGGCATATTTTTCCCTTGTCCATCCCTAGTACCACAGAGTACCTTTGTATAAACTGATACTGCCTAGTACTATTGTTGCCATGGAGGTTAAACAACAGGAGAACGATCGCTACGTACTAAAGCATAGCCCGCCTGTCCTTGAGGTGGCACGTTCCAGCCTGCAGACATTAAAATTTCAGAATAAAAAAAATCTCATTTTATAGATCTCAATAAGCCCTTTCGACCTACATTAATTAATTTACAAGCCCGTTTTTCGTTTTCCCAGGAAAAATAGAAATATAATTTTCAATTTTCCTCTACTTAAAATAGCCATATCTCTTTGAAAAATGATTATTTTTTACTCTACCAAGCGTGAAAAAATTGCCCTTGCGAATAAAGTTGAAACTCACATCATCAACAGTGTCAGTGTAGCATCAGCTGATCTGCAGCTGATGTTGATCTGTAATTAGGTCGGCATGCCCACAAAGTATGACATTGACAGGTACTGTCTGTACGTAGACAGAGAAACCTATAGACTAATGATCGGCGTGGCCTTGAGAGAGAAAGGACGATAACGAATTTTAGGTTATACAATAATATTTATGACTTTTAAACACATTTAGATAAAAATTTTAATTGTTCTAAGAACTGAACTGAACAAGATTCACCAATCTTAAGCTCACAAAACACTTTTTTCTCACTTAAACCAACTTGTAAACTCCTTTAATCGCTACGCTGTTAAAGTTGTTTAGCAAACTGTAGAGTTCGCTAAACAAAAAAACCGGCACGGAGAAAAGGACAAACAATCACACTGCTCTATGTCATTTCTATGCAAGACGTATGCATAAATCTATCTTTTTCGTGTGCGAATGCGAAAGAAGACGTCAATTTGTCTATAGGTTTCTCTGTCTACGTGTCTGTACTACTAAGAAATTCAGGACTTCATAGGCGTGATTTTACTGACAGCTGCCGCAGAGATCAAGCTATCTTTTATGAACCATAAGCTACATTATCCCTGAGCAACATAGACTCAGAGATAATTTATAATAATTATTATCATTAGGTCATGAAATCGCAACTAAACATGTGTTATTTAATGCAGTTAGTCAAGATACTAACACTGCTTTTATTTTTATGTTGCTCATGTTTGGGGTTCCATATAACTGATTTACTGTGGTAATAATCAATGAACCTAAATATTTCCTCATTAGTCCATGTCACCATGTTCGTGAAACAATTTTATTAAGCCGACACTACATTCTACTCCGACGCGTAACTATGAACTGAACACTCGGCTAACGTGCGATTGTTGTTTGCGGCTTGCGCTAAATTTCTTTGATTTGTGCACGGAAAACCGACACTATTTGCCTTGTCGGCGAGTGTTTACCGCATACGCCAAATACACAAAAAACGGCCCAGTACACGTTGGCCGAACGCACTCGCCAATGAGTCCCTAAGTCAATGATCATGGAGGTCAATGAACAGGAGAACGATCGCTACGTGCTAAAGCATAGCCCGCCTGTCCCTGAAAATTTGTAGAATTTATAGCGGCGCTGACGTCAGTGATTAGTAACTGCAAAGTTAACTGTTTATGAGTACAAGTAGATGAAGTTAGTTGAATAATGTACGAATTTTGTTCGCGGCATTGGTGAGAAAATTTTCATGCTCCGTAATTTTGTAATTTTTGACAAAAAGAAACATTAAAAATGAAGAAATATTTTATTGTGCGTAGATGTGCAAGTGGCTTAAACTATAGGGGCTTCTTTTAGGCTAATATTTATTTTGAAAAACGCCCAGCGAAGCGGGCGCGGGTCATCTAGTAGATCCTATAAGGGTTTCTTATTTGTTGTATAAGTAGTTTTTTTTTCGATTGCCTTAACGTCCATCTTCGTTTAGCTACCAACGATGAATAAAACACGCTAACGTGTGAAAGGCACCACGGAAATCTACCGAGCGTGCTCGGCCAAAGTGTACTGGAGCCTTTAGAAGTATAATATGGACTGACCATACCTACATAATTAGCGTGACTACCTACAAAAATCTGGTGCATAAAATGGCCGCTCTTTTATAGGGTTGTAACTCAGCAATATGCACAACTGATATTGATATTTTAACTAATATTAATTTTTTTCTCTTTTTATATAATCGGATTTGTTGCTTAATTTACTTTATTTCGTAGATACAGGGCTGAATTTTCAATCTTCAAATAACTTATCTCAGGAATAAATGTGCCTGACAGATCTTTTGTGTAGATAGAAATTAAATCCTTCTTTTGTGATTAAATAATTAATGGGATGGAGATCCCTGATTCCATATTATAGTTTTTTAATATGAAATAATAATGATCAGTTGAGTAAAAATGTAATAAACTGTTTTTAAAATCAATACTTATTTATTATTAATTGTTCTGCACATAATTCATTACTAATAGTAAGTTATACAAGCAAGTTGTATATCATATTTTATTTATTGATTCAGATTTTAAACAAAAAATATTATTATTTTTCGAAAAATCATCCGGGATATCATATGTCATCCACTGTTTCATGATCATACCAGATTTTTACATAAACGATTATTATTATTATTTATTCATTTGTGAACAAAATTATTTCTTTTATTTAATTTCTATAAGACAGTTTTGCAAAGTAACTATTAATATCATTATTATAATAAGACAATACGGTCTTATTATCACAGTATAATGAGACAGTACAGTTTTGCAAAGTAACTATTTATATCTTTAGTATAATAAGACAGTACTGTCTTCTTATACTAAAGATATTAATATATACTTAATATAAACTTTGCAAACCCGTCTTATAGAAATTAAATAAAAAAAAATAGTTTTGTTCAGAAATTATTTAAATTATTAGAAAACCTTATCAATTGCTAAGCTAAGCTAAGGTTTTCTAATAATTTAAATAATGACTCTAATAGAGGTATACTGAAGGCCACTCCTGAAAGATAAAATTTTTGTTTTTTCTCCCCCAACTACTAGCGACAAACATACATACTAGGATTTTTAATAATTACAAAACTTGTTAGCAGTCTTTTCATTGGTTAATATTTGCAATATGCACCATCGATTTCAAAGCCCATATTTTTTTTGTAGATAGTACTCACTAAAAGAAAGCGTTTTGAAAAGTTTTAGGTTGCGGAAACTTACGGTTCATGAGATATATTTTTTTAAACTTTTCATATAAATTGGCAAATAACACGCAATTACACCAATTACAAAATAAATTTGACAAATGATTGATGTCAAACGTCAATTAGTGTAGGGTTCCGAATATTTTGAAAGTATCGATACGTACTCGATACCAAGTATCGTATCAAAAGTTTCAATACTACTTGGTATCGAGTACATTTCGTTAATTTTGGAGACTAGGGGGGTAGAAGCCGGGAAGTTGTGCTCCGGCGCTCCGTGGCAGCCCCGGCGCTGTGGGATGAGCAGTGCCTCCGCCCTAGCGTAGGGAAGCACAGGCACCTGAGCTCGCCTTCGCAGCTTCGGCTTTTTGGTCACCTTCGGCGACCAGCCTCAGCCGCTACGGCGATCTCGGTGCCTGCGCTTCCCTACGGCGGGCGGGCACTGCTCTCCCTCCTTTTTTTTGCGCCCGAAGCAATTAAAGGGCTACTCTATACGTAGGGAGGCGGAAAATGCATTACGCATACCACGATAGCCGGTCTATCGTGGTTATGAGGGACTCACATCCTACCGGGGACCCTAAGTGATACCCTCTAAAAACCGCCTTTGGGGACAGGCAACCGGCTGATTAAGCTTTATTGTGCCTTATCATGAGCGACCCTCTTTTGGGAAAAGAGGGAGCAGACGGCTACGAGCCGCTGAGGGAGTGCCTACGAATGCAAATTAATAATGAGTAAATAATTTAATTTAATTAGAGTTGGCCTGAGCCGTCAGGAGGCAGTTCAGGTCGTTTGTTAGTTTATTAGGCGGGTCCGAGAGAGAGTTTCTCGGCCTGCGGACTCGATAGCGAGAGGGGGGTGGGGCTGTAAAAGTAGCTGCCTCACGTGGTTTTTTATTTTTATATATATTTTTATATATTAAGTGGTTTGAGTGCGACTCTGAGGCTTTGAAGAAGTTCTCAGAGAGTTTTTGGAGAAATTGTTGAATTGTGGGGAGCTCTAGGTCCCGATGAAGGTCGGCATTACGGACGTAACAAGATGCGTTCGCAGCTCGACGACAGAAAAGGTTTTGAACTATTTGGAGTTCATTGATAATTTTAGGGTTGGCGAGGGCAAAAACGGGGCCCGTGTAAGACATGACTGGTCGTATACAGACCTTATAAAGGGTACGCTTGTTTCTAAGGGACATTTTACTGTGTCGGCCCAACATACTGTTGAGCCTACTCAGATAAAACCGTGCGTGACGGGTTACTCTTTTGACGTGGGGCCTGAAAGTGAGCCCTGTGTCTAGAGTGACACCTAAATATTTGGCGGTCGTATGCCAGGAGACAGGGGTCCCTAGCATACGTATTGGTGGAGTGTTTTTGAGACGGCGTCGTTTATAATCGAAGTGAACGGCGGAGCTCTTCTCCGGGTTCACATCGATGTGCCATTTTTTGAACCAAGCTCCTAGGTTATCAACAGATTTTTGTATCTTGTTCCGTATGAAAGGTAGTGAGATACCTTTGCAGTAGATAGCGGTGTCGTCTGCGAAGAGGGAGAGTTGAACACCTTTCGATGGGATGGGAATGTCGTTGGTGAACAGGATGTACAGCAGAGGAGCAAGTACTGAGCCCTGAGAGACACTAGCTTTGATAGTTCGCTGTGAAGATAGCGTGCCTTCGTGTCTAAAACGAAAGGTACGATACTTTAAGTAAGAGGCCACGAGACGTACTAGACGATCGGGGAGACCTATTTTGTAGAGTTTGTAGATAGGGCCTGTATGCCAGACTCTATCGAAGGCTTTAGCTATGTCGAAAAAGACCGCAATGGTCTTATGACGACGAGGATAAAAACCGCTGAGGATATATTCCACAATACGGTGGACTTGTTGGGGACATGAGTGTTGCGCTCGGAAACCGAATTGATGGGGAATGATAAGAGGGTCACCGTCTGTGGGAAACAGATAGCGCCTCATACGTGTTTGGATGACTCTTTCGATTAGCTTGCCCATTGCCTTGAGGAGGCTAATGGGTCGATGACTGGAGGGGAGGTTGAGAGGCTTGCCTGGCTTGGGAATTCCAATCACAGTTGCCTCTTTCCACGTAGTGGGAAAGTAACTAAGGTTGAAGCAGGCGTTGAAGATAATAGATAAAAAGGTTAACACCTGCTCAGGAAAGTGTTTTAGGGCTTGGTTGGAGATGCCATTTACGCCCGGAGCCTTTTTAGGCTTAAGTCCTTTGATGAGGGATGAAATCTCATCATTGGACACAGAGATAGGTTCGGAGGCCGTAGGGGGTGAGTTCCGGCGGCGGACCTCATCCTCCACTGCCTGGACGTGTGAGGGGGTCGACGGGTTGAGAGCTATGCGGCAATGCTATCTGCAAAGCACTCAGCCTTTTCCTCATCCTCGAAGGCAACCGTGCCTTCGGGACGGGAGAGAGGGGGAGTGTGGGTGATAGCGTCTATGCGGAGGGCTCTGGCCATCTGATAGTACGCTGTATGAGATGGAGAGATATTCTCCATGAGTTTACTCTTTTCGAGGTCTCGAAATTCAGAGAGGCGGAAACGGAGTTCTCGTTGAAGATGAGAACTACGTTCTCGTCTTCAAAAAAAAAAGAAACTAATGAAATTATTATTCATTATTATTATTATTTATTAATAAATAAACTATATATCATGTTTTTTATAATTTTAATTATTAAAATCGTTCCAAATATAAACTATTAATTATAATTGATTTTTTTAAAATATTATTTCACCATTTTATGTTTCTTTTTGTCATTAATTAAAAAATTACTTTACAGATACTACTTACCGACGGCAGCGCGGCTATGAAAAAAAAAAACAAATTTTCAGGGACAGACGGGCTATGCTTTAGCACGTAGCGATCGTTCTTCTATTCTCTAACCTCCATGGCCTCTATCTACCCAAAGATATTTTATTTTAACCCATAGACAGAGAAACCTGTAGACAAATTGACGTCTTCTTTCGCATTCGCACACGAAAAAGATAGATTTATGCATACGTCTTGCATAGAAATGAGATAGAGCGGTGTGATTGTTTGTCCTTTTCTCCGTGCCGGTTTTTTTGTTTAGCGAACTCTACAGTTTGCTAAACAACTTTAACAGCGTAGCGATTAAAGGAGTTTACAAGTTGGTTTAAGTGAGAAAAAAGTGTTTTGTGAGCTTAAGATTGGTGAATCTTGTTCAGTTCAGTTCTTAGAACAATTAAAATTTTTATCTAAATGTGTTTAAAAGTCATAAATATTATTGTATAACCTAAAATTCGTTATCATCCTTTCTCACTCGAGGCCACGCCGATCATTAGTCTATAGGTTTCTCTGTCTACGTTTTAACCGCAGTATATTATTTTTGGCGCTGACAGCAGAAGTGAATGTCCACGGAACTAATAGTACTGATAAGACAGTGTGACAAAATATATCGATTAAAATTCTATACTCCACCTGTACCTAAATAAAAAGAATAGACTCCATGAATAGATGGCCTCAACCCGTAACGTCCATTTTATTTATGTATCAGCCATCATTATATTGGATGCAGGTGGCTCAGGACCGTGCTTTGTGGTATTACTTGGGGGAGGCCTATGTTCAGCAGTGGACTTGTGAAGGGCTGTAATGATGATGATGATAATGATGATGATGATCAGCCATCATCACTCATCATCATCATTACAACCCTTCACAAGTCCACTGCTGAAAATAGGCCTCCCCCAAAGGAATACCACAAAGCATAAAATAAATAAGCAGTAATACCTTTATTTAAATTTGGTAGTACATTAGACCCCGCTAATTTTAGACCTATTTCTGTACTGCCAGCACGAAGTAAAATTTTTGAAAAAAATATTTTTGATCAAATGTAAAAAAAAATTGATGTTAATAATTTACTTCATAAAAATCAATTTGGTTTCACAAGGGTTCGCACGACAACTGATGCTGGTGTTGAGCTAATTAAATATATCTTCAATTCATAGAAGAATTCACAGGATTCTTTGGGTATATTCTGTGACCTATCCTAACTAAATGAAAACTAAACTAAACTAAATGTATGAAATTCGTAACTCCGGATGTCAAACATGTTAATAGTAATGTAATTTTAAATGGGGAGGAGCTAGGTCTTGTTGATACCACCATTTTTCTTGGAATAACACTAGACGTAAAGCTTCAATGGCTCCCCCATATATCAAAACTAGCTAGCAGACTTAGTTCTGCAGCATATGCTGTAAAAATGATTAGAGCTCTTACCAGTGTTGAAACAGCTAGAATGGTTTACTTTAGCTATTTCCATAGCATTATGTCGTATGGTATTTTGCTACTGACACTGAAATTATATTTGTTTTACAGAAGAGAGCCATTAGAGCAATATATGATTTATAACTATATAAAAACTGCCTCGTTAGTCTAGTGGTTGTAGTAGTGCGACTGCTAATCGTTAGGTCCTGTGTTCGAATCCCGGGTTGGGCCAAATAATCAATTATTGAGTTTTTCTGTTAAGAAATTCTCCGTAGGTGCCCGGAATCAGGAAGTTGGCGGTGTCTCACCCCCGTGCCTCGGAAAGCACGTAAAGACGTTGGTCCTACGCCTTATCTCTCTCCGGTCGTATTGGTTTACCGTCCCATCGGATTATAAGAGTGAGGGAATAAAGAGTGCACCTGAACTTCCCTTACCAGGTTGTAACTCCATCAGAGGGGCTACGTTCCACACTTTACCTGGCAGTGCAAGGCTGCCGCTCGAGAGCCTTTCATTGCCATCGGTTATCGGTTCTTCGAGCTATATGGCTGGGCCATTGCTGCTTCATCTTACTAATCTATTGGGCGGTATCGCTCACTTTGATTCTACTGCGGATATCTTCATTCCTAAGTTTATCACGCGCGAAACCCCGAGCATAGCCCTCTTCATAGCTTGCTGAGCGACTTCGAGTTTCCTCATACAGCCAGCAGTGAAGGACCACGTCTTAGATCCATAGGCCATCACTGGCAACACGGTTGCACAATCTAGTTTTAAGGTATGCCTGACGAGGAGATGTGTTTTAATCTCCCGAACGCTGCCAAGCCGAGTTGAATCCATCGATTGACCTCGCGGCGAAGTTGGACTTACCTATTAGGACTATTTATCCCAAGTAAACACACTCGTCAGCAACTTCGAGCTAAGTGCTCCCAACTACCACCGGCATAGGTATGACATGGACATTACACATGATCTTTGTTTTGTCCATGTTCATGTTAATACCTATCCGTTTGGAGATACTATTGAGGTCATTGAGCATAGTGCTTAGGTCCTCCAGCGATCCTGCCATCCATACTAATATTATAAATGGGAAAGTTTGTTTGTTTGTTTGTCCTTCTTTCACGTCGCAACAGAGCGTCGGCATGGCATGATTTTTTGTATGGGGATAGTTCGGTGGCTGTAGAGTGACATAGGCTACTTTTTTTTTGCGGAAAAACATCTCATTCCCGTGGGAAAATCTAATATATTGCACAAGTTTGTCCTTCTTTCACGTCGCAACAGACCGTCGGCATTGCATGATTTTTTGTATGGGGATAGTTCGGTGGCTGTAGACTGACATAGGCTACTTTTTTCAGCGGAAAAACATATCATTCCCGTGGGAAAATCGAATATGTTGCAAAATTAAATTCAGCTAGGTGGCGCAACCGTGATTCTACAAGACGGACGACGGTACGATGGACGAACACAGAAGGTCAGAATATCTGGATTATTATGTCTTTTTACCAAAATTAAGATAAAAAATGTATGGATCTGTATTTTTCCACGCAGGACCGGGAAGAGAGCGATAAAAAACATAAAATTCACCAGCTGATTTTTTTCAAACGTTTTGATGCATTGTAATTCACAGAATAGGCGATAACCTCGCAGACGATATTAAGTAATCCGTTGATGCTCTGCCTACCCCGCAAGGGTTACAGGCGTGATTATAAGTATGGATCAGAAATACTATCACCACCTGTCACGCTTTCACCCTTAACTATTACTTAACTGTGGTAGAAACAGTTCTTAGTAAGCCTTATTATATATTAATAAGCCTTAGTAATATTTATTGAACGGAAATGAATACAGTTCTTATATGTGGTTATGAATGAATCGGTATTACAATAAGAAAAATTGTGCAAAATTACAAGAAAGTTATTTTTTGAGAGTTCTTATTAACTAACGTATACATAGTTTAAATTGATTCCGCTAGATGTTGTTACTAGGTTTTTAAAACGCGGTAATGAAATGTCTCCTGACATGTACTTAACTCCCGGCGTTGAGCCGCGCGTCAACTTATAGTGCATACGGTACCTATACGCTTAAATTGTTTCTATTTCGTAGCTTATTCGACTACCTGCTTTCGATTTCGGTTGTTTGTTATTTGCTTTGTGATTTGGTTAAGGTTGAATGGATTTATATGGGCTTTCATTTTCGGATTTGTGTATTTTCTTGGATCGGTTTTGTTGATTTGGTTGGTATTCCTTTATACATATTTAGACTCTGGCTTTGATTTTGGATTTTGTTTATTTAGAATCGTGAATTGGTTTTCGTTGTTTTAGGTTCTTTAACAATATTTCGAAGGAATATTAATAGTATAGATAGTGTATACGGTACCTATACACTTACTTATTTTTTTTTTGGTTATATTTATATTGACTACTGCTTTTGATTTCGGTTTTCTGCGATTTTTTTTGTGATTTGGTTTAAGTTGATTCGATTTTTTTTGGCTATCGTTTTCGGATTCGTGTTGTGTCTTGAATTGGTTTTGTTGTTTTGATTTTAAAAAATATTTAAAAGGAATATTTATTCTTTTTTTGAAAATTTGTATTTGCTTTTAAAAACATATTTAAAAGGAAATTTAATTCCTTTTAGGTATTTTAACGTTTTTTTATAAATAGGTTTTTGTTACTTCATAATGCCTTGCAAATGTAAGTCCAGCCTTTCAAGAGTATCTTCTCAAAGACAAGCGAAAAGATTAGATCGATCGCTAGAATATTTAGAAGATGCTGAACTGAGAAGGCAAGAACAAGCAGAGCGTCAGGCTGCTTTTAGAGCATCTGAGACACCTTCTCAACGTCAGCAAAGACGTCTTGAACAGACAGAGCGTCAAGCTACTTTAAGAGCTTCTGAAACATCTTCTCAAAGTCAACGAAGGCGTCTTGAACAGGCAGAGCGTCAAGCTACTTTAAGAGCTACTGAAACACCTGCTCAAAATCAGCAAAGGCGTCTTGAACAGGCAGAACGTCAAGCTACTTTAAGAGCTACTGAAACACCCGATCAAAGTCAGCAAAGGCGTCTTCAACAGGCAGAGCGTCAATCTACTTTAAGAGCTACTGAAACACCTGCTCAAAGTCAGCAAAGGATATTCGAACAAGCGGAACTTCAGGCCGCCTTAAGAGCCGCGGAAACACCTGATGAACCTCAACACAGACTCATTGAGCAAGCTGAACATCAATCTACTATAAGGGCACCTGAAACACCAGAACAGACACAGGCGTGAAGAGATGCAAATGCACAGCTCCAAGCTGAACGTCGACAAAATTTTCAAAGAAACAATTGGTCGGTTTTTAATGACGCAGCATTCAATTATGATCCGTTGATTGATTATAAAAATCACAGGTTAGTTGTTATCGGACTGATGGACATGGCGTGTCGATTTTTCAGCGCTTTAAAATGGAAAGATGAGACCGCAGGCATGTGCTGTTCCAATGGCAAAGTGTCTCTTCCGTTACTTGGGGAACCAGAAGAACCTTTGAAAACTCTCTTTTTATATGATCCGTAAATATAACTCATGCTTTCAAATGACGTCCTTCGGAGTTGACCAGTAAATAATAATGCCGGGATTTTCGCCTACACTTACGGTGCAAGGGCAAATTTATCATAGAATGGGTTCACTTTTTCCAGCTGAAAACGAACAGCATAAATTTTTACGACTATATTTTATGGGTGACGAAGAAAATGAGGTAGACCGTCGCTGCCAATTTATCTAGGGAGTTGAGAGAGACACATTGTCCAAAATTCAAAGATTCTTGCATGAACGTAACATTTAAGTCAAAACATTTAAAACTGCTTTAGAAAACCTACCTGAAGAGGATTATAAAGTCGTCATTCACGCAGATCGGACCCCTCGAGGAGAGCATGAAAGGACCACGAAAGTAATTAGTGGTGATCAGTTTTCTTCACGAGACATTGTTTTGCGGGCACGTGATGATACGTTGCAACGGGTAGCCGATACATATAAGTTTAATGACGCTCTGATTTATTGCAAAGGACAAGAGGGTTATCATTTTCAAATTCCACTCATTAACCCGGTCACAAAGGAGCCTATTCCGAACAAAAAAATATCATCTATGGATTTTTATGCGTATCATATGAACCTCTTAGCCCGGTGTAGACAATTATTTCATCAATTTTTGGTAGACATGTATGTGAAGGTAGAAAGTGAACGTCTCCGTTATATATCTTTAAATCAAAAAAAGCTGCGCGTTGAGAATTATATACATTTACAAGATGCAGTTTCTAGCGACGCCAATGTAAACCCCAGAGATTTAGGTAAAATGGTAATTCTGCCCTCATCATTTGTTAACAGTCCCTGCTACCTACATGAGTACACACAAGACGCATTCGCCTATGTACGAACTTACGGAAGACCTGATCTTTTTTTACTTTTACTTGCAATCCCACATGGAAAGAAATAACCGAGGAGCTAATGCCGGGTCCAAAAAGTACTGACAGACACGATTAAGTTGCTAGAGTATTTAGATTAAAAGTACAAAAATTAATGTATGTAATTAACAAAGGGAAAATTTTCGAAGAGGTGCAGTGCTTCATGTATTCAATTTAATGGCAAAAAAGAGGATTACCGCATGCCCACATTCTAATATGGCTTAAAGAGAAGCTGCGGCCCAGCCAAATAGACGATATAATAAGCGCCGAGATTCCGGATCCCGAGCAAGATAAAGAATTGTATGATACCATCGTCCGAAATATGATTCACGGTCCATGTGGAGCACGAAATTCAATATCGTCATGTATGAAAGACGGAAAATGTACAAAGAAATTCCCTAAACAGCTATTAAAAAAACAGTGCACAATGACAATGGCTACCCTTTATACAGACGCAGAGCTCCCGAAGATGGTGGCAGGAAAGTTACAATCAAATCTCGCTCTGGAGCGTTCGAAACCTTAGATAATAGCTGGATTGTCCCGTATTCACCCATTCTATTTAAAATGTTTAATGCCCGCATTAATGTAGAAGCATGTAGCTCTGTCCGCGCAATCAAGTATATCTGTAAGTACATAAATAAAGGAAGCGACCAAACAATATTTAATCCCAGGAGTGAAGGTAAGGCAAATCCCGTTAATGAAGTACAGACCTTTCAAGCAGGGCGTTATGTCAGCAGTAACGAGGCAGCATGGCGTCTCCTTGGCTTCCCTTTACACGAAAGGCACCCAATAGTTACTCACCTTGTTGTGCACTTAGAAAATATACACGCTCCGTATATTTCACCGAAATAAATTTCCAAGAAAGAATTGCATCACCGTCAAAAACTACACTAAAAGCCTTCTTTCAACTTTATTAAACCGACCCCTTTGCAAAAACAGTGTTATATTCTGAAGTCCCCCGCTATTATACTTGGAACACATCTAGGAAGGAGTGGAAACGTCGTATTCAAGGCGCGCCTGCTGCAAATTGACCCGGTGTAAAGTCATCAGATGCTCTTGGTCGTGTGTATACCGTCCATGTAACTAATTTTGAATGTTTCTGTTTACGATTGCTGCTACACCATGTTCGGAGTCCTACAGGATATAAAGACCTTAAAACTGTCAACGGTCAGGAATGCGCAACTGATAGAGAAGCATGTGAAGCTCTGCATGTTTTAGAAAACGATAATCACTGGGATGAAACCATGGAGGAAGCTGTGCAGTGTCAGTCACCAGCCAAACTTAGGGATCTTTACGCAACTCTCATATCATCTTGCGGGCTATCTAATGCACATGAATTGTGGGACAAATATAAAGAGTACATGGCGGAAGATATTTTGCGAAGATTACAGCAGACACACGCGAACATGACATTTAATAAACACATTTATAACCTTTTGTCTGTTGCACGGTGGTATCCCGACGGATGCGCTGGTATCCCGACGGATGTCAAGATGGCCGATACTGTGGACCCGCCGGGAAACGAGCGCAGACCAGTAAGACACATTTCGTGCTATTTTTAATTAGCGAACAACCGAAAATGAACTAAGTCTCTCTTATACCTCTTATACCGAGAATAAGCAGATTATATAACGAATGTGTCCTTAAAGATAAGACTATTGACTTATTTAACGATAGCATAAAATCTTTTAGAGCCAAAATTGTCAATCTATTTAAAAACTCATAGTAAAAATTATACTATATCTTTATATAAACTCGATATAAATGTTGTTATTTTTATATATTTTTATTTTTCATATATTTCATATTGTCTAATTGTTTTTGTTTGTTTTATATTAGTATTTTACTCGTACTTGTAACAATTATTAAGTTATCGTACAGTTATCGTCTTTTGTAAACATGCTGTATCTACCTTTAAATGGAAACATGTAAATCTTAGTTCCTAAGCCTATTGTCAAATTTTTTTAAAACAACATGTTATTCCGTTGGTGGTTCTATCAATAAATAAATAAATAAATAAGTGATGAAATTATACGTGAAACAAACTACTACTACTAGCTTTGCAGCAGCAAGTGGCCGAATTTGTAATATATAATAATACCCCGCTTGCTTCCCGAACAAAAACGAGTTTTTGACAAAGTATAAGGACAAATTGAATCTGGAAATGGTGCACTTTTCTTTTTAGATGCCCCTGGAGGAACTGGGAACATATTTTTGTTACATTTATTATTAGCGCAAGTACGGAAAAATAAAAGCATTGCTGTGGCCGTAGCTTCCTCCGGTATAGCCGCCACGCTGCTAAGCGGGGGTCGCACTGCACATTCTGTTTTAAAACTCCCTCTAAATCTAGCCCAGGAAGAATCGCCGATCTGCAACTTTAGCAAAAATAGTGCACGAGGTATAATGCTACAACAATGCACACTTTTAGTGTGGGACGAAAGTTCAATGTCGCATAAAAAAGCTGTAGAAGCACTAAATCGAACGCTCCAGGATTTGCGCAGCAATACCGATGTAATAGGAGGAATGGTGGTTTTACTGGCTGGTGACTTTCGCCAAACTTTACCTGTCATTCAAAAGGGCACACCTGCAGATGAAATTAAAGCATGCCTCAAGTCGTCTATTTTATGGAACAAGGTGACAAAATTCAGTTTAACTACGAATATGAGAGTGCATTTGTATAATGATATCAATGCTGGAAACTATGCTGACACACTATTAAAATTGGCAATGGGCGGTTGGAAACGGATGCTGAGGGCTGCGTTAAATTGACGAGAGATTTTTGTAATTTAGTACAGAGTTATTCCGAATTAATTGCGAGCGTTTATTCAGATTTAACGAACAACATGCATGAAGACAAATGGTTATGTGAAAGGGCGATTCTTGCACCAAAAAATGAGAGCGTTAACAATATAAATTCAGATATATTAAGCGACGTAGCAGGAGAAATAACAGAGTATTTGTCAGTAGACACAGTTATGGACACATAACAGAGCACTTCATATCCGGCAGAGTTTCTAAATTCTCTAGAGTTGTCAGGTGCCCTCACATAAGCTTCAATTAAAATTAGGCGTCCCAGTCATGCTAATACGATATTTAGATGCTCCTCGGTTATGTAACGGGACAAGGCTGCGTGTGACACATCTTGGACGGAACATAATCGGTGCTACAATTTTGACAGGCGTAGGAAAAGGTGAAAATGTTATTATACCACGGATCCCTATAATTCCCACAGATCTTCCTTTTTAATTCAAAAGGTTGCAGTTCCCTATTAAGCTCAGTTGTGCAATGACAATTAATAAAGCGCTAGGTCAAACGTTACAGGTAGCGGGGGTCAACTTAGAAAAACCGTGCTTCTCTCATGGTCAGCTGTATGTAGCATGTTCGCGTGTGTCAAATGCCAAGAATCTCCACATTCTTTTCCCGAATGGAAAACATGTAACAATGTGTACAGTAGCGTCTTAAAATAGTGTTAAGTTAGTTTTTTTTCCAAAATTCCCACAGTCAATTAATCAGAATTCCCAGAGATCTTCCCTTTCAATTCAAAATTTCCTATTTAGCTCAGTTTCTTTTCAATTCCAAATGCTGCACCTCTGACGGACCTATTAAGCTCAGTTTCCTTTAATCTCAAAAGGCTGCGTCTCTGACGAATCAATTTAGCTCAGTTTCTTTTCAATAGTCTGAATCCCTGACGGATAATTATGCTCAGTTTCCTTTAATTAAAAAAATATCCCATTTCCATTTGGAATAAACAGGCTATTTTCATGCTTTCCTATACGCTGCGTTTCAAAACATTTAAATAGGCTGACGAATTAATTTTGCTCAGTTTCCTTTTAATGGCTGCATCTCCGACAAATCTATAAAACTCAGTTTTCTTTCAATTCAAAAAGCAATGGATAGTTCATTTCCCAGTGACAATGCGGGCGAAGCCGCGGGTAACAGCTAGTAAGGAATATATCGTCGGCAAAACGAAGGTGAGTGATGAACGCGCCATTGACGTTAATACCGTATCCTTTCCAGTCCAGTAGCTTGAAAACGTCTTCCAATGCAGCGCCGAAGTGTTTCGGGGATATTACGTCACTCTGTCTTATAACTCTCTGCAGTAGGATAGGTTTCGTACTCTAGTTCTGTACTCGGATCGCTATCGTAGTAGGTCACTCAATAAGTTTTGAGAAGCTCGAAATTTAAAAATGGAACGCACCCGTGTTATATGTTTTCAAAAAGCAAATTTATTTAAAAATAGAACTCCATAAGCCAATTGCTCAATAAAAAAAAACAATGCGGTGTGCAAGATGATGTTGTGACCAGGATTAAGAAAGGAATGAATGAGGAAAAAGTGACAAAGCAAATTTATAAGGCAGATGTGAACGGCAGAGTCGGGAAGGGACGCCCTAGAAAAAAGTTTATCGACCAAATTGGCGATATTTTGAAAATGGCCGCGTTAGAAGTACCCTTAACCGACGAGCATGTATGCGTAGATATATGGATGTAAAGGTGGTGACAGAGGTATGTCAGGATCGTGCCAAATGGAAGTCCGTAGTCTCTGCCTACCCCTCTGGGTGAAAGGCGTGAGTGTTTATGTATGTATTAAAAAAAACAAAGTTCTGTTAAACTTCCCGCGCTTTTCATTTAAAATGATGGACCTTAGCCGTGAACATTTGCGCGCTATGATCTATTATGATTTAAAATTTAGTTTAACCGAACAATTAAGCTTACAACGGTTACAATCAGCATTATTATTGCTTTGCTGAATTCAAACGGGGTAAAATGAACTTTAAAGGTGACCAAAGAACCGGGGCCTCGCAAACAGCAGAAACGGCAGAAAATGTATGGGTTACTGTATAATAATAAATGTTTGTAATAGAAGACCCACGAATCACATATGATCCGGAAAGTAAAAGGCAATCATCGGTATGGGTCTACTTAGAAGGACATTTACCGACAATACTGCAAAGACCTTGCAACGTCGGCAAATAAATGGTGGCTAGTTTTTTTTTTTGGACATTTGTCGACGTCAATGCTGGAAAATTGAAGATCAATCATCTCTGAATGAACTTGTTGAAACAACTACAGTTGTATTATCCAAAGCTTTTCAAGCTGTGCGGAAGAGAAGACCAAAAACCGGGCTTTGGAGAATCATGTTGCATTATGAGAGATATTCTCCATGAGTTTACTCTTTTCGAGGTCTCGAAATTCAGAGAGGCGGAAACGGAGTTCTCGTTGAAGATGAGAACTACGTTCTCGTCTTCAAAAAAAAAAGAAACTAATGAAATTATTATTCATTATTATTATTATTTATTAATAAATAAACTATATATCATGTTTTTTATAATTTTAATTATTAAAATCGTTCCAAATATAAACTATTAATTATAATTGATTTTTTTAAAATATTATTTCACCATTTTATGTTTCTTTTTGTCACTAATTAAAAAATTACTTTACAGATACTACTTACCGACGGCAGCGCGGCTATGAAAAAAAAAACAAATTTTCAGGGACAGACGGGCTATGCTTTAGCACGTAGCGATCGTTCTTCTATTCTCTAACCTCCATGGCCTCTATCTACCCAAAGATATTTTATTTTAACCCATAGACAGAGAAACCTGTAGACAAATTGACGTCTTCTTTCGCATTCGCACACGAAAAAGATAGATTTATGCATACGTCTTGCATAGAAATGAGATAGAGCGGTGTGATTGTTTGTCCTTTTCTCCGTGCCGGTTTTTTTGTTTAGCGAACTCTACAGTTTGCTAAACAACTTTAACAGCGTAGCGATTAAA
The DNA here is from genome assembly GCA_036936625.1 of Parnassius smintheus behrii. NCBI lineage: Eukaryota > Metazoa > Arthropoda > Insecta > Lepidoptera > Papilionidae > Parnassius > Parnassius smintheus. The sequence continues at coordinate 25,766,089 of JAUPFT010000014.1, read as the reverse complement.
GGAGTTTACAAGTTGGTTTAAGTGAGAAAAAAGTGTTTTGTGAGCTTAAGATTGGTGAATCTTGTTCAGTTCAGTTCTTAGAACAATTAAAATTTTTATCTAAATGTGTTTAAAAGTCATAAATATTATTGTATAACCTAAAATTCGTTATCATCCTTTCTCACTCGAGGCCACGCCGATCATTAGTCTATAGGTTTCTCTGTCTACGTTTTAACCGCAGTATATTATTTTTGGCGCTGACAGCAGAAGTGAATGTCCACGGAACTAATAGTACTGATAAGACAGTGTGACAAAATATATCGATTAAAATTCTATACTCCACCTGTACCTAAATAAAAAGAATAGACTCCATGAATAGATGGCCTCAACCCGTAACGTCCATTTTATTTATGTATCAGCCATCATTATATTGGATGCAGGTGGCTCAGGACCGTGCTTTGTGGCATTACTTGGGGGAGGCCTATGTTCAGCAGTGGACTTGTGAAGGGCTGTAATGATGATGATGATGATGATGATGATGATCAGCCATCATCACTCATCATCATCATTACAACCCTTCACAAGTCCACTGCTGAAAATAGGCCTCCCCCAAAGGAATACCACAAAGCATAAAATAAATAAGCAGTAATACCTTTATTTAAATTTGGTAGTACATTAGACCCCGCTAATTTTAGACCTATTTCTGTACTGCCAGCACGAAGTAAAATTTTTGAAAAAAATATTTTTGATCAAATGTAAAAAAAAATTGGTGTTAATAATTTACTTCATAAAAATCAATTTGGTTTCACAAGGGTTCGCACGACAACTGATGCTGGTGTTGAGCTAATTAAATATATCTTCAATTCATAGAAGAATTCACAGAATTCTTTGGGTATATTCTGTGACCTATCCTAACTAAATGAAAACTAAACTAAACTAAATGTATGAAATTCGTAACTCCGGATGTCAAACATGTTAATAGTAATGTAATTTTAAATGGGGAGGAGCTAGGTCTTGTTGATACCACCATTTTTCTTGGAATAACACTAGACGTAAAGCTTCAATGGCTCCCCCATATATCAAAACTAGCTAGCAGACTTAGTTCTGCAGCATATGCTGTAAAAATGATTAGAGCTCTTACCAGTGTTGAAACAGCTAGAATGGTTTACTTTAGCTATTTCCATAGCATTATGTCGTATGGTATTTTGCTACTGACACTGAAATTATATTTGTTTTACAGAAGAGAGCCATTAGAGCAATATATGATTTATAACTATATAAAAACTGCCTCGTTAGTCTAGTGGTTGTAGTAGTGCGACTGCTAATCATTAGGTCCTGTGTTCGAATCCCGGGTTGGGCCAAATAATCAATTATTGAGTTTTTCTGTTAAGAAATTCTCCGTAGGTGCCCGGAATCAGGAAGTTGGCGGTGTCTCACCCCCGTGCCTCGGAAAGCACGTAAAGACGTTGGTCCTACGCCTTATCTCTCTCCGGTCGTATTGGTTTACCGTCCCATCGGATTATAAGAGTGAGGGAATAAAGAGTGCACCTGAACTTCCCTTACCAGGTTGTAACTCCATCAGAGGGGCTACGTTCCACACTTTACCTGGCAGTGCAAGGCTGCCGCTCGAGAGCCTTTCATTGCCATCGGTTATCGGTTCTTCGAGCTATATGGCTGGGCCATTGCTGCTTCATCTTACTAATCTATTGGGCGGTATCGCTCACTTTGATTCTACTGCGGATATCTTCATTCCTAAGTTTATCACGCGCGAAACCCCGAGCATAGCCCTCTTCATAGCTTGCTGAGCGACTTCGAGTTTCCTCATACAGCCAGCAGTGAAGGACCACGTCTTAGATCCATAGGCCATCACTGGCAACACGGTTGCACAATCTAGTTTTAAGGTATGCCTGACGAGGAGATGTGTTTTAATCTCCCGAACGCTGCCAAGCCGAGTTGAATCCATCGATTGACCTCGCGGCGAAGTTGGACTTACCTATTAGGACTATTTATCCCAAGTAAACACACTCGTCAGCAACTTCGAGCTAAGTGCTCCCAACTACCACCGGCATAGGTATGACATGGACATTACACATGATCTTTGTTTTGTCCATGTTCATGTTAATACCTATCCGTTTGGAGATACTATTGAGGTCATTGAGCATAGTGCTTAGGTCCTCCAGCGATCCTGCCATCCATACTAATATTATAAATGGGAAAGTTTGTTTGTTTGTTTGTCCTTCTTTCACGTCGCAACAGAGCGTCGGCATGGCATGATTTTTTGTATGGGGATAGTTCGGTGGCTGTAGAGTGACATAGGCTACTTTTTTTTTGCGGAAAAACATCTCATTCCCGTGGGAAAATCTAATATATTGCACAAGTTTGTCCTTCTTTCACGTCGCAACAGACCGTCGGCATTGCATGATTTTTTGTATGGGGATAGTTCGGTGGCTGTAGACTGACATAGGCTACTTTTTTCAGCGGAAAAACATATCATTCCCGTGGGAAAATCGAATATGTTGCAAAATTAAATTCAGCTAGGTGGCGCAACCGTGATTCTACAAGACGGACGACGGTACGATGGACGAACACAGAAGGTCAGAATATCTGGATTATTATGTCTTTTTACCAAAATTAAGATAAAAAATGTATGGATCTGTATTTTTCCACGCAGGACCGGGAAGAGAGCGATAAAAAACATAAAATTCACCAGCTGATTTTTTTCAAACGTTTTGATGCATTGTAATTCACAGAATAGGCGATAACCTCGCAGACGATATTAAGTAATCCGTTGATGCTCTGCCTACCCCGCAAGGGTTACAGGCGTGATTATAAGTATGGATCAGAAATACTATCACCACCTGTCACGCTTTCACCCTTAACTATTACTTAACTGTGGTAGAAACAGTTCTTAGTAAGCCTTATTATATATTAATAAGCCTTAGTAATATTTATTGAACGGAAATGAATACAGTTCTTATATGTGGTTATGAATGAATCGGTATTACAATAAGAAAAATTGTGCAAAATTACAAGAAAGTTATTTTTTGAGAGTTCTTATTAACTAACGTATACATAGTTTAAATTGATTCCGCTAGATGTTGTTACTAGGTTTTTAAAACGCGGTAATGAAATGTCTCCTGACATGTACTTAACTCCCGGCGTTGAGCCGCGCGTCAACTTATAGTGCATACGGTACCTATACGCTTAAATTGTTTCTATTTCGTAGCTTATTCGACTACCTGCTTTCGATTTCGGTTGTTTGTTATTTGCTTTGTGATTTGGTTAAGGTTGAATGGATTTATATGGGCTTTCATTTTCGGATTTGTGTATTTTCTTGGATCGGTTTTGTTGATTTGGTTGGTATTCCTTTATACATATTTAGACTCTGGCTTTGATTTTGGATTTTGTTTATTTAGAATCGTGAATTGGTTTTCGTTGTTTTAGGTTCTTTAACAATATTTCGAAGGAATATTAATAGTATAGATAGTGTATACGGTACCTATACACTTACTTATTTTTTTTTTGGTTATATTTATATTGACTACTGCTTTTGATTTCGGTTTTCTGCGATTTTTTTTGTGATTTGGTTTAAGTTGATTCGATTTTTTTTGGCTATCGTTTTCGGATTCGTGTTGTGTCTTGAATTGGTTTTGTTGTTTTGATTTTAAAAAATATTTAAAAGGAATATTTATTCTTTTTTTGAAAATTTGTATTTGCTTTTAAAAACATATTTAAAAGGAAATTTAATTCCTTTTAGGTATTTTAACGTTTTTTTATAAATAGGTTTTTGTTACTTCATAATGCCTTGCAAATGTAAGTCCAGCCTTTCAAGAGTATCTTCTCAAAGACAAGCGAAAAGATTAGATCGATCGCTAGAATATTTAGAAGATGCTGAACTGAGAAGGCAAGAACAAGCAGAGCGTCAGGCTGCTTTTAGAGCATCTGAGACACCTTCTCAACGTCAGCAAAGACGTCTTGAACAGACAGAGCGTCAAGCTACTTTAAGAGCTTCTGAAACATCCTCTCAAAGTCAACGAAGGCGTCTTGAACAGGCAGAGCGTCAAGCTACTTTAAGAGCTACTGAAACACCTGCTCAAAATCAGCAAAGGCGTCTTGAACAGGCAGAACGTCAAGCTACTTTAAGAGCTACTGAAACACCCGATCAAAGTCAGCAAAGGCGTCTTCAACAGGCAGAGCGTCAATCTACTTTAAGAGCTACTGAAACACCTGCTCAAAGTCAGCAAAGGATATTCGAACAAGCGGAACTTCAGGCCGCCTTAAGAGCCGCGGAAACACCTGATGAACCTCAACACAGACTCATTGAGCAAGCTGAACATCAATCTACTATAAGGGCACCTGAAACACCAGAACAGACACAGGCGTGAAGAGATGCAAATGCACAGCTCCAAGCTGAACGTCGACAAAATTTTCAAAGAAACAATTGGTCGGTTTTTAATGACGCAGCATTCAATTATGATCCGTTGATTGATTATAAAAATCACAGGTTAGTTGTTATCGGACTGATGGACATGGCGTGTCGATTTTTCAGCGTTTTAAAATGGAAAGATGAGACCGCAGGCATGTGCTGTTCCAATGGCAAAGTGTCTCTTCCGTTACTTGGGGAACCAGAAGAACCTTTGAAAACTCTCTTTTTATATGATCCGTAAATATAACTCATGCTTTCAAATGACGTCCTTCGGAGTTGACCGGTAAATAATAATGCCGGGATTTTCGCCTACACTTACGGTGCAAGGGCAAATTTATCATAGAATGGGTTCACTTTTTCCAGCTGAAAACGAACAGCATAAATTTTTACGACTATATTTTATGGGTGACGAAGAAAATGAGGTAGACCGTCGCTGCCAATTTATCTAGGGAGTTGAGAGAGACACATTGTCCAAAATTCAAAGATTCTTGCATGAACGTAACATTTAAGTCAAAACATTTAAAACTGCTTTAGAAAACCTACCTGAAGAGGATTATAAAGTCGTCATTCACGCAGATCGGACCCCTCGAGGAGAGCATGAAAGGACCACGAAAGTAATTAGTGGTGATCAGTTTTCTTCACGAGACATTGTTTTGCGGGCACGTGATGATACGTTGCAACGGGTAGCCGATACATACAAGTTTAATGACGCTCTGATTTATTGCAAAGGACAAGAGGGTTATCATTTTCAAATTCCACTCATTAACCCGGTCACAAAGGAGCCTATTCCGAACAAAAAAATATCATCTATGGATTTTTATGCGTATCATATGAACCTCTTAGCCCGGTGTAGACAATTATTTCATCAATTTTTGGTAGACATGTATGTGAAGGTAGAAAGTGAACGTCTCCGTTATATATCTTTAAATCAAAAAAAGCTGCGCGTTGAGAATTATATACATTTACAAGATGCAGTTTCTAGCGACGCCAATGTAAACCCCAGAGATTTAGGTAAAATGGTAATTCTGCCCTCATCATTTGTTAACAGTCCCTGCTACCTACATGAGTACACACAAGACGCATTCGCCTATGTACGAACTTACGGAAGACCTGATCTTTTTGTTACTTTTACTTGCAATCCCACATGGAAAGAAATAACCGAGGAGCTAATGCCGGGTCCAAAAAGTACTGACAGACACGATTAAGTTGCTAGAGTATTTAGATTAAAAGTACAAAAATTAATGTATGTAATTAACAAAGGGAAAATTTTCGAAGAGGTGCAGTGCTTCATGTATTCAATTTAATGGCAAAAAAGAGGATTACCGCATGCCCACATTCTAATATGGCTTAAAGAGAAGCTGCGGCCCAGCCAAATAGACGATATAATAAGCGCCGAGATTCCGGATCCCGAGCAAGATAAAGAATTGTATGATACCATCGTCCGAAATATGATTCACGGTCCATGTGGAGCACGAAATTCAATATCGTCATGTATGAAAGACGGAAAATGTACAAAGAAATTCCCTAAACAGCTATTAAAAAAACAGTGCACAATGACAATGGCTACCCTTTATACAGACGCAGAGCTCCCGAAGATGGTGGCAGGAAAGTTACAATCAAATCTCGCTCTGGAGCGTTCGAAACCTTAGATAATAGCTGGATTGTCCCGTATTCACCCATTCTATTTAAAATGTTTAATGCCCGCATTAATGTAGAAGCATGTAGCTCTGTCCGCGCAATCAAGTATATCTGTAAGTACATAAATAAAGGAAGCGACCAAACAATATTTAATCCCAGGAGTGAAGGTAAGGCAAATCCCGTTAATGAAGTACAGACCTTTCAAGCAGGGCGTTATGTCAGCAGTAACGAGGCAGCATGGCGTCTCCTTGGCTTCCCTTTACACGAAAGGCACCCAATAGTTACTCACCTTGTTGTGCACTTAGAAAATGGGGAGCGTGTATATTTCACCGAAATAAATTTCCAAGAAAGAATTGCATCACCGTCAAAAACTACACTAAAAGCCTTCTTTCAACTTTATTAAACCGACCCCTTTGCATAAACAGTGTTATATTCTGAAGTCCCCCGCTATTATACTTGGAACACATCTAGGAAGGAGTGGAAACGTCGTATTCAAGGCGCGCCTGCTGCAAATTGACCCGGTGTAAAGTCATCAGATGCTCTTGGTCGTGTGTATACCGTCCATGTAACTAATTTTGAATGTTTCTGTTTACGATTGCTGCTACACCATGTTCGGAGTCCTACAGGATATAAAGACCTTAAAACTGTCAACGGTCAGGAATGCGCAACTGATAGAGAAGCATGTGAAGCTCTGCATGTTTTAGAAAACGATAATCACTGGGATGAAACCATGGAGGAAGCTGTGCAGTGTCAGTCACCAGCCAAACTTAGGGATCTTTACGCAACTCTCATATCATCTTGCGGGCTATCTAATGCACATGAATTGTGGGACAAATATAAAGAGTACATGGCGGAAGATATTTTGCGAAGATTACAGCAGACACACGCGAACATGACATTTAATAAACACATTTATAACCTTTTGTCTGTTGCACGGTGGTATCCCGACGGATGCGCTGGTATCCCGACGGATGTCAAGATGGCCGATACTGTGGACCCGCCGGGAAACGAGCGCAGACCAGTAAGACACATTTCGTGCTATTTTTAATTAGCGAACAACCGAAAATGAACTAAGTCTCTCTTATACCTCTTATACCGAGAATAAGCAGATTATATAACGAATGTGTCCTTAAAGATAAGACTATTGACTTATTTAACGATAGCATAAAATCTTTTAGAGCCAAAATTGTCAATCTATTTAAAAACTCATAGTAAAAATTATACTATATCTTTATATAAACTCGATATAAATGTTGTTATTTTTATATATTTTTATTTTTCATATATTTCATATTGTCTAATTGTTTTTGTTTGTTTTATATTAGTATTTTACTCGTACTTGTAACAATTATTAAGTTATCGTACAGTTATCGTCTTTTGTAAACATGCTGTATCTACCTTTAAATGGAAACATGTAAATCTTAGTTCCTAAGCCTATTGTCAATTTTTTTTAAAACAACATGTTATTCCGTTGGTGGTTCTATCAATAAATAAATAAATAAATAAGTGATGAAATTATACGTGAAACAAACTACTACTACTAGCTTTGCAGCAGCAAGTGGCCGAATTTGTAATATATAATAATACCCCGCTTGCTTCCCGAACAAAAACGAGTTTTTGACAAAGTATAAGGACAAATTGAATCTGGAAATGGTGCACTTTTCTTTTTAGATGCCCCTGGAGGAACTGGGAACATATTTTTGTTACATTTATTATTAGCGCAAGTACGGAAAAATAAAAGCATTGCTGTGGCCGTAGCTTCCTCCGGTATAGCCGCCACGCTGCTAAGCGGGGGTCGCACTGCACATTCTGTTTTAAAACTCCCTCTAAATCTAGCCCAGGAAGAATCGCCGATCTGCAACTTTAGCAAAAATAGTGCACGAGGTATAATGCTACAACAATGCACACTTTTAGTGTGGGACGAAAGTTCAATGTCGCATAAAAAAGCTGTAGAAGCACTAAATCGAACGCTCCAGGATTTGCGCAGCAATACCGATGTAATAGGAGGAATGGTGGTTTTACTGGCTGGTGACTTTCGCCAAACTTTACCTGTCATTCAAAAGGGCACACCTGCAGATGAAATTAAAGCATGCCTCAAGTCGTCTATTTTATGGAACAAGGTTACAAAATTCAGTTTAACTACGAATATGAGAGTGCATTTGTATAATGATATCAATGCTGGAAACTATGCTGACACACTATTAAAATTGGCAATGGGCGGTTGGAAACGGATGCTGAGGGCTGCGTTAAATTGACGAGAGATTTTTGTAATTTAGTACAGAGTTATTCCGAATTAATTGCGAGCGTTTATTCAGATTTAACGAACAACATGCATGAAGACAAATGGTTATGTGAAAGGGCGATTCTTGCACCAAAAAATGAGAGCGTTAACAATATAAATTCAGATATATTAAGCGACGTAGCAGGAGAAATAACAGAGTATTTGTCAGTAGACACAGTTATGGACACATAACAGAGCACTTCATATCCGGCAGAGTTTCTAAATTCTCTAGAGTTGTCAGGTGCCCTCACATAAGCTTCAATTAAAATTAGGCGTCCCAGTCATGCTAATACGATATTTAGATGCTCCTCGGTTATGTAACGGGACAAGGCTGCGTGTGACACATCTTGGACGGAACATAATCGGTGCTACAATTTTGACAGGCGTAGGAAAAGGTGAAAATGTTATTATACCACGGATCCCTATAATTCCCACAGATCTTCCTTTTTAATTCAAAAGGTTGCAGTTCCCTATTAAGCTCAGTTGTGCAATGACAATTAATAAAGCGCTAGGTCAAACGTTACAGGTAGCGGGGGTCAACTTAGAAAAACCGTGCTTCTCTCATGGTCAGCTGTATGTAGCATGTTCGCGTGTGTCAAATGCCAAGAATCTCCACATTCTTTTCCCGAATGGAAAACATGTAACAATGTGTACAGTAGCGTCTTAAAATAGTGTTAAGTTAGTTTTTTTTCCAAAATTCCCACAGTCAATTAATCAGAATTCCCAGAGATCTTCCCTTTCAATTCAAAATTTCCTATTTAGCTCAGTTTCTTTTCAATTCCAAATGCTGCACCTCTGACGGACCTATTAAGCTCAGTTTCCTTTAATCTCAAAAGGCTGCGTCTCTGACGAATCAATTTAGCTCAGTTTCTTTTCAATAGTCTGAATCCCTGACGGATAATTATGCTCAGTTTCCTTTAATTAAAAAAATATCCCATTTCCATTTGGAATAAACAGGCTATTTTCATGCTTTCCTATACGCTGCGTTTCAAAACATTTAAATAGGCTGACGAATTAATTTTGCTCAGTTTCCTTTTAATGGCTGCATCTCCGACAAATCTATAAAACTCAGTTTTCTTTCAATTCAAAAAGCAATGGATAGTTCATTTCCCAGTGACAATGCGGGCGAAGCCGCGGGTAACAGCTAGTAAGGAATATATCGTCGGCAAAACGAAGGTGAGTGATGAACGCGCCATTGACGTTAATACCGTATCCTTTCCAGTCCAGTAGCTTGAAAACGTCTTCCAATGCAGCGCCGAAGTGTTTCGGGGATATTACGTCACTCTGTCTTATAACTCTCTGCAGTAGGATAGGTTTCGTACTCTAGTTCTGTACTCGGATCGCTATCGTAGTAGGTCACTCAATAAGTTTTGAGAAGCTCGAAATTTAAAAATGGAACGCACCCGTGTTATATGTTTTCAAAAAGCAAATTTATTTAAAAATAGAACTCCATAAGCCAATTGCTCAATAAAAAAAAACAATGCGGTGTGCAAGATGATGTTGTGACCAGGATTAAGAAAGGAATGAATGAGGAAAAAGTGACAAAGCAAATTTATAAGGCAGATGTGAACGGCAGAGTCGGGAAGGGACGCCCTAGAAAAAAGTTTATCGACCAAATTGGCGATATTTTGAAAATGGCCGCGTTAGAAGTACCCTTAACCGACGAGCATGTATGCGTAGATATATGGATGTAAAGGAGGTGACAGAGGTATGTCAGGATCGTGCCAAATGGAAGTCCGTAGTCTCTGCCTACCCCTCTGGGTGAAAGGCGTGAGTGTTTATGTATGTATTAAAAAAAACAAAGTTCTGTTAAACTTCCCGCGCTTTTCATTTAAAATGATGGACCTTAGCCGTGAACATTTGCGCGCTATGATCTATTATGATTTAAAATTTAGTTTAACCGAACAATTAAGCTTACAACGGTTACAATCAGCATTATTATTGCTTTGCTGAATTCAAACGGGGTAAAATGAACTTTAAAGGTGACCAAAGAACCGGGGCCTCGCAAACAGCAGAAACGGCAGAAAATGTATGGGTTACTGTATAATAATAAATGTTTGTAATAGAAGACCCACGAATCACATATGATCCGGAAAGTAAAAGGCAATCATCGGTATGGGTCTACTTAGAAGGACATTTACCGACAATACTGCAAAGACCTTGCAACGTCGGCAAATAAATGGTGGCTAGTTTTTTTTTTTGGACATTTGTCGACGTCAATGCTGGAAAATTGAAGATCAATCATCTCTGAATGAACTTGTTGAAACAACTACAGTTGTATTATCCAAAGCTTTTCAAGCTGTGCGGAAGAGAAGACCAAAAACCGGGCTTTGGAGAATCATGTTGCATTATGAGAGATATTCTCCATGAGTTTACTCTTTTCGAGGTCTCGAAATTCAGAGAGGCGGAAACGGAGTTCTCGTTGAAGATGAGAACTACGTTCTCGTCTTCAAAAAAAAAAGAAACTAATGAAATTATTATTCATTATTATTATTATTTATTAATAAATAAACTATATATCATGTTTTTTATAATTTTAATTATTAAAATCGTTCCAAATATAAACTATTAATTATAATTGATTTTTTTAAAATATTATTTCACCATTTTATGTTTCTTTTTGTCACTAATTAAAAAATTACTTTACAGATACTACTTACCGACGGCAGCGCGGCTATGAAAAAAAAAAACAAATTTTCAGGGACAGACGGGCTATGCTTTAGCACGTAGCGATCGTTCTTCTATTCTCTAACCTCCATGGCCTCTATCTACCCAAAGATATTTTATTTTAACCCATAGACAGAGAAACCTGTAGACAAATTGACGTCTTCTTTCGCATTCGCACACGAAAAAGATAGATTTATGCATACGTCTTGCATAGAAATGAGATAGAGCGGTGTGATTGTTTGTCCTTTTCTCCGTGCCGGTTTTTTTGTTTAGCGAACTCTACAGTTTGCTAAACAACTTTAACAGCGTAGCGATTAAAGGAGTTTACAAGTTGGTTTAAGTGAGAAAAAAGTGTTTTGTGAGCTTAAGATTGGTGAATCTTGTTCAGTTCAGTTCTTAGAACAATTAAAATTTTTATCTAAATGTGTTTAAAAGTCATAAATATTATTGTATAACCTAAAATTCGTTATCATCCTTTCTCACTCGAGGCCACGCCGATCATTAGTCTATAGGTTTCTCTGTCTACGTTTTAACCGCAGTATATTATTTTTGGCGCTGACAGCAGAAGTGAATGTCCACGGAACTAATAGTACTGATAAGACAGTGTGACAAAATATATCGATTAAAATTCTATACTCCACCTGTACCTAAATAAAAAGAATAGACTCCATGAATAGATGGCCTCAACCCGTAACGTCCATTTTATTTATGTATCAGCCATCATTATATTGGATGCAGGTGGCTCAGGACCGTGCTTTGTGGCATTACTTGGGGGAGGCCTATGTTCAGCAGTGGACTTGTGAAGGGCTGTAATGATGATGATGATGATGATGATGATGATCAGCCATCATCACTCATCATCATCATTACAACCCTTCACAAGTCCACTGCTGAAAATAGGCCTCCCCCAAAGGAATACCACAAAGCATAAAATAAATAAGCAGTAATACCTTTATTTAAATTTGGTAGTACATTAGACCCCGCTAATTTTAGACCTATTTCTGTACTGCCAGCACGAAGTAAAATTTTTGAAAAAAATATTTTTGATCAAATGTAAAAAAAAATTGGTGTTAATAATTTACTTCATAAAAATCAATTTGGTTTCACAAGGGTTCGCACGACAACTGATGCTGGTGTTGAGCTAATTAAATATATCTTCAATTCATAGAAGAATTCACAGGATTCTTTGGGTATATTCTGTGACCTATCCTAACTAAATGAAAACTAAACTAAACTAAATGTATGAAATTCGTAACTCCGGATGTCAAACATGTTAATAGTAATGTAATTTTAAATGGGGAGGAGCTAGGTCTTGTTGATACCACCATTTTTCTTGGAATAACACTAGACGTAAAGCTTCAATGGCTCCCCCATATATCAAAACTAGCTAGCAGACTTAGTTCTGCAGCATATGCTGTAAAAATGATTAGAGCTCTTACCAGTGTTGAAACAGCTAGAATGGTTTACTTTAGCTATTTCCATAGCATTATGTCGTATGGTATTTTGCTACTGACACTGAAATTATATTTGTTTTACAGAAGAGAGCCATTAGAGCAATATATGATTTATAACTATATAAAAACTGCCTCGTTAGTCTAGTGGTTGTAGTAGTGCGACTGCTAATCATTAGGTCCTGTGTTCGAATCCCGGGTTGGGCCAAATAATCAATTATTGAGTTTTTCTGTTAAGAAATTCTCCGTAGGTGCCCGGAATCAGGAAGTTGGCGGTGTCTCACCCCCGTGCCTCGGAAAGCACGTAAAGACGTTGGTCCTACGCCTTATCTCTCTCCGGTCGTATTGGTTTACCGTCCCATCGGATTATAAGAGTGAGGGAATAAAGAGTGCACCTGAACTTCCCTTACCAGGTTGTAACTCCATCAGAGGGGCTACGTTCCACACTTTACCTGGCAGTGCAAGGCTGCCGCTCGAGAGCCTTTCATTGCCATCGGTTATCGGTTCTTCGAGCTATATGGCTGGGCCATTGCTGCTTCATCTTACTAATCTATTGGGCGGTATCGCTCACTTTGATTCTACTGCGGATATCTTCATTCCTAAGTTTATCACGCGCGAAACCCCGAGCATAGCCCTCTTCATAGCTTGCTGAGCGACTTCGAGTTTCCTCATACAGCCAGCAGTGAAGGACCACGTCTTAGATCCATAGGCCATCACTGGCAACACGGTTGCACAATCTAGTTTTAAGGTATGCCTGACGAGGAGATGTGTTTTAATCTCCCGAACGCTGCCAAGCCGAGTTGAATCCATCGATTGACCTCGCGGCGAAGTTGGACTTACCTATTAGGACTATTTATCCCAAGTAAACACACTCGTCAGCAACTTCGAGCTAAGTGCTCCCAACTACCACCGGCATAGGTATGACATGGACATTACACATGATCTTTGTTTTGTCCATGTTCATGTTAATACCTATCCGTTTGGAGATACTATTGAGGTCATTGAGCATAGTGCTTAGGTCCTCCAGCGATCCTGCCATCCATACTAATATTATAAATGGGAAAGTTTGTTTGTTTGTTTGTCCTTCTTTCACGTCGCAACAGAGCGTCGGCATGGCATGATTTTTTGTATGGGGATAGTTCGGTGGCTGTAGAGTGACATAGGCTACTTTTTTTTTGCGGAAAAACATCTCATTCCCGTGGGAAAATCTAATATATTGCACAAGTTTGTCCTTCTTTCACGTCGCAACAGACCGTCGGCATTGCATGATTTTTTGTATGGGGATAGTTCGGTGGCTGTAGACTGACATAGGCTACTTTTTTCAGCGGAAAAACATATCATTCCCGTGGGAAAATCGAATATGTTGCAAAATTAAATTCAGCTAGGTGGCGCAACCGTGATTCTACAAGACGGACGACGGTACGATGGACGAACACAGAAGGTCAGAATATCTGGATTATTATGTCTTTTTACCAAAATTAAGATAAAAAATGTATGGATCTGTATTTTTCCACGCAGGACCGGGAAGAGAGCGATAAAAAACATAAAATTCACCAGCTGATTTTTTTCAAACGTTTTGATGCATTGTAATTCACAGAATAGGCGATAACCTCGCAGACGATATTAAGTAATCCGTTGATGCTCTGCCTACCCCGCAAGGGTTACAGGCGTGATTATAAGTATGGATCAGAAATACTATCACCACCTGTCACGCTTTCACCCTTAACTATTACTTAACTGTGGTAGAAACAGTTCTTAGTAAGCCTTATTATATATTAATAAGCCTTAGTAATATTTATTGAACGGAAATGAATACAGTTCTTATATGTGGTTATGAATGAATCGGTATTACAATAAGAAAAATTGTGCAAAATTACAAGAAAGTTATTTTTTGAGAGTTCTTATTAACTAACGTATACATAGTTTAAATTGATTCCGCTAGATGTTGTTACTAGGTTTTTAAAACGCGGTAATGAAATGTCTCCTGACATGTACTTAACTCCCGGCGTTGAGCCGCGCGTCAACTTATAGTGCATACGGTACCTATACGCTTAAATTGTTTCTATTTCGTAGCTTATTCGACTACCTGCTTTCGATTTCGGTTGTTTGTTATTTGCTTTGTGATTTGGTTAAGGTTGAATGGATTTATATGGGCTTTCATTTTCGGATTTGTGTATTTTCTTGGATCGGTTTTGTTGATTTGGTTGGTATTCCTTTATACATATTTAGACTCTGGCTTTGATTTTGGATTTTGTTTATTTAGAATCGTGAATTGGTTTTCGTTGTTTTAGGTTCTTTAACAATATTTCGAAGGAATATTAATAGTATAGATAGTGTATACGGTACCTATACACTTACTTATTTTTTTTTTTGGTTATATTTATATTGACTACTGCTTTTGATTTCGGTTTTCTGCGATTTTTTTTGTGATTTGGTTTAAGTTGATTCGATTTTTTTTGGCTATCGTTTTCGGATTCGTGTTGTGTCTTGAATTGGTTTTGTTGTTTTGATTTTAAAAAATATTTAAAAGGAATATTTATTCTTTTTTTGAAAATTTGTATTTGCTTTTAAAAACATATTTAAAAGGAAATTTAATTCCTTTTAGGTATTTTAACGTTTTTTTATAAATAGGTTTTTGTTACTTCATAATGCCTTGCAAATGTAAGTCCAGCCTTTCAAGAGTATCTTCTCAAAGACAAGCGAAAAGATTAGATCGATCGCTAGAATATTTAGAAGATGCTGAACTGAGAAGGCAAGAACAAGCAGAGCGTCAGGCTGCTTTTAGAGCATCTGAGACACCTTCTCAACGTCAGCAAAGACGTCTTGAACAGACAGAGCGTCAAGCTACTTTAAGAGCTTCTGAAACATCCTCTCAAAGTCAACGAAGGCGTCTTGAACAGGCAGAGCGTCAAGCTACTTTAAGAGCTACTGAAACATCTGCTCAAAATCAGCAAAGGCGTCTTGAACAGGCAGAACGTCAAGCTACTTTAAGAGCTACTGAAACACCCGATCAAAGTCAGCAAAGGCGTCTTCAACAGGCAGAGCGTCAATCTACTTTAAGAGCTACTGAAACACCTGCTCAAAGTCAGCAAAGGATATTCGAACAAGCGGAACTTCAGGCCGCCTTAAGAGCCGCGGAAACACCTGATGAACCTCAACACAGACTCATTGAGCAAGCTGAACATCAATCTACTATAAGGGCACCTGAAACACCAGAACAGACACAGGCGTGAAGAGATGCAAATGCACAGCTCCAAGCTGAACGTCGACAAAATTTTCAAAGAAACAATTGGTCGGTTTTTAATGACGCAGCATTCAATTATGATCCGTTGATTGATTATAAAAATCACAGGTTAGTTGTTATCGGACTGATGGACATGGCGTGTCGATTTTTCAGCGTTTTAAAATGGAAAGATGAGACCGCAGGCATGTGCTGTTCCAATGGCAAAGTGTCTCTTCCGTTACTTGGGGAACCAGAAGAACCTTTGAAAACTCTCTTTTTATATGATCCGTAAATATAACTCATGCTTTCAAATGACGTCCTTCGGAGTTGACCGGTAAATAATAATGCCGGGATTTTCGCCTACACTTACGGTGCAAGGGCAAATTTATCATAGAATGGGTTCACTTTTTCCAGCTGAAAACGAACAGCATAAATTTTTACGACTATATTTTATGGGTGACGAAGAAAATGAGGTAGACCGTCGCTGCCAATTTATCTAGGGAGTTGAGAGAGACACATTGTCCAAAATTCAAAGATTCTTGCATGAACGTAACATTTAAGTCAAAACATTTAAAACTGCTTTAGAAAACCTACCTGAAGAGGATTATAAAGTCGTCATTCACGCAGATCGGACCCCTCGAGGAGAGCATGAAAGGACCACGAAAGTAATTAGTGGTGATCAGTTTTCTTCACGAGACATTGTTTTGCGGGCACGTGATGATACGTTGCAACGGGTAGCCGATACATACAAGTTTAATGACGCTCTGATTTATTGCAAAGGACAAGAGGGTTATCATTTTCAAATTCCACTCATTAACCCGGTCACAAAGGAGCCTATTCCGAACAAAAAAATATCATCTATGGATTTTTATGCGTATCATATGAACCTCTTAGCCCGGTGTAGACAATTATTTCATCAATTTTTGGTAGACATGTATGTGAAGGTAGAAAGTGAACGTCTCCGTTATATATCTTTAAATCAAAAAAAGCTGCGCGTTGAGAATTATATACATTTACAAGATGCAGTTTCTAGCGACGCCAATGTAAACCCCAGAGATTTAGGTAAAATGGTAATTCTGCCCTCATCATTTGTTAACAGTCCCTGCTACCTACATGAGTACACACAAGACGCATTCGCCTATGTACGAACTTACGGAAGACCTGATCTTTTTTTACTTTTACTTGCAATCCCACATGGAAAGAAATAACCGAGGAGCTAATGCCGGGTCCAAAAAGTACTGACAGACACGATTAAGTTGCTAGAGTATTTAGATTAAAAGTACAAAAATTAATGTATGTAATTAACAAAGGGAAAATTTTCGAAGAGGTGCAGTGCTTCATGTATTCAATTTAATGGCAAAAAAGAGGATTACCGCATGCCCACATTCTAATATGGCTTAAAGAGAAGCTGCGGCCCAGCCAAATAGACGATATAATAAGCGCCGAGATTCCGGATCCCGAGCAAGATAAAGAATTGTATGATACCATCGTCCGAAATATGATTCACGGTCCATGTGGAGCACGAAATTCAATATCGTCATGTATGAAAGACGGAAAATGTACAAAGAAATTCCCTAAACAGCTATTAAAAAAACAGTGCACAATGACAATGGCTACCCTTTATACAGACGCAGAGCTCCCGAAGATGGTGGCAGGAAAGTTACAATCAAATCTCGCTCTGGAGCGTTCGAAACCTTAGATAATAGCTGGATTGTCCCGTATTCACCCATTCTATTTAAAATGTTTAATGCCCGCATTAATGTAGAAGCATGTAGCTCTGTCCGCGCAATCAAGTATATCTGTAAGTACATAAATAAAGGAAGCGACCAAACAATATTTAATCCCAGGAGTGAAGGTAAGGCAAATCCCGTTAATGAAGTACAGACCTTTCAAGCAGGGCGTTATGTCAGCAGTAACGAGGCAGCATGGCGTCTCCTTGGCTTCCCTTTACACGAAAGGCACCCAATAGTTACTCACCTTGTTGTGCACTTAGAAAATGGGGAGCGTGTATATTTCACCGAAATAAATTTCCAAGAAAGAATTGCATCACCGTCAAAAACTACACTAAAAGCCTTCTTTCAACTTTATTAAACCGACCCCTTTGCAAAAACAGTGTTATATTCTGAAGTCCCCCGCTATTATACTTGGAACACATCTAGGAAGGAGTGGAAACGTCGTATTCAAGGCGCGCCTGCTGCAAATTGACCCGGTGTAAAGTCATCAGATGCTCTTGGTCGTGTGTATACCGTCCATGTAACTAATTTTGAATGTTTCTGTTTACGATTGCTGCTACACCATGTTCGGAGTCCTACAGGATATAAAGACCTTAAAACTGTCAACGGTCAGGAATGCGCAACTGATAGAGAAGCATGTGAAGCTCTGCATGTTTTAGAAAACGATAATCACTGGGATGAAACCATGGAGGAAGCTGTGCAGTGTCAGTCACCAGCCAAACTTAGGGATCTTTACGCAACTCTCATATCATCTTGCGGGCTATCTAATGCACATGAATTGTGGGACAAATATAAAGAGTACATGGCGGAAGATATTTTGCGAAGATTACAGCAGACACACGCGAACATGACATTTAATAAACACATTTATAACCTTTTGTCTGTTGCACGGTGGTATCCCGACGGATGCGCTGGTATCCCGACGGATGTCAAGATGGCCGATACTGTGGACCCGCCGGGAAACGAGCGCAGACCAGTAAGACACATTTCGTGCTATTTTTAAATAGCGAACAACCGAAAATGAACTAAGTCTCTCTTATACCTCTTATACCGAGAATAAGCAGATTATATAACGAATGTGTCCTTAAAGATAAGACTATTGACTTATTTAACGATAGCATAAAATCTTTTAGAGCCAAAATTGTCAATCTATTTAAAAACTCATAGTAAAAATTATACTATATCTTTATATAAACTCGATATAAATGTTGTTATTTTTATATATTTTTATTTTTCATATATTTCATATTGTCTAATTGTTTTTGTTTGTTTTATATTAGTATTTTACTCGTACTTGTAACAATTATTAAGTTATCGTACAGTTATCGTCTTTTGTAAACATGCTGTATCTACCTTTAAATGGAAACATGTAAATCTTAGTTCCTAAGCCTATTGTCAAATTTTTTTAAAACAACATGTTATTCCGTTGGTGGTTCTATCAATAAATAAATAAATAAATAAGTGATGAAATTATACGTGAAACAAACTACTACTACTAGCTTTGCAGCAGCAAGTGGCCGAATTTGTAATATATAATAATACCCCGCTTGCTTCCCGAACAAAAACGAGTTTTTGACAAAGTATAAGGACAAATTGAATCTGGAAATGGTGCACTTTTCTTTTTAGATGCCCCTGGAGGAACTGGGAACATATTTTTGTTACATTTATTATTAGCGCAAGTACGGAAAAATAAAAGCATTGCTGTGGCCGTAGCTTCCTCCGGTATAGCCGCCACGCTGCTAAGCGGGGGTCGCACTGCACATTCTGTTTTAAAACTCCCTCTAAATCTAGCCCAGGAAGAATCGCCGATCTGCAACTTTAGCAAAAATAGTGCACGAGGTATAATGCTACAACAATGCACACTTTTAGTGTGGGACGAAAGTTCAATGTCGCATAAAAAAGCTGTAGAAGCACTAAATCGAACGCTCCAGGATTTGCGCAGCAATACCGATGTAATAGGAGGAATGGTGGTTTTACTGGCTGGTGACTTTCGCCAAACTTTACCTGTCATTCAAAAGGGCACACCTGCAGATGAAATTAAAGCATGCCTCAAGTCGTCTATTTTATGGAACAAGGTTACAAAATTCAGTTTAACTACGAATATGAGAGTGCATTTGTATAATGATATCAATGCTGGAAACTATGCTGACACACTATTAAAATTGGCAATGGGCGGTTGGAAACGGATGCTGAGGGCTGCGTTAAATTGACGAGAGATTTTTGTAATTTAGTACAGAGTTATTCCGAATTAATTGCGAGCGTTTATTCAGATTTAACGAAAAACATGCATGAAGACAAATGGTTATGTGAAAGGGCGATTCTTGCACCAAAAAATGAGAGCGTTAACAATATAAATTCAGATATATTAAGCGACGTAGCAGGAGAAATAACAGAGTATTTGTCAGTAGACACAGTTATGGACACATAACAGAGCACTTCATATCCGGCAGAGTTTCTAAATTCTCTAGAGTTGTCAGGTGCCCTCACATAAGCTTCAATTAAAATTAGGCGTCCCAGTCATGCTAATACGATATTTAGATGCTCCTCGGTTATGTAACGGGACAAGGCTGCGTGTGACACATCTTGGACGGAACATAATCGGTGCTACAATTTTGACAGGCGTAGGAAAAGGTGAAAATGTTATTATACCACGGATCCCTATAATTCCCACAGATCTTCCTTTTTAATTCAAAAGGTTGCAGTTCCCTATTAAGCTCAGTTGTGCAATGACAATTAATAAAGCGCTAGGTCAAACGTTACAGGTAGCGGGGGTCAACTTAGAAAAACCGTGCTTCTCTCATGGTCAGCTGTATGTAGCATGTTCGCGTGTGTCAAATGCCAAGAATCTCCACATTCTTTTCCCGAATGGAAAACATGTAACAATGTGTACAGTAGCGTCTTAAAATAGTGTTAAGTTAGTTTTTTTCCAAAATTCCCACAGTCAATTAATCAGAATTCCCAGAGATCTTCCCTTTCAATTCAAAATTTCCTATTTAGCTCAGTTTCTTTTCAATTCCAAATGCTGCACCTCTGACGGACCTATTAAGCTCAGTTTCCTTTAATCTCAAAAGGCTGCGTCTCTGACGAATCAATTTAGCTCAGTTTCTTTTCAATAGTCTGAATCCCTGACGGATAATAATGCTCAGTTTCCTTTAATTAAAAAAATATCCCATTTCCATTTGGAATAAACAGGCTATTTTCATGCTTTCCTATACGCTGCGTTTCAAAACATTTAAATAGGCTGACGAATTAATTTTGCTCAGTTTCCTTTTAATGGCTGCATCTCCGACAAATCTATAAAACTCAGTTTTCTTTCAATTCAAAAAGCAATGGATAGTTCATTTCCCAGTGACAATGCGGGCGAAGCCGCGGGTAACAGCTAGTAAGGAATATATCGTCGGCAAAACGAAGGTGAGTGATGAACGCGCCATTGACGTTAATACCGTATCCTTTCCAGTCCAGTAGCTTGAAAACGTCTTCCAATGCAGCGCCGAAGTGTTTCGGGGATATTACGTCACTCTGTCTTATACCTCTCTGCAGTAGGATAGGTTTCGTACTCTAGTTCTGTACTCGGATCGCTATCGTAGTAGGTCACTCAATAAGTTTTGAGAAGCTCGAAATTTAAAAATGGAACGCACCCGTGTTATATGTTTTCAAAAAGCAAATTTATTTAAAAATAGAACTCCATAAGCCAATTGCTCAATAAAAAAAAACAATGCGGTGTGCAAGATGATGTTGTGACCAGGATTAAGAAAGGAATGAATGAGGAAAAAGTGACAAAGCAAATTTATATGGCAGATGTGAACGGCAGAGTCGGGAAGGGACGCCCTAGAAAAAAGTTTATCGACCAAATTGGCGATATTTTGAAAATGGCCGCGTTAGAAGTACCCTTAACCGACGAGCATGTATGCGTAGATATATGGATGTAAAGGAGGTGACAGAGGTATGTCAGGATCGTGCCAAATGGAAGTCCGTAGTCTCTGCCTACCCCTCTGGGTGAAAGGCGTGAGTGTTTATGTATGTATTAAAAAAAACAAAGTTCTGTTAAACTTCCCGCGCTTTTCATTTAAAATGATGGACCTTAGCCGTGAACATTTGCGCGCTATGATCTATTATGATTTAAAATTTAGTTTAACCGAACAATTAAGCTTACAACGGTTACAATCAGCATTATTATTGCTTTGCTGAATTCAAACGGGGTAAAATGAACTTTAAAGGTGACCAAAGAACCGGGGCCTCGCAAACAGCAGAAACGGCAGAAAATGTATGGGTTACTGTATAATAATAAATGTTTGTAATAGAAGACCCACGAATCACATATGATCCGGAAAGTAAAAGGCAATCATCGGTATGGGTCTACTTAGAAGGACATTTACCGACAATACTGCAAAGACCTTGCAACGTCGGCAAATAAATGGTGGCTAGTTTTTTTTTTGGACATTTGTCGACGTCAATGCTGGAAAATTGAAGATCAATCATCTCTGAATGAACTTGTTGAAACAACTACAGTTGTATTATCCAAAGCTTTTCAAGCTGTGCGGAAGAGAAGACCAAAAACCGGGCTTTGGAGAATCATGTTGCATTACGATAGCGCATCTTCACATACCTCCCTTAGAACAAAAGCATTTGTTGAGGAATCTGGTGTTGAAAGTCTAAGTCAACCATCCTACAGCCCTGACTTAGCTCGTGATTTCTATTTGTTCCCAAGAGTCAAAGAAAAAATAAAAGGCAAGTTTTTTTCAAGCGCCGCAGTAGCCGTGGCTGCCTACGAAGAAGTAATTTCTGACCTGTCAGATCAAGACTGGCGAAAGTGTTTTCAGAGTTGGTTTAGGCGAATGGAACTTTGTATAGAGCATGATGGAGAATATTTTGAAAAGATGTAAAATAAATATTAATAGTATCTAGAATACTTTTTGTGTATCTCAAAACTTATTGAGTATCCTACGTATGGGTAAGAAAGAATTGTCTTACCCATACGTAGGATACTCAATAACTTTTGTAGTAAAAGTAGTAAAAGAAAGAATTGTCTTAGGATGGAGGACGTACAATTATGTTAACATCGTTGCACTACCATGTTTAAAGCAAATAAAAAAATTCTGATTTCTATATTTCATTTCTCCGTGGATTTAACTCAAAGTTGTTGTTAAAAGTGATTATTGAACGTTTAATTTATAACTAAAATACAGCCAGTGAAGTGACTCGTTGATTGGTGAAAACAGTTTATCATTATTTAATGTCGTTCCGGAGTGATAGCCGAATAAAGTTTAAATATTTTTAAAAACTGCCACGAATCTCACCGGCCGCATCCACAACAAGCGCGCAGCGAGCGGCCGGCCCGTGCTGCGTTTAGACTGACTGGATAGCCGCTGTGCTTCGTTCAAGCGTCGTTTCTTGCGAGTTGTACTGTCTATACTTTGTTACTTATTTTGTTTTGTGTATTATTGAATCAACTTTTGTTTATGGAAATATGTATTCCAAATGCAATGGTGCCAAATGTCGACGGAAAATCCAAGACCGACGTTTCCTGAATTGTACATTATGCCAAAAAACATATGATATCGAGTGTGGGAATGTGTCGGAAAAGCTGTTTAATCTTATGAATCGGTCACGTAAATCACTGTGGACATGTGAAAATTGTATTAAGGGAAAAAATAAACCTACAACTAGTAAACCAATTATCAAGTCACATCCACATAAAGTATCTACTGCACCAACTACAAAGAAAAATTCTACTAATAGGAGGTCAGTGACGGTCGCTACTGGTAAAAATAAAACAAACGTTGAGCAAGAGCCTGCTATTAGCATAAAACCGTCATCATCACCGACTCCATCGCAAAATACATCTCTTTGCCAGCAGCCGTCACCTATACTATCAACTAACCTAGAATTGGCCTCACCGGATGGAACATCTACGGCAAACAGTGCAGACTGCTCATGAAGTATCGTCACACCAGGTACCTGACTGTTCTATTTATGTGACTCAACGAAGGAAAAGAAGCTCACATGAAATGTCACTGCCAATTATTGCAAGTACTGATTTTTTCCTATTACAGTCCAAATCTGGTAGCTTGGCAACTAAGAGTTTAACAGATTTATCGACACTTCAAAATCAAGACTTAAAAATTATGAAAAATGAATTTTTAGAATTTAAGTTAAAACATAAATCGACTGGGAACGTAATAGACAATTTAATGTTAGAAAATAAATCCATGGCTATAAAAATAAAAACACAAGGCCAACAAATAAGAAACTTATTAACCATATGCTCTACGACAACCAGCAATAAAAAGAAAAAGGAAAATAAAAATAATAAAAAATACGCAAAGAAGGATAAAGCGAAACAAGAACTATATCATAGCCTGCAAAATTATGATGCTAATAAAAAGTGTATAAACACAACAGAGAAGTTAAAAATTTTGGAGAAACCATTCGTGCTTGAGGAAGAAATTGATCACACAACAGAAACCCCAGCTCCAGGAAAAAATTAAGTTGTGCAATAAAGTTGTGTAATAGCTGAGCAACAGGGACAAGGCGTACAACAAGCTTTACAACGATTACTAGATACAAACTCTATGGTAACATGCTTTTAGAAGGATGGACTGTGTTATCTCGCGTCGCATGACTTTGTCGTAGTTATGGGAGGTATGAATGATAACAACCCTTTGAACCTAAAAAACACACTTTTAAACTGGCTAAATTTGAAATGTCACACTAATATTGTTATTTGTGGTCTACCGTGTAATGCTAATTTAAATATATCGCTTAATAGGGAAATAGAACTTACATGTAAGGGCTTCACCCACTGTGCTTTTGTAAGACATAGATATAATAGATCTCGCCTAGGCTCTAAATATTACTTGACAGACTTGTGCTTTGGAATATTTCGAGAAATCATACATGTATCCCATCACAAATATAAACCATTTTCGATTAACATACAAGGCCATGGGAGTGTAATAAACCACTTGGATTCAAATTGTTTACCAAAATCGAAATCATGTCTCACCCCACTTGGAGCATTTCAACAAACACCAAACCGGAGATCACAGACACTTCCTTTTTTATAAAAATGACTCAGTTTGTATAATGCACCAGGACATAACTGGTTTCTTTAGTAAAAAGGAGTTAATAGAAATAACACTTAATGAAATGTTGGATAAAAAGGAAATCCCAGTTGTAATTTGTCTAACCGAAACGTTTGTCTAGAAATATTGTGAGTCAAACATAAACCACAAAGGCTACAAGTTGAGCGCTTCATTGTGCAGGTCAAATCAAAGGCGTGGTGGTTCTTGTTTTTTACACTGTAACTCAATCACGACTAAGGAACTACCTTTTCTAGAGGAATTGGCATCAGAACTGACTTTCGAATGTTGTGTATTTACCGTGCTCAAACAACGAACGTAAATATATTTTTCAATAAACTGCATCTTCTTCTTGATAAATTAAGATCATTTAAAAAACAGATAACTATCACAGGGGACTGCAATATTGACACCCTAAAAAAGTAATGCGTCGGATGAATTAATAGAAACAATAACTTGCTACCATCTGGTCTTGTATAGATCATTTCGAGAGTAATATAAGAGAAGCAGTCGGATATACTAAAGCCGTGTGCTTATCAGACCATAATACAGCTCAACTATTGTCTGTACCGGTTACATTGCGTAAAGCACCTCTTAAAACTTGGTTTGAAATGAGACATGATTAAAGTGTTGACAACTTGAACAAATTCAGATATGTTTTGACGAGCTACCCATGTCGAAACCTTATTGACTTCGAAAATGTAGATTGTAGATGATGATTTGACACTATTTCATAATGAACTAATTCTTTTATATAATTTATGTTTCCCCAAATACAAAATAAGGATTTTTAATAAAGCTAACACAAAATCAAAATGACTAACCAAGGGTTTTAAAACATCAATGTCAAACTAAACGAAAATTACGTCGACATTACTCTAAAATACTTAGGAAGAGTATACTATTGTCGCAAAAAAATTACTAATGAAAAATATGTTAATACGGCCAGGAACAATTGCAAAGCCATTTGGAATATAATAAATAACAAAGACGAAGTAAATGACAAACATAATATTGACTACCTAAAAGTAAATAACAAAATTATAGATAATCCTTCAGATATTGCAATCGCATTTAATAATCACTTTATTGACTTGCCAAATGTACTACCGCATCTATATTTTTAAACCCCACCGACCAAAATGAAATAATCAAAATTATAAACACTCTGAACAACACAAATTCCACAGGTCATGATGCGATATGTACGAAGGTAGTTAAGGCTTGTACAAGTGAGTTGGCACCTTTGATGGCACACTTTGTGAATCGTTGCTTTGAAGAGGGTAAATTTCCGAGCACTCTTAAAATGTCCATTGTCAAGCCAATTTTTAAATGAGGAGAGAGGCATAATTTAAACAACTACAGACCCATTGCACTTATCCCAGTTTTGTCAAAGATATTTGAAAAGATTATGCAGGTAACATTAATTTCTTTTTTTACAAAACACAGCATAATTGTGGAGGAACAATTTGGGTTTCGGAAGGAAAGGTCAACAGCACTGGCCTGTTACCCCCTTATTAAGAACATATCGATCCATATGGGCAACAGGATTCCCGTATCCACCATTCTTTTCGATATGAGTAAGGTCTTTGACTTTGTCAATCATAAGAAACTTCTGAATAAGCTTGAGCGTTAAGGTGTACGAGGACCAGCCTATGACTGGATAAGGAGCTATCTCAATGAAAGGACTCAGTTTGTGGAAGTATCGAGGCTGGATGATGGGTGTCTGAGTGTGACGTACAGATCTGAGATTAGAGCGAATAACTCAGGTGTCACACAGGGCAGTATATTGGGACCATCACTCTTCATTATTTACATCAATAACCTTCCAAAATGTATGCAATATCCTGTTACACTCTACGCTGACGATATTTCTATAACTATACATAAGAAAGCTAACACTGATTATAATGACGAAATAAATAATGAAATAAGCAATATAACGAATTGGCTTAAATATAACGATTTGAAAATGAATATTAGTAAAACAAGATATGTATACAATTTTACAATAAAAATGGTAAACCTCAGTAACTATCGGTACACCATGGTAACGATTCCATTGCCATGACCGCATCAGCGACCGTTCTCCGAACTCACACGGCAGAATCACGTTAAAAGTTGAAATTGTATGCCAGAAGATTAACAGGTTTGTGTTTGCTCTGTATCGTGTGTCAAAGTTAGCCAACCTTAAGACAGCTCTTTTGGCTTACCATGGATACGTTGGTTCTATACTGAGGTATGGACTGATTCTGTGGAGAAATTCTACAAACATTTCTCGTGTTTTTATACTACAGAAGAGATGTATAAGATCTATATTATGCGGTGTTGTTCAAATGGAATCATGTAGAGAGGTCTACATGATATATATATATATATATATATATATATATATATATATATATATATATATATATATATATATGAAATTTTAACATTGACCAAAAAAAATGCTAAGCTCTTCACAAAACAACATAATGATCGTTGTAGTACAAGAAGGTACCCGTGGAAGTTATCCGTGCCCCAGACAGCCACAACTTGTTTTGCTAGAAATAGTTATAGCATGTGCGTTCGACTATTTAATTTACTTCCAAACCATATTCAAAACTTGACATTTAAACTTTAAAAAAATTATTTTCGTGATTCTGATTGAAATTTTCGTAATTCTGATTGAAAATTGTTTTTATGACATAAATAAATTTATCAAATTCTGCCGTTACGATCACAGACTACTAAGAGGATACTACGCATTTACGATCACCTCAAGCGAATTGTTGTTGATGTATAAAATTCTAATGTATACTATTAAACGAGCAATTCTTGTATATAAATATATATATATATATATTTATATACAAGAATTGCTCGTTTATCGTATATATATATATATATATATATATATATATATATATATATATATATATATATATATATATATATCCCGAGTATATATATATATATATATATATATATATATATATATATATATACTCGGGATCTCGGAAACGGCTCCAACGATTTTCATAAAATTTAGTGTCCAGGGAGTTTCGGGGATAATAAATCGATCTAGCTAGGATTTATTTTTAGAAAATATCTTTTTGTCCGTGTTTTTAGGCAATGAAAAACTGCTACAATATCGTTAGAATAAGAAGGTAAATTTTGATGGATTGTTAGTGATTATAAATAGCTTAATTGGTATAGTGGTCGGTCACAGAATCTTAAAACCCCGGTTCGAGCCCAGACCGACCGATCGACTTGTTTCAATTTTTTTTTTCATGTTCTTTTCTTTTTTGAGAAAATCTATTTTTTCGAGCCCTTTTTTAGGATTTTTTAAAAACACGAAAATTTAAATTAAAATAATTGCACTCATGATTTTTTATTCAAATAACCAGTTCCGTTTTTTCTGTTATGTCGCTAAGATCAAAAAATATCATTTATATTTCATCAGTATGTAATTTGTATCTAAATATAATTTCCAAATCACAAGAATTAAAAAAATTGAGCGAAAAATACCAAGCAAAGCTCGGTCAACCAGGTACTAAAATTCTAAATTGACAAATGATTTAGAGTTTGTAAGATTGGCATTATACTAGTTTGACATTATGCTTATGATATGACCATGCCTGTATATTTTTTCTTTCTTTTACTCTTTTATTCAAATTAAAATTTAATAATATTGTAATTTTGTTTTAAAGTTTATTTTTCTAATTTTAATTATTAAATTGCACGTTGACGTAATATTTGCATACCGATAAACTGGTAAAACATGCATATACACACTATGTTATAAGACCTAAAAATGTACCATGTTTTATGCAAGTAAATATTTATTATTATTATATTATTTCTTTACGCCAACCCAGTCGTTCTTATTTTTACTACGGTTATATCCCATTTTAATTTTACGTCGTCCTGTTGCGTAATTGTGTATTCTGATCGTAAGCTTTCCCGTTCTAAAGCCGAAGCGAGACTGATCTGGGCAGGGAACAAGGTTCAGGACGCCGATAGTTTAGGTTATTTCTTTTTACAGTGAAAATATGGTAATTTAAAAAAAAAACATAAGCCCCGCTTTATACATAGTTAGTTCAGTTAGTATGCAAGGTTTCATGATCTAATTTAAAGTATTTCATGAATACCATCTCAGTTTTGAGATAACTTTGGATATTTTACTATCGAGAAAATTTTACGGAATCGTGTTTTCGTCCAACATAGTACTTAACATTAATCCTCAACTTAACCACATATTTATTTCAAAATTAATGCTGCAATATTTTCGGCATACCGATCTTGCTAAGTCACTTGAGGTAGCATAAGCCGTTAAGAATAAAATTTATAAAAATTATAATTATTAATTTTTGTTGTCTTTTTAAGTTAGTTCAATAAAAAATAAATGTCTATACCGTGGCTATGAAAAGTAAAAGTTCCTTCAAGACTTTGGTTGCGGGTAAGTTGTTGAAAAGTGCTCCAAACGCTAAAAAAGTCACATTATGTGTAAGTTGTATAATGATAATAAAATGTAAGGGATAATAAGATTTCATTAAATAACTGCATTTTACTCTACTATTTTACTTTTACTCACCTGAGGATGCTTCGCGTAGAGGCGAAGCATGTGTCGTGTTATCGTCGATGGTGTGTCTTACCTGGAATAGTGGTGTTGGGACTAGTGGTGACGGAGTTAATGCATGCAATTGAGGGAGGGCGGGAGGTGCTCTTCAATCCAGGTAAGAAACATCATTGTATTTAGCTAGCGGAAGGTTGCGAGGTAATTTATATTTTTATTATATTATTATAGTATTTTAATTTATGATTATGGATTTCCGCAAAGTAACGCCTGATTCTATCAATTAACATAAAGTCGCTGAAAGACACACATTAATTATATATATATATATATATATATATATATATATATATATATATATATTATATACATACTAAAAAGTATTAAACTAGACTACTATGTCACTTTTTTAGAATCCTGCAAAGATAATTAATTTATCGTAAAATTACTGTGAGCTCTCCTTAAAGATATTTTGCAATTTTGCGACAAACTTTATTCTTATAACAAAATAAAATTCGATACGTAAATTTTAAAAAAAATACACCTGCATCTAAATTTTTTGAGAATTCGTTTCGTTACTAAATTACGCTTCGTTAAATTAAGAGGATTTACTTCAAATGACGAGTTTCCTCCTTTATCTATCTATCGCGTTTACTTCATATACTTCAGTCTATTTTATCGCCGCGTAAGTGTAAGAGACCACTACATTAATAAAAACTAAGAGGTATAAAAAAGAAAATTTGTTGTTCGTTTTTTAAATAAAAGCTAAAGAAATTCTCTGTTTTTAAAAGTTATTTGCTTATAGTTTGTCTCGTAACAATTTATAAAATTAGTGTCATTCACGTGAGAAATAAAGTAGTCCGAAGTAACTATAATGAAATGTAAAGTGTTAGTTTTCATCACAAACTAATAAGAAGTAGCACTTCACTATAAATCGTGTAAAAAATACAACTTTTTATATTCTACAAGACCCAATATTCGAAAATTAGGTTTTGTGTTATAATTCAGATATATCGTGAATATTATTACAAAGTTGTTTACAATAAAAATAGCTTTGGTCAAAGATAGCGTAATAAAGTTATACCTTTGATAGATTTTATATTTATTTATTAGATACCTACTGAGCGTATATATTATTTTTATATATTATATTGATATAATTATTTTGTATATTTTTATTTTATTATTATAGTATTTTGATTTATGATTATTTTTGTATCGGTATTTTTGCATGTGTTCCGTTCCTACTGTCGGAATTTGCCGCCTTGAGCGTTGGAAATCAATACAATTTTTAAAAAATAATGTCAGTTATACCTACTCATCTAACGGTCTACGGGAGTGGTAAACCGAATGATCGGTTAAGTCAGGTGAAATTCGTTTATTTCAAAAATAATAATTGGAATGGTATTTACAACATAGTTACTTTCGTAGATTATGTGAGAAAGGTATAAAAAAGACTACTGAAATAAAATTTAATACCAAATCTAAAATGCATCTTTAAAGTCGTGTTATAAGTCGTTCTAATGTTCCAAGTAGTTATCCAACGTGACAAAGTCACGATGATTTTTCACTGCAGGAATGATAGTCACGGTTATTTTTAAAAAAAAAACACTTTCCACCAAGTATAGTCGCCTCTTACGACATCCACGGGATGATATGGATATTCATATACCGCCACAACAGAGTAATGGACCCTTCAAAACATTTTATTGGTCTACAGCGTCTTGCAATCGTCGTTTCCCTAGCGCTCACTTGACCTTCATAAAAATAATTCGGAAGTTTAATTGTTGATAATTTTATTTTTGGATACGAATGGAGATAATGGTAATGAATGACTCTATGAGTTATATCTTATAAGTTATATTTTCCTTCATTTAAAAAAAATATTATCTGTCCTAACCTACTTTACTCTTTGGCTCGACCATAGGGTCTGACTAAGTGAAGCAATATATAAAATGAAACAATTAAACTTAACGTATGTTTTAAAATACCTAGTATGTTATAAAGTTTAAAATAGTATGTAGTACGGGAAAAGTCAGGGAATTAAGGTTACTGCAGTAGGCAAATCGAAAATAAACGTTGGCAGCACTGAACTGATTTCTGATAGGGATGAGCAAGTGGTAAAATATATCAATATATATCGTATCGATATTTTGAAACAGTATTGATTTATATCGCGTGATAGATATCTATATTTTGTTACGTATTGCACGATGTAGTAGCATAAGGCCCAAAATTTTACTACTTTTAATTTTACCGTTACTTTTGATTTTACTAGATGGATAGCGTCGAAAAAAAACGTCAACGGCACATGAATGCTTTTGTAGCTTCTTTTGTATTTTCATGTTTTGTCGATTAATACACTATTTTAAATATATCGAAATTCATGCAAATTTTATACTCTAAAATAAATCTCGAATACTGATTTATCGCGATTAAAACTATCGACAATATCGATATTTTTATGAGAAAATATTGATATTTCGAAATTTTTTACGCAAGCCTAATTTCTGACACTGACAGTTATGCTTGCCTGTCTTGCCTGTCTGTATGCCCTGTCGCTGATCGCTGTGTGTTGCTTTGTTGCACCGTGTAGTTGTCGTCTGAGGCTGCATATTATTTTGATAAATATATGCCATCCATTGCTATTTTGATCGTACCTGAAATATGTCGTTTTGCTTTTGCAATTTGCTCAAATTCCATATCGTGTAATTAGTCGTCGTTTATTCGTAATGTGTGACATTAAATTATGATATTTTCTGTGTTATTTTGATTATTTCTTGTAAACTTTACATAATAAACAGGCACGTACAGTAGTACATACTTGTTGTTGCCTGCCTGTTCATCAACACTTTCGCTGATGTCTTACCAGTATTTAGCATAATTGTACGGTTCGGCGTGAGACTGAGTTCGATATTACTGTATGGTGTAGTGTGAAATTAAATATTAAAGAGATTTGTGTAGTGTTATGTGTCTGTCGTGATGGTTGAGCGAGACGGGATGCGGCGGGGTGGCGGTAGCAGTGGCAGCGGCGGTGGGTGCGGCTGGGGTGGCGGTATGCTAGGCCGCTGGTCTCTAAGACGGCTTCTGTTAGACAGCCCTTTAGTGGGAAGGAGACTAGCTCATTCAGGTATGTGTAACATTTAATTTAAAAGTACAGTTGTAGAATTTTTTTTAAAAAAATAGCAGATAATGGGAAATGGGAGGCTTTAAGCATAAAATATTGGGAATCCCTCATTTACTATTTTAGTTTTTCTGCTACTAGTGCTTTGTTGAAATAATGGAATATTAGGTAATTAGTACATAAAATATTGGTTGTTTCTCTATTTCTGCTAAATATAACCAGTTTATTAAGTATGTAGTCATGGTAATCTTAAAGTTTTATTATCTTATTTACCATTAAAATAATTGTCATTCATCCATATTTCTTATAACAATGTTAAATACTTAGTTTTCATTTATAAACATATAATATATGAGTTGTAAAGATACATAGATTTCAACATCAAAATTTTAGATAAGTGATTATTCCGTTGACTTTTAAATTTATTACAGTTCATTAGACAAATGGGTGTAATAATATAATAAAGATGGATTAGGTAAGTTTAAGTGTGTTTATAAACATAATCAAAACTGCATGCAAATAATTGTCTATATATATTAAGTTTCTACGACCTTAAGTAATTTTAAAACATGGGGACAATAAGGTGACCAGTAAAATAGGTCATTGCCACCGGCTTAATGATGTCAATCATGTGAATTTGACCTTTACATTTGTCTGCTTGAGATGGTTATTGATAATGGCTTCAATCTATCTTTATAGGATGTTTTATTTTAAGGTGGCTTTTGTTCTAAACATACACATTTAATAAAAATATCAAGGAGTAAGTAGCTGTGTGAATTATCTTGAGGCAGTTTATTATTGTAATTTTTTTAACTCTGGACTGTAATGATGACAACAATGAATAATAACTCACAAATCCAAACGTTTTTAAGTTAAAAATCTTTTGACTATATATTTAGTTTAATTACATATATAAAAATATTAAAACTACACTTATTACAAGTAAATAATTAAAAACTGAAGGTAACTTGGATTATTTATAACATCATAACTTTAAACTTAAGCCCAAGAACATAGCTAGGATTTAAAAATACGTAATAAAATAATAGCAGTTCAAATATTTGCCTAAATATAAAAAATCATTTCAAGGAGTTCTGTAGTTGACTTAATAAATCTGTAACATTTTAAACGACTTAAAAAAAGTAGGTGATACTCAATTCACCTGTATTTTTAACCACATCATTGTGCATTCATGAAGTTGATTGAACTTATGCAACTGAAGCTCAAAAAGTAAAGTATGTAGTAAGTAAGTAAAAGTATTTGAATTTAAAATTCAGTTTCAGGCAGTTCAATGACCATTCTGGTGATCAGATGAACAACCTGCATAATTGTCCGAGTGAGTTGGAGTTTAAAAAGGTTACAGCCTATATAGGTCCCATTACTGGGCACAGGCCTTGCACAAACTCACTCTTTGTTTTTAATTTTTCTACTTTTATGAATATCTGTGGTTTAGTTTATTTATTTTTTATCCAATTAATATAAAATAAAATTAATATTATAGAAAGAATCATTACCCTCACATTTAATAAACAAATTAGTTTCTCCGCCATGAAATCAGTCAAATATTACACCTCAAAAAGTGGTCCCGCTCCATTATATATATACTTAGTATACTTGTTATATACTTACTTAGTACTTCGGAAAGTGCTCGACAGATGCGCCATATTGGCCAAAATTATCCCAACATTCGGGTGGTTAATAGAATAAAATATGAATGGACTGGAAGTTGTGAAACCTCACACCCAACCAAAAATGTATGAATATGTTGAAGCCATCCAAACGTGTGCGACACTAATGCATATTGTGGAGTTTACTGTAAAATATGGACTCTGCCATAGTAAGGAGTGTTTGGTTTAATTGTCACTTGGCAGGCAGGGCAAGATTTCACTTATTGTATAATAGGTTTTGAGTATAAAGAGAAGAAGAAAGAAATAACATGTTAATTTTTTTAATAGGGTGATAAACAAGTGCACAGTACACCTGGATGGTAAGTTGCTGCTGTGGCCCATAGACATCTACATCCGTTCTCGATTACTAATCGAAATGAATGTGTTGTCACCCATGAGAACTAAGATGGAATGCCCCATTTCCAGTAAAAAGGATTTCCGGTTCTCTTCACTCACCATAAGAAACACAGCAGCATTAAGCTACTATTTTACGCTGGTATTCTGTGAGAGTGTGATCCTTCCCCGGTCGAGTCAACCCATTTGTGCTACAACTATACTACTAATATAACTGCAGCATGGCTCTACCAGGATTTAAGACCAATTATTTTTTAAAGGAAAATTTCCTAATCTTAGATTATCTATAAAAGTTCTTTTTCATATATTTCAAACTGTAAGACCGATTCTAAAATAAAAATTATTATTTGTTCATAAGTCATTGTTATTAAGGTTAAGATTTCATTTCAATTATCCTACAGATTATTTAATTTAAATAATTAAAATAATAGGCTGACTAATCGGCGCCTTTTGCCAACTAATCGCCGACTATAAATAAAGTCGGCTTTTCGGACTAGTCAGTACATTTATAATTTAAACCTAAAATAGTTGCATATTATATAAATATATACCATAATATCATGTTGTGACCGTCCTTAGGTTTGTTGTAATAGAATCATTTAATTATGTATGCGATTTTTACGGCCATGCTATTCATGGTTTAATTAGTTTATCAATTATCACTGTAAAGTGTTAATGGCAATTGTATTATTTTGTTTGTATAGATATTGTAAGTAATAGGACATTACTAATAACATATTGTGAGGAGATTGTGTAATTAAGATATAGCTAAATTACAGAAAGTTATATAACACTCGCTTATTTAATTTATATTCGTAATTTATTACTGATAACAGTTGACGTAATCGCAGAAAGATTTTTCAAAAGCTGATTAGTAATTTTGATGTTCGGTTTTTACACCTTCAGATTAGATGAACAATGAGTTGAATATTAAATTAGCAATGATTTCTTTCAAAGTAATAAAAATAATAAATGTATAAGAATAGGAATAAGAATAAAGAAAGAATATAAAATATTCCTTACAGGCATTCGTGTACTCTATTCCTAAAAAGATGTTAAAGCTCTATGCTTTTGACCGAAATTCGTAATAATGCTGATTGTTGGACTCGATCGACTGGATGTTCAAGATTTACCTTCTAATAAAAAAAGAAAGGGTTTAATTTTATGAAAATGCTTTTTTTTAACAGAATACGGGTGACAAACGAGCACACATTTCACCTGATGGTAGGTGTATGCTGTGGCCCATAGACATCTAAATTTATCCTCGATTAAGAATCAAAACGCAGGTGCGTCGTCACCCCTGAGGACTATGATGTTTTCGTGATGATTCTTTGTTTTCAGTTAAAAGTGTGTCTTCGGTTACCTTTTGAAAACTGCTGAATTGCAACTTCTTTGTGCGTAACAACTAGAGAGCTTCCAGCATCTTAATTACCTCACAATAGATACTGTCGGTCGATCGATATTGGTTTCGATGACAATCCCCTACTACACATTATAGTGATTTTACAACTGACAATTTGGGAAGATATTACTATGGTAACGCCTGACAGCAGTGGCGAAGCCTCTATAGAAGCCCAGAAGCCCGGCTTGCCTTATCAAGCTGAATCAATCAATAATATCAAGAAATAAAATAACTCGTAAACTGTTTTAAACTATTTCAAATTTCCCGCGCGCTCTGTTCGAACTTATAGCCTTAGGAATATTGCTGTCATAGGTATATAGTATATAAGGAGAGTTGAATTGAGCGATTCGTTGTCTCCCTTGCACGCGTGGGCTTTTTACTGGGCTTTCGAGAAGACGATCGCTCTCTTTCTAACCTGTGGCAAAATGTTCTCTATTGAAATATAACTACGAAATGTTTATATAGCAATTACTATTGAGCCACAAGCCTGGCTTTGTCCTGAAGTTGTTTAGGAGTGCGTTAGCGCCTAGCGAATAGCGAATGGGGTGCGGGCCATTTGTATGCAAGTTCACTTCACATTTCAATGTTTATGTTTGTTTTTGTTGTGTTTGTTAAAAATTTAATCTTTTTCAAATAATTTCAGTGAAAATGGGAGGATAATAGTTAAATTGTGATGAATATAAGTGTGTTGAAGTGCTAATCGGCGAGGAAAAGGTAAAATCTTTAAAAAAAAACTAAATTTAATATTCAATAAACATTTCTTCATACTTTAAATATAGGTTCAGGAATCTCTTTAGTATTAAAGTTTAATTATGTTAGGCGTATTTAAATGTTTATAAATAACTCAATATTAATATTACCATATGAATTAAAAATATCATTTTGAACGGCAGCAATAAAAATGAGACACCTGGGTTTAATTTTATAGGAAATAAGTATTACAATCTTTTTTTAACGTGAAGCCCAAATTTTAATCAAAAGAATACAGAAGAATGTATTGACGTTTTTAAAGAATACTCCCTTTAGTTATTTCCAGTATATAAAATTTTAATAGCGTCATCTACTTAATTCTATAGGTAAAGTCATTTTATCGAACGAAAATTAGTTGATTCTCACGATGGTACCTAAAGATTACACTAGATGGCAAAAATACGCTATCGGCTAATTTAATATTTGTATTACCATACGAATTTAAAAATATCATTTTGTACGGTTTATTATGAATTGAATATCATTTTGTACGGTTTATTATAAATTGAAAATGAATAATTATATAATATTCATTATTTTATGGTAAAAAATTAGCAAAGCTTTATCTTCTCATTGTAACTATCTAATTCCTGTCGTAATCTGTTCTTTTATGCATATAACTTAAACAAAATAACTTAGTGGTTTCACATCTGCCAGGCGTCCCTTTTTTAACTTTGTACATAGTTTGTTTGTACTTTGTTCATGTATTGTATTGTTTGTAAATATCTTAAGCAAACCCAAAGGGCTCTTTTCAAAACCACCGAAGGTGTGCAATTGCATATTATGTCATACAATCTATCTAGCGGTAGTATGCTTTCTGTGTGCTTTGTTAAACACGTCCTTGTCAGCACTGAATATGACTAAAGAGTGGAGACAGCTCAAGATTGGTGTATTTTTATTAAACTGCTAAAAACAACAAAACCATATCTTGGGCTTGCCCTAGTTTGGAGCTTTGGAGCTCTAGCTTCGCCACTCCCTAACAGGGCATTACTTACTATTAACAGGGCAGACTCATCAAATCTAAAGAAGTTTTTATTTGTTACTTTTGACATTTAAAACATAATTTGATTATAATTGATTATATCAGTTGGAAACCAATAGATTTTCCTAGCGTGTATCTAATGATTTTTGACACACTAGACTAAATGAAGTGGTAACTCTGGTTATTTTATAGGCGCAATTAGCGATGATGCATAATATGTAGCATTTTCACTGTTTGATTTTTACCCACAATAGTAAGGCAATAGCAATGAACTATATGTAGTGCACGGGGCAGCCAATTATGGTTTTCTTTGTTGAAGTTGAGCAAGATTTCCTCGTCATTCCATGGTCTCGTAGATGTCTTAATTTGAGGGCACTCACATTTAAAATCAAAGTTTAATATTTTAGAAACTAATTGTATTCTGTCTTCGATGTATCTGGGTCTGGCTGGCTGTTGCTTCACTTATGACATTTGGAATCGACTTGAGCAATCTTCAAGGCGTCATTAATTGTTATACTGATTTCGTAATTAATGCCAGACAACGGCTACGATTTGAAATATGACTGTGACTCGTTGTGTACACTTGTGTGCAAGAAGCGGCATTAATTACTAGTAGGCAGTTTTTCTATAGATTTATTAACTTGTACGTAACTATCGTTAAATCGTTTAGTCCAACACATGTGATAGTATTTATAGTGGACTATGTTATGTAGGATGAAACACGCAGGCAGTTGTAGGATGGCTCAGGACCAAACTGTTGTAATCTACGGGGAAGGCCTATATTCGGCGATGGACTTATGATGGGCTGTAGGGGGGGGGGAGGCATATTTAATGGGAAATAGCTCATTGTTTTGTATAATGTTACTTATACATTTCAATTTGTGTTCTACTGGAAGGGATTTTAGAACTGGAGAGTCTGCCGCGTGTAGTGCTGGTTGGCGTTCTTAATTACGTGACTAGCCAGTAAATAGAAATACTATGTTTAGAAGTAGTGTAAAATGTTTGTCTATTTATTTTTAGCTAATTATGTGTATCAATGAATACAGTGGTATTATGGAAACGTTTTACGATACTGAGAGAAATAAAAAAAAAATTCATGCAATTAGTTTTCCGTCTTAAGTTTGCAAAAATCTTCACTCTATAGAGAGAATTAACAACGCTGATATCAGCGTTGTTAATTATGGACCTAGAAAAAAGGGAATCTTACCTTTTTTCTAGGTCCATAATTATATGACCACAACCGTTTTTTTGTTGTCTGCGATACCAGTACACGGTGAAGTTTCTATTAATTTGTGATTGTACCGTTGTTTATGTTTAATAAATAATATTAATTGTAATGAAATTAATAATAAAAAAAACTCAAAAGAAACTAAAAAAACAATTGTCATAATTT
The DNA here is from genome assembly GCA_036936625.1 of Parnassius smintheus behrii. Taxonomy (NCBI): domain Eukaryota; kingdom Metazoa; phylum Arthropoda; class Insecta; order Lepidoptera; family Papilionidae; genus Parnassius; species Parnassius smintheus. The sequence continues at coordinate 25,727,376 of JAUPFT010000014.1, read as the reverse complement.
GCATCAGTCTATCTATACAAATAAATAAAATTGATGTTTCTGTTTGTAATGTGAAAATAACAGCTTTTTATTAAATGCACGTGCATGTGGTGTATAGGGTAGGTACTTATAACAAAAACAATTTTTAAAATTTTTGTCTGTCTGCCTGTCTGTTAGTTTGGACCGAATTTGACGGCACTGGCAGATAGCTGATGTTATAAGGAGAAACTTGGGCTACTTTTACTTTAGAAAATAATTACTTACTTACTTATTTTCACGCACAATCCCTAACGGGGTAGCCAGAGAGAACAGATCGCCAAGTGTCACGATCCTTACATACCTCTTTAGCTTCTTTCAGGTTCATTAACTTCTTCATACATGCACGTCTAGGTATCCGAGTACTCTTGACCTTCCCAATGTCCCATGTGAGCAAAGGCAATTTGCTCACATGGTCTTCGAAAATTAGTCTCGGTCTACCTCGACACCTTTTAATATTTACTTTCGCGCTATATATTTTCTACACCATTCGGTCTTCACTCATTCGCTCAACGTGCCCAAACCATCGGAGTACGCCCCTATCAATTTTTGTGATAAGGTCATCTTTCAATCCTGCCATATTGCGAATCTCTTCGTTTCGCTTTCGGTCGGCTATGGTAACGCCGCACATTTTACGAAGAGATCGCATCTCCACTGCATTCAACTTGCTTTTATGCTTCTTCTGGCATACCCAGGTTTCGCTGCCATATAACAAAGTCGGCAGAAAATAATTAAAAAATTAAAAATCTAAATTACACGCGGGCGCAGTCGCGGGAAATAGCTAGTAAATAATAATTTCAATGTGAAAATGAACAATTTAGTTAAAACGTTTGCAACATTGGCGGTACATAACAAGGTTAATATTATTTCTACATTTCGGAATTCATCATTTCAATGCCAGAAAATTTGATGTATTACAGAAACTAGGTAATTGAAATTAAAACAAGCAAACATTCTTACATTATCGTCTCTCGAATTTTATTACGTTTTTATGTCAAGAACGCACATTTGAATAAAATAGAGGTCTCGAGTGTGCGAAAATGGCGCAACTATTAAAAACGTACAGTATACTCTGTATCTCAGTTTGTTGATCTTTTCAACTTAAAGCTTCTCGATTTTATTAAGATTGTCTAAACATTTACGATATTTGTCTGCATCAGATCGTGTACCGTCCAAATAATAGGCATAGGCCTAAGTGGTAAAACTACGATTATTGGTCCAGTATATTACGGCTGTACCAACACGAACACTAAGGCTCGATTGAGGTAAGGACCAACCTCTCAAAAGCAGTATAATGCTACTGTGTTTCTTATGTTCAATGACGAAAACCAGAGGGCTTTTCTAATGGTAGCTACGTATTCAAACTTAGCCCTCAGAGCTGACAAGGCATGTATTTGAATTATTAATTGAGGACATGTATTTGGCCGTGTTCCGATACACTCTGCGAGCACTATTCAGTGCTCTCACTGATTAAAAATTTGTTCCGTTATGGACTGCCAGCATATTGCCGCAGTGCCCTAGGGAATACGCCAGTGCTCACAGTAAAAAATAACGTCATAAATGGCCGTTATTTTTTTACTGTGAGCACTGGCGTTTGCGAGGTAAGGTGCTCTCAGTACTTTTGATCACGTCATCAAGAAACGTAACAGAGAAGAATGTATGCTCGGCATATGTCTCAGTTGATTTTTACGACATCCTCTTAAGTAATGGGCCTTGTACGCCACCACAATACGGAAATTTTAATTTTATGTGTGCAAAGGTCACTAATCATTTTTTTTTTCAGTCTAGAAATTTCATCGTCATTAGTTATTATTCACATTACAGGGTACATTTAAAAAATGGTTCATGTGAAGTCAAGTCTAAATCTCTTAGGGTATATTCCACGTCAATATTAATGTTCTATCAAAAGTATTACGCTCTCCCGGCTCCCGTAGCCATGACCATATAACAATAAGCGGATGCTTATCCGCTGGGAAATCTCTTGAACGTAATAAAAATCGTAAATATATTTTGCTATAAATTGAGTTACCTATTGGATAAAATGAATAGTTATTTCCTACCGAAAACTTAGCTATCAAAATAAATCAAAACAAATCAAAATACGAACCGATGTAAAATTGTTATAGGTGCGCTGAATTTATATGGGACTACTGTAAAAGTTTACTCTTTCAATTAAAATATAAGTAGTGATATACATTAATTTTAGTTTATGTGAATTTGAATTAAGTGGGAATATTTTATAGCATACGTTATGTTAAGGTTCTAAGTTGTAAAAATCGTTAAATAAAGGTAAATAATACCTTCAATCTATATTCTTCATTTATTACAAATTCGTTATATAGAGGGTTTTGATAAATGTATTCGTGATGTAGAGGTGTATTTTGCATTAGCTATACAGTTCAGTTACAGTTACAGTTCTAGGTGATTTCGAAAAATTCCTTAAATCGAGTTTCTCGTTACATTGAAACGTTACATCAAGTTTACACTGTTACACCTTTATTTTCGTCGGGGGCTAAAAACAGTCTTATAACCCCACTTTTTTTTTAAGAAAGCAAATAGATATTTGATTTTGCTTATCAGGTTTCCTTATTGTTGGAAATAATCGTTTGCTATTGTAATATTGCCAATGATTTGTTGAATATTAATAAAATAAGACTATACTTTCTTTGAGGAACGAGAAATGAAGATACTATGCGTGCACTATAAGGACTGTCAAACTGATGCAACAACGTGTGTTAACGTCAAGTGCATTCTATTCGATGTGCAGTAATCACTTCCTTGAGTCGCTGATGACGCAAAGGGGTGAACCTCAATTTTTAAATAATTACAAAGGAGCGGGAAAACATTTATTTTTCCCCGATTACTAGCTTTTAGGGTTCCGTAGTGAACTAGGAATCCTTATAGTTTCGCCATATACGAGTATGTCTGTCCGTCCTCGCTTAATCTCTGTGACCGTTAGCACTAGAGAGCTGAAATTTGGTACCAATATGTATATCAATCACGCCGACAAAGTGGTAAAATAAAAATTGGAAAAAAAAATGTTTTATTAGGGTAGCCCCCCTATATGTAAAGTGGGAAGTGATTTTTTTTAATTTCAACCCTAACGTGTGATATATTGTTGGAAAGGTATTTAAAAATGAATAGGGGTTTACTAAATTCATTTTTTGATAATGTCAATAATTTCGGAAATAATCGCTCCAGAAGTAAAAAACAATGTGTCCCCCCCCTCTAACTTTTGAACCATAAGTTTAGAAAATATGAAAAAAATCTGAAAAGTAGAACTTTATAAGGACTTTCTAGGAAAATCATTTTGAACTTGGATGGAAACAACAGTACCCACTACCGGGAGCAGTTGCATGAGCGCGGAGCGCTGCTGGTGCGCGAACATAATGGATACCCACCTTTAAACTCATAAGTGGGAACACTTATTGTGACGGACGGGAAACTACGGAACCCTACACTGAGCGTGGCCCGACACGGTCTTGGCCGGTTTTTAGGTTTAATGGAAAATAAAAAAAATACTGTTAATCGTGGAATAATAAATGATTTCTTACCTTACCCTTTGCGGCGTCACAGACGAATTATTACATCTATAACATAAGTAGGTTAGGTTTAATCATTTACTACCGAGTCTGTGCAAAATATCGGTGAACTATACGGATTGATTTCTATATGAAGCTTACAACGTGCCTTTCTAATTCTCGAGCAGCTGACTTAATAAGGTTGTCTGCTAACTGTAGCGAAGTGATTTAATTTGAAAACTATTTTATTTATCGACATAAAATCAGAAATCAGACAACCGATAACAAAATTTATTTCTGTACTGAATAATATACCTACGAAGTCACGTGAATACCTAATATCAATTTATTATAGTGTTTAACGTTCGTTGATAATATGGTACTCGTACCACTAGGATCTACGACAAGTTCTTCTTTATCTACAACTAGTTCTCTGTTTTGTAACAACACAAAGATCAGAGATGTATTGGTATTGGTTATTCTTTCAATCTTTACTATTATTTCAAAACGTCTATACACTTAAAGAAATTTTTTTTAAGTCTCAGTCGACATTCGACAACTAGGGCAGTTAGTCGGTGCGTTATGTCGTGCAACTGCTCCATCGTATGACAGAATTATGTGTGATTACTGACACCTTTGATGTCCGTGACACGGCAGACCTGTAGATTGATTGTGTATTGTGTCGAATCGTGGGAATGGTCGGTGGGAATTATTGTAACTGCGTTTTATTACCTCATTTTATGATAACACTGTGAACTAAAATAAGATATTAAAATAAAGAAGACATCGGTTTATAATTAAAACTGATACATTTATTAAATTTTAAGGCTCGATTTCTGTGTAGGAGTCTGTCTGGGTTGGTACCACGCTCTTACTGCCTGTTTCTGCCACTAAATAGCATAATAGCAGTGGTTGCATTGCTGCCAAAGAGACAGTATTATTATACGGGTCTATCGGGTTAAGAACCACGTTATTTTTTTATAGAATAGGGTGACAAACGAGCACACAGTCCACCTGATGGTAAGTGGATGCTGTGGCTCATGGACATCTCCATCTATCGATCGATGGCGAATCAAAACGCAGATGCGTTGTCACCCGTGAGGACTAAGATGGCTTGCCTTGTTTCCAGTAAAAAGGGTCTCCGGTTCTCTACACTCACCATACGAAACGCAGTAGCATTGAGCTACTATTTTACGCTGGTATTCTGTGAGAGCGTGGTCCTTCCCCGGTCGAGCCGATCCATTCGTTCTACAACTGTACTACAAATTAACTGCAGCATGGCTCTACCACGTATGAAACTGTCGTACTCACAGAATACCATCGTGAAATAACAGTTTAATGCTGCTATATTTCCTATGTATGTGTAGAGCACCGGATACTCTTTATTGATAACGGGGCCATCTTGGTCCTCAGCCACTTACCACTGAAAAAACCTGAGGCATTCAGTGTTAATCCTCAGGGATGACAACGCATTTTAGCCTTCTTATTTTGTATCTGTAGCTATCTTTCTTTTACTATCAGGTGGACTGTAAGTTCTATTGTGAATTCTCTTTACAAAATATACATCAAAACTAAACGTCAAATGTCACACACACATTTGAAGATGTTTATAAGAGTAGTATGCAGCTATGCAATCGCCCGTGTAACGCAGTTTTTATCCATGTCATTTTACTGTACTGATCTGTATTTTAAGTATCGAAGTAGTGCACAGCTGTCACAATACAATCACTAAAGCTGCCGATTGTGTGATGTGTCAAGTACGACCGGGGGATCGGCCTCGCCCCAGCGATCAGCCTGTCTCAGGCAACGCAACAACCAGGTTACAGTACTCGTATATCGATATTTGAAACGGTTGCGACAAGTATTGTTGTTTCTTATATATCTATTATACGGCTGTATCTTTCTGGGAAATATTAAATATTGGATGCGGTTAATGATTTTTATGTATCACTTTCACTTTTCAACTGCATCACTTTTAAAAATTCAACATAATGTTCAAAATTAATCATTATAAGAAAATTTCATTTTAACTTAATTACTAAAATTTATTTTCTAAATTTTTATTAATTTTCATCAGTAAAAAAGTACACTTTTTTATATAATAAGGGTGACAAACAAGCGCACAGTCCACCTGATGGTAGGTGGATGCTGTGGCTCATAGACATCTACATTTATCCCCGATTAAAAATCAAAACGCAGATGCGTTGTTACCCTTGAGGACTAAAATGGAATGCCCCAGTTCCAGTAAAAAAGGGTCTCCGGTTCTCTACACTCACCACACGAAAACACAGCAGTATTAAGCTGCTATTTTACGCTGGTATTCTGTGAGAGCGTGGTCCTTTCCCGGTCGAGCCAATCCATTCTTGCTACAACCATTATATAGCAGCATGGCTTAAAATTCTTGTGTTAGGAGCGGTTCACAGCAGTCGTTGATTAGCGTGTTCGAACCCATGTCTCTAGAGTTTGCAGTTCGCACCCTTAACCAATGGGCTAGTGTGGCTTTTACTTGTTTACTAATTATTTCAATAATATTATACTGTTGCTGGTCTCAGTATTTAAGGACTGGCGTTAAAGACATTAATACCGTCGTGTTTCTAAAGACGTAACATCTATTTGTTATTTCCGATAGTTGTCTATTACGACACCTCTGGGGCTTATTCTGGCGAATTCACCTTACAACAACAACTGCGTAGCACATAGGAATAACGACTGCTTTGCCAAGAATACTTGTTTTCTTTTAAATACTTGCAATGCTGTAAACATCATACTAATATTTCCTTTAACCATTCGTGGTACGCTTAAATTGCTTGTGTTAGGAGTGGTTCACGGCAGTAGCCGAATGGCGGATTCGAACCTACGACCTTTTGAGTTCGCAGTCTGCATCCTGCCACTAGGCTAGTATCGCGTTTATCGAGTCAAACATTTAGAAATCTTGAATATAGTTAGAATTTACTTGCCAACACCCAGGATAAACATTTTTAAAAATGCCGGTTTTGCGGCGATGAAATAATATATAATGTTTAAAAACTAGTTGTAATTAGTTTCAAATCTATTTTTTTACTTTGTTTTGTATATTATTAATTAAAATTTTCAATGATTTATCCATAAAAGTAACAATATATTAAGTTAATTCTATTAATAGTAAGTAGTCTTATTATACCAATTTATTCTTTTAATAACGAATGCCCTTCAATATTCATTGTTCCTAAAAAGCCCATTAAGAATGCGAACTAACTTAATATGATGTTACTTTTACTTCGACCTTTGTACTTAACTAGCTGTTTTCCGCGACGTTGCCCGCGTCGAATTTATTATATTAATTGGATTCTATGGGTGTTTAAATTTTTTTTGGCCGGAATATTTTTATAAAATAAAAGTAGCCTAAGTTACTCCTTATAATATTTGCTATCTGCCAGTGACGTCCTCACAAAAGCAGTTCAGTCGTTTCGGAGATTAGACAGAACAAACAGGTAGATACACAGACAAACATTAAAAACATATTTTTATGAGCACCGTATATACTTTCATATACATTAAGTAAACAGCTGTTTTGACATTAGAAACAGACACTTCAATTTTATTTATTTGTTCAAATATCGAAAAACAGATTTGATTTGAAAACATTTTTTTAGGTGTGGTTATAGCAGCACGATTTGTTTTTGTATGTATGTATACATATCAATAATCGCTTCGTACGTAGTGTTGCCACGTCCAGTGTGTTAAATTTCGGGACGGAAGTGTAAAATAATCGGGAATATGGTTCTAAAATCGGTACAGCTATAATGGCTACAAAAAAAAAACACGGTTTTAGTAGCCTGTTTGGCTGCCATGAGCTATCCTCAATCGCCCAGACAAAAATCCTTGCATCGTACGCACAATGTACGCTTAAAAAATTACTTATGGTAGAAGTTCTACCACTAGTCAATTTCTAATGAAATATAACTCACAGCACGTTTGTATTTCAATAAATGTACTTTTCTTAACTCCAGGGTTAAGTAGGTACTGTACTACTTACTAGTAAAAGAATGAAATGATAAGTGATCGTCGAATTGACGACGAAAATTATTGATCAAAGTACAAAATAACTTTTTTTGTTTGAGACTGGTTTTGGAATCGGGACATTTGGCGTCCCGATCAAGGGTGAATCGGAACGTGTCACTAGACCCCTGAAAAACCAGACGTCCCGCACGAATCGGGACACCTGGCAACTCTATTCGTAGGGTGTTGTAATCATGTTCAATAAAAAATCTCAGGACCTCCAGCTAGCTAGATTCAAGCAAAATAAGTTGACAAATACCACTTGAAGCTGTCAACCTGTCTCATTAATTATTATCTAGGTAACTACAGTGTAAACTACACTACGATAGTGTATAAAAAACTAATTACATGCGCAACGGATTCTTGAGTAAACGTGATGAAGCAATTTAGAAAAGTTATTTTACAATAGGGCAATGTTGAAACAATTTTTTAAATGAAAACATAAAACTACATTGTAGTAGTAATTATTTGTTTCATTTATAGCATCGGTTTTCAAACAAAAACAAATTATCTTCGTTATTATTCTTACGCAAAGAACGGTGTTCAATTATCTTTAATTTCACTCTGAAATACCATCCTCTACTTTCCATACGTCACAAGTATTTTACTAGTTTAAAGTTTTAATTAAATGTTTTTTTTTTGCGTGTTTTAATCATGTGTTTTTCCATTAATGGAATTACCTTATTCTATGTGATCGCCAAGGAAAAGTATGTAATGATTTTTCAAAATCCTCAACAGCCTCTACAGAAGTTGTAATCTTCAAGGTTATTTGTTTCGGAAACGGAAGCCATGATAAACAGTTTATAAGGAGGCCTTTCGTCGGATGTACTTGGTTTACTTCATGTGAATGCCAATTTTAAATATGTTATCTTTTAAATAATTCTGCAAGCTGTTTGTCGTGTTCATAAAATAAATAAGATGAGGTAGACGTAGTCATAATATATATATATATATATATATATATATATATATATATATATATATATATATATATATATATATATATATATATAGAAGCAAGTATCATTACATCTAAATCTGCGCTACCTTTCTATTGTTTTGTATTTGCATTGATAAAAGTGATAAAATCTACCAAAAGTACTATGAAAACGCTTGCAGTTTTTAAATTAGATACTACATATCTTGCACGCTCATTGTAAATACAGTACACAGTACGCAAGCTACCCGCGTTCGATCCCCGTCAGCACCGATAACTTGTTGAGGGCAAATTTTAAGTGCTTATTTATCACTAGCTCAGCAGTGAAAGAAAATATCGTGAGGAGTGAGTGATCCTGCATGACTAAGAAATAAAAGAAATAACTTCGTAAGGTATTGAGGTCCGCGAAAAGGCATTAGGACAGCGGAATTGTGCTGGTAATCTGTGTTCGATCGTGTAGTCCGTCCGATCGAGCCCATCCAATCATGCTGCAGCCAAAACTTGTCGAGTCACATCATTATGACATAATCTCACTTATCTATAGTGTGTGTCGCGCCTTATGCAAACGTACAACTTACATTTGCGAGAAGAAATACTTGACTTCCGGTTGTCGTTTCCCAAGCCATTACGACATAAGCGGGTCGGTCACAAATTGATTTCGCTGATCCGCGGTTCTCACACCATTATAGGCTTTAATGTTAAAAACATAGGACTCACAAAAGCCTAACACACGCGTAACGAGCAAAAATTACCTCATGAATTCAAGCTTGCAATTATGCACTTTCATGTATAAAAAGTACAGCTCAGTTTCGTATTCATAAGTGTATCTTACGGCGTGCACTACTCTTTACTTGCACAAATTTTAAGTTGTGGTAACACGATTTCGTTTTTAACTGTCAATCATTCAAACGGGATGCTGGTGAAAGTTGCTGTTACGCGTCGAGGTGTTTTTGTTCTCTTTGCTGGCTAACCTTAATTATTTATTCAATTATTTAAAGTTTTATTACGTAGTCTACACTTTTCTAATAATTTTTCAATACTTTTCTAATATTTAGCACTAAGATTACCTATTGTAAAGGGAGAATAAAATTGATTGATTCATTTATTACTTATTAATTAGGGTAACATCGTTGCCAATCTCACGTAAAAAAACTTAATTTATATATATATATATATATATATATATATATATATATATATATATATATATATATATATATCACAGTCCATCACAGTCCCTTCAGCGGTGCCAAGTTGACTGTCGGTATATCGAAGTGCTGAAGTGTTTGTACAGTAGGGCTACGATGGCTATCCGAGTACAGAACCAGAGTTCGAAACCTATCCAACTGCAGAAAGGTGTAAGACAGGTTGACGTTATATCCCCGAAACTCTTCACCGCTGCGTTGGAAGACGTTTTCAAGCTACTGGACTGGAAAGGATACGGTATTAACATCAATGGCGAGCACATCACTCACCTTCGATTTGCCGACGATATAGTCCTTATGGCAGAATCGCTGGGACCTTAGCACTATGCTCAATGACCTCAATTGTGTCTCCCAACGGATAGGTCTTAAGATGAACATGGACAAAACAAAGATCATGTTTAATGTCCATGTCACACCTATGCCGGTAGTTGTTGGGAGCACTATGCTCGAAGTTGTTGACGAGTACGTTAACCTGGGACAAATAGTCCGACTAGGTAAGTCCAACTTCGACCGAGAGGTCAATCGACGGATTCAACTCGGCTGGGCAGCGTTCGGGAAATTACGACACATCTTCTCGTCAGGTATACTTCAATCTCTGAAAACTAAAGTGTACAACCAGTGCGTGTTGTCAATGATGACTTACGGATCTGAGACGTGGTCCTTCACTGCTGGCCGTATGAGGACGCTTAAGGTCGCTCAGCGAGCTATGGAGAGGGTTATGCTCGGAGTTTCTCTGCGTGATAGACTCAGAAATGAGGATATCCGCAGTAAAACCAGAGTGACCGATATAGCCCAACGGATTAGTAAGCTGAAGTGGCAATGGGCCGGCCGTATAGCTCGAAAAACTGATAACCGATGGGGAAGAAAGGTTCTCGAGTGGCAGCCTCGTAGCGGTAGGCGTAGTGTAGGGCGACCCCCCACTAGATGGAGTGACGACCTGGTAAGACATGCAGGAAGTCGATGGATGCAGGTGACTCAGGACCGTGCTTTGTGGCATATTGGGGTATTACTTTTGACCAACGGTGGAAAATTTCCGGAAAACTCTGTAAAAATTGAACTCCGATTTTCCGTGATTCCAAACTGCATGCCATGGTCATACGAGGGGTGCATGCCAATTATTCCAGAGTGTTTTTATTACAAAAACTTCCATTTTTTACATCGGCATGCAATTTGAAAACACGGAATTGCCCTTTAATTTTTTTCAGGTTTTCAGGACCCTTTGATCATCTTGGGCCGCTGCGGGGTGCATGCCATCAATTATTAGAGCTTCAATTTGCTTGAACTTCCGTATATTACAATGGCATGCAGTATACTATCACGGAATTCGCTACACAAAGAAAAGTGCTTTTCCTTATGAAGAGAACGTGCGGGGGGGGGGGGCTGAAGCCCCGACAATCTTTGATATTTTAGGGTTAGTTATCAAGCCTTAAAAAGGCATGCACGACAAAATCGTGGAACGTCACCTGTCACCAGCTCCCGGTCTAATTGTAGAGCAGTGCATCTTTGTTTTAGAGAGGGTAAATGTCAGAAGAGCTTACCACACATACATGAAATGTTTTCGAAACTTTTTTTCAGATGCCCTACACCAACTTAGCCGACATCATGTAGTACACTATTTTTATGTCAATGTGGTACAAAAATAAATCATCATGGTCAAACGAATTCATACGATTTTGCACGCCTGGTTGTTATATGGTTAACGGTTTTAATTAACGTAATTTAATTGATTTGATAACGTTATTTGAGTTGATTATTTCCTTCAACTTTATAGTACAAAATAAATATTAATTTTAAATGCCCCAAAATAAAAATTCCATTTTTTTATATTAGCGTAACGTGTTTTCTTTTAATTCAGCTTCCTAATTATAGAGGCAAAACCAGAATAATTATTTCAAGATATCAGTCGAAGTGGTAACCTTCAAAAATATAGACAGTGTTTACTTCATATGTACAATCTAAGGCTGGGTCCTCATTTGATAATCTTGGAAACTATATGTACGTACTCGCCACAACATAATATGACGTGCAAAAGATACGAGGATCGGAGGAATAGTTGTAGACTCCCCTATATATAAAGAACATTATGTCGATGTTCATTCTTATTTTTAAGTTACCACTGGGTCAGAAAATGCCTCTGTCCTATGAAGAACCAACAAAAACCACTACAATCATGTACTATGTTAAACAATTTACTATGTGGTCGAAAAAGACGTCCATGCTTAAGATACAAATATTTATTTATTTACATGGTTTGTATTAAATATTATGTTTTTCAGTTTCAAAATTGTTTTAAAAAGCCATACAACACATTACCATTTCTGATGTACAAATTTTTCTAATGTATATAAAACAACAAATATCAATCTATACATATAAATAAACTTGAAGTGTGTCTGTCTGCAGTTTTGAAATAAAAGACTTTTTTTATAGGATAGGGTGACAAACGAGCACGCAGTCCACCTGATGGTAAGCGTACATCTATACTCGATTACAAATCAAAATGCAGAGGCGTTGTCAGCCGTGAGGACTAAGATGGAGTGTCTCGTTTCCAGTAAAAAGGGTCTCCGGTGCTCTACACTCACCATACGAAACACAGCAGCGTTAAGCTACTAATTGACGCTGGTATTCTGTGAGAGCGTAGTCCTTCCCCGGTCGAGCCGGGCCATTCGTGCTACAACTATACTACTAATATAACTGCAGCATGGCTTTACCAAGTATAACATCTGTTAATCGGTCGTTAAGTAAAAATAATGGTGGTGTGGCGCCGGTGTAAGAATATCCACTACCCCATATCTTCCCGTGGGTGTCGTAAGAGGCGACAGAGGGAGACAGGCAGGAGATGAGCAGCAGCGTTTTCCTAAAAACGATTAAAAATAAAAAAAACTGCACTTACCAACCCGCTTGCCAAGCGTGGCAACTATGGAATATACTAACTATGGAAGATATCCCCCCTATGAGGCAATCTATTGGGGAGGCGTATGTTCAGCAGTGGACTTTAATAGGCTTTAAAGGTAACGGTAAGCAAAAATAATTGAAATAATAAAGACAAGTTAAACTACCTAAGAAGCAACAAATTTGATAAAAGGTACACTAGTATTATATTATTCCATAATATGTCAAATCATAATAAATAGCTGTCCGATAAAGTACGATACCGATATATCAAGATACGTCCAGATGATCAAATGTATACCCAGCCTTATAAAGGATCTTGTTTGTATACTAGATTGTGAAATAATATAGTGTATGTAGGTTAGGAATGCATAAATTTTTACCGTCCAGACTTTACACACCAAATAACAGTTGATTGCTTATTACGTTATTACTAATATTTGTTACAGTGACAAACGTGAACAAAGTCCACTTGATGGTTAGATGGATGGGATACTTTATGGTTTGGATAAACACATACCATTATTGTCAATTAGGAATCTAAATGCTGTAATTTTTTTTTAAATGAAATTGGTCAAAGTTGTCAAATAGAGTCTTTTGATGGATGCTTGAACATCCGGTTCTCGTCATCGTTAAATAACAAACAGTTACAGTTTTTCTTAACAAACAATACGTTAGTTAACAACAAAAAATAACATCACTTTGATGCTGTATTACGCTGGTATTCTATTAGAGCGTGGTCCTTTTACAGTCGAACTGACATGTTTCCCGTCACTTGTAATACACAGTAGTGTGGCTCCACCACGTAAAAATTACCAGTAAACCCTGTAAGCTGTAATATCTTCTCAGTCGCATAATATTTTCTCAGTTGCTTTGCGGCGGATTAATATAAGGAATGTTAACGAATCGAAAACAATTTTATTTAAAACTGGCTGGTACCCGGAGCGTTGCCGCCGCAGAAAAAATAATTGTGGAAAATCGTTTTAAATTTGGAAGATTTATATGTATATAACGTTATACTGTGTATATAACGTTCAAATAAATTGGTCGGTACGATATGCGCGCCACCCACTGTAAGTTAATTCGTACTATGCCGATAACAGTCGCGCAAGTGCAAGCAATAAGTTGGCATAGTTTTAGCCATAGATTACTGTATATATACTAGAGATAGATGTGCGACTCAAGTTTAATTTTAGTAAAAGTTCTTGTTTTGCCTAATAGATGGCGTTAAAATATTGGTGCTTTGGGCTCGCCCTTTTTTTGCACTTTAATATTTTTATTTTATATACAACCACTAATTACATTGCGCAAGTGCTGCAATGTAATTAATAGTTGTTTATGTTTCTCGTGGTAATTGTAAGTTCCTATACCAAAAAATAAAAAACAGGTTATTTTTAAAACGTTTATTTAAAAATTCTTTGCTTAGTTATTGAATAACATTAGATGTGTTAAATTTAACAGTATTTGCACAATATCAATTGATTTCTTTATACAATGTCCCTACTAGTTAGTAAATATCTTATATTACAGAGAATAGAACATTTTTTAATTAAATATAGATTATTACATAATACTTATTGGAAATCGTGTTTTATTTACCACCGATACCACTGTCCTGGGAAGAACCAATAAGAAAACCAGCGTGACTTTTTTTTAAACATATTTCACTTTACAATATCATTTTTTAAATAAATTTTAATAGTACATACAAGCATGATTGCGATCACCTCATACCCAGGAGTTATTTTATGTATTCTTTTATATTATAATAACACTTTTTGTACATTTTTCCTTTAATAAAACATTTCAAATTGTTAATTGACAAATTTTGAACATTTTCTGAAATTTTGTTGTGAAAGCGTATAATTACATTGCCCCATAAAGCACTACTGACTCAGTGGATTCTAGTAACTGGTATTACAAGCTTATGTTTGTTCCTAGTGTTTAAAGTTTGAACATCTTTATTCTTATAAAAGCTATTTATAACACTTTTTGTACATTTTTCCTTTCATAAAACATTTCAAGTTGTTAATTGACAAATTTTGTACATTTTCTGCAATTTTATTGTAAAAGCCTATAATACATTGCCCCCATAAAAGCACTATTGACTCAGTGGATTCTAGTAACTGGTATTACAAGCCTATTTTTGTTCCTAGTGTTTAAAGTTTGAACATCTTTATTCTTATGAAAGCTATTTATAACAGTTTTGTACATTTTTCCTTTAATAAAACATTTCAACTTGTTAATTGACAAATTTTGTACTTTTTCTGAAATTTTGTTGTAAAAGCGTATTAAAAGTACATTGTCCCATAACAGCACTATTGACTCAGTGGATTCTAGTAATTGGTATTACAAGTTTATGTTTGTTCCTGGTGTTTTCCTTATTCTTATGAAAGCTATTTATGTTTTTATGTACGTACATATTATATTACATTTTCATAAATATATTGCTATGCCAAAGTTAATGTGTTTATTTCTTTAAATTTTTTAAAAGGCTCCTTAAAATTTAAGATAAAAATTGACCGTGCGGCTCTCTTTTATAATCAAAATATGGCTTCAATATCAGTCACATGACCCCAATATTAATACAGGGAAACAGTGGTATAGTAGTAGGAATATTTTAAATCATTAAATTGTTAATAAATATCAAATTTGAATTTCTAACATGACATAAACAAAAAAGTAAGGACCCTTATCATTAATTTGATGATCAAAATAATTATACATAGTTCAGACCCTCAAAGATGGCCTAAGAGCTTGTGTAATAATTATAAATAAAATATTAAAAGGCAGACATATTAAAATCAATAATGATAAAATAAAACTTCAAACATTAAAATATTTTTAAACTCTTAGAAATACCAAAAATAGAAGTGGTTATAATTAGGTGTTTTTCTCTCCAAAATATCAAAATTAAGGTGTCATCAAACAACTTATGTGGTTATTTATCTACTTTACTTAAGGCCCCGATCAAAACCTTGCGAAAGTGTGTTTTTCAGAGACTATTATCTCTTTAGTTATGAGAAATAAACTACATCCAAAAGCACATTATTAAAGTGTTCGATATCCTACCATCACATTCCACGTTTTAATTAGTTTTTATGTGTTATCTATACATTTAAAACTTATTTTTAAAAATGAATAAAATTATTGATAACATGCATCTGTTGTTAAAGGCAATACTCTAATCATTTGAGGATTACACATTACATACTATTGGATAGATAATTTAAAAATCTATATTATTTCTTAAGTTCGTCTTTCTTTCTTAATTGAAATAATTCCAAAAATTTGAGCGTATTTATTACGCGATATATTGTAGCGAGATCGCGTGGATTGTATAGAACCGACCGCTCAAGGTCGTTCGCAAGGAGTAGCGCCATAAGCATCTCAATTAGTAAGTTTAGAAAGTTAAAAGTACATCATAATGTGATATAGAGATAAATAACATCTATTTAGATCTATATCTACGAGTCAGATAGTATTTTTAGCTTGAATTTTTATTTTGTTATTTTCATCAATTTTAACATGTCTACACTGCAATATTTTCATGACATTCATGCACCAGCTGTGATTATTAAACTGATTATATAATTAATTATAAAGGTTTTTAAGTTTTCTTTATTTTTTTTATAGAATAGGCTGACAAACGAGCACACAGTCTACCTGATGGTAAGTGGTTGCTGCGGCCTATAGACATCTACATCTATCTTCCATTACAAATCAAAATGCAGATGCGTTGTCACCCGTGAGGACTGAGATGGAATGCCTCATTTCCAGTAAAAAGGGTATCCGGTTCTCTACACTCACCATACGAAATACAGCAGCATTAAGCTACTATTTCACGCTGGTATTCTGTGAGAGCGTGGTCCTTCCCCGGTCGAGCCGACCCATTCGTGTTACAACTATACTACTAATATAACTGCAGCATGGCTCTACCACGTAAAAAATTATGCTTTTTACATGACAAAAATTCGAATTCCACACCAAGATCTATTAATAATTTAATTCTATCACATATACCACAGTAGGGGCCGTTTTGTAAAGCATTTTTTATTATTTTAATCACATTTTCAACACACTCTAAAAAGTTTTGGGAAGGTCTCATAAGTGATCTTCGCGTGACATCCACAGATAAAATGTAATTGTCTACTTGTGGCGGAGTTGTATCACACAATTCATTATTACATGTAAAACATGATTTGCAAACTTTAATTTTTGACTTTTTAATAACTTGCCCTTCCACATACCTTTTTGTCTCCGTGACAATTTTATTTGCAAATTCTTGCGAATCATTACCTGCCAATTTTTGAACTATAAAGTCTATATTAATTCTATTTTCCTTTGGGGGCAGGTGTAATTCATTTTTTGCCAGCAGGCAATCCAAATTATTTAAAACTTTATTAAAGTCTTCCTCACAATTTGCCCCCAAGGAATGTGTTGAACTCAAATTAATTTTGTTTAACTAAATGGGAGCATAAATAATAATTACAGTTAGATATTAATGCGGGAGAAAATGAACTACTGAATGATGGACATGTAAGCTGACAGATAACTCAGTGTAACCTGACAAAATACCTAAATTTAAGAGTAAAGCACGAATTTTAACCAACGTGTATCAGATGGTCTAATATTTTGTGCAAGTAAGTCTTTACAATTGAAAAATTAATAATTAATGTAAAATAAATATTTGTCTGTAACAACTTTGTTTTGATTTTATTTTCAAAACATTATTAATTACCCCAAGAGAGCAAAGATACTGCAGATATTACTGACTGTCTGAAGTTAGTCACTTTTGTTTGATTTTATTTAATTCCTTTAATCAAAGATTTTATAAAAAGTGTCTAAAACATTATTCAGAACATATATGCTGTGAAACAAAGTTTTACCTATTACAATGAGATTTAAGGAAGTTAAAAAAGATATGGAAACAATTTTTGTCTTTGCCATTTTCATTGCTGCTTTTATTTGACATTTTTGTTTTTTAATTTTGCTTTTTAAAATCATGATTTTGTTAATTATTTTTTTATTTTCACATCTGTACACCTTTCTTGTAATCAATGTACCTGAAAAAAGTACGACAATCAGGTATGCATATAGAGATCAAATGAAACAATGACGGCATAGATCAAATTGTATTGGATTCTCCTTTTTTAATGAATGATTTTGAATTGCAACTTGTGCCTTATGATAAAATAATAAATAAATGATATAATATATATTATGCAATATGCTATTAGAATGCTTTTGGAGCTGGCGCAGTGCTGCAGTGTACACAGTGCAAAAATGTAGCATTTCCACTGCATGGCTTGCGGCTCAGTGATAACAAAAGGAGGATGGCCAAATCGTACCAGACAACGAAATTACAGCGTCCCAATATGAAATATTTATGTAAAATACCTTATTGTTAAGGTATAACTCTCTAAGTAGCCACAAAAAAAAATTATTAATTTATTTCTATTGTTGTAACTGTTCAAAATTATTTCAAATAATAGTTTCAGAACGCACCTAATGACGATTCATTTCATGTGTGAAAGGACTTGGTATTCAAAGACTATAATTATTCACGTTTTTATGAATAGTTGTTAATTTTAATTCAATTCAATTAGTATGTAGACATCAAATCAACTACTATGCTGATTTATTATGTACTGGATCAATATCAATCATTATTAATCAGTTCCACGTCATTGACCATCTTATGTACCATGTTTTTAAGCAAATATATTTTCTATTCTAAGAATATGTATTTTTATAGAATAAGGGTGACAAAGGAGCACACATTCCAATAGCAAAGTGCAATCGGCAAGTGCATGCTGAAGCTCATAGACACCTAAATTAATAATATAATATATAAAGAATCAAAATGCAGACACCGCTTGTCACCCCTACCCCATGAAATTCCTTGTTTCCAGTAAAAAGGGTCTGATTCTCTACGCTCACTGTAAGAAACAGAGCATCATTAAGCTGGTATTTTGCGCTGTTAGTCTGTGAGAGCGTAATCCTTCCCCATTCGAGCTGACTCATTCGTGCTACAACCATAACATAGTTGAAGCTTGGCACGTAATAAGGTATAATAGAATATAAGATATAATGAGTTCATATCGACCTTTTCCGAAAAATTGGGTTAGTTTTACAGGAACATTACAGTGATGTATTTGATATTTAAGTCTAATTAAATAGTTTAATTAACTTAGACAGTTTCATGTATTTTTGTACTTAAGCTGTGCATAACTGCTTAAGTGCAACTGAATGTCTGTGGAAATTGTTTTTGCTAATTTAAAACTCACATTTAATTGTACACACATCATGTATTTTACTAAAAAGCTGTATGTTTTCCTTATATAAATAACTGAGTAATAATGTCCTCCAGACCGAATTTCGGCCACGGCAGCCTGCCTCAACGGAGGCTAGCCATCGGCGCAGGACAGGATTATAGTGCCCAAGTGTATGCGCAAGCACAGGTGCACTCTCTATTCCCTCACTTTCATAATCCGATGGGATGGTAAACTGACAAGACCGGAGAGAGATCAGGCGCAGGACCAACGGCTTTACGTGCTTTCCGAGGCATGGGGTGAGGCACCGCCAACTTCCTGGCTCCGGGCAATTACTGAGAATTTCTCGACGGAAAACTCAATAATTAATTTTTTGGTCTGACCCGGGATTCGAACCCAGGATCTCATGATCAGCAGTCGCACTACTACAACCACTAGACCAACGAGGCAGTCTGAACTGAGTAATTAATTAATTAGTTAAATAATTAATCAACCATAATTTTAATATCAAAAATTTAAAATTAACAAGTAATCATCAGGTTACGTTATTTATAGGATTATTGAAAATACCAGGATTCAATTAATTTGAGAAACATCCACTTTAATTTAATTTAACATTCAACATGTTGAGCAGGAGTGCCGGTGTCACACAAACACTGACGTGAACCGAGGACGTTGTCATGAGGTGCAATTGCCACTTAAGGATGTGATTATGTTAATATTATTATCCCTCATGATAATGTATCCATATATGGGTAAATAACAATATATAATAATATAAATTGTCATCATTTTTTTTAAAACCACTGCTAAACACTGATTAATAACGCTAATTACCCCCCTCACTTATCGCTTACACTTTTAGGCTACATCGCAGTCGGATAAAGCGGCCAAGCAAGGTTTTTCTTTATTAATTAAAATGTGCAATAAATTGCCTTTAGAAATAAAGACTTCCATTAAACGCGTTTCGACAATTGACAAAAACATACTTTTTGAATCACGCTTTCTACAATATAGAAGAATATACGAAATGTTCATTTTTTGACTTGCTTGACACACTTGACGAATTTTAATTTTTAATTTTAATAATCTAATGTAATGTAATATCATTTGCATTGATTGTAATTTTGACAAACCAATGTTATATTTTAACAAAATGGTCAATAAATAAAAAAGTAAGAGGTATTTGTTGATTTAGCCTTAAAAATATTGTTGACGTTATTATAAAAAATCGTGGCTGTTTAGATATTATTTTTAAACGTGATTGTGTTTACAACATAAAAACAAACCAATCTAACTATAGTTTGTTTTGGGACATGAAAAAAAAGTCCAGCTCCTATAGAAATTTGGCCATCCTCCTTTCGAAGTTATAAATACAAGAGTTGTAACCGCTTTCTACATTTGAACCATTATTAGTCGTAGTTGTTACTATTATAGTAATCTTTAACTTATCACACGGAAAACTTACTGGTATAGTAATAGAATATACATAGTTACAGTAATTACTAATTGTTAATGTATGACCACCAGAGAATTTACTGGACAGATACAACTTGATCTTTCAAGAAAAGAACCTACTCTTTTGTAAATGCCCCCGGGTGTTGTGGTTCTTCATGGGCGGTGATAGTTACTTACCATCAGGTGAGCTGCATGATCGTCCCCCCCCCTCTCCTTTAAAAAATAAAATAAATACCTCTTATAGGATTATCATGTGAACTTGGCAGAATCTTGTGAAGTACATTCAGTATATGTGGTGTGGGTTCCATTTCTAATCCTTCAGCATTTAAGCCTGTAATAGTGGTGAAAGTATATGAGTAACACAAAACTTTCTTTATTGGGCTTGCTTTATTCACTGCTACATACCACATATATAATGATAATAATAATAATGTCCTCCAGACCAAATTTTACAGTGCCCAAAGTGTATGCGCAAGCACTGGTCATTATTATTATTTCCAATTTCTTAACTCTAACTTAAAAATTTAAAACTGCTGAGAATTTCTTGAAAGAAATACCCAAAAACAGATTTTGGACCGAACTGGGATTCAAACCTGGGATCTCATGATCAAATTGCATTTATGACACTAGACGAACGAGGCAGTCAAGTGTTATTACAGTATTAAGGAATAAATTAATGTATTTTCATTATAATCATTAAAACCTAAAAATAAAAAATGGTGCTCCTTGAAAAATGCCGATATGTGTGCATAAAGCAGTCAAATACTTAAAATTTGCAAAAAGATTAAGTTACACTCCTCATGTATTTTTACTATGATATATGCTTTTTTTTCTATTAAAAATTGTTTAAAGTTATGTCATAAGTAATAATCGAAAACTATACCGATTAGGTAATCTACTACAACTGCCTTGATTTATCCTGAGGGTCGCCCGCATAAACCAAGAGTATTACAAATGAAACTGTATCAGGCTTTTTGATTGTATGAATACTTTGATTGAGACAACAATATCTACCAACTAAAAAATAAACGAAAATAGTAAGATTTCTTCATAAAATTTTTATTTCTTACAGTTCACAATAACAATACAAAGTTATAATGCAGCTAGTTTTATGTCATTTTCTATGGAGTTGTAACGAAATTTTTACCAATCCAAGTTCAATTAATAATTTTTTTTTATTTTATAGTATAGGGTGACAAACGAGCACACAGTCCACCTGATGGTAAGTGGTTGCTGTGGCCCTTAGACATCTACGTCTGTCCTGGATTACGAATCAAGGTGCAGATGCGTTGTCACCCATGAGGACTAAGATGGAATGCCTCGTTTCCAGTAAAAAGGGTCTCCGGATCTCTACACTCACCATACAAAACACAACAGCATTAAGCTACCATTTGACGCTGGTATTCTGTGAGAATGTGGTCCCTCCCCGGTCGAGCCGACCCATTCGTGCTATAACTATACTACTAATATAACAGCAGCATGGCTCTACCACGTAAAAAATGGTAGACTATTACTCGTTAAAAATCCGTTAACTTGTTAATTCTAATTTGATGCTCTTCTTTTCTTTCTTTTAACTCATTATATATGCTACTATTGAGTATACTTTCCACATTTCCAAAAATAGCAGTTTAGTTGGCAGAGGAGACACATGACTCTAATGAAAAATACGACTTTAAAGCTTAATATTTTGGTAACAAACCCCTGAATCATAAAGGTGTTCTTCCATACTCGCAATGTTTTTGAAATACCTATCCAACAATACCTTACAGGATGGAATATATGGGTAAAAATAATCATTCATTTACCTGCATAGGAGGTGTACCCAAAATAAAAATGTTTTTAAGATTTTATTTCACAGTTTTGTAGACATGATTAATGCCTATAAACTATGCAAAATTACAAATTTGTAACACTTAGTGTCTCTCAGTAAAACTGCGTTGGGATGAACATGGAGAAACTATAAGGTTTCCTTGTTGTGTGTAAATATGGAACCCTAAAAATCTAAAATATTATTAATTTACTATCTAGGGCTTTATAACCATTTACTACCAGATGGAGTTGTAGTAGTTGTTGTCAAGTTATACACTGACATACCATTGTCTTTAATTCAAAAGTGAATAAGCTTTTTTTTTTCTTATTTTATTTAGGGATTTTTGTTAGTTAACATGTCAATCCTATTAAAATCTATATGTTGCTATTAATCTGCACATACTCAATGCAATATCCAAGGTGGGGGCATGTAGGATGCCCTGCGTAATACCTATATTGTCCACATTTATCTTATATTATGTCCTTCCAAATAATTCCCTTTCCCCTAGTTGCCGTTCACATTCCATCAAAAAGTGATGTAAGTTTTCTATTACTCCACAAGTTTCACATTAGATGGAATCAGTTCTTTTCATCAAATAAGAAATCTTTTTCATGGAATGTGACCTGTTCTTATTCTAAATATTAATTTAATAGCATTTCTTTTTAATTTTGTATCTACAAACCAAGGTATTCGAGGTGGTTCACTCTGTATTGTTTTGTACCAAACACCTTTCGTTTTAGAGCGTTCATTGAAAAATTCTTTCAATTTGTTATGACATTAATTTTTGAATTTTGGTAGTACTTCTGAGTAGCAAGGGTCAATATTATATTCTACACCATTTATACAAGCAGAGTTCACTAATCTATCTGCCTTGTCATTACCCAATATTTGGTCTATGTGCTAGAATCCACTGCACTCTTGCACATGTGTCGCGTAGACTGAACTGATATATTATTTGGGAAAGTATGCAATAGGCTTTCGAAACACCTACGATTCCAGAGGCAGATCGAGCCAAATATTGGATAGCAGTTTTCCTGTCCGAGTATATAATAATTTAGTTACATTGAATAAAACTATTATTTACGGATTTTTATTCAATGTGTAGTGTTCGCGTAAATTTAAGAAATTTAGTTACAGTTATAGCTTGCAGCATACTTTAGGGCTTCGGATATTGCAATGAGTTCAAGGGTCATAATACAAATGTCATTAGTAACTTTATAAGATTTAGAAACTACTTGATATGGGTCGAAAAAAGCTGCCCCTTGCAACTTCAGCACTCTTTGATCCGTCTGTGTAGATTTTGTGCCAATAGTGATATATATTTTCAAGTTCTTCAATAACATTTACTTTAACGGAATTTATTCCTACCCCTATCCTATCCAATCCTATCCTTTAGTTATTGATAAGACAGTGCTTTACTATCTATGGCTTTATAACCACTGACCATCAGGTGGGGTTGTAATAGTTGTCGCAGTCAAGCTATACACTGACATACCTATAATAAGTAAAAACATAAAGTTTGCTTGCCCACCTTTACTAATTTTACAATCATGAAAGTGAGTTTCTTTAGTCTGCACTGCTAAAACAATTGCTAATTAACATGACAATGAGAAAGTTTTTAATAGACTTACCAAGGTCTTTTAGTTCGAGGATATAGAAAACGGTCCTAAAAGTGCCGATCGCAAATGCGGTAGTTATAGTAAAATTCACGATCGGTTTTATATTTTAGATGTTCCAGCTATACTTTTCAACTGCTGAAACCTTTCTAGTGAGGTATTCTGGTTTCGGAAAATAGTGTAAAACATCTGGAATAATAAAATATAATCATTAATTCCGAGGCGAGAGAGGGAAACTGAAACAGGAGATGGGCAATAACCCGTCTGCCAAGCGTGGCAGCTATGGCAAATAGTACCTATAAGGCAATCCGTGGAGGTGCCTTGAACCTTCAATTTCTTAGATATTAGCTGTTAGCTGTTGTTAAAAAAGTCCTTACTTGGTCACATTTAAAAACACATTGCCATTTTTCTTCTTCTTCACATTTTTGCACACATTAAAAAAACACTGGGTCGCAAATATTTATTTTAATACAAGAAAGCACATAAACAAACGAGAAATCAGAATAATTTGAAATTAATATTAATATCAAATTAACCTCAACTATCACTGACCGCCATTAACTGCGTAGTGGCGTGGTGCGTCTAATTTAGTCTAGTGCTTTGGAATGTAGATGGCAGCACAAAAAAATATCATTTTGTTCTCAAAATAATGTTCTAAGTTGCACGCCCATGGTTTTAGCGCAGTCTGATGAACGGTATGGCAGCACATAAAATACTAACAAACAAATATTAATTTTTATACATTAGATTAAATCAAATTTATTTTTAATTTCCACACGTTAGATTATTAATAATAATTGTGCGATTGGATCACCAGCTTTCTTGCAGATCGGAGCATCAAGGTCGTTGTTGACGGTGAAAGCTCCGATTACAAGCCTATTAATGCTGGTGTTCCACAAGGCTGCGTGCTATCGTCAACGCTGTTTCTTCTGCATATCAATGATATGTTGCAAACCCGTAACATTCATTGCTATGCAGATGACAGCACTGGTGATGCTCTGTACACCGGCCGTGCCAATATTTCTCGGGAAAACGTCTCCGAGTACCGGGACAAACTTGTATCTGAAGTCGAGTCTTTGCTGAACAGAGTCTCGGATTGGGGGCGACTAAATCTAGTTCAGTTTCACCCCCAGAAGACACAAGTTTGTGCGTTAACCGCTAAAAAGAACCCCTTTGTCGTATCTCCTCAGTTTCAAGGCACTCCCCTTGTTGCCTCAGCCAGTATCGGAATCCTCGGCGTCGTCATATCGAGTGGCGTGCAGTTTCGTGGTCACTTGGAAGAGAAGGCCAAATTGGTCTCTAAAAAGCTTGGCGTGCTCAGCAGAGCGGGACTGTATGTCATGCCGGCACACCGCCTGCAACTTTACAAGGCGCAGGTTCGGCCGTACATGGAATACTGATCCCATCTTTGGGCTGGGGCTCCCCAGTACCAGCTCCTTCCACTTGACCGCATCCAGCGCAGAGCGGTTTGGAATCGTAGACGACCGTGTGCTTTCCGATCGGCTCGATTCATTGGCGCTGCGAAGAGATGTTGCATCTCTTTGCATTTTCTTTCGCGTATACCATGGGGAGTGCTCTGAGGAATTGTTCGGATTAATCCCAGCCGCCAAATTTCGTGAACGCACTACGCGGTAAACGTCCCGATACCATCCACACCATCTGAATGCTTGGCGGTCCACCACTGTACGTTTCAAAAGGAGTTTTCTTCCGCGTACAACCTCTCTGTGGAATAGTTTACCACCGGCGATTTTTCCGGACCGATACGACCTGGGGACCTTCAAGAAAAGAGCTTACTCCTTTCTAAAGAGCCGGCAACGCACCTGTAATTCCCCTGGTGTTGCGGTTGATCATGGGCGGCGGTAGTCACTTAACATCAGGTGAGCCGCATGCTCGTTTGCCCCCTCTTCTATAAAAAAAATAAAAAATTATTGTCGTGTACTATTATAACGCATAGAAAGACTGCGTGTAGACTTTGGAATTTCATAAACAAATGTGAAAAAATATTTTCATTGTTTACACGACCGATCAACGACTTCAATGGATTCTGCGCGAGTAAACAAATGTTTGTTTCCGTGAAACGCGAGACGCGGTCTTGCGTTTGTTGGTACCATTGCCCTTGACTAGCTGCAAACATAAATTTTTTGGTATATTGGTAGATAGGAATTGACTGTCTATAGTTGATCACTATAGTATTTACCTTTATACCGATCCCTAGAAAAGGTAAACTGTCTGGAGCACATATAACAAATAGCCATGGTTGTTCTAGGCTCTATGGTATTAGAACTGCGATATGATTTGGCCCAATTCCTCAGCAAGTACTTCGACGTATATACTATTGCAAGATGCCGGCTATGCAAAATGCTAAATGTCTCTCTTATAGTAAAAGATTTGTCATATTGCTGGACCTTACTTAACGGCGTTGATCTAGATATTTTGTTTTTTACATACGTAATGGTTTGATCACCATCTATCGGAGGCCTTGAGATCCTTTCGCGTTTCCCTTCGTCGGTTCTGACGACACCGCGACGTCGGGCCTGATTACTGGAGTGGTGGACAGAGATGCCGTCACCCCATGTCGTTTTAATGTGGTATGATTAGTTTAACGTGTGTTTTAGTTTCAGATCAGCTTAAACAGTTCGTTTTATTTGCCACGCTTAGCCGGTCACATTACTAGAACCTTGGATACTGCTCCATGCCCTTGACACAAATATATTTAATATTATTTAGCTCCGAGCATATGACACGGTTTGAAGGAGTAACTTACGCAATAACAGTATTGTAGTAACGTGTGTAGCCCCCACGACAATAGATAGATATATTATATATTTTAACTTAATAATAAAGAATAGTCTAAAAGTTCTAGATAGTTCTAGATAACACGTCTCTTTCTCAATGACACTGTTCAAACATTTACATGGCGACCCTGCCATGATAATGAATCCCTTTCGTTTACTACGTAACTTATTACTATTTTTCAACAACTCCAACTTATTCCGGTAATAGTTATTATCTCTGTACTCGTACACATATCTTATGCTAATCTAATAATCAATTTGCGAATATCAACATACGATTCACCTGATTATGCCCACATCCTGCATCCATCATCACGAATAGCATGAACATTAACGTTTCAACTTTACGTCTTACAATAGCGTCCTCCTACTGCTCCCATTCCCTTGACCCACCACATTTGAACACACGAACTTGACTCGCCGCTCGCAGCTAATGAGTAATGCGTCGACATGCATACACGACGGTGTTTATCAACCGTTCAGGCGTGGGTAATCATAAACAGGCGCGCTCGTCTGTAGTATCGTTGAATTATAGAGGTGGTATTAATATGTGTCCCTATTATGGTTATTCTATTTCACGAAGTACTTTTTAAAGTCATTGCTACAAATGCTACACATTGTGTTAGTGTGCGTAGGCCTCGGGAGCGCTCATTCACGATCGCGATTCGAACGAATCGCTGTTACACACACAAACGCACCTGTCGGTACACGTCACTACTACAATTAAGGTGAAACCTTCATCGTGAAATAGAATAACTATAATAATAACATCCCCCACACACACACACACACATACACACACACATTGAATTTTTGAATTAATTTCTAAACACGCAAGTCATTTGTACACAATAGCGGTTACACTACTTGTACTGTAGTACGAAAGGATCAGCTCGACCTGGGTCGGACCACTTTCGCACAGAATACCAGATTCAAATAGCATCATAATACTTTTGTATTCAGGTGGACTTTGTGCTTGTTTTATAATTATAAAAAATCTCAGTTAAAGATATTATCAATATATTATTCTCGATTATTTAGTGTTTACGTAGGTAGACTATTGTTGAGTACTGTTACTGTTATAGCTGAAGCTCTCTAAACGAACATATGGAGCCTGCTATGCCTGTAAAAATAAATTACGCTTGATTTTTATCGCAGAAAATAGTGTAAAATCATTTTATGTTTGTGGTATGTATCAAAGATGTTTTATAGGGGTATGTATGTACTAACTAGTCTTTAGTACCTACCTGGCCTTTTGAGATTTGGATCATTGGAATTTAAGAAGTAATCAATTTTTCTACTTTGAGTTTTGGTTTTATTTCTGTAACTTGTATCGTTTAATAATTTAAACTGAGGGGAAGAGGAGGGACGAAAACTGAAGAAAACAAAAATATTAAAATTAAATCAATACGTTTCTTCATCTAGAATAGCAAAGTAAGGAGTGTGCTTAAAATGTTTTCGCTGCTACACTTGACCAAAAGTCTAGGAATAAGGCAGAGATGTAAAGGTGTCTACCGAGTAGCGGCAATGTAGAAATGTCGACTACCCCATATCATCTCGTGGGTGTCGTAAGAAGCGACAAAGTGAAACAAGTCGGGACATGGACAGCAGCGTCTTCCTAGGACTAAAAATAAATAATTGTGCTTGCCAAGCCTGGCAACCATGGCAAATATCCCTCCTATGAGGCAATCTATGGAAGAGGCCTATGTAGGTATAGCAGTGGACACTAATAGGCCGTAACGGTAACGGTGAAGGTGTCAGTAAAAAAAATATCACGGAGTACTTTTGTAGATTATTTTTATTTTTTCTTCACTAACCTTTTTGCTACCAAAGAGTGCAAGTAATTTTATTTACTAACGTTGACATTGCCATCTATTGATAAGATTCCTTTCTTTGTTTTATTGTTAGATTAATGTTTCGTAGAAGTATCGACCGTTAATGGTTTCGCAGCTAGAGGCAGCTGTTGTATCGGTGCGGATGCTTGCCGCGCCATTACTCGTTTATCACTTCCAAGTAATAAGGCAATGAACCGGATGTAGGTCGGAAGAGTAATAAGTTTTTGTATGAAGATGTCACGTGCCACCCACGCGCGTATTGTTTGGTAAAAGTAGAATCACATAGGTTTGTTGCATTATGTTGCGTTCTTTAATATAAAAACAAGTTGTAGAATATTTAGTACATAGCTATACCTTATGGTCCTTTACAATCTCATCAAAATTAAACTGCTGAATAGATCTCCTAAATAGTTTACTTCATAGTGGGAATGGATGTTTGCCATAGTTGCCAGTTGCCACGTTTAGCAGGCGGATTTGCAACGGGAGTTTATTTAATTTTTAATAGTAAGACCCTGCGTATCTCCTCTCACGAGACTCACTGGACGGAGAATATAACTGATGTATGAATGTGCAAATTATACTACTAACTGGCACCTAAATATCCATAGGTGGCGGAGGTAGACATTTTGTATTGACTCGTACTAATGTCTAAACATGCCCGAATCTATTGGTAGGTTGCGTGGTAGAGCCATGCTGCAGTTATATTAGTAGTACAGTTGTAGAGAATGGGTCGGCTCGACCGGGGAAGGACCACGTTCTCACAGAATGAAAGCGTAAAATAGTAGCATTATGCTGCTGTGTTTCGTATGATGAGTGTAGAGAACAGAAGACCCTTTTTACAAGAAACGAGGCATTCTATCTTAGTCCTCACGGGTGGCAACGCTTCTGCATTTTGATTCGCAATCAAGAATAGATGTAGATGTCTGTGGGTCACAGCAACCACTTTCCATCAGGTGGACTGTGTGCTCGTTTGTCACCCTATCCTGTAAAAAAAGGTTATTCACGTATCCGCAGCTTCATGCTTCAGAATTGACTTTATCTTCTGTTGTTGCCTCGACTAGATCATCAGTGACATTGCTACAACCGTGCTTAAACTCATTAAAGCAATTGTAAATGGTGGCACGGGATGGGGGGTTCATCACGAAACGCTCAGCAACGAGCTTTTTTAATTAACTTTCCCTCACGCTTGGATTTTCTCCCGTATCGTAAAGGAATTTACATTCATAACTTGTATATGGACAGACATCCAGATTGTCCTGCGGCAGAGCCATGCTGCAGCTACATCATGGGTGTAGCACGAATGCGTCGACTCGATCTGGGTGGAACCACGCCCTCAAAGAATACCAGCGCAAAATAGCAGCTTAATAATGCTTTGTTTCGTATGATGAGTGAGTGTAGAGAACCGGAAAACCGTTTTACTGGAAACAAGGTATTCTGTCTTAGTCCTTTGACGTGACAACACATTTGCAATTTGGTTCTTAATCGAGGATGGATGTAGATGTCTATGGGCCACAACAATTTCCATCAGGTGGACTGTGTGCTCGTTTGTCATCCTCGTTCTATAAAAAAGAACAGTTATTTGTTGGCCATATGAATTACTGGTTCCGTGGGAGATTTGAACTACGGATGCATCCGATACCGATACCGATGCCGATATATCGGCGATACTCGAAGTTTGCCGATATATCGGCATCTGCGATATTTTTATGGCCGATTCAACGATACGTTTCAAATTTCGCGTTTCAAAAGTGTATTGTAAACGCGCGTGTTGTCTCGTTTATTTCCTTGCAAACGAGGCACGAACTAACTATGCTCTTGCTGTGCTGTGTCTTGTTTCCCCTGTCTACTCTGAGCTATAATTCTCTCAAAGAATAAGTAGAGATATACCTAAGGTCTCCTTATAATATATCAAAAGGCGCAGATCCTTTCGTTTTCTAGCGCAATGACGTCTTATACCCAAACTTGAAAAAATGGCCCAGAAGTAGTCTAGTTTCCAAATGATTTCTGTCGCATTTGAGAGACTCATTTCCACCGCAGGTCTTATTAAACAGATTTACGAAATCTCTTTTCTCCGCAAAACTTAAGAAGAATACTTTGTTTTTTAAACAAAAATCTCATTAATGTTAATTTTAATTGCTATAACCATTAACTAATCTAAACCTTTCTATAGTTTTAAACGATTTTGTTTGGTTTGTCCTGTTATCATCCTTTCACGGTAAATGTTGATCCAGTGAGAAGTTAGAATAATTGTTGATCTACCTATTTGACGTATTTGCTCAGCTCCTCGTTGCACAAACTGATATACTTAGATCCATTCTTGATGCGCGTGTGACGTCGGTGGATCTGCACTAACAGGATTTCAATATACTCGTTAGCGATTTGACCAACATTTGTTGATCTATCAACGGTCGAAAAAATCATACTGAATATGATTTTTTAGATCCAAAGTATATTCAATTTATATGACTGATACTCATACTCATTGATGTGAGCGTTTACAGACCCCCATGTTCTTTATATGATACTTTTGAAAAAATTATGGATGAAGTTTTCGCTAAGCTTAATAAACAGAATAAATCTGTTGTAATATGTGGAGACTTTAATATCAATCTCCTAGAAGCTTCCTCCACTAATATTAAATTTTGATCATTGTTTAAATCTTATGGTCTTTTTAATTTATTTTTGGAGCCAACACGTATTGTTGAATCTAGGGCAACATGTATAGATAACATTTTTACAAATGTTAAGCCGTTCAATAAATGTATAATTCAAAAATTGAGCTCTGATCACTGTGGACAATTTGTTTCATTACCTTATGTTCACAAAAAGCAAGTAGATAAAAAAGTAGTGTTTGTTCCAGTAAATGCACATCGCTTGGAGAAGTTTAGAAGTAACATAGTAAAAAAACTTCCATTACTTTCATACCAAAATAATCCAAATTTTTTGTTTGCAACATTATTTAAGCTCATTTGCAATGAAATTAATAATACTTTTACTTTTAAAACATTCTCCTTGAATAATCGTAAAGCATTTAATGAATGGGCGACAGTAGGAGTCCATAAGAGTAGACAAAGGTTATATGAACTTTACAATGAAAGGTCATATAATCCTAGCGTCGAATTTAGGGAATATGTAAAAAAATATTCCAAAATATTTAAAAGAGTGTGCTCCTTAGCCAAGTCATTGTATTTAAGCAACAAAATAAAGACTGCTTCCAAAAAAATTAAAATGACATGGAGTATACTTAATAGTGAAACTGGTAAGGTCAACTCTCGCAATTCAAACTACCAGTTAAGTTTTAACAATAAATTAACTAAATCAGATCAGGACGTTGCAATGGTTTTTGAGAAATATTTTACTGATATTCCGATCTTAACCACTAAGTCACTGAATTGTTCTCCTACCGTCGCCGAATCATTACTTAAACAAAATGTAAATGTGTGTACAAAGAATTTTACATTTCATAAAGTTTCATCAAAAGATATTGTAAAATATTTTAAGACTATTGATATTAAGAGAACCGCCGATCTGTGGGGGATTTCTGTTAAAGTTATTGCGTCTATAATAGATACAATCGCACCTCAACTATCTATTATTTTTAATAGTAGTATCAAATCTGGTGTGTTTCCTGATTTAATGAAGCATAGTAAAGTAATATCTTTATTTAAATCTGGTAGTACATTGGACCCCGCTAATTTTAGACCTATTTCTGTACTGCCAACACCTAGTAAAATTTTTGAAAAAATTATTCTTGATCAATTGTTAATTCTTTTTAATGTAAATAAATTACTTCATAAAAATCAATTTGGTTTCACAAGGGGTCGCTCGACAACTGATGCTGGTGTTGAGCTGATTAAATATATATATATATATATATATATATATATATATATATATATTTAATGCATGGGAGAATTCACAGGATGCTTTGGGTGTTTTCTGTGACCTATCCAAAGCCTTCGATTGTGTTCACCATGAAACATTAATCAGGAAACTTCAACACTACGGTGTAAGAAATGATGCTCTTAAATTAATTATTTCATATTTAAGTGACAGAACACAAAAAGTTGTTATTAATAGTATGAGTTCTTCCGGGTCGATTGTACAAATGGGCGTGCCTCAGGGCTCAATTCTCGGCCCCTTTCTGTTTCTTGTATATATTAATGACTTACCTTACATAGTAGGGATAACCATGATATAGTATTATTTGCTGATGATACTTCATTAATTTTCAAATTAAAACGACAGATATTAAATTACGACGAAGTAAATAATGCTATAGCTAAGTTAGTCAATTGGTTTAATGTTAATAATTTGCATTTGAATGGAACTAAAACTAAATGTATGAAATTCGTAACTCCTAATGTTAAACATGTCAATACTAATGTAATTTTAAATGGGGAGGAACTGAGTCTTGTTGATACCACCATTTTTCTTGGAATCACACTGGACGCAAAGCTTCAATGGCTCCCCCATATATCAAAACTAGCTAGCAGACTTAGTTCTGCAGCATATGCTGTAAAAAAGATTAGAACTTTTACCAGTGTTGAAACAGCTAGAATAGTTTACTTTAGTTATTTCCATAGCATTATGTCGTATGGTATTTTGCTATGGGGACACGCGACTGACACTAAAATTATATTTATTTTACAGAAGAGGGCCATTAGAGCAATATATAATTTAAAACCAAAAGAGTCACTGAGACAAAAATTTAAGGAAATTAATATATTAACTCTGGCCTCTCAATACATTCATGAAAATGTTATGTACGTACACAAAAATAAAAGTAGTTTTGCGAAAATAAGTGATATTCATTCTGTAAATACTAGGAGCAGACACAAGCTGGTAGTACCAGTTACTCGACTCCACCGAGTCAGTAATTCATTCTTGGGGCGATGTATACGCTTTTACAACAAAATCCCAGAAAATATACAAAGTTTGTCATACACAAAGTTCAAAAATGTTATTAAACTAAGTTTGTATAAAAAGGGTTATTATAATATTAAGGAATTTATAGATGATAATAACCCCTGGGAAGGGTGATCGCTACCAAGCTATTTCTAATTTGTCTTGTGTTGTTGATTGTAAACATGATTGTAAGCTATTATTAAAAAAAATAGTCCCGCTGAGTTTCTTGCTGGTTCTTCCCAGGACTTCAAGACTTCAAGATACCATAAGTTCGTACTGTATAGATCGGAACAAAAGTTAAATTTTAATCTATGGTAACCGCGGTTAACTATGACATATGGACGTTGAACATCTCAGTCCCGCCCGTGACCATGAGTGCTGTAAAGCGTTCGAAACGTCGGGTATTTAAAAAGTTAAATATACGCGATAAATTCCGTAAAAACTAGTATTATTTCAATGTGTGTAGTGTTCGTGTAAATATAAGAAATCCTTATTCAAACAGATTTGCGAAATTGCTTTTCTCTGCAAAACTTAAGAAGAATACTTTGTTTTTTAAATAAAAATCTCATTAATGTTAATTTTAATTGCTAAAACCATTAACTAATCTCAACCTTTCTATAGTTTTAAACGATTTTATTTAGTTTGTTCTGTTATTTGTTCTTTTTATATTAAAAAAAATAACCTGACTTGTGTTTTATGTATTTTACCTCCATTATGAATTCAATAAGTATATCGGTATCGGTATCACCATCGCCGATATTTTTACAATAGAATCGGTATCGTATCGGCAAAAAAGGCGTATCGATGCATTCCTAATTTGAACCCGCGCTCAGTGCCGTAATTCATTCCTAAGCCACCGTACCACGAAGCCGTTTATAATATGCATGTATATGTGTGTGTGTGTATATCCCCGTATAACTTTGTTTATGACTGAAGTCACTACAAAAATATTCTTGAAAAAATCGCTCGTCAATCACACCTTGGCACGAAACAAACACATTTTTTAATCACTGCCAATTTGTAAAAAAAATATGATATTAACTTTGTGAAGTTTGGAGTTATATTTTCCAAATTTAATTATTTTCATTGTTACTTTGATTAGTTGTAAAAACTTTTAGTATCACACTAGTAGGTACATTACTTACTGTTTATTAAATTACGAAACAAGCCCTTATTGTTATTTTAATTTGTATTTATTTCCTTGTTATGCTTAACTTAACATTTTTAATGGATCTTTTGTCACAGAATTCAGCTTCACAAAAGAAATCCCAGATAGATAAGTAAAAAATTAGGACTACTATTTATTTCACATTTAATTCTTACACTTAATTAAATAACGATTGTACAATTTGAATTGCCTAATAAAATTTTGCTTTAATTTATAAGGACATATAACCGGTAATTCTCATTAGACTGATTGTGTGGTATTACCACCCACAATAACCCGGTTTTGTTTTATCTCATCTCAGTGAATGAATTATAGAGAAAAGTAGTAAGACATGTTATAAAGACTATTCATTTTTCCTATTTCAACACTACCTATCTATAGTATGTCATATTAAAGTTATGTAAACGTTTTTTTGAAGTTTCAATTCTTTGATCTGAAATATTATTTGGCCTAGACACGTCTTATCTGTGTTATGTACAATTAAATATTTATTTTCACTACAGCGACGTACTTAGTTCGCTCTTATTTATTCATACCAGAGTACAAATTTCTGGGACTTATCAACGAAAATTTTACCTTTTAATGTACGGTCTTGACAAAATCCTTGAAATAACGTGCCTCCTCTTTTGGTTTAAATGGAGCGATTCCAAATTGCGCTCTTTTTGGCTCCGACAAATTCCCAGTTGTAAGGAGACGTGCAAAATACGATTTATGTAGTCTTTAAAGTAATTAAGATTAAGCATTATGTGTAAGGTGAATGTGAGACTTTTTAATGCCGTCTGGTGAGAAAGAGCTGACTCGTATGTACATATCATTAGTAGTGATTTAAGTTTTATTTGTTCGTAAAATTGTTTTTATATTTGTGCTTGTACGCGTTGGGGCCACAGAAATAGTTAATATTGTTACGATTTCTGTGACGATATCCAAATATAACAAAAAAAACTCATTTTTCGTAAGCTTATTTTTAGTTTCGAGTTTAAAAAGGCAATATTATGTTGAATATTATACTCCTCCCACTCCCCATTCTTATATAAACATCTTTATTTTATAATCATCCAAAATTTATTAAAAACTTTGACAGTCT
Organism: Parnassius smintheus behrii; assembly: GCA_036936625.1. Classification (NCBI taxonomy): domain Eukaryota; kingdom Metazoa; phylum Arthropoda; class Insecta; order Lepidoptera; family Papilionidae; genus Parnassius; species Parnassius smintheus. The sequence continues at coordinate 25,691,819 of JAUPFT010000014.1, read as the reverse complement.
TTCTTTATCTTTTCCGGGATTAATCTTGATGGATGGATGGTTTTATTTACTTGTGCAACTAAAAGGAGAAAGATTTAGTTTACTCACTAAGTTAGACATACGGTTAACCCGCCTGTCTATCGATCGATAGCCTCGTACTAGTACACATCTTTGAAATTTTGACTCGCCGTTTTCGAATATCTCCTTGAGGGTTACACTACGTTCAAGTTAGTATAGAATTTTGAGAAGCAGTTGTATCATTCTTATATCTCTTTTACTGAAAAATAACACACTTAAAATATAAGCATTTTTCGGTTGGTTTTTTTGAGTATTTAATATTTATGATATACCTAGGTGATGAAAAGAAGACACATTCAGATTACACCGTCTTTATACAATATCAAATGCATAGAATATGCGCACAACTAAACATCTTCGAAATATTTTATATTTAATGTCTTGATGTACATGGTATGTATGAGTCCCATGGAAACTATAATAAAAAATAATGTGTCAAACTTTATTTATACAATAAGGGTGACAAACGAGCACACAGTCCGCCTGATGTATACGTAGATGCTGTGGTTCGTAGATATCTACATTTATCCTCAATTCAGATTCAAAATACAGATGCGGTGTCACCCCTGAGTACAAAGATGGAGTGCCTTGTTTCCAGTAAAAAGCATTTCCGGTTCTTGTTGAGAACCATCAACTCGCTATACGAAACGCAAAAGCATTAAGTAAGTTGCGGTTGCGGTAGCCAATCCGCTTGCCAAGTGTCAATCATACGTGGTAGAGCCATGCTGCAGTTATATTAGGAGTGTAGTTGTAGCATGAATGGGTCGGCTCGACCGGGGAAGGACCACGCTCTCACAGAATAGTATAGTTTAGTATAGTAAAATAGTAGCTTAATGCTGCTGTGTTTCGTATGGTGAGTGTAGAGAACCGGAGACCCTTTTTACTGGAAACGAGGCATTCCATCTTAGTCCTCACGGTGCATAACGCATCTGCATTTTGATTCGTAATCGAGGATAGATGTAGATGTCTATGGGCCAAAGCAACCACTTATAATCAGGTGGACTATGGGCGAGGCCTATGTTCAGCAGTGGACTTTTATAGGCTGTAATGGATTGTGTAGGCTGTGGGCTAGTCACCTAGAACTGTCTCAATTTTCCATCCAAGTGGCCCAATAACTCGCTGCTAATTGAACTCCGACTGTCCCTTTGGAATTACAGGCGTGTGCGTAGTATGTATAGGATACCTATTATAAATTGGCTGCATTCCGCTATAAGAAAATCCATCAACCCGGTTTCATCCCGTTGGTCTGTCTTTAGTAGATGGTGGTAAAGAATTTCCTTTACGCTACGCGTAAAATAAGCAGACCGGTTTCGGGGAAGTAGCGTTATTGCAGCGATTATGGATAATAAAAGAAAAAAATTACAAGACACAATAACAGTAACAATTAAACTAAAAACTTGCAAAATTAAGTAGTATTAGTACATGTCTGTTCCAAATCTTCTCACACAAGTATGCTAGGTACCTACATCAATATTGTCTGTCTTTAATAGATGGTGGTAAATAATTTCCTTTACGCTACGCGTAAAATAAGCAGACCGGTGTCGGGGAAGTAGCGTTATTGCAGCGATTATGGATAATAAAAGAAAAAAATTACAAGACACAATAACAGTAACAATTAAACTAAAAACTTGCAAAATTAAGTAGTATTAGTACATGTCTGTTCCAAATCTTCTCACACAAGTATGCTAGGTACCTACATCAATATTGTCTGTCTTTAATAGATGGTGGTAAATAATTTCCTTTACGCTACGCGTAAAATAAGCAGACCGGTGTCGGGGAAGTAGCGTTATTGCAGCGATTATGGATAATAAAAGAAAAAAATTACAAGACACAATAACAGTAACAATTAAACTAAAAACTTGCAAAATTAAGTAGTATTAGTACATGTCTGTTACAAATCATCTCACATAAGTATGCTAGGTACCTACATCAATATTGCAGCATAAATATATTCGTAAATCCTAATGAGGTAATGAGTAACACCGCCGAGCGGCACGTGCGTTGCGAGATTACATAGCTCTGCCGCAAAAAATGTCGTTAGGCGTTATATTTCTGCATACGTATCCGTGTTCAGTCTCTTGTAACTATCGGAACTGAGACGGAGTTCTCTCGCCTTAATTTTTAAGCTCTACAAATAAGAGATTAAAATTGAAAAGTATGTTTTAAATGCAAAACAAAATTCATTAAACACGCACGTCATTTGTACACGTGTAGATATAGATCAATGCATTATGGCCGCAGAACTAATGGGTCGAAGCGACCGGGGAAATACCACGAACGCACAAAATGCCAGCGTTTACTAGCAGCATGAACGCTCTATTATTGGTGGTGAGCGGCTACATCCGTAGACCTTTATCTGATAACGCGCCATTGCATCACACTTACATCAACTCTGGGTGGGAAGCGCACTCTTGATTATGTAGGTGTAACCACTTATCAGCATCACGTGGGCTGTTTGCTCGTTTTTCATCTTTATTTCGTTAAATGTTTATGTTCTTCTTTTAATCTTGGCTTTGAGTGGTCCAGCACTGAGTGACAGTTAACTTTTTTGCGGTAAGCGGCATCTTAACCGTTAAAGACCGCATGGCTTAAGCGGCTTTTAACGGTACGTACCTAATTGTCCACGATACATGTCCAGTCCTCATAAACTGTTAGGCTGGTAAAGAGAAATATTTCGAGTTGTAAACTAATTAACTAATTATAAGGAGCCGTGGTAGCTCAGATGGTTAACACTCGCTGTATACGCAAGTAACCCGGGTTCGATTCCCGCCGGCACCAATGAAATTTTTAGTTGCAATTTGCTTTGCTAAGTGCTGATTTACCACGTGCTCGGCGGTGAAGAAAAACATCGTGAGGAAACCTGCATGTCTGAAGAGTAGGAAAAAAAATATATTTCGAAGACATGTGAAGTTCGCCAACACGCATTGGGGCAGCGCGGCGGACACTTCCTTGCCCTAAAACCCTCTCAGAAATAAGGGGAGGCCTGTGCCCAGCGGTGGGACGGTATTATAGGCTGTAACTTTACTTTTCTTTACTTTAACTAATTATTAATACTTTTCAAACAAAATATCGGTACAACTGTAACCTAGGTTATTTAGAACACTTTCGAACAATTAGTTTCCAATGAATAATCACAAATGGCAGCGTCTCGACCCAGTTGCGATGTATATTATTATAGCCCGTTTGTAACGGTGTTGTTTTTTTAAAGACCAATTACTTGCAGAGACTGATTCTTATATCTAATAATGGCTCGTAAGGCCCAATTGCGGCCTGAAAGGGCTAGCTTGATAGAAGAAATACGCAAAGTATATATTTTTTTTATTTAATTAGGTTGGAAGGCTACTGGTGAGTCCAGGGTAAGATAATCCATTCCATTTCTCTTTTTTTACCTAGTTGCTAAGTAAGTTGCAATATTTGTGGCAATATTCTACCATTCGTACATTGTACTATGGCCTATAAATCATTGTTTTGGGGTCAGTATTAAAATGTTATTATTATTTATTTTTGTATGTGAAATAATATTTATAGCGCCATCAAAAATATTTCAAGTTTTCTTAACAGTCAGCAGAACTTAAGAAATGCTTAGAAAATCCGTATATATAATAGAAATTTTGGAAGTATCCTGATGTATTGATAAGAGAATATATGATAGATACTTTAGGTCTAATAAATGCAGTAGCGTACTATGTACAAGTTTGATGATGAACGTGGTCTTTATTACATCATCATCATCATAGCCCTTCACAAGTCCACTGCTGAAAGGCAGGCCTCCACCAAGGAACGTATGCCTCACCCGTGTAAAAGAACATAACTGACGTGGAGAAGCGACGTTTCGGAAAGTCTGCACTCTAGTCACTCAACGTATTCATGATCACTTCCGCGATTTCATCAGGTTTGATAGATACCTTATAGACAACTAATTCTTGCAAAATAACTCAATTCCTTCTAAGGATCATTAACTCTTTATTATTCCAATCGGGAAAATGTCTATGTAAATTAAAAATTAAAACCAGAAGTTAGTCGGAGTTGACTATGACATCCTTGTTAACTATGGGTGTTGCAAAACAACCATGCTCACTTTTAAAGTCTAAAAGAATAACTTATTTATGTTTGGAAGTTTTAAAAAGTCTCGACAGAAGTCGAAGCTAACCTTTGCGTAGGCGACCAAATATCAGACGTTGGAATTCCTACCTCTATTTCGTGTGTATGAAATTGCCTCATTGGATAAGTGAACGTTAAGGATTATATGTGAGCAAACTGTTTCTTACGCAGACTTTATTGCATCATGTTGTAATATATTGCTTATGATAATTTAAACACAATATCTTAAGCAAACTTCTAGTTGGTTGTATGTAGTAATTGAAACACGATAACATCCGTGCAGAGGACATTCACAGTTTATTTTTAATTTTAGAACATATTTCTTTCAGGCATCTACCATCAAGCTCTAAACTAATGGTAATCTTGTTTGTTAAGTTTTTGATTTATAAGTCATAACAGATAAACATTGAAAGAAATAAATCGATTCCGTGATAGTAACATTAAACAAATTGTTTATACACGCCAAAAATTATTCATCTTTCCTGATAAGTCTTTAGATGTCTCTAAGAGATATTAATCACTGTCAAGTTATTGTTATTTTAATAGTAGTGTGCGATTTTTTGTTGTTTTTTAACAGTGACTTTGAAAGGCAAATGTCGTGATGGATTTTTTGTTTGGATTGAAGTCAATTTAGTTTTATTATCTGTTTTATACGTGGTAGAGCCACGTTGCAGCTAACTTATGGTTCTAGCACGAGTGGGTTGGCTCGACCGGGGAAGGACCACGCTCTCACGGAATACCAGCGTAAAATACCAGCTTAATACTGCTGTGTTTCGTATGGTGAGTGTAGAGATCCGGAGATCCTTTTTTACTGGAAACGACGCATTCCATCGTAGTCCTCAGGAGTGACAACGCACGTTTTGATTTTTAATCGAGGATAAATGTAGATGTATATGGGCCACAGTATCCACGTACCATCAGATGGACTGAGTGCTCGTTTGTCACTCTTATTCTATAAAAAAATTGTCGAAACATTTTTTACCTGGTTGTACCTTTTGTGCCTAGGAGTTCGTCCATTCGGGTTGATACTATATTCCTATCTATTTCTAATGCCAAGTAGTAGTGCGGTCGCTTCTTTGTGCCGACTTGAACGGTAATAGGGCAAGTATAGTTGTAGTCAGGCAATTAATATTAACATTCAGAAGATTCAACGCATCTGTGGTTCTGTAGTAAATACAAGAGAGCTCAGTGTCAGCTGGCGGTAGAAAGTCAGATCTTTCTGAATTTTTCCATAGTTACTTCTTTAGATACTCGCACGGTGACATTATTTACATACGTCCAAATATACAATCTCTATAATTATTGACCCCTTACCTTGAAGCCCTAAACGCGCTATTTATAAAACCGATAGTAACCCGAGAAAATAATGCAGACGATAAAGAAACAGTAGTTATAAACGACATGCTTTATTGTTTACATAGTTTTAATATCGTTAGCACGTACCTCGGCATTCTATGGGTGATATATTTACCTACAACGTTCGTGACTTCAAGAAATGCAAACAAAGAAAATTGAATTTTAAATGAAACGTTGAATCTGAATTCTAATTTCGTGTAAATCAAAGAAATATGCACATACATATTTGTTATTATATAGTTTACCTTAACATCTCCTTATTTCTTGATCTTTTGATATCTCCGTTTAAAATATTTCACCTACACTAAATTTCTTTTAAAATTCTGCAGCGTCTTGGGAGCGTTTAAAATACATGCGTTGCACCATCACACTAACAAAACCCACGCCCAAAACAGTTTTTTTTTTTGTAGGTTACACAAATACTTGTTCCGTGCGGGAATCAAACCCGCGGCCCGCAGGCTGCAACCAAACGCTTATATCCAGTGCTCTACCGAGCCGTCAATTGTGTTTAGGCAAGGCCTGTTTCTGCGGACTTATTTTTATACCATAATGATGACCCGTTGCTGAACTTAAGTTAGAAGACCTTGTTGTATTTGCATATTCTTATTTTGGAAATACATGTATAATATTTCCGTGTGATGAATCAATCCATGTCAAATGTTGTTTTGTGGGTGTCTCTTACAATCGGTAAATAAAAAAAATGCAAAATAAAATTTCTGGCTTTTGATATACGGCGGAATAGCCTCCCTTAATTCGCCATTGGATATTATGTGCCTAACTGCGTTTCAAACTTGATAATTGCAGCAAGTGCTCATAATTAAGGAGAAGTTTTTACGTGGTAGAGCCATGTTGCAGATATATTGTGGTTGCAGTACGAATGGGTCGGCTCGATCGGGGTAGGACCACGCTCTCACGGAATACCAGCGTAAAATAACTGCTTAATGCTGCTGTGTTTCGTATCATGATGAGTGTAGAGAACCGGAGACCCTTTTTACTGGAAGCAAGGCATTCCATCTCCGTCCTCAGGGGTTGGCAACGCATCTGTATTTTGATTCATAATTGAAGATAAATGTAGATCTCTATGGGCCATAGCATCCACTTACAATCAGGTGGACTGTCTGTTTGTCACTCTTGTGTTTATAACCACCTAATTAATGTTAATTGTTCTCTATTAAAGGAAGAAAGTGTAAGGCGGCCCCTCACTTGAGGGAGTGACGACCTGGTAAACCATGCAGGAAGTCGATGGATGCAGGTGGCTCAGGACCGTGCTTTGTGGGATTCCTTGGAGGAGGTCTATTTTCATCAGTGGACTTATGAAGGGCTGTTATGATGAATGATAATAAAAATGTCTGATCTCATTATGCATTAAAAATGTCTTTGATCTCATTATGCATGCACGTTTCTCCAGTACCTATTCAATCAGCTTTACATTATGTGTGTTTTCGCATTCAAATACCGAGCGTAACGATGTCGCGTCGTACAAATGTTTATTCAATTGGCGTATGTATCGATTTTGCGAGCATCGCAATTATTTCACGAGTGCCCGCTACAACTTGCGAAGCAAAACACAAAACAAACAAAGGACGCGGCATTTCCGCGGGGTCGACAACGAATACATTTGAGTATGGTGATAGTCTTGGTTTTTTGTTTAGAATCTTAAGTATTTTCAGTTTCCGATTATTGAACACTTTCTCGAGTTCGATTGTAGTCACTGTAGTAAGACAATAGCAATGACCCATAGGTGGGTGACAGGTCTAGGAAAGAGTTAAAAATTCTGTATGAATTCAGTAAAGGAATTCGGGGATATAATTATATCGTTATAAAGGTGGCATAAGAGAATCCACTACCTTATATCATCCTGTAGTGTCAATAGAGGCGAAATAAGGAAATGGAAACAGTACACGAGTAACAGCATCTTTCTGTCAGGTAGTTCCTGATAAAAGATCAATAGAAGGAATGCGAATGTCTCCACGACATCTACGACAAATACTACTGCTATCAGATAGTCCGTTAGGGAGGTTTGTGTTCAGCGTTGGTCTCTTAATGGGACGTACAATACGCAATGACAAGAGTTTGAAAAGTACTAAAAATACATTTTTATTTATAAAATTACTTATTCTCATTAATTAAGCATATTTTCTATTAAATTTATCTAAATTACATTTTCAAACTTAACAAAAAAAGACCTAAGTTTTTTCTAGAACTACGTTTACTTAAAATATGGAAATGTAGTAACTTTAAGTCATCGGGTAAATCTATCTATTTATATAAACACACCAATTGTTTCTAACTATGTCCCTTACAGACTTTGAAACCATCCGACCCATTTTGATGAAATTTTATTGTGTTTGAATGAGTCCCTGGTTTATATTCACATTTGGACCTGGTAGGTGGCGGTTTTGTTGAGATCCAGAAATCAGCCGTGCGACGCCGGGGCGTTTCGCCAGTATTTTATAAAGTGATAACACTGCAATACAAACTATAAACATATTTTCTAATAAATATCTAGGCGATATAGAGGTTGGTATAATAAAGTGATATTATATTTTAGTCTGGTCTGTAAAGAAAAAAGTAAAGTTACAGCCTATATACGTCCCACTGCTGGTCACAGGCCTCCCCTCATTTCTGAAAGGGTTATAGGGCAAGGAAGCGTCCGCCGCGCTGCCCCAATGCGTGTTAGCGAACTTCACATGGCTTCGAAATTTTTTTTCTTATTCCTCAGACATACAGGTTTCCTCGCGATGTTCTCCTTCACCGCCGAGAACGTGGTGAATCAGCACTTAAAATTGCAATTAACAATTTCATTGGTGCCGGCGGGGATGGAACCCGGGTTACTCCCGTTCTGTTATACTTACAGCGAGCGTTAACCATCTGAGCTACCACGGCTCTACTACCAGCTACTACTAATATGGTCTGTCTCAGCATAAAATATTCATGATGAGAGTGAACAAAGACGTGAACATAAGTCATAACTCATAACGCACGTAAATCAAGTAAATGCAAGCGCAGTGAGGCAATTTGGTTTAGTTTTGAAATGAGCAATAAATAGCTTACTCAATCGCCATATCCGCTAACAGTCTATTAAGGTACGAATAAAAAATTAGTTTCATACTATGATGAAACAAAAGGAAACGTTATTATTATCACACCACCACCACTCTGCTTACACTTGTGTACGTGTACGTGTGAGGGTCGAACTACTCGTTCCAACTCGGGAAAGTTAAGTAGGTCTAATTTTATTTCTATAATAAGATCCGATGTAGGTTCAGATGTAGCTTCAAAGACCAAGAACAACCAAAACAGATACAGAAGTTAAAATCAATGATTGTGTTTTTATATAGTTGTGGGGTCTGACTGGAATTCGAGCTCAAGACTCAAGGCGTAGCAGCAGTTACTTCGACAAAACCACGTAATCTCTACACTATACCTTTTTTTTTTGAAGGAGTGTCAGATTTGGTATGGTTTGTTTATATGAAAAGGAATGTAGAAAGCTAAAAAAATTACGAGTATATATGTCACAAATACTTTAAATGAAGTAAACATTTATTCTTTACGTTCATATTGCTAATGTCAATTGTCAAACACATAATAGTCTGATTGAACTGTAAATTATTGTTTCAAATGTTCGTTTTTCGATAGTCTGTGTCTTCTTAGTTCTCAGTTTTCAGTCTTGTCAATGTATGTCGGGGTAGCGTTTTCATATAGTTTGTATATTAAATATGTATTTTATATATTGATGTACTTACAGCTTTGCTTTTCAGAATTACGGTTGTACTACTGTAAATAATAATATTTATAGGTAATCGGAAAAATAAATAGATTTAATTTTATAATTTTGCAATTTATTCCCGTAGCTTACAATATATGAATATGTTTTTTTTTCTCGTCATATTGAATAACATAAATATCCTTCATTCTTTTCTCATTATAGCTAAGTGAAAAATAAAAAAGGGTATACTAACAATATACTTCTGTGGGGGGAAATGACCCTTGACAATTCACATAGCAAAGGGAAGATTTAATGCCAAAGCAAGTGGGCTTGTTACAGCTCCTGGCAAGCGATAAACACTTTCTGGAATGGATGGCGGTTAAACCACCTTTTTTATTGAAGTGCCAATTTGCAAATGTGGAGTGTTGTGAATGTTTTATATTTTACTTTTTTGTAAGCCGTAGTAACTCAGAGGTTAGCGCTCGTTATAAATTTTACAGTACGCGAGCAACCGCGATACACGCCGGTACCAATCAAATTTTTAATTGCGTGGTAGAGCCATGTTTCTGTTATATTATGGTTGTAGCACGAATCGGTCGGCTCAACCTAGGAAGTACCACGCTCTTACAGGATACCAATGTAAAATGATGAGTTTACAGAACTGGAGACCCTTTTTTTACTTGAAACAAGACATTCCATCTTAGTCCTTAGCTAAGGGGTGACAACACATTTGTGCTTTGATTCTTCATCTAAGACAGATGTTTAAGGGCCACAACGTCCACCTACCATCAGTTGTAATGTGTACTCGTTTGTCACTCTCATTCTTTAAAAAATAATGTTGATTTACCACGTGCTAGGCGATGAAGGGGAACCTGCGTGTCTGAGGAATAAGTATGTTTGATAAATGTGCACCTACGCCTAGGTAGGTACTGTAGCCGCACGACGTGCCTATTTCTCTATAACCCTTGAGAAGGCGGTATGTTCAACAATAGAACTAGTATAGATAGATCACTTGTATCATTATTTTTCATTGAAGTAATATGTACTTACGTACTAGAACAGCTATCTCAAACAAAAAATGTGCGCTACTCTGTGTTCGCGTGGTTGGTTTTTTATCATAGAATAAACATAGGTAGAATGATCCGTAGGTAATAGTAGATTATATTGTTAAGTAGGTAAATTATATCGCGAACAATATTTAAATTTTGTCATTTATTTTGTATATTAAATTTGCTTATTTATATTACTTATTGCTTAATATAATATTACAAAATATTATATCATAATTACATTTTAATGATATTTTTATCTGAATATTTTAAAAGGTATCTATGTCAAATATAAAAAAACACACTAAATGTGTGTTTAACAAAACTTATTAACATAACATTTAAATTACAAATATATCTATTTAAATTAGAATAAGAGTCGTTCATAAATGCTGGGCACGCGAGAGTTAAAAATAAACGAATTTATTCCACTTTGACTTTGAAGTGGAAACCTACAAATAAGATAAAAGAATAATAAGCAGATTTAAACATGAAAAATTTTGCATAATTATAATAACATATATATGTCTCTACAAAAAAATGTGTATAATAATATATTCGTCCTATACTTAAGTACCCACAGAAATGTCGCATCTGAACATATTAATTTCATAATCTATATTTCATGACACGAGATGACATCTTAAGAATAACTTGTTTTATTATTAATCTATAAGACTTTTTTATTGATTAAAGTATCTTATTAACCGATGAAAAGTAATTCCTTGGTTTTTACTGAAATTACTTGAATTATTTGTGCAATATCTAAGTACACACGACGGCATATTTTTATCAAGAGATTTTTTTTAAATCAACACAACACGTGACAACTCTACAAGCATCTAGCGAGTGACTGATTAAAGTGCGGTGTATGCACCGCAGTTAAGTGGAACATAGTAGCTGATTGCAGTGTCGCCTCTAGTACGTGGTACGTAATAGCTCAATGTTATTTTTACAGCCTTTATAATATCAAAGTCTGCAGTCGAATATAGCCCTCCCCTATATATACCCTATATATATATATATATATATATATATATATATATATATATATATATATATATATATATATATATATATATATATACTCTTTGACACTTTTGACTTTGACTATACATTTTGACTCTTCACAATAGAGTGCAGGGCCCCATTTACTCTGTTTCCTGCGTTCACTCGTCGTTGTATATCCTTTTCGTATCTCCCATCCCTGCTAAAATATATATATATATATATATATATATATATATATATATATATATATATATAGCCTAGTTTGGGTGGGGGTGGGGTTTGTTACCTTATTTGCAACGCTTCAGGTGAGTTGACAATCGCAGTTATTTTTGTCATTTTGAGTTTAAGAATTCGATCTCGAAGATTCCCTCTGTCACCTCTTGCGACACCCACAGGGATTATATGGGGTAGTGGATTTTCTAGCGCCTAAACTACTATACGTGTACCCATAGCAGTAGCGGGTCCTTTGTACATCCAAATTGGAAGTTTTTAGATTTATCAAAAATATTATTAAATTTTCTGTAACTCCTGTCATTTAAATTTAAAATTGATTACAATTTTGACGGACGTAATAATACGATGGAAAATCCAAGATATGTTATTTATTATTTCTAAACGCAAAATATTTATGTTTTTGTTCGACAATTGATTACATAATTTATATTATAAGGTATAAGTGCTACAAAATCTTCTTCGTTTCTATATTAATATTGTTGTTCATAATGATAAAAACTGTGAAATAAATCCCATAGTCCGTCTTATAAAAAAAATACAGATTGACCCTAGTCAGCCACCCAGGTCATCTGGAGTGACTGGGCTGGAACTCCGTGATGAACAAGGTTGTGTTCTTTGATGCTGCCCGTGTCGTTCACTGGTTTTTGTGTTTCGTATGGTGAGTGTGGACCGGAGATCCTTTTTAAACCCTGGAAACGAGGCATTCCATCTTAGTCCTCACGGGTGACAACGCATATCTGCATTTTGATTTGTAATCGAGGGTGGATGTAGATGTCTATAGGTCGTAGCAACCACTTACTGTGTGAGCACACAGTCCACCTGATGGTTTGTCACCCTATCCTATAAAAAAACAGTGTGTTAATTTTATTTAATATGTAAAATATACATTTTTATTGTATTTTATTTATTTTATTGTATTTTTGTTTTTAGCTCCTTTATGTAATTATTTATATTTCAACCAGATCTAAACACTGTAAATTTAATAATTCATCAATTTTAATGCCTGTAATATATCAAAACGTTGCCGATGCGATATAATGTAAAAATAGAAATTTACTATGAATCAAACAGGAATATACACACATAATAATGACTCCATTTATTTGCGAGAATTTCAGCTTTTGATCATCATCATCATCATTACAGCCCTTCACAAGTCCACTGCTGAACACAGGCCTCCCCCAAGTAATGCCACAAAGCACGGTCCTGAGCCACCTGCATCTATCGACTTTCTGCATATCTTACCAGGTCGTCACTCCATCTAGTGGGGGGTCGCCCTACACTACGTCTACCGGTACGAGGCTGCCACTCGAGAACCTTTCTTCCCCATCGGTTATCGGTTCTTCGAGCTATATGGCCGGCCCATTGCCACTTCAGCTTACTAATCCGTTGGGCTATGTCGGTCACTCTGGTTTTACTGCGGATATCCTCATTTCTGAGTCTCACGCAGAGAAACTCCGAGCATAGCCCTCTCCATAGCTCGCTGAGCGACCTTGAGCGTCCTCATACGGCCAGCAGTGAAGGACCACGTCTCAGTTCCATATGTCATCAGCTTTTGATCGACCACATACATTCGGAATTCCTTTTTTCGAATTTCCGTTCGGAATCTCACCGAACGCAAGTCTATATAAAATCAAGGACCTGTCACAGACGTTTTCGGTTCGAAATTTTGCGGCGCAACGGGACTCCGAATGTGTGTTCCGATCCGTTCGGAATTGCGAAACGGAATTCGTTATGTATGTTGCCGGCCTTAGTGTGAACATTGATAAATAATCGTATACCGATGACATCTCGCTGGCGCGGGCGCTCAGGGACTTATTGCAAAGAATATTCAAATAGATTCCTTTGAAGATGGCTTCGGACTGTGTGAAGTGACTTTCAATAAAAATAAAAAAAATTCAAAATTTTTTAAATACTCCTAAATTTTGAAAAGAATCCTCATTTTACTTTGTTAATTGTTATTGTTTACATGGCTTCTTTACATTTAAATAACCATATGCGAATACCTGTAAATGGCTTTGTAGAAATGTCCAATTTGTATTCATGCAACGTTTATACGCTGTTGGTGTTCCAAAACAAATAATAAAAAAAAAATAAGTATTATTATATATAATCTATATTGAATAAAAAAAGCTTCTGTTTCTGTTCCTTCGCTTTGCTTTAAATTTTCTTTACGTCTTTCTGACGTCTTTTTTACCTTTCTTTAAGCCAGTGCTTGACTACAGTCAGACAGTCCCACCTGGTGGTAAGTGGTGTTGAAGCCGTGGATAACAAATCGCACTGCGTTTGTGCAACAAAAGCCTATCCACTCTTGCCTTGAATACGCCCAGGTTGTAATCGGACGGGACTTCCACAATATGGGAGAAAATTTTAGTGTTTACTTAAAAAAAGAGTAATGTTTTTACAATTACTAGTATGGTGTAACGTAGAACGAGCGATGACAAAAAATCCATTATCGTTATTTATATACGATGACAGCCTTTAAATAAGATTTTATTTTCATTCTCCGAAAAGGTCGCAATGAAAGATCGCTTTCAAATATTTTCTATTAAAATCAATTATGATATTAAATTACTTGGCTTTCAATATAATGGATTCGATTAAAAGTAAGGTTGACCGGCAGAGAATGCTTTTAGCATTAAGTCTGCCTTTGTTCACGTACATTGTATAAGTTATAATAAGGAGTAAATACCTAATTAAATAAGGGATAGATATGATCGTTTAAGAGTACGGCGTTCTATAAACAGTCAGCTATCAGCTTATAAGGAAATTTCTAAATGAGGTTTAATCAGTTTAAACGAATTCCACCTAATGTATGCTGTTTCTATAAATAACCGACTATGACTTAGCGGCTTTATTTAACTGCATAGTTATTAATAGTTCTACTTCAATATTAACGATGGTATATTTTGTGCCCTGTGAATTTAGAGGTCAGCAATGAACTAAGTTTGAAAGTTGTCTTAAGATAAGTTAAATAATATTTAAATTTAAGTCAATTTAAAATACGCTTTGATTATGGACTGTGATGATTCTAGAGAGAATTATTCTGGTGATCCTGATCATGATACTAGGATAAAGTTATTAAATTATTGTATTGTCAACGGTCCTTGATACGAGTGCAAATTTTCAAGTCAATCGTACATCTACAAGTTTGTGAAAATTATATTGAAAGATTCCGTTACATAGATAGATATATTACACGCGAAACTTATAAAAGCGTGTTAAAATAATATATTGTTCTTGTTTAATTTTGATATAGCAAGCCAGCATTTTAGCCTCGTACCGGTAAGCGAAGTTTCGGGCGGCTCGCTACTAGGTAGAGTGACAACCTGGTAATATGTGCAGAAATTTGGATGGATGCAAGTGGCGTATTTTATAGCATCCCTTGGAGGAAGCCTATGTTCCCTAGCGGGCTTATGAAGAGGTGTTATGATGATGACAATGTTGTACTTAGTAGCCACGCGGCAGCGTAACATGGTTGCAATACGAATGTTTGGCTCGTTTGAGGAAAGAGTCCACTCTCGCGTAAAATAGTCGCTCTATAATACCAGCGTAGAATAACAGTCTAACAAGCAACCGCATATCCCTAATACACTGATTTTTATAATATTTTGACGAGAACCTTACATTTTTTGTGTGTTGAGATAATGAGATCACATGACCCTGGATCGTGAGACAGGTTTTCGAGTCTTAATAGAATAAAACGAAACTATTAATTTATTTAATAAAATGAGTTGCAGCCTACATACGTTCCACTCCTGGGCACAGGTCTCCTTTCGTTTCTGTGTGTTTTAGGGCAAGCAAATGTTCCCCGGTTCGTATTGGCGGACTTCAAATGTCTTTGATAATTTTTTTAACTTCTGAGATATGCATATTTCCTCACGATGTTTCCGTCACCGCCAAACACGTGGTAAAACGGCACATGTAATTGCAATTAGTATTTTCATTAATGCCGGCGGGAATCGAGCCCGTGTCGCTGGCGTACTGTAATATTCACAGTGAGCGTTAAACCCCCGAGCCACTATTGTATTATTTTATAAATATTTAAGAATGTTTGAGTTTTGTCTAGGCGTCATTGCAGGACATTCTGCGTCGCTGCTCTACGCTGATTTTCTACACTCAAAATTCTTCGCGCCTAAACCGCGGCGAAATCCACACTTCAAAAAAATCTGGATTTACATATATTAATTCAGCTTTAACACAATCGCTTGTGAATTATAAAACTATTGTTAGCCTTGTAGAAACTGCTTATTCTATTGGTATATTAACACGATTCTCTTAATAACCAGATATACACAATCATGTGATTTCGCGACTGACTTTAGTCATACCACATTTTTTGTCGTTATTCAAATTAAAAGCTGCTTCTTTGGTATATGCATTATTCATAAATAAATATGTCAAAATGGAAATCGATTGCAAATGCTTAAATTTCAGACAAACAGATCTCCACGAGAATTCTTTTTTAGAGGAACCATCATGAGATAACTGCGTAAAAGTGTTTTGTGGAAATTTTAAAATTCCTCAATACGAACTGAAGCAGCATGACAAAGACTTGCATTTATTGCTTTCTCAGTTAAAAGATGTTTGTGTCCCATTGCATTTATGTGGCTGTAATTTTACTTTAATGTTCCATGTAGGACTTTACTTACACTGTATATAACAGATTCATCATAACTAATGTCAAATGCATAAAAAGCTGGTGTGTTTGTTTGTACAAGACATAATGGATCTGATCTGCCACAAATTAGATCACGTACTATATTGTAAATCGCTCGCCGGGATTACCAGTCTTAGTTCAAAATACGCTTAATGTATGCGAATTACAAGACTGTGGTTTAGTACTCAGTACTGTATTCTAGTTAGCATTGAGCTTTGTGTTAATAAATGCTTCTGTCAACGCATTAGACGCCAGATTAATGGGCTTAAGTCTCAATTCGACTGGGGATAATTTTTTAAAGAAGTGAATTATTATTTGCCGGTTCACAATTTAGTAAGAACAGACCGAAAGATTTAAATAGTTTTAAATTTTAAATCTTTGAAACAGACAACACGAAGTCAGACCAATGCAGTCTCCCAGATCCAACTGCGGCTATGGAGTTTTGAGTGGACATTATTCACAGGCTCACCGTTCATGAATTTGAAATGAACAATTTATGAAAACAACTTTGTTAACGTTGGCTTTATATTCGTGTAGTGTAAGAGGAGAATTTCAATTATTTAAAAATGATCTCATGGGTTTATTCAGCTATCGACTGTGCCTTGTGGCATTTCTTGGGAAGTCTTATATGTTCAGCTGTGAACTTAAAAAACGAAAAAAATTACATTGACTTAAAAATATTCCTTAAACCATTGACACATACTTTTAAATGAATTAATTAACTTTGTAAGAATATATCAACATAATCTCGTAAATCGCGTGTTGAGGATTTCATACTAAAATAGGCTTTCGAAATAATTAGACTTGATTAATAGACAAAACTGATTTTAAAGAATAAAATAATTCCTGTAGCTTAAGAAGTTAATATGGTATTAAATCACTTAGTTATGCCGGGTGAAAGGTGCAAGATCCTGTCTGTGTCAACCCTTCAGAGGGCGTTGTTTTACCAACATATTCTGATTTAGAAATAGTGTCCCCCCAAGATGACATTTCAGTTACGTCGTCCGGTATTAAATCTAGCCATTTGCGCTGGATAGCATCATAATGCATTAGTATGTGCTCAAGCACAGATGCACTCTCCGATGGAACGGCAATTCACAACCAGAGAAAGATCAGACGCAGGATTATCAGCTTTACTTGCTTTACGAGGCACGTGAGTGAAAAACCGCTGACTTTGGACTGTTACTGAGAATTTAATGATGAAACCCCGAATAATAATAATTAGAAATATTCACCAGACTACTATCTACTTGATGATTAAGATCCGGTCACTACAAATACAGCGAACGCGGAATTTATTTTAAGATACAGACTATAATATCAGTTACATATTATGCGATGTAATCCTGCCTACACATCGGGAAACGACCCGCGCGGAATGCTAATGAGCGTAGATATATTATCGATCAACGGTGGACAAGGTCGGTTGGGATCACGATGCAGAACGTCCGTGCAGTCTAAAAATAATAGCGCAACACCCGGTATATTCATATGTACCTGATATTGGAGGAACCTTATTCGCAACTGACTCATCAAAACTTACTCATATTTATATGTGTTAGTGAATAGTGAATATTAGTAAAATGGGAAATTAATCATTCATAATACTTGTGTGTCAAGAAACGGTGGATGCGTTTCCTCGCTGAATGGCTACACTTAGTCTTTGAGCGAGATAAGAACCAGTTCTCTTATAACCAGCAGCGACGAGCAGTCGGGGATAGAGTTCCTTTAGTAACTTCGTCGCACGTGGGCTCCACGAAACGATAGTCTTTACAGCAAATGGCACATATATGTAGGCATCTCTCAAAGACTTATATTACTTATTTAGTTATTCGTTTTTCTGATATTAAATGTTTATTGTTGTACAAAACATAAATAATTAGTTTTATTATCGATTTTATTTTGTGTAGATAGTAAGTGGGACAATGACGTATTCCTCTATGGTCGGTTACGGCTATACATATAGATGGACGAACTATGAACAAAGGTTGTCGAGTGGCCTCGTGACCGGCAAGCGCAGGGCGACATCTTTCTATATGGAGCGATCACCTGACGAGGAATACAGTCGAAGGATGTAAATTCTGAGTCTTTAGTTTTTGGCAAACTACGTACTCTATATATATATGTCGATAGAGGACCAATTCTAATGATGATAAATCGGACATTGTATTTTCTGTAATCTTTTTGAATATTGTTGCATTTAGTGGTGCAGAAAGATAAAATAACGTGAGTACCACTCATTGTGATATCAATCTACCTTATTGATAGTGCCCTATCATCAATCTATAGATTCTAATGATGAGTCATACGGATCTTTCACTAGTACTAACAGCCGGCTCTCAAAAATTAAAATGGTTACCCCAAACTGTATTTTATATAAATCAATGTAAACTAGTGCGATCAAAAAAAAAAGGGTAATTTGTCAGGTTTTGACTACATTGCCATTCATTACCACCAACTCACTGATATGTCAGTTATTCTGGTTTTACGGAGGATATCGTTCTATCACGCAGGGGAAACTTTGAGCATAACCTTCTCCATAGCTCGCTGAGACCGCCGGTATTAAAGAACTACGTTTCACTTATATAATATGTCATAACTAGAGATGGGCCGACTAGTCGCCGACTAGTCGTTTTAGCCGACTAGTCGGCATCTTTTACAGTCGGTGACTAGTCGGCGACTAATCGGCAAAATATGCCGATTATAATCGGTGGATAGCAAAAAAATTAAACCAAATTAGTAGCAAGTTATGATGCAAAAATATCAATGTTTCGGCGCGATCTAGAAGTAAGCAATGTATATGAGACAAAAAGGAACCTTTTGTCTCATATACATTGCCAGCTTCCGTAAAGAGAAATCGCTATAAACTGTGCTGGCGGGACAACACAGACATACTTTAGCTATACGTGCCATTTCAGGATATCTAGAACTGTTCTCATGCCACCACTTAAATGGATCTTCAGTTCGCTTTAAAACTGGCAATGTGCAGTAAGAATGAAGTTCGTGAGCTGAACTATAGCTTTCATTGTCAATATTGTGCACTTTTCGTGTAGGTAACCATTTCTTGGTAAACTCCCCAAAAGTTGCGATGAGCTGTCATTTCGGACTTAGGATTTTGGGTATTGGTCTCGTCGTTATTTCGGTCGCTGTCATCATCATCACTCATACTGTTCTTTAAGGCTTCCAGCAAAAACTGTGATCTTACTGATGCTATATTTTCATTTTCAAAAAACTGTAGTTTGTACCTTGGATTGAGCAAAGTTGCAAGTGAAAACAATTTATTCTGTTCCAAATTTCTGAATATAGTTTTCATTTCCATTAATTGCTCATTTCCGTAGTCAGTATTTTAGGTGAGGAATAACTTCAGATATCAAGGATCAATTGGAACTAATTATCTTCGTTACCTCTTCAAACGGTTTTAGCAGCGTAATGCATTTTTCGAGTAACTTCCACTCCTCGGTCGATAAATTCTCAAAATTAACTGTATTTTCTGTCACGTACGTTTTTTTTCTGTAAACGGATCGTTTTCTTTCTGTAAACGGATCGTTTTTGCTCTAACAGGCAAAGTATCATGTAATAAGAAGAGTTCCACATTGTAGAAAAATCTTGAATAAGAAGATGTGAAGGTAAATTAAGTTCTTTTTGAATAGCACTTATTTTTTGTTTACCTGGTGCTGAATGATTGAAATGAGTAACGATACGCTTCGATTTTTGAAGAATTTGTGGTCTGGTTGCGATTGCGAAGGTGAAGACAAATAGAATTCATTCGAACTACTTTTTATAGAACCTGCCAATTGAGGGATAAACTCGTTGAGCTTATATTTTATATGATTTGTCATACTTGTCGTATTCGCTTTTCTACCTTGACCACCG
Organism: Parnassius smintheus behrii; assembly: GCA_036936625.1. Classification (NCBI taxonomy): domain Eukaryota; kingdom Metazoa; phylum Arthropoda; class Insecta; order Lepidoptera; family Papilionidae; genus Parnassius; species Parnassius smintheus. The sequence goes on along the minus strand of JAUPFT010000014.1, from coordinate 25,671,769 downwards.
CGTGAAATGATTCCCTGGCACTGGTTACATTTCACTTTTGTCGGTTCTCCTTCAACATCATCGAAGAATGTCCATCCACACTCACGATTTTTTTTGCGACATTTTACGAGCCCACACACAGTTCTTTTATTTATTTTAACGAGGCGACACCGGCAGAGCGAATATACACAAAACGATTAAAAAGTAAACAAAACACGTCAAAACTCAAAGCTCACATCACACCACGAGTCACAACACGCTCGGCGTGGCCGCACGATGGCTCGTATGCATGCGCGAGGGTGCCGAGTGATGATGACATAGCCCGAATACCTCCGAAAGACTAGTATTAAAATGATCGGCATCGCCGACTAGTCGGCCGACTAATCGGCAATTCAAAAACCGATTAATCGGCTAGTCGGCTAGTCGGCAAATACCATAGTCGGCCCATCTCTAGTCATAACTGAGAATACAAACCTGTCTTACAATTTTAAGAAAAGAAAGAAGCAGTAATGTTCCGAACGCTTCTCTCCCAATTTAAAACCGTCGATTGACTTCTCGGTCGAAGTAGGACCTACCTAGTCGGACAATTTGTTCTACATAAAAAGTACTTGTCTACAACTTCGAGTGTGCGCGCAACTATTACCGGCGTAGGTGTCACAACATGGACGTTGCACATACATGATCTTGTTGATTTTAAGACATATTAGATGAAAGACACTATTGAGGACTGGAGTATAAACCTCCGATTTGGCCATAATCACCATGTCGTAAAATGATCTTTCTTTTCTTTTTTTTTCTTAAACGTTATCTCCACACTAGGATTTTCTCCTGTATCGTGGGGGCATTTTACAAATATAAATTTCACAAGGACAAACATCCAGACCCGGAACAATTAAATTTAGGCCAGGCCATACAAATACTACTTGCTCCGTGCGGGATTCGAACTCGCGGCCCTTAGCGTTGTAACTCATAGCTAGGCCACTGCGCCACGGACCTGTCGAGTGTGATCAAGTATGACGTCTTAAAAATATTATTATAATAATTTCCACATACTAAATAGCCTTTAAAGTCGTTGCTAAAACATAGCATATTAAAGAATCAAAGCTTCGACTTCAGAAGCGATTATATATTATGTGGAATTTTTAGTTTTTTTTACTTACTTTTTTAAGTTTATATTTTATAATTTATAAAAATATTAAGTAACATTAAAAAAAACTAAATACATTAATATCCCAATGATGCAATCAAGCGAAACCGGTTAGTTTTTATAGTCAATAAATTAATAACTTAAAATAATATTAGTAGACGTGCTTAACCTAATAAAAAAAATCATATTTTTGTCCTTTGGAGTGAGCTAAGGAATATCACAAGGTTTAAAGTAACAACGAGAATGAATGTCGTCTAAATAGTTACATTAAAATGTTCACTGCCTAATTTTCCACCCTCAGAAATAAAACTTTTACTTAATAAATTTATATGGGATTATTTCCATGCATCCATAACAGCATATAAAAGTCCTCTGCCATAGCCCTCGCCCCTAGATTGCCCAATAGGGAGGATTTTGCAACAGTTGCCGCAGTTTTTTAGGAAGACACCCACGGGACGCTATAGGGGTAGTGGATATTCTTTATCACCGTCACTACACGTAATTCACCTATTTAATAAAAGAAAAATCATTAAAAACGGTCCATCTCCTTTTTTGAAGTCGCTTAAAATTCGTGATATACAGTCGGGGCTCATATTATTAGAGCCACAGTAAAAAGTAGATTAATTTTAGTTTAGGTAGAAATAAAATCAGGATGTGAAGGTTTTTTGTTTAGAATATATTTTATTAAGTATATTGCTTTATTAATACATTTAAGAAAACGGAACTTATGTATTTAATAAGTGCAATAAATATAAAAATATAAATTAAATCAATATTTAGTGACACCGCCTTTTGCTTCTATAACCGCCTGAATTCTCCTATGCATACTTTCGATACATTTTGAGCAGTTTATCTTAATTGATTCACTCCGGTGCCAAACATCTGTCAAACGCTCGATCAGTTGGCGTTTATTAGTGATGAGTTCTCTGGAAATTTCTCGTTTCATCAACTCCCAGAGGTTCTCTATAGGATTGAGGTCCGGCGAATTCCCAGGCCAGTCAAGAACTTTTACTTTCTGGGCATTTAAAAATTTCGTGACCTTTTTTGCTTTGTGGCAAGGAGCAGAGTCACGCATGAACGTAAATTCGCCGTTCGGAAACCACTCCTGGACCTGGGGCAGCATTTTTGTCTCAAGGACCTGGATATATTGATCCTGCCGCATCGTTCCCTCCACAATGTATAGACGACCAGTGCCTTTGCTGCTTATTATGGACCATACCATGATGCTGAATGGGTGCTTCACTCGCTTGATTATGCAATCTTCTTTGAATTTCTCACCCTTCCTTCTTCTTACAAATACAGCTTTGTCCGACAAAATTTGCACTGACGATTCATCAGAAAAACAAACCTGAAATATTTATTATTATTTTTGTGTACAGAAATCAAAATTTAAATTTAATTTAAATTAATGTGGATCTAGCTTTTTACTTCCAGCAGCTTCAAGAATTATTCACCTACCTTATTCCAGTCTTCAGCAGTCCAGTTCTGGTGTTCTTTTGCCCATTGTAAACGCTTTGACATCATAGCCTGTTTAAGAAGAGGTTTTTTAGCCGGTCGACGACAAATGAACCCCAAGTCTTTCATGCGTCGATGAACTGTTGCTAGGGAAATGTTGATTCCAGCGTCCTGTACCTTCTTCGTAAGAATCTTCCGAGGTGCCTTCCTGTTTTCAACACAGATATCCCTGATTTTTCTTTCATCACGTGGCGTGGTAATTTTCTTTCGTCCACAATTTTTCGCACGTTTCGGCGTCAGGTCCACATTTGTGTCAAGTTTTTTTTTATTCGGTCAACTGATGCCCTCGAAACATTAGCAATCGATGCAATCTTTCTTTGGGAATGCCCAGTACGCAATAATAAAGTTTTAATTTCGGAAATTTTCCTTGGAGACAGATCTTTAGCATTTCCCATGATTAAAATATATCCTGCAAATAAAATAACAAAATTTATGTGAAAATGATTTCTTTTAGCAACAAACATATTTAAGCAAGCTGCATAATATGGACAAACATTGTTAAAACACACCAACACTACAAAAAAATTGATAAAAATGCATAAATAATCTCCAAAATACTCACCCGGACAACGAAACTGTTAAGCGTCGACTGACTGTGTTACAACAAAATGGCGACCATGTGACAGATTATCCCCTCTTTAGTGTTGCCAGTTAAAAATTCATAATCTACACAGATCCATAAATTCATAATAACAAAATATAAACTTAGCAGACATAGTTTGAATGCAATATATATTGATTAAAATGCCAAATCGATTATTTAAGTAGATGGCTCTAATAATATGAGCCGCCACTGTACACTATACAGCTTGATTGCCATTAATTATGGTCATATTATAACGATACCTAAAACAAGTTAGTAGGTGACGGTACCAATTTTATGCGAATCCGTGACATCACGCATTCTTTGTTACACCTGCTTAGTTATATCGATCATAAACAACTGTCGCATTTTTGATATAGCATATTTTATGATGAGTTGATGTTCTTCTTTTAAAATAATGTTATAACATAGTTATATTATGGTGTCTTAAGTTTTTTAATCAAACCTTATAGACTTCTCTTCGTGCGATCTGATAAACCACGCGGGATTGCAACGTGTGTACATATTTTGTTTTTATTCCGAATAAAGAACTATCAGCAGTACATCTAGACAAGCATAGTACGGAAAAAGAAAATGGCGACCAGCAGTGCTTATTTTCGAACTAACTCCCAAATTTTATTAAATATTTTCTATATTTCAAGAGCGTTGTGTTTTCTATTGGTCCTATGAATTTAGCAACTGTTATGCTTGTCGTTCGTTCAGATTTCAACCCTTTTTTCGTTTCGTTTATACCAAACTTGGCCCCATTTTATTTTTATTTTAGTGGGTTTAATTACAACGAACATTTTAATTTCATTGTAATAATCATTCGCTTGTAATACGGTAGGTACTTTGCTGAACGGTATTTTAATTTCATTGTAATAATCGTTCGCTTGTAATACGGTAGGTACTTTGCTGAATGGTATTTTAATTTCATTGTAATAATCATTCGCTTGTAATACGGTAGGTACTTTGCTGAACGGTATTTTAATTTCATTGTAATAATCATTAGCTTGTAATGCATTAGGTACCTTGCTGAACGATATTTTAAGACACCTTAGAATCATTAAGATTTTTATTCCGAAAATAAAAATAAACTCTATAAAATTCGGTGACCTTAGATCTTCCATAATCTGATACTTAATATATTTAGTTACCAAAATCTTGACGAATATAACATAACATAAACACTCACGCCTGTCACCCAGACGGGTAGGCAGAAACTACAGACTTCCATTTGGCTCGATCCTGACACACCTTTCTCGCCTCTTCCACATTCATGCGTCAATTAAGGATACTCTTAATTTGGCCCATTTTCAATATATCACCTATTTGGTCGATAAACTTTCGCCTAGGACGTCCCTTTCCGACTTTGCCATTCATTTCTGCAACATAAATTTGCCTTGTCACTCTTTCCTCATTCATTCTTTCTATATGACCAAACCACCGAAGCATTCCTTTCTTAATCCTGGTCACATCATCTTGCAAACCACACTCTTCTCTTACACACAATTTCCCACCCTATCACTCAGATTCAGCCCTGACATATTCCTTAATGACCGCATTTCTACTGCGTTTATTCTACTCTCGTATTTCTTCTGCCACACCCAACTTTCACTACTATACTTTAAAGTAGGGATTAACAAATCATTGTGAATTGCCGTACGTGCCTTTTTTGACACATTCTGACTTTCCACAATATGGTGTAGAGCCCCATTTATTCTATTTCTTGCGTTCACTCGTCGTTCTATATCTTTATCATAATTCATAACTCCCATCCCTGACGAATATAATATGTTTAAATTGGAACTGTCATTCTGATTTGTGATTAATTTAAGTTTTAAAATTAAAAATTATATCGTGTTAATATTATAAAGATATATTTCGAAACTAGCGACACGTACTGGCTTCGCCTAGGTGGGATCTATTATAGTGCCGTTAGATTAAAGGTAACTAATTCATCAAAAACCATTTATTTTATAATTTTTTGGATTTATGAAAACAATCTCCAAGCTTTTATAATAAAATATAGAGCCTAGATTCATAGATATATAGAGTCTAGATTACTCTAGTAGTCTTTAGATTCTATACGTGGTAGAGCCATGCTGCAGTTATATTAGTAGTATAGTTGTAGCACAAATGGGTCGGCTGGACCAGAGAAGCACCACGCTCTCACAGAATACCAGCATAAAATAGTAGCTTAATGCAGCTGTGTTTCGTATGGTGAGTGAGTGTAGAGAACCGGAGACCCTTTTTACTGCAAACGAGGCATTCCATCTTAGTCCTCACGGGTGATGACGCATTTGCATTTTGATTTATAATCGAGTATAGATGTAGATGTCTATGGGCCGCAGCAACCACTTACGATCATGTGGACAGTGTGCTAGTTTGTCACCCTATTCTATAAAAAAAAAACTGTGGCAATGCTCTCCATCTATTCGTAAAGTTTCATTACAATCGGTTCAACCATTTCAAAAACAAGCCCCGACAGACAGACAAAAATTTTAAAAATAGCGTGCAAGTAATCGACACAGCTCAATAAAAGTCAGTAATTTTGATATTACATACAGGCTCTTCAAATTTATTTATGTGTCAGCCATTTGGCTGGAAGTCAGCAGATTTCATTCAGGTCAACGATGCTTCACGTTTCATATGATGTGGGTAATTCAATACATTATTGAACGTATTTAACGTAATAATCGTTCTCCGATTTCCTTGAATTTTGTAAACATAGGATTTATTTCTCAATCGTTGATATGATACAATAGAATAAATGTCGACAGTCCTTTTTTTATTTGACTGGCGATCTCACAGCTATGGGGAATATCAGACTGCGGGTCCCTAGTTTCAACCTTGTACAGAAAAACTATTGGCTCCTTTTCTACAAAAATGATCTATATCTCTATCGTTCTGGATAGGTGACCAGAAGGACTCCTAAATGATACTTACCATCCTCTTATCTTATTCTACTGTCAAATATCAGTGCTTAAACTAGTGTTTGAGGTTGAGCCAACCCATTCATGCTACACAATATAGTTGCAGCATGGCTCTACCACTCTCTCTCTCTCTCTCTCTCTCTCTCTCTCTCTTTCTCTCTCTCTCTCTTAACTCCGTCTGCTTGTCCGGGCTAATCTTCGGAATTGCTGAACTGCTTGTGATGAAATTTTACGAACAGATAGGGAGCAATGCCGGCAGGAATATAGGCTATATATATATATATATATATATATATATATATATATATATATATATATATATATATATATATATATATATATATATATATATATATATATATATATATATATATTTATATTATAAGCTTCGTCGGGTTTTCTCGTCGTCCATACCGCACAGTCTGTCCTGCACGTACTTACTTATGGTGCCGAAAGGTGGGCACTGACAATAAGGCTACTCCAGAAGCGTTCAAAGAGCAATGAATAGAGCTATGCTCATAGTTTCCCTGGTAGATAATTCGAAATGAAAAACCTGCCGGACAACCAAGATTACTGACATAGCCTTCCGTGTTTGTAAACTGGACTGGCAGTGGGCTGGTCATGTCTGTCGCAGAAGTGACAATCGGTGGAGTAGACGTGTTATGGAGTAGAGACCGCGTCTATACAGACATAGTGTGGAGCAACGTTCTGCGCAAGGTGGCTGGTAGAAACTGGATGCGTATAGCCGAAGATCGGGTTAAGTGACGCGCCTTGGGAGAGGCTTATTTCCAGTAGTTGACTGCTGCGGGCTGATGATGATGAGGATGATATTATCATATCCAAGCGAAACCGGGGCGAGTCGCTAGTTTAAAAATACTTACGTAAATATTTAATCCAGTTGATTTACCACGATAATGGTCAGATGTATTTTCTTACTCTAGTTTTTGATTTAAAAAGAGAAAGTAATATATTTGTATATATTTTGTGGACACGAGAAATGCAGTTTCAAAGTAAAGTTTGATGCAGTACTACCTTGTGTTGCCTGTAATTATAATTTAAAAATGGCAACAATTACTATTTATAATCAGCACTAAATGACCGATCAACACGTTTTTCCATTCTTATGAAACAACAGATTTTTTTCAGAACGTTGCCTTGATTTGTCATTATTATAGCGTAATAACGATAAATATTTCATTTCACAAGTGGAAATGCTCGTATAAGGGAGCGTTGATAAATAGAGCGGGTTTGCTGGCGGGATGTTAACTGGAGAGCATACAGTAGCAGTTAGATGAGCAATAAATAACACTTCTTGAGAATTTCTCCTTGTTTTATTTCTTGATTCCTTATTATTACATTGCCGGATTTGGAATAATTTACCACGAAAAACGCCCCTTTTTTATAAGCGGCTGTAACCAATCATAATTAAGAAAAAATCGCACACGGCATTAGTGAATCTATTGACCAATCAGAGCGCAGAGTAACCCTTTCTAAGAGAGATTCACGATTTCCTTAACAAACGTGGTAAAACATTCCTTACAATATTTATATTTATTCCTAACGATAAATACAACTTATTTCTACTATTCTAAACATAAATCATTCAATAAACCTTTATTTTACATTTATAAAAAATAAAAATAGTTTCGCGGTCGCCTCACGGTTTAGCTCCGGAGTAGGACTATATTTTTTGCCGAACATACAAGTGGCGCCGCCAAGAGGTAGGAATGTACAACACTTTTTCAGGAATTATGCTTAAGAATCTATACAATATTTTTTCATGAAATTTAAATCTTTCTCATAATGAAATAACATTATACAGCGATTAATTGACATATTAATGTTTCTTTTGAAGTACTTTAAAGGAAAAAGAATTATATTAATCACTTATATGTTAAATAGCTCTTAAAGTTATGATAAAAGAAATCTTACTAGAAAATAAGCTTATACTTGCGTCTAATGTTCTAATCAGACCTAAATAATATTAAATAGATTCATATAAGTCACTTTAAGATAAAAATAGAAGTGTTTAATTTACTTTCCTGTTTTTTCAGCACTAATCAGTCTTTACACTTAGCTTTATTTTACGAATAGGAAACAGTTAAGATTAATACCATCACCTAATTTTAAATCACTGATAAGGAATAATTAAGATTAAATGCTAACACTTAGTTTTAATTCACTGATAATAAATAATTAATATTAAATATTCGAATTCACTTTGTCGTCGCTAACATTCTCCCCCACGGTGCGTAGCACTGCATCCTCTGGAGGCGACGGCTCCGCTGGCACCAGCACGATGACACGTCGAGTTGGACGGCGAAGTATTCCGCCTGATGTCCGCACGTCCAGCACCCTGGTTCTTCCGTCTGGTCCGGGATAGGTTTTGACGATTTCACCGCGAGGCCATGAGTTTCGCGGTAATGTGGCGTCCACTATTAGCACGATGTCTCCTTCCCTTGGGTCTCTGGTTTCTTTCCCCTCGAGTTTCCTTGGCATCAGGAGAGGTAAGTATTCTTTAATCCACCTTTTCCAGAAGTGGTCTGCGAGTCTCTGGGTGGTTCTCCAGCTTGCCTTTCCGATGAGCTCCGTGTCGCTGAACTCTCCCGGCGCCATAGCTCCGCATGATCTTCCCAGCAGAAAGTGGTTCGGTGTTAGGCTCTCCTCGTCTCCTGGATCCATGCTGATCGGGGTGAGAGGTCTCGAGTTGACGATGTGTTCAACCTCAGTCATTAGCGTATGGAGTACTTCCTCGGGCGGGCTCTTCTCGTTGAGGACTACTGCTAGCGCCGTCTTGACTGTTCGTACGAGCCGTTCCCAGGCGCCTCCCATGTTCGGAGCTCCCGGGGGGATGAACTTCCACTGGATGCCCTTTTCCTGTGCGGCCTCCTCTAATTCCCTTTTTGCTCCGACGAAATTAGTTCCGTTGTCGCTATATATGGTTTTCGGAGTTCCTCTTCTGGCTGCCATTCGTCGGAGTGCCATGATCATTGAGCTGGCGCTGAGAGAAGGTACCAGTTCTAAATGTACTGCTCTAGTTGTGAGGCAGGTAAATAAGGCTCCCCAGCGCTTCTCGTTTCTTCTTCCGATGGTGACTTGCATCGGCCCGAAGTAGTCTACGGCTGTGCAGGAGAACGGAAATTGATGATGCTGCAATCTTTCACTCGGCAGATCTCCCGTTGGTGGTATTTCTGGTGAACTCTTCTTTGTCTTGCACCATTGACAGCTGTGTGCGACCGCTTTTAGAGTTGCTCTTAAACCCAAGATCCAGAACCTTTGACGAATTTCGTTCATTACTGTAGCGGTGTTTCCGTGAAGTAATTTCCTGTGATAGTGTTGTATTATTAGACGAGTTATTTTTTGTTTTCCGTCTAAAATGATAGGATTCATTATTCTTCCGTTTCGGTCGTGAAATTTCATTGTTCTGCTCCTTAATTTAATTATTCCGTCGTCTCCAATGTAGACGTCGATTTTCTTAAGTCGACTCGAATTTTCTAATGGCTTTTCTGACTTCAGTTTTCTTATGTCTGATGCAAAACTATCGCTCTGGCTTATTTTTATTAATATCTCCTCGGCCTTTTTTAGGTGTTCTGCTTCTATGGGTGAGTATAGGCGCTTATTTTTACTTCCGCTGGTCGACGGGATTGAGGTTTGTGCTTCTTTCTTCTGGATTTTTTGTGGTTTCCAAGACTCATCCTACTGGCGTGCGGCGGTGGTGGTCGCTTTACGGCTCTTCTTTAGTAGGTGTGTAAAGGCGATCACTCTGGCTGTAGTGCGCAGCAGTCGCTCCCAGCTCGAGAACCTTTCTAGGTTTAATAGGGTGTCTTCTGCTGCCATCGTTGCCAATACCTTTTGCTTGCTTTTTTCTTCTGGCATAACAATTTCTGGCTTGAAGTCGTGAAATGGCCATTCTTCTTCTGGTCGACGGAGAAATGACGGGCCTTTGAACCATCTGGCGTTGTGGTCGATATCGGTTGGGGTTCCCCTCGTGGCGTCGTCCGCTGGATTCTCCTTGGTTGGCACCCATCTCCAGTCTTCTGGCTTGGACCTTTCTTCGATCTCGGCGAGTCGGTTGGCCACAAATGTTTTGAACTTCCTTGGTTCTGACTTTATCCATTGCAGCACTGTGCTGGAGTCGGTCCAGTAAACCTTTCTCGTTATGTCGAGCTCTGATTCCTCTTCGATTGTGGCGGCTAGTCTGCTTCCGAGTAAAGCCGCTTGTAGCTCCAGCCTCGGAATTGACACAGGTTTCGTTGGCGTTACCCTTGCTTTGCCGGCGATCATGGAGACATGGACCTTTCCTCCGGGCTCGACTATTCTCCAGTAGACTACTGCTGCATAGGCTTCTTCACTCGCATCGGAGAATGTGTGTAGCTGTCCTTTTCTGCCTTTGGGTGAGACGCACCTCGGGATCTTCAGCCTCGTTAATGTTGACACTTCTTCCAGGTATTTCATCCAGACTTCCTTTTGATGTTCGTTGATTGGTTCATCCCAGTCTATTTTCTTTCGCCAGATGTCTTGGATTAGTTTCTTTCCTTGTATTAGAACTGGTGTAGCAAAACCCATTGGATCGAAGGTGGACATTACTGCGCTTGTGACTTCTCTTTTTGTTGGAGTCCTTCTGCCGTCTTGCAGGTCCTCCGGCGTGTTGCGTAGCCCGACGTTGAAGGCTAATGTATCTTCTTTCACCAACCATCTTAGTCCCAGAGTCTTCTCTTCCTTGGTCAGTTGTAAGGAGTTTTCTTTGTTTGCGTCTTCTACCTCTGATATTACCCCCGAGTTGTTGCTGGCCCATCCCTTCAGATGAAAGTTTGCTCTTGCGTGAATGTCTTTCACTTCTTTGGATATTTTCTTTGCTTCGGTTGTAGATGCGAAGCTCTGCAGATAGTCGTCCATGTAGTGGTTTCTCTTAATTGCTTTCACTGCTTCAGGATGAGTGTTCTTAAATTTCTCTGCGTTCTTGTTCATTACGTATATGGCTGTTGCAGGTGATGACGCTGCCCCGAAGATGATTGAAGACATTCTATACTCTTCAGGCTTGCCGGTTCTTCGGTTTCCGCGCCACAGGAACCTGAGACTGTCTCGGTCGTCTTCTCTGACTTTTACTCTAAGAAACATGTCTTGTATGTCTGCCATGACGGCTACTGGTCCCTCTCTGAAACGCAGCAGTACTCCGAATAATGATTGTAGCAAGTCCGGGCCCGAGAGCAAGGCGTCGTTGAGGCTCTTTCCTTCATATTTGGCAGCTGCGTCGAACACTATTCTTAGCTTCTTCTTGACTGGGTGTACAACAGCGAAGTGGGGTAGGTAGAATGTCCTTCCTTTGTTAGAGGTTTCTGGAGCCTTCTCTGCGTATCCTTTTTCGATTAGACTCAGGATCTGCTCCTCGTAGTGCTTTCTTGCTTCTTGATCACGATCCAATTTTTTCTCGATGCTGACCAGGCGTCGAACAGCTTGATTGTAGTTGTTGGGCAGGTGTTCATCTTCTTTTTTCCACAGGAGTCCCGTTTCATATTGACCGCTTGGCAGTTTCTTGGTAGTTTTCTCGAGGGTTTCTAATGCTCTTCTGTCGCTGTCGTTAGATGGTGAACGATTTTGGATCCCTAGAGACTCTAATTGGAAGTGTTCTCGGACGAGGTCTTCTATGTCTTCCTTGCCGGTGGTCGCTCTGCCATAATGAGTGAAGTGTACTGTGGCAGTTGTTCCTGTTTCACATCCGTGTAACACCCACCCTAAGTTCGTGAGGGAAGCTACAGGATCTGATGGTTTGCCCTTTTTCAGCTTTCTTGTCACTATCAGTCCCCAATTGTCTTGGCCTATCAGTAGCTTGGGCCTCTCGGAGACGTAGAGGAGTTGATTTTCAATTGCCTTCAGGTGCTCACAGTTTCTCACGGTATCCTTGTTTATGCATTGTTCAGACAGCTTCAGGTCGTCGATGGTTCTTGCTACGATAGTTCTCTTTTCTTTTCTATGAGCCCCTTTTATTTTGAACTCGATCTTCTGTGAACTATCTTTTCTTAACACCTTTCCGCCAACGGTTTCGATCGTGAGTTTTTCTTTCTTTCCTTCGACTCCGATTTTTTCAGCAATTGATGCGTCTAAGAGTGTGACCGTTGACCCTTCGTCTAGTAGTGCTAATACGCGAACTTGTCCTTTTGGGCCATAGAGGTTCACGGGGATCATCTTTAGGTAGGCCTTTTCTTCTTCTTTGGCGTTATGAATTGAGGCGACCTTTTCTTCTGAGATGCTACTGGTGTCTTTTGCTTCTTTTTCTATCGACGCCGGTGGTTTGTCAGAATGTAAGATGGTATGATGCCATCTTTTACACAGCTTGCAGACTGGTGCCTTACAGTTGATTCTTGAGTGTCTGAATCGAAGGCACTTGAAGCATATCTTTGCCTTCTTGGTCATATCCCATTTTTCATTCAGGTTGGCTTCTTTGAACCTTTTACATTCTAATGCGAAGTGTTCTTCCCCACAGAACGGACACGACTTCTTATATTTCTCTTTTGACGCTTCTTGAACCAAATGAACGGGTTTTCTTATTCCTCTTCTTTGTTCTGAGGACGCTTCGGGCGGGGCGAAGTCTCCGCACATGTCGGCTTCTGTTTCTAGGAACGCTTCGATAAATAATAGCTCCTGAATTTCCTCGTCTCTTCTGCTTCTGTGGTAGGCGAACCAACGGAACTTCATTGACGTCGGCATCTTGTCTACTATAACTCTCAGCGTTTCAGGTGAACTGAGATACTGTGGTTTCCTGATGAATTTCCTGGCTTTGATTGTCTCGACTGCGTTCTTTACTTTGCTTGCAAATATGCATATGTCGCTCGGGTTTTCGCCGACTCTTGGGAGGTTCTTCATTTTTTCTAGTTCTGCTAATGCTAGTGCTCCAGGTCTTCCGAATCTTGCTTCTAGTCCCTTGATCACTTCGCGTGGGTCTTCGGCGGTGAATAGCAGGCTTTGGACGGCTTCTCTAGCTTTTCCTTGGATCGCTATTCTAAGGCGTGCTAGGTTTTGATTGCTACTGAAAGAAGCAGCCGTATCCTCGTATGATCTTTTGAAGGCTAACCATTCTTCGCAGGCCCCGTTGAAGTGAGGTAGTTCTAGGTGCTTCGGTGAAACGGTGTCACGTGATTTTTCTGATAGCTTTAGTATGACTGAAGCTAGTTCCTGGATGTCACTTTTCTTTTCTTCTGCCTCTATTGGTTTGTGGTTCTTATTAGGCATGTCTCCGGTCTGGATGAACCAGCGTTCGACTTCTCGAGTTCGCTCGAACAGCTCTTCTCCGGCACCATCTTCATCTTCTGATTCCGCGGTGAGAAGTTCTAATTCCGCTTGAGCAACTTTTGACCGCGCTTCTGCCAATTCTGGTTCCCTTAATGCCATTGTCATCTTTGCTTGCGCTTCTGCTCTCTTCCTATGCGACGAGCGAACGGAAAGCGTGTCTGGATCGCGGGTCGTCTTCTTAGGGTGAGGCTGTTGCAAAGTCTTCATTGCGACACTTCTTTCTTGAATCTGCGGCGTTGGATGACTTCCTTCTTGGTGAGGAACTGACGCTTCGATGGTGCGTGTCGGGGGGGTGGTATGGGTTACGTCCCCTGGTGTTGATTCTTTTCCGGCAATGTTTTTGTTAAGAAGTACGGGTTGTCTGTGTACGCTGCTGGGCGATGCTCTTGTAAGCGTCGATCGATCTGAAGTTGACGTGTTGGTAGCCGTCGTGTTTGTAGAATCACTCGGCGTATTCATGCTCCAATCCGTCGTACTGGTACCCGTAGTGGCGTTGCTTTCACTCGTAGTCTTCGACTGCACTGATTTTGATCTTGTATTTGAAGGCATCTTCCTAGTTTTCCTTAAACCCGATCCGGCTTCTCGAAGGACCAATGTAAATGCTCGTATAAGGGAGCGTTGATAAATAGAGCGGGTTTGCTGGCGGGATGTTTACTGGAGAGCATACAGTAGCAGTTAGATGAGCAATAAATAACACTTCTTGAGAATTTCTTCTTGTTTTATTTCTTGATTCCTTATTATTACATTGCCGGATTTGGAATAATTTACCACGAAAAACGCCCCTTTTTTATAAGCGGCTGTAACCAATCATAATTAAGAAAAAATCGCACACGGCATTAGTGAATCTATTGACCAATCAGAGCGCAGAGTAACCCTTTCTAAGAGAGATTCACGATTTCCTTAACAAACGTGGTAAAACATTCCTTACAATATTTATATTTATTCCTAACGATAAATACAACTTATTTCTACTATTCTAAACATAAATCATTCAATAAACCTTTATTTTACATTTATAAAAAATAAAAATAGTTTCGCGGTCGCCTCACGGTTTAGCTCCGGAGTAGGACTATATTTTTTGCCGAACATACAAGTGGCGCCGCCAAGAGGTAGGAATGTACAACACTTTTTCAGGAATTATGCTTAAGAATCTATACAATATTTTTTCATGAAATTTAAATCTTTCTCATAATGAAATAACATTATACAGCGATTAATTGACATATTAATGTTTCTTTTGAAGTACTTTAAAGGAAAAAGAATTATATTAATCACTTATATGTTAAATAGCTCTTAAAGTTATGATAAAAGAAATCTTACTAGAAAATAAGCTTATACTTGCGTCTAATGTTCTAATCAGACCTAAATAATATTAAATAGATTCATATAAGTCACTTTAAGATAAAAATAGAAGTGTTTAATTTACTTTCCTGTTTTTTCAGCACTAATCAGTCTTTACACTTAGCTTTATTTTACGAATAGGAAACAGTTAAGATTAATACCATCACCTAATTTTAAATCACTGATAAGGAATAATTAAGATTAAATGCTAACACTTAGTTTTAATTCACTGATAATAAATAATTAATATTAAATGTTCGAATTCACTTTGTCGTCGCTAACAACAAGAGTAGAGTCATCGTGGGATATCCACAATCCACCTCGTTTTATTACAAAATATTTTCTCCATTCGATTGATCATGTTGATCTGGCTGTTGTATAGTTTATGGAAGATTTAAGTCCCGACTAATGTGATAATTCTGGAGGCTGTAGCTGTGCAGGTGCGATAATCATTTAGAAAAGAAGTTCAAATAATTTTCTTTAGACCGCAAATCACGGGATAATCGTGTAACACTGAAAATATATCTCTTACTGCCTTCATCTTCAGCATAATTACAGCCCTTCACAAGTCCACTGCTGAACATAAGACTTCCCCGAGAAATGCCAGAAAGCACAATCCTGAGCCTCATGCATCCATCGACTTCCCGCATATTTTACTGAATCGTCACTTCATCTAAGTAGGTAGTGGGGACCCGCCCTATACTATGCCTACCGGTACGAGGCTGTCACTCGAAAACCTTTCTTCCGCATCGGTTGTCGGTTCTTCGAGCTATATGGCCGGCCTACTGCCACTTCAGCTTACTAATCCGTCTTATTCTTCCGAAACCCGTACCAGTATGTATTTAAGTTTGAAATATCTGCCTCTAAAAATCGGTACAATAATTGACCCATGGACATATTGGTAGCTTCGTTCTACAATTGATATTGATGATAGTCTGTTGCTGTGAACATATTGTATCTATAATTTTTGAGGCCATCGATGTTTACATGACAAGTTGAGCCAAAATTAACGCCCACTGGTATGCGTATCGAACAAAACATAATGGAATCAGGTTGACAAAATTACAGAAAAAATAGTTGCACGATACGAAAGATGCTTGAAATAAATACCTTTCGAGATTACCATCATGCTATCATTCCGAGCTGTGTTTCGTATGGTGAGTGTAGAGAACCGGCGGCCCTTTTTTACAGGAAACGAGGCATTCCATCTTTGTTCTCAGGAGTGGCAACGCATCTGCGTTTTGATTCCTAATCGAGGATGAATGTAGATGTCTATGGGCCACAGCTTCCACTTAACATCAGGTGGACTTTGTGCTCGTTTACCACTATGTTAGCTACTATTTTACGCTGGTATTCTGTAAGAGCGTGGTCTTTCCCCGGTCAAGCCGACCCATTCGTGCTACAACGAATCTAGCAGTGGACTGGACAGCAGGTTGTAATGAATAGATGGAAGATTGAATTTACTTTTTTAATATGTATAATAATAATAGAATCACTAACTATACACTAGCCCTAATTGAAATTGCGCATTCATTAGTGTAATGTAATTTCCGCAAGAGCCAAGCGAGTCTGAACCGAGCACAAAACAGCTCGGCTCTCGCGTGCCCCAGATCTCCTTTAACGTGTCGCCGGGGGAAGGGTGCCGGTTTAGTTCGAGGACTAAAGATGAGATATTAAAAGTAGGTTGCCGAGAGCATTTAGTAAATCTAGAACTCGCGTCTATATCGATAAGTATTACCTTAACGTGTGAAACTATGTTAACTACTTTATCCCCTAATAGACACACACTGTTGTATATTATTTCTCACTTGTAACGTCGTAATCCCTTTTTACCTATATCTGGAATGATAAACGTTTTAAAATGTTTTCTTTTTTTAGAGAATTTAGACTTTCGAAATAGTTTCATGAAATCTGTTTTATTTAAAAATAATTTATTTTCACATTGGTACTTATAAATGACCTGATCGACGCGAGGGGCGAGGCAAAACCTTGCGGCAAAGATTACGGCGACTTTAAGCGAGTCACAGACTACGCAGATACGATAATATTTTATTTGCGTATAAAAACTTAATTATCTGAAAGTATCACCACAGAATAAATAATAGTACTACGTAGTATCTAGTAGTAGTATATAATATACGCAATGATACATTCATTCCAAATCTTTCACACTTACTAGACGTTTTTTTTGGAGCGGATTGTTTATACAGAGTATTACCTACATTGAGTTGGCGAATATTGCTTCTAGATTTGCTAGAATGCTCGTCAGAATGGGATTCAGATTTTGATTTTGATGCACATGTCGCTAGCATTTACTAAAAGGCGAAGAATTCGGATAGAACCACATAAAAAGCATGTCTCGCATTTTTTCAGCGACCACCTGTAATTATCTGCAGGTAAAATCCTATACCACGTTTGTTGTATTTATTACAATACAATACAATATATGAGCAGATAATATTGTCTCCATCTTTCGATATAGCTCGGTACTTACAAATACTTAATGATAAAATATAACTACTTTTACGGATTTTATCGCGTTTATTTATGATATTTTTAATACCCGACGTTTCGGGTGCTTTCCAGCACCCTTGGTCACGGGGAATGAGGTGACTGACGTCCCGATGTCAAAGTTAACCCGGAGTACCTTCAGCTTTTTAATTATTGTCTTTGGTCCGATCTACGCAAAACGAGCTTATAGTATCATGAAGTCTTGCAGTGGTATGCTTGGGTTTGGGTTTAATTTTGTTAATTATAGGATCCCAAGCAGATGGTAGCACCCAACCATCTTCTCTATTGAAATTTGGATGTTTTTTAATTTTAATAGCCTCACGTATCATTCTTGGTAGGAATCGATGTTCTTTCGCGAGGATTTGTGGTTTATCAAATCGAATGTAATGGTGGGGACGATCTTGAACATGTTCGCAGACTGCAGACTTCCCGGAGCGTCGGTGCTTCACGTCAGCTATATGTTCTTTCACGCGGGTTTTTATGGATCGTTTTGTTTGCCCTATAATGAGAGACCACAATCAAGCTTCAATGTGTAGTGTTCGCGTAAATATAAGAAATCATTAGATAAAATATAAATTTTCTGCGCAGTGTGTTAGTTCCTTGAATTTCATAAAAAGCGATATTAAATGAAATGCCCTCTGATACTCGCGGCTTGTCGCTGTTCTTTAGGATTTGTTAAAGCAACAACGTGCCAAACTTTATACAACGCCGCCAGTCTGGCTTGTCCGGTACCAAGGTCGCAGTTTTGCAATAATCCACCAATGACCTTATCCGGTAAGCCACCAAGATCGATCAGGGCCTTAGTAACTTTGGTAGCATAGTTCACGTTCAACAAGTTCTAAAATACTACAAAAAAAATTCTATGCTAATGAAGTATCGTTCGCATAGAATAATTTTTAGTGATTTATTTTTATACTTCCCCATTCGAATCAAATTTTGTTTACAATTTCATGGATTTTAATTTTTTTGCAAAGAACTCTTTTTTTTAAATAAATGTACCCTTAGTTATACTCCTTATAGCATCATCCATCTGGCACTAAAAGTTCCGTCAAAGTCGTTTCGGAGATCACCCGGAACAAACAGAAAAAGAAAATTAAAAATTGTTTTATTGTTAAAGTACCGTATGTATATAATATACTATTATATTAATTTAGTAAAACAACTGTTATTCCGATATTACAAACAGACTCTTCAATTTTTTTTGTTTTTATTTACGTTACCTCCACACTATGATTTTCTCCTGTATCGTGGGCGCAGTTTACATACATAAATTGCACAACGACAAACATCCAGACCCGGAACAATTACTTGTAGGCCATGCAAGTACTTGTTCCGTGCGGGATTCGAACCCGTGGCCCTTAGCGCTGTAACTCATTTCTAAGCCACTGCGCCACGGAGCCGTCAAATTATTATAATTTGTTTTATTTATATAGATGTTGCACAGTCTCCTCGCTAACTTCAACTCCTTATATGCTACGAAATTTTATATCCGGTCGTTCTCGACGATGAATTTTATAATTGAAAACTTTACGCAATAAATCTGTCCACGTTCCTGTACAAAAGATGTCCGCAAGCAGTTGGTAAGAGAGCGCGGGGGGGGGGTCGCATTCTGTTTGTATCTTAATTGATCGAAGGTATCTACAGCTGAGCAGATCTGTCAACGCTCCGCGTGGTGTTACGCAAGTGACGAGTTGTATTAATTTCATCTTGACGCGAGAGCTGTGATATGATAATTGTTTACGTCGTAATTTATGGACGCTGACATTGATGGCTGCTGCTGAGTTAATAGGGGAAAGTGGGTCGTTTCAAAGTGTAAGGCTTTTAGGTTGCGATCCTTTGTTAATAAGATGAAATTTAAATAAAGTGAAGGAAAATGACGTCAATTACAATTGTCTTGTAATAATTTTGTAAATTACCAAGGCCAGCCCTATTGTTTTTAGGTAATTCTGCCTGCCCGCTACCATTATACGGTTACATATTAGTTATTTTCTGTTTATTAAGTTTATTATGAATCCAGCACTCCGAATGACGATAGTAGTACCAGACGCCTCGCGTCTTTGACGCTGCTTCTCGTGGTCTGTCTGGGCAATTTTTATCTTTTAGAGTTGGTTCTATCTGTCGAATGATAAGACGTGTTTTTAGAAAAATACTTTTATGCGAATATGTACAAACTATATAAGAAATCTTTCCGAAAAATTTTCGACATCAGTATAACCGTTAACGTTTTTAAAATGCTGGTTTTCAAACATAATAATTTTTAAAACATATAAAATATGTAAAATTTTTAAAATTGCGAAGCAGTGTGTATCAGTACCGCACAAAAGTAACAGTATCTACGGACGTTAGTAAAAGAAAGTAATTCCGTAAACAAAAAATTTTGGGGGAAAAAATGGAAATCGCGTGGTACCGACTGCTCCAAGTATTAAACTTAACAGTTCTTTAAGTAACGGAGAACTTTTCACCTTCATCAACCTTCTTATATTTAGTAGAGCCATGCTGCAGTTACATTAGTGGTATAGTTGTAGCACGAATGGGCCGGCTCGACCGGGGAAGGACTACGCTCTCACAGAATACCAGCGTAAAATAGCAGCTTAACGCTGCTGTGTTTCGTATGTCGAGTGTAGAGAACCGGAAATCCTTCTTACTGGACATTCGGAACGAGGCATTCCATCTTAGTCCTCACGGGTGACAACGCATCTGCATTTTGATTCGGAATTCGAGAATAAATGTAGATTTCTATGGACTACAGCAACCTCTTACCATTAGGTGGACTGTGTGCTCGTTGTCACCCTAATTCCATTAAAAAAAAACTTGCTAAATATAGGCCTCTTTACGAGAAAATTTTGTCGTAATTGTCCCGCTTGTTCCTTCGGAAAACAACACGTCAGTTGGCATCCAAATTGATTCATATTTGTCAAATAAAAGTGGTAATGCCGTCGTCTTATCGAATGCATTTATTTTATTATATCATAGAATTGATAAAAATTAAATATTCTATCGTATTATTAAAGAGTAAGTAGTACTTACTCTTTAATAATACGATAGAATATTTAATTTTTATCATTTTTATTATATTATTATTTACTTACTAAGTACATATGTAGAGATTTAATATAATAAAAACTGGAAAAATCCCATGTCCATGTCAGGTCAATTTTGACGGGCTGATGAAGAAGAAGAAATAAGTAACAGTATAATAATTGAGAAATCATATGCGTAATGGGGATTACGTTTTACAAGTACTTACCCACGTTTTATAAAGAAGAGAAGGAGCCGTAGCAGCAGAGCATGCGGCTCACCTGATGATTCATGACTAACGTCACCTATGAGTAATTGCGGCATACCTTAGGGGAGGCCTATGTTCAGCAGTGGACTTGTGAAGGGCTGTAATGATGATGATGATGATGATGATGAGTGACTGCAACGCTAGATTAATTGCAGGTGTCTCGCCCGCTCTTTAAAAAGGAGTGTGCTCTTTTCTCAAAGGCGACTGTTGGAAATGCAAGAAATATTAATAAAGTCCTCAGGGATGACAACGCATCTGCGTTTTAATTCGCAATCGAGGATTGATGTGGATGTCCGTGGGCCATAGCATCCACTTAACATCATACTGACTGTTTGCACATTTGTCACCTTCTTTAAAAATAGATCATTGACGTGACGCGTCTATTTTATGTTGAAGAATTCAACATCACTTGTATTTTATTATTCTTGTCGTAAAATTTATGTAGGTAATTATTGTAAGTAATTAAAAGAAACATTGAAATAAAATAACTCATTAATGTTCTCTAAAATAATTCATTTTAATTATGACTTGTAAATAATAGGCATCTTTACTACGTTTTCTCTTCGAGCGGTGTGCGTGCGTGTGCTTCTTAACGTTATGTATATGATATAAAACTTAATAGGTATAATATTTTTGTATAACCTTTTGCTTTACCTTTACCGTGCTCGCGGTGTAAAAACTTAATAGGTATAATATTTTTGTATAACCTTTTGCTTTACCCTTACCGTGCTCGCGGTGTAAAAACTTAATAGGTATAATATTTTTGTAAAACCTTTTGCTTTACCTTTACCGTGCTCGCGGTGTAAAAACTTAATAGGTATAATATTTTTGTATAACCTTTTGCTTTACCTTTACCGTGCTCGCGGTGTAAAAACTTAATAGGTATAATATTTTTGTATAACCTTTTGCTTTACCTTTACCGTGCTCGCGGTGTAAAAACTTAATAGCTATAATATTTTTTATAACCTTTTGCTTTACCTTTACCGTGCTCGCGGTGTAAAAACATCCACTACCCTATACCGACCCGTGGGTATCGTAAAAGGCGACACGACAGAGGGAAACTGAAACAGGAAATGGGCAGCAGCGACTTTCTAATAACCACTACAAAAAAAACTGCGGTTGCCCAGCCGTATGCCAAACGTGGCAACTATGGCAAATATCCAACTTATAAGGCAATCTGTGGGTGAGGCCTAAGTTCAGTAGTGGACTGGATAGTCTGTAACGGTAAAGGTAACCTTTTGCTTGTATTACTAGATTGTTTTACTGATAGTGATTGACAACCTGTATGCGTATCACCCACAGAACACCTAATATAGTGTTCTGTGGTATCACCGCTAAGTACATGTCTCCTTTCATTTCTGAGTGCGCTGTGGAACAATTAGTCTGCCGCGCTGTCCCAGTGCGTCTTGGTGGTGTAAAGTTTTCAAAGTGGTAGAACTAAGCTGCAGTTATGTTAAGGTTCAGCACGAATAGCTCGGCCCGGCCGGGGTAACGACTACGTCCTCACATAATACCAGCGTGAAATAGCAGATAATTGCTGCTGTGTTTCGTATGGTGAGTGTAGAGAACCGTAGACAATTTTACCGGAAACGAGGCATACCATCTTAGTCCTCAGAGGTGACAACGCATCTGCATTATGATTCTTTATCGTGAATAAATGTATATGTCTATGGGCAACAGCATCCACTTAGCAACATGTAGTCTGTAAGGTGCTCATTTGTCACCTTTATTTTATAAAAAAAAGTCCCAAAATACTTTAAAAAAATGTTCCGTAGACAAACAGATTGCCTCACGATGTTTTCCGTCACCGACAGCACGTAGTAAATTATCATTTAAAATCGCAATTAATAACTTTTTTGCTGGCGGCGTGGATCGAACACGGATTGCTCGAGTACTGCTCTTACTGATAAATTATAGAATATAGCCCACCAAATGTTTTGTATGAAGTTAAATAAATAAATAATAATATCCATTTCGTCGGTAGAAAACGGCGTCAAGTACGAGATGTGAAGGTACAAGCGAATCCGCTTGCCATGCGTGGCGGTTACTGCTGAACATAACCCCCCCCCCCACCATAGATTGCCTCAAAGAACGGATATTTATCATAGTTGCCATGTTTAGACTGGCAAAAGCAGTTTTTCATTTTTAGTCAGCTGTTATCAGGAAGATGCTGCTGCCCATCTCTTGGCTCAGTTTGCCACTATCGCCTCTTACGGCATCTACGAGATGATATGGAGTAGTGGATATTCTTACACCACAACTACACGGTTAACTTCAAACAGATAAAGTTACAGCCTATAGGTATACGTCCCACAGCTGGGCACAGGCCTCCCCTTATTTTTGAGAGGGTTTTAGAGCAAGGAAGTGTCCGCCGCGCTGGCCCAATGCGTGTTGGCGAACTTCACATGTCTTCGAAATATTTTTTTTCTTATTTCTTAGACATGCCGGTTTCCTCACGATGTTTTCCTTCGTAGCCGAGCACGTGATAAATCAGTACTTAAAATTGCAACTAACAATTTCTTTAGTGCAGGCGGGGATCGAACTCGGGTTGCTCGCGTACTGTGAAATTTATAGCGAGCGCTAACCATGGCTCTTCAAACAAGCTACTTTGTAGTAGTTTCTTAATAATTACTTCTTACTTCGACTTCGGTAGTCTTCGAACAAGTACCTTTAATAATTATTTTATACTAAAAATCTTTAACGTGTCGGCAGTTTGCTCCCGTGGAAACTAGTCCACAGATGTTATTGTTATATTGAGTTGTCTGGCGGTGTCTGCCGTCTGTGTGTGAAAATTGTAACTGATGTGTTACTTTGTAGTTTGTATGATATTACGTAAGCTGTATAATAGTATGTTAAACGAGAACGAGCAGAAGTAATCAACGTGCGTTATACGTGAGCTTGCATCCTTTGAATTTTGAAGTTCATTATGAAAAGAAGGATTTGCTTGCGTTATGCCGCAGGCTGCATCGTTTTAATGTATGCTCATCGGATACAATATTAAAACTATTTTGTTTCTGTACTATGTATGGTTTTGGAATTTTTAAATAACAGTTTTCATTATAATAAATAGGGTAATCAGTATAATAAATGATATATAACTTTTCTATAAGAACTACCTATAATAAGTATTTAAAGTCACAGCCTATATACGTCCCACTGCTGGGCACAGGCTTCTTCTCATTTCTGAGGGTTTTAGGGCAAAGAAGTGTCCGCCGCGCGTTGGCGAACTTCACATGTCTTTGAAATATTTTTTTTATTTCTCAGACATTTTTAGAGCCATGCTGCAGCTATTTTAGTTGCAGCACGAATGGGTCGGCTTGACCGGGGTAAGACCACGCTCTCACAGAATACCAACATCAGCTTAACGCTGTTGTATTTCGTATGGTGAGTGTAGAGAACCGGAGATCCTTTTTACTGGAACGAAGCATTCCATCTTAGTCATCAGGGTTGACAACGCATCTACATATTGCTTCGTTTCGATCATCTAGAAACGAAGAATAAATGTTGAATAAATATCTATGTGCCACAAAATCCGCTTACAATCAGGTGCACTGTGTGCTCGTTTGTCACTCTTAATCTAAAAAAATGCCGGTTTCCTCAGGATGTTTTCCTTCACCGCCGAGCATGTGGTAAATCAGCACTTAAAATTGCAATAAACTATTTCCCTGGTGCCGGCGGGTATCGAACACGGGTTGCTCACGTACTGTAAAATTTACAACGAGCGCTATCACGGCACGAAATGTACTACAGAGTAATTATCTTTTGGATATCAACAAAGTTGGCGAATAGGCCTGCAGGTGTATGACGTAGATTTTTCGTAAAATATACGTGTTTTCTTCTCGTATTGTTTTCGACGCTGCCATAGCTCTCGCATTCTCTTAGCTACGCTAGTCACTAGCAACTTACATTCCTTTGGAATTTTTAGCAATTTCTAAAATTACAAGCATATTTATCAAGTAACAAAAGCGTAAATTACAGTTTAGTTTTGAACTTAATATAAATAAATTCTTTTTTAACTATTACAAGCCAGTGCGCGACCACTATTCCATCTGATGATTAGTGACGATGCACCCGAGATAGTAAGGCGCACATATTAAGCTTAGAAAAACCTATTCACTAAATATACCATTCTTGATAAAGCTTATTTATCCAGTTATAATATTGATATATGACCATAAATTTTTAACCTACCTGTAATTTTAATAACCGAAGACCGACAATCGATGGGGAAGAAAGGTTTAGAGTGGCAGCCTCGTACCGGTAGGCGAATTGTGGAACGTTAAGTTGAGACCTGGTAAGATATGCAGCAAGTCGACGCATGCAGGTCGCTCAAGACCGTGCTTTGTGGCATTACTTGCGGGAGGCCTAAGTTCAGCAGTGGACTTGTGATGAGCTGTAATGATGACAATTTTAATGTTATAAAGTAAATAAATATTTGGTGACTAGATAACTTAGCGGTCATCATGTCTGCTAGAAAACAGACTAGATAATAGTTGTTTTCTAGCTTGAATCTGGGGCTATCAGTTCCCTTAGGCTTGCTATTCGTATACAAGTTACGTGAATGCCTCGTTGTCCTAGTGGTCGCAAGAGCGGCGAACGACTTCTGATCAAACAGCCCCGCGTTCGAAGCCCGGGTCGAACCAAAATCAATAGCTGAACTTTTTGTGAAGAAATTTCCAGCAGCAGCCCGAAGTAGGAAGTTGTCGGTGTTTCAGCTTGCACCTCGGAAAGAACATAAAGCCGTTGACTCGGTGCCTGAATTTTCACATGGTTGTGCCGGATTGTCGTCCCATTGGACTAGTGAGTGAGGGAATAGACAGTGCACCTGTGATGTGATGCGCAGATGGCTAGTATCCGTTAAGACTGAAATTCTGTTTGGAGGACGTTATAACTTACTTTATTTCAAAATATTAGCGAGCAGAAAAATTTGTTGATAAACAAATTATTTCGCTAAAAATATGTGGACGTTTAGTATAAAGAAGTTCGTTATTATTCAGTCAGATCGAGTGCATATAGGCTACAAGACAGGCCTGTTATTTTTCATGCGTAATTTGGTAATGTAAGAACGTAAGAAGCCGTGAGGGTGTCGATCGTTAATGTTATATAAATACACGAGCAGTCATCGCTTACACAATACTGCATAACTGCATTCCATGGGTCTTTTGTGTACTTCTAAGCTCTCTCTCTATATATATATTAAAAAACATGAAGTTTGTATATATGACATCGCTTAACACAAAATCTATTTGATCGATCACCATGAAAATTGGTATATACTGGATGACCTCTTTTACCGTCTGGAAAGAAATAGGGTGTAACATGCGAACTGAGTGGAAGCCTTTGACACAGATGTTTTACAAAAAATGAAAACAAAAATTTTGAATTAAAATAAATAATTAATTACAATCTATCGAAATTCAAATCATATCCAACCTACTTTAAGAACGGCAATCAAATAATAAATTTAGTGGGCATCTTTGACCTTGTCAATGTCGCAGGCTCAAGGGCAAAAATTGCAAAGTAATTGTTAAATTTTTTTTACAAAAATAAAAACAAAAATGTCAGTGCCATAGACTTCTATTTCGTTAACAATTAACGTGTTATAATGATTTCTTATATTTACGCGAACACTACACATGATTAAAACTACTTTTACGGATTTTATCGCGTTTATTTTTGCTTTTAATTACTTTTATTTTTAACTCCCGACGTTTCGGGCGCTTTCCATCACCCATGGCCCCCGTTACCATGGGTGCTGGAAAGCGCCCGAAACGTCGGGAGTTAAAAATAAAAGTAATTAAAAGCAAAAATAAACGCGATAAAATCCGTAAAAGTAGTTTTAATTAACGTGTTATACTTAATTTTTTCCAGATGGTAAAAAATGTCATACAATATGTATTTTTCAATGGAGAAGGTTTTTATATATTTACAAACTAAAAAAGGAACTTTAGGAACAAACACAATTTTAATTTTTTATTTTAGTTGCTCTTTCTTTCCTCAAGAGCGGCAATTAATAAATTAAATTTCACGCGCTAAAATAAAAAATAAACCTTGCCGAACACAATATATGATATTAATTGGCAGACAGACAGTCTGCCGGATTCAGCTTATGCATATCTATATATGTTATAGATATGCATTTGCTGTAAAGGGTAGTTACTACCCAGTCGGACTCCTACTAATAGCAATAGGAGCCAATCTTTATAATCAAGCACTGGCCTATGATAATTAAGAGGATACCCTGAAAATGAATCGAAGTTTTGGGGGCGTGGCTTATTCCTTTGTCGGGGAAGCTAACGGACGACTGAGGGAGTGTCAAAATGAAAGTGATGCAATGACTTCATAGTACGCAAATTATGAGATAGCCATACCGAGCAAGCGCTCGGAAAAGAACTAAGTACGCGCCAAACAACATTTTTATTTATTTTAACAAAACTTCGTTATGGATTAAAGAACTAGTTTATGAAAACTTAGATATGATTATTTACTATACCTTAAAAATTATTCCATGAATTTATTTGTAAGAATACTGGTGTGGTGGTCATGGAAAAATGTAAATAATTAGAGCCTACTTTGCAATTTTTTTCTATCGAGAAAATTTCATGACATCGTGTTTTCCTTTTATGCAATCCAAAGTCATAGTATAGTCAAAAATCATATACCAAATATGGTTTGTAATCTATAAAATTAAAAAAAATATGTTAAATAGGAAAACCACCAAATTTTCGAAGTATCACCTTAAAAAAAACGTTTAGTCTGTTAACGCATACAGCTCAACACTGCAGGGTCCATTTCAATCGCCTTTGTTATATAGTTAATAGCCTCATTTAAAAACAGATAAGTTTTATTCCAGTACGTTGAGTAAATCGAAATTAATTACTTGAGACGACGAACCTATGAATGTCGTTTTATTGCGAATTGTTTGGGAGACATAAATAACACGCGAGTGAAATTGGTATTCTCTAATTGAACGATGTATGTGTAGGCTAAGGGGCAAAGTCATGATGGGTGTTTCTATTTTGGTACTCCCTAAATTGAAGACTTCACGTCTATTTTTATAATGGTAGCTAATGATGTTCACCTTGCGTATATCTATACGGCTGTTTATCATGATTATTGTAAATCTTGATTCAAATAAATCTTATATTTTTAGCCAACTTAAAAATAAAGGATCTTAGTTTGTTCTTTGTTGGTACGTATGTTACTTGCACAGAAGTTGTAATAATAAGACTAAATGAAGAATATTATTACGATTTCTGTGGTTACTCGATATCATCGTCAATTATTAACCAATTATAATGATTCTTTTTTTTATTAAATATTTTATACTTCAGTGTGGTCCCATATTAATTTGGAGAAAAAAATGTCGTCCCACAATAGTGAAAAGATATAGAATGAATTTTATAATGAAACAATTTTATACACTTTGTTTTTATTTAGGCATATGAGAATATGGAGTTAACAGGTAGCGGTTACCATATCCCATAAACGACTCAATAAAGAATCAGTATAAACATATTACCGCTATGGCTTAAGATGAAGTACCTCCTTACACTAATCCAGATTTCTTAAAACGCGGAGTAGCTTTCAATATGGAGGCAAATATAACCTTCTGCTGTTTTATTGTAAAAACATATTGCGATGTCTTACTGCGCAATTCAAGAATAAGAATAACACTTTCGTTCGTTACACAATAGATTTCACAAAATATGAGTCGCTGTGTTGTTATACTCGTAAGTTCATGTCAATAAACACTACTTGATTTTCCTTAACTTTCTGTTTCACTTAATAGAGTGTTTGTAGATGTTTTTGCGTGCTCTTAATTAGAATCCAAACTAGACTTGTACTCCATTTCTTGCCTGCCACTGCACTGGCACTACGCTAGCTAATCGGTTTAAGGGGAAATATAATCTCAAATGGCTCAGCAAGATCCTTCGTTATGCCGAAAATATTGCAGCATTAATTTTGAAATAAATATATGGTAAAGTTGAGGATTAATGTTAAGGATTATGTTAGACGAAAACACGATTTCGTAAAATTTTCTCGATAGAAAAAAAATCCAAAGTTACCTCCAAAATAAACAATAAACCGCTGTTATTCATAAAATACTTTAAATAAGATCATGAAACTTTGCATACTAACTGACCTAACTATAAAGCAGTGCTTATGTTATTTACTTTTTTTTAAAATACCATTATTTTCACTGTAAAAAGAAATTACCTAAACTATCGGCCTTTTGAAGGGTGATTCCTGCCGCATGGTCACTTCGCTTCGGCCTTTGAAGGCGGAGGTTGTATCGCTTATGATCAGAATACACATTACGCAACAGGACGACGTAAAATAAAAATGGGAAATAACCGTAATAAAAATAAGAAGCGACTGGCTTGGCGTTAAGAAACAGGCATAAATATGATAAACCTAATGAAATAAGTGTCTAACGACCTTTCTACTTACAGTATTAGTGAATACAAACATGTCGGTACATAGCATACGACGCGCGGGGAAGTGAGGACGAAATTAGCATTTGAGCTGACTTACTATATCCCCTTAATGATCATAGAGTCGATACTTACCGGTCGATATCGCAGGTACCACGCTCTCACAGAATATTATAGTGAAATAGCAGCTTTATGCTGCTGTGTTCGTATGGTAAGTGCAGAGAACTGAAGACACTTTTTACTGGAAGCGAAGTATTCCATCTGAGTTCTCAGAGATAATAATGCATTATGCATTTTGATTCTTAATCGAGCATAGATGTAAATGTCTACGGCCCAAAGCATCCACTTACCATCACGTGGATTGTGTGATAGTTCTTAAAAAAAAATAATTACATACAATAAAAAAACAATTACAGCAATCATTACAGTCGATAAAAATCGAAATAAACAAATCGCCTGAATGCGAACAAGACAATATCACAAAGCCCTTTTGTGCAAATACGTCCAAATAATGAACGAAAGTCTAGTGCACCGTTATTTCCTCTTAGTGCTTGAACAAAGTTTTATATTGATGCTAAAATGGCACAGATCGAACGTACCAAGTTACAATGAACATTTCATTTCGGTCGAGTCAAACAAATGCGTCCATATCGAATCGCGTCATGGTGTTGCTACATGTAGGCGTGTAAAATGAAAGATTTGAACGACTCACTGTGAGGAACAACCCTTACCTCATCATCATAGAATATAATAAAATCGAACGGATAATAAGCAGAGTAATGAAAGTCGTTTCATTTTTGTGATATTATATACGTATACGATTTATTTAAATTGTAATTTACAATTGCAGTGATTTTGGCATCGAGGTTCAATAGTTGTTTACTTACGTTCGGGCATTAAATGATCGCGTCTTACGCACTATAATCAAACAAGGAACAAACAAAAGTAATTATAACCACTTGATCACAATATTATGTTCTAATCATTTCTTATGTCGTTAATGTATACATATATATGTATACGTATAAACAAAATTGAAGTATCTGTCTCTAAATAACATAGAAATAACTGCCTTATATTGCGCTGAGGGTGTTATTTGCACGTTACTAAGGAAGGTATAATCATTTTTCAAATCTTTGTCTGTCTTTCTCTTTCTGTCCGGGCTTATATTTGGAATGGCTGAACTGGTTGTAATAAAACTTAACGAACAGATATAGAGCAATGCCAGGTACGATATAGGCTACATTTTATCCGAAAAAAATTGAGATTAAAAAGAAAAAGATAACGTGATAAAAGAAATGGCCTTTGGTTATCACAAATCTATATAACGGCGCACTAATAGACAGAAGACTCAGGCGATACCAGGACGTGTCCTGTGTTGCTAGTGTTAAATAAATTAAACGCGAGAAAAGCGGTAAAAATACTTTTATTCTATGTTTATTATTATATGTTTAATTTTGAAAGAAACTTTAGTCACTACTGACGTAAGTTTAAATTCAATTTCAGTTTGTTGCAGTTTTTATGAATCATAAAATGCAAATCTATACTAGTATGCTAAATTAAAATACCATTATGTAAATTGTTTTGATTTGACTTAGAGTTTTGTGTAACAAAAATTGTTACGAAATTTTTATCAAAATGTTCAAAAGCGTTAAGTAAAACATATTCATTATGTTTCGCTTCTAAACGCTGCATCATCAGGAGAAATAGACTCGCAAAGAAATGCTTTGTTTATGTACGAAACACATGGCGTACCATCGACTCGATATGTGTTTCCTAATGTACTCAATCGTGGGTTGGAGTAAGGTGCCTTTCAAAGCTTCAAATTAAACGAAACAAAATAAATCAGGTCTTAATTTTTTTTAAACCTTTAATATAATCGTTAAACTTTAAAAGTTACACAGTCTTTCATAAACTAAAAAGAATAATAGAATTTCCACATAATTTAATATCTTGTAAAATCGGATCTTTAATAGTTCGGTACACGGTCTTGACTCTTGACTACCTCGTTGTCTAGTGATCATAAGCGAAAGTTTAAAATTTGACCTTTTTGTTTGGCGTTAGCAAAACCTTAAGATTCATGTGTAAACAGTTACAATAACAGTTCCACTGCCAATATTTTAACTCTCAGGGTTGCTTCTTTAAATTTAAATTTTTATATTCTTTAAATCTAAAATCAATTTACAATTGGCAAAGATATCGCCTAACATAAACATTTAAAAAAAACTCGAACTGAGAACCTCTCAAATTATGAATCCACAAAGTAACGCCGGGTTCTATCAAAACATTTCCACCCACAACTTGTTATTTATACAAGTAGTATGTTCTAAAAATTATATAATACTATTATCGATGAATGTGATCGATCCTGGTGGTCGGTGGATTAAGAAAGGAATGCTTCGGTGGTTTGGTCATGTAGAAAGACTGAATGAAGAAAGACTGACAAAGCAAATAAATGTTGCAGAAGTGAATGGAAGAGTCGGAAAGGGACGTGCTAGGCGAAACTTTGTCGACCAAATTGGCGATATATTAAAAGTTTGCCAAATTAAGAGTTGACGTAACCGACGAGCATCAATGCGTACATCACATCCATATGATGTGGGAGAGGCGAGAGTGATATGTCAGGATCGTGCTAAATGGAAGTCTGTAGTCTCTGCCTACCCCTCTGGGTGACAGGCGTGAGTATTTATGTATGTATTATCGCATAGCGCCCCTAAGCCAGTAACCCCGTCAAGATACGGGTAGTACGAAAGAGCGCACACGTCACAAACAAGGAATGCAATCGGATAGGTTTAATTCTACGAGCACTTAAAGTGCTCGTAGGTTTAATTCGGAATCGCTCGTGCCCGGCGACAGCAAAGCCCTGCGCGACGTGTTTGCCGTATGCAGTTTTATGGCTTGTTTTCGGGAACGGGGAATAGTCTATCGCATTACAGTGTAGTTAAATTGTTTTGCGAAAATCATTACAAAAAAAGAAAAACCTTTTCAAATAACTTCACTAGACATTCGCCGATAGTCGATACCTGTCTCCGACAGACAGACCTGGCAACACGACACCGATACTCATATAGAATAATAATAGGGATATCGATACAGTTAGTGAATTTAAAAAAAGGTAAAAATAAGACAAAAATTAAGTTGGGTAACCAACAGAAAATTATGGTTGGCAATCATCATGTTGTAAATATCATATAACAAGATTTTTTTAAATACGTTTGTTTTTACAAATTTGTGGCGAAAGGCGATTTCGCAAGTGGGTTTGGATGAGACCTGCGCTGGAAAAATAGCCGCGCTTAAATCACTTTTGCAATGTGCGAGCATATGGTTATATCGGCAAATAAATATCACCCATGCTGATATATCGGCAAATCCAAAATATCGCCGACTTATCACTTGTAGATGAGGCTGAACTTTCTTTTCAAAAAGCACAATTCTATTTTTACGAGGGTGGATTGAAAAGTACTCGGCCTAACACAGATCCATTCAATTCTAAAAATCAAATCTACCCACATTATTTAGTTCAGTTCAGACTAGTTCATTGTGTGAAGTTCGAAACGTGTGCGATAATTAGTTGTGATTTTATAAATTTATTAACAAAGTAATCGGACATAATTTCCGCGAATGGAGCAAATCGAGCAGCGTGCCGTCATTAAGTACCTCCATAAGAAGGGGCTATCATCAAAAGCCATCCATGATGACATGGTCAGTACATTAGGCGATTGTGCTCTGTCATATTCATCCGTCAAAAAATGGATAGCAGAATTTAAGCGTGGTAGAGAGAGTGTGAAAGATGAACCCCGCTCTGGAAGGCCTTCGACGTCAACTACTGACGAAAATATTAAAAAAAGTACTTGATTTAATAATGGGAGACCGCAGATTAAAAATTAGAGAGATAGCCGAGATTATAGGCATCTCTTATGAACGAACTCAAAACATCATTTTCAACGAGTTGGGTTTCCACAAGGTGTTTGCGAGGTGGGTTCCGCGACTGCTTTCAGTTGAACAAAAAAGGACGCGATTGACTATTTCACGTGACTGTTTGGAGTTATTTGAAGCCGATGCAGATGATTTTTTGAATCGTTTTGTTACTATGGACGAAACATGGGTTCATTACTGTACACCGGAAACAAAACAACAATCAAAACAGTGGAGAAGACCTGGTTCACCACCCCCTAAAAAGGCTAAGTCGATTTTGTCGGCAAATAAGGTGATGGCTTCAGTATTCTGGGACTCGAAAGGTGTGATTATGATTGATTATCTTGAAAGGGGTCAGACTATAAACTCTGATTACTACTGCACCTTACTACGTCGTTTACGAGAGGAAATAAAAGAAAAATGTCGAGGAATGCTCAGAAGAAAAGTCCTGTTTCATCAAGATAACGAACACGGGGTTCACACGTCAGTACAGTCAATGGCTGAAATTCACAACTGTGGCTTTGAACTGTTACCGCATCCGCCGTATTCACCTGATCTGGCACCATCAGACTTCTTTCTGTTCCCTAACCTAAAAAAGCACTCGGGAGGTCAAAGATTTTCGACAAACGACGAGGTCAAAGCAGCTGTAGACGCATATTTTGACTCTAAGGAAGAATCATTTTTTTTCAACGGTCTAAATGCTTGGAAGGGGAGGTGGCAAAAGTGTATTGAACTTGATGGTGATTATGTAGAAAAATAAAAATATAACTGATTTAGTATTTGTTTATTCTCTTGGTTAGGCGAGTACTTTTCAATCCACCCTCGTATTATATTTACCGTTATGCAAGTGAAATCGCTATCGTTGATCGAACACCTCTAACCTGTGATGCTGCAACCTTTTATGTCTACTTCCATTTCAAGCAAAATTTCGCACACATGCAGGCGGATCCTAACAAATATTTTTTTGTTTATATTATCGTCATCGCGTCCTTAAGCGCATTCTGAAATGCTAAAAATGTTTTGGTGACATCGTATAATTGAGGACACTTCATCCAACACGAGACAGATTTCACCGCTGGTTTAGATATCGCTCTGACATGACACCTTTGCCCTCGTTTTCACTCGCTTTGTTTAAAAACAACAATTAGACAAAAAAATACAAACAGCATTGAAAGTTTTTGTAATTTCGGTGTCACCTGTTGCTTTTTCGACATTCCATTTCTCTATTTTCGTTCGTATTGACTTTTGTATTAATACATATTACATTTGGTTTATGTAGTTAAATTTTAATTAATCAAAGAAATAAAAAGTCTTTACATATCCTATAGGTATAAAAATATTAAACATTGTTTGTCGTCAACATTTTGATATACAGGATATTCGAAAAGTTTTCTTTTTGTAGGAGAGGGGGCAAACGAGCATGCGTATACCTGATCAGGTAAACGCTTGCTCGTTTACTGATGGTAAGTGCTCTATCACCTGATGGTAAGTGATTACCGCCGGTCATGAGCAACTGCAACACCAGGGGGATTGCAGATTCGTTGCCGGCCTTTTAAAAAGGAGTTAGCTCTTTTCTTGAAGGTCTCTAAGTCGTATCGGTGTAGTATAACAATCTTTGATGGTAGTTGATTCCACAAGAAAGTTGTGCGAGGAAGAAAACTTCTATGAAATCGCACAGTGGTAGTCCGCCAGTCATCCAGATGTTATGCATGGTATCGCGGGTTTTGTCGCGATGTGCAATGGTGAAATTGTGCGACTGAAATTAGTCTGAATAATTCTTCAGAGCACTCCCGTGTTAAATGCGATAAAATACGCAAAGAGATGCAACATCTATTCGCAGTGCCAGTGAGTCAAGCCGATCAGAAAGAGCTCAGTCGCCAACGATTCGAACGGCTCTGCTCAGTATTTCATGTGCGGCGGTTGCGCAAGCGGTGTGCCTTCATGAAATACTGTCCCGCTTTGCTGAGCACGTCAAGCTTTTTAGAGGCCAATTTGGCCTTCTCTTCCAAGTGACCATAAAACTGCACGTTCCTCGATATGTTGACGCGGAGGATTCCGATACTTGCTAAGGCAACACGGGGAGTGCCTTGAAACTGAGGAGATACGACAAAGGGGTTCTTTTTAGTGGTAAACGTGCAAACTTGTGTTTTTTGGGGATTGAATTGGACTAAATTTAGTCGCCCTCAGTTCGATACTTTGTTCAACAAAGTCTCGACTTCAGCTTCAGACACAAGTTTGTTCCGGTACTCAGCGACGTTTTCCCGAATAATATTGGCACGGCCAGTGTATAAACCATCACCAGTGCTGTCGTCCGCATAGCAATGAATTTTACCGGTTTGTAACATATCATTGATATGCAGAAGAAACAGCGTTGGTGATATCAGGGAGCCTTGTGTAACACCAGCGTTAATGGACTTGAAATCGGAGCATGCACCGATCTGCAAGAAAACTGGTGATCCAACTGCACAATTTCTCTGGAAGCCCATAAAAAGGAACATTCGTAAGAAGCGATTTGTGTCAAACCCGATCGAAGTCCTTAACTATGTCCAAACTAACAGCCAACACCGTTAGATTAGACTTCGCTATGTCAAAATTATGATTTTTGGCAAATATCCAAAAATTTGGTAATTAATCTTTAATAACGTTTAAACCGGTTACAATGAGTAAGTACATAACGCCTTGTTTTTATCTTAGCTTAATAAGTATTCAATCGACAAACGCCAATGCATCGACTGTATTCACATCATTGACTAAATTAGACATGCTGAAGAGCTAAACATTTTTACGAAAGTTAGAGTGACGTATAAGGGCATATGTAAGGGTATATAACGAGCACACAGTCCAGCTGATGGTAAGTGGTTGTTGTGGCCCATAGACATTTACATCTATTTTCGATTACAAATCGAAATGCAGATGCGTTGTTACCCGTAAGGACTAAGATAGAATGCCTCGTCTCCAGTAAAAAGGGTCTCCGGTTCTCGACACTCACCATACGAAACAGCAGCGTGAAATTCAGCGAGAGCGTGGTCCAACCCCGGTCGAGCCGACACATTCGTGCGATAATTATGCCACTAGTATGGCTGTACTTAGTATAAATATAATATTTCTTATTAGAAACTGCAAATGTGCGAAACAATCATGTTGTTTTAATTTTTTTAATTTTGATGGTAAAAGTAAATATCTTTTAAACGTTAATGAGACGACCTGTGATAACAACGAGCATTAGGGCCAGCATTTATCATCCTGAGGGGAAATGAAAACTTATTCAGAAAGATTTATTTAATTTCGTTGCGTACATTTCTTTGAAACGTAAAGACAAATAAGTGCACAGCCTAACTGATGGCCGTACTAATAATTACTTAACTACATTTTTTGTAAATATAACTAAACAAATGTATAAAAATACGCTGATATTATAATGTAATATATCTTATTTTCAAAATGTTTCTTTTTTATTGATATAGTGTCTAAATTGAAACATAATAACAATTTTATATCGCTAAATCGTCACATGCGGCGGGTCGAGAGTAGAGCACTCCTACATGTTCGCGTTGCGAGGCGTGCAATATATAATATTTAATTTTGCTGAAAATATAGTGATCAGAAATTTAGTGGTAGCACATTAAATTACCTGTTTCCTAGGGTAATCTTAACTGCTAATAAATCTCCACACAACAACTTCGCAGTGACTTATTCTTACTTACAAACGGAAGTTATCGGCGGGTTTCCCGTAGCGTTACTCGACGAACAGTCAACCGCCGACAGTCATTACTCTTCGTGAGAAATCACCACCGCAAACCTCCGGGATATTCCAGCGTGCAACTTACTTTATTTTAAACAGGACCGTACAACCGCTATGACTGTGTGGAATTCTCAAACTTAAATCGAAATGGAAATGGTGTGCTACCCTTTTCACGTTTATTTTAACATCGCCGCATGTCCAAAAACGTTTGCGTCAATTTTTCTGCGGTTCGTATATGTAGGCATTTCTTGATTGCTCATAAATTTGCATGTACTATGAGTTATAAGCTAGGGTTGCTTTTGACTTTTGTGAAATGTAATATATAAAAATTCATGTTTGTTTGTTCGTATATATCGTATTTATGCGCTGCCATACCATTCATCATATAGCGGTAAAACTTTGTCAACATATTGCTTGCACTTCCCCGATGGTTATAGGCATGGTTGGACTCGGTAGGTGGCGCTGTTGTAGAATCCAGATATCACCCGTGCCAAGCCGGGGCAGATCGCTAGTTTAATATATTTATTGATTGAAAAATTTACTATGCACTAATTGTATTTAAATTTAGTATTTTAAATAAATACTTTAAATATAAGGTTAAAATAATAGAATATTGGTTCTGGTCTTCTCATCTTTTTGACAGGGTTATCTCCTATCCCCTTATCCTATCTCCTTATATCCTAGCAGTAGAATCCATGACGTCGTTACGGGTTGGCAGATTTTGCATGTCCGAAGTACCTACGCGAGTTTTAATCTTGCGATGTGGTCTCATTTTTATATTTGTTCCAGTCCCGCAGCTGGCCAAAAATAAATTATTACAGACTAATAGAATATTTTATTTACGTAACTACATTTATATGGCGCTGTGCGTTTATTTTTAACCGTGATTTGACCTCATCTATCTATGTTCGATGATTTTGATTGAACGAATGTCTTATATTACATTATTTTTACAGAAGATAATTTTTTTTAAATTATTATTTTTATTATTATAATTGTATTATTGATATATAATAAAAACTATTTAATACTTTTTATGGTATATGCTAGTATGTAAAGAAAACTATACTAAAATATACGACTTAAACTATCAAAATAAATAAATAGCTGTTTTTATTTTTATT
Organism: Parnassius smintheus behrii; assembly: GCA_036936625.1. Taxonomy (NCBI): domain Eukaryota; kingdom Metazoa; phylum Arthropoda; class Insecta; order Lepidoptera; family Papilionidae; genus Parnassius; species Parnassius smintheus. The sequence continues at coordinate 25,633,965 of JAUPFT010000014.1, read as the reverse complement.
ATTTACTAGTAATCCGCCCCAGGTTTGCACGGAGTGATTTCTGGATCTCAACAACGGCGGCGAGTTCAATTGTGAATCTAAACCATCCAGGGACCCATTCACACATATAATTTTTTTTATTAAAATCGGTCCATCCGTTTTTAAGTGATGATCTTTCATACATGCCTTCGATCGACAATACCAACTAGATGTCGGGTCGGCGCAAGAAATCCATCTCAGTAAATAAGAGCGCACATGAGACGTGAGCTCTGCACGTGAGAGTGTAGCTCGCAAGGCAATAACGGGAAAAAGAACTTTATTTGTTATAACTTAAGGTTGATTTCACACTAAATGTTATTTAATTTATGTCTTTTCATAGTTTATATTTATTTATTTATTTATTTATTTATTTATTCTTTTTTGTACACCACAATACAGAAACATCAATATAGTTAAAACTAATTAAAGTATGCACAATAGTAATACAAACTTTGCGTAGAGGAATGATGTAAACAAAAGTTACAAATAGAGGGGGGCATACAAAATAATAATTAAAAAAAATACAATAATACATACAAATAAAAGTAAGTGAAAGTTATATATAAAATATCATATAATAGATTAAATGAAAAGAGGAAGAGAAAGGTAAAGTAATTTATCTAATAGCGTTCTAAATAATACGATTTAACAGGAATTTTGAAAGAGTGAAGAGATTTAGCACGACGAATATGGAGAGGTAAGGAGTTCCACAATCGCACAGCGGTTACGGTGAAGGATTTCTTGAAAAAGGAAGAAGAGTGCAAAGGTGTAGAGAGAAAAAGATTGATGGAGGATCGAAGGAACTGATTATGGGTAAGAGAAAGATACTGGAAACGGTTTTTTAAATAAAGAGGAGTAGAAGGATTAAACAGCACACTATACAACGCGGAGAGAATGTGAGTATTCCTGCGAAGGCGGATCGGGAGCCATTTGAGCTGTTTGCGAAATTCGGAGATATATCTGCGAATATAGAGATCATATTTGCGAAGCCCAAATATAAATCGAATGCTTAAATTTTGAATGCGCTCAAGCTTATTAAGCTGCTCGTCGGTAATGTCAAGATAGCAAATATCAGCATAGTCAAGGATAGGCAGAAGAAGAGACTTTGCGAGCGTAACTTTAGTTGCTGTGGGAAGGAAATTACGTAATCTACGTAAAGAGCTTAACGCAGCAAACATTTTTCTACTGACCTCATTAACCTGTGAGGTCCAAGACATACAGGAGTCAAGATACAACCCCAGGTTTTTAACCTTGTTACTGTAAGGGATTAGAGTGCAGTCTAGTATAAAAGGGGGTAGGGAAGACCAGTCAATTTTACCAATTAATATAGAACTACCGATGACAATGACCTGAGTTTTCTTAGGATTAATCGTTAAACCATAACATTTACTCCAATTCGAAATACAAGTCAGATCAGCGTTAATAGTGTCAACTGCTTTAGAGACTGCTTTTAGATCTTCAAGAGAGGACTGAGTATAGATTTGGAGATCATCTGCATACAAGTGGTAGGAAGAGGACAAATTATGACTTATAGAGTTAATGAAAATTGCAAAAAGGAGAGGAGACAACACGCCACCTTGTGGTACACCAGCAGCTGTAGTAATCCAGGTGGAAAAAACCTCTTGCACCTGAATTCGCTGTCGGCGACCAAACAAGTAACTTCGAAACCAGTCAACTACAGTTGGAGATATGTTGAGAGAGCGTAGGATGCTTAACAAGATATCAAAATCTACAGTATTAAATGCGTTACTAAAATCAAGCAACGTGAGAATAGTAAGCTTTTGTTTCTCCATATCATACCGAATATCATCAGTGATTTGTAAAAGTGCAGTAGTCGTACTATGGCCAGGACGGAAACCGGATTGCAAGGGATTTAAAAGATTGAATTTTAAAAGATAGGTGCTTAATTGATTGTGCACAAGACGTTCTAGAACTTTGGAAAAGAAAGGCAAAATAGAGATAGGTCTATAATCGGAAAAACTAGAGGGATTTGACTTTTTCGGAAGAGGAACTACAAATGCGTCTTTCCAAGCTGAAGGGAAAAAAGCAGAATTCAGTGATTTATTCAGGATAGACGTGATTATAGGTAAAAGGAGATCAATGAGAGGGATGACCATTTTCCGACTAATGCAGTCACTACCAATCGAATTTGAATGGATGGACATTATGGCTCTCTTAACGTCACCACTGTTAAATTATATATAGTAATATAGTTTATATTCATGCGGACAGTATTTAGCTATGATTTTGTACGTGACGCGTTATCTAGTTGGTATTGTTGATCGAAGATACATACGGCAATTAATTTTTATTTATATAGATGTTTCAATCAGTTCTGTTTTCTACATGACATGGCTCTTCGCGTCCATATCGGTCGTAGTCGCCATTTAAAGTTATCAGCGGGTGATGCAGTCTGACTCACGGTGACTCACTCATCATCGCTCTCAATTACGTTGTTAAGTTCATGCTTCTAAATGAGGAGCACACAGGAGGTTTAGTCTGGTCAATCTGAGGCATTGGTGGTCTTTTGTGAGCTCTATAGCCTACCACGATCATGTGGTACCACATATTTCTATAACGTACGTGTCGTAATACGTATGTAACGTATGTCCGAAGAAGTTATGAATTTGCTAGTCGATAAATGCTACGTATGACTACTTGTACATTGATATTGTAAACATACCATTGACTTATATATTACTAGCGTAATAACCGGGCCGACCAAACAACTAAAACGGACCAGTGCGCTGGCCCTAAAATAACAGTTTAGGGCCAACGCGTATCGGTCGACAGTGGTGCGCGCGCAGGACAGATTTGCCTTTCATAAATATGTCTAGTTGCGTAGTAAAAGAATGCAAAAATTACGATACAAAGACTTAAAAGAAACATGGAATTTCGTATCATCGGTACGCAACGCATTTTAAAGTTTTATTTTACAGTTAGTTTAGTTACGTTAACAAGATTAGGCCAGGGTTGTATTCAGACCCTCAAAATATTATACATGGAAAATAAAATTGTACTATTTAAAAAAAATTATATCACGTTTGACGTTTATGTTTCTTTTTTCCAATGTGTCGGGATTATGGCGTTACGCGTCTAGTTTATCTATAAGTTTCGTATTATGACGGTATTATTTTTATTTCTGATTAATTTTTGTCTAAGAACTCAGTGTAAGTTAAATTCTGAATATTGGTACCTAACATATTTTAAATTCAATAAGAGTAAAACGAAAAGAGTACAAAGGAAACCATATCTGCTTAATTGAATCTGAAAATTTGATTCATAAAATATTTTAAAATTGTTTTCAAACCGATTGCTTCTGGAGCATAGAGTTTTTATTATAAATGCATCGATCGGGAGCTAATTCTAATTTTATTTAAAAAAACGTGGTACTCATGAACAATACAGAAATTCTCGATATCGTATGGTTAATATTAAAATGTAAAAGGATCCAATAATAATACAAGTCCAGCTTTAGGTAAAATTATGGTATTTTCGCTTAAATACTATATACTACTAACTATGAAATAATGGTACAATTAGAATTTAATTATACTACGAAATCCGACCCTGGCTACGTCGTGTAGTCGTAAACGTCATTATATATATATATATATATATATATATATATATATATATATATATATATATATATATATATATATATGACGTTTGCATTATGACAGATACGCTACTTTTTCTTATATGAAAAAGTTATGAGTAAAATATTTAGATGGGCCTATCCTTCCTTTTGAAATCATTGAAACATTCTGACTCATTATTAAACCGACGCTTATCTTACTCGTTTGAGTAACGATAACGTGTGTTTTGATTAGGTACTGTCAGCTAAATAATAAGTTTTCTAACCCCGAAAATAGGTATATGTTAAACAACATTGAGTTTAGCGGTCACATTTTTATAATAACTCTGATACCTATTTATTATTTAGATTACATACAGATTACACTGCAATCGCAGTCCTCAACATCTAAATGTCATCGAAATCATGACGGTGTACCTGAAATACCCAAGTCCTAGTCTTAGTGATAACGGTACTTAGTACTGGAAATTGAATAACACAAAATCAGCTTTTGTCTTGCAAAAAAGTATTACATATTTAAACCTGAAATGGTATTAAGAAATCTTGCATATTCTGTCTGTATCTCATTTATGAAGGGATTAGACGGCTTATTTTGATAGATATTTTAGTCTTTCTCGTATTATCCCTATAATACTTACCCCCTCTCCTCCCCTTTGGGATAATTTACGGAAGGTCTTTGTTAAGCAGTGGAATTTTGATAGGCTACAATAAATTAATAAAAAACACAGACAGAAGCATATTTATATGAAAATCGATATATACGATGAACCGTCGAACGCTAAATCAACCTTGTTAAATTAAAAAATGAAATTAAAGTTGACCAATCTAGCAAAGTATTTACGTGTACATTCATTTTTACACGTACGTTTATTTTTCTATAATATTTTCCCAAACAACGTATGAAAATATGTATCAGCAGCAACATGACACTAATGACTGGCGTAAATTTTATGAAAGTAGTCAAGGCTTATCGGAATTTTTAAGAAAATGCCTTTTTATTTTCAAACAACCTACATTTAGTTCAATGCCATCTGGCAACTTATTTAATGTTTGTAGCTTAACAATCAAAGTAGCAGCCGTAATCAGATCAAACCACATGACTCATAATTCACGATTTACGCTATCACTTGGGAACGAAGTAATGTTTTTTTTTTATTATAGAATAGGAATAGGTGACAAACGAGCACACAGTACACCTGATGGGAAGTGAATGCTGTGGTTCATAGACATCTACATTTATCCTCAATTAAAATCAAAATGCAGTTTCGTTGTCATCACTATCGACTTAGATGGAATGCGTCATTTCCACTAAAAAGGGTATCACGTTCTCTACACTCACCATACTAAACACAGCAGCATTAAGCTACTATTTTGCGCTAGTATTCTGTGAGAGCGTGGTCCTTCGTGGCCCATTCGTGCTACAATCATAATATAGCTACAGCGTGACTTTACCACGTATTGTATTCCGTTAACCTGGAATACAAAAAAACCAGATTCTTAATTCGACTGCATTGCTTTTGTGTGCTCGAGATATCTTCGTCAAACATCTCTATTCTCTACCCCTAAGGGTAGAAAAATAGGTGATGAAATTTGTAATGTTAATAAGCGTAGTATCTAAAATGTAGATGTTAACTTGAGCTTGTCATATTCCTTACGCCACTCAAAAGGGTCAAAAGTTAACTTTTAGTACAAAGTAAATGTTTCTAAAGTGTATGCTAATAGCACACTTCGTATACTGGAACACAAAACTTATATTGTTGTTTAGTTTAATGGTTAAGTAGTTAAAGTATAGCGAAAATAAGTTAGGAGTGGCACCTAACGGCAACCAGACGGACTCTGAGGCAGAAAAGGAGCGTTGCCGTTTTCGTACCACGTTGATGAACTCCGATCTAGGCGACGTGCACTCTAGATAGCTACTTTAGAATCTGGTACTTTTACGTCTGAATTTATAACTGAAATATGGAAATATGTATGGAAGTATGTAAGTATGTACTCTGTTAGTAAATAAAAGATTAAGAAATTAATAAATTTATTTGTTAGTATTTATACTATTTAAGAATTTTGTTGTACCAGGGCGTCATAATCGCTCCAGCGACAAAGCCCTTTTTCTAAGAATTAAAAAAAGTATGTACTCGCATGTATCATATATTATTATTAAAAAAACATTGCATGCAATTATCACATTAACTGTGTTTTATGAAACAGTTTAAAACATTGTGGGCACGTTTTACTTTCAGTGTTCCATACCAAAATAAGCAAAAACATTTACGAAAAATCACCTCGACTTCTGTCTGTTACCTACTTTTTTTTAGATGTAGAATAGTTAAAAAAAAACTTTAAAATATTCAGAAATTTAAAGAGGCATTGTTTTATGTACTAATATTACAATCTAGAAACTGATAAACTTTTATTTAAAACTGACTTTGTGTAAACTTCACCTCAGTGTCTATTAACGACATCTGGTGAGCGGAACATTATATAGCCGGATAGCCCTTATAGGCAATGACTACTATAACTTCCACAGAACTAAAATGATTAAAAAAAGTTGGAGCTGATAGTAAAGAACATTATTTATTCTATAGTTTGCACTTGAGCGTTTTCTCAAATTGTCAATTATATAAGATATGCGTAGAGTCACATGTGCATATTATTCATAATGTCCTCAATTATTTTAAATCAACTGCTTTTTTTCTTGTTACAGTACTGGATCAAGGCGACGGCAGGCCGGTGAAACTGAATACAGCTGATCAAACACAGACAAAACAAACGGCCGTGCAATTCATTGCCGAAGATGAAGAGGTAATTTGAATGAAATCGGCCATATAATACAAGTTGTATTATAGTTGTTTAAAAAAACATTTTATTAAGGATTCTTGTTTTTTATGGAATAAGGTTGAAAACGAGCACTCATCTCAATTGACTAAGTGGATGCTGTAGCCCATAAATATCTACATCTATCCTCAGTTAAGAATAATAAATGACAATACCTATATTGTCTAAGATGGAATGCCTCGTTTCCAATAAAAAAGTTCTCGGGATCTCCGCATTCAACACACGAAACAGAGTAGTGTAAAGTTTCTATTATGTTGCACTGGTATTGCAGCATGGCTCTATCACGTATATGTTAAAAATCACCTTATTTTAAAACTGTCTTATGTTGGAGTCACTAATAGGCATTTGATCTATTCATTAGTTGACATCTCTTCTATTTTTATTTTTAACACGTTCGCACGTGCTGCCTCTGACATAGGAACCATTAACAGAATAATAAATATCTCTTCGATCTCTTCTATTTGTCATTTTGTGATATTTTACTGATAAATGTTGGACGTCACTGTATTTGCACTGTAAATAATAATTCCGGGTTATTCCTTTCATATATTACTTTATCACAATCGTTATTGTCTCAAGATTAAAAACTAATGTTTGCTGACTAACGGCAGACTTTTATATTGTAATGGATTTTAATAAACTGTTTTCGTTTAAAAATGTATTTTGTATAAAATTATTACTACTAAATTATTATTCAAATTTAAGCTTGTCTGCATTAGAATTTGGATCTTTGCATTATGATTTTAACAGAAACCACTTCTTAATACAAAGTGGATTCTATCGAATCTCCAGTCTGCCGCGAAGTTCCTAATACCCCGCCCGTCAATGACTTCTAGTCGTATTTTCATCCAAAATTAAACTGCGTCTAAAGGCGATTCAATGATCCGTTTCAATTGAATAAGTTTCTAGAGCATTTCATAATGCTGTTTTATTCTAAATTAGATTTAAGAGCACTTAGAATAGTATATTTTTATTTATTTTGTCTCGTTTTCGCCTTCGAGTTTCCCACGACACGAACCTCATTTTGAAACGTTATAAAAAAAATTGTTTCACGTGATTTTAACATTGAAGACATGACGATACTTCGTTTATTTTCAAAATGCTTGTGACATTAAACTTTTTAATAGAATATAAATTTGTTAAAATACACGTGCAAAAATGAAATTGCATATATTCGCTAGTTTGAAGAGTGAACTTTGCAGCTATTATGCACGGCGATGTAAGGGAAGTCTATGCAACAGTCGCGTGCACAATCACTGCCAACATAAACAATCAACACATTTACCCTTGACACAACTCTAACCCCTCTAACCTCTACACTAGGAAACACCACCGTCGATAATAATTTTACATATTATATATATGTTCCTCTTGTATTTCTTCAATAGCTCGTAAACATTCTTTGCTGAACATTGGCCTCTCGGTTGCATGGAGGACGTGCCATAGTCGTCACGCTGGACAGGCGAATTGACGATTGAAGTACCGGACGTCTAACATCTTTGTCGCTGCTCCCGTCACCGGCTTGGGTGTTTTATGGCTGACCTAAACCATCTTGGTTATATCGGCATATATCGGAAGCCATAAGATCTTTCTGGTATTTTCCGTACTTGCTTGTTACGACATCCGCAAGATGAAACAGAGTGATGAATTCTTACGCTGTCTACGTACGGTTATTTTATTTTCTTTTATAACCTAATTAGCCATTTTTTATAAGGCAAGGGATGCCTTGTAGATGATGAGTTTGTATTAATTAAAAGTAAAGAATAAGGTTTGAATTTTTTTAATATATAGTGAAGTGTTTAACAAGTGTATTAAAAACTAGCCTGGCTGCAGTGGTCTATTAAATAATTGTTTTAAGGCTACAGTCTTTTAAAGTTGACTCACATCGAATCATTAGCGCCACTTTGATTTCTTTTTTTACAGCAAATTATTGTTTCAGAGTAAAATATTTTGATAACACATAAATACCCAGATTATAAGTAACGGCTAAATTTTTTTTTTTGGTTCATCTATGTGGTCTATGTTAGATAAATCAAACGGTAAATAGAGCTCTCTCGCACCCAACGCAATTTCGAGCTTTGTTCGTGTACCATTATAAGGCAATCGATAATAAAAAGGCGAAATCTATTCAGCGCGTTAATAGCTAAACATCTTCATCTCCAAAATGCGCTGTTTCTTTTTTTCTAAATATCTTTCATTGTCTTAAATAAGAGGTCTCAATTTCGTTAAATTTCGCTGTTTTCGCCTCATAAAAAACTATTTGTTTCATAGCAATAGCTGAAAATATTTATGCTATAATTATTTTTTTCTCAAGGGCAGGTGTTTAATTAGACAAATATTAAAAAATAATAATTTAAACCACTTTATTTCAAAATTAATAATTATTTCGATCGACCTATAAAATATTGACTTTATAAACAATAATTGCGGGCAATATTCCTTAGTAGCCGCTGAGCGGCTGTAGCGTTCAGACGTCTTGTCTGTGCCAAATTTTTGCACTTCCTCTCGCTCTAACATTCCTCTTTCTCTCTCTTTCCCTAATCTTGGTTGCGCATTGTTACGAATTGAAAGTTTCTCTACTTTATTATTTTTTGCATATAATTCTTTAAGGGTTTATAAATCATTTTGTATTTGTTTTATAACTTTTAATTTCGATATGGACCATAAACGTAAAAAATATGCTTGTACCAGAAAACCTACCTACCTACCTACATATTATGTAAGTTCTTCAAGGAAATATAGAAGTATTATACATTTTTGGATTGCACATGATGTTTTGTTTACAAGCGACAGTAGCCTAATGGCAGGGAGCGGACCGCGAACTCAAAAAGGTCGTGGGTTCGAATCCACCATTCGACTACTGGCGTGAACCACTCGTAACACAAGCAATTTAAGCTTACCACGAGTGGTTAATGTCCTTTTTTTAAAAAAAAAGTACATTATGTTTTTATAGAAATACTTTTTTAATTTAATTTTTAAGTGTCATAAGGAAAATTTCGTCTTTTTGATTTTCAACTAGAGATTTCCTTGTTACCGGTAGCTGCTGATGTCGAGTTAATGACATTTTTAGATACGAAAACTATTCAGTAATACACGTAGACTACAAGTAAACTATTAAGTAATATCCTCAGCATCCCGTAATTTATTGTACGCCCACTATGGCCAATTTTGGATATAATGTGGCGTCAAACTGCTTACGACGTCCAATATACGGACGTCAAATAGGAGACTTAGCGCAATGTTCGCAAATTGTCATGCTGATCACAGAAACGTCAAAATCTAAAAAAAATTGGACGTCATTTTTCTTCCTCTTTAGCTTCCTGAGCTAATTGATTCTCGCATGGAACGCTCGATGCCAATCAAAGACCCTCCATACATCATTCAAGCCATTGCGAATAAATTAAAAAAAAGCGCTAAGTCGTCCGTCGATGCTGCTGTACAAGAATAGTAATTCATGCATATAGGTAAATGCTATACAAAGTTACATTATACTTTAATGAGAAACTATAAATATGTGTGATAGTGGACTGTTTGTACTTATATAGAAATTATTTTGAGTTTTTTTTAATCTATTTTAGTATTTAGAACTACTTGACGTACTTGACGGATTTTCGATAGTGTCATCGACTTATTACGAAACCCTCAGTGCACGACTCATTCTAGCACTTGCCAGATTCATTTGAATAATCAATAATACGAGTACATGTTATACAGGTTCTAGATGATTATCTTTTAGAAACCTTTTCAACAAAACAACAAAAATTATACAAACTTAAAATATTTTTTTTTTGTGTAACGAATTTTGTAATAAAAGCATGGAACAAAAATAGATACGAGGTAGAAAATCTGTATGTGAAAATTTGTTAGCTAATTATCAATAATCCTGTATATTAGATAAATTGATACTGGAAAATCTTAGTAGAGCAACTTTCCACGCTACGGCCAGAAAGATAACTGCGGTGGCGGTACATGAAGTGGCGGGGCAGGGAGGGTGTAGATGTGTCACCAGAACGCAATTTTTCTGTTTTGCTCTGAAAGACTGGGCTCTTAAGTGGTTGGAGATGATTTGATCTAAATTAGGAGTAAAGAATTATGGTACTCTTTGTAATGGCGGGAAGCTCATCATTACATCAATATTCAGCAGTGAACAGCTACGGTCGCTAGAAACTGAATAACCGTACAATATTGTTTTAATAAGCTGTTTTGACTAGCGACATTTGAAAAGACTGTAGTATGCAGTATATATTAGTAATTAATAAAATGATACCTTCGTTAGAAAACGCTTTAGTCATGCCGTATCTTCTTTTAGCGTCGGAGGATACACCGAAGAAGGCGAATCTAACGTCAACTTGCAATTTAAATGCCGTAAAACTATTTGCAGGTACTTTACAGGAGATGTGAACTCATAACGGAACACACGAACGTATTGTACATACATAAACCCGAAATAATAACCCGACTGCCCCAGACAGAGCGGAAAACCTGATTCATATCAGTTTACGAGTTCTCGGATTGCTTCGTAATGGCACGGTAGCAGTTGTAAAGCATTTTGTGCTTTTCATTGCTGACAATATTATGTTTTCTTTTACATTTGTAAAGTGGCTCGATCTAGTCTGAATTTTCGTAAGAAAAATTCTTTAAAAAAATGTTTTTAATCTTGTCTCTGGCTCAGACTGCGTGTTCTCAATATTGTGAACTCATTCTTTCCGAGACAAATTGACTTATTCGGCTTAAACTTATGTGTATATATAAATATTAGTTGAATGGATATATTTTTTCCTTTTTTTATTACAGTGCAACCTCGATATAACGAAACTGAAGGGAATTAGAAAATATTATATATATAATTATATTATTTTTTTACGTGGTAGAGCCATGCTGCATTTATATTAGTAGTATAGTTGTAGCACGAATGGGTCGGCTCGACCGGGGTAGGACCACGCTCTCACAGAATACCAGCGTGAAATAGTAGCTTAATGCTGCTGTATTTCGTATGGTGAGTGTAGAGAACCGGAGACCCTTTTTACTGGAAATGAGGCACTCCATCTTAGTCCTCACGGGTGACAACGCATCTGCATTTTGATTCGTAATCGAGGATAGATGTAGATGTCTATGGGCCACAGTAACCACTTACCATCAGGTGGACTGTGTGCTCGTTTGTCACCCTATCCTATAAAAAAAAAAATATTCGTTATACTAAGTAATTCTTTATAACGAGGCTTGTTATATAGAGTTAAGGTGGGACTACGGTTCATATTAACTATATCTTACAAAGTTTAACCTCTCTGAACCTGTCACGGCATAATTTGTTGTGCAATTAAGTGGGAATAATTAATAGGATATGTTATTGAATAAAACTATTATTTACGGATTTTATCGCGTTTAATTACTTTAATTTATTTTTATTATTATCCCGACGTTTCGTATGTTCTTTTGCGAGAATTTGTGGTTTATCAAATCTAATGTAATGGTGGGGACGATCTTGAACATGTTCGCAGACTGCAGACTTCCCGGAGCGTCGGTGCTTCACATCAGCTATATGTTCCTTCACGCGGGTTTTTATAGATCTCTTTGTTTGACCTATGTAAGAGAGACCACATTCACAATCTAGCTTGTACACACCTGCATCTTGTAGAGGAATATTACATTTGATGGATGGTAAAAATTGACTAATCTTCTTCAGCGGCTTGTAGTATGTCTTAATGGACGCTCGCTTCAAGATGTAGCCAATCTTGTCCGTGACTCCTCTAACATATGGTAGTAGAGCAGGCGCGCGCTCGACTGTGGCCGGCTTCACTCGTTCACTATGACGTAGGCGCGGGACCCGAAGCTTGTTGTCTTGCAATACTTGCTTGACATGCTGAAGCTCCGCAGCCAGATGTTTTCTGTCACAGATCCCTCGTGCTCTCTGAAACAAAGATTTACCCACGGTAGCTAACTGTGAAGGATGATGGTGAGATTCACCATTTAGATATCGGTTGGTATGGGTCTTTTTCCTATACACAGTGTGACCAATAGTGTTATCAGGATTTTGGATGACTAAAACATCTAGGAAAGCTAAAGAATTATTTGCCTCTAACTCCATCGTGAATTGTATTTAGAGTTTATGGAGTTAAGGTGGTCTAAAAATGCAGTTACTTTGTCAGATGGTAAAATTGTGAAAGTGTCGTCTACATACCGCTTGTAGAACCTTGGATTTACAGGAGCAGTAAGAAGGGCTTTCTCCTCAAAGTCCTCCATGAATATGTCGGCGACTATGGGAGACACAGGTGAGCCCATCGCCACACCATCTACTTGCTTGTAGAACTCCTCCTTCCACAATAGATAGCCAGATGTGAGGCAATGTTCAAGTAGTATTGCATATTCTTGAGGCATGTTATTTTCTTCTAGCTTCCTAGTTACAATTGAGATGCAGTCCTGACATATACGTGTGCAGTACGGTCATCCAACCAGTAATAAACGAGTGTTTCAAGACAGCGGTCGTTTCATTGCATTCACAAACATATCATTGGCGACGAAGAAGGAGTACCCACAATAAAAAAAAATAAAAATGGCTTATCTGGGAAATCTGCCTATTTTTGACCATAAGTCAAGTGAATGGTCAATTTTCAAAAGCAGACTAACTCAGTTTGCGAAGATAAATCGCGTCGAAGAAGTGAACAAAAGTGGAATTCTTCTCACCCATCTTACGGATGAAACGTATCGCTTGGTACGAAACTTAGCGTACCCGCAAGACTTAGAATCTCTAAGTTACTCGAATCTCGTTGAATTACTCGACGGTCATTTCAAGCCAAAAAAATGCTCATTTGTGGATAAAGAAAAATTTTTTGGGGCAACCAGAAATCCAGGCGAATCATTGGGAGACTGGGCAGCGCGATTGAGAGGTCTCGCAAGCAATTGTGACTTCGGCACTGCCTTGGAAACGAATTTAAGAGATCGTTTCGTCCTCGGCCTGGGCCCTGGCCCGGAACAAGATAAGTTGTTCGAACAAGATCCGTCCACATTGACACTGTCAGTAGCTATGGAGCTAGCCGAACAGGCGGCGTATGCCAGGCAGGCGAAGGTTATGTTGTGCACCAGCGAACATGCTCCAATTAAGGAGGAACCGGTATACCGAGCGAGATTTCAAGGTCAAGGAGACAGCGGCGCGGTTATACGGCGTCCTAATGCTGGCAGGACATCAGCAGGTCGCGACCAACCGAGAGATTTTTCTCGTTGTTCGGTCTGTGGCTTGAAGAACCACCAAAGTGATAAGTGCCGTTATAAAAGTTACAGATGTCAAAAGTGCGGTGAAAAAGGTCATTTAAAGAAAGTGTGCGATAGTGTCAATAGATCGCGGATGTACCATATCGAGTCGGTAAGCGAACCAGAGCAGGTCAAGGACACGTCTTGTGAGGAGTGCCACAATTTTAATTTGAGGTATGTGACTGATAAGCCCATTTCAATTGATGTAATAATAGGTAATCAGTGTATGACAATGGAGCTTGATTCAGGATCAAGTAAAAGTGTGATTTCTTATAATACATATAAGGAAAAATTCTTAAAATATTCATTACGTAGTAGTTCTGTAAAAATGTGCTTATATAACGGACACAAGATTGATCCATTAGGTTATATTACTGTAGAAACTAGTTACAATAACAGTACAAAATTGATTAAATATTTTGTTGTCAAAAATGGGGGACCGCCTATACTAGGTAGGGATTTCATGAGCGCCTTTAATTTTGTGATTACTACCAAATTAAATTACATAAGAAATGATTCCGAATTGCATGAGTTATTAAATAAATATTCGGCGTTGTGGCGTGACGAGTTGGGCGCATTTAATAACTTTAAAGTCAGTTTGCAGTTGAAGGCGAATGCTGTGCCTAAGTTTTTTAAGCCGCGTACTGTACCCTTTGCCCTCAGAGATAAAGTCGAACAAGAGCTAAACCGATTAGTGCACTTGGGTATCCTTGTTCCTATTAATTATTCTCAATACGCCACCCCCATTGTGCCAGTTTTAAAAGATAATGGCCAAGTTAAAATCGCAGGTGATTTTTCTATTACATTAAATAAGGATCTCTTAATAGAAAAATATCCCCTGCCTCGAATTGAAGAGGTTTTTGCCAAAATTGGAGGGGGTGAGCACTATAGTAAAATTGATTTAAAAAACGCTTACAACCAGTTCGTCCTGGATGACGCGTCTCAGGAGCTCACGGTAATTAATACGCATAAAGGACTTTTTAAATACACTAGGTTAGTGTACGGCCTTTCTAGTGGTCCAGCCATTTTTCAACGGAGCATGGAGACACTTTTATCAGGAATAGACGGGGTAAGCATATGGCTTGATGACATTTGTGTCACGGGCCCCGATAGAAATTCCCACATGCAGCGGCTAAGTAAAGTCCTAGATAGACTATGTAAGGCAGGCCTACGTTTACAAAAAGACAAATGTCAATTTTTCAGAGAAAGCGTCAGGTATTTGGGTTACGTGATTAGTAAAACGGGATTAAGGACTTGTCCGGATAAAGTACAAGCCATTCTTAGTGCACCGGAACCAAATAACGTCACCGAAGTTAAAAGATTTCTAGGAGTAGTCAACTACTATAGAAATTTTATTCCAAACGCCTCTTCTGTACTGAGTCCTCTACATGAGCTATTACGTAAAGATGCAAAATGGGAATGGGGAAAACGGCAGCGACAAAGCGTCGCAGCGATACGGCGCGAACTGGCGTCAGAACGCGTGTTGGCTCATTTCGAGCCAGCGGCGCAGCTAGTGCTGGCGGTGGACGCCGGCCCGACCGGTCTCGGCGCCGTACTCTCACAAAGGGCGGAGGACGGCATCGAACGCCCGCTAGCGTATGCATCTCGCTCACTTACGAGCAGTGAAAGAAACTATAGCCAGATACAGAAGGAAGCGACGGCCATTATCTTCGGGGTCCGACGCTTTCATCAATATTTGTACGGTCGCGAAGATCCTTTTATCCTGAAAACCGACCACAGACCATTGGTATCAATTTTTAATCCTAAAACAGGTATTCCTGTTACTACTGCGCTAAGACTGCAGCGATACTCAGTTATATTGTCCGCTTATAACTATGTCGTACAATATGTCTCGAGCGGAAATAATATTGTGGCCGATTACTTCTCACGCGCTCCTGTAAAATGCGTCAACGAGTCGTCGAACGATATAGATACAAACGATATAGACACTCATTATGCAGTTAGGTTTCTCGATGCGTCATCGCCGGCCACTTCGGCCCGCGACGTTGCGCAGACGACGGAGCGAGATAGGACGATTAAAACCGTGCTTAGGTACATGCAACACGGGTGGCCGCGTAAATTAAAATGTAAATCTATTTTACCTTATTTTCACTGCAAGTCCGATTTACAATATGAGAATGGTTGTCTTTTTAGGGGACATAGGATTGTTATACCACTCGGGTTGAGAGATAGAATGTTACGCGAGCTTCATGATTCTCATTTAGGAATAACCAAAACTAAATGTAACGCTAGAAGTAGAATGTGGTGGCCCGGTATTGACCGGGACATCGAACGCTGGATCGGATCATGTGCGACGTGCGCAAGCGTGCGGGCCGCCCCGCCGCGCGACCCCCCCGCGCCCTGGCCTCCCTCCACCGCGCCATGGCAACGAGTGCACATTGATTACATGACTGTAGGGCAGAGGGTATATCTGGTAATCGTCGACTCCTACAGTAAATGGATAGAATGTCTATACATGCATAACGGAACCTCATCTAATGCTTTAATAACAAAATTAAAAGGCGTTTTCTCTAATTTTGGAATACCAAATGTTTTAGTGTCCGACAACGATGTAAAAATTAATTCACTCGAGTTTCAGACATTTTGTTCATCGAATGGCATAAAATACATGACGTCACCCATTTACCATCCGCCAAGTAACGGTCAAGCTGAGAATTCAGTAAGAACATGTAAAAAAATGTTAAAATGTATATTAATTGACAATTTACCTTTGCACAAAGTTCACGACATGTTATTAGGGTACCTATTTAACTATAGAAATACCGTGCATTGTACCACGGGTGAAACGCCGGCAAAGTTAATGTTCGGCAGAAATTTGCGGTCGCGTCTCGATTTGATTTTACCCTTAAAAAATCATAATTCTAATTCACTTACGGCAGCCGGGAAAAGATCTTTTGAAATCGGCGATATCGTTTGGACCCGATGGTACAGTGCACGAAAAGAATCTTGGCAGTTAGGTAGAATAAAGGAAAAAATAGGAAATAAAATGTCTAGAATTCATATTAGGGACATGGAGGTTTGGTGTATTAGACATGTGGATCAAATTATTAGATATACGGGTTCAGACAGTAGTCGCGACGATATTGTCGCTGCTGAGGAGACTCGTTGCCCCTCCACGTCGCCGGCTACTGTAAATGCACACTCTCCCGCGCAACAGCCTATGTTTCCGGGTATAAGTAATACGGAGCAAAGTATGGAGCAGGCTACGAATATGCAGACGGGTGAGCTGCAATCGCCCTCGAATACTGGAGCGCCGAATCTTGGTTCATCTGACCACGGTGAGGCAGAAGAAGTAAGTGACTGTGAGACTAGGGAGTATGAAAAGGACAACATTGCCTCCGTAGAAAGGCCTATGGCAGAAACGGAGGCTGTGCCGTCCACAATTGGCGATTCCCATGTACCGCCAACATTGCCACTTTTAGCCACACGCCCGAAACGTACAAGACCAAGGGTGGATTATAAAAAGTATTTTTAAGTAGCGATTGTTAATTATAGTTATGCAGAGATCAAGTTTGCTAATTATTGTTAATAGTTATTATTAGTTGTTAAGTTTATGTAAAAAAAAAATTACTGTATTTAATTTAGAAACCGTGTTACCAGGTTCCAAAATTAAGTGGGGAGGAATGACATATACGTGTGCAGTACGGTCATCCAACCAGTAATAAACGAGTGTTTCAAGACAGCGGTCGTTTCATTGCATTCACAAACATATCAAGTCCACAATAGGTAGGCATGTAAATAGTGACTGAACATCAAAACTGACCATAGTTTCATTGTTAGCGAGATGTAGGTCTTTTATCTCACTCACAAAATGGTATGAATCCTTTGTGTGTGCTCTGGTATGTCCTCTCAGTGGTGATAGTATTTTTGCTAAGTATTGTGCCAGCTTATAAGTTGGTGAATCGATCTGGCTCACTATGGGACGTAGTGGAGCGTTTGGTTTGTGTATCTTCGGTAACCCATACAACCTCGGTGGTTTGGCACATGATGGTATTAGCGAATTCACGTCGAGATTTAATTTTTCGGAGTATTTCTTTATTAAATCGCTAGTTGTTTTAAGCGTGTTAGTTGTAGGGTCTGTTTTGACCTTTTTATATGTACTTTCGTCCGATAAAAGTTGTTGTATTTTAAAATTATATTCCGACGCGTACATTACCACCGTAATTACCACCGTAATGGACGCGGGATTTTTCGAAATCCCCTAGAACTGCCCGTAAGAGCTAATGCAAAATATACGTCTACATTACGAATACATTTATCAAAAAAATCTTTATAACGATTTTTTAATCATCGCAAAATATAGATATAGATAGAAGGTACTATTTACTTCTATATAACGATTTTTTGCAACTTAGAACCTTGACATAACGTATCCTATTAATTATTCCCACTTCACTACAATAAATTATGTCCTGAGAGGTTCACACATAAAATTCTTAGTACGTAATGTTGAGGTTAAACTAAGTCTTCTTTTACTTTGTCAAAACGAATCGTAGTCCCAGCTAACCTCTATATATTGAATTACTTGGTATAACGAATATTTTATAATTCCCTTCAGTTTCATTAATTACATCCAATCACACGTTAAGTTCACATTATAGCAATTACTTTACATAAAACATTAGTTTGACTGTGCTTATTCTGAAGGAAAGCAGAGTGAGGATACCTACATGTCAGTGAAACCAAAGCTATTTCTACAAAATGGTGTGAAATCATCCAACACGCGATTGGAGCAACCCTGCTTAAAGCTCTAATAAACACGCTGCGTCCAGCGGTGTTTACTTTAAAATAGCAATTATACTGCCACTAAGGTACGTTGATTATCCTACACTAAGTACTTTACAAGTGTTTGAATTGGTTTACGTGATCTCGTACACAGTCACGTACAAAGGCGCTTCCAATGCCTCACGTTTAGAATTAGCATCACTTTCTACCTCCGCGTTCCGTATGCATGCAAAGTTTGCGATTGCGAAACCTTGCATAATCATCATGCGCTTTTGGTTTTCCTTTTTGCGTTAGGCCGTTCATTTAATGCGGTTGTCGCGACACTGTAACCAACACGTTGATAATTCAAGCAATCGTCCAAGTTATACGTGGTAGAGCCATGCTGTAGTTATATTAGTAGTATAGTTGTAGCACGAATGGGTCAGCTCGATCGGAGAAGGACCACGCTCTCACAGAATACCAGCGTAAAAAAAGCGTATGGTGAGTGTAGAGAACCGTAGACGCTTTTTACTGGAAACAAAAAAAAACGAGTTGATTGAGTTACGTTTGTTTCATCTACTGCAAGCTAAAGCAGTCAACGTCCCCGCTGACCGTAATTAACCGGATGCCCACCATTGATTATTTTCGAGTGTTTCGTTACGGTAGATTCTTTAAACAACAACCGAATTAGCTAGGTGTTATTCACCCGACCAAGAATGACTTGGAAACAAGACTTCGGGTTGGACATTTATTCTATCGGTGTAAGTTATAAGTATTTTATATTTAAGGCTAAAATTAAGAATATCGTAGCAGTAATCAGTACAAGTTACATGTCAACGTAATAGCATCAGTCACATCATTTCGTCCCGTAGGTGTCTCGTCGTCGACATCAGTGGTAATAGTAGGTGCCAGGAAGACCTCATGATCTCCGTTAGATGGCGTTATAGGCATATCATACCAAATATATAAAATACCCAGAATTTGTAGCCGCACCCCCGCTCCGGTTCTAACAGGCATTGTGACTACGGTTAATTCTTACAGCACTAATTCTCACGGGGGAACTGAAGTGTTTGATGTCTCAATGTCATATAGTTGGATAGTTAACCCCAAAATTTTAGTTAAAATAAAGATATTTTATTTCAAAATAAATTTATTGTGGTAATTGCGATGACCCGCATCCTCGGTTTAAACAAAATTATTTTTATTTCACGCATGTAATGCATTCGATGTTTAGACATCTTACTTTAGAGTAAACAATAAACTCTCTAGCGGATTACACTTCTTAATAAATAAACAAAACAGGAAGCGATTCATTAGTTGGCTACTAAAGTCTTCCTTTTTGTTTTTTTTTTTTTCGTATTCTTCGTTTAATTAACGAGAGCTGTGTAGGTTTAGAAATTTTGTTATGACTGTTACTTAATGATATTATATGTTATTTTTAGAAGAGCTTACAACCTAGCGTCCTTATAAAAGCTTTGTTTACATTTTTGGACACGCTTTTATTATTGTATGCAAGAATGTAATGAAATTTATTAATCCGTAATTTTGTAGGCGTATTCAGAATTTAGAGTGGCTCAGGACCGTTTTTTGTGGCATTCCTCTAGGGAGGCCTATATTCAGCAGTGGACTTGTGAAGGGCTGTATGAATGAATGGAAAAAAAAAATTCAAAATCGATCACTTTATAATAATTTTCTTTACTATATCCTACTCTCACTATGTGATTAATGTATGATGATGTGGATGGAGATTGAGAACGTTTTTCATCTTAGTTCTTAAAGGTGAACACTCGTCTGTCTTTAATTCTTTATCAAGAAGAGATACAATTTTCCACAGCTATAGATACAGCCATATATTTACAATCATGTGAACTGTATGCTCGTCCTTGAGATGTGACCCTGAAAATGATAATTATATGACCCTATAAAATATTAATTTACAGTCGTGTGACTTTTTAATTCAAATTACAACTGAGACAAAACTTTTGCCAAACTGTTACTTTGTTATTATACAAGCAACCAGGCGATTCAAATTACTTGTTCGAGTTGAGGAGAAACTCAAATATTTTGCTGATGTATTTTTATTAGAGTTGGGCCGATTAGCCGCCGACTAATCGGTGAAGCCGATCAATCGGCCTATAAAAAATATGTTTTATATATGCTTTCAGTCATAAATCGGACTAAACGGTGGCTACAAGCCATCGTTTAGTCGGCGATTAATCGGCTAAAACGGGCGATTAATCGGCTTTTTATTTTATTAATTTCAGCAAAGGTTTTTCGTGATTTTCTGCGTGATATCTGCGGCTACATAGATATGAATAAAGCTTTAAATTTAAGAAAATTATAGTTTCTCTCCCATGCTTAAACTCATATCAGATTTATATGTGATAATATGTAACTTTGATTGAAAAATCAGTCTCACATGTTTTAATGTTAATTATTCTGGACATAATTTACTTAAATTACTTATAACTTTGGTAATAAAAAGAATCTGTTTAGTTTAGAGTACTTACTATTTTAATTCTACGTTTTAACTTTTTCTAATCGTAATGCAGAGTAGTGACACAACAAAGCAAAATACTAATAATATTATTCTTACAAAAAAAAAATATAAATAAAAATTTCTTCGCAACCTTCCGCTAAATAGTAATAGTAGTTATTTAGCGGAAGGTTGCGAAGAAAATTTTATTTATATTTTTATTTTTTATTATAATGAATTTCCGCAAAGTAACGCCTGATTCTATCAATTATAATATTATTCTTAATAAACTTAAAAAAAATTTAAGTCTCCTTTAATTAAGTCTTTCTAAAATTAAGTCCCTTTGCATAACAAAAAAAAACTTATTTCTTGAATAAAGTTTGTCAAACTACACGCGTATAGATTTTTAAAAGACAAATCGAGCATACTTGTTTCTGTACTTAAAACTAAATTGTTATTTATTTTGTACTAAAAATTAAATCAAAGTGTTATTTTTCTGTACTTAAAATTACAATAAATTGTTTTTTTCCTGTAATGTTATTAAATAAAGAATCTATAATCATCTAATAATTTGTTAAAAAGAAATACTCAATTTGAAGAGTATTGAAGGCTTTTTAGAAAATATTTAATTTATTTGTTATTTTTAACCAGTAGCAAATTGTGATGCAAAAAGGCCAAAATCTCAGCCTTTTCTGGTTGAAGCCGATTTCTTTGCCTCAGAAAAAAGTCTCTCACTGTACACAGAGCTGGCGGGGCAGCAAAGTAAAACTTTGGCTAAACGGGACATTTCTGGATATCTGGAAGAATTTTTGTTCTATCATTTGAATTTATCATCGGATAGGGATCGGCTGGGGCGATTAATCGGCCATTTCTTAACCGATTAATCGGCACTCATAATATAATTCATATTAATTTTACATTTAATTACGTAGGTATTTGTTTACATTATTAATGAAAGAAAGAAATAAAAAAGGTTACACTTGGCAATGTCTAAACACATAATATACATATACACTCTCACACATATATTAATAAAAATAAATAAGATAAAATTTATACGATTTTATCGTTATATTATAAAATAATTTGCCAAAAGAAAACTAACTTTGGGCAGACGGTCTGGCCGTGGAATTCACTATACATTTCATTTTTCAAATATTACTTGGTGTAAGTATGTACATTACAATAAGGGGGAGTGAAATTTTTTCCCTGTCGGGGGAAATTCCAAGTTTTATCTATATCTCTATATATGTATATATAAACGAAATACCACTGACTCACTTGCTCATCATGAGATCTCCAAAACTATTCGTCCGATTGTCTTGAAATTAGACATACAATATAGGTACTTACTCCCTTCCCTAGACCTAGACACCTACTAAAAAGGATTTTGGAAAATAACGTGAGGATGTAAAATAGGGTATTACATTTAAATCAATTGAGAAGTGATTTTTTTAAAATTTACATAACACATTACCTAATGGTATAAAGTACTTCTGGATTGCTGACTCAAAAGTTGTAGGTTCGAATCCGTCATTCGACTAATGTCATGAACCACTTCTATGAGTAGCTATTGTAAGCGTACTGTAGTATAGTGATTAAATACACTAGTGGAAAAGGAGTTGACTTAATTTACAATTTAGTAGTATTGAATAAATATCCTAAAGTACGATAATTTGGCTTGTTTTCGTTACCAATAAAGACGTTACGAGAAACCAGCCAATATTTTCTTCAAATACCTATTCTATGAGTAGCTATTGTAAGCGTATTGTAGTATAGTGATTAAATACACTAGTGAAAAAGGAGTTGACTTAATTTACAATTTAGTAGTATTGAATAAATATCCTAAAGTACGATAATTTGGCTTGTTTTCGTTACCAGTAAAGACGTTACGAGAAACTAGCCAATATTTTCTTCAAATACCGACTTTACTTGCAAGTAATGCAGAGTTGACGAAAGAGGCGCTGGTAAGTGGTAACCGACTATTAAGGAAAAATCCATACAAGTCCTCTGAACCCAAGTTTGACAAGTGATGGGGCCTAATGTAGTCAGTTCTTGCAAATCTTTTGCATTCCAACTAGCGTATTCTTGGAACGGCCATTTCCAGCCGTGAACTTTGTCAATAATAGAATGCATATAGTTTCTATACTTAGTAATAAATATACGTAGTCAAACATTGTGGATCTAGCTGAAAGGGGAATGCCCACTCTTCATAGACACTTCGGCCATGAGTGCCCACATATAAAAGCATATAGATATGATAATATGCAATTAAAACAATGAAATGGTAAAGGAATTGCTTTAAAAAAAGTCGGGGTTTTGAAAATATTTGAAGTTTTTATTTTCACAAATGCAGTTTTTTTAACAACTATTTTTATCGATTTTATCGCGTTTTATTTCTTTGATTTTTAATTCCAGACATTTCGGGTGCTTTCCAGCACCCATGGTTACGGCAGACTGAGGTGACCGACTTCCCAATGTCAGTGTTAACCCGGAGTACCTTCAGATTTTTAATTTTTATTTATTGTCCGATCTACAGAATGAACTTACTGTGTCTAGAAGTCTTGCAGTGGTATGCTTGGGTTTTTAATTTCATTAATTACAGGGTCCTAAGCAGGTGGTAGTACCAAGCCTCCTTCCTAAAAAAGAATATATATATTAGATATTATATAGAATTTATATAATAAAATACATTTTACGACTAATAGTGATGACTTGCAATTCTAGCCCTAAGTAAAGATCAGCTAGGGCTTAACTTTATTCCTTCCATAATGCTGCTCCTCTGGTTATTACAGAGTTCTATCCGGTAGCAACCATTAAATCTTATATGCTCACCATAATAGTAGCGAGCTTGCTTTAATTGGTATGTGACACAAGCAATTAATATTAAGTCGCTGTAAGTTAAAACAGGAAATTCCCTAACATTTTAAAGTCTACATTTATATTTCTAAAGTCTGCCTGCCCTAGCTCTATTTAGATTGTTTTCCCTAGCATACTCAGAAAAATCATTATTTGTCTCCATATTTTGATGAACTATTTCAAGTATTTGAGCCGCATCATCCCTGTCCCTTATTTTTGTGTGGAATTTATTAACTATAGCAGAAGCCACAGCAGTCTATCATCAAATGTGTAGAAGCCCTGTTAAAGTAATTTTGATGAAATATTTTAAATTCAGTTTTAAAAATGCCATTCACCACCTCTACTACCCATATCGACACATAGTCACGGCTCTGGATTTATTAGCATATCTTGTCATTAACTGAGATTCACCATCTGCTGGAGACATTTCTGCGACCCTTAGACATCCACATCTATCCTCGATTACAAAGCAAAATGCAGATGCGTTGTCACCCGTGAGGACTAAGATCATTTTCTCGTTTCCAGTAAAAAGGGTCTCCGGTTCTCTACACTCACCATACAAAACACAGCAGCATTAAGCTACTATTTCACGCTGGTATTCTGTGAGAGGGTGCTCCTTCCCCGGTCCGCCGACCCATTCATGCTACAACTATACTTCTAATGTAACTGCAGCATGGCTCTACCAAGTATAACACACATACATAGTACTTGTAACTATGTATGTTTGTTATCGCAAAATGTAGTTAATCACAAAAGAGACATACTTGCAATGCTGATGGAACTGTTACAACCTGGTAAAAAACATTGTGCTTTTATATAATTAGTTAGCAGTACACTGTGTGATGTATGATCTAAGCTTTGTTGTTCTGGGTGCAATACATTACTCACTTCAGATTGCAACGAGGACGGACTAGATGATTCAGATGGTTCCCGTTCTGCAGTTGAACATGATGCTGTTCTATCAGTTCATTGCCAGCAATTATGATATACACGGCATGACAACTGAAATAATGTAAAATACAAAAAATGAAGTCAAAGTGAAAAAATAAAAATAAAATAGATTTATTTCAAACTCAAATATAAATAAAATATTTATCAAGTTAAATGTTACCTGCACAAGGACGGATTTAATGCCCTATATTATTTAATAATTAAGGCCTGACAGACTACCAGCAGTCCAAAAACAATGAAAAATCAACTGTCTCCTTTCTTGGTAGTTGATAAAACTGGTCAATCTCATAAATAAGCTAGTATGTTTGTCAGATATAGCTAGGGCAGATGTGAAAAAATAAAACAAGTTAATGATTTCTTAAATTTACGCGAACACTACACATTGAATAAAACTATTATTTACGGATTTTATCGCGTTTAATTACTTTTAATTTATTTTTAGTATTATCCCGACGTTTCGGGAGCTTTACAGCGCCCATGGTCACGGGGGGGGACTGAGATGTTTGACGTCCCAATGTCATAGTTAGTCCGGCTACCTTCAGTTTTTTAATATTAATTTTTGGTCCGATTTACGCAAAACGAGCTTATAGTATCATGAAGTCTTGCAGTGGTATGCTTGGGTTTGGGTTTAATTTTGTTAATTATAGGATCCCAAGCAGATGGTAGCACCCAACCATCTTCTCTATTGAAATTTGGATGTTTTTTAATCTCAATAGCCTCGCGTATCATCCTTGGTAGGAATCGGTGTTCTTTTGCGAGAATTTGTGGTTTATCAAATCTAATGTAATGGTGGGGACGATCTTGAACATGTTCGCAGACTGCAGACTTCCCAGAGCGTCGGTGCTTCACATCAGCTATATGTTCCTTCACGCGGGTTTTTATAGATCTCTTTGTTTGACCTATGTAAGAGAGACCACATTCACAATCTAGCTTATACACACCTGCATCTTGTAGAGGAATATTACATTTGATGGATGGTAAAAATTGACTAATCTTCTTCAGCGGCTTGTAGTATGTCTTAATGGACGCTCGCTTCAAGATGTAGCCAATCTTGTCCGTGACTCCTCTAACATATGGTAGTAAAGCAGGCGCGCGCTCGACTGTGGCCGGCTTCACTCGTTCACTGTGACGTAGGCGCGGGACTCGAAGCTTGTTGTCTTGCAATACTTGCTTGACGTGCTGAAGCTCCGCGGCCAGATGTTTTCTGTCACAGATCCCTCGTGCTCTCTGAAACAAAGACCGTACCGTGGGTAAATCTTTGTTTCAGAGAGCACGAGGGATCTGTGACAGAAAACATCTGGCCGCGGAGCTTCAGCACGTCAAGCAAGTATTGCAAGACAACAAGCTTCGGGTCCCGCGCCTACGTCACAGTGAACGAGTGAAGCCGGCCACAGTCGAGCGCGCGCCTGCTTTACTACCATATGTTAGAGGAGTCACGGACAAGATTGGCTACATCTTGAAGCGAGCGTCCATTAAGACATACTACAAGCCGCTGAAGAAGATTAGTCAATTTTTACCATCCATCAAATGTAATATTCCTCTACAAGATGCAGGTGTGTACAAGCTAGATTGTGAATGTGGTCTCTCTTACATAGGTCAAACAAAGAGATCTATAAAAACCCGCGTGAAGGAACATATAGCTGATGTGAAGCACCGACGCTCTGGGAAGTCTGCAGTCTGCGAACATGTTCAAGATCGTCCCCACCATTACATTAGATTTGATAAACCACAAATTCTCGCAAAAGAACACCGATTCCTACCAAGGATGATACGCGAGGCTATTGAGATTAAAAAACATCCAAATTTCAATAGAGAAGATGGTTGGGTGCTACCATCTGCTTGGGATCCTATAATTAACAAAATTAAACCCAAACCCAAGCATACCACTGCAAGACTTCATGATACTATAAGCTCGTTTTGCGTAAATCGGACCAAAAATTAATATTAAAAAACTGAAGGTAGCCGGACTAACTATGACATTGGGACGTCAAACATCTCAGTCCCCCCCGTGACCATGGGCGCTGTAAAGCTCCCGAAACGTCGGGATAATACTAAAAATAAATTAAAAGTAATTAAACGCGATAAAATCCGTAAATAATAGTTTTATTCAATAAAACAAGTTCTTGAGTTGATATACAATCAGTGTAAAAACATGTATAATTATCAGATATATGGATCACATTTAATAAATTGAAAAATGTTAAGCACTTACCTCACGTAGCGCAAATAGTTCCTCACGTGGAAAATCGAAGACAAACAATGTGTGTGATCTTATTCTCATAAGTGTCAGTGCCACAGCTGATGTATAGATGTTCAAGACGAACTATTGGTGCATTTTGCGACTGCCACACTACACGTTCACTGTACTCGAAACTTGTACCTAATAAAGAAGCTACAATTATTATATTGATATTATTCAAGTAAACTCAGTTATAAAGCATTTCTTAGAGGAAGACATGCCACATCGTGATATGTACCAACTATTTACCTGCTGTGTTCGAACCAATTGTTGAGAGATCAACAATTGCTTTTTACAACAAAACAATAACACGATAACACGTAATTGAATTCTTGTGACATAACAGTGACAGCGGCCTACCTGTCGGATACGATGTTGCCACTTAACTGTCATAAAATCTATGGAATGATATCGATTTTTATTCGATTAATAATATCATAAAAAGAATAATCTTTGACGCGTTTTAAGTTCTGCACGCTTTTTAAAATATAATTTCCTTTATTTATTGAAACTCTATTTCAAATGTATTTTTAAGAACAGTTAGCTTGTGCTGTATTGTTTTGTTATGCTTTAGAGAATTCGTGGTAAATCAGCTGGAAATTAACTTCTTGAATTATCATAACATGATTCCATTTTAAATGTTATGTTAAAAACAGGTAAGAATAACAGTTAACTTGTGCAGTAGCGTTTTGTTATACTCTAAAGAATTCTTGGTAAATCAGCTAGTAATTCGCTTGTTTAATTATCATAATTATAAATGTGAAGGTTGTCAATGAATTCAACCGAGCCTATAACAACGGTTGTTTTAGTTTTTAACGGTTGACTGCCGCTTTTGATGACTTGAAATTAATAAAAACCTATTTTGCGCAAATAGTTTTTTCTCTTTGGTAATGAATAAACCACAGAAACCCCTATAATGTATAATAGTCCTTTTTTTGATACAAGTAGCACATTTTAAGGAACCGCAAAAACAACTTTGTTATTTATACAAACACTATGAAAAACAAAATAATTTGTTGCTGGCGATAATGATAGTGGTATTTTGACTCGATTTAAAATATATGCTTGTTACTACTGAACTCTACATGGGCCTGCGAGTCCGACTCGCACTGAACCACTTTTTTTCAACATTTAGTTTTATTCTAATAAATAGTTTTTTCGTTTAAGCGGAGCTCTTTTACTTTAGGTTTATTACCTCTTTATCTATAATAATCAATCTGAGTAAGTAAAGTGTGTAAATACGATTCTTAAATTGTAAAAATAATAATTGGATTTGAACATCTTAGGTAGATATTTAGTTTTATTTATTTAGAAAATATTAATCTCACAATTATTTATTGTAATAATATAATTTATCACACAGCTAACGCCCTCATTAGCAATGTAATGGTGAAAGAATTTTCAAAATCGGTCTAGTAATTTTTGAGATTAGCCAAAAAACGTATTCATTGAAAGTAGCGCCCTCTATAATAAAATTAACCCTATATTAGATATCTAAAATTATACATAACAATCTAGTGGTGAAAGAATTCTTAAAGTTGGTCAAGTACTTTACGAGTTTAGCGAATAAAATATTCTTTGATAGTAGCTCCCTCAATAATAAAATGCATCCTACGTTTTATGCACCATAGCAAACAACGATTCAACACAGTAAAAACATAACCATCCTTTTTCGTCTGTAGTCGGTAAACATTTGGTTAATAACGGTTGCGTATCGACTGCTTTGGATAAATATCCATTGTCAACGGTTATTTTAAACCTATATCATAACATCGTAATAATTATCGAAAGATCATATAAGCATTGTAATAATGACACTATAAGTAATCGATCGAAAAGGGGAATCGATTTTTTAATGATTTTTGTGATTGGCAACATTTTTTATTTTATTCACAGACTAATGAATTACGTATTTACCTAATTTTATTTTTATCTTTTCGGTACTTTTAATTTGTGCAAAAATATTCCCATTGTTTTAGGATAAATGAATACCGCGATTAACAACCATAAATAAAGATATATTTTTTTAACAAATGCACATTGTTGGGCGTTCCATGGCCTAATATGGGCATCCCCCTTTAGCGCTGCACCATCACCTATTTAAGAACAAGAAAAAAAGTATATTAACTGAAACAATAAACTCTCGGTCTATGGTTTTATTGCGTTGAATATTATATGCAATTATTATGTATATTACATATAATATAATATCAGAAATTTATTTCAATTCTGATGTAAGAAGGTAATACTCTCAAAATATTTTTATTTTTTATTCGATAAATTCTTTATGTCATAAAACATATACATCACAATAAGCAGTTAAAAATAAATACAAGATAATACTAAAATAGATGAAGTATGCAAACCCACTGCGATATTACCTGTCACGATGTGACACAGGCAGCGTCTCCGCAATGTAAAGTAACAGTAAAGAAGAGAATTATCACGACGGACAGAGTCACAACACCGATGAAGACTTCTACAATGACTGCTTCCTTTTGAACAACTATTTTTCGAATGCTACTGCTACGAGCGGCAGTATACAGTTCTAACCTTACTTCGTCGTATTTTCTTTTAGTTTATCCCCACGTTTCTGACAATAAGTAATGATAAATAGTATAATATGTAAAGCAAAGTTTAGACGGAGCCAGTAACGCTGACGCCAGTCCTCAGACTAGCCAGCGCTGGCCTAGCCCGTGTTGTTAAGATGAGGCCAAATGGATTCATTACATTCCTAGATAATTCTTGTAAATTGTTGTATTAAATTAATTATTTTTTAACCTAACTGAAAAATAATGTTTTTCATGTACCTCGACATACATCAAATATAGCAATTTCTACAATATCACTAGTAAAATTTTTGTATTACAAATTATTTATTATGGCGCGGAGGTTGCGCGGCACGCGGGCGGAGGTCACTGGCTTGAAAAATAAGCAGGCGCTCTATTCCTGCCAGTGCAACGCTGGCAGCCAGCGCTGGCTTGTCTTGAAATACTGATACGAGGCCAATAACAAGCCAGCGCTGGCTGCCAGGTTCACTGGAAGTCACCACTGGCTTCGTCTAAAACTTCCTTAACGGTTATTGCACACTTGGGGAGCGAGTTGCCAGTTATACTATACGGGTTTGCACTAATTATAAGTTTCTAGTCCACTAGTCTAGTTTCCACTAGAAAAGGAAAGCTGCAAGTGATTCTGAAAAAAAAATTACTAGTTTACCCTTTTGTTTCAATTGAACGTAACCTCACAGCTTATTGGCAAATTATGATAGAATAGTAATCACCTAAAACAGGATTTCGTGAACGTAACGTAATGTTTCTCGAACGAACTCGCACAACCGGCTCGCCTCCACACGCGTGTTGTAACCGACAAGCTGGGCTCCTTTCCCTCGTGGATTGCACGTTGACAATGTTACAGACCAATAAGAATCTATATTATTATATTGTTACATCTGCCATACTGGTAACAAAAGAATTTTAAAGGAAATACTTTTCATTTTAGTACTAACTGATCAATTGCTTTATTATCTACGATTATAAAACAATTTTTCCGGACCGATACGACTTAGTACCCTTAAAAAAGAGATCCTTCCTTAAACCATCGATGAGTCTGCGATGTTGCAGATGTTTGCAGACGTTTGCAGACGACGGCGATCACTTTCCATCACATAATGTAACGCCTCTTTGGGTGGATATTTGTTACTGTTGCCATGCCAGTCACGCTGGGGTTTGGCAACCGCAATCTAATCATAAAGGCGCTGTTCGTCATCTCGTGGTTGGTTTTCCTTTGTCGCCTTTTACGACACACAGCGGGCGCTATTTGTTTCCGGTTCGTTTGTAATTCATTTTTAAAGCACTAGCTGACATCTCACCGTGCTGAAATTCAGTATATTTATGTAACTTCAATGACAATTAAATGCTATGGTACCATGGAACTGATCTGATGGGACACACTACATACGGAATTCCGTTTCAAAATCCCGAAACGGAACGAACGGGTCTGCCACACACAGACGGAATCCCGTTTTGCCCGCAAAATTCCGTACGGAAAACTACCGTAGGTGTGGGACGTAGGTAGGACGACGTAGGACGTAGTGGTCATTGATTTTATATGGACTTGCTGCGTTCGGAATCCTGAAACGAAATTCCGTATGTATGTGGCGGGCCTATAAGCTTGTTTTTTGCGTAATTGTTTACGATTATATTGTCTTTGTCCGCGTAAACTTAAACCTCCAGGCTTTTACGTTTTAATAGCATGCTAATAACACCTTGCGCTTAAAAGAAGCCAGTTATTTTATTATTGCAGGCATACACTTAAATTTGATTTATAAATATATGCGTATAGATAGATAATTTAGTGATTTATTCCCGTGATTAACATACCCCGCACCCGGAATAACCTAGAGCGCCGACACGTCCCTATAATAACCGCTCAATCAAGCGAGGCAATCTAAGTGGCGTTCGTATTAATCTATTTAGATGCGCTTAAATTGGTCTATATTTAATTGCGGTATATAACACTATATTACGTAAATGTGAAGCAGACGTTTTAAACGACATTTAAACTGTTATGTAAATGGTTTATCGCTGATTACATGGATGGTGATAATATTTATGCAATCTGAATGGTTTAGTACGTGGGCGGTATATTTCACTACGAAAAGCCAGCAAGAAACCAGACACAGGACTCTAGCCTCAGTATTATTACATATCATCATCATCATTACTGCCCTGCACAAGTACAATGCTGAACATAGGCTCCCCCAAGGAAAGCCGTAAAGCACGGTTCTGAGGAGCTTGCATCCATCGACATCCTGTATATCTTACCAGGTCGCCACTCCATCTAGTGAGGGGCCCCACTATACGACGCATACATTGAACTTAAGGTAATTCTTCTCAGTCTGTATATGAATAGCTCCGATTTTAGAACAAAAGTTCTATAAACTGAACTAACATGGCACACATTCGATTTTTGATATCTTGTGTAGTTAGTTATACGTTACAAAATACTTATTATGTAGGCATCGATGTATTTATTTGATGATATTGTCCTGTTGGTCGATTACATCTCCGAGGATTACTTTGTTATATTACCGAAAGCTATCGAAATACATATAATTATAATGGCACAATGACTAGTGTACATTGTTCGTTTATCACTACAGTATTATAAAAAAATTGGATTATAAAGGCAGTGTGCTTAGAAAGTTGCAGTTTTTCGGAATTTTTTATATTATTATAAGGCTTCTATATATTTATTAGTTTATTTTATGTAGTGTCGGCTTCCTTCGGAATATTCAATTTTTTTATAGGATGGGATGACAAACGGGCATACAGTCCACCTGATGGTAAGTGCTTGCTGCGGCCCATAGACATCTAAACCTATCCTCGATTACAAATCAAAATGCAGATGCGTTGTCACCCGTGAGGACTAAGATGGAATGCCTCGTTTCCAGTAAAAATGGGTCTCCAGTTCTCCACACTCACATACGAAACACAGCAGCATTAAGCTACTATTTGTCGCTGGTATTCTGTGAGAGCGTGGTCCTTCCCCGGTCGAGCCGTGCCATTCATGCTACAACTATACTACTAATATAACTGCAGCATGGCTCTACCACGTATAAAACAATATGTATATACAGCTGGTATTATCTTATCAGGGAGTTGATAAAAATCTGCATTGTACTACTTAAATGCTCCCGTTGTTGTTCTTGCTATTATCAAATACTGAATTATTAAAAAAATTTGCAGAATTAATGTGTTTCACTTCATAACGATCCTTGTCGGGCTCTAATTTAATTGAATTTTTAAAATGTGCCATTTTGGTTGGAATGCACCTGCAATTCCCCTGGTGTTGCAGTTGTTCATGGGCGGCGGTAGTCACTTACCATCAGGTGAGCCGTGTGCTCGTTTGCCTCCTCTTCTATAAAAAAAGATTTATAGATCCCATGTTTATGTGGGACTTATAGCAAAAAGCATGTGTTAACTGTTTTAAATTGCTTAGGATGACTAAATATTCATCATCATCATTATTACAGCCCTTCACAAGTCAACTGCTGAACGTAGGCCTCCACCAAGGAATGCCACAAAGCACGGTCCTGAACTACCTGCATCAATCGACTTCCTGCATGTTTTACCAGGTCGTCACTTCATCTAGTGGGAGGTCGCCGTACACTACGCCTACCGGTAAGATGCTGCCACTTGAGAACCTTTTTCCCCATCGGTTGTCGGTTCTTCGAGCTATATGGCCGGCCCATTGCCACTTCAGCTTATTAATCTGTTAGGCTATGTCGGTCACTCTGGTTCTACTGCGTATATCCTCATTTCTAAGTTTATCACGCAGAGAAACACCGAGCATAGCTTCTCCATAGCTCGTTGAGCTACCTTGAGCGCCCTCATACGGCCAGCAGTGAAGGACCACGTCTTAGATCCGTAAGTCACCACTGGTAACACGCACTGGTTGTAAAATCTAGTTTTCAGGTTTTGAGGTATACCTGATGAGAAGATGTGTCATAATTTCCCGAACGCTGCCCAGCCGAGTTGAAACCGTCGATTATATGCTCTCGTTGTTGTAATATGCTATACTAATGGGATATTGGGTTTGTGTTGTATTGGCGATGGGCTAGCCACTTATCATTTCTGTCACAATTTTGCACCCATATTCCTTGGCTAACTGTGGTTCAAACATGTGTCCTTCATTCATTTCTGTGACCCGATCATTCAAGTATTGATGCGTCTTACCAATCAGGTCATTCGGTTCGGTCATTCAATTAGATCATTTCGAATTTTGGTAATGTGTTATCTATGCGACCCGTTTGATAATGTCGGTCGTCGGACATTACTTATAATCTTTGGTCGTAGGTCCTGTCAATTGTTTGATCCGGAACGTCCAAAAATATAATTGCAATCATCAATACTTTGATGCCACCTGGGTCAAATGAACGAATCATCCACGATCGACACATGTCTAGTCCAAGTAGTTCGCTGCTCTTTGGACTCAGTCTACCTCTCAACGATTGCAAACGTGACCGGTTTCGAGCACAAGGCAACTTTTTTAAGGCTAATTTATTACTTTTTAATTCAAACTTACAAATGACAGTGGGGTTAGTTTCACCGTTATCCAACTTTTACACACTGTTTCTGCGTTTGTGAACGTCTTTGCTCATAATCCGTGCCATAGGGTATAATAAAGAGTAATTCGTACTGCGAACGTAATAAGTCGTGGAATCGAGCATTTTCAGCTTGGTTTAAGTGGTTGCTTGTAGAGTAATGTTAATACAATAGCCTTGCTTGATTGTTTTATAAAAACGTAATAATAATATGTTGGGTTGTGATTACAATAAATACATTAATTGACTAAACATACATTTTAATTTTGTATTAGCGTAAGAACTCCTAGTGCCGGTACGGTGCGTCTTTGACTTTTGCGCTACCGAGTAGCGTAAATTAGTAGAGAGAGATTAGCGTAGATTAACTCCACGTCATACTGGGTATTTGTGGGATCTCATACTTACGAGTTGCGTTACTATTATCATGTAATCTAAAATATCATGAAATCTATTATCAAATATTGCTACATTATTTGGCAGTTCTCTTGTCAACTACAATACCCATGGGACAATTCAGAGGAATGATTTATTGTACGGAGGCGGTTACGGGAAATGAAATACACATATACTCGTGCGACTACCACATTTTTGATTCTGGATTTGTATTTGCATAGTTTTTCGTTAGATGTAATAACTTTTGACGTTACTTTCATTTTCTTTTTTTTTAAATAAGCAAAATAGTTATGAACGCATACACCCACTTCTTGTCTTATTAAGCCATTTTGGATGTAAATACTAAATACACTACATCGATTTCAGCGAACGCAAATTTTGACATGTTCCATATATTATATCTACTTTTTAATTTTTTTAATGATTATATATATACTTAATGTACACGTAACGTGTAATTAGTTTGAAATAACAAGGAAACAAATAATTCATAGTTAAAATTTTATAATAATATTTTTCATTTAAATAATTAATAAAGTAGGCGCTTTCAGAATAAGATGTTTTTGCAACGTAGTAGTTACATTTAGCATAATAATGTGCTGGTGCTGCAATAATGATCTGGCTCGTCTAGACGCCCTGATCCCCTATTACCATAAAATTTCTGACGCGACCCTCCTTCCCGTGTCGTTGACTTTGTCTGCCCAAGGCGTTCTACGCTTTGTTTACTTGAAAGTTTGAGACGACCACTTCGGTTCGTAGTTACCTGAATCATGGTTTCGTGATTTCAATATATCTCTGTGTCAATAATAGTTAAAATGTGTATGGTGAATAGGCCTCGGTCATTGAATTGAAATCTTCTTACGATCTGATTAGCTTCACATCTGGTAAGAGATAGTGAATACGAGAGTGGTGAACCAATTTCGATGATTTTTGTATAATTTTTGTGGTCCTATATAAATTTGATTAAGATCTGACGCGAGTAGTTTTTGAGTTATCCTTATTACTTGACTTCGACTACATAGGTGGTGTTCTTATTTTATTTATGTTTTATTCGGTTGTACAAAATTTTTTATTCTACCACTTTTTTATGACCAAAGTTCACTCACAAGCTGAACGGATAAAATTTTATGCTACGAGAACAACGCGAGCTCAGCTCCCACGGACAACAATTTAACTACAATTTCATGCGTTGTTTTGCCACGGTACAGTGATAATATAATAACTGCATTTCTGCAAAACACAAAACATTATAACATGTGAAGTACGCCAATTTACGGCATAATATTACATTAGTGTATAAATACTAATTAATCTTCTTACCTTTTATGCTAGTATAATGCTAACTTTTACCTAGCGGTAACAGATGGCTCGAATCATGAATATCTAAATATTATGTTTTTTTTGCGCCCAGAAGCAAAGTTAAGGGCTACTCTCCGGATTGCGGGGGAGGGTTGTGGTGAATGCTTTAAGCATACCATGCAGCCGGCTGGGTGATTATGTGGGACTCACTGAGAAACCTCAGTGCCTACCCACTAAACACCACCTGAGACTGGCTTTGACCTGGTAAGGCCTTACAGCCGTATCGGAAGTGAACCCCTTCTGGAAAGAGGGGCGCAGGCGGCGAGTAGCCGCTTAGAGGCGTGCCTAAGGCTGGGAACCAGACCCTACTTGACTGACACAAAGTACAGCCCTGAGTCACCAGCAAAAATTGTCTCCCTGCACGTACACTACGTTTAGACATTTAGTAGGTGGTAGGGACTCGTTATCTGCCTACGAGTCCGTACGGGTAGGTCCTTGCTTGCACGGCTGTGTTCCGGGCTGAAGGGTATAGAGAGTCATTTTATTTACAGGCTTTGAGGCATTCTATCTCAGTCCTAAGATGTGACAAAGCATTTGTAGAGAAGTCTACAGATGCTTTGTTTAAATTTGGCTGCTTTGTTTAAATATCTATTGGACCAATCCAATGGTCCAATGGACTGCAGTAGTCAATAACTATGAGATTTACCTTAAGTACGTTTGTCACTTAGTCTTTATTTATTTTATTTTGTCAGTATTTTATAAAAACAATCTAGAGAGTTGATCTGCACTAGGTTTATGTTTGGGCAAATATTGACCCTGCGTAATTTGCAATTCTGTCCAACTCATCTCAAATTTGATTGTTAATTTTATCACTAAAGTCAAATATTACCATTTCAATTCAGTAACACTCTTTTGTAATTAAAGTTCTCTTGACATCAAGCTTATATATTAAATTATAATTTATTAGCATGCAGACATTATTAAATTTACATTCATATTTCTATTAAAAGAATAAAAGTAAATATCAATGATACGCAATTTGGAAATGGTTTAATTCCTGAAATAGGTCCCGTGATAAATTAGGACGTCCGTCCGGGATGCCCTGCATTTGCCCTAGTTTCCGATTGTTCTATTCAACGTGGGCAATGCTTTCAAACAACGCTGTTTGTGAATATCTATCAATTTCGTTGAGAGTATATACAATTGTGGATATAACTTCAACCTTTGGAACGCTAATGTATTGTAGAGGCAACCCCTATCTCTTATGCTTCTTACCTACTACTGTCTTTTGTCGTCGCTTTGAAAGGCATAGAACCAGTATTGTTATATGCCTGTGAAGGATTGATCACAACACATTTATACTAAGCTTCTTTGTGTGAAGTTAGCTCTAGATCCAAGGACTGAAGTGGTCGCGTAACTTTAGGTGGACTGCTAGTATCAAAGCTAGTAGTAGTAGTAGCTAGTAGCAAAACGTTTTCCACGAACATAACATTCGGTTGCGATTTGAAACGAGAACCAATAAGAACGTAGTGCGATGATCCCTAATCCAGTAAAAAATGTTTTTGAAACCGTTAAAAATTCGACGACCTTGTACACAAATGTTATAGTATTTTAAAGCGAAAAGATTTTAGAATGTAAAGTAACACAAAACTGCTTTTAACAAGACATTTTATTTCATTGTAAAACCTTGTTTCTCAGCTCACCTTTTTCTTACGTTTAATATGTTCTTCAGCATTTAAACTAGTAGAATCAATGATGTATAAACTTATAGATACGTTGTCCGCACTCTAAAATGGCAACATGAAATGAAGCCAATTGGCCACATCGCGCTTAGTCACGCACCAACCTGTCGCATCCCGTCGTACGGTGTCATATTTTCTTTCTCTTTCTTCATGCGTATAAGTAGTTCTATTATTTTCGTCGTTTTTAAGCGCCGCGATGTTCGTTCATGACGTGTCTATATATAATACGTCATTGAGTAGAACATACTTAGTCGCTAATAGAAGAATCGGATGGACATGATCTGTCGATCGACGCCTCTCGATTCTTCTACAGTTTTGTGGTAGAGAGATAAAGGCTCTGCGGTGATATGGTCTGAACAGAGCGCACCATTTATGTTCAAACAGTTTTT
Organism: Parnassius smintheus behrii; assembly: GCA_036936625.1. NCBI lineage: Eukaryota > Metazoa > Arthropoda > Insecta > Lepidoptera > Papilionidae > Parnassius > Parnassius smintheus. Next base: position 25,596,091 of record JAUPFT010000014.1, on the reverse strand, counting down.
ATAGAAGTGGTGGTGACAAAAGAACACACAGTCCATCTGGTAATGGATGGTAGGTAGACTGTGGTCCATAGCAACCAACATCTATCATCAAATGCGGGTCTGAGGACTGAGGTGGAATGTCTCGTTATCAGACAAAATGATCACCGGTTCTCAATATTCTGCGTGAGATCGGACCAACCTACTCTTGTTGCAGTCCTAATACAACTGCAAAATGGCATGAATACTTACACGAAGGAGGGAAGCTTAAATTTAAAATTAAAAAAAAAAGAAATCTGAATAATGAAAAAGCTGATGATTTTCAAAAGGCTGATCAGACTTTCTTTAAACATAGCTAAGAAAAGGAAAAAAAAACTTAATCAAAATCAGTGTATCCGTTCAGGCACTATGAATATTATTGTTTAATAACATATCATAATTTTCTGTATGCCACAGACAAATATACACTATAAACTTGTAACACCCCCTTTGTTTACGTCTGGGGGTTAAAAATAAGTTGTCAATGATGGAGTTGAAATTTAAATTACTGTATGTATTTTTTTCCGCAAAGATTACCATATGCATTTAAACCGGTTCATGTTTAATTATTGTAATCATCATCGTTCACTGCTAGACAAATACTTCACTCATAAATTACCACATAGCACTGTGTCATCATTGACTCTGCATGGCCCGTGGACTCGGCATGTCTAATCAGGTTTTTACTAAATTAAAATGTACCTACTGTTACTCTATGTAGGTACCTATTACCTACTTACTACTTTCCACTATTATAGATATTTTCTATATGGAGCGATGCTTTAAAAATATTACTAAATATAACCCAGAATTATTAGAGACGAATTTGAGCCAAGAGTTACCATCCATGCTCTGGCAAATTCATATTCAACTGCTGTAAATTCCAAAAAATTCACTGATCAGATCAAACTTCAGATAATTGAATTATGATAGACAAGAATATTTATTTAAGTGGTAGAGCCATGTACGCTAGCATGGGTCGGCTAGACCGGGGTTGGACCATGCCCTCACAAAATACCAACGTAAAATGGCATCTTAATGCTGCTGTGTTTCGTATGGTAAACGCAGATAATCGGACACCCTTTTTACAGCAAACGAGGCATTCTATGTTAGTCATCAAGGGTGACAACGAATCTGCATTTTGATTCTTAATTTATCATCAGGTGTACTGTGTGCTCGTTTGTTACCCCTGGTCTACAATAAAAACTTTTTAAAGTAACTTAGCTTCTTATAAGTATATAATATAAGTTATAAAATATCCTTTTTGATTATAACTGGTCAGCCCAAACTGAATGCTTAAAATGTTTAATGCTCCTTTGAGTGTCAAAATATACATCCGGTTCAAAAATCACGACCTTTACAGAGGCGAATCGGCATGAAACCAGAGTTTCTTTATCGTTTTTTAAGTTTTGCATTTATAATTTAATGCATTATAAAATTAAACTTGTTTAATCATGATCTCATTTGTTTATTAATATGATTGTTTAATTATATATCACAATTTTATGTATTTATTACAAGAGATACCCATTCAAACATACAATAAAAAAGTGTCACCCGGCAAACCAATTTATAAGACGTTGTCACGTCAAAAATGCATCAAAATCGGTCGAGCCGTTTTTGCGTTTTAGCGAGGCTATCGGACAGGAATTATTTTTTATATATAGAAAAGAAAGATAGTTTAAAATATTAAGTACGCCGATTGATTGTGCAAAAAAAATGTTTCCATGCGTTTTTAATCGACATACATCTAATTTTTTTATTTAATCTTCCTTGTTTTCAGGAAGTTTTATAAGATTTTCTCATATTTCATTATAAATATTTTTCACTAGTTTGTTAACAAATATTAGAGTTTACACTTGCCAAGCTTTGGAAATATTCATCCTACTTAGGACATTATAAATTTAATGAAAAATAACCGATAACTCCACTAACGTGCATTATGATCATATAAACACACAGGAGTCGTATTTACCCTCAATTCGTTTTTTATTAAATGATTTTAATGACCCCCTATTTTCAATTGACAGTTTTTTTATTTTATTTTTATTTCAAACAAAATCCACAGCTCTTTGTTATATCGTACGTACATCTTATGATCTTAAATTATAGCCAAAACGGATTTACATTATTTAAATAGTATTTTCAATTTATAACGGACATGTTGAAGACAAAGTAGTTAGGACTAAAAATACATATTTTTAAACATCTAGAAAACATTACAAAAAAATTAAAACATTTTCAACATACATAATGCTCGTATGCGCCTCCCTCGCACGCGGGCATGTGTGTGTGTGTGTGCGTGCGTGCGTGCATGCGTGCGTGCGTGCGTGCGTGTGTGTGTGCGTGCGTGTGTGTGTGTGTGTGTGTGTGTGTGTGTGTGTGTGTGTGTGTGTGCGTGTGTGTGTGTGTGTGTGTGTGTGTGTGTGTGTGTGTGTGTGTGTGTGTGTGTGTGTGTGTGTGTGTGTGTGTGCGTGCGTGTGTGTGTGTGTGTGTGTGTGTGTGTGTGTGTGCGCGTGTGTGTGTGTGTGTGTGTGTATGAGTTAATGATTTACTTAAACTCACTACATCAGAAGTTTCAAGACATCCTTCTTAAACTTATCCTTACTGGAATGGAAAATATCAACTGAGTGGAATCTTTTATTATAAACTTTTTGTAAACGATTCACCAGAGAGTTTTGTGCATAGTTTGTCTTTGTCTTAACAACCGCAAACAAAGGTGTATGTCTCGTTCTACGTTTCGGAGTACAAAAGCAGAGAACTCTATCAGCTAAAGTTACACAGTCAATACTTCCATTACATAAACCATGCAAAAATGCCATGTCCATTAGAGTACGTCTATCCTCAAGGCTTATTATATTGAAATATCTACAAGACTCTTCATAGTTATTAGTGTAAATAAAATTTCTATACCTTAAATGTCTCAGGAATTTGTGCTGAATTTGTTCTAAGTTATTTATATGAACAGTGTAATGCGGGTTCCATACAGTACTGCAATATTCAAGGACGCTTCTAACATATGAAAAGTAAAGTAATTTAATACAGTTAATATCAGTAAAGGGTCTGCTTACGCGTAGGATGAAGCCAAGGCTTTTGTAGGCCGAGTGCGTTATTGTATCAATATGTTCTGAGAAGCTTAACTTGCAATTCAGTAATATCCCCAGATCCTTCACTAATTCTTTCTTAGTTAAATTAAGGTGATTTATTTGGTAGTTGAAATTTGTAGGTTCTCTTTTCCTTGTGAATGAAACGTAAAGACACTTGCTGACATTAACTCCTATACGATTTACTACATAATAGTTACCAAGTCGCACAAGATCATCTTGAAGTTTCATGCAGTCTACATAATCAGTGATTTTCATATATACTTTAGTGTCATCAGCGTACATCAGAAACTTAGCATTATGAAAACACTTGCCCACATCATATAGATAGCACACGTACAGTAGAGGACCCAAAATAGAACCTTGTGGAACTCCGGATGTTATTTCCACGAAGTCAGAACGGAACCCTCCTAAGACTACTGCCTGAGATCGTTTCCACAGATATGATTCCATCCACCTGAAAAGGTTACCTCGTATGCCCAGCTCGAAAAGCTTACGTAGTAATATGATGTGATCTACGCGATCAAAGGCTTTCTCAAAGTCAGTGTAAATGACATCTACTTGCGACCCTCCATCCATATTTGAGGTAGTGTAATCAATAAATGCACCCAAGTTAGTTGCTGTAGAGCGCCCTTTCACAAAGCCATGTTGTTCTGGGGGTATTGAAGGTAGTATGATGGGGTATATGTGCATATGAACGATTCTTTCTAGCAACTTACTTAATACATTGAGTATTGATATTGGCCGGTAATTCTCAATTATTGTCTTCAGCCCTTTCTTGTGTATAGGTACAACATGGGCTTCCTTCCAAATACTTGGAAAGTAGCCATCGCGAAGACACCTTTTGAATAATAGTGCTATAGGAACAGATAAGGATTTTGCACATTTTACAAATAATACAGGAGGCAATTTATCGCTACCGGCACCTTTCGTGATGTCAAGCTTACAAATTAAATTCTTAACTTTCTCTGGATTTATATCAATATCTTGGATTACATTTAAATTTAAATTATCAGACCGTATGGTCAAATTATTGTCACTAGATTTAGTAAAATTGCTTTTAAAAAAATCATTAAATGACGAGCAGATTGCTATTGGGTTATTCACTTTAGTGTCTCCGTATGTCATTTCTTGAGGATAATCAGAATGGTTTTTACGCCTAGACTTTACATAACTCCAGAAAGCTTTGGAGTTATGTTTAATATTCTCTTGAGTGCGTGCTAGGTACAGTTTATAACATTGTTGCTGTAGTATCTTTTGTCGTTTTCTCAGCTCCGAAAAGTCTGCGTAATCAATCGGATTTTTATGCTTCTTCCAACTAGAGTGCAATTTACTCTTTTCTTTTATAAGGTTAATTAGTGCTCTGCTGTACCATATTGGATAAGAATAATTACCACTACATCGGATTTTAGGAACGAATTTTTCAATTAATTCATTTATTATACTGTAAAATTTATCAGTAACACGATCTAAACTTGTTTCCCTTGTGATAAAAGCCCAGTCTTGTTTCAAAAGTAAATCATTCATACTACGGTAGTCTGCTCGCTTAAATTGATATTTAGTCCTAAAAGAAGGTCTACATGAAGGTACTAAGATGTCCGTCGCAGATATGTACAGAGCTGGATGATATACATCTTCTATAACAAGCACAAATTCAGATTTTTGAACTTTTATCGGGAAAGATGAAAAGATTAAGTCTAGAGTGTTCTTGCTACTGTTTAAGAGTGTATTGTATTGAGAAAGGCCTATGAAAGAACAACAAGATATAAGATCAGATGCTGCAGTTTGAACTTCGACTGATCCTTTCCTACGTACAACTGGGTCTCCAGAAGTCCAGTCAATACATGGTAAATTAAAATCTCCTGTAACAATTATATAGTCATTTGGGTATTTATCACGAACAGCTAACAGTGTGTTAATGAGATCCTTTATGCGCGAAGATATTTGATGATTAGGTGGTATATAAACTACCGAAATGTGTATGTCATATGAAGAGCCTATGTTACTTCCTGGAATGGTAATCCAAATGCATTCTAGAAATTCTTTATTAATGAGCTTATTCACAATATGAATATGTCGCTCCGTTAATTCATCACCAAAAAAAACAATTACATAAGGTATACTTCAATTTATTACATTATAAAGTTCTCAAATCAATAATTAATTACAGAAAGTTGAAGAAGATATGCAATTAGTTACAAAAAGCAAAATGAAAAGTTCCCAGATCAATCACATTGAGAAGTGAGTGATCGATCCGAGAACTTCACCTTGTAAAGCTTGACTAATATCGTCAGAATGTGGCTTAGCTAAAATTGTATTACAATCAGCGAAATCTTTTAAAATGTGGTGGCATTTCTCATTACGAAAGGCAGCGTTGTGGGCACAATCCATCAAGACATGCATTAGGTCGTCTGGAACACCGCATTGATCACAGTTCGGTGACTGGACCTTTTTCATAAGGAATGCAAACTTTCTAGACGGAATGTGTCCAGTACGCAGCCTCATTATCACTACTGCATCCTGTCGCGATAGCTTATGGTTATCAATCCATGGTATTTTAGGCGGATGTGACTGTACCGTCTTGTACCAAATACCCTTTTCTTTTGAACGTAAATCGAAATATTCTTTCCATAGGTTGTAACATAGCCTTTTTATAATACAAATACAATCAGTGTAATGGGGTAACATGTTGTATTCGATGCCATCCGTAATAGCCTGTCTAGCCAAGATATCTACTCGCTCATTATATTCCACGCCGCAATGAGACGGAATCCACTGCAACTTTATCGATTTCGACCTGGATGTTAACCCATGTATAGTATCCAGAACGGTGTAGGCTATCGGTGTGCCTCGTGTACCCAAGGTGCACCGAGCTAAGTGTTGGAGTGCGCTTCTTGAGTCTGTCAATATCACAATATCATCTTGTGATACTGATGCAGCGTATGACAGTGCTTCACATATTGCTACTAGCTCAGCCTCCATGATGCATATACTACTATCTATCTTAAATTGTAAGCTAAGATTACATTGTGGGTCAAAAAAGGCTGCACCGATTCCGCCTGAATCTTTAAAGCCGTCTGTAAATATTTTATAATAATTTTCATACTGCCTATTAATGTAGTCCAAACATATTACTTTTAGACTAAAATTGTTGTAATTTCGTTTAGCTTGTGCAATACACGGAATATTTAAATTAACTATGTTATTTAAACCTATGTTACTGACCCATGTACTTATATTAAACATTTCTAATATTTGACTACTGTGAATAGGGGTATCAACGAAGTGATCATAAACAGATAATAGTAAAGGTTTCTTCTTATTACGCCAATATTTATTGTTTCTAAAATGTGCTAATTCATTCAATATTTTTAGTGTGATGTTATTTCTTATTGATTTAGCTTTTAAGATGAATTTCCCTGCCAAAAAGGTTCTTCGTACATTTAGTGGAGGTAGACATAGCTCACTCTCCATTGTATGTATAGGAGTAGTTTTAATGAATCCTCCGATGACTCGTAATGCCTGATTTTGTATTTTGTCTAACTTACTTAAATACTTTTGACAGCTGTTATCGAATAAATAACTCCCATAATCTAGCCTACTTCTTATAACGGCAATATATAGTCTTTTTAAATGCTTGGGATGTATTCCCCAACCAGGTCCTACTAAAACTTTGAATATGTTTAAAAATCTAGAAATTTTGTTCGTTAACCCCGTAAATGTTTATTCCATTTCAAAGACCGGTCTAGCCACATCCCTAAATACTTGACTGTGTTCACTACTTCTATTTTATTATCATTAACACTTACTGAAATAGCTTGCCTACATATACCTTTTTTAAAAATACAGATTTTTGTTTTAGTCATTGAAATCTCCAAACCTAAATCTATGAGCAAACCATACATTTTATTTAAGGACAATTGTAATTCAGTGGAAGTATCATTTAAATTTTTACCGGAAGTATATAACACATAATCATCAGCATACTGAGAAATACATACATTAGGATTAATTTGTTTACAAATATGAATAGTTGCAATATTAAATAGTAGTGGAGCGATAGGGTCACCCTGAGCAATTCCTCGTCCTGTAGATCTAGATAAAATAACATTGTCCACCTGGACACTTAAGTATCGTTCCTTTAAGAAGGTCCATAAATACTGAGAAATACATACATTAGGATTAATTTGTTTACAAATATGAATAGTTGCAATATTAAATAGTAGTGGAGCGATAGGGTCACCCTGAGCAATTCCTCGTCCTGTAGATCTAGATAAAATAACATTGTCCACCTGGACACTTAAGTATCGTTCCTTTAAGAAGGTCCATAAATATTTACAAACTTTTGAACCAGCACCTAATCGATCCAAATTTACTAACATAGCCGTAATATCTACGTTATTGTACGCGTTCTCTACATCAATAAAGCAACCTATTGTGATTTGATCTTTTGAAAATCCCAATTGTATTCTACTGACTGAATTACTAAGATTATCCAGGCATGATTTTGTTTTCCTAAATCCAGTAGTCTCTTCGTAAAATAGATTTTCATTTTCCATCAACCATTCCAATCTATTTCTTAACATAGCATGGAAGATTTTACTCAGGCAAGACATAAGTGAAATAGGTCGAAGCGATGATAAAGTTGAAGTGTCACGCCCTGTTTTTGGGATTGGTATAATTACGTATTTCTCGCCATTGGAATGGTACAAAACCTAGGGACCTAAACCTAATTAAGTAGTTTGAGTAAAATAATACATGCGTTTTTGGGAAGATGTTTGATTATGGAATATGATATATTATCCACACCTGGAGAAGTATCTTTTGTTTTAAAACAGCACGTTAGTTCGCTCATTGAAAAAGGAGAGTCAATTTCGGTGTAACGAGATGAAAAAGCAGGGTCTTTTGGACAAACAAAGTCTGGAGTCAAACTGTGTAAAAGTTCATTTGCAATTGTTAGATCAACATAACTCCTATTTGTATTAGAACACCCATAACCTTTTAACCATTTCATTTTTTGCCACATGTCGTGTACAGTAATAGACTCATCAATCGGAGAGGAAAAATTAGAGAAAGATTTTCTAGTTGCCTTTCTAATTAGCAGTTGTGAAATCCTAATTTTATCTTTTAATTTATCTAAGTTATCAGGAGTAGGGTTTTTCCTAAATAATGCAAGAGCTGGGCGCCTTTCTGCAACAGATTTAGATAAGTTGGTATTCCAATAAACTTTAGGAGAAAAATGTTGTGAGGGATCTTGGCTGGTTCTGTAAAAAGGAATATGAGCATCAGCGGCTTCATTGACCTTCTGCGGATCATTATTGATAAAAGCAAAACTTGAAAATTTATATTCTAAATATGAGCTGTATCCATCCCAGTTTGCTTTCTTATAATTCCTTTTCTTTAGAAATTGATGGTGATTATTGTGATATGATAAATTAATCTTAACAATCAAATGATCACTACCCAATGACTCATTAGTAACCTTCCAATCTAACTGCAACGCTAAATCCGAAGAAGCAATCGAAATGTCAGGGGATGACTCCTGTACTATTCCGTTTACTAATTTTACGCGAGTAGCTGTGCCATCATTCAAGGAAACAAAATTATTTTCAATTAAAGAGTCAAAAATATTCGTGCCTCTTAAATCAGCCTTACAAGACCAGCTTGGATGATGCCCATTGAAGTCCCCAAGAATCAATGTTTTTTTAGTTTTAAAAGAAAATATTTCATCCCAGTCATTCCGAGAAGTTCGTGTGGTAAGTGGACAATATATAGAGAGTATGTAATCTATATGTGTACAGTTAAAAATCTTAATACAAATCATTTCAATTCCGGGATTAGAAATTTGGATAGATATCAGTCGAGTCTTTAAAGACTTATGTGAACAAATAGCAACCCCACCATACGAATCATCTCGGTCCTTGCGGTAAATATTGTAACCACTTATGTTAAGCATAACTTCAGCATTTAACCATGTCTCACAAATGGCAGCAATATGAATTTTCTCGATATTTAACAGCTGGTCGAATTCCGTTTGGGCCTAATACTTTGTGAGTTCCACTGAAAAATGTTTATGTTGTAATTACTATTCATTATTGACTAAAAAAGCTTTTAAAAGGCTAATCCCAAATGCACTGACCCACCATCGGTACTAATCATTCAATGACATTCCTGGAATCATTTTGTTCTTAAGTTGTTCTTGTGAATTTGTAAATATAGCATATAACTTAGAAAGTAACTGCCTAAAATTAAAAGTTGATTTAAGCTTCTCTCTTCTCTCTTTTTTCTCTTTTCTTGATTGGAGCTCACTTTCTATATCATCATCATCATTATTAATTACTTCTTCTGATTCTGTAGATATATCGTTTTCAAACACTTCATTCTGATTTTGCTTCTTTTTCCTTTTTCTCTTTGTACTTATAGTTTTTTCTTGTAAAGTTTGCGAAACCTCCATAGCACCCGATTGTGATGATAATGGTATTGATTTAGTGTTAGAAGTAATTTCAGAACGTAAGCGCGGTACAGAGCGAGTAACGTTCGCGTAAGACATTACCCCATCTTCGTTTTGTGAGATAGACACAGGTATGGGTTCAGGTATATTATTATATAAAGGTGTATTTGGGTTGAGATGTCTTTGAGCCAGGTTGAGGTTCTGGAGGAATATATATTTGTAAGGCCTTTTTATATGAGCAATTGAATTCAGCCATTAAACTCCTTAGACGCTTTTCTTTTATAAATATAGGACAAGATCTATCCAACGACATGTGACTCCTGATACAGTTAATACATCTAAATGTTGTGATCTCAGAATTAGCATGCCCCTTTCCACACTTAGGGCATACAATCTTTTTAGAGGGGCAGATACGTAGGCATGACCGAACCTCCAACACCTTTAACATTGAGTGACTGAGAAGACATAGGGGTCGACGTTAATCTTCATACCGTAAATGTGTACTGATGCTGGCAACGATGAGCCCTTAAATTGCAACCGTATTGATTCACTATCTTCCCATCCCTTTCCATCCGTTTTTCTGCGCTTTAAGCGCTTTACACCTATTAGCTCGCAATAACTTGAAATTACCTCCAGTATTTCTTTTTCGGTCATCTCTAGCTCAATATTCTTAATGACACCGTATGAAAAAGCAACCTCTAATGGCTTTTGAAATCTCCATCCTAACTCCTTCAAAGGTGTACAGTTCATCAGCTCATCAGCACTTTCTGCACATTCAAACTGCGCAAATACTTCATACGCGTTCACATATTTCACACGGCTGATATGCTTAATATTATTGGCTTTTAAAAGTTTTGCAAGTGCAAACTGTTTAGGTAATTTTTCGAAGCAATTAACATATACATCAACTTTCTGTCCCACTCTCTTCCCATTTCTTGAAACCGTAATCCACCTTTTTTCCTCATCCTTTTCTCTGCGTCTTTTACTACTAATAGGTCTGACCTCATCGTAAATCATTGCTTGACATTGAGCGGATTTTTCTGGTAAACAAATCTCCGTTTCCTGTTCATTGTTTTCAATTAGAACAGAATTCATCACCTCCTCTTCTGAAATTTGATTTTCATCCATGGTGATCAGAGTACACCAATGAATGTCCTACAATTAAAGCATGGCACACCACGCAGGCACGTTGTTAACCGCCGTAGGAAATATATATTACAAAAATATATTATTTTAATTAAAATATTTAATTAAAATTTAAGATAGCTGTCACCTGTCACTTTTGGAAACAACCTAAAAAAAAGCTTGCAACGTCTTAGAGTAAAAAGCCGTTTCACATAAAACGACTATTACCTGCTTAATAACGGATTTTTTTGTCAGTTTCATGATCTCTCCCATAACTATAGCATAAATTAAGAATCAAAGGGGGGCCAAAGATTGATCCCTGAGGAAACACCCTGAATGGGTTATTACTACGACTGCAATGAATATGTTTTATTAACACATAAATATAAGATGACGTAATAATATAAGATGTCCTAATATGATTAGGAGTACTATAGTATTCAACCCTTACCCTAACCCAAAATCATATATGTACATAATATGAACTCGTTTGTTTAAATGTTGTGTTTCTTTCGCGGACAGGGAAACTAATGTTTAAGAATAATTATATCGTATTGTCCACGATTAAGTCTTGTACTATCAAGAGATAACCATTAATATCAATAACTAAATATATGTGTGTATATAATAACAAAATAAAGTATATATAATATGTAATGACAAAATAAGACATATGTATCATTGGTACGTGGAAAAGACATAGATATATTTTTATATCTAGCCGACAGCTGATATTCCATGCGTTTTCATAATAAGGCCTCAAAGAGCGCGTGACTTGAATCAAAACACCTGATTATTGAGTCGTGAACCTTTGATTACAGTTCTAGACGAAGCCAAAAAATTCACTTTATATTACGGTTATATCGTGTCTGTCTATGCGTACATAAGCAGCCCTAGTATATCCTCCACTCCCGATATATTCCCTAAGCCGTTGCTGCCGTTTCGAAACAGGTCTAGGGGACATCATTATTAAACTCATATCACTTTATTCACCAGGGTGAAGTGCTGGAATGTCCGCTATGCCTATCCACGTTTGTCGCAGCGGGCATGGTGCGACTGGCGTGGTGCGCTCATCGCTGCTGCGAGCCCTGCCTGCGACAGTACCTCGCCATCGAGATCTACGAGGCGAGGGTCCCAGTCAACTGTCCCGTGTGCCAGGAGAACATGCATCCCTTAGGTAAGTTGCGTTTCGTATGCTCTTTCAAATCGTAAAAAAAAACGAATTAGCAAGCGATCAGAACAAAACAATCCAAAATTTTTGGTTTGTTGTTGTTATTATGTTGTCGTTATTCTCAGTTCATCAGTTCTTAACTGCAGTCCCCACAGCCTTTTTTTAAATTCTTTGTACTGTTTTAAATATATTGTCTTTGATACTGTCACAAATATTTACAATTCTTATGATGAATATTCTATTAGTGTTTAATCATATGATAAATGGTTACGAAATGACATTAGGTAGGTACTTTCACGTCACTGATTCGAATTAAAGGTCAGAACGTAATTTTATTAAAGGCCAGCAGACCGAACGACTATTCGAATAGGTAACATCAATTATTTGAGAATTCCAAAGCGCTTAAAAAGTCAATATGAAACAAAGGGTGCGTTTGGCAGAAAAAAGCGCTAGCAAGCGCTTGTTAGCAAAATGGCGATCGTAAGCGGTAAGCGCTGTCAATCGCAAGTAGCTATTTTCCTCCAGGACACGATGTTAGTTTTAACCGGGGAACCTAACCTAATTTAAAAATATGTTTGTAAAGTATTCATATTAAAAACTTACCAATCATGAATTTTTAATAACATGTATATGTTTATTCATGTCATTATATTACTTAAAACTAATATTGCACAAAACAACTAATAAACTCTACTTCAAAACAAACAAATTAAATAAGCAAAATGGCGGATTGTGTCAGCGCTACTGAAGTAGCAATCGTGTCCTGGCCGAAAACTATTTCAGCGCTTATAAGCGATTGCTAGCGCTTTTTTCTGCCAAACGCACCCAAAGATTCTATGGTTCTAGAATTAACCATCATCAGTCATTACCAGTTCGATAAATTGTTTATTCCCTTAGATTTTGTCCCACTATTTAAAGTTTTTGAACGTTTCCAGACCATTTTATGTTTGTAACACTAACATGCACAACTAAAGAGTGGTGGGTGCATTAAAAAGCTATGTTCAGGTTTGAATAGTAAAAGAAAAAGATTTATTAAAGGCTATGAAGGATATTTGTGCATATAAAATGTCAAGGATGACGCATCTGATGTAGCCTTCATCGAAGTTGGCTGCAGCCGCTGATTAAATAAAAAAGGTAATGAGCAATGACATTTATTATCAGGTGGACTGCAAATTTATTGATCGCTCTGCTCCTATACAAATAACCGTGCTACACATGACTATATAAACTTAGTATGAATAACCGATTAGCATTATAAAATTTAAAGGTATATACTTTTTAAACTTTTCTATTTATTTTGTAAGTCACAAAAATCATTGCGTGCATCTGAAGATGTAACTTATATGTGACCTTACGCCTTTCTTTTGTTTATATTTTTTAATTGTAAAACTGACTGAATTAAGTTTAAGGCGTTGTGGCAAATGAATCCTTATATATTTTGTTTCTGCTTACCCTGAAAGATAAGCCCTTGAGTAATGTATGCTGTGCTGACGGCGTCATTATGTTATATTAATATTCCGGACATGCTTATTTGGATTTGCCAATATAAACAGTTATCCGTATCCGGTTACATAAAGGATTTTGCGTCATAGTGTGTATATGTATATGTAGTATGTAATTCTATTTAATTAAAAATTTTTTTTGAACGCATTAATCATGTATGTAGAACCATGCTGCAGTTTTATTAGTAGTATAGTTGTAGCACGAATTGGTCGACTCGACCGGGGAGGACCACGCTCTCACTGAATACCAGCGTGAAATAGTAGTTTAATACTGCTGTGTTTCGTATGGTGAGTGTAGAGAACCGGAGAGCCTTTTTACTGGAAACGAGGCATACTATCTTAGTCCCCACGGGTGACAACGCATCTGCATTTTGATTCGTAACCGAGGATAGATGTAGATATTCTGTGGGCTACAGCAACCACTTACTATCGGGTGAACTGTGTGCTCGTTTGTCATCCTATCCTATAAAAAGAAATACTGTCACAGAATAAATATTAGTAAGTAATACGTAATACTGATATGAATTCAAGACTTACTTGTTTAATTATTAAATATATTTTTTTTATAATTTTAATATATAAACGTTTTGAAACTTACAACAATTATAAACACACATGTTACAAAAGATATTATGCACTAAACTACTTTAACTACAGACTAAAGCGAAACTAAATCCTAAATAAAATGTAAGCAATTCAGTCAAAGCTTTATTATGTTTGGTTAAAAAGGACTACATTCACCTTGAACATACAACAATTAGGTACTACCACTACACCTGCTGCAGTTACCACACATAAACATATTATTATGAATATAAAATAAGAAAAGCGATGTACATATAGATATTACTGATTTTATAATAATTACATCGCAAGTTAATATTAACGACAGAACTGTATATGTATATTGTATATTTATAGCACTTCTGCAGAATTCCTTACATTTACTACTACTAGGAGGCAGAATTCAGAATTCAATTCAGTCAGTTGTCTGCCTGATCAGTTACATGCTTGTTTTCAGTTTACATCTAGATGGTGTTCGTAATTATGTAAAAAATTATTTAACTTTAATCAAGATTTCAACTTATTTTTCTAACCAATTCAAAAAAAAATCTACTAAGAACTATCAAGCTCCTAATTTGGAATATTAGATGTGGACTATATCGTCATATCCATGCTTTCTTAGCAGGTGGATTGACTTCAGATTTATGCACGGGTTATTGTTTTTGCTTTCCTCAATTCACTAGAAATCATAACTTTCTTCTGGAGTCAGTTTCATTCCAGTGCCAATGTGTGAACTTGGACTTTATAAAGTCAAGTAGATTTCAAATCAATTCAGAAAACCCGACGATTGTATCCAGTTAAGATAGGAATGCTAATAATCCCGCGACTTAGTGTCCATCAAGATCTAGGCGTGACAATCGTTCTCGAGGCAGAGGCAAATGTTTTAACGGCTTAATCTCGTTCGTGACAGTGGATTATACGGACAAAGACTGAGCTCATAGACAAACATCTCGCAAAATGTTAAATATAATTGTCGATGTTATATTCAAGTCAAGATGTTCGTTATTGTTGTTGAAAATACATTACATCAAGAATATTGTAAATCCAGAATATGTTTAAAATATGATGGATAAAACTCAAGAGGGAGATTTATAATCAGCTACGGTTGAACAAACAGACACAGGTTATATCTTACATTAGATTTTTTTGTTTACGATTTAACATACCTTCGTTAATTACAAAAAGGTACATGGTAGGCCAAAGATGTATTCAAGTATGTATTTTAACAACAACCCAATGGGCAGGCGGGTAAGCGAGTTTATCCATTTCCCCTCACTGATGTTGGCCCACGTTACTAGAAGCAGAGGCTTAGGTTTGCTTAATTTAGGTTGGTTTTCATCAAAAGTCCACTGCCAAAGTCTCGTTGAGACTGCATCAACTAAAAATAAAACAAAATATGTAGATAAAACTACTAGAACGTGGTCACAAACAAGCTACGATATATCGTACTTGGCAATAGTCATAAAACTAGTGAGTAATTTATAAGTCAGTAGTGAGCATACATACAGAATACCAGCGTAAAAATTGCAACTCAAAGCTACTGTATTTCGTATGGTGAGTGTAGAGAACCGGAAACCCATTTTACTGGAAACGAGGCATTCCATCTTAGGCCTCATGGATGACAACGCATCTGCATTTTGATTAGTAATCGAGGATACATCTAGGTGTCTATGGGCCACAGTAACCACTTATCATTAGGATTGTGAGCTCATTTGTCACCATTATCCTATAAAAAAACGTGGTTTCACGGTTTTTCGAATCTTGCGTCTATTCTTTGTTTTTTTTTGTTTTTTTTTTGCCTGTGGGCAACAGCATCCACTTACCAATTGACATATTTATCACCTTTATTCTATAAAAAAACGTCCCAAAATCAAAATTTAGGTTAAAAAAGTTTAATAATTACTTTGTACTTTTGTTCGGCGTCACCTTCTCAGCATCTTCTTAATTTTCAGCAATTGCCTTTGAGATGCCTCTGTCTTGTTTTATTCGATTCAAATTAACGGCACTGCAGCATAAATGGGCACTGCAGCATAAATGTTATGAAATAAATGAGATTATACAGCGACACCCTACCCTACGTAACCTTAAAGGTCAAGGTTTTTGTGCTTGTGAAATTGTGTAAAAAAGAAGTGTTATAAATAAAACAATTACATGGTGCTCATTAATTTACGTACAAAATATTAAGCGCAAGGGTCATCTGTTCCTAGTTTATACAATGGTTACGTAAAATATTTCGACATTGGGTTTTAAAACAATGGTGCAAAATCTACAAACACGCTTCTCAATGCCATTGTCCATTATTCGGTGTATTTTCTGCCACTAATCGGATTTCTGCTTATTATTATTGTTTCGCTACACTTTTCTAATCCAACTTTTTATTAAACAAACATATTTAAGAACTATGCCTATCTTTTATTAGATAAAAAAATTTGCGATACCTTAATGCATGTGTGCAGGAAATATTATGTTTCTTTTTATTTATCTCATCCAGTCGTTTACTGGCTGTCAAATAAAACATTCTGCCAAACTACATGAGAATGTGATTCGAGTTGTAACATTTTGTTAGCGCAACTTCTACTCTCGATTATCTAATATTTTATGCCTATATATTATGTTCGAACGCGCTTTTCTCACGAACTACGGTCACTACAGAAAAATATTAGACAGTCCGTTTATTGAGGAAGGTTTATAGGCTAATAACATCAGGCTAAAGCCCATGGGATTGGAAGCAATAACTGTAAACTGCCTTGTCCATGTTCTCATCATGTTTAAGGGAATATAGTAAGTCAGGTCAAATTCTAATTTCGCCCTCACTTCCCCGCGCGTTGTATGCTATGTATCGACATGTTTGTAATCACTAATACTGTAAGTAGATAGGTCGTTAGATACTTATTTCATTAGGTTTATCATATTTATGCCTGTTTCTTAACGCCAACCCAGTCGCTTCTTATTTTTATCACGGTTATTTCCAATTTTAATTTTACGTCGTCCTGTTACGTAATGTGTATTCTGATCGTAAGCGACACAACTTCTCCCTTCAAAAGCCTAAGCGATACTAAGTACTAACGGGGCGACCAGGAATCAAGCTTCAAGAGTTTAAGACGCCGATAGTTTAGGTAATTTCCTTTTACAGTGAAAATAATGGTATTTAAAAAAAAGTAAATAACATAAGCACTGCTTTATAGTTAGTTCAGTTAGTATGCAAAGTTTCATGATCTTATTTAAAGTATTTTATGAATAACAGCGGTTTATTGTTCAGTTTGGAGGTAACTTTGGATTTTTTTTTCTATCGAGAAAATTTTACGGAATCGTGTTTTCGTCTAACATAGTCCTTAACATTAATCCTCAATTTTACCATATATTTATTTCAAAATTAATGCTGCAATACTTTCGGCATAACGGAGGATCTTGCTAAGCCATTTGAGGTTATATTTCCCCTTAAGAAACATTTCCGTATACTCTAATTAATACAAACGTAAATGAAACCGCGAGGCATGGTTAGTATGTTTTAGAGATACTATATACTTTTTATTATTTTTAGGAGTTACTCTATATACCTTTTATTATTTTTAGGAGTTACTCTTGGGTTCAACTGTTTATTACTTAGTAAAGGTTATGATTTAATATATATATAATTTTATATAATTTTACCATGATCCTTAATTTATAAGTTAAGGATTATTGTAGTTTCCTTATTTGGTATGGCCGAGTAGCTATTGTTTAATATAATAAGGGTGACAAACGAACACACAGTCCACATTTATACTCGATTAAGAATCAAAATTCAAAAGCGTTGTCATCCCTTTATTAAAATGAAATGCCTCGTTTCCAGTAAAAAGGGTCTCCGGTTCTTTTCTATACTGGAATGTAATGACACAACTATGGACTATGGATCCCAATATACAAGGCCTGGTTTAGTTTGGAAACTGATGATGTTTTTATTCATTGTAATTTCTTTCGTGGATAGTGTATAATTAAATGAACGTATTTTATTTAAAAACTATCACATTATTTTAAAACTCGAAAATGCCATATAATATAGCGACCTCCTTAAATAAGGAAAACTGAAAAATATGTTCTCCATAACGCACTTGATCATTTTTTTTGGCGATAATCTGTGTTAAAGCCTGCGGAGTGTTTAACTCTTTACGTGTCTCGATTATTCGGCGTTACTTGCTGAACGAAATAAAAGATTAATATTACCGCTAAACTGTACTCCAATAAAATACCTGTTATTTCCTCGGTCCCTTTACATGTAGGGTTGCCAACTATATAATATAGTACCCTACTATATTAGCTGTCCGAATACTATATTCAAAAAAACCTAGGAGCGAAATTACTATACCTTAAAAAGTTTGTTAGTAAAAGCTCAAAGCAACAAGAATATTATTTAAAAAAATGATTCAAGACATCATTACAGTACCGTTCACAAATTATCTGCTACACATAGGTCTTCCTCAAGGATTGTCGCAAAACACGGTTATGAGATACCTGCATTCATCGACTTCACCACCAGGTCATATTCTTTGCGCTACATAGGTACTATAATTTTCCACGCAAATGTGTCGAAAATACTATAGGTATATCTCTATATATAAAACTCAATTATTGTTCGTTAGTCTCACAAAAACTTAAAAACGGCTAGACCAATTTGATGATTTTTTTTGTATATATTTGAGTGATTGGTTTAAATTCGCAATTGGACCCGGTAGGTGGAGCTGTTGTCGAGATCCAGAAACGGGGTGATCCGAATACCCGGGTACCCGAATATCTGAATACCCGGGTTGTGCGCGTACTGTAAAATTTAATTTATTTGTTAATTCTATTAGAGAGGTAAAACTAAAACGAATGGCAAACTAATAATAACAAAAATATATAAATTGTTATTAATAATATTTTACACGATCCGGTATCCCGAGTTCGATCCGCGCCAATGAAATTGATAATCACTTGCTCGGTGTTAGGAAATTCGTGAAGAAACCGGCATGTTTAATTATTTATTATTTACTGTCATCCCATTAGTATGAGAGGCGGTCTCCGCCTATCAGTGGGACATATGGCCCTAAATTTTTAGATATTAGCTAGATATATATTAGATTAGTGAAATGGAAATATAAAAAACTTAATGCTTTCGCCGAAAACTTACAGCATAGTTCCTGACTTGACGTTTGTCAATCTTAACGAAGTACGAGTTGTTGCGATTCACTTGCCCTCAATATTTTATTTATTTATACATTTTAATTATACTAAAGGTACAAACTCAACTTTCCATTTGGTTACTAATTGTATGTTCAATTGTTTATGCCTAAAATAGTACATATTATAACTGAAGAATATATGAACGAGAATATAAGAAAAGGATTTTAATAAATCTAGTTAACGGATATTCAATAATTAAAATATTTCACTACGGAACAGAATATTTTATTTATTTATACACTTTAATTATACTAAATGTACAAACTCATCTTTCCATTTGGTTACTAATTATATGTTCAATTTTTTATGCCTAAAATAGTACATACAACAGGTAACATAATGAATACTGAATCGATTCCTATCATTTATAATATAGGTAATTTTTATCCCAAAAATAATTAAAACTACGTAAATTACAGTCACACTAAATCTGTACAGTCAAAACAAACTGAAATGGACCGTAACTTAAGGCAATAAGACTTTTAAGAGTGCAGTTTTATTTGTATTATTGCTAATTCTGTCATTCAATAAAAATAAAGAAAAATCAACTTTATTTCAAGCATGTTAAAGTCTTTGCGTTCGTGGATTTGTACTGTGACCACAACATTCTTCCGGAATTAGTATTTTTTTTATAGAAGAGGGGGCAAACGAGCATGCGGTTCACCTGATGTTAAGTGACTACCGCCACCCATGATCAACCGCAACACCAGGGGAATTGCAGGTGCGTTGCCGGCCCTTTAGAAAAGAGTAAGCTCTTTTCTTGAAGGTCCCCAGGTCGTATCGGTCCGGAAAAATCGCCGGTGGTAAACTATTCCACAGAGAGGTTGTACGCGGAAGAAAACTCCCTTTGAAACGTACAGTGGTGGACCGCCAAGCATCCAGATCCAGGATGGTATCGGGACGTTTACCGCGTAGTGCATTCACGAAATTTGGCGGCTGGGATTAATCCGAACAATTCCTCAGAGCACTCTCCATGGTATATGCGAAAGAAAATGCAAAGAGATGCAACATCTCTTCGCAGTGCCTGTGAATCGAGCCGATTGGAAATCACTCGGTCGTCGACGATTCGAGCCGCTTTGCGCTGGATGCGGTCAAGTGGAAGGAGCTGGTACTGGGGAGCCCCAGCCCAGAGATGGGAACAGTATTCCATGTGCGGCCGAACCTGCGCCTTGTAAAGTTGCAGGCGGTGTGCCGGCATGAAATACTGTCCCGCTCTGCTGAGCACGCCAAGCTTTTTAGGGGCCAATTTGGCGTTCTCTTCCAAGTGACCACGAAACTGCACGTCACTCGATATGTCGACGCCGAGGATTTCGATACTGACTGAGGCAACAAGGGAAGTGCCTTGAAACTGAGGAGATACGACAAAGGGGTTCTTTTTAGCGGTTAACGCACAAACTTGTGTCTTCTGGGGGTTAAACTGGACTAGATTTAGTCGCCCCCAATCCGAGACTCTGTTTAGCAAAAACTCAACTTCAGACACAAGTTTGTCCCGGCACTCGAAGACGTTTTCCCGAGAAATATTGGCTCGGCCGGTGTAAAGAGCATCACTAGTGCTGTCATCTGCATAGCAATGAATGTTACGGGTTTGCAACATGTCATTGATATGCAGAAGAAACAGCGTTGGCGATAGCACGCAGCCCTGTGGAACACCAGCATTAATAGGCTTGCAATCGGAGCTTGCACCGTCTACAACGAACTTGATGCTCCGATCTGCAAGAAAGCTGGTGATCCAATCACACAATTTCTCGGGAAGCCCATAGGAAGGGAGCTTCGAAAGAAGCGCTTTGTGCCAAACCCGATCGAAGGCCTTCGCAATGTCCAAACTAACGGCCAATGCCTCCCCCTTGGACTCATTGTAATTTACTGCCTCCGCCCATCTGTGAGTTAGGTAGACCAGAAGATCACCAGCTGACCAACCACGGCGAAAACCGTATTGGCAGTCACTAATCAGCTGGTGATCCTCAAGGTATCTCATGAGCTGGCAGTTTACAATGTACTCCATTGTTTTGGAGAACAAGAAGGTGATGGCGATAGGCCGGTAGTTGGACGGGTCTGAGCGGTCGCCTTTTTTAGGGATCGGGTGGACGAAAGCCGTCTTCCATGATTTTGGGACTACGCCTAGGGAGTAGGAGTACCGGAAAAGACGCGTTAAAACCGGTGCCAAGTCTGGAGCACACGTCCTCAGCACAATTAAGGGGATTCCGTCAGGCCCACTCGACTTGTGGATGTCCAGGGAGAGAAGTACTTTGTGAACTGCAGTTCCGGCATGGAGCACTCACACCGCGGGATGGTCGGCGGCGTACTCCCCCGTCCTCCCAAAGAAAGAGCCTAGAAGATCGGCTTTCTCCTTTGCGGTATGGGGCAGTGAGTCGTCCTCCCTGTGCAGAGATGAAAGAGATGGCTGGCAGAAATTCCCCTGGACAGCCTTGGCGAGAGACCAGAATGCACGGGTTCCAGAAGGAAGGCGAACTAGTTTCTCGCCAATTTGCCTATGTGCTCTGACTTTGCCTTGGCAATGACTCTTTTGAAGGACCTAGAGGCGGAATTATACTTCTTTTTTAGAGCGTTGGTGTTTACATCCCGGGACGCTGATGCGTCAGCCCAGGCTTGATAGCACTCCCGCTTATAGCAAGATGCTATTTTACAGGACCGACCAAACCATGGCTGAGATTTGCCTCCAATGGGCACCACAGAGGAAGGAATAAAAAGTTCCATACCCTGTATGTACCTGTACCACATCAGAGACAGAATCCGCAACAACGTTGGGATCGTCCGGCGAGAAGCAAAGCCGCCCCCAAGGGTAGGATGCAAAGAAAGACCGCATCCCATCCCAATCGGCTGACCTATAGTGCCAAACACGGCGGCAGCCTGCAGAATGCAACTGCGATTTCAGCGTGAGTGGCACCACACTCTGGACAAAACAATGGTCCGAGGAGTCTAAAGGGGCGTCGACGGAAATCTGATATCCGTCCGGATGAGAGGTCAGCAGAAGTTCCAACAGGGAAGGTGCATGATCCTCCACATCTGGAATCCTCGTAGGCGAGATAACCAGTTGTGTCAGACCATATGCCAAGGCAAAATCATGAACAGATCTCCCCGCATGGGTGGTTAAACGTGAACCAAGCCATTCGGCGTGATGGGCGTTAAAGTCGCTGAGGATCACGATCTCTACGTAGGTGATCTGCTGTAGCAACGAATCTGTAGCCATTTGGACGTGGTCTAAAAGTCGGTCTGTTTCGGCATTACCGCTATGGGACCTTTAGAGGCGTTGCTGTCTACGCGTAGCCAAAGGATGGACAGGTCCGAACTTTCAAGAAACAACGCAAACTCCAGCCCGAGGCACAAAGGAGTGTTCCAGTTTGTACCCCGGGGAGGAGAGATACGAGACATCAGCCGGAGAGGACACCTGCGTCTCGGTCAGAAAGAGCAGATCCGGCCTCGCCGTCTCGAGATGGTAGTGGACGGCGTTTAGGTTAGAGTGAAGTCTCCTGATATTGCAGAAATTCGCGGACAGCGTGGCAGGGGTCGCCTTGGTCTTGTTGCTCCTTTTGCCCCGAGCAGTTGTAGTCTTGAGCTGAATTTTGCCCAAGAATACGCCGGGCAGCCTGAGCACCCACGCTCAGAAGTGGAGAAACATGGTCGTGCTCAGCGAGGGATTCTCCAGGGGTGCTGGTACCCTCCTGGGGTAGTCTATCATCATTTAATTCCGTTACCATGATGGGGGGGGGGATTTGGGCCTCCGGCCACCTGCACTCACCAGACGAAACGCGGAAGCAGAGCTTCCAGTTCACGCCGATATTCTGTGAGGTCGTGGTACCACCGCGGTGTGAGCCAGCCCATACGTGCAACAGCAAAGCTGCCGCGTGGCTCTACCACTGCTAAACAAAGTATTACTAATTTGATAAATAATCAGTGCATAAAAATGTTTTACTAAAAATTCAGTGTATGTATTATGATTATAACATAATATACTAATTGGGTTGTCTGATGGTGTGCGTTAATTACGTTACGTGAAGAATACTTGAGAAGGATTTTAATAAAACTAGTTAACAGATATTCAATAATGATTTCTTATATTTACGCGAAC
The DNA here is from genome assembly GCA_036936625.1 of Parnassius smintheus behrii. Classification (NCBI taxonomy): domain Eukaryota; kingdom Metazoa; phylum Arthropoda; class Insecta; order Lepidoptera; family Papilionidae; genus Parnassius; species Parnassius smintheus. The sequence goes on along the minus strand of JAUPFT010000014.1, from coordinate 25,572,873 downwards.
ACTACACATTGATTAAAACAACTTTTACGGATTTTATCCCGATAAAATCCGTAAAAGTAGTTTTAATCAAGATATTCAATAATTAATTATAATATTTCACCACGGAACAAGTCAAGCAAGATTTACAGGACATAAGGGGCAAATACTCCGCCGTATTCTACAGTTGCAAATTGGTCTAAGGATTTAAAGAGTGGAATATTCACGAAAGATCACCGATCAAAGATCCCGAAACAAAACTTCGGTACTGGAGACTTTGATAAAAATCATCTTATGCTCCTAAGAAATTCTAGTCAAATCCGGAAACCGGTAAGATCATCGGCTCTCTGGGCCATTCAGGACTGTTAATGTTGCGGCACTTCGTATGCAAAACGAATAAAAAAATTCGCAAGGAAATCGCAAATACTGTTTTGTTTCACCAAGACAATTATGTGACGAGCAATATACTTGCTGGCTTTAAAATACATTCTCCATTTCAACTTAATCTTACTTCTAGTAATTTGAAACAACATTCGGTAAAACAATGAAAATTACCTGTAACAAATTCTTACGTTTTATTGAACGCCCTTAGTACATACGCACTGACTAAATCTACGGCGATCGAGAATTGGAAGAAAAAAATATAACCGTTTTCAAAGTCAAAAATAAGCAACGTTTTCACCAGAATTTTTTTCAATTTTAGCATTTCTAGCTCAAATTGTTTCCTCGAAAGGGTATTATCACATATAAAAAAAAAGGACTCGTGTCAAATTCAGTTAACAAATTTTATTTGTCCGGGGTAAAAAAAATATCCCGTATTTTTTAAAATTCATGCTGGTTTGTCTCTTGAGTCTGAATAAAAAAATGGCAACCCTAACACCTTTATACAATAAAAGTAAAGAGGTTCTTTTATGAACTCGCAGTTTTCTCCACAATCAAATGCCACCCTCCGCTTTACACTCGCGATTGTAGCCATAGATAACCCTTGGTCGTTTCGATTCTTAGAGAATATCGTGAAGTTGGCTGTGTGAACCTTCCAGTATTTTCTAGGAGGTATTAGAAATTTATAGAAAGGTCTTACCGAAACGCTTTCTGTAACATTCGCAACACATTTCACCAACTACTATTCGGTACCCGCTATCAATCTAAGATCACAATATATTTCTTTTTCTTATCTAGCCACGACCGGTTATTGCAGCAAGTGTAGTGTAATATAATAAAGAATCGAGATGTATATAATGACGTTATGTATTGTATTTTCAGACGTCCGTCGGATCGTAGACAACCCGACACTTTACGACAAATACGAGGAGTTTTCGGTGAGACGAGCACTGGCCGCGGACCCTGACACAAGATGGTGTCCCGCGCCCGACTGCAGGTAACGTTTCTTTCACCTGCGTGGTGAGATTACATCCAGTACTTTTGTGGAGTTATCTTAGTTAATTCACCTTAAGCGACGAGGTTCAAGTAAAGAGAAAAATAACACAAGCAACAAAGTCTAATGGCAGGGTGTGGGCAGCTAACTCAAAGTGTGGTTGTAGGTTCGAATCCGCCATCCAACTCCTGTCGTAAACCACTCCTAACACAAGCGCTTTAAGCATACCAGAAGCTTAAACAGAATATTAGTAATGTTTATAGCATTGATAGTATTTTTATTATTAGTACACCTTGGCACGGCTTAATAAATAAAACTTTGAAAACTTATCAATACTTTATTTTATGTTGCGCATTTAGAACTTATTAATACATTTACTGACACAGTCTACAATAATCCTGAAATGTGACAATTCTTATGTTTGATGCTTATTCACGTTTAAAAAGTATTATTGTAAGTATTTGTCGTTTCCATTCCAGAATACATCATCCCGTTCCATAGTTGTAATATGCGACTTAAGAGAAATTTTAAAAAGACCTTTTGACCTCCATTAGATGGAATCGTGGCAGTTTGACCATCTCGTATTTATACCAAACTGTCTGTTCCCTGTGACTTTGTCCGCGTGGAATTTATTACGATTGGATTTCATGGGTTTTGATGTTTTTGCGCGGGGCCCTGTTTTTTCTAAAATAAAAGTAGCCTAAGTTACTTCTTATAACATCAGCTATCTGCCAGTGGACGGGCCGTCAAAATCGGCGCAGCCATTTCGTAAATTAGTCGGAACAAACAGACAGACGGACAAAGGATTAATAATTGTTTTAAGTATCATATACATATACTTTCATATGTATTTAGTAAAAGGATGTTATTTTTACATTACAAACAAACATTTCAATTTTATTTATTTTTATAAGATGTAAAACACAAGGCATCAGGGAACAGCGTCAAAAGTCTGAAACGTTTCGACTCCACCGAGTCATTAATTCATTTTTGTGCCATGTATACGCTTTTACAACAAAATCCCAGAAAATATACAAAATTTCAACTGCTTAAAGTTCAAAAACTTAGTTTGTTTACAAAGGGTTATTATAATATTAAGGATTTTGTAGATGTGATAATAACCCGTGGGATTGAAGTGATCACTACCAAGCCATTTCTAATTTGTTTTGTGTTGTTAATTGTGTATCAGATGATTGTAAGCTGTTTGTATTTTTCCCTGCTGAGTTTCTTGCTGTTTCTTCTCAGTACAGAGGTATTTTTTCTGAACCAGTGGTAAATTAAACAATAGAGTCACTTTCAATGAGTATTATTTATTATTTATATTGAATAAAAAAGACTTCTGTTTTTATTTCTGTTTCCGATTGGTATAGTGGTTGCCAATCCGCCCAACAAGCTTAGTGATATGTCTGGGATATTACAGGTGGTCTAATCAATATTATACCTTTGACTTTTATACGCTGTGTAATAAGATCTTAGAAAAGCGATCTTTATAAAACCGGAATGTTATTATGTGATAAAATAGCTAAACCTAACGCCCAAGGGCACTCCGGTGGGCCCGTGCTCCGTAGATTACCGGGCCGAACAATTATATCTGCCCACTCGGACGGTCAAACGTAAGAACGCACGACCGATTGTTGTAGTCTATACTTAAATTTTACCACGGAATGTTTGGTTTTTTTTCCCCTTGTTTGTCATTGTTCGTCTTATACGTGGACAGTACTAACTGTAACATGAATATTTTATTATATCAGATATTTTGCTTTATAACTTTAAAATTAACCCTCAGTTAACCTGGTGCCTAAATATACTTTAATTTATCTGGTGGAGTCCGAGGGACTTCAATTCAAGAAATTGTTGATAAATTTAAAGTGAAACGACATTTTATGTTCAAAATCATTTATTTAACTAAAAAAAACATTACCTTCTCTTAATTTTATATAAAACTTTGGTATTAATTATCATTTGAACATTTTAGCATTCGAAAAATAAACTACCCTTGAAATTAAATTAACAAAAATTTGCTTCAACTTCTAGCTGCTATAACAATTTGAATATAAGGAATATTAATTTTTTTACTTAGAAAATACTTAAACAATCTAATGAACTTATAAAAATGGACTAAAAAAGAATACTGTTTCATATAAAAATAAAAAACGTGCAACACTTAATCTTTAGCTGTCGCAACACAATGAGTGCAAATCTTCGTACATGCCAAACATACTAGCTTCATACAGGTATGGCACAAAAATGAAATCTTTCTTTTCAGGCGTTTAGGACATATGTGGCAGTATTTTCTTTGGTTTCTAGGCAATTTGTCATCTAAAACTTGTTGTTCTTCTACAAGAGGTCATGAGAGGTGATGTCAGATATCAACTCGCGTAATTGACGAGGAAGTCTTTCGTTGTATTGCCGTGATTTCAAATTCATGTCATTTAGTTGCACAGCCAATCCTTTTATGTAATTTAGACGTGTCATTTTGCTGATACCTGCTTGGCTTTTGTGAATAACATAGCTGTTCCACGCACTCATGTATAATATGCGGAAAAAAACTGCCATTGGCCAACGTCGCGTACGTCGACTGCATGAATATACAGAGCATTTTTGGTCCACCGAATCTACGTCACTTTTTGTGTCATTATAATATTCAATAATTTCAGGCTTTAGAGTTTCTGGATTAATTTTAGAATCGTGATGCATCGTAGAGTACAATATTACTGCTTTGTTTTTTTTAGGCACAAAACTGACTAAAGTGCAATCTTTCATAAATCCAAACAGTGAACTATTCAGCTCTTTGTTCTTCGCAGGTAAAAACTCTTTTGGAATGACAGCTTTGTTTTTTTTTCAAAGTACCTACTGTAGTCAATCCTTTATTTTTAAGTTCTTGTGAACGTTCTATTGACGAATACCAATTGTCTGTTGTTATATTTCTGTTGGTGTTAAATATTGGCTTACACAGTCTACGTACTGCTTGAGTTGGAACAGGCTTTTTCTTATCTTCTTCTGATAATGTGTAAGAGTCAGATCCTTTTCCTGTATATATGTAAGTGTTATATACGTAGAATGTTGCAGAATCAGCTAGATATTGTACTTTCACTCCATATTTGGCTGGCTTACTGGGGATATACATTTTAAACCTACACCTTCCACGAAAAGCCAGCAGCATCTCGTCAACAGTAACATTAGCACCTGGGACATACCTTGCTTGTGAGTTTTTATTGAACATTTCAAGAAATTCAGTAACAGCACAGCCTGGATCGATTATTTTTCGAGCTTCTCTATCAGTGAAATTGTCAAATCTGAGAACTAGAAGTAGTATAAGGAAACGTTTTTTAGACATAGAAACCCGAAATATAGGTCTCCCTGTTCCGTCAGTTGCAAACAACGACAATACACTTTCATGATTGGACTTAAATGCTGCACTATATAGTAGCAGAGAGAGAAAACCTTTCAGTTCTATTTGGCTCGTCTCCTTGAAAGCGTATTGCTCCTTTGGTGAAATGGTCTCACGAACTATTTCCAATTTTTTATTAGTCCACTCTAAAATCGTTTCTATCATTTGATTATCAAAAATAAGCTGAAATGCATCCAAAGGAGAAATCGGACCATTCTCTGTAACTAAATCATTTTGGTTTGAAGGTAAACGAAGAATATTGTGAGACTTTGTGCGGATGTTTCTTGACGGGGGTTCGCTTGACCATTTGAATCGGTTTTTTCCGTAATAATATTTAGCGCTCTCACCTGAGGTCAACACATCTTCATCATCTGATTCAACTGAACACTCTTGAGTCCGAGTCGTGATCAGAAGGTATACTGTCATCTTCAGAGTCGGATAATAGTTATTCAGGTATCACAGCTCGAGATGGTTCAAGTGATTGAGATTCATCGTCGGTACAATCTTCGTCATTTAGCCAGTCGAGTAGAATAGATTCAGCATTTGGTTGATCTACGCTAACTACTTCTCTATTCGAAGCCATTTTCCAGTCTAAAACAAAAAAAAAATCAAAAATAATAATAAGTGATATTGATAAAAAAGTTACACAAATGCCCTGGTGGAGTTCGGCGGACTCTACTAGCTTAAAAACTCACCGATGGATGAAGCGCAGACGCACGTCCTCTCTCCCCTGCGCGTCGCACGCTACTGTATGAAGGTACTGTGACGCACAAGCCTTTGAGTGCCAAAACAAAGAAATCACAACACTGAAAATCGCGTGGAGTCCCTGGAACCTAACAGATCAATTAAGGGTTAAAAATGTACCTATATGTCTACATCTATAGTTAGTTAATATATAGATAGATGTATGGATAAATGAAACGTGATCATTTAGTATGGGGAAAGGATATATTGTATATTACGCTTTCTGAAATTAAATTGTGGAAAATTTTGTTAGCAAATGAAAAAAGAGTTTTAGTTGCACGGAAGAATTTCGTGTTTCGCAAAAAAAAAAAACATTCGCATCTGAACGCCTCATTCCTAAGTCTTGCCACCCAGGTGGCAGAAAAAGTGATGAATGCACTCATTATTGAGATATCGTAAACCAGTTAAACTATGTAGTGGCGGTGTGAGAATCTGAGAAAATCCACTACACCATATCTACACCGCTAGAGGAACGTGTAGGCGTAATTGTTTATTTATTGTTTGCCTATGTGTGATAGCTGCGAACCGGCGACACGCGTCTCGATATTAAAATACAGTAGAAGGCATTTACATTTGATTTCTGTGATAGAAACACTGTAAAAAATGGCCCATGATTCAACACGCGTGAAACCTTCACAATAATTACTAGTTTTTTTTTTAATAATTTAAATTACAATTATTTCAAGAGTCCAAGAATGGACACTTCATAATTTCGAAAACATTTTCAAAGTAATTCACTACCGTCTTATTCCCCGGTGTTGTACACCATATCGTCCCGAGGGTGTCGTAAGAGACGACAGAGGGAAATCTAAAAAGTAGATGGGCAGCAGCATCTTTCTGATAACAGCACAAAGTTATAAAAAATGCGTTTGTAACCCGCCCGCCAAGAGTGGCGACTATGGCAAATGTTCCCTATGAAGTACCTAATCTATCGGGACGCCTATATTCAGCAGTGGACTTTTATAGGCTGTAGTGTTATGGTACCAGTTGACGTAATGAGTCCCGTTTCAGTTTCGCTGTGGTGGCAACTGGATGCGCTTCGTGTCCGAAACTGACTTGCCTGGCGCCAGGCTGCGGTGCGTCGTTCTGCTACCACTGCAAGGCGGCCTGGCATCCCACGCAGACCTGCGATGCGGCACGCCGAAGTCGCCAGCCACCACCGAGGGCGCCACAACCGCAGCACGCCGACATGGAGCACGGTGAGTTCATCATTATTGTTGCAGATCTAAAAATCCTCTGTCAATTGCAGCCATCGACTCCCTTTACGCGTGTTTTTTCCAACTCGATAAGACTTAAGGACCTTCAAGAAACGAGCTTACTCCTTTTTTTAAAGCCGGCAACGCACCTGCGATTCCCCTGGTGTTGCAGTTGTTCATGGGCGGCAGTCAACACTTACCATCAGGTGAACCGCATGCTCGTTTGCCACTTCGTCTACATTAAAAAATGCGTCCTATCCACTCTTTACTTTAGTGAGCCGCCCTCAGCAAACGGAAAACTGACGCTCGAGAACTGCAGTGATAGTCTGGGAAAACTACACTGATTTTTTCCAGCTATATGGAAGGTCCATTGCCACTTTAGTTTATTGAATCTTGACTATAAAGCACACAGGATTCCATTTGGGATACATTTTCGATAAAGTTACCTTTTACATCTCAGATGAATAATCATATTCGTTCAACCATCGACAATTCCAATATGGGGTGAATTGTTTAACTTATTTACAAGTACTATTGGCTTTGGGTCTATGTAATTTTATACCTCCAATTATCAAAATGGAACCATATGGTTGGCGTAGGATGACAGCATAGGATCTATAACGACCCGTCACTCATCTTTTCCTGTATATATCGTAAGAGTCGAGAGACAGAGAGAGAGTTGACTATATAAATACCTGAATGATCTCTGGGTACTCGTTAGGTATAAACGTCTCGTATATTGTTTTATGTTACACGCAAAATATCCGGAAGAATACGAAGAGCAGCATTAAAGATGCAAGATGTCTCTTAGTAGGTCCTACTCCTATTCTTCATCGACTCGCACAATGACCAAGTAATAATGGAGTAACACTATCCACTACCCCATATTATCGTTCCTTGGCTGTCGTAAAAGGAGATAGATGGAAATTAAAACGGAAGAACAACAGTAGCATATTCTTAATAATAACTTGAAATAATAAATAACTATGGCTGCCAAAACGCCTGCCAAGCGTGGTAACTATGGCAGAATCCTTCCATCCAGGTGGCGCGCGTATCGTACTGAATATTAATTTGAAAGTTTCTATGATTGTATTATCATATCTAATTATACAATCCGTGCGCAGAAGCTATGCCGATGACGTCACGTCACGACGTCACGTGTCGATTGATAATACGGTAGACAAATTCAAATCATAAAATTTATTGTAAGTTAAGTGTAATTAATACAATGATTTCGAAAGGAAGGATAGGCCCATCTAAATATTTTACTCATAATTTTTTCATACAAGAAAAAGTAGCGCATCTGTCATAATACAAACGTCATATCAAAACACGACGTAACCAGGGTCGGATTTCGTAGTGTAATTATCCTACTGGTACTATTATTTCATAGTTTTTAGTACATAGTATCGTAATAAATACTAAGCGAAAATACCATAATTTTAACTAGAGGTCGACTTGTGTTATTATTGGGTCCTTTTACATTTTGATATTACCCCTATGATATCGAGAATTTCTGTAGTGTACATGAGTAGTACCGTGTTTTTTTAATAAAATTAGAATTAGCCCTTTAATGTTTAAATGTGTTTAAATCCTTCCTTTGAGGCAATCTATAAGCCGTAGGCTTATAGATTGCCTCAAAGGAAGGATTCTGATCTGGATCTTCAGCAGTGGAACTTTATAGGCTGTAATGGAAGTAAAGGACGCACAATAACAACACATTAGATAGGTAGGGATCTTTCCCATTGCTGGGCATATATGTCGTAAATACTATGCTTTGAATCAGTGTCTGAGAAATGGATATAAAACAACGTATCCAATCACGAAAATCGATATTTTTTGTACTTTCTGCATCATTTTATGCGTGGTAGAGCCGCGCTGTAGAACGAATGGCTCGGCTCAACCGGGGTAAAACCACGCTCTCGCGGAATGCAGCGTAAAATAGTAGCTAAAAGCTGCTGTGTTTCGTGTAATGGTGTAGAAACGGAGACCCCCTTTTACTGGATACGATGCATTTCATCTTAGTCCTCAGAGGTGACACCGCATCCGTATATTGTTTCTTAATCAAGGATAAATGTAGACGTCTAAGAGCCACAGTCCCACTTACCATCAGATGGACTGTGTACTCGTATGTCAACCTTCTATTAAATAAAAAAATACTTTTCTCCCACACATATTGCACATGAATAAACATTTATTTTTAGGCCTTACAAACACTCTGTGCGGGATTCGAGCCCACAGTCCCGCAGCGTTACAGCCAAACGCTTTGCTACTTCACTATCTATTTATTATTTACTTTTTGATGTGAACCGCCTCCAAATTCTTAGATGAAAACTCCCCAAAGGTGATAAATTAAACTTTATAAAGACGCTAACTGAATAAGGTCTTTGCAAAACCGATATCTTATTGAAGAGTCTCTTAACTCCAACTACCAACTCTTAACCAAAATTCGATTTTCTCAGCACGCAATAGTCTATCACTGTTGGATGCGAGTCTCTTTGAACTTGCTATGTAAATTTTATGTATTCTACAATATAAATTCTATTATATTAGAATACTTGTAACAGCGGTAAATGTATTGGCTCTAGGGGAAGTGAAGCCCTGCCCCCGCTGTTCTGTCCTGATCGTGAAGGTGGAGGACGGCTCGTGCAACCACATGGTGTGCTGCGTATGCGGCGCCGAGTTCTGCTGGCTTTGCATGAAGGAGGTCTCCGATCTCCACTACCTTAGGTGAAAATTTGTTACTATCTATTATTACCTAACAAACCTTTAAAATAATGATCATGTGACGTGAACAATAGTGATGCGACTGTCTTTATTTGGTCAATTGCATCGTTAATTATTGTATTATAATATCGTTAACAGTTATACTAACTGCGGTGGAATAAAAAACACTTACGATCTTCAGGAATAAAATATGCGCTCTTCTTTGTTTTAAGTTAGTTGCAGATGTTTATAGGCTGTGAAGATGCAGTTGATGACTGTGATATAAATGGTGAATCTGGAAATTAGATTCAACGAATTCTCTGCGTGCTGAAATATAACTACCATTAATGCTTAACAAATTAATAGTAGGTATTGCAGCAACATACATGAGGAAGCAGTATAAACAAGTATAATGTGTTTACTTCATCGAGAACGAACAATAGATAAAAATATAATATGTGAAGGGAAATTTCTATGCCCCTTTTTAAGCACATTGCGCGCATGGAGGAGTGTGAAATTAAAGTACCTGGTTGACCGAGCTTTGCTCGGTATTTTTCGCTCGATTTTTTTAATTCGTGTGTTTTGGAAATTATATTTAGATACAAATTACATACTAATGAATTATAAATAATATTTTTTGATCTTAGCGACATAACAGAAAAAACTGAACTGGTTATATGAATAAAAAATCATGAGTGCAATTATTTTTATTTAAATTTTCGTGTTTTTAAAAAATACTAAAAAAAGGGCTCGAAAAAAATATATTTTCTCAAAAAAGAAAGAAACTTGAAAAAAAAATAAAAAAGTCGGTCGGTCGGTCTGGGCTCGAACCGGGGTTTTACGATTTTGTGACCGCCCATTATACCAATAAGCTATTTATAATCATTACCAAACTGTCAAAATTTACCTTCTTATTCTAACTATATTGTAGCAGTTTTTAATTGCCTAAAAACACGGACAAAAAGACATTTTCTAAAAATAAATCTTAGCTAGATCGATTTATTATCCCCGAAACTCCCTGGACACTAAATTTTATGAAAATCGTTGGAGCCGTTTCCGAGATCCCGATTATATATATATATATATACATATATACAAGAATTGCTCGTTTAATATTATAGGATAAAACATTAATTGTTTACGTTCATACTGCCAATGTCAAACACATAACAGTCTATGGTCAATTAGTCGCACAGTGTAGAGATTTTTGCCAAACAATTTTAAAAGGTTTCCAATAAATGATCGCATATACCACAAATGATATATGATCTTATGTGATATCAAATAATATATCATTTATCAGTTTTTTTTTGCAAAAAGAGCATTTATTTTATATTTTGTATATGATATATCTGCTTTAAATACAAACTTAAAAATTTAATGAAAAACGGTCGAATTTCGTCCACTAGGCAACCGTTAATTTTAATAAAAAGTGAAGTCAAGAACAATAATGGCGTGTGTGTTGCAGCCCGAGTGGATGTACGTTCTGGGGCAAGAAGCCGTGGTCGCGCAAGAAGAAATTGCTGTGGCAGTTGGGCACGCTGGCGGGCGCGCCGCTAGGCATCGCGGTGGTGGCGGGCGTGGCGCTACCGGCACTGCTAGTGGGGCTTCCGCTGTGGGCCGGCCGCCGCGCGCACCGCCGCCTGCGCCGCGCCCCACCTGCGCGCCGCCGTGCTGCCGTCGCCGCAGCAGTTGCCGCAGCGGTCAGTAGCACACAGCACTCGCAACACACAGCACACACTACCGCTGTGGACCGGCCGCCGCCTGTGTAGCGCCCAGCACGCGCGCCGCCGTGCCGCTGTCGCTGCAGCAGTGGCCGCAGCGGTCAATAGCACACAGCACTCGCAGCACACTGCACACACTACAGCTTTGGGCCGGCCGCCGCGCGCACCGCCTCCTGCGTCGCGCCCCGCCCGCCCGCCGCCGTGCCGCCGTCGCCGCAGCAGTCGCCGCAGCAGTCGCCGCAGCAGTCGCCGCAGCGGTCAATAGCACACAGCACTCGCAGCACACAGCACACACTGCCGCTGTTGGCCGGCCGCTGCGCGCACCGCTGTCTGCACCGCGCCCCGCCTGCGTGCCGCCTTCGCCGCAGCGGTCAGTAGCACACAGCACTCGCAGCACACACTATCGCTGTGGGCCGGCCGCCCCGCGCACCGATGATTAATACCACACGCGTAATAAGGTCCGCACGCAATACACTGGATCTTTACCGGATGCCGTCGAAGTCGCCGATGCCGTGATGCTGATTCAACACGTGCTGGACGGTGTCACAGTCTAACTACGATTAACAATCGGTCATCGGACGCGTCTCGACGGAGCAATCGTGCGGTGCAGTGCGGGGCTAGAAGCGGGCAGAACTGTTCGCTAGGTTTGCGCAAGTAAATTAAAAGGATTCACACTATATGTGCGCTAAAATACTGGGGGTCGTCCTCATTTAAAGATATATAATTACAGTTTCATCAGCTTCCACATACACGGAAATTTGTTTAAAAGTAAAGTAAAAAAAAAGTAAAGTTACAGCCTATATACGTCCCACTGCTGGGCTCAGGCCTCCCCTCATTTCTGAGAGGATTTAGGGCAAGGAAGTGTCCGCCGCGCTGCCCAAATGCGTGTTGACGAACTTCACATGTCTTCGAAATATTTTTTTTCTTATTCCTCAGACATGCAGGTTTCCTCACGATGTTTTCCTTCACCGCCGAGCACGTGGTAAATCAGCGCTTAAAATTGCAATTAACAATTTCATTGGTGCCGGTGGAGATCGAACCCGGGTTACTCGTGTTCTGTTATATTTACAGCGAGCGTTAACCACTGAGCTACCAAAGCTCTCACGGAATTTGTTTAAACGTGAAATTATTTTTTTTTTAAATTTGTATTACTTCCCATTCTGACAACCTAGCAATTTATTGTTTATGTCGGCTTTTCCGGCAACAGCAAATTTGAGGACTGACTGTATGTTTTTCTTTTTGTGATGATGTTGAATAATAATTGCTACTGATTATTAGTTCCTGTTTATGACCTCTCTTATTTGGGAGTTGGAGCAGGAAAAAAATCGTGTTGACCTAATGTGTGGTTATCTGTTTTTTTTAATGAATTAAAATTTCTGTAAAATTTTACTATGTAAGTGTGCATGCATTATTATCTCGTCTAGTCATTATTAGTAGTCTTAGTAGTATTAAAGAGTCAGTAAGGTTGAAGGGTGGTGCGGTGGGTTGCAGCTGGTGGTGTCGCCGCTGGTGGCGGGGCTGGCGGTGGGCATCGGCGTGCCGATCCTGCTGTTCTACGTGTACGGTGTGGTGCCGGTGTCGCTGTGCCGCGCCGGCGGGTGCGCCGCCGCGCCGCACCGCTACGACGACGAGCGTGATGAGCGCGACGAGCGGGATGCTGCGCCCGACGCGGACGCTGTCTCGCGTCGCCTCGAGCCCAGCATTGGTGAGAAGCCACGTGCCATTCTAGCGTTAGCGATATGCCTCCGTACCTTCTAACGTCAATGAACGTTTCTCTATATCTACTTTAGCGTTAATGACGCGCTTTTGTACCTCTACCCTAGCGTTTATGACCTGCCTCAGTACAATTACTATAGCGTCAATGACGTGGTTCCGTATCACAATTTAAGGGTCTATGCTACCTGATATTGCTTAGCAAGATCCTCCGTTATGCCGAATATATTGCAGCATTAATTTTGAAATAAATATATGGTAAAGTTGAGGATTAATGTCAAATACTTTGTTAGACGAAAACACAATTTCGTAAAGTTTTCTCAATAGAAAAAAAATCCAAAGTTTCCTCCAAACTTGACAATAAATCGCTGGGATTCATAAAATACTTTAAATTAGACCATGAAACTTTGCACACTAACTGAACTAACTATAAAGCAAGGCTTATATTTTTTTTAAATTATCATTATTTTCACTGTAAAATGAAATTATCTAAACTATTCGGCATCCTAAACCTTGTTCCCTGCCGCCCGATCAGTCTTGCTTCGGCTTTCGAACGGGAAAGCGGTGTCGCTTACAATCAGAATACACATTACGCAACAGGACGACGTAAAATTAAAATGGGAAATAACCGTAATAAAAATAAGAAGCGACTGGCTTGGCGTAAAGAAACAGGCATAAATATGATAAACCTAATGAAATAAATATCTAACGACCTATATACTTACATTATTAGTGATTACAAACATGTCGGTACATAGCATACGACGCGCGGGGAAGTGGGGGCGAAATTAGAATTTGAGCTGAGGTAGTATAGGCCCTTAATAGGTGGTAGAGGACTCGTTGCGTAAATGCACAAGTCACTTTGAGTTGTGGCCGCTCCTTGAGGAGCGCTCCTTGAGCCTGGAGGGAGGGATATCTCTCTTCTTCCATAAATAGCCAAAGAACCATACACTATTTACTAGCTTTTTGCGCGGGTACATTCATCTATAGTTCGTGCCAAATCGATTGAGAAAAACGGACGATGACCTCAGATATGAGCCGAGTGTGAAAAATGTGTTATATTTTATATTTCAATTTATAGTAAGTAACGCAGCAATTCATTTAATAACAGTTTCATATAAAAAAAATATTTGAAGCAATATAATCACCATATTGAGCTTTTGCAAATTCATCCCTTTAAAAGAAACAAAACGCGCGTTACGTCAGTTCGTTCTAAAAGAAACGTGACAATAGCAGCCAGAGAGGCGTCACTTTTTTTGGGCCGGCCCGCATGCACCGAATAAAAATAAAGTTCTTATAATATAATATTGAAAATAAAGTTTTATCTTTTGAATAAGTACGTACTTATTCGGTGTTGTTATCACTCGTATCTTAATATGTGTTATAAATTAATGCTTTTTTTGTTAAATGAATAAAGTACTTTTTAACAATAGATGATTTTTCTTCTACAGCGATTTACATAACTTTTAATAATAAATATGTATTATATCAATCATTATTAAAAAAAGTCATTATAAATAAAGAAAATACTACATATAAAAAGTGCCTATATATTGAAGGTTTGTAGCCCCTGGTTAAGCGACCGAAAGGTCAATGTCCGTTTTTCTCAATCAATTTGGCACGAACTATAGAAGTTTATTATTTGTAACGAATTATATAGGAGATCATTGTCGAGCACAAAGTTAAGGAGTGGTGTACACAGTAGTATCGTTTGGCAGGCGACGCGTCGCTGTCCGCGGGCTCGCAGCAGGCGGAAGCGCGCGCGCCGTCGCTGGCCGCGCTGGCGGGCTCGCTGGGCGGGCACGAGGCGCCGTCGCCCGCTGCGCACCGGCTCGAGGTGACGGTGGACGTGGCCACGTCCGCCGCCTCCGACACCGCCAGCGCCGCCTCGTGGCCCGACGACCTGCCTTCCACCTCGTCGCGCTCCGCACGCCTGCGCAGCCTGTTCCTGTACGGCTCGGCCGCGCCGCCGCCCGACCCGGAGGCGGGCGCCTGCCCCCCACCAACCGTACCCCGCTCCGCCACGCCCGACGCCTCGTAACGAACGCGACCCACACGTGACGGTATCACTGGACGCTACAATACGCTTATCACCGTCAACCGAGTATAAGTGTCGAAAAGGACTGAAGTAGAAGTGTGAAGTTGTGAAGCGGTTGTGCTATCGAATTGGTTTACGGACATTGACAATGTGATATTCGAGTGATTTGCAGTTGTACATATTGATTTGTTTTGAGGACATGTTAGTGTTAATGAATGGAAATCCTCAATGGTTTTACACCAATTGAGTTGCATTGTTGATTAGCAAGAAGATAATAGAACAGTGAGACTACATTTGTTGCAAAGTTCTCTAACTGAACTATTCACACCGTAAACTAAGTAACGAAAAAGCTTTTATGGAATGAGGCACAGCATTTGGAGGTTCTACAAACATAAGCAGAAGTTCAATTCTGATATTGGAACATTCCGAAGTCAAAACTGGATATTGGACATAAGTTCTGAAACTGAAGATGTAAATGTGAAACAAGTTAGCTACAATTATACAGGCTAAACCGAGTTTATTGCGATTTAACAATAAGCAGTTGTATTGTTTATTGCAATATAGCACAATTGATTTTATAGTAGTCACTATCGCGAATAGAGTGAACTAAGTCATAGATTATAAAGAGTGAATGAACGATTCTCAAATTCGCGTGATTAATGCAACGAAATACGTGGAATGATAAGTATACATACTCAGAAATCGAGCCATTACTTACTAAATTAATTTTATTATTATGTCTTTTCTGATTGATGTGATTATTAAGTGACGCATATGTAGAATAAGTTTAGTGGTCTTAGTTTCTTTGTTCTTTTCGACTTAATTTTCCTATTTTTTTCATCGGCTTATGCTCACTGGACTACAATTTCTTCTTCTTTTGTAAATTCCTGTCATTTATTTTCTACCTAACTTATGTTACACGCAATACTTTTAGCCTTCACATCTTCGTAGCTCTTATAAAAAAAACTTCAAAATTTAATGTTTTTAGCATACTATTATCTTCTTTTTAATAATAATATTGTGACCTCTTCTCTTATCTCAGAATAAGTTTTTCATGTCACATCTGGTATAGTGTCAATTCAGTAAATTAATTTTTGTTTTTATTTAAATAATTTTGCTGGCCGGATGGCCATGTAATGTTTGGTAAGATGATAAATCAGAAGGGGACATGGTGTTCTGTATTAGACTTTTTTAATTGGGCTACCTACCACTTAACTTATTCTACACATACATCGCAATTAATTGTGATTTCTTATGACCGTAATGAGATATAATTGAATGTTATTATTCATAATTGCCCACCACAAATCCTGACATCATTCCAGAGGGAAGTAAAGTGAGATAATATGCGACATTGGCAGCTATAAGTTAATCATAGTACAAAAGTACTAACTTTCAACTTATTGGCCTTACCAATTTTTAATGACACTACTGTGCCAACTGTAAGTTTCAATGTGTAACGTAGCATTGATTTTTTACACCTCTCTTTGAGGTTTATAGTTATTTACTGGAAACATGACAAGTTAATGTATCGGCGAGTTGGAGTCACTATGTATGTATGGTCCATACGAGGCCCTCTCCTTCGGTAGATGCTTCGCGCTTTCAGTGCAGTGTTACTCTATCCGATATTTGTGATACTTTAAATAATAACTATTATTAACAATTCTAAATTATTTAATTTTTCACATTTGTAGGCGAAATAAATTTAAGCTATATGTTTATGTGAATTATATAAAGTGTAAACTATAATTAAAATGTGATTATAAATATACTCTTGTTTCATTCATTCTTCAAGGATTGACATTGTCAAGGTAGTAGGGTTGTTTCTGCTTGGGTCCGTTCACGTAGACTACCCTCTTACCAATTAATGTCGCCAAGCAGAAATCTCTACATAGATGTACATATTTCGCTTTGAAAAGTATCTTAGAGTCCGCATAACATACACAAATAGGAGCTACCGTAAGCACGCAAAACTTCCACTATATATGTACTGACCAGTGGCGAAGCCTCCATAGAAGCCGAGAAGCCCGGCTTGCCTTATCAAGATGAATCAATCAATAATATCAAGTAATAAAATAAATCGTACTGTTTCAAACTATTTCAAATTTCCCGGACGCTCTGTTCGACACAGGTCATGATCTCGTAGCCTTAGGGATACTGCTGTCAGACATATAAGAGTTGAATTGAGCGATTGGTTGTCTCTCTCGAGCGCGTGGGCTTTTTGCCGGGCTTTCGAGAAGACGATCACTACCTTTCTAATCTGTGGCAAAATGTTATATATTGAAATATAACAATTGTATAAATAGCAATAAGTACGGAGAAAAGAAGCCCGGCTTTTGTGTGGTGTGACCATTTATTTTTTTCCTCAGAGCGAGACGCCTTTAAAATTATTATAGTTTTCACACTTTTAACTGCCTTCTTGGTCTAATGGTCGTTAACGCAATTGCTGATCATGTCTCAAGTTCGAAACCCGAGTCGGGCCAAGAATCATTTATTGGGTTTTCAGTAGTATTACACTGGGGCAATATAATCTAGATGCGCTGATGACTATTCTCCGTTGAGAATGGCCGCCGTTACCAAAATTCAATCTGAAGCCCTTTAATATAGTTTTATAAATAAAACTCATAGTTGTTTGAATCTTTTAAAGATCAAAAGTGAATTTTGAACATCAAATAAATACTAATTGGAAATAACTTACGTTATTTGAATTTATTGTAGATTAATTAAAAATTGTCACTTCGTAACCTTAAATTCAAAAGTGTAGCATTTCAGAATAATCACGTAACTAGTCAAGCCATGCTGGCAAACCTGGTACATGTGGTGTCATAATGATGGCACGGGTGACAGAGTTTGCATGATTGTCACGCTTTTGTTAGTCAAAGCGGGACATTTTACGTATTTTGGGGACAGCGCGACACAAACTTTGAAATCAGGAACGTCCCGCCTAAAGTGGGACGTATGGTCACGTTAGGTATGAAGTTAGTCAAGAGTGGAGGCGTTCACGTCACATTTCAATGTTTACATTGTGTGTTGAGCTTGAGCGAATGTATTATATAACATATTGCGAGTTTAAAATGTATGCTTTTTTAAAGATTTTTAGTGAAAAATGGAGGGAAAGAGTGTTCCTTGTGATGAATTGAAGTGTGTTAAAGTGCTAATCGGCGAGGAAAAGGTAAAATCTTTAAACTTTGTTGAGAAAAAGCAGCTTATATCCTAGCCGAAACCAACGCCTGATCTGTACATTTCTCAAACGAGTAAAACCCACAAACGGCAATTTAATAGATCTGTTTACAAAACTCGTTGGATTGTTGGCTGCTCGCATAGCAATAAGTTGTACTGTTGGTGTTGTATATTCTTTTCCAACGACAAAACGGCTTGGAATACTACTGGATATGATGATTTAAATGACTTATCTGGAGCCGTACGAATTCCCAAAAACACATGAATGCGGTAATTTCGTTCAGTAATTTTGGAAAAAATCGGAATGTAACATTTGTCGCGCCAGTTATCAGAGGAAATTACAAAAAACAACATGCGTGTTGATCACAACCGTAGTGTTTTTCAAAGGTTAGTCGATTTTGTTTGCCATTTAGTACAACAAGAACTTCCTTTCAGAGGTCACGATGAGTCGAAAACATTAAATAGAGGCAATTTTTTAGAACTTGTATCGCTTCTTTAAAGTACGATCTCGTGTTAGAAAAGCATATACAATATCAACAAGGCGATAAACGGCCTAGTTATTTATTTAGTACAATCCAAAATGACATTATTCATTCTGTCGCTGATGTAATGAAAACTCATATCGAGTACGAAGTAAAATTGTCAAAATTCGTTTCAATTACAATTGACGAAACTCCCGATGTTAGTCACAGAGAGCAATTGTGTCTGATTCTCCGATATTATTATGGAGACGATATTCATGACCGTTTTTGGGGTATGTAGATGTGTCTGAAAGCCGCACAGCAGACACACTTTGTAATATCATATTGGAATTATTAAATAAACATGACTGCACCACAAAACTAGTTGCGCAAAGCTATGACTGCGCCAGTGTCATGTCTGGTGTCAGAAATGGAGTGCAACAAAAAGTTAAAGATGTTTTCCACAAGCCATGTGTAATGCACACATTTTGGCATTAATTTTATCTAAATCTTGTAACAGGATTGCGGACCTCAGCACTTTTTTTTCAGCCCTTCAGGCTTTACTTAATTTTTTTAATAACAGCACAAAACGGTCGTCTTTTTATGATGCACATTGCAGCAAAAAATTGCCTAATGCCCCCGCAACTCGTTGGACGTATACGACACGAATTGTGAATACAGTATTCAAACAAAAAGATAATCTGATTAATTTGTTTTCGGATATGTGCGACAATCCGCAGAACTGGGACGGCGATACGATCTTAGCCGCCGAGAATTGTGAAAACACATTGCGTTCCTTTAATTTCAATTTTTTCTTTCAATTTTCCACCGAGTATTTGAAAAAACCGACTGCTTGTACAATATTTTACAAAAATCACAAGTTGATGTCGGTTATTGCAGTAATAAAATAAAGGAGTTTGAGACATGGTTACGTGCTGAATTTCAGTCAGATTTTGATCACATTTATGAAAACACATTACAAAATAACTCTGCTCCTCGTTTGAGACGCAATGTGCGTTGTGCTCAGACAGAATACAAACGACTTTTTGTTGAACTAATTGATAACACATCTTCAGAAATTAATGGCCGATATTCTGAAATGTTTAAAATAAAATTTTTCCAATTGTTCAGAAATAGAAACAGAAATTTTTTTATTCAATGTAGATTATAACAATGTAAATTATTGAAAGTCACTTTTTTCATTCACTATTGGTTCACAAAAAACCTCTGTCGTGGGAAGAACCAGCAAGAAACCCAACAATTAACATAAGATAAATTAGAAATAGCTTGGTAGCGATCACCCGTCCCAGGGGTTATTATCATCCATAAATTCCTCAATAACGCTTTTTATACAAACTTAGTTTAAAAACATTTTTGAACTTTGTGTTTGACAAATTTTGTATACTTTCCGGGATTTTGTTGTAAAAGCGTATACATCGCTCCAAGAATGAATTACTGACTCGTTAGAGTCGACAACAAACTATTCAAAAAAATCGTTCAAATATTCCTTTTTAAGGTTAGCTTATCTTGTCGTAACTATTCCAGCCACAAGTTCCTCCGCGGAACGCATTTTCTCATCTCTGAAGCGCATCAATACTTATTTGAGAAATACACAAGGTCAAGAGCGTCTTTCAGACTTATCCATTATCGCGATTGAAAAACAGTTACTTATAGGTACAATTAAAACGTTCACTAACATTTTACGCGGACGTAATTGAATCTTTCCTTAATAAAGAGAGACGATTCGATATATAGAATATAAATAATTTGTTTTTTTAATTTTGTACATTGTTTGTACTTTGTTCATGCTTTTCTTTTGTTCATATATTGTATTGTATGTAAATATTTTTTTTTCGCTCAACCAAACCCAAACGGCTTTTTTCAAAGCTACCGAAGGTATGTAATTGCTGATATGTCATACAATCTTTTTTTTAATAATCCTATTAATTAACATTACTAATATTCCCTTTAACCCCTCCTGGTAAGCTGAAAATGCTTGTGTTAGGATTGGTTCACGACAGTAGTCGAATGGTGGATTCGAACCCATGACCTTTTGAGTTCGCAGTCCGCACCCTGCCATTAGGCTACTGTCGCTATATAAAATCTATCTAGCAGTATGCCTTCTGTGTGCTTGGTTAAACACGTCCACGACGGAACTGATTATGAAACTGAAGAGTGGAGACAGATCAAGATTGGTGTATTTTTAAAACTGCTAAAAAACAAAACCATATCTTGGGCTTGCCCTAGTTTGGAGCCCTAGCTTCGCCACTGGTACTGACATCAGATCGATGGACTGGCCAGTCATTTTAACTATTAATGACATCTCTTTGCTCCGTCCTCTTACCTATTCTCTACGTTATGCGACATCGCATCCTAGGAAGCAATATGGAAAATTACTTCATTATGAAAATCAGCGTTTTTATAACCCCGGCGCCAAACATATGTTTGGACACAATTTTTTTTAAAACAAGTTGAGTAACTTGTGTGCGCCAATGGGAACGCAAATGCCAGAATTAGACTGCGTTTCCACCAGAGATGTGCGAGGTAGCTGAGCGATGCGAGGATGCGCACCGGGCTCGTTCCATGGCACGTTTTAATAAAGACTAAACAGATTAAAAATGAAACTTTAACTTGCTTTAAGCACACCGCCAATCTTTCCTGAGCCCTGATGCAACTTCTGTAGTGAGGGTCTTTCTTCTTGATAATATTCTCAATTAAATTCAGTAATGTATCAGAGGCTTTTCTAAACACCTGATAAGAATTTTCGAATGTTTAATCATCAGCTGTTTTGAAAAAAGAAAAAAATTCACCACGTACTCCATGATATTGTTGCGCACCTAAGTTGATGTCTGGTACCTGGCACCAGCGCCATCTAGTGTCGGGGAACAGAGCGAGGAGGGCTTTCTAGAAAATGCCATCACTGAACTTTCCACCATTATTCTATTCTCTACGTTAGGCGACATCGCATCCTAGGAAGCAATGTGGAAAATTACTTCATTATGAAATCATCATCTCGTATCTCGTATCGAATAATAAATAAGCGTCATCTCGTATCGAATAGAAGAACTAAGCTTTCTGGAAAGCTCCATACTCGAACTCTCTGCACCTGGTCGGTCGGGGACGGTATTTGCTGGAATATTCTGGATGTTTCGGTCGAAATGGCCTATAAAAAGCCCTTGAAAGCTGCGATCGAGGCAGTATTGAATTGGCGATACGAGCGAGGCTTTTGGAGTGAAATAAAGTACACTAAAGTGTTAAGTGTGAATAATTATTAGTGTGATTTAAGTTTTAATTAGTGTTCTCTTATAAAAGTGTAAATTTTGGTAATTCAATCGGCAGTTTTTATTGTCACGAACCTTAAGCTTGTAACAATTGGTGTCAGAAGTGGGATAAAATCATGCCGATTTTACCTAAGGACGAAATGGAGGGTGTCCGTACTCGATGTCAACGCCAGCAGGAGACGGACCAGAGACGATTTGGTGGTGCAACGCCGCAGACGTCAGAGGGCCAACTGCCAGCCACAGAGGCTGGCCCGTCAGCAGCTACTACACCTGCAGCACCTGACTTGGTGCTCTGACGGTGATGCTGCAGGAGCAAACTCGCAGACAGGAGGAATAGGTCCGGCGGTTGAAAGAGCAGCTGCGGGGTGGACAGGATGAACAGGCCCGTCGACAGGAGGAACATATCCGTCGTTTGGAAGAGCAGCTGCGGGGCGGACAAGAGGAACAGGCCCGTCGGTTGGAAGAGCGGATGCTCTTCATGTAGGACCTTCACGTTACCTTCGAGAAGGAGATAAAGGAGGCGAAGGATAGGGTTGCTCAGCATGATAACCACCTGTCGGAAGCTGAAACCCGAATCGAGAAAGCTGAAACCTGAATCGACCAAAGAGGAACAGGCCCGTCGGTTGGAAGATCAGATGCTCCTCATGAAGGACCTTCACGTTACGTTCGGTAAGGAGATAAAGGAGGTGAAGGATAGGGTTGCTCAGCATAATAACCACCTGTCGGAAGCTGAAACCCGAATCGAGAAAGCTGAAACCTGAATCGACCAAGTGAACAATCAGGTTGACTACGTGATGGCTGACGTGAAGAAACCGCTGGACGACCTCAAACTGGGGGATGGAATTACAGGTCCCGTAGTAGCTACAACACCTTCACTACGTCCAAACACGATTCAAAGTGCCGCCGTTTGACGGGATTTCTTCCTGGTCAGCCTACAAAATCCAGTTCGAGGCTGTCATGGAGGCGAATGGCTGGAATAAAAGTCAGACCATTGCTGCAGTCACGCTAGGCCTGCGCGACCAAGCCTTAACTGTGTTGGAAGCTCTCGGTAAGAAAATGACTTACGAGCAGCTCCTTGAGGCATTGGAGGCGAGATAAGGCGACGCTCACCTGGAACACGTCTTTCATGCGCAGATTAGAGATCGATTAACGAAAACCGGCAGCAGTGGGCCCTTGAGGTGGAGAAGCTGGTTGGAAAAGCGTATAGATCTGTACCTGCGCTCATTGAAGGGAACCTGGTGCAGACATTCATCGACAGCATCTGCGACCTTGATGTCAGAGCTACTGCGAAGCTCAGGCACCACGAGACGCTTAAGGACGTCTTGGCCCATGCACTGGAGGTGGAAGCCGTACGGTAGGATCTTCGTTCCCATCGCGTCAGGGAGGTTGCAGCAGCTACAGTTCGCGACCGCAATAAAGGATACAGTCCTAGGTGCTACGGCTATGGGGAAAGGGTCCAGCTGCCCTAAGCGAACAATAGAAAGGGAGGGTGATCGATCTCGAGAGGGTAGTGCGGCTAACAGCACCGCCCAGCAGCAACAGGGAAACTGGTGGGTGCTGGCTGATGTTAAAAGAGCTCCAAGGATCTCGATCTCACAAACCCATGATGGGAACAGTCTAATCGTCAAGGGCGAAGTCAACGCAATGCCGTGTAAACTGACCATAGACACTGGAGCCTCTCTCGCGGTTGTTAGTTCCCAACTTATAAGTCAGTTCCTTGGGGACTCCGCATACAACCAAGAACGCATTAATTTGGTAACAGCCACCGGTCAGCGTATACCCGTCCGAGGAGAGAAGGAGATGGGGTTGAAGCTAGGCAACATAATCTACCTGCATAATGTCATCGTGGCTGATATAAGGGACGGCTGCATCCTGGGCCCAGACTTTATGAGGAATAGTTGTTGTGAGATCGACGTTAAGCAAGGTGTTTTGAAATGTGGACAGGAGGAACTTTTTGTGGAAGGGGCGTTGCCAGGGAACGTGTATCGTGCATAGCATTAAGAAGATTGTTCTTCCGCCGAGATCGGAAACGATTGTGCCGGTTAGTCTTCCACGGAATCCTGGGCAAGTTCACCGTTGTGTACTCGTGGAAAGGGTAAACAGTGGCCTTCCATGAAAAGTGGCTCGAACCTTGGTCAGAACCACTGACATCTCAGGAGTACGTGTGCTGAACCTTTGTGACCAGGAACAGATTATAGAAAAAGGCACACTAGTTGGTACTTGTGAGGAAGCGGACTGGTTGCGTCGGTGCCAATATCTATCGAGTGGGGCCCCCAGCAAGGATGCACAAGCGAGAGTGACCAGACTTTTAGAAGACAGTCGCAGCGATCTCTTTCCGAGTGAAATGGTCAAAGCGAAGAAGTTGTTACTTCAGTACGCCGATGTATTCTCGTCAAACGATGCTGACATAGGGAAGATTGGCTTAGTTCAACACAAAATAAACACAGGTAAAGAATTGCCTATCCCTCAGCGGTCAAGAAGATTGCCGGTAGCACGTGAAAAGGAAGTGGAAATCATGATTGAGGGAATGGTGAAGGATGGTGTTATTGAACCTTCATCTAGTCCATGGTGTTTACACGTGGTGCTTGTAAAGAAGAAGGATGGCAGCATGCGGTTTTGTGTTGACTACCGCCGTCTGAACGACGTTACAAACAAGGACAGCTATCCCCTGCCAAGAATTGATGACCCGCTGGACATGCTTACAGGAGTAAAGTGGTTTAGCACGCTGGATCTAAAAAGTGGTTACTGGCAAGTTGAAATATATCCGAAGGACAGGGAGAAAACTGCGTTCTCGACGGGAAAAGGTCTGTGGCAATTTAAAGTAATATCGTTTGGATTGTGCAATGCTCCAACATCGTTTGAAAGGTTGATTGAACTGTCTGGTCTACTTGGATGACATCATCATCGTAGGCCGTACGTTTGAGGAACACCTTCAAAACCTGAAACGCGTCCTCATGAAGATTCAGAGTGCCAACCTCAAGTTGAGTCAGAAGAAATGTTCACTATTCAAACAGCAAGTCAACCTTTTGGGGTACGTATAATCGGAAGAAGGTATCTGCATGGATCAAAGACAAGACGCAGGTTAGAGGCATTTTTGGGTTTGTGCTCCTATTATCGGCGATTTGTAAAGAACTTTGCAGATATAGCCAAACCTCTGCACAAGCTTACCGAGGAGAAGCGACATTTCTGCTGGGATGAAAGTTGCAATATCGCATTCCAGGAGCTCAAGGACCGTCTGTGCAAAACACCAATTTTGGGATACCGTGATGCATTTTTTTTTCTTGGCAGTGTGTTGTCTCAACGGAATGGTGATCAAGAGGTCGTGATAGCGTACTTCAGCAAGTTGTTATCAAAACCGGAAAGGAACTATTGTGTCACAAGACGCGAATTGCTAGCTGTGGTAAAGTCGTTGCAGCATTTTAGCAAATATCTTCTGGGGCGGAAATTTCACTTACGAGCTGACCATGCTGCACTAAAATGGCTATTGCAGTTTAAAAATCCAGAAGGACAAGTTGCGAGGTGGATTGTACTACTGCAGCAATATGACTTTGAGATCGAACATAGCAACGGGAAATCTCATGGCAACGTAGATGAATTGTCAAGAAGACCTTGTCCTAAAGATTGCAAGCATTGTACTAGGCAAGAGAGTAAGAAAGTGGTATCCGTGAGGATGCTAAGGACAGACCACCTCAGCAACGAGTGGAAGGACAGCTTACAACACGCACAGCAGGAAGATCCGGATATCAAACCGATTCTGGAATGGATGAAGGCTAGTGCTCAAGTGGAGCGACGTCTCAGCAATGAGTTCGACCACTAAAAGCTATTAGGCCCAATGGGACAGCTTGCTGCTTCAGGATGGAGTTCTGTGCCGTAAATGGGAAAATGGTCGGGGAGACAGCTGTCATTTGCAAGTGGTTGTCCCTAAAGCTAAAGTACCGGATGTTCTACAGCTGTACCATAATGATTGTTCAGGAGGCCATCTGGGAGTTAAATGAACTCCACTGAATATCCGAGAACGGTTTTACTGGGTCCACTGTCGAAACGATGCCGAGGACTGGTGTCGCAAATGTACAAGTTGTGCGGCGGTAAAGGGACCTCAGACTCATAGTAGAGGTGCACTGAAGTTGTACGGTGTTAGTGCATCACGGGAGAGAATAGCCATTGACGTGGCGGGGCCGTTTCCGGAAAGTGAAAGTGGTAACAAGTATTTCATGGTTGTGATGGATTACTTCACTAAGTGGCCAGAGGTCTTTGCCATTCCAAATCAAGAAGCTTCAACAGTTGCAGATAAACTAGTTCATGAAATTTTCTGTCGCTTTGGAGTACCTTTAGAGATTCACAGCGATCAAGGAAGGAATTTTGGGTCTCAAATATTCCAGGAAACTTGTCGAGTTACGGCTACTCATATAACAAGAACGACTTTTTACCACCCGCAATCCGATGGAATGATAGAGCGATTTAATCAGACATTGGAGAGGTACCTAGCAAAAGTTGTAGACAATCGGAAACGAGATTGGGACAAGCACATACAACCGTTTTTGTTGTCATATCGAAGCGCTGTTCACGAAAGTACATCAGTGACACCAGCTTTCGCAAACTTCGGAAGAGAATTACGGCTGCCTGCAGATCTCATCACCGGGATACCACCTGATGCCCCATGCAGTATAACCGATTATGCAAATGACTTGCGGAAAAAAATGAATGACATTTATGAGCACGTCAGACAATCGGGCCAGCAAATGTCCGAAAAGACGAAAACCCGGTATGACCGCAAAATGAACAACAAAGGGTTAGACAAAGGTTCACTAGTGTGGTTGCACAATCCAGTCCGCAGAAAAGGGAAATCACCTAAGCTTCAAGCTAAATGGGACGGCCCGTACCGGATTGTGACCAGGATCAACAACGTAACCTACCGGATACAGAAGGGCGCAAGAGGTACTCCTAAGATCGTCCATGTGGATCGACTGGCGCGTTATTATGGAGCAGAAAATGCTCGGAACGAGTATGTCTTAGGAGGGGGCAGTGTTGCGCACCTGAGTTGATGTCTGGTACCTGGCACTAGCGCCATCTATTGTCGGGGAACAGAGCGTGGAGGGCTTTCTAGAAAATGCCATTACTGAACTTTCCACCATTAGCGCCATCTCGTATCGAATAGAAGAACTAACCTTTCTGGAAAGCTCCACACTCGAATTCTCTACACCTGGTCAGTCGGGGGCCGAAAATTCTGGACGTTTCGGTCGAAAAGGCCTATAAAAAGCCCTTGAAAGTCGCGATCGGGGCAGTATTAAATTGGCTACACGAGCGAAGCTTTTGGAGTGAAATAAAGTGCATTAAAGTGTTAAGGTGGCCCTAGTCGATGGCATGAACTAAGTGATGGGCTGGGTTAAAATGCATGCTATCTCTGCCGACATCACGTGCGAAAGGGATAGACGCTGTGAAGAGCAGTAAGAAGCTAGTACGCACACACATACGCACTCCTGAGTGACGGCGTCATCGCGTACCAACATATTGCGATTCTTTTTTGAATGACAACAATAACTCAAACGGCAATTGAGAGCTCCGTGGCGCAGTGGCTTAGCAATGAGTGGCTGCACTGGGGGCCGCGGTTTCGAATCCCGCACGGAACAAATATTTGTATGGTCTACAAATAGTTGCTCCGGGTCTGAATGTTTGTCCTTGTGCAATTTATGTTTGTAAACTGCCTCCACGATACAGGAGAAAATTCTACTGTGGGGGTAACGTATCTTAAAAAGAGAAAAGGGAGAGGAAACAAATTGGTGTTATTATTATGAACCCAATTTAGTTGTTATTATGAAAGTTCTTATGTGAATTTAAGTAGATGTTGTTATTACATAATAATTTAATTGATTTGTTTTTACCTACTTTTTAACCGACTTCGAAAAAAGGAGGCGCTTCTCAATTCGTTGTTTTTTGGTTATGTATGTTCTGTTCCCCGATTTCTCGAAGATGCCTGAACTGATTTGGAAAATTATATTTTGGTTTGAAAGAATATACGTTCCAGATGATCCCATGGTAATCGATGATGGTTAGGTCAGGATCTGATGATGAGATCTTGGAGAAATCGAGGGAACTCTTCAATAAATGACAGAAAATCAACCGCGGTTGCTGCTTTCGCGTATCTATGCATTCTTTACGCAACCGCACAGTATAATATCACGCCTGTACCCACTAAAGGGACATAAATCTCAATTAAAAATAGTAACATTAAAACTTTTTTGAAAAAAAAAATATAACCGACTTCTAAAACAAACAGAAAAAAGTGTAAAATAATTATGCTTTTTTAATGTTTTTGTATTTTATTGTAGGTTATGCAAATATTACTGTAGGTACTATATATTCTAAATAGGTATTTACTTACCATAGCTAGTTAGCTGGAATAGCCCACAGGCAACTCCCCGAAGTATATACCAGCCAGTGTCAGGATAACTGCTTTTTCGATAGCGCGACTGATGTGAGTGGGGCTTTTATGTAGGTTAAATAAATAAATAAAAAACGTTAGTTTGCAAATTGTTTATTGATTGTGTGTGTTCAATATCGGTTTGCAATATTCTGTTAGTACTTAGAAAGTTATCAACAATAGGAATTGTGTCACTGCATGGTCAAGCACAACCGTCTATCAAAATAGTAATGTACCTAAACGGAATACTAACAGCACAGACTTCCTTACAGAAGTCCAAAGAACACGTCTAGATAAGGTAAGTAATTAGAAGAAAACTACAATTTAGAGATGTAAATCAAATTCACAGTACAGACACAATTAGCGAAATATAAATAAAATTTTGATTTATTTTATGATAGATAACGCTAGTTGAAAACTAAACACTGTATGGGAATGACATCACTGAACGAGTCAGGTGGTCAGTCCAAACAAATAAAGGGCGCGATTGTAGAAAGAGATTCTTTACGAAACGTTTGTAGGCTAGGGCGCTTGGCCTGTTTATGCTATTCATAACGAAGGCTATAAAATATGTACAACTTAGAAACTAAATCCTATGTGTACTTATCTGTATTCATAACCCAATATCTGAGGTAGGTTGATGCGCTCCTTAGTTTTAATAGGTATAGTTCGTATTATTCTGAAATAAATTAAATCTAATCCAAAATATACTATAATACCATAGCAAAGCTACTATTATTTATTTTTATTTCATATTTTTGGTATTAAATTGTTTTAAAAAAAACAACTCACAAAACAAATTTTATTTATCATTGACTGCCCTTCTTAGATTCTTATGTACTTACATAAATTACATTAGGTATATTAGGATATGAGATTCCTAAGTATACTTACGTAAGCACGATTATCGAAAATCTAAAAATTACCTATTCTAATCAAATTAATAAATAATTTTAAGATTTTCGATAATCGTGCTTATCAATGATATGTTTTCGTAAGTTAGCAAATAAAAAGTAGTTAAGTACCTAATGTACTACCTGTATCGAAAGTTCATTATTATGTACCTACCTGTTTTTAAGTTGGTATTGTTGATCGAAGAGTGGACATGAACAAAAGGAAGCAATTTTTCTAAATAAAGATGTAGATATGTAGGTATTACAACCATAAATGGATAGCAGCGGCTAACTTAGTGAGCATGTGTGGGTGCGCGCTGCGTCCCCCCTCCGTCCGTCCCACTGATCGGGGAAACAATTTGTAGCGAATTAGGCAAGATTTGCCGTGTAGTAGCGGTTGAGAATACCCACTGCCCCATATCTTCCCGTGGGTGTCGTAAGAGGCGACAGAGGGACACACAAAGGAGATGGGCAGCAGCATCTTCCTGATAACAGCAATGATATAATAAAAAACTGCGGTTGCCAACCCGCTCGCCAAGCGTGGCAACTATGGCAAATATCCCCCCGTGAGTAACGACGCAAACAAACGGCCCCCAGTCCCCGGCGGCCCCGCTATTCCTGGCCACCATGGTAACGGCGGGGCAGAGGGTACTAAGAATCTCCGGTGGAGGTTCGGTTGCCACCTACGACGACTCGACCTGGCGGCATATAACGCACGCATCCTGAGGACTGACGAGAGGATACTGGAGTTGGAAGAAGAGGTAGACAAGTTGCGCTGGCATATTATTGGGTTATCCGAGGTCCGACAACTTGTTCTATCACCGGGAGGGCAATCATCTGTCCCAAGTAGGTGTCGGATTTATCATCCACAAGTCTCTCGTCAACAACGTTGTAAAGATTGGGAGTGTGTCGACGAGGGTCGCGTACCTGATACTCAGAATCACCAAACGGTATTCGCTGAAGGTCATACAGGTTTACGCACCAACCTCGGCACATCCCGATGAGGAGGTGGAGGAAATGTATGAGGATATTTCCAGAGCCATGCATTCCTCCAAAACCCACTACACGGTGTTGATGGGAGACTTCAACGCAAAACTAGGCACAAGAGAAAGCGGTGAGCTGGAGTTAGGGAAATTTGGAGTAGGGCAACGGAACCGTAGGGGCCAGCGGCTGGCCGACTTCATGGAGAAAGAGGGACTCTTTACGATGAACTCTTTCTTCCAGAAGCGGCCCCACAGGAAGTGGACCTGGTCAAGCCCCGACGGTTCGACAAAAAATGAGATTGACTTCATTATGACGACCGGACGCCAACCGTTCAGTGATGTCTCAGTGATCGCAAGGGTGAAAACTGGCAGCGATCACCGAATGGTTAGAGGCACACTGAACCTAAACGTTAAGTTGGAGAGGTCTCGTCTAATGAAGTCAACGCTCCATCCCTCTCGCGCTCTAATTCAGAATCCCGAAACCTTTCAGCTCGAGTTACGGAACCGCTTTCAGTGCCTAGAAGATTGCAATGCAGTGGACGATATGAATGACAAGCTCGTGGAAACTGTCCATGCGGTCGGAGCTAAGTTCTGCAAGACCGGCCGCAGAAGAACACAAAAGCTCTCCGATCACACTCTTAATTTCATGGATGCTAGACGGGAGATGAGGCTGCAATCGTCAACAGATTTGACAGCATACAGGCAACTGAACAGACAGATCTCCAAATGCATGCGGCGAGACTTACGCAAATTTAATACTGCTCGTATTGAAGAAGGGATTGAGCGGAACCAGGGCTCCAAAGTCTTTGCCAGAGATCTGTCTGCCAGTAAGAGCCAACTGTCAAAGCTACAGACTGAATGTGGCAGCATCGTTTCCGGGACACCTGGGATTCTGAGTGAGATTGAGAGGTTCTACGAGGGCGGCACTGAAAATTTCGGGAATCAAGGAAGTGACACAACATTACTATTTAAAAATGTATTTATTGCTTTTCGAAGTATTCTCCGCGAAATTTGACACATTTTTCCATACGATGGAACCAATCATTGAAGCAACCATTCCATTCGGAAGTTGGGGTCTCCAAAATGGCCGTTTTGTAGGCGTCCACAGCTTCTTCAGGTGATGAAAATCTCTGTCCACGCAATTTATTCTTTATTTTAGGGAAAGTATAGAAAAGATTAGGGCTTAGGTCGGGACTGTACGGCGGATGGTCTAATAATTCTATGTTTTCTTGCTCTAAAAACTCTTTTGTTCTGTGTGCGGTGTGAGACCTCGCATTGTCGTGATGGAGGATGATGCGGCGGTTCCAGTTCTCTTTCCGGAGTTCAGAAACGACCTGTGGCAAAAAAATGCTAGCATACCATTTTGCATTAACCGTTCTTTGTCCCTCAAGAGGAATAGTCGTAACATGGCCGGTTTTGGAGACAAACGTGGCCACCATTTTTTTTTGCAACACTCCGTGAACGAACAATTTTTGTTGGCTTTAACTCATTTTCGAACACCCAAACTCGCGACTGGTTTTTTGTTTCGGGTTCGTACGCGTACATCCAGGATTCGTCACCTGATACGATGTCGTATACAGCATTTGAGGATCCTGCGTGGAATCTTTCGAGAGTTCTGACGCACCAAGTAACGCGAGCCGCTTTTTGCTCTTCACAGAGCAAATGTGGTATCCATCTGGAAAACAACTTTTTTACACCTAATTGTTCATGCAAGATTATTTGTATTTGACTCATGCCAATGTCTAAAGTTGCCTGAATTTCGCGGTATGTCACATGTCGATCTTCCTCAATCAGTTTACGCACATCATCAACGTTTTCTTGGGTGACTGCAGTTTTTGGACGATTTTGACTGGGATCATCACTGAGCTTGACACGTCCACGTTGAAATTCAGCAAACCAGCGATAAATTGTGGTTTTGGATGGGGCTTCATCACCAAATGCGGAAATCATCCGGTCAACACATTGTTTTTGTGTTAAACCACTTCGAAAGTCATAATAAATCATCGCTCTTGAATTTTCTCGAGTCAATTCCATTTTCTCAACGACTAAACAAGTTTGACAAAACCTTGTGACAAGACCGAGAATCTTTTTTTATATAAATAAATGGTATTCGATTTTTAAAACCAAGGAGTTTTCAATTAAAAAGATTTTAATATGACAGGAACAGTGGAAATATTTCATTCCCGATACTTTTAGTGCAGCCTAGGTATGGGCAGCTGTACACATCATCGTTGGAGCCACACGCAAGTGTGAGTAACGATTCAAGAGCGGGTCTTATCCGACACTATTCCGATGATATCCCGGACGTCAGTCTGAGCGAGATTAGAATGGCTCTCCAGCACCTTAAAAACGGCAAGTCCGGCGAGGATGGAATTACAGCGGAGCTTCTGAAAGCGGGTGGAAAACCGGTACTTGAAGTCCTTCAGAGGCTCTTTAATTTCGTCCCCCATGGTGGCACTACTCCGGAGGCGTGGAGCAGAAGTGCGGTGGTCTTGTTCTTCAAGAAAGGTGACAACGCCCTCTTGAAGAACTACAGACCGATGTCCCTTCTGAGCCGCGTCTACGTGCTGTTTTCGAGAGTCATTACGAATCGTCTCGCACGCAGACTCGACGACTTCCAGCCTCCCGAACAAGCCGGTTTCCGAGAAGGCTTTAGTACCATAGACCACATACATACCCTTCGGCAAATTGTACAGAAATCCGAAGAGTACAATCTGCCACTTTGCCTGGCGTATGTGGACTATGAGAAAGCTTTTGATTTCGTCGAAATTTGGGCGGTGCTACAGTCTCTTCAGCGGTGCCAAGTTGACTGTCGGTATATCAAAGTGCTGAAGTGTTTGTACAGTAGGGCTACGATGGCTATCCGAGTACAGAACCAGAGTACGAAACCTATCCAACTGCAGAGAGGTGTAAGACAGGGTGACGTTATTTCCCCGAAACTCTTCACCGCTTCATTGGAAGACGTTTTCAAGCTACTGCACTTGAAAGGATACGGTATTAACATCAATGGCGAGTACATCACTCACCTTCGATTTTCCTACGATATAATCCTTATGGCAGAATCGCTGGAGGACTTAAGCACTATGCTCAATGATCTCAATAGTGCCTCCCAACGGATAGGTCTTAAGGTTAACATGGACAAAACAAAGATCATGTTTAATGACCATGTCACACCTATGTCGGTAGTTGTTGGGAGCACTAAGCTCGAAGTTGTTGACGAGTACGTTTACCTGGGACAAATAGTCCAGCTAGGTAAGTCCAACTTCGACCGAGAGGTCAATCGACGGATTCAACTCGGCTGGGCAGCGTTCGGTAAATTACAGCGAATCTTCTCGTCAGGTATACCTCAAAACCTGAAAACTAAGTTGTACAACCAGTGCGTGTTACCAGTGATGACATATGGAACTGAGACGTGGTCCTTCACTGCTGGCCGTATGAGGACGCTCACAGTCGCTTAGCGAGTTATGGAGAGGGCTATGCTCGGAGTTTCTCTGCGTGATAAACTTAGAAATGAGGATATCCGCAGTAGAACCAGAGTGACCGACATAGCCCAACGGATTAGTAAGCTGAAGTGGCAATGGGCCGCCAATATAGCTCGAAGAACCGACAACCGTTGGGGAAAAAAGGTTCTCGAGTGGCAGCCTCGTACCGGTAGACGAAGCGTAGGGCGACCCCCCACTAGATGGAGTGACGACCTGGTAAGACATGCAGGAAGTCGATGGATGCAGGTGGCTCAGGACCGTGCTTTGTGGCATACCTTGGGGGAGGCCTATGTTCAGCAGTGGACTTGTAAAGGGCTGTAATGATGATGATGATGAAGATGATTTACAACAAAAGGAGCGCGTGAAACTTTATAAACAGACCTTTGGGAGTCTGGATGTCATGAAAAATCTATTGAATGTATCTGTTCAAAATAAAATTATTTGCATTTTTGAACAACTAATCTATCCCTGTATGGTAACTGTTTTGCAATTTTCGTTCTTCTTATGGTATTTATTTCCGCCCAAAGATGTGTTAAAACTAGTGTTGAATTTTGGAATTTTCGACGCTTATAACTTTTAAACATACTCTTTTTTTACTTTTTTGTTTCCATACAGGACTAGATAATGATGAGACAAATTGAAATCATTTTTTATTTTGAACGTCCACCATCAAACAGTGGATTAATCGCCACACTAGTTTTGTATGGAAGAATGAGCGACTAGTGTACCCTTAAGTGTGAATAATTATTAGTGTGATTTAAGTTTTAGTTGTTGTTCTCTAATAAAAGTGTAAATTTTGGAAATTCAATCAGCAGTTTTTATTGTCACGAACCTTAAGATCGTAACAATATTTACGTATCCAAAATCTACACGTAAATTCCGTATCTTCTGCCTCAATTTATTCATCACAAATTGATAAATATAGTGTTTTTTTTAATCCACTGATCCATGTTTTCTGTACACTGGTATAGCTACCTCTGAAAAACACCGTCCAGTGACTGCTATTTTTCGCTGGCATCCGTCTCTAACCCACATCCCTCGCAACATACTTCACACAACCATGTGATCTTCCTTTGTTTTGTATGTACGGAAACCTCACGCCGCTGGGCCGTTTCCACTAGAGCTGCGATGAGCGAGGCTAGATAAATGAAGTGATTCTATTGGTTCTCAACAAACACATCCTCGCACATCACTATTGAAAACGCAGCCTAACATTTGCAGCCACATTTATCACAGAATGGATGACATTTTATGGACGCCGTATCTTTTCTTTGGTAGCATTTACTTATTTGTATAATTTTATTATAATAAATAAAATATTTTTTTAAATTTACCATGTGCTAGGTGGTGTAGAAAAACAGATTAGAATTTAATGATCACTGTTTTTCAAATTCTATATTGCTCTCCTAAAGTAACTTGAGATATTCGATATATTTTTAGAATAGAATAAATAATTAATTATATAGATAACAAAGAAATAAGATAACCGCTTCATTATTTCGTTGTTGACACTAACAACGGTCCTTACATTCAGTGCGATAAACCGCTTACTCGTCTTTGGACTTTGTTACCAGTACCAGTAGTTTTTGAGTTATCCTTAATAATAAATATTTAATTTGCTTTGACTACATAGACGATGTTCTCATTTTATTTATTATCTCAAATTCTATCATAGTATGAGAACCCTTATCAAACAACTACAACATTAAAATATTTTTATTTAACCATAAAAGCGTTGTAATTGAATGCAATATATGGTTTATTTTTACACTAAACCCTAAGTATGGCAATTTACTTTGTTCATGCCGCCCCATAGTGGCGAGTAGGAAATCTACTAATAATGAGATGAAGTTAAGCGATCAATATTTTGCTACTTATAACAGCAAGTTCAATTGTGTTACCTACTATAATAAGATGCAAGCAGTTTGCTTCACTAGCCACATCCTAACCTCGAGCCCGGCTGGTTCGCTACTTTGAAATTGTACAACTCTTTATTGTTATTATTTTTCTAGTACAGTTTTAAAATAACATAAGTCACTAGGATTTTCTTCCATATCGCTGAGGCGATAAACATACATAAATATTATTCCGTGTGAGATTTGAGCTCGCTTGACTGCAGCGTCGCAGTTCTATGCTTAGCCAATGCACCGACCAATATTTTACGTCTGGCAATTGAAGCTTATTTCACATTTTATTAAATCCAAAAATATTTGCCTATCGCTGACGGCTCCGTGGCGCAGTGGCTTAGCAATGAGTTGGAGCGCTAAGGGCTGCGGGTTCGAATACCGCACGGAAGAAGTATTTGTATGGCCTACAAAAAATAGGGTATTTTACGTAGGGAGAAATATTGATTTCTATTCATAAAAATGCATTATAAATTTTATAATTCAATTTTAAGAATATTTTTTTAGACTGTACCTCAAATCTCCAAAAAGCTATCCGCCATATTAGAATCTGTCGTGACGTCATTGGTTAAGTAAACTTGCTAAAGTGCTGTGTTATTTTCGAAATTTTTCAATTTATCATTACGATTTTTGAGTTTTATTCCGAAATTTATTGAAAAGGCATCATGGTAGACGGATTCGTCAAAGCAGAAAGTACTAGTCTACCAAGGATAAATAAGTACACTGATGATGGCAAAAATTTTTGCATGCGAACCCGATTTTCTGCGTAGTGGGGAATGAAAAAAACATCAATGTAAGATTTACACAATAGGTGTCAACAATAACACAATACCAGGTCAGAGAATATTCTGATAATACATATTTATGTTTATCTATGATTACAATAATTAGCAATCATTAGTTACCTATAATAATATAATATCTAAGATAACGTAATCTATTACAAAATTTGACTTGCAATACCTATCACCTTATGATGTTTTGTTTGGTAAAAACGTTTGTTAAATGTAAGTCATACTTACATCAAAATTATCTTCATAGAAGTATAGTCTAGTTTTTGTAGACAATGTATTCGGTTATTTTCTTGTCAGTTTTAAGCAAGTATTAAATCAGTTGTCACTTGAATCCATAACTTCTCCGGCGTTCTTATGCTCGTATTTTTGCATTCAGGCACAACACGCAAGTGATAAAGATTATGACTCATTATTGAACATCCAAAAATATCTTATTCTTTTGCAAAATCAGTAAAATCCTAGGACCTAGTGACGTCACGAGCTTTACAGCATGACGGCTAGCGTTTTTGTGCGAAAATTTAAAACGGTAAATTAAAATTACTGGATCTTAATCTTCTTGATCTTGATCCTTAGCTTTTTCATACCAATAAAACAAAAATTATTAAAAAAAATACATTTATTCTGTACCGACTAATTATATCACATTATCCTTAATTACTACGACAGTTATGTAACATTCCATACACACATATAATGGAATATTTTTACTTAAAACTACATTATTGAAACACTTATAAACAATCAAGTTGTTTCTCATGTATTTCAAATGTTATATTTGGTTTAATTATATATTTAGGCTAGAACATGGAATACAATATTACGTTTTCATATACCTAAATAATTCACACAAAAAGATAAAATAGGGTCCTTAAGGTACTTCATTAAGTATATTTTTGCCTAAAATTCAACCAATGTTAAATTGTAAAGAAATATTTACAATTTTAACCAAGATCAAATTGCAAATATTTTTTATAGTAATCTATAGAACCAATTATTTAAATACTATTGTTATATTATAGGGGGAAATTTATGTGATATCTGTAAAACAATATACTATATACATAATAAGCATATTCAATTTTGCTTATCAAGTTCAAACTATCAAGTTTCGAATATCCTAACGGGTCCTTATTGGATCGCATATTTTAAGCCATTCTATAATTGCATAACTGTACAGCGACTGTATAATATAGACATCATAAATAACTCTTTGAAGTAATACTATACGTAAGTATATTTTAAGGTAACTCAACAAATTTAAGAGTAGTAGCTCAGCCCACGGTTTAAGTTTTATAAAAAAAAGTATCTGAACCGGAATTGTAAATCGGCTTATAGTTTACCTCAATTATACATACAGCGAATTCAGGTTCAGCAATTAAAAAACTAGAACACAATTTTTAATATAGTGATAAGCAACAAATAGCTCAATAAACAACCATAGATATGTGGCAGTACGTCTCAAGGATGTATAAGAACATTTGTTTCACTAATCATCAATCAAAATATCATATTATCTGTGGTCCGTAGCCTGCTTAGTTTGTCACTGAACTGCATCTTCACGGTGACATGTATATTTAAACCGATTCGGATCTAAGTTTCACATATCTCTAGTATAATAGCATCCAAGGAAGAATTAGAAGTGATCGCAGCAAAATTTCAAGTGCACCTAACTAACATAACCACGTAAGTTAAGTTGAAATGCCCAATAGAGTATTATTTATAGGATAACGGTGACAAACGAGCACACAGTCCACCTGATGGTAAGTGGTTGCTGTAGCTCATCGACATTTGCATCTATCTTCGATTACGAATCAAAATGCAGATGCGTTGTCCCCCGTGAGGACTAAGATGGAATGCCTCATTTCTAGTAAGAAGGGTCTCTGCTTTTCTACACTCACCATACGAAACACAGTAGTTCTAAGCTGATATTTTAAGCTGGTATTCTGTGAGAGCGTGGTTCTTCCCCGGTTGAGTCAACCCATTCGTGCTACAACTATACTACTAATATAGCTGCAGCATGGCTCTACAACGAAAGTAGTCATATTCAGTGACCACGAATTAGTCACATTATTGAAATGTCCAATAGTTACTAGTCATGGTCACTGAATATTATATCGAACAAAATTAAAGCAACTATGGAGAAGCCATTAAGCGGAAAATCCAAACATTTAATGAGTTTCCATATTACGACTTAAGGCTTTATGCGAACAATTGAACACACCTTAGACAGATCTGCATTTTCAGTTTAGCAAAATAATATTTTTATTTTTCTAATTAATTTAAACAAATTCATGTACAGTTACAATACGCAATAATAGGCACATTCATAGGACAGTCATAAACATACATTGGAAAAATCAAGATTATTTTTATATCTAAATAATGTGGATACGACCATAATATAAAAAGACTGCAACGAGCAAAATAATATGAAATAGTAGTTATGGTCAATTTGCCTTATTCTATTTTATTACAATTACGAAAAATAAAAGTAAACACGAAGTGATGTGTTATCAATAATTTCTGAGCAAAAGTAAAATATATAACGTACTTATAATAAAAAAAAAACTACGTACAGTTAGACAAAACCTAAAAATGGCATTGCGGTATATAGATGAATTTTAATGATAAAAGATGCTATTTACGGGAACTCATAGGATCAAAACTAAATGCAGGGCGACGCGCTCAGACGCGCTTTGAACACTATTTTACGATAATTGTGCAGTGCGATTTCTTGTACGCTTGAAAACTGCTTTTTAAGCGTGTATACATGCTCAGTTGCAATCATCTAAAATAAGGTCTTTTTGTTATTTTACTTTCACTTATTACATAATAGCTGGTACCCGGCGCGTTGCGAACCCAGAAGAAATTATTGTAGAAATATCGTTTTAAATTCTGGAAGAGTTATATTGTTTAGTTAGGAATGATAATGCATTAATCGAAGTTGAATAATATACCTATAACTTTCAAATAAGTTTGTCGATACGATACGCGTCCTACTATAAGTTAATTGTACTATGCCTATAACATTCGCGCAAGTGCAAGCAATAAGTTGAAAAAGTGTTACCGCAATCTGATGATAATACGCAAATACCAATAAACAAACATTGATTATTGTATGAAATAAAATGAATGATTTTATTAAATATACAGGTTGTTAGTGTAAACGCCGTTATCCATGAAACCAGTGGTTTGGTTTCACTTATAGAACGTAAATTCAATGAATTAAAGCAAACGCTATTTTCTTTCATGAAATTTAAAAAGTTTTTGTCCGACACCGTCCATAAATTCATGGATACCATAGGGTATAGACGATAGATAGGGTATAGCGCGTATAGACGCGCGAATGACGTAAACACTAAAGATCACCGCCCGCGCAGGTACACATAGCCTGTGATGTAACTTTTCCTTCATACTTTCATCCTGGCTTAGGACAGGCAAAAATTGAGGAATTACGGAAAAATTGAGATTTTACTAAAAAAATGTTATTTTTCATTGCATTTACGTTCTATAAGTGAAACCAAACCACTGGTTTCAAGGATAACGGTGTTTACGCTAACACCCTGTAGATTATTGTTTAATATATATATATAAGATTATGTATAGCAGACGTATACTTTTTGGTTTACTATTAAAAAACAAATTTATGCATCTACTTATACAACTTATTTGTTTGGGAAAACGTAGAGGTATTTTAAGAAGAGTCATTTTCAAGGAAAAAATCTCTGCGGTGCTCTGGTCGCGTGCGTGACGAAACACACAACTAGCGGGCTGTGGTGTATGTCTATTTGACGCCGACCTTAAGCTCGGCAGTCTTAATACTACCTACATTATTATATTATTTACAAAATATATACATAGGTACTATTATATAAATCAATACGTAAATTATCTCTAATTGATCGGATGGAGATGTACAACATTTTTATTAATTTTTATGCCAAGTTAAAAAACATACAAATAATATTTTATAGAGGAAGTGTGACAAACACAAGCACATAGTTCACCCGTTGGTAAGTGAATGCTGTGGCCCATAAACACCTACATCTTTCCTTGATAGAGAATCAAAATGTAAATGCGTTGTCACCCATAAGGATTAAGATAAAATGCCTCTTCACCCGTAAAAGGGGTCTCCGGTTCTCTACACTCACCATACGAAACAGAAGCATTGAGCTTTTTATGAGTTTTGCACCGCTACGCTATGTTAATCAAATTATATTTTATAGACATCCTTCGCATGTAACTTGTTGATTTGTTGATCTAGCAATATGCTTTAATTCAACATTTAAATAAATCAATACAATTAGTTTATAACTGTAGATAATTTTAGAAATTCGATTTACAAGATTGTTACACATCAATTGGAATGTTGTGTTTTTAAATTTTAAAATGTATTTTTTAAAATTCTTTACAACTTTTAATTTAATGATTAAAATGCACTCAAAATTTGTCAATGAATAAAAAATAACAGGAATGAAATATAAATTATAAAAATGGATTAAAAGTTTTAAGTTAAAAAATACAGTTTAGCACAATAGATTCAATAAATGAATTCTAAAAAATTTACAGTGATGATGTAATGTTATTTCATAAAACAACATATATTTACAAATGTGAGCTATATAAAATATCGATCGACATCACTGTTGCACTTGTACGCTTTAACCTTTTGAAGATCAATGAGACCTCTATTTAGAAATTGGGAGACTCCTTGACAATACCTTAGACACTCCTATCTGTATATAGTTTTAACTGTAATTCTTTAATCCACTACCGAAGAGAGCGAATCTGTATAATATGTACATTAGGCCTTGTTCAAATTCTTGTAGCACGATTTAAACATTGAAAATAAACCAATAAAAATAAAGCTTATATTATCATACCGATTTTGTGCCGAGAACGCTGGCTGCGTTTCCTCGCTCAATGCCAGTACTTAGTCTTTGAGCGAGAACAGAACCTGCCCTCTTATCAACAGCCACAAATACAGTTCTTTTAGGAAGTTCACTGTACGTGGACCGATAGTCTCTACAGCAAATGGCACAAATCATTTTTCAGAGACTTATTCTTGTACTACTTAGTTCAGCTGCTTGTGATGCCGTACCGTCTCTAAACGAAGTACCTCATAGATGAAAAATTGCCAAACGCCAAATGTACGCATGTATCATCTCACACTAGTCCGTCTCTGTCTCAAGGGGCCTGAGTTATGGCCCTTCTAAAACAATATGTCTAATATAATAAAAAATTGATTTA
The DNA here is from genome assembly GCA_036936625.1 of Parnassius smintheus behrii. NCBI lineage: Eukaryota > Metazoa > Arthropoda > Insecta > Lepidoptera > Papilionidae > Parnassius > Parnassius smintheus. The sequence goes on along the minus strand of JAUPFT010000014.1, from coordinate 25,531,364 downwards.
ATACACATGCAAAGTTACTTTAATTTTAACAATTTAAAAAAAATATTTATTTATTTTTAATTGGTTTATATTTTTTATTTAAATAGGTACCTTTATTTACAATGATTTTGTTATAATAATAATGTATAAAGAATAATAAATAGTTTCACAACTAAATGTAACATATAGATAATTTTGCGGCGGTTATCATTACATTGGGGTGCATCCAACTTTTTTTAATATATTTTGCGCGTTTTCATTTTAATACCACTCACTGCGTTTAAGTGACATCCGAAATAACAAACTGTTTGTATAAATTTACTTGATATTCGTTTTATGTTATCTAAAATTTTGAAACTATATACCAACATTTAATTTATAAAACAACTTAAATAATGATTCTTTAAAAAACCAATGGGATTATACTGTTCGAACCAAATAAATTTCTTTGATATTAAATAGATAGAAAACAAGTTTTATATTGACTAGCCTAGAGCAGACATAATATCTATATAGGAGCAAGCTATATGTTACTAGTGACCACAACGCGTGAGCCGATCGAGTGAAGCCATAGAATACTATAATACACAATAGAATGGCTGTCAACCTTAGTTTGTACGACGATTGGCGTCGCCGGAAGCACACATACAAACAATTACATCGTATTATCACTACTACAAACCCGATTCGCTGTGTTGACAGACTGAGTAAATTTAAACATTTTAGACTTTTGAATAATGTTCAAGATCATCATTAAAAAAATCGTCTAAATAATTTGCATGTGAAATTTGGAAACGATTGTAACGTCAAAACAGATCTCGTGTAGACATTTATATCTGTGAATTGACATGTTAGTGACATTTTAGGGACTACAGGGGCTTCTCCCACTCCCCCGTTCTAGTATGTATGTATTACAGTATTCTATGAGTGAAGCGAGCGTGCGGTGGCAGCGGCCTGCTAAAGCCTCGGTCACACACAGCGAATATTCGCTGCGGTTAAGGACTCGTAAGTGAGAACTCGCTGTGTGTGACACGCTGTTCGTTGCGTATAGATTCATTCGCTGCGAGTTGAATTCGTCGCGATTTGAAGTGAGCATGTTCAGTTTTACACTCTGCGAATGAGTACTCGCCGCGAGAATTCGCTGTGTGATATACAGGTTGTACGATTTTACTCGAAGGACCATAAAATGTATGGTTTGTAAGGCCACACACTTTTAAGAAGTAGAGTTGTAGTTAGTTTATGAGCACGTCAACAGGAAATGATCACCAAAGTTAAAAGTTTAATTAAAATTAAAATAGTTATAAAGTTGGAGTGGCAAATCTTTCCTTGAGTAGTTGATGTTTTGAAGGACGGTTGTTGACGTACTGCCGATTGTCAGTTTGCAATTAATAAAGTAAATTTAAACAAACGCGACGCGCGGTTAAAAGTAGGTTGCAGTGTTTACTAAATAAAAATGTGTGGTTTAAGCATACACAGGTATATACGATGAGTCAACCAACAAACGATTCTCTAAAATGAGAAAATTACGATGTAATTCGTTTCTTCGGTGTGAATAGAAAATATGAGGAGCTGTGGGACACAAATAACAGTAATTTAAAAAAAATACAACTCGAAAATCTCTTTAGAGTTGTGAGCGTAATCAGTATTTGGTTTACTAACTCTGCACATGTCAACCAACCGAAGACATTGTTTGAGGCGCATACGACGAATACACGATATATTTGTTATTAGGGCACCAACAAACTGTCGGAATTCTCGTGTAGAACTCGCTGTGTGTGACAAGGTAGACAGCGAATTGTTGCTTCGAGTATTATTCGCAGCGAGTATGACCGAGGCTTCTCCATTTAAGGCATTTCTTAGCCGTGTAACTAGATAAATTAAGACCAACCTAATACTCTGTCACAAAATACGAATAAATAAATGTACTTTTTAATCAATTAATTAATTAAAGCAATCCCTCAAAATTCGAGAAACATACAGAACATTAGAATGTCTGGTAAATTATATACTCAACAATTGTTACATCACTTGCGGAATATACCCTATTTATATTTAGGGAACGGTATTCTTCTTAAAATTATATAAAACGTTCATATTTATTTTACCCAATTATACATATTTTGTAATTCGAACATATTATTACTTACTCTTGTTGCAGAATTAGTAAATAATTGGCACATAGCTACATTATTTTAAAAGTACCTAAGTTCTATTAAATTTCATTAGCAATACACATTAAAAGTTGCGGGAAGCGGGATTTAGCTATGGTATGTATATTGTATAGAGTAAGTAACAAATTTTTATCCATTAAAAGTTTAATTCTATTAATAATATTAAAAATAATATTTAGTGATTTTTGGTTAATTAAACATAGCAATTAAAAGAAGAAAAATATGATTTTACTATCTATAGTTCGTGTCAAATCGATTGAGAAAAAACGGACGATGACCTCAGATATGAGCCGAGTGTAACTTACAAAATCTCAGTTTAGATGTGATAACAATATTTAAATATTGATATTATTCACACTTCTAGATCAGCACATATGTTTTTTTTTGTTTCTTAAATAATATTCTGTGGTTCCTATAAACATTGTAAAATCTTACGGTAGATCGCGAAAAATGTGCTATATTTTATATTTCAATTAATGTTAAGTAACGCAGCAATTCATTTAATAACAGTTTCATATCAAAAAAAATTTGAAGCAATATAATCACCATTATTGAGCATTTGCAAATTCATCCCTTTAAAATAAACAAAACGCACGTTACGTCAGTTCGTCCTAAAAGAAACGTGACAATGGCATCCAGAGATGCGTCACTTTTTTTGGGCCTGCCCGCATGCACCGAATAAAAATAAAGTTCTTATATAATATTGAAAATAAAGTTTTATCTTTTGAATAAGTACGTACTTATTCGGTGTCGTTATCACGCGAATCTTTATATGTGTTATAAATTAATGCTTTTTCCTGTTAAATAAATAAAATACTTTATAACAATAGATGATTTTTCACTACAGCGATTTTTTACATTTTAATAATAATAATAGTTAATAAATATATATTATATCAATCATTATTAAAAAAGTACTACAAATAAAATGTGCATATATATTGAAAGTTTGTAGCCCCTGGTTAAACGACCGAAAGGTCAATGTCCGTTTTTCTCAATCGATTTGGCACGAACTATAGTACTCTTTTTATTGTTGTGGTCGGAGGCGCACTTCTGATTACGCGGTCGTTCCAGAATCAGTTAGAATCAGTTATGGGGTTTTTATATACAGAAATTCTCAGTAGCAGCCTGGAGCTAGGAAGTTGGCAGTGCTTCACCCCCGTACCTCGGTAAGCAAGGAACACCATAGCTCCTACGTGTGATCTCTCTCCAATCAGGTTGCCATGCCATTGGACTATGAGAGTAAGACAATATAGAGTGTGCTTGCGTATACCCTCGTGCACCTCCGTTAGGTCTGGAGGATGTTATTATTAAACATTATATCTGTTTCAGTTACTCTTTTCACTTACGGTTTAGGAACACCTTTAAGTTTAGATTTTATTTTGTAATTTTTAACTTGTGTTTAACATATCTGCGGTTTTTAATATAAATTTATATACCTACCAAACAAATTCGGATGAAAATATAAACCGGAAACAAAAATAACCTGTTTCAATTCGTTTTAACAAATTGTAAAGATTTAATATACACTCCTACATACGGAACATCTTGTAGTGAATGTAGTTATCCTTTATTATTAGAACATGTCTATGTATGTGAGTTTATGTATATGTACCTATATAAGTTAGTCATAAGAAGGAGCGACATAATTATATCGTCGATTACATCTAAGTAACATTGTTTTATTTGAAGCCTATGTGTAGGGCTGTAAACCCCACTATATAATATAGTATCTTACTATAATATTATGGAATCGAATACTATAATTCTAAAAAATATATAAAGTAGTTGTATATAGCGAGAGATTGTTAATTAATGCTCAAAGTAACAGTAAATATTGCTGTTAAAAATAAAATAATATTTTGAAACATAAGTCTTTTTTACAATATAATATATTTTACAGTTATAAGCTTCGTAATATATTTGATATAAAAAAGTTAGCAACTGTACTTACGTGCTGCACGCTTGCCGCTGCGGCACTCAAAGAAAGTAAAAGTAAATGAAAAATAAAATCAAGCGACGGCTGTGAGTGCGAATTTGATACACTATAGCGATTGTGAGGAGATGACGATATATCGTCATCCTGTTTGATGATTAACTGTTTCTCCTTGAAATACGCAAAACAAAAACAGTTTACTAACGTTATAGAGTTCAAACATATATAATATATTTTTTAAGAACAGCAGAATCGGACTTAAAGAACCTCAAAAAGTACAGCTATGTTATAATTTTACTTTCATATATAGGATAGGACCTTTTACAAAATCTACTGAATGAGGAATTAAAAATCAGTTTTTTACACTACAATCTAAAAAATCGCAACAAGCCACTGCAGGCTTTGTAATATAATTAGTACAGTTGACATTCGTATGTGGTGGTACCGTCCCTCCAAGTGGGCTCGTCGGCGACCTTGGCGCGGCAGAGTGGACACGTGTGCTCGCGGTCTAGCCAGGCCGAGATGCAAAGCTCGCAGAAAATGTGACTGCAATCCAATCGCACGGGGGTTGTATAGTCGTCGTGGCAGATCGGGCACGACTCCCCGGCCGACACCAGCTGCTCGCCGGTCGGCTTCGTGCCCAGATTCTGTAATAGGATGCCATGTATTGTTTTGTGTTTTTAACGTGTTTTTGTGTGACGACTTGTGGGCAATTTTTAAAATGTGCAAACTTTGATATAAGGTAAAATAATGTTAACTGCCGAAGACATTTCGTCATAATCGATTTTTTTTATAGGATAGGGTGATAAACGAGCGCACAGTCCACCTGATGGTAAGTGGTTGCTGTGGCCCATAGACATCTACATCTATCCTCGATTCCGAATCAAAATGCAGATTATGTTGTCACCCGTGAGGACTAAGATGGAATGCCTCGTTTCCAGTAAAAACGGTTCTCCGGTCCTCTACACTCACCATACAAAACATAGCAGCATGAAGCTACTATTTTACGCTGGTATTCTGTGAGAGCGTGGTCCTTCCCCGGTCGAGCCGACCCATTTGTGCTACAACTATACTTTTAATATAGCTACAGCATGGCTCTACCACGTATAAAAACTCGACGACGACGAAAAAACGACGACTCAGTTGATAACGCGGGCACTATAGTGCGTGTTAGCAAATAAGCCTGCACAACCGATCTAAATTAGTTAGATTTAGAATTTGATTTACCTTTTTTGTATTTTTCTAAAATTCAAACATATTATTACAACCTGCAGTTTATAGTTACAAAGCGTAATTTATAATATAAAAAAAGAAAACAACAAATTGTATACACTGTAAATACGGAAGGATGTCCTTTAAAAATACATAAATACAAAGACAACAAAACCCCTACTTCTAAATAAAAATAGTAAAAACCAAATAAATCTGTGGATATTGAATCTTAGACGAACTCACCACACTTTGAAGCAGCGTCCATGTTGCGTTCTTAAAAAGTCGCAGCCGTACCAAAATCTCTACTATCTTGGCTATAACGTAGATAGAGGTGAGGAACATGCCCACCATCTTCTCCGAGCCTTCATAAGACTGCATCAAGAATATAATCCAAGGCTGGATAGTAATCAGAGAGCGGTAGAGCTGGGACACTGCTTCCGTGAAAAGGTATACTTTACCCTGAAATTTATTAAGCATTATTATAATTAATTGGTGCTAAATTAATAATTGTGTGTAAAGAGTGGTGAGGAATGAATTGTGGTCAGTACTGTCCGTGAACGGTGTGAGCAGTGTCCTCGTACGAGCATTGCAATCTCTTTATAGGGATTCTAGTGCTAGTGTAAAGATAAACGGGGCATACACTGAATGGTTTAATATCGAAAAAGGTGTTAGACAGGGATGTGTAGCGTCACCGTGGCTGTTTAATCTGTTCATGGACAATTGTTTGACAGATTTAAAAGAGAATGAAAGTGGGTTGAGAATGAATGAGTTACTCGTCAAATGTCTTCTCTGTGCTGATGACCAAGTATTACTTGCGTTTTCGGCCGAGGAGTTGCAGGAGATGGTAACTGCTATGAGTGGAGCTTTTGTTAGAAAGGGAATGAAGATGAATGTAAGGAAAACGAAATTGATGGTGTTTGAAAAAGATGAGGCAGTGACAGACTGCAATATCGTGATTGAAGATGAACAAATTGAACAGGTGAAAGAGTTTGTGTATCTGTGGTCAAAGTTTACAAGAGATGGAAAGTGTGAGAGTGATATCGAAAGAAGAGTGAATGCAGGAAACATGGTGAATGGAGCTTTGCACTCCTTTATGAGCAGTCGGAAGGTGTCTAACAAGGCTCGTTTGGCTGTGCATGAGGGGGTGTTGGTTCCGACACTCATGTACGGAAGTGAAAGTTGGGTATGGCAGAAGAAACACGAAAGTAGAATAAATGCAGTTGAGATGAGAGCATTAAGAAGTATGATAGGAGTTAAACTGAGTGACAGGATAAGAAATAGTGAGATAAGGAAACGTTGTGGTCTGAAAGATGTAGTGACAAAAATTGAGAAAGGTATGCTGAGATGGTTTGGCCACATCGAGAGAATGAATGAAGAACGATTGACTAAAAAAGTGTATAAGGCGAGTGTGATGAAAGTGCTGGAAGGGGTAGACCTAGGCGGACTTTTCTAGACCAAATTAGGGACGTCTTGAAAAAAGGCCAGGTTAAGAGTACCCTAAACCGTAGAGCATGTATGAAGGGAATAATGAAAGTGGACGAAGCGAAACAAGTATGTAAGGATCGTAGCAAGTGGAAAGAAGTGGTCTCTGCCTACCCCTACGGGAAAGAGGCGTGATTATATGTATGTATGTATGTAAATTAATAATTCGACTAGACTTACTACTACCAATTTTTTTTTACTATTCGGATTGCCACACAAAAAACAATAATGCATGTATGGTTACCCCACAGTATAACAAATGAAACAAAAATGTGAAACATAATCAAATACAAAAAAAAAAAGATATCAAAGCTCATTTGTAATAAGAGTGTGCACGGTACGGGCAGTTCAACAAATGTCACTCTTACAGAATACCAGCAATACCCTTTGCACTTTATATCTTAAAAAAGATGAGAACTGGAGACAAACTGTACCGATAGTTCCATCATAGTCCACAGGCACAAACACATTTACATTTTGTTTCTTAAATGACGATAGACATAGGCGCCTTTGGACTATATTGTCTTCTGACCATCAAGTGGACACAGTATTTTTAGGCAATTAATGACATTTAATGAAAAAAGCTTACTGCAAGTTGATTAACTTTCATTAGTATCTGGAGTTTACTCATGTCTACAATCATCAAGCAACTTGAAACGGACCCAAAATTTACTCACCCTCTTCTGAAACGGCAGTAGACACGCCGGCATCATGGTTACCAGTAATTTTATATCGACAGTTATGATTTTAACAATCAAATCTGTCAAAACGACCAGCCATAGCAGCTCCCACACGTCTATGGGTTCCGTATACCCTGGGAACATGACCACGTTAGGCAACAACCTCCCATGACCAAAGAGGAAATGGACAATTGCGATGCTGCTGGCAGTGAATATTAGCTCACTGAATAATATCAATATACTCCGATTCATTTGCTTGGCATGCTCCCTGGAATAATTTAGGAAACTATTAGAAACTCAAGACAAATAGATAAATTAATTAATTAAGGTCTAATTGACTTCAAAGTAAAAAAGTAGCGCAAAAAAAAGTAGTAAGTGCGTTAAATTATGTAGCGCAGATAAGAATATTAACATTTGTATTTTGCCATTTGCAGTAAACTTAGAACTGTAGAACTATAGAGCCTTCATTGTTTAAAGTTGGCTGCAGGTGTCCACATACTGCAGTAGCCACTTTCCATCAGGTGCACTATAAGTTCATTTGTTAGTCCAGTTTCATTAAAAATAATCCATGGGATCCTTAGCGGTAATCTGTTTAGTTGGCCTGCTAAAATTATGGCTGGTTTTATCTCATTCAGATAAAAAACATAAAAATCTTCTTTCAACAAGCTAAAGTAGTTGCACTCCAAAAGTTTTCCCATTAGAAGATAATCAATAATTTATATCATCATCATCATCAGCCTGCGGCAGTCCATAGCTGGACATAGGCCTCTCCCAAGGCACGCCACTTAGCCCGATCTTCGGCTTCACGCATCCAGTTGCTGCCAGCTGCCTTGCGCAGATCGTCGTTCCATCTAGCCAGGGGGCATCCCACAATACGTTTACCTATTTATAGTATTATAAAAATATTAGTCTGAGTTTTTACTATGGACTTTTTTTTTCAAGAATATTAATAGTAGTAAAAATTTAGAATGTCCATTACACTGACACTAAAAATTTGACTGCATTAGTGGCGGTGTAAGAATATCCACTACGGCATATTATCCTGTGTTTGTCGTAGGATGCTACAGAGGAAAACAAGATGGACAGCAGGGACATCCTAATACCAACTAACAAAGACTTAAATAGTTAGATGCGCCCTTACCATAGTATGACCACTCCGAAATGTGTCCATTATCAAATGAGTGAGCTCACTCATTCGCAATCAGTGCTCATTTGTGGGACAGAGAAAGTAGTTTACACAATTTCTGTAAGATAATAAGAGATGACACTATTGCATTAGTGTGCACGCATCAGCGTCTTGCAAATGAACACATCCAAAAATAATGCCACAGTTTTCAAGGTGAAGGCGCATCTACCTATTTAAATCTTTGCCAACTAAATGAAACTGTGGTTGCAACCCACCCGCCAGGTGGAGCCACTTATGGAAAATCTATCGACTTTTAATAGGATGTAATAGCAATAAAATTAGACATTTCCAAAAACAAATTAGACATCCCTTACCTCCTCACTACCGTGTTACTGTGTGCAAATATAGAGAAGAGTATGAGGAATGTAAAGATACCCTCTCTGCTGTCATAAATCAGCTTAATGAACAGTATAAAGTAGAAAGGTGCATAGCGTATTAAAAAGTTTAATGCAGCTCTGACATCTAACACCTGAAACAAAATTAACAATATATTATAAAAATGTTACATTAGTTAATGAATAATAATAGAATAAGCTTTATTCATAGGCAAAATATAAAAGTAAAGGGTATTTTTTATTTTGAAGCAACTAGCCTAATGGCAACATGCGGACTACCAACTCAAAAGATCATAGGTTGGAATCTGCCATTCGACTACTGTCATGAACCACTCCTTACACAAGCATTTTAAGTGTACCAGGAGTATTTAAAGGGAATATTAGTAATGTTTATAGCATTGCTAGTACTTAAAAAATAATATATACATATATATATATATATATATATACATATATATATATATATATATATATATATATATATATATATATATATATATATATACATATATATATATATATAATAAATAGACCACTGCTGGAGATGGACCTCTTTTATTGCAGAGAGGTAATAGAGATGATTATCCCACATTCTAGTCGCCCTAGGCGATGGCACGAACTAAGTGGTGGGCGGGGCAAAAATGCATGCTATCTCAGCCGACATCTCGTGCGAAAGGGATAGACGCTGTGATGAGCAGTAAGAAGCTAGTGCGCACACACATACGCACTCGAGTGACGCAATGCGCGACGGTTTCTGTTGATATTCGTTAATTTGTTCTGTTACAATGAGTGATTTTATTTTTTTCGAATATTTAAAAATGTATATGTGTAAAAATGAAAATTTTATTTTATCGAACACGTTATTATTTCATCATCTTTCAAAAAATATTTTATTTCATCGAACACGTTATTATTTAACTTTATTGAAAATATGAATACTAAAAAACATAAACATGATGACTTTTTTCGTCTACGGTACCGTAAGCTGTGACGTCGTAACGGTCTACGACGGCAAACTCGAAATGAACGCGTAGTACCTAGGTACCTATGCGATTCATTTTAGAATAATAACATAAACTCAAACGGCAATTGTGAGCTTCGTGCCGCAATGGCTTAGCAATGAGTAGCTGCGCTGGGTGCCGCGGGTTCGAATCCCCCACGGAAAAAAATATTTTGTATGGACTACAAATAGTTGTTCCAGATCTGGATGTTTGTTCTTGTGCAATTTATATTTGTAAACTGCCTCCACGATACTGGAGAAAATCCTACTGTGGGGATAACGTATTTTAAAAAGAGAAAGGAGAGAGAAAGCAAATTGGTGTTATTGTAACTTAGGATCTGCTGTGTGAAACGTAATTATTATGAACCCAATTTATGTACTTAGTTGTTATGATGAAAGTTCTTATGTGAACTTAAGTAGATGTTGTTATTATATAATAATTCCATTGATTTGTTTTTACCTACTTTTTAACCGACTTCGAAAAAAGGAGGTGGTTCTCAATTCGTTGGTTTTTGTTTATTATATTATATTGATTTGGAAAATTATTTTTTTTGTTTGAAAGGATATATTTTCCAGATAATCCCACGGTAATCGATGATGATCAGATCAGGATCTGATGATGGGATCTTGGAGAAATCGGGGGCACTCTTCAATAAATGACAGCAAATCAACCGCGATTGCTGCTATCGCCTATCTATGCATTCTTTACGCAATCACACAATATAATATCACGCCTGTACCCACTAAAGGGACATAACTCTAAACAAAAAACGGTAACATAAAAAACTTTTTTTGAAAAAAATATAACAATTTCCAAAACAAACACAAAAAAGTGTAACATAATTATGTTTTCTTTATGTTTTTGTATTTTACTGTAGGTTATGCAAATATTACTGTAGGTAATATTCTAAATAGGTATTTACTTTCCATAGCTAGTTAGCTATAATAGCCCGCAGGCAACTCCCCGACTCCGAAGTATATGTCAGCCAGTGTCAGGATAACTGCTTTTTCGACAGCGCGATTTTGATGTGAGTGTGGCTTTTATATATGTAGGTAAATTAAATATAAAAAAATGTTAGTTTGTAAATTGTTTATTGATTGTTTGTGTTCAATAGCGGTTTGAAATATTCTCTTAGTACTTAGAAAGTTATTAACAATAGGCATTGTGTCACTGCAGGGACAAGCACAAACGTCTATCAAAATAGTAACGTATATAAACGGAATACTAACAGCATAGACTTCCTTACAGAAGGCCAAAGAACACGTCTAGGCAAGGTAAGTAATTAGAAGAAAACTACAATTTAGAGATCGATTGTAAATCAAATTCACAGTACAGACACAATTAGCGAAATATGAATAAAATTTTTATTTATTTTATGATAGATAACGCTAGTTGAAAACTAAACACTGTATGGGAATAGCATCACTGAACGAGTCAGGTGGTCAGTCCAAACAAATAAAAGGCGCGATTGTAGAAAGAAATTCGAGAAATTCGAACGTTACGAAACGTTTGTAGGCTAGGGGGCTTGGCCTGTTTATGCTATTCATAACGAAGGCTATAAAATATGTAGGTATAACTTAGAAACTAAATCCTATGTGTACTTATCTGTATTTCATAACCCAATATCTAAGGTAGGTTATTAAAAAACATAAACACTCACGCCTGTCACCCAGAGGGGTAGGCAGAGACTACGGACTTCCATTTGGCACGATCCTGACATACCTCTTTCGCCTCCTTTACATCCATATATCTACGCATACATGCTCGTCGGTTAAGGGTACGTGATAAGAGATAAATGTGGTATGCAAGATGATGTTGTGACCAGGATTAAGAAAGGAATGCTTCGGTGGTTTGGTCACGTAGAAAGAATGAATGAGGAAAGAGTGACAAAGCAAATTTATATGGCAGATGTGAATGGCCGAGTCGGAAAGGGACGCCCTAGAAAAAAGTTTATCGACCAAATTGGCGATATTTTGAAAATGGGCCACGTTAGAAGTAGGTTATTCTGTAATAAATTAAATCTAATCCAAAATATAGGTACTATAATACCATAGCAAAGCTACTACTATTTTATTTAGTAGTAGCTTATATAGTAGTATAGTAAATTGTATATAAAAAATATGAGTATGTCTGAGGTAAGGTTAAATATAAACAAATATTTTGCCAAGTGCGAATCGGACTTCCGAGCTTCCGAGATTACAAGATTTAAATACCTATACATATTACTATCGATCAAAAAAAGCCAAAAATACACGTTTCTTTTTCTAGTAGAAAATCCTTTAATTTCAACATTAGGAATATTAGGATATGAGATTCCTATACGTAAGCACGATTATCGAAAATCTAAAAATTACCTATTCTAATTAAATTAATAGATAATTTTAAGATTTTCGATAATCGTGCTTATCTATGAGATGTTTTCGTTAGTTAGCAAATTAAAGTAGTTAAGTACCTACCTAATGTACTACCTGTATCGAAAGTTCATTATTATGTACCTACCTGTTTTCAATTTTAACTAAATGTGCTTCAACAAACTTATGGGAACATTTTAGCAGCTATATTCATACCGGCTTCAGCAATGGACATGAACAAAAAAAAGGAAGCAATTTTTCTAAATAAAGATGTAGATATGAAGGTATTTACAACCATAAATAGATAGCAGCGGCTAACCTAGTGAGTATGTGTGAGTGCGCGCTGCGTCTGACTCGTCGTCGTCGTGTCACTGATCGGGGAAACAATTTGTAGCGAAAGGCAAGATGTTTTATAACAAAAACGGGCGCGCGAAATTTTATAAACAGACCTTTGGTAGTCTGGATGTCACGAAAAATCTATTGAATGTATCTGTTTGAAATAAAATTATTTGCATTTTTGATCAACTAATCTATCCCTGTATGGTAACTGTTTTGCAATTTTCGTTCTTCTTATGGTATTTATTTCCGCCCAAATATGTGTTAAAAATAGTGTTGAAATTCGGATTTTCGACGCTTATAACTTTTAAATATACTCTTTTTTTTCCATACAGGGCTAGATAATGATGAGACAAATTAAAATCATTTTTTATTTTGAACGTACACCATCAAACAGTGGAGTTATCGCCGGACTACTTTTGTATGGAAGAATAAGCGACTAGTGTACCCTTAAGATTTTTTGACAACCATGGGACAAAAAGAAGTATTGGAATGTGTTACACTAACACCTTGGTTACATTTGATGTTTAATTAATTCCAAGTTTTTTTTAAAATAATTTATTGTTCTTTAAAAGCCCTTTTTGACCTATGTAAAATCATCTAATCTTTGTAAAAATTATAATTATTAATTCTTTGTTAATAATATAAGATGGGGTGGGTGGTAGTGCTTTAGCTTGACTCAGCAATCTTGAGAACCCCTAGTTCTAAAACAGAGCACACTCTTTACTCAGCAGAGACTTTTTTATAAAACTGAAGCAATAAAAAACTTATAGTCCACCAGCTGGTAAGTGACTACTGGTCTGGAGGACATTTTTATTAATCTGTAAAGAGCCAAGTATGTGCTACAATATTTGTTATAGAAGAGAAGGCAAATTTGCTAATAGCTCTCACAACAGCAACCCTACTTGCTTTAGTAAAACCTAACCCACTGTTATAAAAATAATACAGTCAATTTGATGATAAATACCCAAAATTTATTTCGAATTAAATTAGATTGTAATTCATTAGAAATTCTTTAGAGGCAACCTTATTCTACTAACTTATTTGTAAACATGGAAAACTGTAATTTTGATTCACAGGTAAATATCTCCATTACTAATTATTTCATCTGATCCTTAAGACATTTTTAATTAAAAAGAGCAAAACAAAATGAAATTAGCGTAATTAAGTCTCACCACTACAGGAGTTACCTGCTGAGCCATTTCATCACTTTGACTGTCATTATCAGCACTGTCGTGTATGTTGTTGTTGTTAGCAGGATTAACTGATGCATTGATCTCTTGATGTTCCTGACCTTCAGTAATGTTAGAGTTGTTGGGGGCACTTGTGCTCCCTTGTGGTCTCTGCCCAAGAGGTATGCTTCTTTCTGTTATTACATAAGTCTGTGAGCCAGGACCAAGATTTACATGAGCTATTGAACTCTGTGGCCTTTGTATTCCATCCCCTAACTGATGGGTACCTGGTGTATTTCTGGGTAGCCATGTTGGCAGCGAAAGTCTAGCATTATTTCCCTGAAATATGTGATAACAAATAGAATCATTATTATTATTCAATATTGATTACTTGTAATTCTTATTCAGTCATTTTTTACTTTTACCACTAGTTCAAAAAAAAAACTCTGTCCTGGGAAGAACCAGTAAGAAACCCAGAGGGCGTTTTAAAAAAGCATAACTTACAATGTAACATTTATACAATTGTTATAAAAACATTTGGGAATAGCATGGTAGCGATAATCTCATTCCCAAGAGCTATTATCAATCATGTACTCTTTCATCATCATCATCATTACAGCCCTTTACAAGTCCACTGCTGAACATAGGCCTCCACCAAGGTATGCCACAAAGCACGGTTGTGAGCCACCTGCATCCATCGACTTCCTGCATGTCTTACCAGGTCGTCACTCCATCTAGTGGGGGGTCGTCCTACTTCGTCTACTGGTACGAGGCTGCCACTCAAGAACCTTTTTTCCCCAACGGTTGTCGGTTCTTCGAGCTATATGGCCGGCCCATTGCCACTTCAGCTTACTAATCCGTTGGGCTATGTCGGTCACTCTGGTTCTACTGTGGATATCCTCATTTCTAAGTTTAGCCATAGCCATAGCTCGCTGAGCGTCCTCATACGGCCAGCAGTGAAGGACCACATCTCAGTTCCATATGTCATCACTGGCAACACGCACTGGTTGTACAACTTAGTTTTTAGGTTTTGAGGTATACCTGACGAGAAGATGCGTTGTAATTTCCTGAACACTGCCCAGCCGAGTTGAATCCGTCAATTGACCTCTCGGTCGAAGTTGGACTTACCTAGCCGGACTATTTGTCCCAGGTAAACATACTCGTCAACAACTTTGAGCTTAGTGCTCCCAACAACTACCGGCATAGGTGTGACATGGACATTAAACATGATCTTTGTTTTGTCCATGTTCATCTTAAGACCTATCCGTTGGGAGACACCATTGAGGTCATTGAGCATAGTGCTTAAGTCCTCCAGTGATTCTGCCATAAGGACTATATCATCGGCAAATCGAAGGTGAGTAATGTACTCGCCATTGATGTTAATACCGTATCCTTTCCAGTCCAGTAGCTTGAAAACGTCTTCCAATGCAGCGGTGAAGAGTTTCGGGGAAATAACGTCACCCTGTCTTACACCTCTCTGCAGTTGGATAGGTTTCGAGCTCTGGTTCTGTACTCGGATAGCCATCGTAGCTCTACTGTACAAACACTTCAGCACTTCGATATACCGACAGTCAATTTGGCACCGCTGAAGAGACTGTAGCACCGACCAAATTTCGACGGAATCAAAGGCTTTCTCATAGTCCACATACGCCAGGCAAAGTGGCAGATTGTACTCTTCGGACTTCTGTACAATTTGCCGAAGGGTATGTATGTGGTCTATGGTACTAAGGCCTTTTCGGAAACCGGCTTGTTCGGGAAGCTGGAAGTCGTCGAGTCTGCGTGCGAGACGATTCGTAATGACTCTCAAAAACAGCATGTAGACGCGGCTCAGAAGGGATATCGGTCCGTAATTCTTCAAGAGGGCGTTGTCACCCTTCTTGAAGAACATGACCACCGCACTTCTGCTCCACGCCTCCGGAGTAGTGCCACCGTGGAGGACGGAATTAAAGAGCCTCTGAAGGACTTCAAGTACCGGTTTTCCACCCGCTTTCAGAAGCTCCACTGTAATTCCATCCTCGCCCGGGGACTTGCCGTTTTTAAGGTGCTGGAGAGCCATTCTAATCTCGCTCAGACTGATGTACGGGATATCATCGGAATAGTGTCGGATAAGACCCGCTCTTGGATTGTTACTCACACTTGCGTGTGGCTCCAACGATGATGTGTACAGCTGCCCATAGAACCTCTCAATCTCACTCAGAATCTCAGGTGTCCCGGAAACGATGCTGCAACACTCAGTCTTCAGCTTTGACAGTTGGCTCTTACTGGCAGACAGATCTCGGGCAAAGACTTTGGAGCCCTGGTTCCGCTCAATCGCTTCTTCAGTACGAGCAGTATTAAATTTGCGTAAGTCTCGCCACATGCATTTGGAGATCTGTCTGTTCAGTTGCCTGTATGCTGTCAAATCTGTTGACGATTGCAGCCTCATCTCCCGTCTAACAGCCATGAGATTAAGAGTGTGATCGGAGAGCTTTTGTGTTCTTCTGGGGCCGGTCTTGCAGAACTTAGCTCCGACCACATGGACAGTTTCCACGAGCTTGTCATTCATATCGTCCACTGCATTGCAATCTTCTAAGCACTGATGATGTACTCTTTAGTAGTATCTATCTATTTAGTAGTACCCTTACTAAACAAATATTGCTTAATTATTTTGAACCTTTTGATAGATAAGATTGCATATTTTCTGGAACTTTGTTGTAAAAGCATATGTATTGCCCATAAAAGTGGAAGCGTTATTTACTCCAACTTTCAAAAACTGCAATAACGGTATATCATTATTTATGTATTTGAACTTAAGTTATAAATTAGCTTCCATTTGAAAAATAACCATGTATGATAGAGTTGATAGTAGATACTGTTAAGTTTTATATGTATACTCTCAGCATATTACTATTAGTGTTTTACTTTAATATTGCATTATCAATAAAAAAGAAACACCTTGTATATGCAATTAAAGTTATTGCATATGTAATATTATTTTATATAATTACAACAAGTACAAGTCATACCTGGTCAAGAGTACGACATCGAGGAATTCAAAATAATATATAGTATCAGAAAATAAAAAGAGACGCTTACCATGCGAGCATGTTCAACCAACGGTCTAATTTCACGAAAAACACTGTTCAACCGATCACCTAATCCTATATTACTTCTTGGAGCAGCGGGTCTAGAAGCAGAATCCAATCTGTGAAGTGTGTTATTACGGTTTGAGTTTTCAACGGGCGGATCATCTTCTATGTCTAAATTTATTTGATTTGACTGTGCCATAGTGAAAACAAATGTTGAAAAAATAGAGATCAACACTTCCAAATCATTGCCAAATATTATTGAATACGTTACGAATACGAAGGTCAAGATGTTTTGTAGGTATTTTTGTTTAATTGACAATTCAAAATAATTGCCAGGTTGACGTTGACGGCCATTTATATTCTTCTTATTAATATTTCTGACCTGGATGCTAGTTCTTTAAGCCATATCTTCATTTTATTTGGGATCTTCGTTTATATCCTTGAGTATTTGACCAACTCTTTGAGTATTCAACCAACTGGAGAGGCCATGCGCGTTAATTTTTAAACAAAAATTCTGTCAACATCAGGGGGGGGGGGCGCTGGATAAACAAACAACTGTATACTTAACTACAAATGCAAAATTAAATCGTGTCACTATAACGCACACTACAACATTTGTGTTTGTGTTCATTGCGTTTACGCATACCATCAAATCGTACACGTGTCGATACACTGATGCGCTGGCTGAATTCGTAAGCAACGTACGGCGTGGACTATGTTGATATTTTTTATCGATAAACAAATCATCATAGTCCGCACAAGTTTTTATTTGATTATAAGTAATACGTAGATAAATAATACCAAGGTGTTATTTTAACAGTTTATCATCTTAGATGGTATTAACCAAGTTTTTGTTTTTATTATAAGGCTTCAATCACAAAACCGCTATTTATAAAAAGTTGTCGATTTTGAAGAGTTATTAAATGAACTATCTGGAAAATATTTAATAAATTAAGAAAATAAAAAATAAAAGTTTTACACTGTAGAACAGTTGAACAAAGTGAACTTTAAACAGACAGCTGCTTGAAAATAAAACGTGACATCTACCTAGATCTAAGTATTCCCAAGATAGATGTTTTGCTAAACTAATGTACAATTGATGGCCGGTGACTTGACTACACAAAAAAAGCGTTAACTGTTTTAAAACTTAGACTAGAGAGTAACCCTGACAAGGAAGTGTATTGTATATTAGTGATAGATGAAATGAAAATAAAACAATTGACGGAGTACTATGCCAGTACTAAAAGACATTTTGGTTATATACATAATGCCTTTGGCTGCTAGCATGGTATTCTGTCAATTGCCTGATTTTCATTTCATCCATGAACAAGGTACAATAATTTTTTTTTATCAGGGTTACTCTCCGCTCTCAATTTTAATGCCGTCAGCGCTTCTTGAGTAAACCCTGGTCGGCGATCGATGGTAGTGTAACACTTAGTCAATGTCCGTGGTGCAGGCAAACATGTTCCAAAAGTTTTACGTACATAGCGATAGGCTTTTGGGGAGTAATAGTTAAGTGTTAGGGCAAAGTATTTCTTGCAAACTTGTGAAGCCTGTTTATGCTATTGTTTTTTATGTCAAGGCATTTTTTCAGTTTAATTTTGCTTGGCCTAAGTGTTGGCTCGTACTAGCAGTGAGATTAGGACTAGTTTGGGCTATATAAAGATTTTTTTTTCGAATTGTGACTTTCGAGACAACTAATGGAATTTTTCCGGAACATCCAGCTTTCTTTTTTCGATGTTGCTGACGTTGTGCAATCACGACGATCACCCTAAAATCTATTTTTAAATAATAATAATAAATCACTCATTTAGGGTTGGACAGTATGCGACAAAGCGACCATTTGGGCCGGGACAGTTGAGAGGCTAAGTAGTAGTATGTAGTCTACAACTTTACAATATATTTACGAGAATATCAAAAACTAATTTTACCGTATTATTGAATTGTAGCTCGACAGAAGCACCAAAAGCAATATACAGTGTAAACTGTATAACAAATTTCAAGGGACCGAGCATTTCGTTATAAAGAGTTTTTGTTGTACGGAGGGAAGAGAAAAAATAAACCAAATTTATCCAATTACAATAATTTTTAATTTTATTACTATCAATAGGTAAATTATTCTAAACACATATATTCTGTTAACTTTGCCTGACGTGTTTTGCAATGCCAATATTTGTTTTGTATTTTTTTAAGTATTTTGTGCATGTCTTGGGATGTGGTGGAATCATCTTCATAAAACAATAAGAATTTTTCTACAACTTTGGCGGCATCAAGTTCTTGTTGAACAGTAGGTGATGGTGCAGTATCGTCCACTTGATCATCTTCATTTTGTTGCTCTTCACTTTTTGAAACTGAATCAATAACGTCTTCATCACAAGCCGTTGTGGCCAGGTCCTGATCTATATTTTCGTATGTTTGTAAATTTTCACTGAAATGATTTGATTGTATGCTGAACTGTTTCCTCCAATCACTCAGTGGTAGATCGTCCTCACTATTAAATAGCTCTGTTCTACTGTCTGGCTGTTACACAGTCCCGCGTGACGAAAAGAATGCTGTATAGTCACTGCTGTTACCTCTTTCCAGGCTTTCGATATAAAATTCACTGCTTGTAGCATATTAATCGAGGTCTTTCCGTCAGTTTCAATCAAGTCAATCAAAAATTTCCTTCTATAATGGCCCTTTAGACTTTTAATCACACTCTGATCCATTGGCTGCGAGATACTGGTTGTATTAGCTGGGAAAAATGCTCTAAATAAAACTCTATGTTTCGAAGATTGGTAATAAAAGGGTGAGCAGGACAATTATCTACTAGAAGTAAAACTTTCCGTCACTTTAATACCGCATCCCACTTTCTAACTTCCTCTTCAAAGAACTACGATGTCATCCAAGCTGACTTGTTTGCTTTGTATGTGACTGGCAATTGTTTTATGTTCTTGAAACACCGAGGGTTTATTGATTTGCCTATAACCAAGAGCTTTTTCTTTTCTGTACCACTCATACTAGCAGCTACTAGAACGGATCTCAAAAGAGATACGCTCTTTTGAGAGTTTTCCTCCCAGACGTTTTTCTCCTTCGAATTTAAAAGTTTTGTCGGGCGTTATCTTGCAAAAAAGTCCTGTTTCATGAGCATTGAAAATGTCATTTGGTGAATATTTCTCCATTAATTTAAGTAACACTTTATTAATCCAATCGTTAATCACATTCATGTCAACGTATCGCATCTTTACGTTCATTTTCCAATAAGCACTGTTATGACGGTTCTTAAATTTTCCAAGCCAACCTTCTGACGCTTTAAAGTCAGTAATGCCTAGTTGTTCGGCAAACTTCTCAGCCTTGGCTTTAACAATTGGACCCGAGATGTATACATTATTATGGCGCTAATTGTTAAACCACGAAAAAAATCGTCGAAACAAAAGTCGTCGAATTTTGGCTGCCTCAATTTTTTGAGGACACTCCCTGCAGTTCCACCTGTCATACGCTTCTTTGTTTATCTCTTCTTTCTTTTCTTCTTTTTTGTTCTGTTTATGACCTGCAGTGTCTTTCCTAAAAATTTCGGCACCTCAAAATATTAGTTTTGTAAGCTGATTATAAAAACAACTACAGTAAAATATTTTGTAGATCTCTAAATATGAAAATATTTCTTCGTAATAGAGAATGGCCGTTGCGTTATAAAGAGAGAACTTATACAACATGTAACAAAAACCCTGTGGTTCCCGTTAATTCATCATTATCCAAGATAAATCAGTATCCAAGCATATAAAAATAATTTTTTTTTCAAAAAAAAAACACATAAAAAAATTAAACAAAAAAAAAATTAAATTGCAAATTGTATGTGGTTTTATTATCTCTGTATTGGCCTAGGAGTAAGAGGATTGTCAATGACCCCGCATTACCGATACTCATGTGAGTTAGAGGAAATAAAACCACACACAATTTGCAAATTAATTTTTTTTTCATTAAAATAAATTTTTTTCAAATGTGTTTTTTGAAAAAAAAAAAATATTTATATACGCTTGGATACTGATTCTGATAACACACTTAACGGGAACCACAGGGTTTTTGTTACATGTTGTATATGGGTTTTGTGGAAACCAACATTCAATTTCTACGTTTTGGAAAGTTTTTCGACATAACGAATTACATAAAAAGTTTACACTGTATTTGTTAGATATAACGTGTAAATTTATACAGATTTAAAAGTTTTTGATCTATCCTGTATTACCATTAATACAGTACACTCTCTACAAGACCTATAATAATTTCACGAATTATTAATTATTTTGTCTTGCGTGTCTTTATAAAATCAAATTACAAACAGAATCTAAATTTTTTCGATAGTAAAAAGATTTATAAAGTGCTCTCAAGCTCATAAATAATTATCACTAGCGCCATACCACTTCTGAAACCGTTATAATGGACACAGTAGACGTACGAGGCTTTTGTAAAAATTTGCTATTACACGGTAGTATTTGATGAATTATCTATGTATGTCAATAAAACAATCAGTGTTCTTAAGTTACAGAGCCTTTTTAGCTTTAATTTCAAAATAAATAAACCTCTTTGCATTTCTTGCCCTAATAAATTGATCGCAAGTTAAACCGAAAAGAAACTGAAAAGTTAACCTTAAAAATTTAATGCAATTTAGTAGGATAAATTGAAGCAAATTTCACAGGTTTCACGGCCCCATGAAAGATTTAGCTTTATTAATGCATATTTAGACAGAAAACTGATGTTTGCACTATTATTCTACCTAAACTATAGTATGTGCCAAATCGATTGAGAAAAACGGACAATGACCTCAGATATGAGCCGAGTGTCAAAAGGCGTAACTTACAAAATCTCTATTTAGATGTGATAACAATATTTAAATATTGATATTATTCACACTTCTAGGTCAACACATAAGTTCTGTTTTTTGTTTCTTAAATAATATAGACTGTGGTTCCTATAAGCATCGTAAAATCTTACGGTACATCGCGAAAAATGTGTTATATTTTATATTTCAATTTATAGTAGGTAACGCAGCAATTCATTTAAAAACAGTTTCATATTAAAAAATGTTTGAAGCAATATAACCATCATATTGAGCTTTTACAAATTCATCCCTTTAAAATAAACAAAACCCGCGTGCAGCTTTGCGTCACTTTTTTGGGCCGGTCCGCATGCACCGAATAAAAATAAAGTTCTTATATAAATAATATTGTAAATAAAGTTTTATCCTTTGAATAAGTACGTACTTATTCGGTGTCGTTATTACTCAAATCTTTATATGTGTTATAAATTAATGCTTTTTGTTGTTAAATGAATAAAGTACTTTATAACAATAGATGATTTTTCTTCTACAGCGATTTTTTACATACCTTTTTAATAATAGTTAATAAATATATATTATATCAATCATTATAAAAAATAAAATAAAAAAATCATTATAAATAAAAAAGTACTAAATATAAAATGTGCCTATGTATTGAAGGTTTGTAACCCCTGGTTAAAAGATTCAAAGGCCACTGTCCATTTTTCTCAATCGATTTGGCACATACCATAGTGAAATAAAATCATTATCTTACTTTACGCTATACAACTTAATTTAAACATTTACTACCATAATACATCACGATCGATTTGAAATAATATTTGTCATTTATGTTTTGTCACTATAATCCTCACATGGGTATATTATTTAAAAATACCTTTAAGATGCTTTAAGATTTAGTTACGAGTTATAGTCGCGTCGCAATAATGTGCAAATTCTATAAAGATGGCACAAGAACTTCTTGTATAACTTTTAGTCAAAAAAATCACATTTCACGAACCTTAGTATCGCTTTACAAACTCACCATGCCGCTATCGTACCGCTACTGTGGCACTGATGCCTGTATTTGGGCCTGGGATATTCTCTATCGCTACTTCAGCCAGTGTTGCCAAACATTTTGAATGAAGATCGTACGATGGGTACCTAAATGAAAAGTCGTATTCTAATTCTATTCTAATTTATATTTCTAGTCTAAGAAGGTCATTAAATAAAAATAGTACGTTTTTTAAAACTTTTTAAAAAAACTGGTTTAGAAAATGCCTATGTCCTGGGAAGAACCAGAAACGAACCCGGCGGAAAAAACTGTTACTACGGCCGATGATGTCCTAATCGTTCGTCATACAACCTAGTAAAGTCCACCGCTGAACAGAGGCCCCCCTCACGGATTTGGAGGATATTTGCATAGGAGATGTTTGCGATAGTTACCAATACATTTGATCCTTTAATATATATTTATTCATTATATATTCATTATATCATTCATTATACCCACTACTGAATTTTGAAAATTATACAAAATTGAGAATTAAAAACATAAAAATTATTCGTCTTCATCTCCATATAAAATCTTACTGTTCATATTGTTTAACATTTTTCTTGATGGAGAAAAATCAACACTACAACCAAAGCGTTTTATATGTTGTTTTTGACTAATAGCGTGCCGTTCACAGTCAAAACACAGAGACTATTTCAGATTTTCGTTTTGATGAAATTTACCGAACTGAAGCACCGTTCATAATTCGCAATAGAGTGAAGCAAATCGAGAGTAAATTTTGCTTTATTCTGAAAATCATCTAACGCACATATTTCTGTCCACAATTTGTCTGGCGGAGCGGGAGAGTCATATCAACTTTATTATAGAGCATGAGTCATCTTCTCCACTTATCGTCCACATTTTAAATTATTTCTTCACTTACATTCCGAGGCCCAATTTTCATTAGAGTATTTAATGATTTCTTATATTTACGCGAACACTACACATTTAAATAATACTAGTTTTTACGGATTTTATCGCGTATATTTAACTTTTTAAATACCCGACGTTTCGAGCATTTTACAGCACCCATGGTCACGGGGGAGACTGAGATATTCAACGTCTAGTTAGCCGCGGTTACCATAGATTAAAATTATTAATTTTTGTTCCGATCTATGCAGTACGAACTTAAAGTACCTTGAAGTCTTGCAGTTGTATGCTTGGTTTGGGTTTCAATTTTATTAATTATAGGATCCCAAACGGCTAAAATTGTTTTAGGTACGTGCAGTCGTATGATTGGGAACCACTGGGGCTTGCGTCCCAGTATGATCCTATGGCTATAGTGAGGCTGATTATCACCTAAGCCTCCATTATCTGGTGTAATAAGGCCAACCAAAAGACGACTGTGGGCAGACTAAATAGTCTACAAAGGACTGCCTGCTTAAGGGCAACCGGAGTGTTACGATCATCGCCTGGAGTAGCTCTTAATGCACTTATGTGCATGCCCTTGATCGTTGTTTAGACTATGAGGCAAGGGGGGCTAGTTTGTATAGGATTAACGCTCAGAGCGGTCTGCGCTTGCTTTCCTAAAAATTGAGATCCATGCTCGACTCAATTAAGGAAACACGGGTCTTATGCATGATCTCAGATAACATGCGTCCTCCTATACACTTTTAATAAAAAAGTATACAGTGGAACTACCCTCCAGAGAAGACTGATTGAATAGACAGGTTATCTGTGAGGTAGCCTTATATGGTACACCGATGGGTCAAAAATGGGCTTCTAAAAAACCTCAACGTAGGCTTTGAAATTTATGGGGAATGCCTCAAATTCAAACTTATGTACAAGTATGAATAGGGTAGATTCACCTCTATCTTCCCGGCAGAAATTTTCGTCATACTTCAGTGTACGGAAATCAATCTTCAAAAACACAACGCCAATTATACAGGGTGGCCCATAAGTCCCTTGAAATGTAAAAAAATAATTAAAAAAAAACTAATGACATTATGAAAAAGGTTTTTATTTTGTAATAATCCTTATAAAATGGGAATTATTTTTTGAAAATTACATCATCTAAATGTAATCCGTTACGATCGCGGCACTCCTGTAAGCGACGTTTAAAATTATCCATCACTGCGCGGCAAGTAAGCTCTGTAATGTTTGCCATTTCTCTTTGGATATTTTCTTTCAGGACGTCAATTGTCCGCGGGTTGGTTTCGTACACTTTAGTCTTAAGATAACCCCATAAGAAAAAGTCCATTGGGGTCAGATCTGGACTACGTGGTGGCCAAGGAATATCTCCTCTTCGAGAGATCACTTTATTAGGGAAAAGTTGACGGACGACCGGCATAGCGACGTTAGAGGTATGGGCAGTTGCTCCATCTTGTTGAAACCAAGTCCGCGTATTGAAGCCTGGAAAATTCTGCAACTCTGGTGTAAAAAAGTCCTGGATCATAGCTACATACCGTTGTGAAGTAACAGTAAGCGCGCGGCCTCTGCCGTCCTCAAAAAAGTAAGGACCTATAATGCCATGCGCTGACATAGCCGCCCAAACTGTCACTTTAGGGCTATGTAAGGGCTTTTGATGTTTGCGATTTGGATTTTCGCAACTCCAGTAGCGACAATTTTGCTTATTGACATGGCCGTTGATGTGAAAGTGAGCCTCATCAGAGAATAACACGTTATTAAACGAAGTAAAGCGGTTCAACATTTCATTTGCGAAATTTAGTCTGTGGATAGTGTCAGTATCTTTTAATTCCTGTACTAACTGAATCTTGTACGGGCGAAGATGTAAATCTTTCTTTAAAATTCGCTGTAACGATGTTCTGGGTAAGTTTAATGCACTGGAACGCTTACGAGTAGACTGGGTAGGATTTCCACGAATTGAGTGTTTCACTACATCGATGTTTTCTTCCGTCCGTGATGTCGTTGGTCGACCTGACCGTTGTTTATCCAACATCGAACCACTCTCTTCGAACTTAATAAACCAGTTCTTAATCGTTTGAACACTTGGAATGTCTTTAAAGTTGCGTAAATTCTGATATTCTCGAAATTTACGCCGCGCAATGGTAGCCGAATCATTGTTTCGATAAAACTCGCGCACACAAAATGCACGGTCCGCACCGGTGAAACGCTCCATGGCGACTGAATTCCCAGAAACCGTCGGTACTCCCCCCGCACCGCGCGCGCCACTCATGCGCGCCTTTTGTATTTTATTGGAAATTTGCATTTCTAACGACTTATGGGCCACCTTGTACAATATGTAACATAATTAACGCACTTTGAGCAAGTAGTTTGTTCAGAATCGTTTACTGAATCGATTCCTATCATTTTTAATATAGGTAATTTTTTATCCCAAAAATAATTAAAACTACGTAAATTACAGTCACACTAAATCTGTGCAGTCAAAAAAATACTGAAATGGACCGTAACTTAAGGCAATAAGACTTGAGTGTGCAGTTTTATTTGTATTATTACTAATTTTCTCCTTCAATAAAAATAAAGAAAAATGAACTTTATTTCCAGCACGTTAAAGTCTTTGCGTTCGTGGATTTGTACTGTGACCACAACATTTTTCCGGAATTAGTATAACTACTTTATAAATAATCAGTGCATAAAAATGTTTAACTAAAAATTCAGTGAATGTATTATGATTATTCATACTAATATTATAAATGCGAAAGTGTGTTTGTTTGTTTGTTTGTCCTTCTTTCACGTCGCAACAGAACGTCGGCATGGCATGATTTTTTGTGTGGGGATAGTTCGGTGGCTGTAGAGTGACATAGGCTACTTTTTTCAGCGGAAAAACATATCATTCCCGTGGGAAAATCGAATATGTTGCAAAATTAATTCAGCTAGGTGGCGCCACCGTGATTCTACAAGACGGACGACGGTACGATGGACGAACACAACAGGTCAGAATATCTGGATTATTATGTCTTTTTACCAAAATTAAGATAAAAAATGTATGGATCTGTATTTTTCTACGCAGGACCGGGAAGAGAGCGATAAAAAACATAAAATTCACCAGCTGATTTTCTTCAAACGTTTTGGTGCATTGTAATTCACAGAATGGGCGATAAACGCGCAGACGATATTAAGTAATCCGTTGATGCTCTGCCTATCCCGCAAGGGTTACAGCCGTGATTATAAGTATGGATCAGAAATACTATCACCACCTGTCACGCTTTCACCCTTAACTATTACTTAACTGTGGTAGAAACAGTTCTTAGTAAGCCTTATTATATATTAATAAGCCTTAGTAATATTTATTGAACGGAAATGAATACAGTTCTTATATGTTGTTATGAATGAATCGGTATTACAATAAGAAAAATTGTGCAAAATTATAAGAAAAATATTTTTGAGAGTTTTTATTAACTAACGTATACATAGTTTAAATTGATTCCGCTAGATGTCCTTACTAGGTTTTTAAAACGCGGTAACGAAATGTTTCCTGACATGTACTTAACTCCCGTCGTTGAGCCGCGCGTCAACTTATAGTGTAGTGGCGTAGGAAAAGGTGAAAATGTTATTATACCACGGATCCCTATAATTCCCACAGATCTTCCTTTTCAATTCAAAAGGTTGCAGTTCCCTATTAAGCTCAGTTTTGCAATGACAATTAATAAAGCGCAAGGACAAACGTTGCAGGAAGCGGGGGTCAACTTAGAAAAACCGTGCTTCTCTCATGGTCAGCTGTATGTAGCATGTTCGCGTGTGTCAAATGCCCAGAATCTCCACATTCTTTCCCCGAATGGAAAAACATATAACATTGTGTACAGTAGCGTCTTAAAATAGTGTTCATTTAGTTTTTTTTTCCAAAATTCCCACAATCAATTAATCAGAATTCCCACAGATCTTCCCTTTCAATTCAAAATTTCCTATTTAGCTCAGTTTCTTTTCAATGCCAAATGCTGCACCTCTGACGGACCTATTAAGCTCAGTTTCCTTTCATCTCAAAAGGCTGCATCTCTGACGGATCTTTTATTTGGCTCAGTTTCCTTTCAATTCAGAAAACTGCATCTCTGACGAATCAATTTAACTCAGTTTCTTTTCAAAAGTCTGCATCCCTGACGGATAATTATGCTCAGTTTTCTTTAATTAAAAAATATCCCATTTCCATTTGGAATAAACAGGCTATTTTCATGCTTTCCTATACGCTGCGTTTCAAAACATTTATATAGGCTGACGAATCAATTTTGCTCAGTTTCCTTTTAATGGCTGCATCTCTGACAAATCTATAAAACTCAGTTTTCTTTCAATTCAAAAAGCAATGGATAGTTCATTTCCCAGTGACCATGCGGGCGAAGCCGCGGGTAACAGCTTGTAACATAATATACTAATTGGGGTGTCTGAGGGTGTGCGTTAATTACGTTACATATTGTATATATAAACTCCGATAGTCAAGCAACACTGCTAGCGCTGAGATCAAACTTAGTGAACTCGAAGCTAGTTGAAAACAGCGTGAACTGTCTTAACGCTTTGGGATGACAACAGGGTCGTTTTAATATGAGTTCCGTGCCACGCGGGAACTGTAGGCAATGAACTTTCCGATGAGCTCGCACGGGAGGGTATAAAGAGCACACAATTTGGAACCGAGCCGTTTTGTCGAACCTCAAAAAGCCTAGCTGTTAATCGGGCTTGAAACTCTTTATCACATTAAATTACTTAAGATCTGATCTGATTAGTGTTGCCCAAAATCGGTCTTGGTCTTGCAGTCTTGGTCTTGTTCTTGCATTTTTGCAAGACAAAGACCAAGAACAAGACCGCCTAATTTTAGCAAGACCAAGACCAAGACTGACCGTGCAAGATTTGAGTAAGAACAAGACTAAGCCTGCGAGACTCTTGCGTCTTGCAGTTAGGAATGAGTGTCGTTTCAGGGAGTATAGAAGTTCGGGTATTCGGGGATCGGGTATAATAATACAAGATCATAGTTTCATCACCAGTCACTAGCCGCTCGATCACAGTCTTTGGATTTTCGCCACAAAGATCCAAAAACTCCGAAGCACAGCGCACTCTTTCCTGTCTCTGTACCGCTGAAAGAAGTTTCGGTACCCATCTTGCACTCACTTTTTTCATGTGAAGATGTTCATGGATCGCGCGAGGAACGGTACTCTTAGAGAGCCCAAGCCTTGCTGCAATTTCTCTAATCTTCAAACGGCGGTCACTCAGAACCTCCTCTTCGATAAGAGCAATCGTTTCGGGAGTGAGCACTTCCACAGGTCGACCGTCGCGGTCAAAGTCTTCGACGGTTTCTCTCCCGAGGCGAAACTCTTTCACCCAATTTTTCACTGTGCTATAGGAGGGGGCAGTCTCCTTATACACGCCATCCAATCGTTCTTTTATTTGGGCAGGGGATAAACCTTCTTTAAACAGAAACTTTATGACACTTCGATACTCAGTTTTCGACATTTTGAAAAAATACGCGACTCTCGTTATTCAAACGCCTGTTAAACTAAGACTAAACATTTCATGTCGATGCATGTTTCTTATATTAAGTGCACGATAAACGTACTATTTAATGCAACACAACATGTAGCGACATGTCGAGTTGAACTATATCAGGCCAGTTCATTATGGGACCGCCTGGTAAATAATAGTGATTTGCACAATTTTAATAGTAGAAATAAAAATAAAATCACAATACCTGTTTTCCGGTTACACAAAGTATATAATGCGTTCTTGGGTAGCGATATACGCTTTTATAATAAGATTCCAAAAGAAATGTTAGATCTTTCACCTTTTCAATTTAAGTCAGACAAAAATGCTTGGAACTGACCTCTCGTACTACACAGGACTAACTAGAAATTTCTAAACCGATTTGGTATCTACATGTACATTTGACATTTTATGTTTGACTTATCGCTTTACTTAATTATAGAACTATTGTAAAAATATTTTGAAAGGAGCAACTACTGAGTTTCTTACTTTCTTCCATGATTCTTCTCAGTAGAATCAGAACCCCTGGACATGGAAAAGAAAAAATTGGGGAAAACAGTGATTATATGACTATTCAAATGTGTATTTTTAATGCCTACTTGAATAAAACATATTTGAATTTTGAATTTCAAACGAGTGAAGGCAAATTTAATTTAATTAACGTAGATTAATTCAATCACAAGAAGAACATAATATACACAATTTTATTCACATATTTACATTTCATTTTTACGTAGGCACACTATACCTATCTGGCAACGCATCTACTTTATTAATCTTCTGAAGAATCATTAATTTTATCAAAGGATGCCAAACTTTCCTTTATCGATCTTTCGGCGTGTACCTACAAATAGTAGTATTTATTTTAATTCCAGTCATTCGCAATTGAGCTTTGCTTCGAGTCTAATGTATTAATTGTTTTTACTCTAATCCTTGTTGTTCTCGGAGTGATAAGTTTACAATTTGACATGAGTGACGAAGAGTCGAATGGTTCTAGTCGGAGTAGTGAGAGTTGGAGTTATAGATCTAAAAGACCTAAAAGTAAATTTGATAAGTTTTTCGACATAATTCATGCATCCCAAATTGCTTTGTGTAAATTATGCCAACATAAAAAGGTTGAAATAAAAATGAAAAACAGAAACACTTCAGGCTTAAGGAGGCATCTAATATCTTTCCACACAAAGGAATCACAAATATTTCTTCCTGAAAAACCAAAATTAAGTGGAGATATCACAAGCTTTTTAATAACCACCGGAAAAAGTGGACAGGTAAGAAAAAATATACTTATCACACAATTGCCTGCGACTTCGTCCGCGTACAATAACTGATTTCCTATGAGATTTTGAAGTTTTCTCGCTGCAAAAGTCTTACCTAAGTATAAAGAGGCTATATAGGTAAAGCTTAACTAAACAAGTATTTATTATTTAAAACTAATAAAGTAAATGTCGATCTTCATATCTATACTTTAAAAATATAAGACTTGCATGTAACCATTTTACCCCAATTTCACCCCCTTAGCGTTAGGATTTCGTAAAACAGCTTATTCAGGATTTTATTATTGAAAACTTATAACTTTAAGACAACCCCCCCCCTCTGGCCACTGCATCCCCCGTCGTGAGGGCTCTCACGCGCATGATGGCGTCCACCGTAGAGCGCCTCTTGCGGAAACCAAACTGGTGTTCCGCAAGATCCGGCCACGTCCCCGCAAGGTGCTTGGCGAGGCGGTTTGCAATGACTCTTTCAAAGAGCTTGCCCACCTCGTCGAGCAGCACCACGGGCCAGTATGCGGACGGAGAGTCCGCAGGGCGCCTCGGCTTCCGAATGAGGACCAGCTTCCCCGTCTTCCAACGAAGCGGGAATTGGCCTCTCTCCAAGCATGCGCTTAGGAGCCCCTCCAGTCGGGGCTCGAGAGCCTCCGAGGCCAGGACCCAGGCTTTGCCAGGCAAGCCATCGGGTCCTGGGGCGGTATTCCTGGCCTTGAGCCTACGTACCGCCGCTCTCAGGTCTACCCCGGTCCCTTCCGGGATGTCGTCGTCGTCGTCCTGGTGGTCCGCTTCCGGCACCGCAGGTGGCGGAGCCATAGGCGGGGCCGGATGTTCCTCTCGCGCAGGGAACAGAGCGCTCACCACGTCCTCCACGAGCTGGGGCCGGAGACTTTGCGTCAGCGGGGGGGCCCAGGTGCGGAGTTTATCCCGCACCATCTTGTAGGGGCGCCCCCACGGATCTCTGTTGAGAGTCTCCAGCATCTCCTCACGGGCCCGATCCCGGGCCCGCAGGACAGCCTCCCGGAGGGCGGTCTTCGCCGCTCTGTATCCCTCGTACAGCTCCGCTTCAATGGCTGCCGCATTTGGTGGACGAATGCGGAGCCTGCGATGCCTGGCGTACAGGTGCCGCGCGGCGACACACGCCTCGCGCAGAGACGTCAGCTCACGCAACCACCAATACACCTGACGCCGGGCGCTTCCTGGCCGGACGCGGGGCATTGCCACGTCACATATCTCGGACATGGCCTCCTGGAACCACCCTGCCTCATCATTGACGTCGGCAGGCCTGTCCGGTGATGACACCCAGGCCTGCACGATCGAGGCTTCCAAGAGGAGCTCCCGGTCCAGCTGCTTCAGCGCCCAACGCGGACCACTCGGGGCCTGTTGGACTGGCGCGCTCGAGGGCTGGGTGGAGACATCAAACCGGATGTACCGGTGGTCGGAGTAGGTCTCCACCCCCTCCATGACACGCCAGTCAATGGCACGCGGCGACTCAGTGGGGCTAGCGAACGAGATGTCCACCACCGACTCGCCCCGCATCCGCACACACGTGGGGACAGAACCCCGATTTAGGACGACCAGGCCTGTCTCCAGAGCCCAGTCTTCCACCATCCTACCCCGCACATCTGTACGACGAGAACCCCAAGCCAAGTTCTTGGCATTGAAGTCCCCGAGGACAAATACGGGGAGGGAATAACTTCCGACGACGACTGCTCTCAGCTCTGCAAGAGAGTTGTGGAGCTCGGCGAGAGATCGGTTCGGGGAGAAGTACACCCCCACAACGACGAACTCCCCGAACCGTGCTGCTACGCACCCCTGACCCCTCCTGACACCTTCAAGGGTCGGGGTACCGGCGGCGGCCGAAGAAATGATGGCCACTGAGCCGTTAAGGTCCGCCACCCAGTCCTCCCTAGGCCAGACAAAATACGGCTCAGCGACCACAGCGATGTTAATCGACCACTGCGCCATGCTCTGGAGCAACAGATCCTGAGCGCAGGCGCAGTGGTTGATATTCGCCTGGAGGAAGCTTAATGGGGCCGTTATAGGCATTCCATTTCAGCTTCCTCCACGGGGGGCCCCTCTGCGGGCGTCGGTGTCGCGGCGGCGGCGGCGGCGACAGTGACAGCGGTGGCAGTGGCAGTTGCGGCTGCGGCGGAGGCCACAGAGGCGGTGGCGGCTTTGGCCCCTACCCTATCCGCGGCCTTGGCCTTGGCGGGTGGCACGCACATGCATCACAGTGCGGCGTGGCGCAGCAGGTCGCCGATATGTGTCCGGGCTGACAGCAGCGGAAGCAAAGGCCACTGCGGTCAACCTCCGAGGCGCATCTCACTGATACGTGGTGCCCCACGAGACAGCGATAGCACCTCAGAGGTCTGGGCTCCAGCAGCTTAACCTGCGCTGAGACCCAGCCCACCAGAAGCCTTCGGCCCTCCACTATGGTTTTGGTCGCCGTAATAGGGCAGCGCACCGTGGCGGCATGCATACCCTGTTGGTCCGGGCGTATGGCGCCTGACCTGACCTGGTCAGTAGTGCACCCCCGGACCTGGCGATGGCGGCCACCAACTCCTCCTCCGATACCGAGTTGTCCAGACCCCTGATGCGCAGGTCTGCGCATCTGACGGGCCTGGACACTCGGGCCTCGTCCGCGTCCAGAGACGCTCTGAGCTTCGCAGCCAGAGCGTCCGCGGTCACGCCACTGGATTCCCCGGGGACCTCCAGCATACGGGCCCCCGTCTGGGTGACTTTGAGCCGGAGGCCCCCGGTGATCCCGAGCTCCCCGAGATCCACCGCCTCCTTTGCCTTCGCGAGCAGATCGCGGTAGGTAACGCCCTTCTTTTCCGCGTCCGGCTGTAGTGTAATCACTACAGCTGCGGTCTTCAGGGCGCGGAGCCTAGCCGCGATCTTGCGCGCCCTGAACTGGCGCTGCCGCTCCTGCTCTTTGGCCTTTTTGGGTGCCTTCTTCCCTTCTTTTTGTCCCCGACCACCTGCCAACCGGCTTCAGCCGCGGGAGGTGTAGGGACCTGGGGGGGCGGTGACGGCGGTGGCAGCTGGCTTGCCGCTGGCGCTGGCACATTCGCCGCAGGCACTGGGGCTGATGCAGCCACCACCTGTGCTGCCGCCTTGCCCTTTTTCGCCTTCGTCTTGCCTCTCTTTCCCGTCGCCGGCTTAGCCGGAGCCGGTTCAGCCGGTACCGGTTTTGCCGGAGCCGGCTTTTCAGGGGGGGGGGGGGAGGGGCAACTGCAGCCCCGCCCGAGGGCTGGCTGGACGGCCCCGGCCTGGATGCGGTAGCCGTGGCCGCCGCGTACGTTGCCGGCCTCGCCGCCGTCTTGTTTGCCACCGTTTCACCGGTTCTCCACCGGCACGGGCTGGCTTGGGCGCTGCGTCTGGGGCGCCGCACGAGAGGCAGGCTCACGTAGACTGGCCAGGTCTGCGCGGAGCTGCTCGTTCTCCTTCTGGAGAGTCTCCATGGCAGACGTCAGGCGGGCCACGTCTGCCCGCAGCTTCGCCACCTCGTCCGCATTAGGCCCGGCCCCAACAAAGTTGGCCTCCGCAGCCGCCATGATGGAGGCGGAGGCCCCGGGAATGGCCTTGAACTTTGAGGAGGGCTTTTGCTTGTAGGCCACAACCTTCATCGCGGCCTCCACCTCCTTTACGAATCTGGCCTTACGCTCCACCTCGGAGCCGCCAGTCGCACTCGTCTCTTCGCCTGATACCCGAGCCGTATCGCCCGGGTGGCGCCATCTGATTCGGCCATCTGATTGTCAGAGAACCCCCTCCCCTTGCATCTCAGCCCGCCCCGCCTGTTGGTGGGGATTTTCCGGGCCGAAACCTCCTCTTCACCGGATGACGGCCCCTGGTCGCCATCCCGCCTGGACCGCTTGCGGAAGAACTTACTGGTCCCGCGGTCCCAGGCCCCACGCGTCGGGAGCTCTCTGAGCCTCCCACGCTGCTCGATGCGGCGTCGGACTCTGTCCCCGCATCGTTTCTCCTCGCGTCTACGTTGCCGTTGCCGGCGGTTTTGGTTTTTTTTTTGTTTTTGTTTGTTTTCCATTTTATACCCACGAGAATGGGGGAATTAAAGGTCCACCTTGGCAGAGACCCCTGTACCAAGGTAAGCAGATTTAGAGGATTTATTACTCGCCAGGGGGTCTGCAGGTACCCTGGCGAGGACCGCACTTGCGGCTGATTTGTTCATAGAACTCCGTCAGCCATCCATCCCTCGCGGTGCGTCGCCGCTTGGGATTCGGGGTAACTTTTTATAGAGGTTTTCTCCCTCGTGGTCCGGGCGATTAAGCCAAGACCCTCGGTCCTTATCAAAGCCGCGAGACATGATCCACGACACTTCGATACTGGGATTACGAGACCGGCGGTGACAGCAAAGGATGAATCCTTCACTGTCTGCCCGGAGGCAGGGAAAGTGCACACCGAGCCCGCCCTCGCTCCTCTGCTATGCCCTCTGCTGATCAGAGGGTCACGCAGAGGAACGCACTGTTGGTCCGGGACGGACCCCCCCCCCCCCCCCCCATGTCAGAATAATTAGCCGCGGCAGCAACATTCCCCAAGGAATAAGAATTTCTTCTCATTTCTCGAGGAAGATTACCGCCGCGCCCAGGGTGCACCGGCCCAGTTGTTGCTCTTCCCTCCAGACGTATCGAGAGAGACCCGCAACTACCAGGCACACGTGGAGGACTTCTGACTTCGGACCCCAAATAACAATAGGCTAAGAGGTAATTGCGAGCTTGCGAGACTCTTGCTGCAAGACCAAGACCAAGAACAAGACTGAGAGCGCAACACCAAGACCAAGAACAAGACCAGGTGTATTGGCGCAAGACCAAGACCAAGACTGGCTAAGTCTCGTCTTGTTCTTGCATTTGGGCAACACTAGATCTGATACAACAGGCTCAAAACATTATAAAACCCCAATTCGGGATTTTTATTGCAAATTTGCTTCAGAAGCTCTAGGATTAGGTAAAAAAAAACTGCGCATTCTGCCAAGAGCCCTGAGTGGACACTGTTGTCTTAAAAAGCACATGGCCATCCTGGGACTAAGCAACGCAAGGATTAACGTAAGAAACGCCGCTGCATATTCTGACTTATTGTTGACCCTTGATGCGCAAACGTAATACATCTATCTACTTCGCACAGAATAAGTGAAATTGCTCACAGCTAAGCAACTGCTATTCATTCAGAACATAGGGTTTAGCAGTAAACTATAGCCGTAGCAGCGATAACAATAGACCTTTAAGGTCGCAGTGATACTGGTTTTTCTGGATCTTCTCGCACAAAAAAGCTATGCAGTCTGAATCTGTGGATTTACCAAAGGTGTCGTATTGTTTGGAAATTTTGTCGAAAATTGGAAACGGTATCGAGCCTTTCCACCTGCTCTAATAACAGATAGATCCAAGTTTTAAGCCAGCCCGATCCCAAATAAAGAAATTATTATTTGTGCACGAAGCCGTAGGTGAGACACCAACTGATCCTAAAGCATTATTTAAAATGAACGTTTTTTACCCTGTGATTGATACAATTGTGATTGAAACAATATGATTGACACAAAAAGTGCATTGGTTACTTGACTTAAACTATCAAAATTCTATGATACGTGTTCATTTTTATACAAAATGATAATAAGTCTCTGTCTACCCCCTCTGGGTGACAGGCGTGAGTAAGTGTCAAAAAGCTTGTGTTGATTTGTAAATCAGTAGAACAGATGGGTATAATGTGATTTGTCTAGTTGTAAATTGGTTCAGGAACTTATGAGCTTGACCCAATTGTTTAAAAATCTTCAATCGGCAGAGCCACATAAAGTTCTCAGACTTATTAAAAATAATGATAATGTTTGGCAGGATAATTTTCCTAAATGTGTAGACAGCACTACATATCTTGCCTGTATGTACTATAACTGTTGCTAAACGGAAACTAATTTTAGTGCATTAAAACATTTAAAAATTTACCTACGTTTCTACTATGTGTCAGGAAAGACTGTCTCTTGGAATCTTTTCAATAGAAAATTCTATTGCCCAGAAGTTAGTTATATTATTCCGAATTAATAAAAATAATTGCAAGCGCTTAAGCCAGAAAGCTGGCCATATTGACTTTTCATTAAGTTGTTGTTGGTAGTTCTTTTATCTTTTTAACACTGTCTGCAGAACAAACGTTTAAATAATATTATGAGAAATAATCTGTACAACTAGTCACCGCAGCAAGGCAAGCATAGCTTAATGGCGCTGTCGATCGCAACAGAGTAGTGCGAGCGGAACGGACAATTTTTTTTAACGCGAATAAGCAGAACAACTGCTATGGTAAGACTGACAGACACAACCAAAGAGTATTATAGTAAAGATATTAGTTAGAGAAAGACACAACTGTGCTTGCCCCGCATATACACCTGCAGATACTTGATAGGTCTAAATACTATTTAAAAAAGCAACTGCATAGTATAGGAACACTAAGGTTTTGTATTTAGAAGGGCGTCACTATGAGATCTCGCACCACCTAAAAATTTTGCTAGGGCCGCCACTGGCTGTAGCGCTTTGTTATACCACTTTATACTTAGGTTATGTCTATAAATTTTCTCTGAGAGACCATTTCTTCCAAAAAAAAAAAAATTATAGTTTCTAATTCTGCCGCATTTCCAACAAAACCCCATCATACAATATGCTATAGAAATAATTGAAATAAACTAACCCAGCTGTCTCAACAGTAGTGAGACTTCTATATGATTTACAGCAAAAGCTGCAGAGCTTAGTCTACTTCCTAGTTGAGATATATGGAAGCTTTGCGTCGAAAGTAACGCTAAGAAACACTGTGGAATCGACAAAACCCAGTTTTTCCCCATTTAAAAACAGACAAGTATTCAGATTTTAAACATTCGATGTTTCAAATTTTATACATTTAGTTTTATTGCCGTTTAAAATTAGATTATTAACGTTAAACCAATGCAGTTATTTTAATATAGCATTATTCACTTTGTCATATTTAAATGACTGCCGTTTAAGTTTAAAAATCAAATGTATAATTTTTTTGTAGTAGCAATAAGGGTACTTATTGCTTCGGGCACAAAAAAAATTAAAAATTATAACTTTCCGGAAAGCGGGGTAGGGAGGCGGTGAATGCTCATAGCACGCAGCCGGCTGCGTGGTTATGTGGACACTTTTACCCACTAAACACCGCCTTTAGAGATTGGCTTACCGATCTGACGAGAGATCTTTAAGCTGTAAACGGACGCGACCCTTCTTGGCAGAAAGGAGGGCGTAAAAATGTATAATCTAAAGAATAATACTATATCATGAATATTCCCTACAAGGGAACGGAAGTCATTAATATAGACTAGAAACCCATTTAATGCAGGTGATCCGGAACAACTTTTCTATTCATAATAACTATCTGCGTTCTATTACTTAAGTATGAAATAGTAAGTTTAAGCACTATATTCTTGTTATCATAGTACTGTAGTTACCTGGTTAATATCTCATGGTGAACACAGTCGAAAAGACAAGTTAGCTTATATTTACTCTGAGGCTGGCTACGTTTCCTCACTGAATAGGTTAGCTTTTAAGCGAGATAAGAACCAACCCTCTTAACATTAACTATTGCATAAAAATAAGTCGCGGATAAAGTTTCTTTAGTAAATTTACCGCATCTGGACCACATGGACTGATGTCTCTACATCAAATGGCTCAAATATGTAGTCATCTCTCAGAGACTCATACTTACGCCACTTAGTCAGTTCAGTCGCCTCTTATGCCGATCCCAACTCGAGTTTGAGTATCCTTGTGATGAGAGGTGATGATGAGAGTCCTTCACTGCTGGCCATATGAGGACGCTCTAGGTCACTCAGCGAGCTATGGAGAGGACTGTACTCGGGGTTTCTCTGCGTGATAAACTTGGGTAAAATAAAGAGTGGCCGACATAGCCCAACGGATTAGTAAGCTGAAGTGGCAATGGGCCAGCCATATAGCTCGAAGAACCGACAACCGATGGGGAAGAAAGGTTCTCAAGTGGCAGCCTCGTACTGGCAGGCGTAGTGGGGGCACTAGATGGAGTGACGACCTGGTATGACATGCAGGAAGTCCAGGGATGCAGGTGGCTCGGGACCGTGCTTTGTGGCATTCCTTGGGCGAGGCCTAAGTTCAGCAGTAGACTTGTGAAGGGCTGTGATAATGATGATGATGATGATGAGATGAGAGGCCGCCAAGTGTTTACTCATTTAGCATTACACAATAGAGAGGCAATCTCTCCCAAGGGACTAAAGTCATTGCGTCGGTGCTCCTGCAATCATCTATAAAATATTTCACAACTGACCAAAAGCCAAAACCGAGGGAAAATTTATAAAGACAAGAGTTCTTTTGAATATTTCGTTTAGAGAACTGTGACGAGACAACCTACCGGCATTATTCTTACATGAAAGATCGTGGAGCCCGAACTTGTCGACGCCTCTACTACAGATAAGTTTGATAGATCGCCGTTCTCACAGAACACACATCTGTGGGTATGAAGACGTTCAGCAAATGTTGTGAATAGACCAGCCGAATACTCGGGTTAGTAGGGATCAAATCCAGTTCAAAAGAAGAGCTGTGAATCTCTCACTTAATGGGCATTATTTGAATAAGAAGATAGCAATCTTGTAAGATTAACACACCTAAAACACAAGCGTTTCTCGTTACCCTAAAAAGAACCCACTCGCCCTGGCTCCAACTCCAGAATATATATTTGCTATAGTTCAACGTCCGCCTTCAGTTGTTAGTACTGTTTATAGAATACTATAATTCACAATAGAATGGCTGTCAACTTTATTTTGTACGAGGTTTGGCATCGCCAAACCCGATTCGCTGTGTTGACAGACTGAATAAATTTACACATTTTAGGCTTTTGATTAATGTTCAAGATCATCATTAAAAAAATCGTTAAAATTTTAATACATATTTATTTGTAAATAGGGTGCAATTAGGCAATTTTTAAATAATTAGCATTAGCGAAATTTGGAAACGATTGTAACGTCAAAACACATCTCGTGTTGACATTTATACGTGTGAATTGACGTGTTAGTGACATTTTAGTGGCTACGCGGGCTCCGCCCACTCCCCCATTCTATTATGTATGTATTATAGTATTGTATGGTGCCGTTGCATATATGAGTCGAAGTTGGAACACCATGGGGTATTAGTCGGAGCGAGTCCGACAAAGTCCTTCCTTGCCCCGGCGTACCGAGAGGCCATATACTTAGGAGCTTCCCAAATTCGTCTTTCGTAATGCGTACAACTGAGGAGTGAAATGATTTACCAGCATCTGTCTTTCCATTCCATTACAATTTGGGTGCCTTAAAAGCAAAAGTGAAATAGGCTTTTGTTACGCTCAGGAAGTGTTACTTGCCATCTAATACCTCATTTCCGCTTGCTATCAGGTAGGATTGTGGTAAAGCACTGCCATAGGATAAGAAAATAAAAAAGTTCCCAGAGTATTGCGTATATTAGTCAAATAGAGAATGCACAAGCACAACACAGACTAATGACAGGTAATAAAAATGGGAAAGATAGCGATACCAATACCCAGACGGACTTCTAGGTGAAAAAGAAGTCCTGCCACCGGGCTTACTGCAGGACCTACACTTATAAATCGTAACAAATATATCTGTTGACGTATTGATACAATTTTACTCAATGAAAACAACAAATAGTTCCAAATAATATATAATATTTTAACCAAATAATCATCAATAGACTGCGATGAAATTCTAGCTTTCGATACAATGAGCAATTTATCACTAAAATAATCTACACCTTTGGTACGTACACGATGTAAAGTAAATTCAGTCTTTAGTTAGGCTTTGCATCATCACGGTCACCGTAGAGCGACCTATCGTTGTCGCCTAGACAATAATAACTCAGCACACGTTCACACAGTATTTTGTGTGTTATTTGTGATTTTCTCAAATAAACATAAGATGTCTGGCATTTTTAGTGAATATCTGAATTATAACATTTGGTATGCCGTTTGCCATGGGCGTTTGTAGGTGACCAAGAAAAAAATAATTATTAAGTCATACCATTTTCTATAAAAAAATATCTTGATGTTAACTCAAGCGTTGTGACATAAACTAAATTCATTAGGTATAGCAACTCCATGTTCGATGTTGTTTTTAAAAGTACCGTTTGTTACAATCCCTGAACACGTTATCTCTTAAAATCCTAGTTACACCCATGACTTGGCACTAAGTAATTCGGTGTCGCTCTTATGTGTCTGTATCAGGCTTTAAAAATAAGACACCTTGAGCATGGAGATCTTTCACTGCTTCCAACAACCGCTGTTCAGCTCTAGGATCTCCGAGGGCAACATCTACACTGCCAGCACACAACAGAAGCGCTCTTAGCGCTGCTCTTGGCCAATCGGGCTTTAGGCCTTTTCTAACCACAACCCCTGATGCAGCAGCACCTAATCTTTTACATTCAGCCTCCAACCTATCACCATAGTCCTCTATTAAAGACTCGCCGACAGCTCGTCTCATTTCCGGTGTGAGTGATGATAATAGCAACAGCGCCACGTCATCCATCGGTCTTCCCAGGGAAACCATTTGCCAGTCAAGTGCTATACACTCGCTTTCACCATCCTTTTCTCTAAACAGAAGATTTCCGCTCCAAAAGTCAGCGTGTGCAAGGGGAGCCGGTTCAGCAGGTCTGAGTAACGTACCTAAGAGGGATGGCGCTCGTGCACTCAGGGCTGAAACAGCTGCCGCCTCTTCAATACAGTCTGTGCGTCCTCGTAGAAACGCTTCAAGTTGTGGCAGCCCCCTTCGCACAAGTCGTAAATAGCCCGCCGCGGCACGCTCACAAGGGAAGAGGAAGTTAAATCTTTGATCAAGTGGACCTTCTCTCTCCCGTAATGCTAATGACAAAGCGTGTAATCTCGCTGCTGCATACAGCGCCGCTCTAGCACGTTCTACTGTCAGTCCTTCAGCAAAGTCTGCTGAATCGTAACCGATGGACGTTACGTCTTCAAGAACTAGCTCACTGTCGCCTCCAATTTCATCTGAAATTTGAAATATTTTAAATAATAATAATATATTTACTGGACGTGTGCAGAAGCCAACACATATATAAAGAAGATTTTTCAGAGTCATTGCGAAATCTTTTTACTTTGGCCTTTTATTATTCATTACCGGATGCGAGGTTTTCAAATATATGTCCATACCTACTTATGATGCTTGGTAGTCTTGTTAGTGAGCGTATTACTACCGATCTTTGTATTTGCTCCGTGGTACCGATATTCTCTCACTGGCAATATAGCTCCTCGTTGCCAGTCTGTAGGATTTGCGTCCTTTTAAAGATTAAGGCTGCGGGTATGAAATTAGCGACGGTCGAGCGAGGGCGGCAGCTGGGCGGCGACCAAGCGTCTATTTCGCTATATTAAACTATGCTTTTGTTTATATCGCTGTCGCATCGCGCCACCCCGCTACCGCCATCGCTCGACCGTCGCTAATTTCATACCCGCAGCCTTAATCTTCGAGTCGATCTAATAGCAAGTGGTTGCGGTGGCTCATAGACATTTACATCTATCCTCGATTTAGAATCAAATTGCAGATGCGTTGTTACCCCTGAGGACTAAGAGGGAATGCCTCGTTTCAGGTAAAAAGGGTCTCCGGTTTCCTACACTTACTATATGAAACACACCAGCATTTAGCCGCCATTTTATGCTGGTATTGTGTGAGAGCGTGGTCCTTCCCCGGTCAACCGACATATTCGTGCTACAACCATAATATAGATGCAGTTTGGCTGTACCACGTATTAACGTCCGTCATATAGAAAGAATATAGGTACCACCATTTAGCGGTTGCCAGAGCCTTGTTCGTTATTTAGCATGGGGTAACGTCCTCCAGACCGAAACTCCAACAACTTAACCAACTCCTAGTTTCTACTGTAAATTTCTAGATATATGATCAACAGTCCCGGTTACGACCACTAGAGCTAAACCGACGAAGCAGAAATTATTTTATAATTCTTGTAACGTTTATACGTGGTAGAGCCATGCTGCAGTTATATTAGACGTATAGTTGTAGCACGAATGGGTCGGATCGACCGGGGAAGGACCACGCTCTCACAGAATACCAGCGTGAAATGGTAGCTTAATGCTGCTGTATTTCGTACGGTGAGTGTAGAAAACCGGAGACCCTTTTTAGCGGAAATGAGGCATTCCATCTTAGTCCTCACGGGTAACAACGCATCTGCATTTTGATTCGTAATCGAGGATAGATGTAGATGTCTATGGGCCACAGCAACCACTTACCATCAGGTGGACTGTGTGCTCGTTTGTCTCCCTATACTATAAAAAAAAAAATAAAAAAAAATTAAAACAATAATAATCAACTTTGACAGAAATAACATACAAGTAGGACATTTATATTAACGTAACGTATTTATTCATTTTTAAATGCTCCAGGATCTCCAAGTTACTGGTTCTCTAATTATTTTAATAGAAAGCAAAATAACAATAAGAAAACGAAGCAATAGCAAAAACCCATTATTTAAAACTTCATGGAAGCTCATAATTCAAAGGCATTTGAAAAGGACCGGTGACCGTAAAACTAGGTCGACTATTCAAAGCTTACCGGGGCGCTTTGCACAAGAAAAATATAGTGGGTTTAAAAGAGTTTTAACGTTCTATTTTTATTAATATAATGTACATGTTTCAACATTGAAAGCTGTGGTTTTTAAATGTGGAATTGATATAAAAATAAGTCAGAACTTGGAACTGAAAAACGGTTTTTAG
Source organism: Parnassius smintheus behrii (assembly GCA_036936625.1). Classification (NCBI taxonomy): domain Eukaryota; kingdom Metazoa; phylum Arthropoda; class Insecta; order Lepidoptera; family Papilionidae; genus Parnassius; species Parnassius smintheus. The sequence continues at coordinate 25,488,201 of JAUPFT010000014.1, read as the reverse complement.
TATCTAATGCCAAACCAGCTAGTAATTCACACCAATCACAAGTTAAAAAGGTTCCGTCAATTTTTGGGATTTTTTTTGAAACTTAACCCGGTAAGATTTTCTCCTGTATCGTGGAGGCAGTTTACGTACATAAATTGCACAAGCACAAACATCCAGACCCAGAACAATTACTTGTAGACCATACAAATACATGTTCCGTGCGGGATTCGAACCCGCGCCCCTCAGCGCCGTAACTCATTGATAAGCCACTGCGCCACTGAGCCGTCAGATTGGTCGAACCGGAACATTCAAAAAACAAGAGAATGCTAAATAATATCAATATTTAATTATAATAATACTAAATAATCAATATTTTCAAGTGTCTCGATTCAAACGAACGGATCGTTAACGATTGACACATGTTAAAAGTAGGTACTCTACCAGATGGTAAGTAGCTACTAAATGGACACTTGCAACCAACTTCAACAAAAGGAAGCTACGGCTACACAGATTCGTTGTTACATGAGAAAAACTGACATGACATGTCAAAAGTTAGAATATTTAAAATAAAGCTATATGTAGCAGCGATTTTTTCAAACCTGTGCTAAGTTTTATTCCAAGTGATAAGTTACAACATGAAAATACTTTACTACGTTTGTGTATTTGTACAAAATATCACGAAAGAACCATCGGTATCAGGGCACAGAAGGCACTAACTCAGCCGCATCACCACATCTCTGATGTATGGTTGAAGTGATAAGACTATTATTATTATTATTATTATTATTTTGTACATACATATCTACATTCTCCCTATTAAAGAGGTAACTTAAAACCTAATCACACGGGCCGAAGCCAAGCGTGAGCAAGTGCTAGGTGATGTTGTAAGCAGAGGTGACGGATGACGTGGTGAGGAATTTGCGTGTGAGTCGACAGGTGTTGAGAATGACAGCTTTCTGCAGGGTGTGAAGTGTGTGTTGGGGTACTTGCAAAATATCTAGACTGCGTTGTACGCTTTTAGTATGACTCCGGTAGATGAGATAACTATTAGAACTATATGGATGGTTTCTGCTCTATATTGACGCTTGAGCTCTATAGCTAAATCTTGATATTATGTAAGTTTTTCAGCTATGGTGGATTGAACGTTATGGGTGTTTGGTATGGCAATGTCAATAAGGTAAGTAGTTTTGTTATTTTTGTCATACACTGTGATATCGGGACTATTAAAGTGAATAGTTTTATCCGTGATAAGGGTCCTGTCCCAGTAGATTCCATGATTATTGTTTTCTAATATGGTGTCCGGCTTATATTTGTAATATGGTGTCATTTTTTGTATGAATTTAAATTTAAGGGCAAGATATTATTGTGGCGTATTATGTATGGTGTATTATGGAGGCGACCTGGTCATGCCGATGCTTATAGTCGGTTTGTGCCAGGGCTCTACAGGCGGATGTTATGTGTTGTATGTTTTCGGGGCTAGAGTGGCAATGTCTGCAAGTATCAGTGGGAAGGTTAGGTGCACGTATTGTGTCTCTGGAAGTTTCGGGTATCGATGACCTGGTCCTGGATCTCTAACATGAATGCCTCCGTCTCTGGGAAGAGTTCACCGCGCCTCAGCCAGGCGTTCGACGCTTTTTTGTCGACATGTGACAGCTGCAGGTCGTGGTAGCGCCTACCGTGTAGGGATTTCTGTTGCCCTGAGGCCATTTCTCTTTTACGTCAGTGATCCGTTCACTGCGTTGTGTGTTTCGGTCCGCGAAGTTAAGTGGTGTGAGGCGTTTGTCGGCTAAGGTTATTATTTCGTGGAGAAGTGAGTGTTCTGAGCGTTGATGGAAATATTGTTGAAGGGATTTAATTTGTTTATTGTGCAAGTTGAGGACATCTATTATATCTCGCCCTCCCTCGGATCTTGAAAGAGTCATCCTTTGCACGCAGGATCTTAGAGTGGTATTTATAATACGTTGCAGATTGATAAGGTCACCTTGAGTCCAGTTTATTATACCAAACTAGTATGTCAGTATGGGGATTGCGTAACTATTGATTGCTTTTGACATGTTGCGGGAGTTGAGTTGAGACCGGAATATACTATTGAGCCGATGTTTAAATTTCTTTTTGAGACCTTCTTTCATTTCCTTTTGATGGATCTGTCGCGCTTGTTGGAAACCTAAGTATTTATATGAGGCGTGGGGTTCTAGAGGTTCAATCGTGTCTCCTGTTACTAGGCTATAGCTGTTGGGGTTAATTTTTCCATTTTAACCGAGAAAGTTTTGCACTTGTCAATCCGAAACTCCATATGAATGTCGTTTGAGAAAGATTGGGTGATGTCTGCGAGGCGATGTAATGACTGTGTAGTGTTACTGTATAGTTTTATGTCATCCATGTACATCAGGTGTGTAAGAGTGGTGTGTTTGTGTGGTGTGATGATAGAGTGACCATAATTGGTTTTGTTCAGCATTTGCGAGAGAGGGTTTAATGCGAGACAGAACCATACAGGGCTAAGCGCATCCCCTTGGAAGATTCCTCGACGTATTGGAATTTCTGATGTTTTATTATTATTATTATTATTATTATAGGATAGGGTGACAAACAAGCACACAGTCCACCTGATGGTAAGTGGATGCTGTGGCCCATAGACATCTACATCTATCCTCTATTACGAATCAAAATGCAGATGCGTTGTCACCCGTGAGGACTAAGATGGAATGTCTCGTTTCCAGTAAAAAGGGTCTCCGGTTCTCTACACTCATCATACAAAACACAGCAGCATTAAGCTACTATTTGAAGCTGGTATTCTGTGAGAGCGTGGTCCTTCCCCGGACGAGCCGACCCAGTCGTGCTACAACTATACTACTAATATTTTTTTTTATAGAATAGGGTGACAAACGAGCACACAGTCCACCTGATGGTAAGTGGTTGCTGCGGCCCATAGACATCTACATCTATCTTCCATTACAAATCAAAATGCAGATGCTTTGTCACCCGTGAGGACTGAGATGGAATGCCTCATTTCCATTAAAAAGGGTCTCCGGTTCTCTACACTCACCATACGAAATACGGCAGCATTAAGCTACTATTTCACGCTGGTATTCTGTGAGAGCGTGGTCCTTCCCCGGTCGAGCCGACCCATTCGTGCTACAACTATACTACTAATATAACTGCAGCATGGCTTTGAATAGACTGTGAATTCGAGTATGGAAATGTAAGAGGCTAGAGTAACCATAAATACAACTATGAGCAAAATATACTCTGGGTTGCAAAGTACCTGTCCTGCACCCTTCTTTTATTTTGGGAATTGGGTTTCCATAGTATACATAACCACTTCTCATTAGATAGACAATTAGGTGTATTGTGGTGGGAAAATAAACATTATTTACATTCGCGTATTCCCATTTTTATTTTAATAAAACAATAAATAAATTACTTACTTCTCAAATTTAGATTCTCAACTTAAAATTTAGATTACCCAATAAATACTCATTTACTTTGACCTCGTCCTAAATTTGATAAAAAAAGTAATTGAATCGAAGGAAATGGATAGCGACTTAAAAAAGGCATCCCGTATTCTATTCTCAGACGACATCCCGGCTCCAAAGAACATCGAAACTCTTGAAGGCCTTCGTCAGAAGCATCCTTCGGTCAATCCTTCTCACAATTTACCCTGGCTCCCTATACTTGTCTATGCAACCTTTACAAATTTATCAAAAAGACACTTTAGATGCAATGTTGTCATTTTCGAATGACATTAACGGGATTACGCTTCAGCATATCAAAGATCTTGTAAGCACGTCTGCCGGTGACGCCGGTAGAGAGTACCTCTTAATGACATTACAAAATTATGTAATTTTATGCTTTCTGGTAAAGTCAAACCCAATTTCATTCTCTACTTATATGAGGCAAGATTGTGTACCTTCAAAAAAAGGATAGCGGTATCCGTCCTATTGCTGTTGGTTCCACACTTCGACAATTAACTTCAAAATTAGCTTGCAGACCTATATCTAACCTTAACACAAAATTTCCTACTCAACCAGGCTTTGGCATTAAAGGTGGCTGTGAGGCGGCGGTACATTCAGTGTGTACTTTTTTAACAAATTCTAATGCAGATGTTCTTCTAAAGGTTGACCTTAGGAATGCTTTTAACTATATGGATAGTGTAACCCAGCTGAAAAAAGTGGTTAGCAGTACGCCTGAAATTTATCATTACGTTTGGCAATGTTATAGTCAAAATTCGAACTTGTTTTATGACAATCATGTTATTGATTCTGCAGTCAGTGTTCGGTAGGGTGACCCACTATGTCCAGCTCTTTTCAGTTTGAAAATTCAACCTATTATTTCAAATTTGAAATCCAAGCTGAATGTCAGGTACCTCTACGACTAAAGTAGATGACGTCCTCAGTGATCTTACTCATATTTTTCAAAATTTTTAAAATATTGAGAGTGTAGGCGAGAAATTAGTTCGCCTTGCTTCAGAAACTCGTGCATTCTGTTCTTCGTCGCCAAGGCTGCCCAAGAGAATTTCTGTAAGCCATCATTACTTTCATTTATTTCTGCGCAGGGAGGATAACTCGCTGGTCCACCTGGCCTTTTAGGTTTTTTTTGCATCGAACTCGACACTCCATTACAGAGGGAATCTATCACCGACCATCCCGCAGTGTTAATGCTCAAAGCAGGATGTTCGGTTCGCATAGTGCTCAGTACGTCAAACTCTATTCGTTCCTGGACCTTCATAAGTGGATTGGGCCTGATGGAATTCTTCCAATAGTCCTGAAACGTTCTTACGCGTCTTTTCGGGTTCTTTTACTCTTTAGTTGTCATTCCAAGATCATGAAAGACAGCCTTAGTGCACCCGATCCCTAAAAAAAAATAGACCACTCGGACCCGTTTGAAGGCCCTTCGCTATCACCTCCTTGTTCTCCAAAATAATGGAAACTATTGTTAACTGCCAGATCGTGAGATACCTTGAAGATCATCAGCTGATTAGTGACCGTCAATACGGTTTCCGTCGAGATTGCTCAGCCGGTGATCTTCTTGTCAACCTGACTAACCGATGGGCGGAGGCAGTCGAGACCAAGTGGAAGGTCCTGGTGATTAATTTACACATAGCGAAGGCCTTTGGTTGGATTTGCAACAAAGCGCTTTTTTCAAAGCTACCCTCTGATAGGCTTCCCGAGAAATTATACAATTGGGTTTTCTTATAGATCAAAAGATTAAAGTCGTAATCGACGGTGCATACTTCGAGTCTAATCCTGCCGGTGTTCCACAAACACTTTGTCGTATCTCCTCAATTTCAGGGCACTCCTCTTGTTGCCTCAGCCAGCATCGGTATCCATGTCGTCGACATTGCGAGAGACGTGCAGTACCGTCTTCAACGGAAAGCAGTCCGAATAGTCGGCAACGAATATCTATCTTTGTCACCATCTGACGACTAAGATAGAATACCCTGTTACGAGTAACTAGGTTTTTCAGTTCTCTTCGCACACCATTCAGCAGGACCAATATGAATCCTATTTTAAGATGATATTCTGCGCGTGCATGGTCTTTTGCAATGTAGCTGACCTAATCCATGCTACAGTCATAATACGATTACTGTCTGCCTGCCGTACTGCCGACAGGTAAACCCATACCCGCACCACATAAACATTAGATATAACCCGTGATATACCTACGTAATATTACGAGTTTTAATAATACAAAAATGTATAGGATACGCTTGGTAACACAGAAATATTTGGCCTTTGCACACAGACGAAAATAATTTCTGTGAATGCGTGCACTGTATTTTTAGCAGATAAAACATCTTACTCAAATTCGAAGTTGATTTATGATAATCATCAAATACGACTAATAATTTCTAATTTAAAGGTGTCCGCTAAGCGATCAGCGGTCAGCCACCGCAGAGCCTACTTCACCTGAGGATGCCTCGTGTAGAGTCAAAGCACGTGTTATATTATCGAAGGTAGTGTGTGTTTCCTAGCATATTGGTGTTGGGAGTGGTGGTGTTGGGATTAGTGCACGCATTTGAGGGAGTGTGGGAGGTGCTCTCCAAACTAGGCGAGACAAATAATTTTACTTTTTATTGCTTCTCTTGATAGAATTCCGCCAGTGTCAAGTCAGTCATGGGAGTGACAAGTTAATAATTATTAGATATATATTTCATCGCGCGGAACTGAGCAAATAAATTTTTGACTGGATTTGGAGACTTTTTTGAATAGATTTACCCGATGTTATTAATTAATACCTAATTTCTATATTTCATTCACATGCACTTCACCTGCACCTCCTAATAACCATCAAAGAAATAGAGATTATGATTTCATTTGTGTGTAATGAGGCATTCATATTATATAGGTAGATATTTATCATAGTCTCCAGCGATGACAATTGGCAACACATATGCATTTTGATGCTTATTACTGAGGATATAGGTAAGTGGGTATCTTAGACCTACAGCATCCTCTTACCATCAGATGAAGTGTTAGCTCGTTTGTCACTCTCATTTTTACATCTATACTTCATAAAAAAAGAACTCAATAATGGCGGAAAACTCATCCGAAAGCAGTACCGTTCTGAAAGCAGTACACCAGTGGGAAACCTTGTCAACCTTGCAATAGTCGTAAACCCGTGCCATGTCTCATAATTATTCGGATTCCAAGCCCTATACGCCACAACCTTATAGCGAGTTACAAAGGAATGATTAGCAACTTTTACCCTTAACGTCTGTGACAGTGTAGTTACAGTGTTGACCGTGTAGTGGTGGTGTAAAAATATCTACCACCCATACCATGCCGTGGGTGTCGTAAAAGGCGACAGAGGGCAACAAGTCTGGAGATGGGCGGCTGCGTACATACGTTTTCTATTATTCGTATTATATACGTATTCCTAATAACAACACAAAAACTATTAAAAAATGTGAAGTCGGGAACACGCCTCCAAAGCGTGGTAACTATGGCAAATATACCCCCCCCCCCAAAGCTGGAGAGCCTTATGTTCAGCGGTGAATTTTTGGCCCATCGAAAATCGTATCTTATATAAGTCGTAGCCTATATCGGCAAGAAGAAAGGCTCTTAAGAAGTAAGTTTGCCATTAACTGTTAAAAATATTAGTTTTTTACTGCTTGCTTATGTTTACTTTTTTTTAAATATTATTATTTAAATAATTTAGGAACATTTGTAAAACGAATATGATACGAATAACTCAGGTCTTAATTACCTGCTAGATAGATTGAGTGCTGGTTTCGTAAAAATAAAAAGGGAGTAAAAAGGAATATTTTGATGAACGCAAAATAACGGATTAAAAAATGTTAACATTTAACTAATTATTATACTAATATACTGCAAAATAAATTAAAAATCACATACCCGGTAGCTTGGCCTTTACACATTTGGGTATGGGGAGCCCCTGCCCAGGACCCAAAGACTCTTCAGCCAGTCGGTTCAAAACTGGTGCTAGTTCAGTGTAGAAAAGTATCTCCCGCGTATCAAATTGAGCTTCAGCTACAAAAAGCCTCCCGAAGGGATCCCGAGGTGGTAGCTTTACAACCAGTGGCAAAGCTACTCGCTCGCCGTCGCTCTCATAACGTACTGTGACAGCAAGAACTCTGCTCAGGGCTCCAGCAACGCCCGCTCGAGATTCTACCCGTACCTGTTAAATTAAAACATTATAGATTACATTCATTCATTACAGCCCGTTAAAAACCATTTGTGAATATATTCTTCTTCCATTTATTGCCTCATATTCGCTATAGTTGCTGTAGTTATTTTTTTAAATAAGTATGTATATACTTAGTATGTAGTAAACATAACAATATTTTTACTTAAGATATAAAATAACCAGACCTGCAACGGGGAGCTACATAAAACGTGCATGAGACTGTGATCGTAAATCCAACGGCAGTCCAATGATCTTACATCGGGAGAGGCCACATGATCAGGAGACCAGACAGTAGACTGTTACGATCTGACGAAGATTAAGGAAAAATAGCCTATTTTCTGGTGAGCATTAGAAGCATTATAATAAAAATGTCCACCAGAATGAATTTCAGTAACGACGCCCAGTCTCATCGGAGACTAGCTATCTGGTGCAGTACAGTGTCTAAGTGCCCAAGCAAGCACAAGAACACTATTCTGGTGGGACGGTAATCCGACACGACCGGGTGAAATACTGGTGAGTACGGGGTGAACCCGCGACCTCATGACCAGCGATCGCGCTAACGACCGCTATACTAACGAGGCAGTCTAAAAATTAGAAGCATAATACTGCTGTTTCTGAACGTGTGTATGACGAAAAGCGGATGCAACACATCATTGTTGCGATTCTTAATCAAGGATATATATGGACAGGTCAGAGACAGGACACAGCTCAGAGCCGATAGCCTCGTAATGGTAATATTACTATCCCATTACTAAAGTCTAAAATAGATATATTAGTGTTTACTGTTTGTCAATAGGTTTTCCTCTATCAGTTAGGTCTTCAGAGCCTCTTCCGTCAACTAGCAGCGTGTGCATCACATGTAAAAAAGCATGGTATATCCCTCCATACGGAGGTAAAAATTAAAATAATTAAAAATTTATATAAGTACTGAATAAATTCTATAATCAATAAATTTTTACCTACACGCTAACATTTTATTCTTTCTTCGTACGCGGTAAGTGGTTAAAACATATCTTACTTTAAGATTAGTATTGAATATAAATTATGGGTATATATTAAATTATTAAGAAGAATAGAGAAAATAAATAAAACACACGAACAGTACATAAAAGAATTAAAAGTAAAAACATTAGAAAAGTTGTTATGAGACTGTTTAATTGCTTCTTACTCATTCGCCCAATTCAACGTTTAAAACGAGCATAATTACGTCATAAAAGTTTTAATTAATATCGAGATATTTAAGTACTGATAGCTACCGTTATACTTTGTTTATTTCCTTTAAGTTCTATTCGTGAATAATACCTTTGTGGTGTATAATATCATATAAAAAAATTACCTCCTGCGGTCCGACCACGCCCGATCCGATCAGTAGCTCCCTCGCCCATTCCTCAGTTAGCGCCGTATCAGTGTCGGCCTCTAGTCCCGGCTCACAGTCCGACTCTTCGCTGCCACTGCTGGGGGCTTCGGAGATCGCTGCGCTATCCGGCCCCCCGGCTTGCATCTTACGCACTACGTCCGTATCACTTAACGTACAATTTAAAAAGTTTCACACATCTTCGGCGCGGAACACTAAATAATTATAAAATAAATATAATTGAAGATTTAGCGTTTGTAAGAATCAGGAGCGTATGTGTTTTAAGTGTCGTATACGGAGCAATAAATGCCGTCCCTGCCTTTGCAGATCGCGCATGCGTCATCCCTTCCTCTATTATTCACTGGAACTCCCGCTCCCGTGACGTGTCGCTCACTGTCACCGCTCAATGCAAATTGCTTAGCTACTTGATTGATGCAGATGCACATACCAACAAAAAAGTGCTTCGATCAACAATATCAACTAAATGTCGGGTCGGCGCAAGAAATCCGTCTCAGTTAATAAAAGCGCACATGAGACGTGAGCTCTTAGTCACAAAAGACTAATGATCGTAAGATTTGTGACTTTATTACCAGATGCGATGGTTGTAATTAGGTTGTACTTAAAACTATTTTAAATTTTTGTCTCATTTCTTTAGTAAACAGATCGCTGGCTTAAAAATAAAAAGATGGAACTCAAAAATATCAATTTGTGGGAAATGGCGTTTAAAGTTTACCACTTCCTCCTTGTCACCTTTGATTGAAAATTAAAAAAATTGTATTATGCTATTGACTACTTTAGCTACTTTATTTATACATTGGACTATAGAGATTTTAATGACAATACCAAAATTTTATTGAAAAATATACAAGTTAAATAATTTTGAGGCCAAAAAAATCTTTTGACTTAATTCACTTTATGCAAAAAATAAACTAAAAAAAGTGTAGCAAGCTGTTAAACTTCTTTTTCATTGAAAAGTGTAAGTAATGGTTTAGACAATCTTTGACATTAATTCGGTTTATTACTATTCAAAATTTAATATCAGATAATAATAAAAATTATTCTTAACTAAAACATATTTTTATCAAAAATAAACTTTAAATTTCTAAATTATAATTGTTATTATTTTTGCGAATTTTACAATTACTATCTACCTACTACTACTACTACCTACTCAATATTTTAATGATTTAATCAAATTATAGTAAAAAAATGAGAAATGGAATCATAATTAAATTATTGAATTATAAAAATTGGCATAAAAGGAAGGAATCAACTTCTTCGTTACCAGCTCATTCAAATCTTTTTTTTTATTAGCACTCAGTTGTTGTTTTTCTCTATAAAGAAAGAAAATTATCAATATATCCGAAATTTCTTAAATCAAGCATTGATTTAAAGAAATTTCGGATATATTGATCATTTTCTTTCTTTTATTTCTAACGTCAACTTGTTTAAAAGTGTTATCATTATATGAAGTTTTACAATAAAAGCTGAGAAGTTCTGATTTCACCATTATTAAAACCTTTATATCACTCCAGTTTACAGTACTTCCGTCTCTGTCAATATTATAATTATATCCCCATTCTTCTTGAAGGGCCTTAAAGTCCATAAATGAGTCGAATGTTAATTCATGTACGTTAATTGGTGGGTTTCTTTTTTTTTTTGCATTTTTTATTAGTGTGACATATTGATCGGGACTGTAAATTGGATCGGATTTTAGGTTTTTACTTCTCTTTCTATTAAGCTGTGAACCCTATCCGCTTCGCTTTGAGTGTGTCCCCTTATTAAAAACTTATGTGTTATGCTGGTTATATTTAAATGAGTTACAGCGTATATGTACAAGGTTGCTATGTATTTATTTTTGTTCTGCCCACAACAGTTATCTGAGTAAAATACAATCTGTTTCGGTTCTGTATCTTCCGCACACACATTTTTTTAAACATTTCCATACACGTGACTGACCCTATTTCATTTGCACCTTGTTTGGCATCAACCTCAGTCCAAAAGTAACTGTGTACATTTTCGTAAGCTTTCTTTTCTCCACTTAATAGTTCTGTTACAGTCAAATTGTAACTATTTATCTTAGAATTATAATAGAAAGCTGATGTGTCGCCTCGTGGACGTTGTAATACATCTTCTAAATCGTAAACTGCGACTTTGTTATCTTTTGTAACGACGACTTAAAGTCTTCTCTTCTAAATGCTTCTGATATTGGTATTCCAATCTTTTTTTTGTTCATTATTTGAATTATTGTACGAAACACATAGATCACACTGATCTTTCTTTGGCTGGCGGAACCCTATGTTAAATTCCTTTGTAAAAATATTATAATATGCCATATAATTACCTGTGTTCTTGTTGGACCGAATTTGCTGCGAAACAAAATCATTATATAAAGCTTTTATTGTTTTATCACCACCAATGTACTGTTTTAAAATTGAGGACCTTATATAATGTGATTCTACTTTTGGTATCATATTAATATGTTTTCTTATATCATCTAGTAGGTCTGGATTAAGCTTTTTATGGTTATTGTGTTTACCTCGTAACTCATTCATCGCGAAACCATCATTCATTTTAGATTGGACAGTGTAGACCATTCGTTCCGAAATTGACAGTGTATTTTTGAAAAAAGTCTTTTTTAGGCTTTTTTAGGACGCCTAAGATGTTCAGCGTTAGTATATTTGTATTTCGGAGTGACATTACCATACATGTTCGAATATAAGCCCTCTGGGCAACTAAGTTACCTAGATCCCAAAAATTACTAAAGAGTTTGAAGCTACTTTCTGAAGTTATATTTATTGCACATTTTAATTTACATTTTTCTGTACACGCATCTTTTATATATCGTGCTGGAATCCTTTTACGAGATTTTGACATCGAAACATAAGATTCTCCTGTATTTCTGAGCCGTTTTGATTTAATTTGCTACCATTTATTAATATTTCTTGACCGCTTTCGGCCCCTGAGACTATTTTTTTCTATGCTATTGTTAGAATCGGAGGAATCGGAAGTTGGTTCCCCGAACAAAACATTTTTTCTCCTGACACGCCTATCCAATATCGTATTAAAATCTATAGTAGGGTCATCATCCCTGATATCAACGTCACTTTGATCGGTGTATATTGGAGAAATATTATAATTAGCTTTGTTGTTACTTCTACGCTCTCTCTGCCGTCCCTCTCTATTATTTGAGAAATTGGAGAGCGAGGTGTGAAGTAAAGATGGTATATTTTCTTCCCACCCTGTCTGAATATCTTGTAGACCGCTATTTTTTTCATGTGTTACACTATTTCTGGACGATGAGCTTGATGACGATGAACTAAACGATGCAGAACACGATGAAGATGAATTAGATGTCGACGAACTAGATGAAGACGATCTTGAAGAGACCGACACCTTGGTACTTTTAGACGGTGAACATTTACAATTATTAATGACTGATGATGTCAAATTATCAGAGGTATTACGACCATGCTCAGGCTAATTTTTTTTTTCATTTATATTTTCATTTTCGCTAAAAAATTAATCGCTTCTATAGTCAGATACCAGTTTAACCGGTTGTTTTTCAGTCTGCAGCAAACATTCTATCGGAGCCGTCAATTCTACTTCTGTGACTGAATTGGGCTTTGGAGACGTATTTTCCTTGTTTTCGGCTTCTAACTCTCCACTGTTTATTATCTGAAAGAAAAATAAATAAATAATCTACATAGGTCTTAATGGTTTTAATCATAATTTCTTAAGACAATAACTACTCTATTCTTGATAGCCATTCAATTACAAATTATAATCACAACAATTACAAAATCAAATCAAATGCCTTTTAACATCCCACTGCTGGGATTTAGGCCTCCTCTCCGGGATAGGGTATACCCAACAATTACAACAATTACAAGTTAAAATACGCGATTGTTGCGTTTAAGCAACGGTCGCAAGGGCTGGTCAAAAGATGGCTGACAAAAAATTACTACCTCAAACCCCTTCGTGCTACGGAAGGTATAAAGTACCTTTAGTTCCGGTTGCATATGCACCCACCTTAACCATCCATAAAAAAGGTCTGTATCTCAGCAGTGGAGACTTTAAATGGCTGATTATGACCAAATCATCAATGAAACTGTATAATTAAACATTAAAAGCCTAATTTGGAAAAATTAGGCCTAATAAGTCAAAACTATGCCTATGCCTAACTAATGTACCTACTCTGATCAACTTGCATTTATTTTGTACAAGAGGTATAGTATTAAGAAGTTAAATAAAGTATTTACCTCATCATAGTTTTCTCGACCGGTGTTATATTTTCATTCCTGGCTTGAGGAATCAAGCCTAGAATTTTCTTAGCCCTCCAGGAGGTCATTCTTAAAGGCATATGATAATATTGAACATGGTTAAATATATTACTTTCGACGTGCCATTTACAAGAAAAAAAAGAATTAACTTTAAACAATTGCATAAAGTTGTATCACTAAAAATAAAATTCATCATTTTTTATAATAAACTGATCCTTATTCGGTTGCTCCAGTAACCATGGCATAATTTTTAATACAAAGCTGAATTATTAGACTTTAGTATTAAGGTCAACCAAGTAATTTTAAAATAAAAAAGAATTAACTGCAAATTATCATAAGTACCCGGTTGACCGAGCTTTGCTCGGTATTTTTCGCTCGGTTTTTTTCTTTAATTCGTGTGTTTTGGAAATTATATTTAGATACAAATTACATACTGATGAAATATGAATAATATTTTTTGATCTTAGCGACATAATAGAAAAAAATGAAATGGTTATTTGAATAAAAAATCATGAGTGCAATTAGTTTAATTTAAATTTTCGTGTATTTAAAAAATACTAAAAAAGGGCTAGAAAAAATAGATTTTCTCAAAAAAGAAAGAAACTTGAAAAAAAAATTAAAAAAGTCGGTCGGTCGGGGCTCGAACCGGGGTTTTACGATTCTGTGACCGCCCATTATACCATTAAGCTATTTATAATCATTCTGTCATCAATCTGTCAAAATTTACCTTCTTATTCTAACGATATTGTAGCAGTTTTTCATTGCCTAAAAACACGGACAAAAAGACATTTTCTAAAAATAAATCCTAGCTAGATCGATTTTTTATCCCCGAAACTCCCTGGACACTAAATTTTATGAAAATCGTTGGAGCCGTTTCCGAAATCCCGATTATATATATATATATATATATATATATATATATATATATATATATATATATATATATATATATATATATATATATATATATATAAGAATTGCTCGTTTAATAGTATAGGATATTTTTTAATTTGTTTTCAAATAAAGCGAAGTAACAATAACATCATGCTTTTTTTGTAAAGTAACGTAGTTTAATAGTCACCTTTTAAAACAATACAGAATTATTGCACAATTAATCTGTGATACGCAAAACGACCAAATTCCTCTTTCAATCACTGCCGGTGGATCACTGAAATCACTGAATCACGATCACGCTACGTTTCAGAATCGACTTGTCGATTTTTGTTAATTGAAAAGAGAGCGATGACTATGCATATCGCTCACATTATTCAGAATCGCGCCGCTGTCGAACTGTGCCTATTCTTTACGTAATATTAACGCGTTTTATCAGAAAAACTCAAAGTCCACGGTTTTTTATTTCCATCTTTTTTTTTATTAAACAGGCGAGATGTAGCTGTTTAAGTTTATATTCACGCGGACAGTATTTAGCTATGATTTTGTACGGGACCCGTTATCTAGTTGGAATTGTTGACCGAAGTTCGCATGTATCAAAATGTACACCTATAATTTTCAGCAACGTCCCCCATTTTTACTCTTACCTGTTTAATCAAATCAAATCAAATCTTTTTATTTTCAGATAACATAGGTCCATAAGGGTTAGTAATTAATTCTAATAGTAAGGGGGTTAGTAGTACTATATTATAATAATAATTTAATTTATATAATTTACGAATCCGGACATTGTCCGCACATAGCTCCTTAATATAGGTGCATGTGGATCATCTGCTACCGTCCTCAGGATGCTGTTGTCACTTCCCCGTACGCGGATTATTAGTGACGCCACTTTCTTGCGCATGAGTGCCTGAAAACCATCCGTTCTCGCCTGCGCAAACATTTCAGATGCACTACAGAAACGAGGAAGTTTCAACATCATCCTGAAGATATTATTATACTGGACGCTTAGGACGGACGGACGCGAGGGCGTTTAACGATCCTTTGGTGTAGCTGATCCACAGACCGCTCGTGTACATGTTTGACAAAATGCTTTAAAAAGCGTAATCTTGACTTCATCCGTACAACGAGGGAATCCACGGACGAATCTACGGATTAATAAAGAAAGAATAATGAAAATCTGTTTACAACTGTTGAAGATATTAAACGTGCCATACAAAGGAACAAAGTCAAATTAAAAACTTTGTCCATTTTTAAGTTTTTTGAAGACGATTAAAATGTTAATAAGTTCCGATTAGTACCTATCCGAACTTAATAATTTTCGACGGTCGGGGTTGACGGCTTCACCGTTAAAAAGTTGGTGTCTGAGCCAATGTTGCCGTTTTAGCGCATTTGGCGCTAGATCTGGTGTATTTCTAGGGTCTATAGCGTTTTTTTTAAATATCTAAGCACTAAAACATATCTAGTGGAATCTGGCGGAAAAGATATAAGTTGGCAGCACAGTGTGATAAAAAACACTAGCGAGTCTATCGTTCGGGTATTCTCCGACCAAAATGTTGCTGATGCGTTCATTACTTTATCTTACCTTTATATTTATGGTATATCTTACCTTTATAATTTTACCTTTATAATACCCTTTAGAATTATGGTATTATGTAGCTGTTTTGCTTTTCATTATATTAATCCTCTAAGCTATAATACCTGAGAAGAAATAGTTTCACCCGCTTTCGAGATTCGTGTTAGTCTTTTAGGTCAATTTTGTTTGTTTAGTGAAAATTTTAAATGGAGGTGCCACCGAAGAAGAAGGCTTAAGCCAAAAATATAGATCTGAGTTGGAGCAAATGGTATGGAATCAATTGGTCTAATAAGAAGGTGATGGTGATGATATGGTGAAATTTTGGGCTCAAGTCTGCAGATACAAAAATACAATTAGGATGAATGATTTCGGGAATTACAATTTTTAGTGGACTTAGCTATGCGTGCTGTCGCTTTGACATTCAAACGTCGAAATATAGCGGATTTTCGGCATTATGAACATTTTCAAAAGTAAGTTACGTAAGCGAATGTCAGCTGAACTAGTGAACTCAAATATAATGATTAGACATCAATAGAAAAATCTCATGCAAATCTGCCACAGGTAAAGATTTACCTCAAAATGTCCTCGACAATATACTAAAACTGTGAAAAAAGAATAGAACCAGGTGTAGGCTCATCATCGGCATCTGGAGATGATGATGACCATGAAGACGTAGTGAAAGTGTTCAATAGTTCACAGTTTTAGTATATTGTCGAGGATATTTTCAGGTAAGTCTTTTCGTGTGGCAGCTTTGCATGAGATTTTTCTATTGATTTCTTATCATTATATTTGAGTTCAGTGTTTCAGCTGACATCCGCTTACGTAGCTTACTTTTGACAATGTTCATAATGCCGAAAATCCGCTATACTACGACGTTTGAATGTCAAAGAAGCATATATATATATATATATGTATATAATCGGAATCTCGGAAACGGCTCCAACGATTGTCATAAAATTTTGTGTGCAGGGAGTTTCGGGGTCAATAAATCGATCTAGCTAGGATTTATTTTTAGAAAATTTCTTTTTGTCCGTATTTTTAGGCAATGAAAAACTGCTACAATATCGTTAGAATAAGAAGGTAAATTTTGACAGTTCATTAAAGATTACAAATAGCTTAATTGGTATGTTGGGCGGTCACAAACTCGTAATTCCATGGTTCGAGCCCAGACCGACCGACCGATTTTTTTTAATTTTTTTTTCAAGTTCCTTTCTTTTTTGAGAAAATCTATTTTTTCGAGCCCTTTTTTTAGCATTTTTTAAAAACACGAAAATTGCAC
Organism: Parnassius smintheus behrii; assembly: GCA_036936625.1. Lineage (NCBI taxonomy): Eukaryota > Metazoa > Arthropoda > Insecta > Lepidoptera > Papilionidae > Parnassius > Parnassius smintheus. The sequence goes on along the minus strand of JAUPFT010000014.1, from coordinate 25,471,192 downwards.
TCATGATTTTTTATTCAAATAACCTGTTCAGTTTTTTTTCTATTATGTCGCTACGATCAAAAAATATTATTCGTATTTTATCAGTACGTAATTTGTATCTAAATATAATTTCCAAAACACACGAATTAAAAAAAACCGAGCGAAAAATACCTAGCAAAGCTTGGTCAACCGGGTACGAGCAGAAAAGCGGCACGGCCGTACTAAACTTTTCTCGAATCAGTTCAGGTCATTTCGACCCCCTATAACTTTGCAGTGGATAATACTAGAAGCCGGAATTGGAAGCAACCAAGTAGGATACGCGGATTCCAGATGTGTAGGATCGTGCACCTTCCCTGTTGGACCTTCTGCTGACCTCTCACCCGGACGGATATCAGATTTCCATCGACGCCCCTTTAGGCTCCACGGACCATTGTCTTGTCCGGAGTGTGGTGCCACTCACGCTGAAATCGCGGTTGCATTCTGCAGGCTGCCGCCGTGTTTGGCACTATAGGTCAGCCGATTGGGATGGGATGCGGTCTTTCTTTGCATCCTACCCTTGGGGGCGGGTTTGCTTCTCGCCGGACGATCCCAACGTTGTTGCGGATTCTGTCGCTGATGTGGTACTTCAGGGTATGGAACTTTTTATTCCTTCCTCTGTGGTGCCCGCCCATTGGAGGCAAATCTCAGCCATGGTTTGGTCGGTCCTGTAAAATAGCATCATGCTATAAGCAGGAGTGCTACCAAGCCTGGGCTGACGCATCAGCGTCCAGGGATTTAAACACCAGCGCTCTGAAAAAGAAGTATAATTCCGCCTCTAGGTCTTTAAAAAGAGTCATTGCCAAGGCAAAGTCAGAGCACATAGGCAGAATTGGCGAGAAACTAGTTCGTCTTCCTTATGGAACCCGTGCATTTTGGTCTCTCGCCAAGGCTGTCCAGGGGAATTTCTGTCAGCCACCTCTTCCATCTCTGCACAGGGAGGACGACTCACTGGCCCACACCGCAAAGGAGAAAGCCGATCTTCTAGGCTCTTTCTTTGCGTCTGACTCGACTCTCGATGACGGGGGGAGTACGCCGCCGACCATCCCGCGGTGTGAGTGCTCCATGCCGGAAGTGCAGTTCACTCAGCGCTCGGTTCGCAAAGCACTCCTCTCCCTGGACATCCACAAGTCGAGTGGGCCTGACGGAATCCCCCCAATTGTGCTGAGGACGTGTGCTCCAGAGTTGGCACCGGTTTTAACGCATCTTATCCGGTACTCCTACTCCCTAGGCGTAGTCCCAAAATCATGGAAGACGGCTTTCGTCCACCCGATCCCTAAAAAAGGCGACCACTCAGACCCGTCCAACTACCGGCCTATCGCCATCACCTCCTTGTTCTCCAAAACAATGGAGTCCATTGTAAACTGCCAGCTCATGAGGTACCTTGAGGATCACCAGCTGATCAGTGACCGCCAATACGGTTTTCGCCGTGGTCGGTCAGCTGGTGATCTTCTGGTCTACCTAACTCACAGATGGGCGGAGGCAGTAAATTACAATGAGTCCAAGGGGGAGGCATTGGCCGTTAGTTTGGACATTGCGAAGGCCTTCGATCGGGTTTGGCACCAAGCGCTTCTTTCGAAGCTCCCTTCCTATGGGCTTCCCGAGAAATTGTGCGATTGGATCACCAGTTTTCTTGCAGATCGAAGCATCAAGGTCGTTGTAGACGGTGCAAGCTCCGATTGCAAGCCTATTAATGCTGGTGTTCCACAGGGCTGCGTGCTATCGCCAACGCTGTTTCTTCTGCATATCAATGATATGTTGCAAACCCGTAACATTCATTGCTATGCAGATGACAGCACTGGTGATGCTCTTTACACCGGCCGAGCCAATATTTCTCGGGAAAACGTCTCTGAGTGCCGGGACAAACTTGTGTCTGAAGTCGAGTCTCTGCTGGACAGAGTCTCGGATTGGGGGCGACTAAATCTAGTCCAGTTTAACCCCCAGAAGACACAAGTTTGCGCGTTAACCGCTAAAAGGAACCCCTTTGTCCTATCCCCTCAGTTTCAAGGCCCCTTGTTGCCTCAGCCAGTATCGGAATCCTCGGCGTAGACATATCGAGTGACGTGCAGTTTCGTGGTCACTTGGAAGGGAAGGCCAAATTGGCCTCTAAAAAGCTTGGCGTGCTCGACAGAGCGGGACAGTATTTCATGCCGGCACACCGCCTGCAACTTTACAAGGCACAGGTTCGGCCGCACATGGAATACTGTTCCCATCTCTGGGCTGGGGCTCCCCAGTACCAGCTCCTTCCACTTGACCGCATCCAGCGCAGAGCGGCTCGAAACGTCGACGACCGAGTGCTTTCCGATCGGCTCGATTCACTGGCACTGCGAAGAGATGTTGCATCCCTTTGTATTTTCTTTCGCATATACCATGGATAGTGCTCTGAGGAGTTGTTCGGATTAATCCCAGCCGCCAAATTTCGTGAACGCACTACGCGGCAAACGTCCCGATACCATCCACACCATCTGGATGCCTGGCGGTCCACCACTGTACGTTTCAAAAGGAGTTTTCTTCCGCGTACAACCTCTCTGTGGAATAATTTACCACCGGCGATTTTTCCGGACCGAGACGACCTGGGGACCTTCAAGAAAAGAACTTACTCCTTTCCAAAGGGCCGGCAACGCACCTGCAATTCCCCTGGTGTTGCGGTTGATCATGGGCGGCGGTAGTCACTTAACATCAGGTGAGCCACATGCTCGTTTGCCCCCTCTTCTATAAAAAAAGGCATTGTATAATCATAGTCAAAGTTTCTTAATTTTGTCACTCACTGACTGACCGATCATCAAAACTCTAAGGCACTTCTAGCAGACATAGAAACTTCAAATTTAGAATACAATTAGGATTTAGTGTATAAATCAAGGAAAAACTAAAATATTTTTTTATTTCGGTCTAGTTTTCTAGATACATCAACTGCATAAATAACTTTGTAATATCATATAAATATATAGAATTACAAAGTTACATTTGCAGTGAATGAATTAGTGTACACTTATATGTGTAATAGGTGTAGATAGCTACGTTGTTGGTATTCAAGAAGTAGAAGGTACCGGAAAGGTAAAAAATTAGGACTATCTTATCTACAAAAACAAATGAGATGCCATCAAAAACATAACTTGTAAAAAAAAATAAGTCTCGCAACTCAGTTCTTCTGCCGTAAAAAGTTGTGAGATCTTGAATTGACAAGATGAATACGAAGTCGGTTAATTTATTCAGTCCCTACTTAAGGGTCCTTCTGTTTTAAGTTATTACGTAATTAGCTAACCTAACAACATTTTATAGTGACCACATCAATGTTAAAAATCTTTTACGTTTTAAATATGTAGATTGACTTGGCAATCGCACTAAGCAATCTAATTTAATATAATATGTATTACTTGTGAGATACATTGTGTTTTCCTGTCATGGCCAAGTCAATATATGCACGCAATTCACGCGGGTTTTTATGAATCTTTTTGTTTCATCTATGTAAGAGAGACCACATTCACAATCTAACTTGTACAAACCTGCAACTTGTAGAGGGATATTACACTTGACGAATGGTAAAAATTGACTAATCTTCTTTCGCGGTTTGTAGTATGTTTTAATGAAAGCTCGCTTCAAGATGTAGCCAACCTTGTCTGTGACTCCTCTGACATATGGTAATACAGCAGGCACACGCTCGACTTCAGCATACCACTGCAAGACTTCAAGATACTGTAAGCTCGTTTTGCGTAGATCGGACCGAAAATTAATATTAAAAAACTGAAGGTAGCCGGTCTTACTAAGACATTAGAACGTCAAACACCTCAGTCCCCCCCCCCCCGTGACCATGGGTGCTGTAAAGCACCCGAAACGTTGGGAATTAAAAATAAGTAAAAGTATTTAATTAAACGCGATAAAATCCGTAAATTTACTTTTATTCAATGTGTTCGCATTAATTTAAGAAATCATTAATTTCGATATATTTTAAAATGTTGTATTAATCAACAAACCATTAAGCAACAAAAGAAGCTACAAAAACACTCATGTGTCGTTATCGTTGTTTTTTCGTCATCCAACCGTTCAGTAATACCATCGTACTAGATTATAAAAACATTACGATATATCGATATTTATCACGTGAATATATCAACACTGTTTAAAAATATCGATATAGTGATTCACTTGCTCATCCCTACTCGTCGCTATTGCCACATGACATGACATGAGTAGATAAACGGAATATTACTTACGCGACGTGCCGATCGCCAACCCGCGTCTACTTCACCCCCTTAAAATCTACGTGAACACGATACCATTTCGTCTTAAGCGTCATATGTATAAAGAGTTAAACTATAAGAATTTTTTTCATATTTTAGGACTTTCTTTGTTAGTAGTTACTAATTACTCTGAGAGTGAGTGTTAGTAATTACTCTGAGAAATCTAACGAAGTTTGATACATGCTGAATGCCGCCACACTGTTTCTCCTCGCGCTGCTTATCGCTCTGCTCGCTACGCTGCCACGATGTTGCACTCTATGTTTGTGTCCACACACTGCTCTAGACGCGCAATTAATCGCGATCAAAGACGGTTTTGGCGGGAACTTGGCTGTCGACGGATTGTCACTCATGGTTTGTCATTTGAATAATGGTTTGAAGTGGATTTTGATTCGTAAAAGTGATGCGACTTTGTGAATTTTGGATATTTTGAATTTTTGGAACATGTGTTTTGATGTTGATATAAACCTCAAGTTATTTCGATAGTTTGGACGCATTATATTATAAGTGGCTGTTGTCATCAACTGTCCGCTGGGTTGAGATGTCGTCAAAATCTCTCAGAAACTTCGCAAAATGACGCATCAGCATATTGAGAAGAAAAATATATAAAAATTAAGAGTCCGAAAGAAATGTCATTAGTCATTACAGCCCTTCACAAGTCCACTGCTGAACATAGGCCTCCCCCAAGTAATGCCACAAAGCACGGTCCTGAGCCACCTGCATCCATCGACTTCCTGCATATCTTACCAGGTCGTCACTCCATCTAGTGGGGGGTCTCCCTACACTACGCCTACCGGTACGAGGCTGCCACTCGAGAACCTTTCTTCCCCATCGGTTATCGGTTCTTCGAGCTATATGGCCGGCCCATTGCCACTTCAGCTTACTAATCCGTTGGGCTATGTCGGTCACTCTGGTTTTACTGCGGATATCCTCATTTCTGAGTCTATCACGCAGGAAAACTCCGAGCATAGCCCTCTCCATAGCTCGCTGAGCGACCTTGAGCGTCCTCATACGGCCAGCAGTGAAGGACCACTTCTCAGATCCGTAAGTCATCACTGGCAACACGCACTGGTTGTACAATCTAGTTTTTAGATATTGAGGTATACCTGACGAGAAGATATGTTGTAATTTCCCGAACGCTGCCCAGCCGAGTTGAATCCGTCGATTGACCTCTCGGTCGAAGTTGGACTTACCTAGTCGGACTATTTGTCCCAGGTAAACGTACTCGTCAACAACTTCGAGCATAGTGCTCCCAACAACTACCGGCATAGGTGTGACATGGACATTAAACATGATCTTTGTTTTGTCCATGTTCATCTTAAGACCTATCCGTTGGGAGGCACTATTGAGGTCATTGAGCATAGTGCTTAAGTCCTCCAGCGATTCTGCCATAAGGACTATATCGTCGGCAAATCGAAGGTGAGTGATGTACTCGCCATTGATGTTAATACCGTATCCTTTCCAGTCCAGTAGCTTGAAAACGTCTTCCAAAGCAGCGGTGAAGAGTTTCGGGGATATAACGTCACCCTATCTTACACCTCTCTGCAGTTGGATAGGTTTCGAGCTCTGGTTCTGTACTCGGATAGCCATCGTAGCCCTACTGTACAAACACTTCAGCACTTCGATATACCGACAGTCAACTTGGCACCGCTGAAGGGACTGCAGCACCGCCCAAATTTCGACGGAATCAAAGGCTTTCTCATAGTCCACATACGCCAGGCAAAGTGGCAAATTGTACTCTTCAGTCTTCTGTACAATCTGCCGCAGGGTATGTATGTGGTCTATGGTACTGAAGCCTTTTCGGAAACCGGCTTGTTCGGGAGGCTGGAAGTCGTCGAGTCTGCGTGCAAGACGATTCGTAATGACTCTCGAAAACAGCACGTAGACGCGGCTCAGAAGGGAAACCGGTCTGTAGTTCTTCAAGAGAGCGGTGTCGCCTTCCTTAAAGAACAAGACCACCGCACTTCTGCTCCACGCCTCTGGAGTAGTGCCACCATGGAGGACGGAATTGAAGAGCCTCTGAAGGACTTCAAGTACCGGTGTTCCACCCGCTTTCAGAAGCTCCGCTGTAATTCCATCCTCGCCTGGGGCCCTGCCGTTTTTAAGGTGCTGGAGAGCCATTCTAATCTCGCTTAGACTGACGTCCGGGATATCATCGGAATAGTGTCGGATAAGACTTGCTCTTGGATCGTTACTCACACTTGCGTGTGGCTCCAACGATGATGTGTACAGCTGCCCATAGAACCTCTCAATCTCACTCAAAATCTCAGGTGTCCCGGAAACGATGCTGCCACACTCAGTCTTCAGCTTTGACAGTTGGCTCTTACGGGCAGACAGATCTCTGGCAAAGACTTTGGAGCCCTGGTTCCGCTCGATCGCTTCTTTAATACGAGCAGTATTAAAGTTGCGTAAGTCTCGCCGCATGCATTTGGAGATCTGTCTGTTCAGTTGCCTGTATGCTGTCAAATCTGTTGACGATTGCAGCCTCATCTCCCGTCTAACAGCCATGAGATTAAGAGTGTGATCGGAGAGTTTTTGTGTTCTTCTGCGGCGGGTCTTGCAGAACTTAGCTCTGACCGCATGGACAGTTTCCACGAGCTTGTCATTCATATCGTCCACTGCATTACAATCTTGTAGGCACTGAAAGCGGTTGTGTAACTCGAGCTGAAAGTTTTCGGGATTCTGGATTAGAGCACGAGGGGGATGGAGCGTTGACTTCATTAGACGAGACCTCTCCAACTTAACGTTTAGGTTCAGTGTGCCTCTAAACATTCGGTGATCGCTGCCAGTTTTCACCCTTGCGATCACTGAGACATCACTGAACAGTTGGCGTCTGGTCGTCATAATGAAGTCAATCTCATTTTTTGTCGAACCGTCGGGGCTCGACCAGGTCCACTTCCTGTGGGGCCGCTTCTGGAAGAAAGAGTTCATCATAAAGAGTCCCTCTTTCTCCATAAAGTCGGCCAGCTGCTGGCCCCTTCGGTTCCGTTGCCCTACTCCAAATTTCCCTAACTTCAGCTCACCGCTTTCTCTTGTGCCTAGTTTTGCGTTGAAGTCTCCCATCAACACCGTGTAGTGGGTTTTGGAGGAATGCATGGCTTTGGAAATATCCTCATACATTTCCTCCACCTCCTCATCGGGATGTGCCGAGGTTGGTGCGTAAACTTGTATGACCTTCAGCGAATACCGTTTGGTGATTCTGAGTATCAGGTACGCGACCCTCGTCGACACACTCCCAATCTTTACGACGTTGTTGACGAGAGACTTGTGGACGATAAATCCGACACCTCCTTGGGACAGATGGTCGCCCTCCCGGTGATAGAACAAGTTGCCGGATTCGAGAATCACCGTGTCCTCCCCCTCTCTTCGGACCTCGGATAATCCTATAATACTCCAGCGCAACTTGTCTATCTCTTCTTCCAGCTCCAGGATCTTCTCGTCAGTCCTCAGTGTGCGTGCGTTAAATGTTGCCAGGTCGAGTCGTCGTAGGT